>CAKJTW010000096.1:2683333-4025000 GCA_917880005.1 Nanger dama | reverse complement strand
AGCCCCATCAATACATTCAGGTCAGTTCAGTCGCTCAGTCGTGTCCGACTCTTTGCAACCCCATGAATCGCAGCACGCCAGGCCTCCCTGTTCATTACCATCTCTCGGAGTTCACTCAGATCACGTCCATCGAGTCCGTGATGCCATCCAGCCATCTCATCCTCAGTTGTCCGCTTCTCCTCCTGCCCCCAATCCCTCCCAGCATCAGAGTCTTTTCCAATGAGTCAACTCTTCACATGAGGTGGCCAAAGTACTGGAGTTTCAGCTTCAGCATCATTCCTTCCAAAGAAATCCCAGGGTTGACCTCCTTGAGAATGGACTGGTTGGATCTCCTTGCAGTCCAAGGGACTCTCAAGAGTCTTCTCCAAGACCACAGTTCAAAAGCATCAATTCTTTGGCGCTTAGCCTTCTTCACAGTCCAACTCTCACAGCCATACATGACCACAAGAAACACCATAGCCTTGACTAGACGGACCTTAGTTGGCAAAGTAATGTCTCTGCTTTTGAATATACTATTTAGGTTGGTTATAACTTTTCCTCCAAGGAGTAAGTGTCTTCTAATTTCGTGGCTCCAGTCACCATCTGCAGGGATTTTGGAGCCCCCAAAATAAAGTCTGACACTGGTTCCACTGTTTCCCCATCTATTTCCCATGGAGTGATGGGACCAGATGCCACGATCTTCTTTTTCTAAATGTTGAGCTTTAAGCCAACTTTTTCACTCTCCTCTTTCACCTTCATCAAGAGGCTTTTTAGCTCCTCTTCACTTTTTGCCATAAGGGTGGTGTCATCTGCATATCTAAGGTTATTGATATTTCTCCTGGCAATCTTGATTCCAGCTTGTGTTTCTTCCAGTCCAGCGTTTCTCATGATGTACTCTGCATATAAGTTGAATAAGCAAGGTGACAATATACAGCCTTGACATAGTCCTTTTCCTATTTGAAACAAGTCTGTTGTTCCATGTCCAGTTCTAACTGTTGCTTCTTGACCTGCATGGAGATTTCTCAAGAGGCAGGTTAGGTGGTCTGGTATTCCCAGCTCTTTCAGAGTTTTCCACAGTTTATTGTGATCCACACAGTCAAAGGCTTTGGCATAGTCAATAAAGCAAAAATAGATGTTTCTCTGGAACTCTCTTGATTTTTCAGTGATCCAGCAGATGTTGGCAATTTGATCTCTGGTTCCTCTGCCTTTCTTAAAACCAGCTTGAACATCAGGGAGTTCATGGTTCACGTATTGTTGAAGCCTGGCTTGAAGAATTTTGAGCATTACTTTACTAGCATGTGAGATGAGTGCAATTGTGCGGTAGTTTGAGCATTCATTGCCTTTCTTTGGGACTGGAATGAAAACTGACCTTTTCCAGTCCCGTGGCCACTGCTGAGTTTTCCAAATGTGCTGGCATATTGAGTGCAGCACTTTCACAGCATCATCTTTCAGGATTTGAAACAGCTCCACTGGAATTCCATCACCTCCACTAGCTTTGTTTGTAGTGATGCTTTCTAAGGCCCACTTGACTTCACATTCCAGGATGTCTGGCTCTAGATGAGTGATCACACGATCATCATTATCTGGGTTGTGAAGATCTTTTTGTACAATTCTTCCGTGTATTCTTGCCACCTCTTAATATCTTCTGCTTCTGTTAGGTCCAGACCATTTCTGTCCTTTATTGAGCCCATCTTTGCATGAAATGTTCCCTTGGTATCTCTAATTTTCTTGAAGAGATCTCTAGTCTTTCCCATTCTGTTTTTTTCCTTTTTTTTTTTTTTTGCATTGATTGCTGAAGAAGGCTTTCTTGTCTCTTCTAGCTATTCTTTGGAATTCTGCATTCAGATGCTTATATCTTTCCTTTTCTCCTTTGCTTTTCGCCTCTCTTCTTTTCACAGCTATTTGTAAGGCCTCCCCAGACAGCCATTTTGCTTTTTTGCATTTCTTTTCCATGAGGATGGTCTTGATCCCTGTCTCCTGTACAATGTCACGAACCTCATTCCATAGTTCATCAGGCACTCTATCTATCAGATCTAGGCCCTTAAATCTATTTCTCACTTCCATTGTATAATCATAAGGGATTTGATTTAGGTCACCTGAATGATCTAGCAGTTTTCCCTACTTTTTTTCAGTTTAAGTCTGAATTTGGTAATAAGGAGTTTATGATCTGAGCCACAGTCAGCTCCTGGTCTTGTTTTTGTTGACTGTATAGAGCTTTTCCATCTTTGGCTGCATAGAATATAATCAATCTGATTTCAGTGTTGACCATCTGGTGATGTCCATGTGTAGAGTCTTCTCTTGTGTTGTTGGAAGAGGGTGTTTGCTATGACCAGTGCATTTTCTTGGCAAAACTCTATTAGTCTTTGCCCTGCTTCATTCCGTATTCCAAGGCCAAATTTGCCTGTTACTCTAGGTGTTTCTTGGTTTCCTACTTTAGCATTCCATTTGCCTATAATGAAAAGGACATCTTTTTTGGGTGTTAGTTCTAAAAGGTCTTGTAGGTTTTCATAAAACCGTTCAGCTTCTTCAGCATTACTGGTTGGGGCATAGACTTGGATAACTGTGATATTGATAACTGTGATATTGAATCAGTACATTACTGGCTCTTAAATAGCAGTTTTATTAAACAAGCCAAATTTGTAATAATTATATTCTTGCTTATTCTCAATAATGCTTAAATATTTTAAAAATTTCTACAAATAAAAAATCCTGGAAATTTTCTTAATTGGGCACTTAGATAACACTTTCTCTTATTATCTGAGTTCACCGAAGACTCCACTACCACGTCAAATTGTAATGTTTCAGCTTCCCACCTGTCATTTATGCAAAAGAAACAGAAAGAATTATAAGTTTTGTGAGTTGTAATAGGAAACCAAGAGTCTTCCTTTAAGAGGAAACTTTTGAATCTATTTTGAAGCCCCAGAAGAAATGGTAACACTTGAAGTCTGGCTGAGGGGGTAGAAATAAGAATATTAACTTCTATTGTTAACATTTCTACTTGCATGATTCACAGGTAGGAAGCCTTCAACTTTGCAAAAACTGAACTTGTTTCTTTCCTGAAACCTTCTCTGCCTTTCATGTTTTCTGACTCTGAATGATCCTAAAGGCATGCTGCTGTGCATAATGTGACTGAAATGCTTTGGGCAGTCCTGAGACAGGAGACAGGTTGATTTCGGGTGGGGATATGGGGAATAATGTAATCTTACATGATATTTATTTAACTGTTCCATGAAATGGCACTTATTAATTACTTTAAAAATTTTTACACCTGTGAAAACTATGCTTATGGGCTTCCCTGGTAGCTAAGAGGTTAAAGAATCTGCCAGCAGTGCTGGAGACTGCAGTTCATCCTTGGGTCAGGAAGATCCCTTGGAGAAGGGAATGGCATCTCACTCCAGTAATCTTGCCTGGAAAATCCCACGGACAGAGGAGCCTGCAATCCCATGGGGTTGCAAAGAGTCAGACATGACTAAGCAACTTTCACTTCACTTCACTTCAAAAGATACTATGAAATATTTCAAAATATTTTTAGCTAATTTTATGTCTTATCAGGTAGAATAACCATCACAATTCTAAAAGTCATAAATATTTCTCCCATGTTGCAATTTGTGATGTTGTGGCAATCCTTTGGGGTCATGTCCCTTGATTCTGTGCTTAACCTGGCATCATCACCCACTAGATTCTTCAAGACTGAAACCCAAGAATATTCTTGAGTTACTCCTCCATACTTTCTATGGTGGTGGTTTAGTCTCTAAGTTATGTCCGACTCTTGTGACCCCATGGACTGTAGCCCTGCAGGCTCTTTTGTCCATGAGATTTTCCAGGCAAGAATACTAGAGTGGAATTTCCTTCTCCACACCTTTACCTCATAATAATTTATCAACTACACTTGGTTATAACTTTGAGTTTTAAAAGGGGTCCAAGGTGGGATTTTGTTCATAAAATCTACTTTTCTCTTTTTAGATACTCCAAGTTTCTCAAACATGTGAGTATAGGCAAAGGATGCAACAACCAAATGGGACACAGGATATTACATGGCAGTTATTAGTGATATTCACCAAGTATTGACAGCTTTCCAGCTTCCAGGCTCAAGGCTGAACTGCACTTCCACACCACATTTTGAAATTAAGCCTTTCTTTGAACAATGAAATTTTGGGGAAGTGACAGGTATCTCCTCCCACTGGAGCCTTTAAAATCCAGTGAGGGATTTGCCATATTCCCTCTCACTTCTGTTATGATCTGGAAAGCATAGGCTGACATAAAGCTTTAATATCCCAGCTCCCTGAGCAACTGTGATGAGCAGATCCTGTCAGCCCACACTGGGCATAGACAGGAGTAGTATATATATATACTTTGGTGTGTTAAGCTACCAACACTTGGAGATTATTTATTTTTGACAGTATAAGCCAGTTCATCCTGACTGATATTTGTCATTTAACTGACACTTGAGCAAATGCCTAATATGTGTCTTCCTGGAATGCTCCATGGAGAGACTCTGAGATGAAAATAGATTGAAGAATAGTAGCCTAAGTGAAGTCTCTTGTTTCTTTGACCATTTAGTATAAAATGTCAGTGACCGCAGAGCAAACTATGTAGCCATCAGCCACCTGACCAAAAAATGACAGGGCCATACCTATGTCCTGAGTAATATTCATCCAAATCATAAAACAGGACTCTCCTGTAAAAATTTCATCAGTGTTTGCTGTTAATTGATAACTTCTACCTTCTCTCACATCTTGTTGTTGGGGCCTATATATTCAGGCATGTTGGTGAAGAAATGGAATAATGGCTGGACCTCAAAAGGAGCTCTAAATTCTATTATTTGGAAAAGATTTGCTGGCTTGCCCCTAGAGACCAGACTCTTATTAAGGCAGAACGTGAAAGAAGAAAGCACATCATGGCTCTTGTTCATTAAGGCATAAGAACTTTAAACACTAAATAAATGTAGTTTGGGCTTCACTGATGACTGCGCACTAAAGAAAAAAAAGTGAAAGTGACAGTTGCTCAGTCGTGTCCAACTCTTTGTGACCCCATGGACTATACCGTCCATGGAGTTCTCCAGGCCAGAATACTGAAGTGGGTAGCCTTTCCCTTCTCCAGGGGATCTTCCCAACCCAGGGATCAAACCCAGGTCTCCTGTATTACAGGCAGATTCTTTACCAGCTGAACGACAAGGGAAGCTCAAGTATACTGGAGTGGGTCACAGTAGAGAATTTGCCTGTAATGCAGGGGACTTAGGAGTTGTGGGTTCAGGTTTGATCCTGGGTCAGGAATAGTCCTTGGAGGAGGAAATGGGAGCCTACTCCAGTATTCTTGCCTGAAAAATCCCATGGACAGAAGAGCTGGGCCAGCTATACTCCAAAGAATCTCAGTTGGTCAGCACTGAGCGACTGAGCATGTGCACGTCTAGTGTTCTTAGATTTTGACAGATAATGTTAGCCATCTCTGCTTTCTTAGTGAGAAGTTAGAAAGCTGTAACAGGAGATACTGTAAATGTGGGTGGGAAGTTTCTTCCTTCCTATAGGAAAAATAGATTCATTCTTAAATAGACGGATAATGCTTCTTTCTCCAATCTCTCTCAGATTTATTAAGGTTTCTTTATCCTTGCTTCCACTAAAGGAATTCGCTCCGTCATGTTACCTCATTTGAATTATACTGGTAGAATTCTATAAGACTCCCTGAGTTCTACAGATCTTCAGTCAGTGTTGTATATTACAACCCCGATTGATGTTTTTCTGAAAATGCACATCAAATCCTTCAGAATCTTAAAATCCTCCAGTGCTATCTCAGATAGGAGTTTTTAATGTTCTCCCTCTTCTCCTTTGCCTTATCATGTACAACTCAGTACTATAATTTGCTACAACTGCACTAAGCATTTAGTTATTTAAGAGCACTACTCTCCCTCTGGGCAGTTGCATGCACCATTTCAGTTGCTTCCTTTCACTGACTGCCTACTAATAATTCAGGTTTCAAATTTAAATGCCTTTTCTTCTGGAAAATCTTGGTTAACTGCTATATGCAAAAATTATGATCCAAAAAAAATGATCCTGGTACAATCTCATACTTGAAAGGTTTTATTTCTTTTATCCTGACTGCTATCCTGTGAAGGCCTAGAGTTGGTTGGCATAAGCAAGGAATAGAATATAGGGAGAAAATTAGATCTGTCTTTCCCAGTATTATATACTGGTAGGATGATGGATGATACCTGAGAGTACTGACCTGTAGAGATAAAGGTCATGAAGGTCCACTTCAGTTATTTAAAAGTAGCCTTGAACTAATGAGGTTCACAAGACCATGCCTAGCGTTCCACATGGAGGGTTATGGTAAAAGTCTTGTAATAATAAACAGACATTTTTCTAGTCTTAAAACTTGTCAGTTTCCTAAATCTAATCCATTCTCCCAACTACATTTAATTTATGTCTCCAGATTTTCTCTCTGTATTGACTTTTCCCCCTTGATCCACAAATATAGTCATGTTATCAGAAATAAATCATTTTCTTCAATTTGTTACTGTTGAAGTTATTGCCTCTCCTATCTTCCTCCTTCCTCTTGTCACCACACCCTTTGATAGAATAAATTGTGCCAGTTCCCTCCCACACTCCCAAGCGCAACATTTACTCATTTCTCTATCAAGAATGCTTTGACCCCGCCCTCAGCTGGTGATTAACACTGACAGTCGTCAGGATACTTCATGTTCACAGATGGAGAGACATACTCTCTGCCAGTGTCTTAACCCAATCTCACCACAGTATATGATGGTGTTAATATCATTTTCTGAAATTCTCTCTCTTTTTTAAACTCCTAAGATCAGTACTATTTTGATTCTACTTTCTTTCAAACTACTTCTCCTGGGAAAATAATTTTCCATTACTTGAAAACAAATTATACTTTGGCTCTATTTTTTTCGCTGTCCCTTAAATAAGTTCTTAAAATACCTTCATAGTTACGTTTCTAGACACAACTCAGTTAATTAAAAATATATACTTCCTGTATGATGGGCACTGGGCTAGAATTAATGTGAAGATGAGTTAGATCGTTAGATCTAGTCTTTGATTAATGAAAACTCCTTGGAGGATCTGATTCAGTAGTTATCCAATGACACGTGAGAATTGTCTTTGAATGAAAGTCCCAGTTGATAAGATTCAAGAAAAACTGATTTGGAATACTAGTTCTTAAACTTCAGTGTCCCTAAGCATCACTTTAGAAACTTATTAAAATAGAAGATTTGTAGGTTTTATCTTTCTATAGTCAGATTTAGTAGAACTGAGATAGGGTTCAGACACTGGAATTTTTATTATGTCCCCACCCAAAATTGTGGTTATATAAGGGGTATGAAAACAGTCATGTAAGAAACATTGGTTGAATGAAACATCAGGTAGAAAAACAGATGGCAAAAACACATTGTAAGTGAGTCTAGACAAATATTTTGTCTCATATGGTTCTATTGTGTTTTCTGCCTTTTTCCTTCTAGAAGTTTAACAATGAGTTCTTTCAGAAGGATTGAATTAGTTTTTACGGGAACCCAAGGTCCTTAGCTGATACCAAGAGCATTAGTATGCAGACTCACCTAGATAAACTCAGGCATGAAAAGGTCTTATTCCTATCCAGGAAGCTCCCCCCCGTTATATAGTCAACTAGGAACTGCATTACCCCTCCCATCTATCTTATAAATATGTAGAGTGGTAAAAGCAGGTTCCTCCTCCTGGAGCACACTCCAGGTAAGTGGCTCAACTACTCTGTCCTGTGGGATGAAGGCTTGGAGGATAATATACATCCAACCACTTTATCTGCCTGCAAATTTCCCTAGTAAGTATACTGTATTGTGTTCCTGTGCCCCTGGTAAAACCATTGCTGACCACAGTGGGCATACCACATTTTATAGCCATATGATTAGGAATGGATGAAGGAGTTTCTGCAGGCCATCCTAAAGGGCCACCCTTTAGGTGGTGCAGTGGTAAAGAATCTGCCTATAAATGTAGGAGATGCCAGAGATGTGGGTTTGGTCCCCAGGTTAGAAAGATCCAATGGAGGAGGAAATGGCAACCCACTCCACTATTCTTGCCTGGACAATCTCATGGACAGAAGAACCTGCCAGGGCTAGAGTCCATGGGGTTGCAAAGAGTGGGACATGGCTGAGCACACACACAGGCCATCCTAGTTGTGGAACATCCTTCTGGGGATAATAACAGATCACCAAGATGACTGGTGACCAGGTGACCATATTGGCTATCAAACACAACAGTCCCAGAGTGACCAAGTCCTTGGTCAGATTGAAATGCCTTCTACCTGGGTCTTTGTCTTATTCATGAGCTGTCATATCTGTAGCTTCTCTATACCATGAAATCTCAAGAGTAAAAGGATCATCTGGGTATTCTAAAAAAAGTGTTTTAAAAAAAGATGTAAAAATGGGCAATCAGACAACCATAAGAAGACTACTAGTAGACAGTTTCAGCAAAGCTTGGGGAGAACCAGCAGGAGAGCTTGCACACAGAGTCAACACATACAGCCAAAGAAACTTATTCTGTGGCAGCTTCTCCGCTAAGTCTGGGGGATGGGGTAGATGGGAATATAGCTGCCCAGAACAGACTTAAGAGAAATATATGGAGAAGATCAGTAAGAAATACGTGTAGAGCTAGGACCAGGTTCTCACCCCAGGCTCCATTTCCCACTGTTCATCTCAGGCTCTATTTCTGATTTCCCATCCTGGGCAGAGGCCTTTTTAAGGCCTTCTCTGCTGGAGGTTTTAAAGCTATAATCAGTTATTTTATCTGGACTGCCTTGCTGTTCTTTTGTTAGACTGTATAATTGATTTAGACTTTGAGTTCCTTAAATCCAGCACTAGTGAGAGGACAGGTTGGTTGGATGAGATCACTTGACCCCTGCTGATGGACGTTATTACATTTGGCCAGGGGCATTGCTGAAAAAATGACTATAATTCTAAAACTTGCCACGGTCATGCAATTGAAACAGTACCACTTTCCAGGAGTAGAAAAATCAGTCAGTCTCTATATAGAAGACTTAATGCAGGCAGGGATGTTATAGAACACTTTCACAGTTCAACAACCTGGTTTGACTACTTCACCAAAAAGAGTCGCTAGTACTTAGTATTTCACTGTGGTTTGTCAGGTCTATACAGAGAAGTGTCTACTGTTGTTCCAACAGTGACCTATATCATAAAGGTAACTTAACAAGTCACGTCTGTTACTGGAACTTTGTGTGCATTCTTGGATCAGCTTTTTCCCATGCTCCTCCACAGAGAAGGGTAAACTAAGTTTGCCTTCTTTTAGCAAGGTACACTGAACATACAGACTATCCAAAACCCTGCAGCTAGTATTGTATTGTCAATGGGTTGGGAAAACCATAATATAATGTGAATTATTTGTTAAAATCCAGCATGCCATTGTATTACCTTTTATTTTATTTTATTTATTTATTTTTAATTTTTATTTTTCTTTATTTTGCTTTACAATACTGTGTTGGTTTTGCCATACATTGACATGAATCAGCCATGGATGTACATGAGTTCCCAATCCTGAAACCCCCTCCCACCTCCCACCCCATATCATCTCTCTGGATCATCCCCATGCACCAGCCCCAAGCATCCTGTATCCTGTATCGAACATAGACTGGCGATTCATTTCTTACCTGATAGTATACATGTTTCGATGCCATTCGCCCAAGTCATCCCACCCTCTTCCTCTCCCACAGACTCTAAAAGTCTGTTCTGTACATCTGTGTCTCTTTTGCTGTCTCGCATAGAGGGTTAACATTACCATCTTTCTAAATTCCATATATATGTGTTAGTATACTGTATTGGTGTTTTTCTTTCTGGCTTACTTACTTCACTCTGTATAATAGGCTCCAGTTTCATCCACCTCATTAGAAGTGATTCAAATGTATTCTTTTAAACAGTAATTCTTCATTTGAAATTTTTAAATAAACACAAAAAGATAGTATATTAAACCACCATATGTGGTTTATAATATCAATATACACATTCTTAATATCAACATTTACTAACACTCTGATGTTCCTATTTCATTTATACTGTCATGTTTTTTTTCCCCTGACAATATTTTAAGCAAATTTCAGGTGAATATTCATAATGTGTTTAGATTGGCCCCACCAACAAAACTGCTTGCATTTGCATGCCATTCAGGCATAGTCAGCTAAAAGTTGATGGGCCTTTCTTAACGACAAAAATCCAAGGTCTTCTTGAGACTCTAGGGTCATCAAACCAAAATGATATTCCCTAGCTTATTAAGAGCAAACTACTGGCCATGCAGCCACCACCTAAAACAAAAGTGACTTGGGAGTTTTACTATAGCCAAGTCACCATATAGCTAGCAAAGATCAAATGGGATCTTTAAAACAAGAAATTTTGGAAAATTCCAGGTATCAGTAACACAAGCCAAGTCATGTCCTTTGCCTCTACTGTCCCTTTCAGAGTCAACGTTACAATTGTTGTCTGTGGGTAGTCTTAAAGATGGTTGGTGCTCTTGCCTGTGAGACACCCAATACTCACTGGCCCTTATTTTTGGAATTGAAAGATTTCCTCTCATTGCAGACTAGTACCTAACCTCTGGACTCTGAATGACAACCTATCCTAAAATCTCATACTTGAATGCGAAGAACTGACTCACTGGAAACGACCCTGATGCTGGGAAAGATTGAAGCAGGAGGTGAAGGGGATGACAGAGGATGAGATCATTGAATGGCATCACCGATTCGATGGACATGAATTTGAGCAAGCTCTGGGAGTTGGTGATGGACAGGGAAGCCTGACGTGCTGCAGTCCATGGGGTCGCAAAAAGTCAGACATGACTGAGTGACTAAACTGATTGATTGAATTGATCCTAAAATCATACTCTCCCTGATGGAGACTTAATGACTTCTTGACCACATATTCATCTTTCAGTGGGTTGTCTCTGAACCTAAGTCCATAAATTGAAAGAGCTTCCTGAAAACTCCATATGAAAGTGAGTGTCTATTCAAAGCAAAACATTCCTGGGACAGAACCTATGCTTTTATTTAAAGTGGATACTATTGAACTGTGACCTATAGTTTGTACATGATGGCATGAAGTTTCTGAGCCTCCCTCTGCTCTGCATTTTCTCTGTCAGAAGGTATACATTTACAAGGTCATCAACTAGGGTCAAGAGTGTGACCAGGGTCCAGGGAGAACTTTTTGCCTTGTTAGCACCGTGTTCTCACCAGCTAATCTTCTCAGAAGGAAACAATACAAATAGGTTATATATTTAAAAATCATGCTTAAAAAACAAATACAGAACAGTAGTGGAACACAGAAATTTGGAGTTAGAATACTTGGGCTCATGACTTAGCCCTGTAGTTTCATTGTGTACTGGCCAATTTCATCCCTTCTTTTCCATCCGAGTTTCTAGGAAGCGGTCTGTGCTATTGGTCTTCATTTCGTCACCTGTGGTGCACCCAAATCAATCTTGATACACACTTCTATCTGTGCCATCTTACTAAAAGTGCTTTCCTAAGCTCACCATTTTGTCAAGAGTGACTTAACCACTGCAGGACCTGGCCCTTTGACCTTTCCAACCTGCTCAAAACTATCTGGGTTTTTTTGTTGGTTTTCCAGTTTTTTTCTATAAAAATCAGTCTCGCTCTTTCTTTCTTTCTCAACTTTCTTTCCATATTTTTCTTTTCCAGATATTTCTCTTCAGATATTTCCTGTTTTTACTTTTAATAGTCTGCCTGATTAAATTAATCTCTTTCCTTACTTATGCAAACATTGACAGAACTAAAATATAATTTTAGTACAGGCTTCTGGTCTCTAGGTTTCTATATCCAACTCTACTTGAATGTCCCTTTGAGCATTCAAAACATTCAAAATTGAACTTTATCAACATTTTATATCTTTAGTATCCACCTAGTGGTTCAAGTCTGAAAACTTGGTATTGTCCTGTGTCCTAAATTTGCCTTCATAGTCTTTGTGCCCTTTTTCTTCTCAGCATCTGCACTGCCTTCAGTGGAGACCCTGGCCTGCTTCAGTCTCTAGTCTTAACTCTCCTTAAACTTATATATATATATATATAAAGAACCTTAGGTACTTACTAAAATATCTTCATGATTTCCCATTGCTTCAAACTGCTTTCCAGTCTCTTCAACTTACCATAAACATTTTTTGTCATCTTGGTGCTCACATCTACAGTCTCGTTGTGACTTCACCCTTGTATCCGGTGCTCCAGTGATCCTGTACCACTTGTGGATTCCATGGTTCCATGATTGTGCAGAAGTCTGTTCCTTATTCTGTTCTGATGTTGCTACTTTTATTGCCCTCTGCAGTGCTCAATCTATAGTAGCTAACTTCATCAGTCCTTAAAATTTTAATTATCTACCTTCTAGCAGCCTCTCCTAATACACATGCAAACAACTAAACTGAATGGGCTGCCTTGTTTGGTTTTTATATATTTTCATAGCATTCTGGATTTACTTTCTTGCAAACAACAATACTGTATTTTAACTATTTGCTGTCCATCTCCTCACTATTGTGTTTCTCCTTAATACTGGCACTTTGCATTAGTTTTCTTTCTCCTCTACCATCCAGCACCCTATGGCACAAGGTAACTATTTACAGCCCTCACACTGAATGAATCCATGGTTTATATCCAACCATATACCCTTTGTCAAAATGTGACACAATAACTCTATATTGCAGGTTCCCCACTTATTAAATAAGAATTTTAGCAATATCTACCTTACAGGATTGTGAAAGTTAGATGAAATGTTGAATACGAACAGATTTTGATACTATAAAACATTAAAAAAATTCAATTTAGAGCTCAATCCTTGGTTACAGTTCTTAGTCAATACAAATACATTTCTCAAATATGTTTGGATTTCATAAAATTTGCATGCCCCTAGAAGAGATCCGCTGGATCATCGAAAAAGCAAGAGAGTTCCAGAAAAACATCTATTTCTGTTTTGTTGATTATGCAAAAACCTCTGACTGTGTGAATGACAATAAATTGTGGAAAACTCTTCAAGAGATGGAGATACCAGACCACCTGAACTGCCTCTTGAGAAATCTGTATGCAGGTCATGAAACAACAGTTAGAATTAGACATGGAACAACAGACTGGTTCCAGATAGGGAAAGGAGTATGTCAAAGCTGTATATTTCACTCTGCTTATTTAACTTATATGCAGAGTACATCATGAAAAATGCTGGGCTGCATGAAGCACAAGCTGGAATCAAGATTGCCAGGAGAAATATCAATAACCTCAGATATGCAGATAACACCACCCTTATGGCATAAAGTGAAAAAGAACGAAAGAGCCTCTTGATTAAAGTGAATGAGGAGGGTGAAAAAGTTGGCTATAGATCAACATTCAGAAAACTAAGATCATGGCATCTGGTCCCATCACTCCATGGGAAATGGATGGGGAAACAGTGGAAACAGTGGCTGACTTTATTTTGGGGGACTCCCAAGTCATTGTAGATGGTGACTACAGCCATGAAATTAAAAGACGCTTACTCCTTGGAAGGAAAGTAATGACCAACCTAGATAGCATATTCAAAAGCAGAGACATTACTTTGCCAACAAAGTTCTGTCTAGTCAAGGCTATGATTTTTCAGTAGTCATGTATGGGTGTGAGAATTGGACTACAAAGAAAGCTGAGTGCTGAAGAATGGGTGCTTTTGAACTGTGGTGTTGGAGAAGACTCTTGAGATTCCCTTGGACTGCAAGGAGATCCAACCAGTCCATCCTAAAGAACATCAGTCCTGGGTGTTCTTTGGAAGGACTGACGTTGAAGCTGAAATTCCAAACTTTGGCCACCTGATTGATGAGCTGACTCATTGAAAAGACCCTGATACTGGGAAAAATTGAGGGCAGGAGGAGAAGGGGATGACAGAGGATGAGATGGTTGGATGGCATCACCGACCCAATGGACATGATTTTGGGTGAACTCTGGGAGTTGGTGATGGACAGGGATGCCTGGGGTGCTGCAGTCCATGGGGTCATAAAGAGTCGGATATGACTGAGCAACTGGACTGGACTGAACTGAACTGAGAAGAGATCAGCCCAGCGATTACTTCCATGGTCTGAAAACAAGAGTAAAAACAGAAGGCATGTAGCTAAGCCATTACATTTGAGAACAGAAATGCAAACAAAAGCAAGATACATTGAATTGCCTATACTAATGCCCAAGTACGGGCATTAGATATATGCCTATGATTATCAGTTGAGTTTAGTTCAGTCACTCAGTCATGTCCAACTCTTTGCGACCCCATGAATCGCAGCAAGCCAGGCCTCCCTGTCCATCACCAGCTCCCGGAGTACACTCAAGCTCACATCCATCGAGTTGGTGATACCAGTCAGCCATCTCATCCTCTGTCGTCCCCTTTTCCTCCTTCCCCCAGTCCCTTCCAGCATCAGAGTCATTACCAATGAGTAAATTCTTTGCATGAGGTGAACAAAGTACTGGAGTTTCAGCTTTAGCATCATTCCTTCCAAGACCACCCAGGACTGATCTCCTTCAGAATGGATTAGTTGGATCTCTTTGCAGTCCAAGGGACTCTCAAGAGTCTTCTCTAACACCACACTTAAAAAGTATCAATTCTTTGGCACTCAGCTTTCTTCACAATCCAACTCTCACATCTATACATGATCACTGGAAAAACCATACCCCTGACTAGATGGACCTTTGTTGGCAAAGTAATATCTCTGCTTTTCAATATACTATCTAGGTTGGTCATTACTTTCCTTCCAAGGAGTAAGCATCTTTTAATTTCATGGCTGCAATGACCATCTGTAGTGATTTTGGAGCCCCCAAAATAAAGTCTGACACTGTTTCCACTGGTTCCCCATCTATTTACCAGATGCCATGATCTTTGTTTTCTGAATGCTGAGCTTTAAGCCAACCTTTTCATTCTCCTCTTTCACTTTCATCTTCACTTTCTGCCATAAGGGTAGTGTTATCTGCATATCTGAGGTTATTGATATTTCTTCTGGAAATCTTGGTTCCAGCTTGTTCTACATATATATATATATATATATATATATATATATATATATACACACACACACACACATATAATATATATACATAATAAAAGCGTATGATTATATGTATATATGTGACTAATTTGGATATCTTCCTCTTACAAATAAGTTGTGAACAAAGCAGCATAAAAGAACAGCTTTTCCCCTTACACTCATCTTTATATTTTCCTCCAGACTACACATTTCTTAAAGTAGAAAATAAGGCGAATATACCAAATTTGAAAGCTTTCTCTACAGGATGACTCAGTTCTGGCCTTTGTTGATTCTATTTCTTTTGGTTAGAGAGCCACAAGGAGGTTAATTTAAAATTTTCAGGAAATCAGTATATTCACCTCTCAATTTACTGCTTAAATAAATATCAAAAGAGTTAAACGGTCATCTTGTAAGTGCTATTAGGTTCAGAAAATGACCAAGCAAAACACACTGTCACCTTTAGCAGTACATTGTTGTGAAGCTGATATTTTCAAGGTAAAACCTACTATCTTTATTGAGGAGAGCAGGTCCCTGTATTTCTGTAGACACAGTCAGAGAGTTGAACTGGGGACATTAGAGTCTTCTCCACCTCCGGTGCCACAGAATATTTGGTCAGGCCCATCAAACCGCATAAGCTTTATAGTTTCATTTTTTTTATTTTTTTTTAATTAAATTTATTTATTTTTTTAATTACAATACTGTATTTGTTTTGCCATACATTGACACGAATCAGCCATAGGTGAACACAATCGCCCAATGCCGAAGCCCCCTCCCACCTCCCACCCCACATCCTCTACCTGAATCATCCTGTGCATCAGCCCCATGCATCCTGCATCCTACACCAAACATAGATTAGCACTTCGTTTCTTACAGGAAAATACACATGCTTCACTGCCATTCTCCCAAACCATCCCACCCTTTCCCTCTCCCTCAGAGTCCAAAAGTCCACTCTATACCTCTGTGTCTCTTGTTGTCTCACATATAGGGTCATCATTACTGTCTTCTAAATTCCATATATATGTGTCAGTATACTGTATTGGTGTTTTTCTTTCTGGCTTACTTCACTCTGTATAATCGGTTCCAATTTCATCCATCTCATTAGAACTGAGTCAAATTTATTCTTTTTAAGGGCTGAGTAGTATTCCATAGTGTATATGTACCACAGCTTTCTTATCCATTCATCTGCTGATGGGCTCAGTCAACTCTGAGGTCCCTATAATATTCAGGAAAAAACTGTCTTTGACCTATAATATAGTTTTTTAAATTCTGGAAAAATAAAAAATAAATTTACAATTATAACTTGAATGGCATTTCAAGATCATGGCAAGTTATATTTCATGAAACGTTTATGAGGGTGTAGTGGAGAATAAAGTTGTTCTCTATCCTCTTAATTTCTCTATCTTGGATCTACAAATTATACTGACAAATACAGATTAATAGAACAGTTTATTACTATGCATATGGACTCTTCATAAAAAAAAAAACTAGTGAAAATTCAAAGAAGTGGTTAGACCCAGTGCCTTATATACCATTTTAAAAAAGAATAATAAACTTGTGGAGAGGTGACAAGACAAAGGATAAGGGGCTTAGGCTTTTAGCAATTGTAAATTGTAGGAAGGTGACACTTTGGAAGGACCCTAATAAAAGAAAATTAGAGATACCAAGGGAAGATTTTATGCAAAGATGGGCTTGATAAAGGACAGAAATGGTAGGGACCTAACAGAAGAAGATATTAAGAAGAGGTGGAAAGAACATACAGAAGAACTGTAAAAAAAAAGATCTTCACGACACGACCAAGATAATCATTATGGTGTGATCACTCACCTAGAGCCAGACATCCTGGAATGTGAGGTCAAGTGGGCCTTAGAAAGCATCATTACAAACAAAACTAGTGGAGGTGATGGAATTCCAATGGAGCTATTTCAAATCATGAAAGATGATGCTGTGAAAGTGCTGCACTCAATATGCCAGCAAATTTGGAAAACTCAGCAGTGGTCGCAGGACTGGAAAAGGTCAGTTTTCATTCCAATCCCAAAGAAAGGCAATGCCAAAGAATGCTCAGACTACCGCACAATTTCACTCCTCTCACATGCGAGTAAAGTAATGCTAAAATTCTCCAAGCCAGGCTTCAGTAGTACAGGAATCATGAACTTCCAGATATTCAAGCTGGTTTTAGAAAAGGCAGAGGAACCAGAGATCAAATTACCAACATCCACTGGATCATTGAAAAGGCAAGAGAGTTCCAGAAAAACATCTATTTCTGCTTTATTGACTATGCCAAAGCCTTTGACTGTGTGGATCACAAGAAACTGTGGAAAATTCTGAAAGAGATGGGAATACCAGACCACCTGACCTCCCTCTTCAGAAATCTGTGTGCAGGTCAGGAAGCAACAGTTAGAACTGGACATGGAACAACAGACTGGCTCCAAATAGGAAAAGGAGTAAGTCAAGGCTGTATATCGTCACCCTGCTTAACTAACTTATATGCAGAGTACATCATGAGAAACGCTGGGCTGGAAGAAGGACAAGCTGGAATCAGATTGATGGGAGAAATATCAATAACCTCAGATATGCAGATGACACCACCCTTATGGCAGAAAGTGAAGAGGAACTAAAAAGCCTCTTGATGAAAGTGAAAGAGGAGAGTGAAAAAGTAGGCTTAAAGCTCAACATTCTGAGAACGAAGATCATGGCATCTGGTCCCATCACTCCTTGGGAAATAGATGGGGAAGTAGTGGAAACAGTGTCAGATTTTATTATTTTGGGCTCCAAAATCACTGCAGATGGTGAGTGGAGCCGTGAAATTAAAAGACGCTTACTCCTTGGATGAAAAGTTGTGACCAACCTAGATAGTATATTCAAAAGCAGAGACGTTACTTTGCCAACAAAGGTCCATCTAGTATGGATGTGAGAGTTGGACTGTGAAGGAAGCTGAGTGCTGAAGAATTGATGTTTTTGAACTGTGGTGTTGGAGAAGACTCTTGAGAGTCCCTTGGACTGCAAGGAGATTCAACCAGTCCATTCTACCAGAGATCAGTCCTGGGTGTTCTTTGGAAGGAATGATGCCAAAGCTGAAACTCCAGTACTTTGTCCACCTCATGCGAAGAGTTGACTCATTGGAAATGACTCTGATGCTAGAACGGATTGGGGGCAGGAGGAGAAAGGGATGACAGAGGATGAGATGTCTGGATGGCATCACCAACTCGATGGATATGAGTTTGAGTGAACTCTGGGAGTTGGTGATGGACAGGGAGGCCTGGCTTGCTGCGATTCATGGGGTCCCAAAGAGTCAGACATGACTGAATGACTGAACTGAACTGAACTGAATAAAAAAAAAAGATTGTCTACTAAAGTCCTGTTTATGCAGGCTCCTCTATGTTTTATCTCTGTTGATAAGATTCATTCACCCCTTCCTGGTATTGGGAAGGGTTACCTTCTCAAAAGGAAGAGACTATTTGTCCAGTTCTTGGTCTTTTTTTTTGTTGTTTGTCATATAAATTCCTTTTCAACTTTTTTTCCATTATTTAAATGTAGTTAATTTACAATGTTGTGTTAGTTTTAAGTATACAGAAAAGAGATTCTTATATATATATATTATTTTTCATATTCTTTTCTGTTATAGGTTATTACAAGATATTGAATGTAGTTCCTTATGCTATACAGTAGGTCATCATTGCTTATTTTATATATAGTGATATTTATATTCTTCAAAAATTGCAGAAAGAGTTTAACTCCTATATGATTCCTTTTGCCATCCTTTTCCGTCTCTCCATTCCAAGACTTATTTTTCATTCATATTTTCTCTTTTTTATTCCAGAACTATTTTTATGTTTATTCTTTTGATGCAAGTTTATATTGACAATCAATTTATTTAGTTTGTACTTCTATTAATATACTTTTAAAAAGTAATGAGCTTTAACGTTAGCATTTCTTCATTAAAATATGGGTTTAATTGGGTTCACTATATCCTCCTTGGGAGGCAAACATAAACTAGTGATGGATATTCAGACTTGAAATCCAAAGACTTGGTTTTGGGTTCTGGCTAAAGCTGCTTGTTTTGGGCAAGTTCCATTAATTCACTGCATTACACAATTTCAGTTAAAAAATGAGAGAAAATATGTACATTTTGGATTTGTGAAGATTATATAAAATATACTATACAGAAGTATTTGGGAAGCTATAAAATGTTATTATGCTATTTCTTCCTCTCTCTTAATTCTTGAATATAGATGTTGGTTTCTCAGTGTTTTAAGAGGCAAAATAGTTCTTAACTGTTCTGTAATACTGCCTGACCTCATAAAATATGTGTTTAAAGACTATTTCTAGGCCAATGGGAACCCTTCCTATCAGGGACTGGTAAATAATCATGGGCTTCCCTGATGGCTCAGCTGGCAAAGAATCTGCCTGCAATGCTGGAGACTCAGGCTCTATCCCTGAGTTGGAAAATTGCTTAGAGAAGGGAATGGCTACCCACTCCAACTTCTTGCCTGGAGAATTCCATGGACAGAGGAGCCTGGTTGGCTACAGTTCATATAGTCACAAAGAGTTGGACATGACTGAACATGCAAGCAGAAAATTAACATCCATTGGATTGTGAGGGTACCTCTTCCATATAAAGTAATATTATTTTTAAAAACTTGTGTTTCCAGTGTGAAAACAGAGCTAAGCCTTTCTCTAGGGCTTCCTTCGTGGTGCTAGTGGCTCAGAATCTGCCTGCCAGTGCTGAAGGTCAAGAGACGTGGGTTCGGTCCCTGGGTTAGGAAGATCCTCTGGAATAGGAACTAGAAACTCACTCCAGTATCCTTGCCTGGAAAATCTCATGAAAAAGGGAGCCTGGTGGGCTGCAGTCCATGTCACGACTGAGTAACTAAGTGCACGCGCACGCACACACACACACACACGAGCCTTTACTGAAAATGATTAACGTTGAAATTGATACTGTTGGAACAAAGTCCTGTTGGGAGATTTTCTCCTCTCCTGAAGATGAGCCAGACAATTATTCAGACAGTTATTTAATGTAAATGTGGACTTTTCTATCAACTATGTGACTCTTTTGCATTGTCATGAACTACTATTGCATGTACGTCAGTGGCAGAGTTCCTAGTGATGATGGTGTTGTTTTTCCTCGTCTCAGATCAGGGCCGAGACTATTTGTTCATTCCAGAGGAGTGAAGATGCTGACAGATCAGATGCTGCCAGCAGCTATCTGTCAGCTTGGAGAAGGGGCGGGTGATGCTTGGCGACGGGGCTGGGGCTCAAGCAGCTGTTTCAGCTGCTATTCACTCTGGAGTTCAGGGCATGTGTCTTACACTACCTGTCTTTCAAAGAATTCAGCTTTCTATATCAGAAAGATCTATAAATCCCAAAGAATCAGAAGGTGAAAGAGAGCGGTACAAATTATAATTGTGCTTGATTTTTATCTGTGCTCCAATAGGAGGCTCACTCTTATTTATTCTGCCCTTTCCCTGGGCACATACAAATTGCTTGAGTTTCAGCTGCATGCACTTATGCCAGACAGAAGCATCACACATCTGCAGTAAAGCCACTCGCAGTGTGTGAGAATATCTTGCAGCACTGAAGTTGGTGTGTTTTAGTGGAAGGAACACCAGACCAGAATCTAAAGGATATGGATTAGAGTCCTGACTCTGTGATGGATCGGCTATGTGACCTTGGGCAAATATTTTCTGTCTAGACCTCAGTATTTTCAATTGAAAAATCAGGTGGTTGTGGTAGGTAATTGCTGAAGTTCCTTTTAGCTCCGATTCTGTGATTTCTGAATGCGTGTGTGTGTGTGCGCACTCAGTCTCTCAGTCGTGTCCAACTCTTTGTGACCCATGGACTGTAGCCCAGCAAGCTCCTCTGTCCATGGAATCTTCCAGGCAAAAATACTGGAATGGGTTGCCATTTCCTACTCCAGGGGATCTTCCTGACCCAGGGATTGAACCCATGTCTCTTGCATCTTCTGCATTGGCAGGCAAATTTTTTTTTTTTTTTTACCATTGTGCCACCTGGGAAGCTTCATGATTATAATAACAGCTACATTTATTGAGCACATATTTTTGGTTGGATACTGGTCCAACTGATAAAACTTACCCCTCAAAACAGTTTTTGATGAAGTTAAGTGCTGCCATTGATTCATAAAAGAGGGAAAGAAAAAGTGAAAGTGAAAGCCACTCAGTGGTGTCCAACTCTTTTTGACCCTATGGACTGTAGCCAACCACGCATGCTTCTCTGTCCATAGAATTCTCTAGGCACGAATACTAGAGTGGATTGCCATTCCCTTCTCCAGGGGATCTTCCTGACCCAGGGATTGAACCTGGGTCTCCCACATTGTGGGCAGATTCTTTACCTACTGAGCCACCTGGAAGGCCTAAAGAGGAAATGATGCTAAATACTTTCGTCAAAGTCCTGTTGGTAAGGGCAGAACTGGTATTCAAACTTATTTACATCTTTATTGGAGTCAGAGCATTAAGGTGCCTTGAAAACAATTTTAATGGCTCTGTAGATCTGGACCTCAAAAAATTCAGATTGTCCTAGAATTACTTACTTATTTCTGGAATTTCAGTAGTGTTTGTAAAGTTTCTACTATTAGGTTCTGGCTCCCACAACAACATAGTGTTGAGTTTGGACTCCCTCTGGTTTAAGAGGCACTTTTATGATTTCCTTAGAAGTTTTATTTATGAAGAAAATAACTTTTGCCTTGCTGCCCTATGAACATCTCAGTTTGGAATACTGTTTATAAACTAACAAAGTGGAGATTAAAATTAATCTTACTGTTACATACACTTGCATGTTTTAATCTGCAATATAAGGTTAATACTTGCTGATTTTTAAATTATTGAAAGCATAAGATGGATGAGAAAGTAGAATAAATATTTCCAAATAATAATTGTCAGCTTTTTGAGGAATAATTGGCCAATAAATATTATTTATCTCTTATGTTTTTGTTTTCTGCTAAGAAGAAAAAGGAAATCATAGATGTTGGAAAGAAATGACAGGGTTTAGGGGCAGATTTTACAGTAGCCTCTAATTTCTTACTGACCATTAATGATTTAGCTCAATTTTCCATTGGTCTTTTCTTTTGTGAAAATGGTAGATGATATCTTCCTCACAGCACAAAGATACAATATACAGAGTCATAAAGTACACAAAGGTTTACCTCTCTCTTTGATTATATTAATAGCCTTTTCATGAGACCTCATTTCACCAGTATCTGTTCCTCTACATTACTTATTGAATCAAAATGACCTTTATGATTTCATTACTTTGTTTCAGCTTAAAACATTCAATCATTCCTCTTTTCCAGGAGGAGCAAACTCACATTCTTCTGTTTGCCACACAAGACCTGTGCCAATTGAACTGGAGTGTCTCTTTCCTGCTATGCATGTTGTATCCGTCCTCATGTGATAATTTGGCTTTTCCTTGCTTTTCTGAATCACTACTCGCCCTAAGTAGTCAAATAAAGCTTTCAGTGTAGCCAACTCAAACTAGAATTGACTGGTTTTACATGTCGTTTCCTATCTGCCAGTTTTCTGTCTCCTCTTTTCTTTCTAACTGACAAGCTCTCCTCGTCTTTTAAGATCTAACTGAATTATTACCTCCCCTAAGAGTCTTCCCTTTATTATGCCCATCTGCATAAAAATTTCCCTTGATATCTCTAGTTTTCCTGAAGAGGTTTCTAGTCTTTCCCATTCTATTCTGTTTCCTCTATTTCTTTGCGTGGATCACTGAGGAAAGCTTTCTTATCTCTCCTTGCTACTCTTTGGAACTCTGCATTCAAAAGATATATGTTTCCTTTTCTCCTTTGCCTTTTGCTTCTCTTCTTTTCATAGCTGTTTGTAAGGCCTCCTCAGACAACCATTTTGCTTTTTGCATTTCTTTTTCTTGCGGATGGTCTTACACTGTCTCCCATACAATGTCACTAACCTCTGTCCATAGTTCTTCAGGCACTCTATCAGATTTAATCCCTTGAATCTATTTGTTACTTCCACTGTATAATCGTATGACCATTCAGGGTCATACCTGAATGGTCTATTGGTTTCCCCCACTTTCTTCAAATTAATTCTGAATTTGGCAATAAGGAGTTCATGATCTGAACATAGTCGGCCCCTGGTCTTGTTTTTGCTGACTGTATAGCGCTTCTCCATTTTGGCTGCAAAGAATATAATCAATCTGATTTTGATATTGACCATCTCATGATGTCCATGTGTATAGTCTTCTCTTGTGTTGTTGGAACAGGGTATTTGCCATGACCAGTGCATTCTCTTGGCAAATATGGGCACAATAAAGGACAGAAATGGTATGGACCTAAAAGAAGCAAAAAGACATTAAGAAGAGGTGGCAAGAACACATGGAAGAACTGTACAATAAAGATCTTCACAACCAAGATAATCATGATGGTGTGTGATCACTCACCTAGAGCCAGACATTATGGAATGTGAAGTCAAGTGGACCTTAGGAAACATCACTATGAACAAAGCTAGTGGATGGAGGTGATGGAGTTCCAGTTGAGCTATTTCAAATCCTAAAAGGTGATACTGTGAAAGTGCTCCAGTCAATATACCAGCACATTTGGAGAACTCAGCAGTGGCCACAGGACTGGAAAAGGTCAGTTTTCATTCCAATCCCAAAGAAAGGCAATGCCAAAGAATGCTCAAACTACTGCACAATTGCACTCATCACACATGCTGGTAAAGTAATGCTCAAAATTCTCCAAGCCAGGCTTTAGTAGTACAGGAATTGTGAACTTCTAGATGTTCAAGCTGGTTTTAGAAAAGGCAGATAAAACAGATATCAAATTACCAACATCTGTTGGATCATTGAAAAAGAAGAGTGAAGTTACTCAGTTGTGTCCCACTCTTTTCAACCCCATGGACTGTAGCTCACCAGGCTCCTCCATCCATGGAATTTTCCAGGCAAGAGTCCTAGAGTGGGTTGCCATTTCCTTCTCTAGGAGATCTTCCTGACCCAGGTATCAAATGCGAGTCTCCCACATTGCAGGCAGATGCTTCACCATCTGAACCACCAAGACAAAGACATCTACTTCTGCTTTATCGATTACACCAAAGCCCTTGACTATGTGGATCACAACAAACTGTGAAAATTCTTCAAGAGATGGGAATACTGGACCACGTGACCTGCCTCCTGAGAAATCTTATGCAGGTCAAGAAGCCACAGTTAGAACTGGACATGGAACAACAGACTGGTTTCAAATAGGAAAAGGAATATGTCAAGGCTGTATATTGTCACCCTGCTTATTTAAATTATATGCAAAATACATCATGAGAAATTCTGGGCTGGATGAAACACAAGCTGGAATCAAGATTGCTGGAAGAAATATCAATCACCTCAGATATGCAGATGACACACTACCCTTATGGCAGAAAGTGAAGAAGAACTAAAGAGCCTCTTGATGAAAATGAAAGAGGAGAGTGAAAAAGTTGGCTGAAGCTCAACATTCAGAAAACGAAGATCATGGCATCTGGTCCCATCACTTCATGGCAAATAGATGGAGAAACAGTGAAAACAGTAACAGACTTTATTTTTTTGAACTCCCAAATCAGTGCAGATGGTGATTGCAGCCATGAAATTAAAAGACAATTGTTCCTTGGAGGAAAATTTATGACCAACCTATATGGCACATTAAAAAACCAAGACATTACTTTGTCAACAAAGGTCTGTCTAGTCAAAACTTTGGTTTTTCCAGCAGTCATGTATGGATGTGAGAGTAGGACTATAAAGAAAGCTGAGGTGTTGGAGAATACTCTTGAGAGTCCCTTGAACTGCTGCAAGGAGATCAAACCAGTCCATCCTAAAGGAAATCAGTTCAAATATTCATTGGAAGGACTAAAGCTGAAGCTCCAATACTTTTACCACCTGATGCGAAGAACTGATTCATGGGAAATGACCTTGATGCTGGGAAAGATTGAAGGCAGGAGGAGAAGGGGATGACAGATGATTAGTTGGTTGGATGGCATCACCAACTCAAGGGACATGAGTTTGAGCAAGCTCTGGGAGTTGGTGATGAGCAGGGAAGCCTAGCGTGCTACAGTCCATGGGGTTGCAAAGAGTTGGACTCGACTGTGCCACTGAACTGAACTGGAACATGGCACACACATTTTCCCAATAACTCTCACACTGAAAATCAGATTTTTCAATGCATTACTTTTTAAAAATGCCAAAAGTTTGTCATTATAATTTGGTGGGAAGTAATTTGCCAGAAACTCAGGTTGAATTTCTGTTAGGCATGTGGATTTTTGTACTACTGGAAAACCTGAAGGTTAAATGATACTTCTGAAGACATTTCTTACTGTCTTCTGCTTGTTCTTGTTATGTCTAACTATGTCTACCAACGTGTACACATTGAACATTTCCTACTTTATACCAAGCAATCTTTATTCCATATAGTTATGGTATTCCCAACGCACTCTAGGCTCTGGCAGAGTAATTTCTATCCTCAGTCACAGTGATTTGCCTTGTGCATGTGCACAGAGGGACTGTTGCAGAAACAGCACCTGGTCACTTGCAGCCTGGCTTGTGTCATCATCACCAAGAGCTTAGTAATTATAGCAAATTTTTCTTCAGTATTTTTCATCAAGTGCTTTTAAGTGAGCATGATCATTTGAAAATTTTAGAACAGTTCTACAATTTGGACAGCTTTATTTAGTTTTCTGTATAAACAAGCTTTATCTATATTTTGTCTTGCCTAGCGCCATTGTTTTTCTATCATTAATGATCATCATAGCATCAGGAATTAGAAATAGTATCGTAAGGGTTAACATTACTATTTAGAAATTGATGAAGATAATTCTGAGAGAAGACATTGGATGACCTGTGATCTCTGAGGACTACTTCGTATAATATAACTAAAACCAAATGCTTGACTCCTAAATCCCAAGTGCTAGTGACTAAACTAAGTGATTCTAATTCTTCTATAGAACTTCATTAGCTCTATCCCTTGCTCCCTTCTCAACCAAAACACAAATTATTTTACTTATATTCCATATGTCTTTATATTTTACCCTTCATATCTTCCCTCCTTACTTTTGTTCTTTTTAGGAACTATCTCAATATCTACCACCTTGTAATACTTTAAATATCTTCTTACTTTGCTGACTGCTTCCAAACTACTAACTCCTCCTATGCAGTATACCATTTTCCTGCCTGGGTAGTCTTTCATTGTCATACATCTGACTGTGATGCTTTGCTTACTAGGCAATTTCCTATCACCCCAAGAGACCACACTCTTTAGAACAGAACAGTGAATCATTATGTTAACCCTGTTTACTTCTCCAGCTTCCAGTCTAATAATTCCTTACCCCTTGCATGTTCAAGCTGATTTTAGAAAAGGCAGAGGAACCAGAGATCAAATTACCGACATCCACTGGATCATGAAAAAAGCAAGAGAGTTCCAGAAAAACATCTATTTCTGCTTTATTGACTATGCCAAAGCCTTTGACTGTGTGGATCACAAGAAACTGTGGAAAATTCTGAAAGACATGGGAATACCAGACCACCTGACCTGCCTCTTGAGAAACTTATATGCAGGTCAGGAAGCAACAGTTAGAACTGACCATTTAACAACAGACTGGTTCCAAATAGGAAAAGGAGTACGTCAAGGCTGTATATTGTCATCCTGCTTATTTAACTTCTGTGCAGAGTACGTCATGAAAAACACTGGGCTGGAAAAAGCACAAGCTGGAATCAAGATTGCTGTGAGAAATATCAATAACCTCAAATATACAGATGACACACCACCTTTATGACAGAAAGTGAAGAGGAACTAAAAAGCCTCTTGATGAAAGTGAAAGAGGAGAGTAAAAAAGTGGGCTTAAAGCTCAACATTCAGAAAATGAAGATCATGGCATCTGGTCCCATCACTCCATGGGGAATAGATGGGGAAACAGTGGAAACAGTGTCAGACTTTATTTTTGTGGGCTCCAAAATCACTGCAGATGGTGACTGCAGCCATGAAATTAAGAGACGCTTACTCCTTGGAAGAAAAGTTGTGACTAACCTAGATGGCATATTGCAAAGCAGAGATATTACTTTGCCAACAATGGTCCATCTAGTCAGGGCTTTGGTTTTTCCAGTGGTCATGTATGGATGTGAGAGTTGGACTGTGAAGAAATCTGAGTGCCCAAGAATTGATGCTTTTGAACTGTGGTGTTGGAGAAGACTCTTGAGAGTCTCTTGGGCTGCAAGGAGAGCCAACCAGTCCATTCTGAAGGAGATCAGCCCTGGGGTTTCTTTGGAAGGAATGATGCTAACGCTGAAACTCCAGAACTTTGGCCACCTCATGCGAAGAGTTGACTCATTGAAAAAGACTTTGATGCTGGGAGGGATTGGGGGCAGGAGGAGAAGAGGACAACAGAGGATGAGATGGGTGGATGGCATCATCAACTCAATGGATGTTGAGTCTGAGTGAACTTCAGGAGTTGGTGATGGACAGGGAGGCCTGGCGTGCTATGGTTCATGGGGTTGCGGAGAGTCAGACACAACTGAGCGACTGAACTGAACTGCATACTTCAATTCATTCGTGCTGTCCCCTTTCAATTATCTTAATGAACGCATGAGTGTGTTTTAAAGGCTGTTCACTGGAGTATTTTGGTATCTGAAATCACTTCCCCATTGTCTCCCTGATTCTGTCTTAAAGGGCCAACTTATAAATATTAATGGGGTCACAAAGAGTTGGACATGACTGAGAGACTGAACTGAACTGAACTGAGGGACATGGAACCATTACTTATATTAAGAAGAATTATTTGAATTTCTAAAGCTATATTTCAAATGATAAATTTAATGAGGAAAGAAATAAACTAGCATAAAACTAATGCTTTTAAGGATTCCATTAAATTGGGCTAATCATTTAAGTTAACTGTCTTTACTTTGTTTTAATCAGTGATTTAAGATGCTGTTTTAAATGTTGTAGTTTACTTTATTATGAATACATTAAAATAAAATTTCTGAAGACTTAAAAAAAAAAATGTTTATTTTTTGTCTCCACATCCACACATTCCAGCCACAGATTTGGTGTTGCTTTAACAATACCTCTGTTCGTATATTTATGCGTCACACAAAGATTATTTCATGACTGCAAGAATCATTGACGTCAAGCAATTTTTCCTGTGAATTTAAAGGAAGAAATTGCACTTTCATATGTTTAACAAATAAATCCAATCTTGCATAGAAAAATTTTACATTGGATAGAAAAGCATGTTTTCAAGTTTGTTTTGTGCTTTACTTCTAAGTTATTAAAGTATGTAAATAATTTTTATTCACTTTGCTTAAGTTCAACAACAAAATCACACAGAATATACAATTTTAAACATTCTATCCATATTACAAGTTTTTTTAATCTGTTATTTAGAAAATATAAAGCAAAATCAAATAAAAGTCACTTATCTGGGTAACTATTTAATATGTCTATTTTAAAGAGGTGGATTATAGGCTTAGTTCTCTAATATTAGCAAGCACACTGCCAGCAGTAAGTATTGTTGTGTCTACAGTTCCTGACAGAGATATTCATAGATACTGAAGTAGAAGTGTCAGTTCCAACTTCTTGTTGATTTACTCTAGCAGTATTCTATTATGGTCAAACAACCGTTTCCTTAAAGGAACTTTCTTAGGACCCTTTCTATTTTATAAGGGCTAATTAAGGTACAGTATGTTAGTTGGTATGATGCACAAATCCCACTTAACTGGACATTCACAAACTTTAAAAGTCTCAGTCCGTGGCTAGTGAATGAATGAGGGTGCCTCCTCAGTCTTTCCTCACTGTTGCATCCTAGCTTCCATGAAGACACTTCACTTTCCATAGCGACAATGGCACTATTTGGCCATGTTCCTAGTGAGGACACCAGTTTGTCTGTTTCTCTCTCTGTCTCTGTTTCTGGCTGTCTGTTCCTCTGTCTGCCTCTTTTCCTCTTTGTGCACACATATACACACACAACCACATATTTGTATATCTGACACCTTAACAGGTCCTACCATATATGCCTGGAGACTACTTATCTAAAAGTTAGAGCAGATAACATAGAGTCCAAGGAGAAGGAGAAAAGTATGTGGATGCCTAGAAATTAACAGAATCTTCAGATTAACAAAGATAGGTAAAGGGGAGCTTCAGGGCTTTTTGAAGGGATGATATAAAGAAATGCTTAAGGGGGAAGCTCTGTATAGGAATCAAGAGTGTCAAAAATGAACTGAGGGAGGACTCTAATAAATGGTTCATTTTTGAGCAAAGCAAAATCACTTTCTACTTGCTTGTCGTTTGTTGTTAACCAAAGATGTTGTGTACATACTTGAGGAGCCCCAAGAGAGCATGATGGAATTGCTCATATGAGTTGAAGGAATGTTTTTTGTTTAGTTGCTTTGTGACCCCATGGACTGTTGCCAGGTCTGTCCATGGGATTTCCCAGCAAGAGTGCTGGAGTGGGTTGCCATTTCCTTCTTCAGGGAATCTTACCAACCCAGGGATCAAAGCTGGGTCTCCTGCATTGGCAGGCGGATGTTTTTGCCACTGAGCCACCTGGGAGCCCTCGAAGGAATGGGAGGCAATAGTTAAGTGGCAATAGGTAACAAAGAGCACACATGATTTTTAAGGACAAACATGCATGAAATTATAAAATTACTGCCTTAAACAAAAATGTTGCGCACATCTAACATGTATCAGGTATTGTCTTTGGCTCTTCTGCTGATGGCCCCTTTTTCCCCTCAGAGACATCAGTTTATTAAGACTCAGGCTGACGAGTTTCTGATAGACAGATGGAAGAACCACAGAGAGGCTGAGACTATTTGCTGCTGCTTGATGTCTCTGGCCAAGGTGGACACTGATTAATGTGAGATACAGACGCCAGCTGTGCAGTCAGTGCCTGCCTCTGGCTGGCTGGCGGGCTGCTTTGGCTGTGTGGGTGACAGTTTTCATTTGCTTGGGCTTGTGTAAGTACCTCCCTCCTCCCCAGGAAGGAGAGGATCTCTCGGTGGCAGTTCAAGGATGATACTCATTCCCCAGACTCTAAGGACCAGCCATCAAGCTATTGTTTAAGGTATTTTTGTAGTTTCCAGCAACTAAATCCTGTATATCCACTCCTGTATATGCCACTTATAAGCTGTGTGAGTTTATGGCAAGTTAAATATTGCATTCTGGACCTCACATCCAAATAGGAACAACAGAACTTACCTGATACACGGTTGAGATGATTAGAGTGAGATCATGCACAATAATTCATATGGCCCTCAGTGGGTACTTGTTAATTATTTTGTCTATTTTCTTTATTGCTTTCTTAGATTGTGTAAAAAACCCCACAAATATGTGTTCAATTAAAAACTGATAACACCAACAACAATAATGATTGTTTATTATAAGCCCATTCTGAACTAGTGCTTTATTCACATATATTATACTGTTTAATTTTTCCAATAACACTATGAAGTAAATAATGTTTTTATCCTCTTATTATAGATAAGGGGGGAAGTGGTAGAATAAAATCCAACTTTGGTTGCTTTCATTATTTATTTTTAGTTGCACTGGGTCGTTGTCACTGCGCGTGGGCTTTCTGTCCTTGCAGCGAGTGAAGGCTACTCTTCGTCACAGTGCAGAGGCTTCTCGTTGCATTGGCTTCTTGCAATGGAGCATGGGCTCTAGGTGCATGGGCTCCGTAGTTGTGGCTCGTGGACTTTAGTTGCTCTGTGGCATGTGGAATCTTTCCTCACCAGGAAGTGAACCCATGTTCCCTGCATTGGCAAATGGATTCTTACCTGCTGTACCAACAGAGAAGTCCTATCTGTTTGTGTTTTAAAGCTCTAAAGCAGATTCTAGTTATGTGGCCCAATGTTAAGGCCATATTTGTAACATTAAATAGAAAGTTTAAAGCTGTTTATAATTTATCTATTACTGTCAAACATGGGCATGCATGAGAGTGCAAAGACCCCCTTGAAAATAACCACACAAACACGTAGCCATTGAGTGACTGTAGTTACAAACTAGAAGCATCAAGTACCAGTGTTATTTCTATTTCCAATAAAAAATCTGAGAGCTTCTTGAAGATGGGACTCAGTCACTGATTTGCCAGACAGTAATCCAATTTGTTCACAGACATAAAATACTTTGCTTTCAGTCCTGTCATCTCATCCCCTAGAAAATTGGATGATTGCCTGTAAAGCAAGGCCCTGGTGCCACACTCACTGAACTATTCTATGTGGTCATCTTAAAGGAGATTTTGGCTTCAGGTAAGCCTGAAAAATTAGAGGCTGTTTAAAAAACAATTTAAAAATCTTCTGCAGTCTTAAGCTACCTCCATTGTATTTATTCCTTCCTGCTGAGCTCTCTTACAATAGGATTTTCCTCCTCCAGAGTCAACCACTCACAGTTTATCCTTCTCTTCCAACCCCCTAAACCTCTGTCAGTTTGTTGCATATCTTGGCCCTTGAGTTGTCACTGCCTTTCAGGTAACTGCATAGCAAAACTGTGCCAAAACAAATGTAATTCCAGTCCTTGTTCTATCAGTGACTTGTTCTATCCGCTCTTTCTCTTTGTCTCTGTTCTCAATATCTTCACAGGTAATTTAAAGGTGTTTAATGGAATGATTCCTAAGACTAAGTCTAATGTATTTTACTATTCAAGCCCTAACCCTTCTATATAGCTTTTGCCAAGTCATCTGACACCGTCCCTTTCATTTCTTTGCCCCGACTCAGTTACCAGCCGTCCACTTTTCTTGCTAATAAAGGCTATTGCCTTTCCTTATCTGTAAAACTTTCCTTCCTTTGATCTCTGTGACATTCTACTTTTGGTTTCTCCATGCAACTTTCAGTAGTCTATGGTGTTTAAGGTCCTATGATAAACTGAAAATTCTCGAGATTAAGTGCTCAGCTTTTGGCTATGAGGTTATACAGAAAGTTTCATTGGTCAAAAGAATTTTGACTCATCCCATCTAACTATGGTGATACCTAAAATCCCATGAGCAGAGACCTCATCAATAATGATAGTATCTATAAGGACATGATGCTTTAAAGGTTGGTACACAGTTTATCATTAAATCATTTGTATAAATAGGTGGCAATTTATAAAATATGAGTGATTATTTCAGAATGTGCTAAAGTTCAGGAAACAGAAGTCAAATTATCATCATCAAAACATATCTTTGGAGATTTTAAAATCTGCATAGTATTCAACATATAGGTGTATACTTTTTTCTTTTAGTTGTGACTGTATAGTGTTCTTAGGATTCCCTGGTGGCTCAGATGGTAAAGAATCTGCCTGCAGTGTGGGAGATCTGGGTTCAGTCCCTGGAGGAGGGCATGGCAACTGACTCCAATAGATTGCCTGGAGAATCGCCATGGACAGAGGAGCCTGGTGTGCTATAGTCTGCGGGGTTGCAAAGAGTCAGACACCACTGAGTGATTAAGCACAGCACATATAGTGTAATGAGAAAATCACAGTGCTAGTTATCAAAAATCCAGGCTCCATCCAGCCTTCTCTTTTCTTGTTCTGTGTGACTTAAGGCAATTTAATGCAATAAATTCAATAAGTATTTTTAATGCCTATCATGTATGAGAAACTTGCTAGCTACTGCCAAAGATATGAAAAGAAGCTAACACAATCCTTTCCCTCAGAACTTTTACATTAAATTGGAAGGAAGGAAAGAAGTCCCATCTTCTTCCTATGATGGTTAAAATGCATTATTTCACAGTTACTTTCCAGCATCTTGAATATATATTCTATAGTCTAAGAATTGAAATGTCAAGAAGAAAAAATTGTTCTCTTTTTTGTATTTTTATTTATTTTTATCATTTTTGCAATTTTTCCTTCTGAGTATTTTCATCTGTGGTTTTCTTGTTACATTATCAGAGAAGTCAAGGATTCTGTAAGAACCAGATGATTTTATACTAGAAATACACCCTGAGAGCCCTCCTAAACCTACCCAGCTACCTTTCCTCTATGTTATTATTGATGACAGGGAGGTTTCATTTGAAGAAATAAGTGTCATGCCCAACACCCATCCTCGTGCCAAGGAAAAGCTTGTGTCTCTTGTCACTGATGTTATCCTTATTTGTAGAGGTAGGCCATGGGCCATGGTGCTCAGGGTAGGTGGGAGCCCAGACTGCTTCACATCTAATTCTGAGACAAGGACTTAATTAACCAAAAATCCCACACACCAAGGGGGTGAAGTCAACAGAACTGAAGGTTTTCAGCATCACCATTACTGAAAACACAGTTAAAAGTAGCAGCTAATCCCCTCTTCTCAGTTTCTTCCCGACACCCTATTTTAAAAATATTGGAACCTCAGAACAGTGTTAATTCTAAAAGTGCCTCGCTGACTCCCGAAATTTCGTACTTGCTCTCTTCTTAAATGATACAACTTTGAAGAAGTATGTGTTAAGCAGGCACACTGGGATTGCAGCGGCTGGAGTGTGGTTGTAGAGAAAAACTGTCTTGCCTCCAAGCCAGGAAGTTGGCCCTCAATCCTCCTGAGAAAAGAGATGAGAGAACATTCTTCTCACCTTCATCTCCAGCCTCTGAGACTATACTTGGTGAGAAGTGAGATTTGCCAGAAAACAGACACCTCCTCAGATTATGCCATGACTTTTCCTGCCTGATGAAAATCTACATCCCTCCCAGCACAGTTACACCCTTGGAAGGAAGATTCATGAAGACAGCCATCTGCCAGGAAATAGATGCCCTGTGTTTACTCTGAAACGGTCTCCTTCCAGACTTGCCCTGGAGATGATTCCCAGTCTGGAATATACTGCAGCTGGCAGCTGTGCGGGCACACAAGGACTGCATTCCACATGAACTCCTATGTTAAGGCCTGGTATGATCTATTTCTGTGGTTTGATGGTCATTTGACAGGATCTGAGTCCTGGTCTAGCACGTAACTATCAAGATGGACTTGTTATTTAGCCTTTCTGAGCCTCAGAAAGTAGAGGATTCACATGTAGAATGAATCCAAGAATGCCAATTTGTTAGAATGACCTTTAGTGCTCTATGACATGCTGTAGGTGAAGTGACTGGCACGTTACTCAACAAATAGTTTGCACTTATTAAATGTGACTTATTCTAGGAATTCTGCTGGTGCCAGTGTCTGGAAAGATCAGGGGTATTAGGGAAGCCAGCACTGGTATAGTCATCTCAGGCTCCGGAGAATAGGAGGCAATTGGAAAAGGCAATCTCCTCAGGCCTTCCTTTTGCTAACTCGTAGAACCAGAGCCCTGGGGATGCATAAGGCCAACCCCAAAGATGAAGACAATTCATCCTGCGGGTGCCAGCTCTTCCACCTCTGTTTAATAGCACGGGCTGGTTGAGAAATTCTCCTACACTGGCAGGGTCACTTTTCATGAGGCCAGACTATTTGGCAGAGGTCCTGGGCCTGTCATGCCACTGTATTTATCTTAAGAAAATCTCTGGGGCATGCTGATTTAGAGGGTATCTACACTGTCCCAGCAACAAGTCAGCTATCAGAATGATGTTCTGTTCTATATAAAATTAATCTTTTGATGCTATAAATTACAAAATATTCACTGTGCATACTTCCCAATGGTGAGATGGTAGAATATCATAGATGGAGTTCTAGTGAACCTTTTAATTGGCAGGTGATAACTCCTGATTTGTTTCAAATGGGACATTTATATCCCAGTGACATGATATGCAGAGATGTCAAGTGGCATGTCAAGTGGTGCTCCAGCCTAACGGGCAACAAGAGGCAAAGGAAGCACTTGGAAAATGAATGTGATTAATGCTTTCAAGACAATGCCATTCAAAGGCTTGATGCTGGGAGGGATTGGGGGCAGGAGGAGAAGGGGACGACAGAGGATGAGATGGCTGGATGGCATCACGGACTCGATGGACGTGAGTCTGAGTGAACTCCGAGAGATGGTAATGGACAGGGAGGCCTGGCATGCTGCGATTCATGGGGTCGCAGAGAGTAGGACGCGACTGAGCGACTGAACTGAACTGACAGAAGAATTGTCTTCCGTACAAAAAAGAATTTTTATTTTATGGGGAACATATATAATCACCAGATGTAGTCTTTTTAAATTAAATATTTCAGTTGGTATCCAACAGGCAGCACCTGGGGAAGACCAACACAACTGTATATGATGACTCTAAATAACACAGATAAATTTAGAATTTTCACTCATGAAAAGTGATGTGATCCCTCTGGCTCTTACAACTGATTGTGTTCATGTTCTGAGTTAAAATATATTGCCCACTAGTAGGCTTTGGTCTCTGTGGAGCCCATTCACATTTCCTTTCCCTATCTATCATTTTCCTTGATCCCCATCCATCACCTACCCACCCTCTTGCTTCCCTGTCCAGCCTCCTACTCACTTGCTCACAAGTTTACCTACTCTACTCATGTCTTTGAAGGTATTAGTAAGATTATCCACATGTGTGTTTGTTATGGTGTGTTATGATGTGTTATGGTGTGTTATGGTGTGTTATGGTGTGTCTATTGTATATTTGAGCACATGCTTACCTGTATGTAAGTGCACTTGAAAAATCTCAGCCTGAGTTTGGAAAAGAATAGGTACATGTGTATATATAACTGAAACTAATATATTTGCTGTATACCTGAAACTAATACAACATTGTTAATCAACTGTACTCCACTATAAAGTGAAAAAAAAAAGGAGAAAAGATGTCTCAACCCACAGTTGGATAGTCACCTGAATCTCAAATTCTTCTCTCCCTTAACCATATGTTTCTGGCATTATTCAATATCATATCAGGTGGGAGGGCAATCCCTCTTGAAGATGTTTTGCATAGTTCACTTCTGCTTAATTTAGATAAAGGTGCTTCCCTTCCTATGTTCTGTTATCTATCTCCTTAGTAATGGAAGCAATGGGAAGAGAAACTATATATTTAGAATCGAAGAGCCATCTGAATTTGGATTTCAATAATTGTGTTCATGACAGCAGGAATCCCAAGTATCACAGATGTATTAATTATGGTATTTCAGATGTATTAATTATGGTATTTCAACATAGAACAGAGAGGAAACATAATCACTTAACTTCCTCCACCACTAAGCAAAGTAGCACAGATACTTTGGGGTGAACAGGAACTTGAGAAGCAATTGTTCCTTTCCAGCTTTTCTGACCCAAAGGCAGCCCTAATTCTTAGTCCTGGTGTTTCATGGAATTGGTGATACATGTAGGGCATACAAATGTAACTTTAATTCTGTGAGAACATAAAAGAATATTCTAATTCTTAAAGTGTTTGAATGTTTCTGATAATATGAAGAGGTCTATTATTATCCAAAATAAAAGAGAAAGAATAACACCACACTATCTAAAAACTTAAATTGAGTTCCTACCATATAACGGGCTTTTTCAATATATACTTTTCTTTTCAGTATTTCAATCTTTATAATTCTGTATTCTGAATGGTAGCGCTACTTCAGAAAGTGAGCTTGCTTAAGTGACTTTCCTCATGCTGATTACCTACTAAGTGGCCAAGCCGGAATCATAGCTATAACCCTTTTATTAGTAGTCATCTATCAGCTGGGAGTACAGTGGGTACAGAAGTGAATTTCCTGTAGCTTTTTTCCCTGCCTAGGCATTAGTAACATGTTAGTTACTTTTCATCGTTTGTTCTCAAATAAGGACTTTAACTCCTGGAATACACGATCCATATAACGTTCAACTTGCATTGATATTGACTCCTTCTCAGTTGCTTAAAGAATGTTTTCTATCTCTGCTTTCTTTTCCTCTATCTTCTTCACTGACTTTCTTCTTTCACTTCTTATACTTGTGTAATCGTCACTCTTTAACTCAGTGAGTGAGAGTTACTTAATTGTGTGAAGTTTGTAAAGGTTTTAGCCATATTTATGAAAGCATCTTTATGACCCAGATAATCATGATGATGTGATAACTCATCTAGAGCCAGACATCTTGGAATGTGAAGTCAACTGGGCCTTAGAAAGCATCACTATGAACAAAGCTAGTGGAGGTGATGGAATTCCAGTGGAGCTATTTCAAATCCTGAAAGATGATGCTGTGAAAGTGCTGCACTCAATATGCCAGCACATTTGGAAAACTCAGCAGTGGCCACGGGACTGGAAAAGGTCAGTTTTCATTCCAAACCCAAAGAAAGGCAATGCCAAAGAATGCTCAAACTACCGCACAGTTGCACTCATCTCACATGCTAGTAAAGTAATGCTCAAAATTCTCCAAGCCAGGCTTCAGCAATATGTGAACCGTGAACTCTCTGATGTTGAAGCTGGTTTTAGAAAAGGCAGAGGAACCAGAGATCAAATTGCCAACATCTGCTGGATCACCGAAAAAGCAAGAGAGTTCCAGAAAAACATCTACTTCTGCTTTATTAACTATGCCAAAGCCTTTGACTGTGTGGATCACAATAAACTCTGGAAAATTCTGAAAGAGCTGGGAATACCAGACCACCTAACTTGCCTCTTGAGAAATCTGTATGCAGGTCAGGAAGCAACAGTTTGACCTGGACATGGAACAACAGACTGGTTCCAAATAGGAAAAGGAGTAGGTCAAGGCTGTATATTGTCACTGTGCTTATTTAACATATATGCAGAGTACATAATGAGAAACGCTGGACTGGAAGAAACACAAGCTGGAATCAAGATTGATGGGAGAAATATCAATAACCTCAGATATGCAGATGATACCACCCTTATGGCAGAAAGTGAAGAACTAAAGAGCCTCTTGATGAAAGTGAAAGAGGAGAGTGAAAAAGTTGGCTTAAAGCTCAACATTCAGAAAATGAAGATCATGGCATCTAGTCCCATCACTCCATGGGAAATAGATGGGGAACCAGTGGATACAGTGTCAGACTTTATTTTTGGGGGTTCCAAAATCACTGCAGATGGTGACTGCAGCCATGAAATTAGAAGACGCTTAGTCCTTGGAAGAAAAGTTATGACCAACTTAGATAGTCTATTCAAAAGCAGAGACATTACTTTGCCGACTAAGGTCCATCTAGTCAAGGCTATGGTTTTTCCTGTGGTCATGTATGGATGTGAGAGTTGGACTGTGAAGAAGGCTGAACGCCGAAGAATTGATGCTTTTGAACTGTGGTGTTGGAGATGACTCTTGAGAGTCCCTTGGACTGCAAGGAGATCCAGCCAGTCCATTCTGAAGGAGATCAACCCTGGGATTTCTTTGGAAGGAATGATGCTAAAGCTGAAACTCCAGTAGTTTGGCCACCTCATGCAAAGAGTTGACTCATTGGAAAAGACTCTGATGCTGGGAGGGATTGGGGGCAGGAGGAGAAGGGGACGACAGAGGATGAGATGGCTAGATGGCGTGGCGGACTCAATGAACGTGGGTCTGAGTGAACTCTGGGTGTTGGTGATGGACAGGGAGGCCTGGCATGCTGCAGTTCATGGGGTCGCGAAGAGTCGGACAGGACTGAGCAACTGAACTGAACTGATGAAAGCATCAAGTGTACTGAAACAAAATACATATAAATTTAAAAAGTAACTATTTGGAATAAGCTTTTTTGTTCCTCTGAAAAGACTCCCTTTAAAATAAAGTATATGAATAATTGTTCTGATACAATTTGTTCAATATGTAGAATATTTCTAGAATTGCAGTATATATCTAAGGAACTGAATTTTAAATTCTGGTTACTTATATGCCCCACATATTTGTAAAGTGCCTACTCTGTGCCAGATTGTGTGTTTGAATAAGAAATATGGAGAACAAAGACAGCGAATTAAGACTGAATGACCATCATTTGGGAAGATTAAGTATGTGATGTCTGGATATGGAACCAACTATTGAATTGTCATGTGAGAAGTGCTATGATAGAGATTATGCTCGTATTTTGGAGAAACAGACTAATGGTGTCAGTTAAGACCTTGAGTCAGGAAAATTTGCCTAGAAAAAATGGCTCATGAGAGTGGCAGTTGTTTTCATATAAAAGAGGGAGAGAGGAGGCAATTAGCAATTGGATTACTCTCAAGGTTCATTCTTCTCCATTTCACAGGGTTAGACTTGGTTTAATTCAATTTGTTCTTTTTCCGAGCTAGCTTCTTTAATGACATGCACAACTATTTCTATCACTGTTTTTGTTATTTTAATTTGTAAGACTATGAATATATATATCATGTCTGAGTCTCTGTGACCCTGTGGACTATATAGTCCATGGAATTCTCCAGGCCAGAATACTGGAGTGGGTAGCCTTTCCCTTCTCCAAGACTATGAATGAATTCTCAATATAACTTTTCAAAATCTTAGTGCACCCTTTTAATTCTTTCCAGTTAAATGAAAAATTGGAGCAGTTTTGGAATTTGTAATGCCTTAATTTCTGACACTTTTAATTAAAAAAATTCATCTGCCACACAGACTGAATCAGTTTAACAAAGCTTTGCCTTACTGAATATCCATGACTTCCTTTATTGGAAAGATAAGATTCATAATTAGCATGCAAACTATCAAAAATAGATTCTCTATGTTAATTTAAAATAATTTCATCTTTTATAATGGCTTAACTACAGTTCTTAAAGTTTGCATATGCCATCCAATTGCTCCAAAATGAATTTTTCACAAGTAGAACACAAGTGAACTCTAGCTCATTTCAAATGATGTTATAAATTAATGTATTCAAGATTAGTGTGGTACTCTAGTACATATAAATAAACATATTATTGCACTGTAATGAGATTTAGATTTATAAACTTTAAAATTTAAAACCAGCAAAGAATATTTGAAACAAGTTTATCTAGTTTAACACTGTAACAAGTATAATTAGATCCTAAACATCCATATTAATGAGGAGTCTGGAGTAAGATAATAGATGTGGAAAAGGGAAGAAGGCAGAAAACTAAATGAGAATTGATTCCTTTGGCTACAGATGTCCAGATCTAAGAGATGAGCTCATAGGATCTTCATATCTGTTGAAACACAACCAACTTGAGTCTTTGTCTATATTCTACGACCAGATGGATATATGAGATTGGATGGGTCATTTCTTTTCTTTTTTTTTTTTTCTCTGTAACTGCATTGTGCAATCTCTTAAATGTCTTCTTCTGTTATGTATTCTATGCTGCTAGGTAACTCCTGTGTAAAATATGATTAGACAGGTTGTGTACAGTGTTACGCTCTCCCAGGAAGTGAGCTATAAACTCTGGCAGGTGTAATCGTTCTACCAAGATACTGAGAATCATCTTTTATACCTTAAAGATGCACAGAGGTATAAAATAGGTTTCTATTTGTATGCCATATTTGTTGTACTGGTTGCCCAGAACACTATGTTCTAAGAACATCAATTCTAAGGCCTAGGTAAATCTCATGAATTAGCTGTAATGTGCAGTAGCTGAATGTAAACTCTTGCATGAAACTTAGGGGGAGCTAAATTGGCCACAAATCATTAAACAGTCTTTTCCCATAGTGCCTCACAGAGGCAAAGTCAGAGCCTCATAGGATTCCCATGTGAATAAAGAACCACCAAATATGAAAGCACAGTGAAAGATGACTTAACACACAAGGAAATGAGCAAAATTTGGTAGAACAACATTCATAGACTGTCACATATTAGGATTATCAGCTATAGTATATGACGCACCTGTGTGTAAAATGTAAGAAAATGAACCTGGAGGAAATATCTGTGCAATAAGAAGAAATAGAGAAGAAAACAATATAAACTTTCTTAAATTTTAAAAACACTGGCTATATAAAAATATAGTTTCACCTTTTCTTTTTTTTCTTCTTTTATTTTTCAATTGGAGGAAAATTGCTTTACACTGTTGTGTTGGTTTCTATTGTACAACAACAAAAATCTGCCATAATTATACATATATCACCTCCCTCATAATGATACATATATCAGCTCTTGAGCCTCTGCCCCTCCCCTCTTCCCACTCCTCTAGGTCATCACAGAGTTCCAGGCTGGGCTCCCTGTGTTATATAGCAGCTTCTCACCAGCTATCTGTTTTACACACAGTGGGGTACATATGTCGATGCTCCTTTCTCCATTTGTCCCACTCTTTCCTTGTGCCACCGTGTCCACATGTTTGTCCTCTATATCTGTGTCTCCATTCCTACCCTCCAAATAGATTCATCAATACCATTTTCTAGATCCCATATGCATGTGCTAATATACTGTATTTATTTTTCTCTTTCTGAATTACTTCATTCTGTATAACAGGCTCTAGGTCCATCCACCTCACTATATCTGACTCAGATTTGTTCTTTTGATGGCTGAGTAATATTCCAATATATGTGTGTGTGTGTGTGTGTGTGTGTATATATATATATATATATATATATATATATGTATGTATCTATGTATGTGTGTATATATATAGTATATATATACACATATATATATATATACCACATCCTCTTTATCCATTCATCTGTCAATAGACATCTAGGTTGCTTCCATGTCCTAGTTATTGCAAATAGTGCTGCTATGAATGGGGCTTCCCAGGCAGTGCTAGTTGTAAAGAACCCACCTGCCAATGCAGGAGGCACAGGAGACTTGGGTTTGATTCGTGGGCTGAGAAGATCCCCTGGAGGAGGGCGTGGTGACTCACTCCAGAGTTCTTGTCTGGAGAATCCCATGGACAGAGGAGCCTCCAGACTATAGTCTACAGGGTCACAAAGGGTCTAAAGTGAGTTAGCAGATATGGACACTGCTATGAACATTGGGATACATGTGTCTTTTTCAGTTATGGTTTTCTCAGGCTATATGCACAAAAGTAAGTTTGTTGAGTCATATGGTATTTTTATTCCTAGTTTTTTAAGGTATCTATTTCCTGTTCTCCATAATGGTTATATCAGTTTACATTCCCAGCAACAGCACAAGAGGGTTCCTTGTTCTCCACATCCTCTTCAACATTTATTGTTTGTAGATATTTTATTTTTTTATTTTATTTTTAGACTGCCATTCTGACTAGTGTGAGGTGTTACCTCATTTGAGTTTTGATTTGCATTTCTCTAATAATCAGTGATGTTAAGCATCTTTTCTTGTGTTTATTAGCCATCTGAATGTCTTCTTTGGTGAAGTGTCTGTTTAGGTCTTCTGTACATTTTTTTGATTTCACTGTTTGTTTTCCTGATATTGAGCTGTTTGAGCTACTTATACACTTTGAAGATTAAATCCTTTGTCAGTCATTTTCAATTATTTTCTCCCATTCTGAGGGTTGTGTTTTAGTCTTATTGTTTCCTTTGCTGTGGAAAAATTTTTTTGTATTATTTTTTAATATAAATTTATTTATTTTAATTGGAGGTTAATTACTTTACAGTATTGTATTGGTTTTGCCATACATCAACATATATCTGCCACAGGTATACACGTGTTCCCCATCCTGAACCTTCCTCTCTCCTCCCTCCTCGTACCATCCCTCTGGGTCATCTCAGTGCACCAGCCCCAAGCATCCAGTATCATGCATTGAACTTGGACTGGCGACTTGTTTCATATATGAGATTATACATGTTTCAATGCCATTCTCCCAAATCATCCCACCCTCTCCCTCTCCCACAGAGTCCAAAAGACTGTTCTATACATTGTTTGTTAATTACTTTGAGAAGATAGTTATCTTTTAGCTCAGTTAAGACTAAGAAAAATACACACATTTTTCTTTCAATTTTTTCATTTTCTGATGCTGTCTCTTTTTATGTAGATCAAAGTTTCTGACACAACTTTCTCTTCTGTGTAAAGGACTTTTTAAAAAATATTTTTACAAGTAAGATATGCTTGCAAAGAATTCTATCACTTTTTGTCTGAAAAATATCTATTATTTGAAAGATAATTTTACTGGACAGAGAATTCTTAGTTAGGTTTTTCTTTTCTTACAGCAGTCAAAAATTTATTCCAAATCTTAACTGCATGATTTTTAAATGAAAAGTCTGCTGTAATTCTTATCTTTGTTCCTCTAAATAAGGTGTGCCCCAACCTAGTTGCCTTCGAGAGTTTCTCATAGATTTTATTTTTAATTTAATTTTATTCTACTTTACAATACTGTATTGGTTTTGCCATAATTTGACATGAATCAGCCACATGTGTACATGTGCTCCCAATCCTGAAACCCCCTCCCACCTCCCACCCCATATCATCTCTCTGGATCATCCCCGTGCACCAGCCCCAAGCATCCTGTATCCTGTATCAAACATAAACTGGCACTTCATTTCTTACATGATAGTGGAAAAGTTTTCAAGCTTAATTAGGTCCCATTTGTTTATTTTTGTCTTTATTTCCATAACTCTAGGAGGTGGATCAAAGAGGATCTTGCTGTCATTTAAGTCAAAGAGTGTACTTCCTGTTTTCCTCTGAGAGCTTTTATTTTATAGCCTTAAATTTGTCTTTAATCCATTTTTAATTTATTTTTGTGCATGGTGTTAGCAAGTAGTCCAGTTTCATTCTTTTATATGTAGTTGTCTAGTTTTCCCAGAACCACTTATTGAAGAGGCTGTCTTTTCCCCATTGCATAGTCTTTTCTCCTTTGTCAAAAATAAGGTGCTTTGGTGTGTGGGTTTATATGTGGGCTTTCCATTTTATTCCATTGGTCTATATTTCTTTGTGTGTGTGTGTGTGCCAGTACCATACTGTCTTGATGATTGTGGCTTTGAAGTATAGTCTGAAATCAGGAAAGTTGATTCCTCCAGCTCCATTTTTCTTTGTCAAGATTGCTTTGACTATTTGGGGTTTTTTTGTGTTTTCATACAAATTTTGAAATGTTTTGTTCTAGTTCTGTGAAAAATGCTATTGATAGGGATCGCATTGAATCAATAGGTAAATGCATAATTATGATAAATACACATAATCAAATATTACTCAGAAACAAAAAGGCACAAGCGACTGATACAAGCAACAGCATAAATGAATCTCAACTGCATTAATCTAAGTGAAAATTCTGTATGTTTACGTTTAACATACATAACATACATGTCATAAGAATGTGACATTCTTAGAAAGGCAAAGTATAGTGAAACAGATAAAATAGTGGTGGTTGCTAAGGACTAAGGGCGAGAGATCAGGTTGACTACAAAAAAAAAAATAAGGGAATTGGAGGGGCAATGAAACTATTATACAGTTTGATTTAGTGGTGGTTACATTACTACGCCCTTTTCAAAACACAGGACTTAAATACTATATAAAGGGTGAACTTTGCTATATGTGAACTAGGCCTCAAAAAATAAAAATTTATAATGTAAAATAAACAACAAAAATCAAAGAGGTATTAAGAGGATGACTATATAAGAAAAGTAACAATTTACTAGGGAATTAAACTGGGATATAAACCCAGTCTCCCTGGGCTCAAAAGCACAAAGTAGAGATAAGGGGAAGGAGTGTTAGAGGTTGTCCCATCTATGGGAGTAGAGCGCATACATGAGAACACTGTACCCAACAATTAGCTAATACATCATAGTCTTTATAAACAAAGGACAGTTGCAACATTGGGGTTTACAAAGTCTCAGTAAGCACTAAAGAGTTAGAATTACACAGAACCCATTTTATTAATCAAATGCAGTTGTTAGATAACAAAATTAAAAGATGAATTAAAACTTTCTATAGAATGGAAAAGTATAAATAGTCTTCTAAGTAACTCATGATCAAAGAAGATATATTAAAATGGTGAATTGATAATTAAGTTATAATCAAAATGTTACTTACCCACATTTGTAGGATGCAAATTTGGAATCTAGAATAAAAGAAATGGTCACATTAATGAGTTAAATATCCAGCTCAACAAGTTAGAGAAATAAAACAGAATTAACCTAATGAAAGTAGAAAGGAGAAAATGAATAAACGTAAGAACATAAATTAGACAAAGAAAAAACAATGCTAAAATAAAAAAGTTACCCACAAGACTGAATGTTAAGCTCTGTGAAATAAATTTAGTGGACTTTATCTCCATTCTTGGGGTAACTGACTCAGTTGGCTCAGCGGGTAAAGAATCTGCCTGCAGTGCAGGAGACACAGCTGATGTGGGTTTGATCCCTGAGTCAGGAAGATCCCCTGGAGGAGGAAATGGCAACTCACTCCAGAATTCTTGCCTGATAAATCTCACAGCCTGGCGGGCGGGCTACAGTTCTAAAGGGTCACAAAGAGTCTGACCCAACTGAGTGGCTACTCCTCATAATTTTTCCCTTGGAAAGGTGAAATTATTGAGTGCATTTGGAAGGGTAGCTGGCTACAGATAGTATCTCTGTGTCTCTCTCACTCAATCTTGTCCTGGACACCTGAACCCAGGGGATTCAAAATGGGAAAGGAAACCAATACATTTTGAAGATACTAGAAACTAAAGAAAGGCATCAAGTTCAAAATATGTGATAAGCAGGCTGCTATTACACAAATGTCACTCTATAAAAGGAGTGATTGTATGTATAGATTCCCTCCACACACCACCATTTACAGAAAATGCATGCACCCAAAGTCACATCTTAATGGGCATTTTAAAATCATGTGTCAATGGATTGCCAACTACTTGAATGACTCTAAGACTAAAGAAACATATTCTCTATTAATGTGCTCTCAACAGTTACCACTGAGATTGTGCTTTGATCTTTGGCAACTCCGAACACTGACTTCTGGGAATGTAATTTTGCTAGGGATAACTGCTCTAGGATTTTGTATTATTTTGGTGAGTGTGGAAATGCTGTCATGATATTCTTAGATGTCCTGTTAATGATATGGCTTCTAAAATAAGCAGCCTCAGAGACTTGGCATTGATCAGTTTAACTTCCAAGGATGCAGAGGAGTCCTATCAGTTCCTATGGAAGACAGTCCTGGTTGAAGCTGCTAAATAAATTATATTAAAACTATATTAATTACAGTGGCTCAGCAGTAAAGAATCTGTCTGCAATGCAGGAGACACAGGTTCGATGCCCAAGCCAGGAAGATCCCCTAGAGGAGGAAATGAGAACCCTTGCCAGTATTCCTGCTGGGGAAATCCTATGGACAGAGGAGCCTGGCTGGCTGCAGTCCATGGGGTCACAAAGAATCTGACAGGACTGAAGTGACTGAGTACACATATAACGTACTCTTTTAAGGAAAGATGTTATCTTATGTAAAACTCACATTAATTTCATGAGATGGATATGATTATCATTTCCATATTTTAGATGAAATATCTGAGAGAGATAGTCACCCAATAATCATGTAATGTCCACAGGATTCTAACCTAGGTGGTCTGACCCAAACTCAAGCACTTTTCCCCACTACTTTTGATCTCTGATACAAATAAAACTGAGCTTTGAAATTCAGCAGAAATAAGAAATTGAAATGGACTTTTATTTCTTTGCAATATTACTACATAAGTACAGTATAACTTAATTTTGGATCTACAAATATTTTAATCCTTGGGCTTTGACTTGCAAGTGAATTTAATAGTTGGATCTGTTTTCTTCCAGGGTATTTGATGATGACAGGAGATACAGATATTCTAGATTATATTTCTATCTATATATATCTATATATCTGATGCATCTCTGTGTTGGAATTTTATTATTATGGTGATTTAATGTAATATGGAAATTATTGAAATCCACTTATGATATCATTTGGTCTCACTGAGGATCTTTGAGAAAGTAACATAATTTGAGAAGGGATGTAAAATGAAGAGTGGCTTTTCAGCCTTGAGTACAGAGTGGCCTTAGAGATGATTTAGTTAATGCACTCTTCTGACGCATATCCAAAGAGAAAGCCAAATAAGCAGATGTTAAATGCATCATGAAGCATTATTTTGATGGACAGCTAATCTCTTCCAAAGAGGGAGGTGGTATATTCCCAACTAACCACAGTTTTAATGGTTAAGCCAAGAAGTTAAAAGATCACAACCTGGGGAATATTGAAAGTGGTGATGCTTCTACTGTACTCTTGATGATTACTCCCAGGTGAAAGGAGACCATTCAGCACAATTCTCTTGGCCTCTTACTACTTATTAATTCACTCTGCCCAAGGGCAGGTAGAATATCCTTATCTGATTGGTAAGTCTGGATGGAGAAATTGGGTCTGTGTGGCCAGTAGATTCCTTTCATTCTAAGGAGCTGGCAGAGAAGGTGATACATAATGTGGTTGGGATCTCTGTGAGTAGCTCTGTCTCAGGGATGGAGACCTGCTTCTGTCTAGGGCTGCTGAAAGGGTAAGTCTTCTCATTCCAGGATTCTGTCATAAGAGGGCTACCTTTTTGTAGGTAAAAGAAGCACTATTTAATGTCAGCATTAACATTTCATAATGTAGATTTTGTTTTCCATACACCTTTTAGTCTTATTTTTCAAGGGGTTTAATACTCATGCAAGTAAAAGGAGAGCGAGTTCATGCCTCCTTACCAAATAACCCAATAACAAATTGCTGACATGTCTGATGGATGGGGGAGGAAGGAAAGAATGAAGGAGAGAAACAGAGAGAGAGAATTTACAAGGCTAACCCAGAACCAGAATCATGCTGATCTGTGCCATGGAATTCCAGAAAATCTCAGGAACTCACCTTGTATAGGTCTAAAAGGAAGGGTACAGTATGAGGCTTAAGAGTAGAATTAGTTGAACATTTGTATAAAAATGCAGCTGGCTAATGGCTCCATTCTTGGTGTCCTCCATTATTAGAAGATAAAAGTTAAACGAGAGAGAACCAGTTTGTAGACACCAGCACATGTGAGGTCTGAAATAACATACTGAAAACAGAGAGATTAAGTGAAAGTTTTCTCCTAAAAGATAAACACTTCACTCCCCTGTTTACTACTTGGATTCAAGAAAATTCTGGTAGCTAAGTTGATTCCTCCTAAGTAAAAAATTGAGTAATTATGGAGAAATTGATCTAGTTAAGTAAACAGTAATAATAAATCTATTAACTGGAGGTTACCCAGTCAAATAGCCCATACAAATCATCCTGCAATAAAGCCAAGCATTGAAAAAACCTGCCTCCAAATAACTTTCTGGTATTTTACTCTTAAAGAAGAACAGACATTTAAGAATTACTGAATACTTAAAACAAGTCTATAACATGCAAAGAAAACAAAAAAGAAGAGAAAGGAAGTAAGAAGGAAAAATGAAAGTATTAGAAAAAAATTCATACACACAGAGATAAGATAAATTACTTCCATAATTAACATTATTATTAAATCCCTTCATAAGAAAAATTATAAACCAGGATATTCATAAAATAAAGCAGTTGTTTGTCAGTTGCTTCACAAGCAACACCTGCAGCTCAGTTCCAGAAAAATAAATGACCCAATCAAAAAAATGGACCAAAGAACTAAACAGATATTTCTCCAAAGAAGACATATAGATGGCTAACAAACACATGAAAAGATGCTCAACATCACTCATTATCAGAGAAATGCAAATCAAAACCACAATGAGGTACCATTTCACGCCAGTCAGAATGGCTGCTATCCAAAAGTCTACAAGCAAGAAATGCAGGAGAGGGTATGGAGAAAAGGGAACCCTCTTACACTGTTGGTGGGAATGCAAACTAGTGTAGCCACTATGGAGAACAGTGTGGAGATTCCTTAAAAAAACTGGAAATACAACTGCCTTATGACCCAGCAATCCCACTGCTGGGCATACACACCAAGGAAACCAGAATTGAAAGAGACACATGCACCCCAATGTTCATCGCAGCACTGTTTGTAATAGCCAGGACATGAAAGCAACCTAGATATCTATCAGCAGACGAATGGATAAGAAAGCTGTGGTACATATACACAATGGAGTATTACCCAGCCATTAAAAAGAATACATTTGAGTCAGTTCTAATGAGATGGGTGAAACTGGAGCCGATTATACAGAGTGAAGTAAGCCAGAAAGAAAAACACCAATACAGTATACTAACACATATATATGGAATTTAGAAAGATGGTAACGATAACCCTGTATGCGAGACAGCAAAAGAGACACAGAGGTATAGAACAGTCTTTTGGAATCTGTGGGAGAGGGCGAGGGTGGGATGATTTGGGAGAATGGCATTGAAACATGTATAATATCATATAAGAAATGAATCGCCAGTCTAGGTTCGATGCAGCATGCAGGATGCTTAGGGCTGGTGCACTGGGATGACCCGGAGGGATGGTATGGGGAGGGAAGAGGGAGGGGGGTTTTGGATTGGGAATATGTGTACACCCATGGCGGATTCATGTTGATTTGTGGCAAAACCAATACAATATTGTAAAGTAAAAAAATAATAAAATTAAAAATATACTAGAAATGAAAAAGTTACTAGAAATTTTGGAAGATAAAGTTTCAAACATTTAGCAAAAATTGAAAAATACAGCAAAAATAAAAAGACAGTAGGATAGGTAAGCTAATAAAGTTAAAGAATAGGCCACCAAGTCTAAAAATCCAGATATAGAAACTTTCTGTTGATGAGAACAGAGAACACAAAGATAGGGAATTATGAACAATTCAAGAGAAGTACTAAAAACTGAAAAATAACAGTTTGCTGATTAAAAATGCCTACCAAGTGTCCAAATTCATGACAGTAAAGCAAACTCTACTCAACACACATTACTGTAGCAATTTAAAAACAAGACAATAAGAGATTTTCAAAGTTTTTGGAGAGAAGAAACTCTCATTACCTGAAAAGCAATAAGAATAAAAATCAAATTAAATTTTTGAACAGCACTAGAAATTTGACTATAATGAAACACTACTTTCAAATTTAAAGGACAAATTAATTCTACCTAAAACTATAGTCAGTCAAGATGCTAGTCAATTTACAAAGTCTGAAAAAATATGCATCCTAAGTGCTTTTCCTAGGAAGCAGTGGGAATAAGCAATTGAAAAGGAAGATGTATGAAACTCAGGAGATATGGGCTATACCTCAGAAGAGAGAATTTTTCATGATGGTGAAGGGAGATGCCACGTTGACTACCATGCAGTCGGCCTAGAGAAACACCAGTCCAGATTAGACTAAACAGTTTCAGTATTGCCAAGACTGAAGTCTCCAAGGAAAACATGAGTCTGATATAAGTGATGTGTGGAAAACATTCAGAAAAGATAAAGAACCCTAAAAGTCACCTGAAAACACAGCCAGAAAAATATTTTTAAATTGTCACCCTAATTTCTTTTGACTTCCCCTAATCAGGTAGTTTCTGTTTCGTGCTTTGGGTTTCCACCATCGTAGTCAGAACGTGATGGACAGAATTTTTCCTTCTTCTTTCTCCCTTGCTTAATTCTGCCATGGAAGCTGTCTGTGCTTATCACTTTTGCTATATGACAGGGAATTAGTCAGAAAAATAAAATAACGTAAAATTTAAAAGCCCTGCTACCAGTTAGCTAGCTAACAAGGTAGTAAGATCAGTATTTGTACTAGCGTAATTAATTTTACTATGAAGAACCTTTGGAAAATCTGTACAGAAAGAATTGACTATTGGAATTTTAAAGCTTCCCAGCCCCATGGTGACAGGGGAAAATATGAAGATTTTGAGTCCCTATCAAATTTCATAGTACAGGGGACTACCTGCCATACATATATGTAGGTAGAGAGCTCTCTTATGGGGGAGGGCTATGCCAGGCTCTCAAAGTGATCACTGTTAATGCCTAGGATAGCTTCGTGGCCATGTGTCCCAAGGTTGAAGTGGACTAACACAGCTACAGGCGTGAATATCAAAGAAAAAGATCACATTTATTTGCTGTGCCCTCGAGCACTATAAATGTAGCTTGGGAGATAATTCCCCTGCATGCAAGAAACAGGCTCATTGGGATTGATTTTATGTCCTCATCTCTCCTTCCTCTGACAGATGCCCCAGAACTGCTTATAGAGTTTTCACAAAGAATTATTCATCATACTTTTTAATTACTTTCACATAACTCAGGACTTCATTATCAAACCTTTTCTTTACTAGCTATTGATATATTTCTTATAATAGAAAAGTTAGTTTTTTAATACCTGGATGGTGCCACATGCTTTTAAAGACAGTATATTTGGCTCTCTCTCCTCTCTCTCTCTCTCTCTCTCTCTCTCTCTCTTCTCTCTCTCTCTTTATCTTGATGTGAAATACAGCCTAGTCAATTATTTTTCTTTTTTTTTTAAGTTTTAAAATTTTACTTTATTTTACTTTACAATACTGTATTGGTTTTGCCATACATCAACATGAATCTGCCACGGGTGTACATGTGTTCCCAATCCTGAACCCCCCTCCCACCTCCCTCCCCATACCATCTCTCTGGGTCATCCCAGTGCACCAGCCCCAAGCATCCTGCATACTGCATCGAACCTAGACTGGCGATTCGTTTCTTATATGATATTATAGCATTCCTGTTTTATCTTTCCATCTCAACATAAATACATGCAATCAACATTATCACCTTTGTATATAAATTTCCAGACTCAAAGAGGGAGATATGATCCACTTGCACATCTTCCTATAGAAAGGGATCATCTAGTTTTGATGTGAAAAGTCAAGGATTAGTCTATAAAACCATTGTCATAGAGCTGGAAGCCCAATGCCCAAAGAAACTTCATTTCTGGAAGTAATAATTGCCAAGTAACAAAGTGTTTTCATCTTCATTTTACCCTCATCCCGTATATGGAATATTTTTTGTGCAAAAACTTCATATTTCTATGTGAAGTAAAGCAAATGGCAAATATAAATGATCACTTGTCCAGGTAAATGAAGAAATTCTATATTTTTCTTTGTTAGTGTTTTCCATTTAAAACAAGTTTAAAGTAGAAAGAAAGTGAAGTTGCTCAGTCATGTCCAACTCTGCAACCCCATGGACTGTAGCCTACCAGGCTCCTCTGTCCATGGGATTGTCCAGGTAAGAATACTGGAGTGGGTTGCCATTTTTACTTGACCATTCTGATCATGGTCATCCCTCCTCACCTGTTATGTTTTAAACAGAGTTAAGGAAGATAAAAACTAAACTCCTTTCCTAAGTTAACTTGAGATGAAAAAGAAGGTGAAAGTCTCTTATTAGTCTTCTACTTTTTCAAATTCAGACTCTAGAGTTTATTAACTGCTTGGTTATGAAAAATCCAGAATTTCCCAGGTTTGTCCTTCTTTACCATGCTTCATTAATCATTCCCTTCTGAAGCAGTACTCTTTTCCATATTTATATATATCCTAACTCCTTCCCATGAACTCTAATTATAGATAGCATCAATTAATTTTCTTTATTCTGCTTGCTGGAATTTCTGTCCTAAGGAGACAACACCTGCCCTCTTCTCTTCACTTCTCTTCTCAGATGATGTAACAGGATACTCAGGAATAGTTTATCACCAGCTCAAAGATTTCATTTGGCTTTTGGTGAGTCATAGGTTTCTTTACTAAATCTTTGTTCTCTCTAAAAATGAAACATGTGAATAACATATCACCAAATTCTATGAAGTTAATTGAAATAAATCCTTGTTTACACTAATTTTATAACTGATGCCCATATCACTACATAGAGAATATTCCCCAAGTTCAGAGTACCTAAAAAAAAAAAAAAGTTAAGACTTCTAATAAAGCAATGGAGAGTCTTCTGAGAACAGAACATAAATGCACATAAACATTGGTTTAGTCACTAAGTCATGTCTGGCTCTTGCGACCCAATGGACTATAGTCCGCCAGTCTCCTCTGTCCATAGGATTTCCCAGGCAAGAATAGTGGAGTGGGTTGCATTTCCTTCTCCAGGGGATCTTCCTGACCCAGGGATTGAACCCAGGTCCCCTGCACTGCAGGCAGATTCTTTACCAACTGGGCTACAGTTATTTGCAAGGTTCAGATTCCCATCATTGATCTGTAGAACATCTACCTCTTAACTAATTGTAAAACTGAAGTGAATCAGGGTACTTTCATAAGCTATAGGTTTAACCTCTTCACTCCTACAGGGGTTTTCTCCCCACCTCCACTCCCAGCCCTGAATACCCATTGTTCTGGAAATGGGAAAATCTTGCTACCTTAAAAGTCAGAACAGCATAGGTAATGATTTTAAAAATGATCACATTTCAGTAGCATTTCAACTGTGTATGGGAATGTCCTCTCCTCTCCTGTATTGATCAGATGACTGAGCCACAAACCAGTGGGGGAGTAAGAATGCCATCTTTCCTTTCAGGCACCCAACCAGAAAGGAGAAGTTCATCTGGTGTGCTCTGAAAAAGCTGGCACATATAAGCCACTGATCTGACATTAATTTATAGCAAAGGGACTGACTAAATTCCAAGAAAATGAAAATATAATCCTCAGCTCCTGTAGTGCTGTCTAAGTGGTTCCTCTCCTTCCTCACGAGGGACCTCTTGGCCCTACTCCACCTTGCCCCTTATGTGCTGCAGTACTAAGTTACTTCTGTGAAAGTGTGAGTTGACATTGCATGAACATGTTATTTTTACAGAAAAGTTAGTGTGTTCTGTGCTCTAGGTCTCTTCTGATTTTTCTGAGCTTTACAACATCAGTGAAACTAATCCACTGCATCTGAAAATACTTGCTGTTTTTGTAAATGAATTCCTGAGCTCTTTTTTTTTTTTTAAAAAGATTTTTATTTATGTTATTTATTTGTGGCGTATGGGATCTTCTATCTTCTTTGTATCATGCAGGCTCTTTAGTTGATACATGTGAACTCTTAGTTGCAGCGTGTGGGATCTAGTTCCCTCACCAGGATTGAATCTGTGCCCCCTGCATCAGGAGCACAGATTCTTAGTCAATGGACCATCAGGAAAGGCCATCCTGAAATCTTTTCCCACTTTTTTTGGCCCTGCACTTGTTTCAGGAAAAAAATCTTTTAAAAATGTTAGCTATTTATTATCTCTCTCATATGCAATTTTCTTCTGTCTCATTAATCCAACACATATCTAATAGAGATCTCTGTGTGCCTGGCACTGCTCAGATGCAGGGTATATAGCAGGGAATGTGTAGAATAATTATGGAAGAATAAAGACAATAGAACAGTAAACTTCATATTAAGCAAAATATGGTGGTAACCTAAGATGAAACGGGGTGGAACCTGGGCTACGTTAGCTTGAGTGGTAGAAAGTATGTTTGTTTTTGTGAAACTTTAAGCCAAGAATGAAAAGCAAGAGAAGCCATGGCGATATATTAAGCTGGATCACTGTAGACAGAGAAGAAGGCTTTCTCCATCTTGGTACAGTTGACATCAGAGGGCAGATAATAAATTGCCCTGGGAGTTAATCTGGGACTCTAGGATGTTTGGCAGCATCCCTGGCCTCTACCCAGTAGATGCTGATAGCACTACCCCACCCTGGTTCTTACAACCAAGATGTCTCCAGACATTGCTGAAAGTACCATCAGAGGCAAACATGCTCCCAGGTAAGAACTGCTGGCACAGAGACACCATAATGTGCAAAGGCCCTAAACAGCAGCAAGTTAAAGAAGAACATAAAAAGCTGGTTTGTCTGGAAGATACTGATTTAAGATGAGAGTGAGAGGAAAAAAATCTGGATATAAGCAGAGGCCGGGTCACATTGGAACTTTGCAGACTGTGATAAGGACCTAGGTTTTCACTTTAGGTCTAGGTAGAAGGCACCGGAGGCATTGGAGGATTAAGGCCATTTCTAATACAATTTACATTTTTAACATCACTGTGTCTGTTGTATGTAATGCTGCCTCATATTACTAACTTATTTCACCCAAGAGACTATATAATTAATCTGGCTAGGCATCATGACATGGTGTCTTAGCCATGCAAAAACTTACATAGCCATGCTTAGAAGTTAACACACCTTTTCATTTATTTATTAATCTAAACGTTAAAATGAGGGGAAAACCTGAATATAGTCATTTTCCAATGACTAAATTACTATCTTTAAAAAGGAGGAAGATGCAATTATGGGTTGTAATGCTCATACAATTGGCCTCTTTGTTTCTCAGTTTCAGTTCAGTCAACTGACCCAGTAGATGTGGAATTCCAAAACCATGCGTTAGACTGAGAGCTCTCAAATTCACAAGGAAGATGAAAAATGGGTGAGAGGTGAAATTGTGGATCCGCGAAGAGCTGCCACCTACTCTCTTAGGTCCACCCTATGAAGAGAGAGGAGGGGCCTGCTCCCTTCCGTCCTAAGTTGAGTAACAAGCAGTCTCAAAGAAACCATTTCTCTGCAGTTAGAATACTCAGTAAATATTGTCTGACATGAGTCTGGGTTATCTTAAAGAGAGACACAGTAGCTATTGGCCTGAAGCACTGTAAGAGAGAGAAAGATTTGGAATGACAATGCAAACTACATTTTCACCAAAGACTATCTTGGCCAGTATCTTAAAGAATGCACGAGATTTTCTCATAAATTCTTCCAAGGTCCAGAGTTAAAAGAGTTAGATGACTTGGAGTCCTTTCCAGCATTGCTTTTACAATGCCTGGGATAGTGGTGGGAATTTTAACAGGGGAATTCTGTGTGGAGTGAATCCAGGAGAGAAACATGAGGCTAAATTGGGAGCAGCTGACTGATTATAAAAAAGGTGTATGTAGTCCAGCTGTCATGGCCCAGTGAAAGGAGGAGGGGGCATCTGAAGGACTAAGGAAAGTACCCAGGAAAGAAAGACTTAAATATCAGGCAGACTCCATAGCACTAGTTGGTCACTCACTCTCCTCATCAAGAAAGGCATATACCCTTCTCCCTCAATTCAGTCTAAAGGGATCCAAAGCCCTGTTTTGCAAGAAAGGGGTAAGTAGAACAGAGAAAGGAAGGATCCAGGGAGCAGGCAGTAATGTCTGAGTTGGCCAGGTTGAACGCATTGGCAAAACAGAAGACCAAGCTTTCTCATTAGCAGATAGAGACTGTGCACTGTGAGTTAGAATAAACTGTTGCAGCTTCTAACTCGCTTTAGTCATGTCCGACTCTGTGCGACCCCATAGATGGCAGCCCACCAGGCTCTCCCATCCATGGGATTTTCCAGGCAAGAGTACTGGAGTGGGGTGCCATTGCCTTCCCCATAGAATAAACTAATTCATTTTTAAAAGATAGCTAAAAGACAAGGATACATTTTCGCTTTATTACATTTAACTCATCATGCTTGTTCATCATTCCAGTTACAATATCCAACTCTTAGACTTTCCTCTTTATTCTAGTTATCCTAGGATTGAGGGAACCATATCTCTTTGCTAACATGGAAGAATATGTTTGACTACATGCTAGGTTAACATACTAGATTGTTCTGGAGGGCAGCTAAGATCAAGTGAGTTTTTCTTTATACTTCAGAGCATTTGTTTATTTACTAACTCATTTAACACGTTTCTTGACTGCCCAGTATTTGCCAGCATTCCTCTTACTAGTTCTGGTTTGCAGTGTTAAGCAGTTACCTCACAACAGAGGTTAACACTCAGCAAAGGAGTAGGCAATGGCACCCCACTCCAGTACTCTTGCCTTAAAAATCCCATGGACAGAGGAGCCTGGTGGGCTGCAGTCCATGGGGTTGCTAAGAGTCGGACATGACTGAGCGAATTCACTTTCACTTTTCACTTTCATGCACTGGAGAAGGCAATGGCAACCCACTCTAATGTTCTTGCCTGGATAATCCCAGGGACAGCAGAGCCTGGTGGGCTGCCATCTATGGGGTCACACAGAGTCGGACACAACTGAAGCGACTTAGCAGCAGCAGCAGCAGCAGCAAAGCAGACTTCCTGGCTCAAGGACCATATTTCAAGGCCATGGGATGCTCAAGAAGCATTCAAGTGAACATGGTACCCAGAGCTTCATTTTCTAGTAAACAGAGTGGAGAATTATACTAAGATAATGTGTAGGACTGATGCTAAAGCTGAAACTCCAATACTTTGGCCACCTCATGCAAAGAGTTGACTCGTTGGAAAAGACTCTGATGCTGGGAGGGATTGGGGGCAGGAGGAGAAGGGGACGACAGAGAATGAGATGGCTGGATGGCATCACCGACTTGATGGACATGAGTTTGAGTGAACTCAGGGAGTTGGTGATGGACAGGGAGGCCTGGCGTGCTGCGATTCATGGGGTTGCAAAGAGTCGGGCACGACTGAGCAACTGAACTGAACTGAACTGATGGTTTCCTGTGTTCATTCTGTACATACCTCTTCTAGTCATTGATCCTGTCTCTAAAATGGAGACATGTTTACTTCTGACTTAACTTACAATAAAACAAAATAATAAGTGTTTTCCTTTATTCCTTCTTTTAGTCATTTAAGCATTCTATTTCCATTGTTCTTTATATATATATAATCTCTTATTTTTAATTTATTTTAATTGGAGGCTGATTAGTTTACAATACTGTAGTGGTTTTTGCTGTACATTGACATGATTCAGCTCTGGGTGTACATGTGTCCCCCAACCCCAAACCCCTCTCCCACCTCCCTCACCGTCCCATCCCTCTGGATTGTCTCAGTGCACCAGCTTTGAGTGCCCTGTTTCATCATTAACCTTGGACTGGTCATCTGTTTCACATATGGTAATATACATGTTTCAATGTTGTTCTCTCAAATCATCCCACCCTCACCTCCTCCCACAGAGTCCAAAAGTCTCTTCTTTACATCTGTGTCTCTTTTGCTGTCTTGCATATAGGGTCATCGTTACCATCTTTCTAAATACCGTATATATGATTTAATATGATGTGTTGGTGTTTTTCTTTCTAACTTAATTTACTCTGTCCAACATACACAAGCAGCTCATGCAGCTCAATACCAGAAAAAATAACCAACTCAACCAAAAATAGGCCAAACAACTAAACAGATATTTCTCCAAAGAAGACATTCAGATGGCTAACAAACACGTGAAAAGATGCTCAACATCAATCATTATCAGAGAAATGCAAATCAAAACCACAGTGTGGTACCATCTCATGTCAGTCAGAATGGCTGCTATCAAAAAGTCTACAAACAATAAATACTGGAGAGGGTATGGAGAACAGGGAGTGCTCTTACACTGTTGGTGGGAATGCAAACTAGTACAGCCACTATGGAGAACAGTGTGGAGATTCCTTAAAAACTGGAAATAGCACTGCCATATGACCCAGCAATCCCACTGCTGGGCATACACACTGAGGAAACCAGAATTGAAAGAGACCTGTGCACCCCAATGTTCACTGCAGCACTGTTTACAATAGTCAGGAGATGGAAGGAACCTAGGTGTCCATTGGCAGACAAATGGATAAGAAAGTTGTGGTACATATATACAACAGAATATTACTCAGCTATAAAAAAGAACACATGTGAATCAGTTCTATTGGTCTTTCTTATGCATAGACTCCCCCAGGAACTTTTTCTCTAATAGAAAAATAGCATTACACCTACGTGTTTTGTACTCTGTGACTTATTCTGATAGACAGGACACTTCATAAGAATAGATTTCTGCAAACCACTGTCAATTTTGACTTGCCAGATAAAAGTGGAGCCTGAGTTTTTGTCATTTTCCAATGTTTCCTGGTGCTTCTGTCATCTGTTCTTAACAACCAATAGAATAGAAAGTCTAAGTTGTAAGGTAAGGTCCTGTACAACCAGGCCTGGGTCTGTGTTTGCAAATTCCAGTCACCAACCTCAGCTCAACACTGTGTATTCTGATGAAGATATGAAGTAGGAATCCTGAGTGAATGCATATTCGAAGAGCTCTGTGAAATCTCTGGAACAAGGTTTCTCAATCTTGGTGCCGTTAACATTAGGGACCACAGTTCCTCATTGTGGGGATGAGGGGGTGCCTTATCCATTGTGTTTACAAGTGTTTCTGCCCAGTGGATGCCAGTTGCAAATTCCTCACTTCCCAGTTGTGACAATCAAAAATTTCTCCAGATATTGGCAAACATATCCCATGAAATGTAATAATTCCTGGTTGAGAGCCACTGCTTTAACTTCTACACAAACACTTTTACCATGAGATCAAGAGAGGATTTCCATTAAAATTAAAAAAAATTTTTTTTAATTTATGGCTCTACTGGGTCTTCACTGCTGCACATGGCTTTTCTCTAGTTGCAGTGTGAGAACTTCTCATTGCAGTGGTTCCTCTTGTTGCAGAGCACAGGTTCTAGGCATACAGATTTGGTAGTTGTGACACACAGACTTAGTTGCCCCATGGAGTATGGATTCTTCCTGGACTGGGGATCAAACCCATGTCCTTTGCATCTGCAGGCAGAGTCTCAACCACTCTAGCATCAGGGAAGTCTGAGAGGGCCTCTTTAAAGAGAGGTAGTAGTCAAGAAAAATTCTAGAAGATAATAGCAAATGTCACAAAACAGTATGGGTTGAATTCTACTAAAGAAATAAATTGAAATCCTAACCCATGCCCCTGACACCTGTGAATATGACCTTGTTTGGAAATAGGGTCTTTGAAGGTGTAATAAAGTTAAGATGGATCATATGGAGGTAGGCTGGGCCCTAGTACGATGGATGGGCTTCCCAGGTGGCTCAGTGGTAAGGAATCTGCCTGCCAAGCAGGAGACATGGGTTCAATCCCTGGGTCAGGAAGATCTGCTGTAGAAGAAAATCGAAACCCACTCCAGTATTCTTGCCTGGGAAACCCCATGGACAGAAGAGCCTGGTGGGCTACAGTCTATGGGATTGCAAAGAGTCATACATGACTTAGTGCCTAAACAGCAGCAATAGCAGCTAATACAGTGACTGGGATCCACATAAGCAGGGGGAGGTGGAGAGGTGCGGATACAGAGATATAGACACATATAGAGAAGAGAATGCCAGGGAAAATTAGAGGCAGATACCAGGGATTGTCAGCAGCCACCAAAAGCCAGGAGAAAGGCGTGGAAGAGACTTCTACCTCAGATCCTTCGGACAAAGTGTAACTCTGCTATACCTTGATTTTTAGACTTCTAGCTTTCAGAATGTGAGAAAATACATGTCTGTTGTTCTGAAGCAGTGTATTGTAACTTGTTTCAACATCCTAGAAAACTAATGTGAATGGCAAACATAGCAAAAACTGTGAATAATAAACATGGACTATACCAACTTTCCTTTAAACAACTTACAATCAAAGATAAGTTATTCTGTAATAAACTTTGTTTTGTAAGATCATAATACACTGTATGAATCATAGGTCAGAAAATCAAGCTACAATTTAGTAAGCAGAAATAGGCACTCAGAATATAGCAACAGTAGGAATACCACCTCATGTTTAAGTATTTAAAAGTGTTTGTAAACCGCTAGATGTTTTAAAAGCAAAACCAGAAAGGCACTGTTGCTTTTATGCTTTTATTTTGTTTGTTAAAAAAATGTACTAACTATTTATTTATAATTAATTTATTTTTAATTAGAGGATATTTTTATTGTTTTGTTTCTGGGTCCCAGTCAAGTTCCTTTATGACAGAACAAATTCTCACATTATCTGAATTTTTATGATGAGTGTGTATTACTTTTATAACCAGGAGATAAAATAACTTCTGATTCAAAAACAAGAGATTATGATCTACTAAGGTACATAGACTACTTCTATATGTTTCTCCTTGTAAATGGCCCAAAATAAATGTTAGCCAATCAGTCACTTAATCTCTTTATGGTTAAAAATGTAGCAGGAATAAAAGAAGGATGATAGAAGAAAAACATTTTAAGTGTTTTTATATTTTGTTTAGTGTTTTATTTAAATTCATGAGCATATAGAAGGGGGAAATATGAACAAGACTGACTGTAATAGAAAATATTGAAGTGAATGCTCAGTGAATGTGAAAAAGCTTCTTAAGATTGTGAAAAAAAGGTCACAAATATTTATGTTTCAAAGCCAAACACATTTAGAAATTATATTCACAAGAACTGAATTTAGTTTATAGTTTTGGGTTTTCAAAGCCAGAACAGAAGAGGAAGGTGACTCCATTTTCAGTGGTTTGCCTACATTTAAAATGGGATCCTACCAGGTTTTTATAGTCAGGTTTTTTAGGGGTCATAACCTGAGCCAGAGAGAAATGGAATTGATTAAACCATCTGAGAGCATCACTTACTAGTTTGGTAATGGCTTGAATATATTTGTCATCTTTGCAGAATCAACACAGTGTAGCACCTCCTCCAGAACTCCTACACTGTTTGGTGGCATTTCACGTTATTGTTTTTCTTCTGACCACACTCACCATTCCTTCCCTCTTTTTCAGTAGAAACACCTACTCTTTCTACCCCTTCAAATGCCTCAGTCATCTCTTCTTTAAATTCCCATAGCCTGATTCAGGGTGTCACATTCCTCACTCCATGCCCCCCAGAGAGCATAGTGAAGCATGATGGTGCCTGCAGAGGAGGATGGCCAGGGACCAAAACTTGATCCACCTGCTGAGCACACCCCTCAGAGCAGCCCCCTTGTGTCTACTGGAGGGTAGAATGTCTCTTTCTTCCCATAAAGAAAATATTCCTTTCCCAAGGCATGTGCCTATGGGCTGAATCTACCTAGAAAGTGTACTTTTATTCTTTTTTCAAAAATTAATTTCCCCATAGTAAGTGCATTTTTATAATTTACTCAAAGATGTCATATAAGAATAGAACTTAAATGTTCTCACACACAAAAAAGGATAAATATGTGAGGTAATGTGTTTGTCATTTAACTGGATGGGAGGAAGTTTTTCAAAATGTATATGGAATCATCATGATGCACAGTTTAAATATCTGACAGTGTTATTTGTCAATTAAGGATACCTTCCTCTCACCTTGGACTTTCCTTGTGGCTCAGCTGATAAAGAATCCTCCTGCAGTGCGGGAGACATGGGTTTGATCCCAGGGTTGGAAAGATCCCCTGGAGAAGGGAAAAGCTACCCACTCCAGTATCCTGACCTGGAGAATTCCAAGGACTGTATAGTCCATGGGGTCGCAAAGAGTCGGACATGACTGCACGACTTTCACTTTCAATTTCATTCCTCAATAAAGCTGGAGAGAAAGAATCACTCTAAATGTTTCTAAATTGTTGGAAAGGAGAAGGAACTGAAGGGAGAAGGAAATGCGAGTAAATTCAGGAAGGCACTGCAATTCCTTAGGGGGCAAAGCAAAGTGTCGTTTCCCAGACCCATAAGGGGGACACTACAGCTAACGCAGCCATGGATCAAGGAGCATGCAGTCCCTCCAACACTGCTGACTCGCTGTTCATAGCTCAGCACCTGCCAGAGCCAGAAGCAGGAAAAAAATTTCTTTTCTCTTGCTTCTGACTTCCGATCAGCTGCCATTAACTCCCATTAGCAGAATTTAATCAAAACCCAGTTAGCAAAGGAGTCCAAAAATAATTTGGAAGCTTCCAATCCTTGATAGAGTGGAGGAGAAAATAAAAAGGCGTGTGTACGGCTGAGAGACAAGAGGAAACTGACCAACACCACCAAGAGCAGACTATAGCAGAAACGATGGGAAAACAGTTCCAATTCATTTGCCCCATAAGCCACTATGCAGCTTGAGTAGTCTGACAGCTTTTTGAAATAGATCTAGGATTCGCAAATGGCACTGTATTTTGAATTGCCCAAGATCTTTTAACAAGGACCCAAACCTGTTTTTCACTCCTTGGACATTCTGGTTTAATTGATGAGGGGTACAAACTGAACATTAAGATTTGTGAAACTTCCCAGGTGAATCTCATGTTCAATACATTTGAGGCCCATGCCATGGCTGGGAGTGGCTGTCATGGTGTCAGGTGGACACAATAGTAACGGTAATGTGTCCATGAAAAGTTCACTTGGATAAGGAAGGTGTGGTAAATGTATACAATGTAATATTATTCAGCTATAGAAAAAGAACACATTTGCATCAATTCTAGTGAGGTGGATGAAACTGGAGCCTATTATACAGAGTGAAGTAAGTCAGAAAGAGAAATACCAGTACAGTGTATCAATGCATATATATGGACTTTAGAAAGATGGTAACAATGATCCTATATGCAAGGCAACAAAAGAGACACAGATGTAAAGAACAGACTTTTGGACTATGTGGGAGAAGGCGAGAGTGGGATGACTTGAGAGAATAGCATTGAAACGTATATTACCATATGTAAAATAGATGACCAGTGCAAGTTCCATGCATGAAGCAGGGCACTCAAAGCCGGTGCTCTGGGACAACCCAGAGGGATGGGGGAGGGAGGAGGTGGGAAGGGGATTCAGGATGGGGGGGACACATGTGCACCCGTGGGTGATTCATATCGATGTATGGCAAAACCCACCAAATATTGTAAAGAAATTATCCTCCAATTAAAATAAACTACTTAATTAAAAAAAATTCACTTGGGACTCAAAACACTTTGCAGGAGACTGTTGTCAAACATGAAGAAGGCAAGAAAATGCAGCAGGGTCAAGATACCTTGAAATATAGAGAATACTGATATATGAAAATGAAACTCATTCAAACAGGTTACATGATTATTTATATCACCTTACATTTTCTTTATAGTACCTAACTTTCAAGATAGGATTGTGTGTGTGTGTGTAAATGTTAGTTTTATATATGTATAACATGACTAGCATTACAGTAAGAGAATTAGCACAGCATCTGCAGGAAAATATCAATTGTGCCTTTGAAGGGCAATATAAATGAAATAAAACACAAAGAAGTGCTGCAGAGCAAGGGAGAATGAGCACTGAACTTTAAGACAGCATATTAAAAAGCAGGGACATTATTTTGCCAACAAAGGTCCTTCTAGTCAAAGCTATGGTTTTTCCAGTAATCATGTATGGATGTGAGAGTTGGACCAAAAAGAAAGCTGGGCACCAAAGAATTGATACTTTTGAACTGTGGTATTGGAGAAGACTCTTGAGAGTCCCTTGGACTGCGAGGAGATCCAACCAGTCCATCAGTCCTGAATATTCATTGGAAGGACTGATGTTGAAGCTGAAACTCCAATACTTTGGCCACCTGAATCAAAGAACTGACTCATTTGAAAAGATCCTGATGCTGGGAAGGATTGAAAGCAGGAGGAGAAGGGGTCGACAGAGGATGAGATGGTTGCATGGCAACACTGACTCAATGGACATGAGTGTGAGTAAACTCTGGGAGTTGGTGATGGACCAGGAAGCCTGGAGTGCTGCAGTCCATGGGGTCACAGAGTTGGACATGACTGAGTGACTGAACAGAACTGAACTGAAAATACTGAGTTATGGTCTATGATTTCCCTGATGTATAAGAACACCTCCAGCCCAGGTATTCTGACTTATTTTATCATTTCTATTATTTCTTTATCATAAGATGCTTTGAGTAGTTTTCTGCTAAAGTCCTTTCTAGGAAGGGCTTCTTCATTTATAGGTGAAGACTTTGAAGTGCCCATATAATCTCTTCTGAACTGGTTAGCCTAAAATTACAAAGTGAATACATGATCAACTATAGGGATTCTCTCCCTGTTGTGCATGTACAGAAAAATAAATGAATCTTCTCTTTTGGTGATGGAGAGTTGGAGCAGTGAATTAGGTTATGCTTGTGTTTTTGCACTAAGCAAAAAGTTACAGTCAAGTTACAATTGCACATCATTGGCAAAGGCATCCAGAAGTGGCACTTTGTCAGGTAGTTCTGGGCAACTGTATTCTAATGAAATCATTAACTCCTTTCAGTGCTCTTCCCTGGAACAAATTGCTAAGTATGGTTAAGTCAAAAGCTGCTACACAAAGGATAATGGCAAATGAATTCCTAGTCTACTCTTTGGGAGGATTATACACTCAAAAGGATGTAGTAATAATATTTATATATAAATATTAAAATATGTCTTATAATTTATGTTGAATTTTTTTCTTTAGTGAGTAACAAAATAATAAAGGCGTAGAGAAAATGAAACTTTCAGCAATATATTTACTTATCCTATGTGATGGTTAATTTTATGTGTTAACTTGACTGGATAAACAGGTGCCCAGGTTTAACATTATTTCTTTGTGTATCTGTGTGAGTTTAGCATTTGAATTATTTTTGGAATCAGTAAGTGTGGGTGGGCATTCCACAATCCCTTGAAGCCCTAAATCGAACAGTAGGTGGAGGAAGGAGAAATTTGCCACTTTCTTCTGCCTCAGTGTGGAGCTGGGGTATTTCATCAGTTTTTTCCTACCTTCAGACTGGCATTTACACTATCAGCTCCCCTAGTTCTCAGGCCTTCAGATTCCTCAAAGTAAATTATACCACAGACTTTCTAGGTCTCCAGGTTGCAGACTTGCAGATGAAAGAATGTGGGACTTCTCAGTCTCCATAATTATGTGAGTTAATTCTTCATAGGAAATCAATCTTTCCGTTAGCTAGAACTCCTATTGATTCTGCTTCTCTGGAGAACTCTAATAGACACTGAGATGGACTTTTGTTCTTAAGATACACCATGCTTTTATCTCCAAAACTAAAAATAATACTGTGATACTTAAATAACAGACTGAGACCCTGCAACATCCTAGGTGTATCACTAACCTGTGCCACGCAAGCAAGCCATATGAATTCAAAGGATGTTTTAACTTTGTATTTTAGAATCAATCATTGCTGTTGTTCAATCACAGAGTCACGTCCGACTCTTTGCAACCTTACATACTGCAGCAAGGCAGCCTCCCCTGTCCTTCACTGTCTCCTGGTGCTTGCTCAAGTTCATGTCCATTGAGTTGATGATGCCATATAACCATCTTATCCCCTATCACCCCCTTCTCTTCCTGCTCTCAATCTCTCCCAGCGTCAGGGTCTTTTCTAATGAGTCAGCTTTTCACAGTAGATGGCCAAAGAATTGCAGCTTCAGCTTCAGCATCAGTCCTTCCGGTGAATGTTCAGGGTTGATTTCCTTTGAGATTGACTGGTTTGATCTCTTTGCTGTCCAAGGGACTCTCAAGAGTCTTCTCCAATACCACAATTCAAAAGCACCAATTCTTCAGTGCTCAGCCTTCTTTATGGTCCAACTTTCATGTCCACACATGACAGCTGGAAAAACACAGCTTTGACTATACAGACCTTTGTTGGCAAAGTGATGTCTGCTTTTTAATATGTTGTCTAGGTGTGTTATAGCTTTCCTCCCAAGAAGCAAGCATCTTTAAAATCATGGCTGCAGTCATCATCTGCAGTGATTTTGGTGCCCAAGAAAACCAAGCCTGTCACTGTTTCCATTCTTTTCCCCATCTATTTGCCATGAAGTGATGGAACTGGGTGCCATGATTTTCATTTTTTGATTGTTGAGTTTTAAGCCAGATTTCTCACTCTGCTCTTTCAGTGTCATCAAGAGGCTCTTTAGTTCTTCTTCACTTTCTGCCATTAGAGTGGTACCATCTGCCTATCTGAGGTTATTGATATTTCTCCTGGCTATCTTGATTCCAGTTTGTACTTAATCCAGCTGGGCGTTCATTAAGTAGTTTTATCCTCATATTTCTTTAAATTTGGATGAGTATCTTTAACTTTGACGTGCAAGAGCCTTCATCTGGGGAATCAGGTTTGTATTCACTGCCCATTTCTTCACTCACCATGTTAAAAAAAATGTGGACCCAGAGAATATGATTTGAACAAATTTAAGATATTTACTGTTTCTTTCCTCACCAAATTATGATTTAAAAATCTAATTTTTACTCCCAACCAATGCCTGTGACTAAAACTCTGTGTGCATTGGTATTATGAGTGAAAACTGTTGCCTGCTAAACAAAAGATGTTGCAGACTCCAAGCCACTAAAGCCTCCCCTGTGGTGAGCCATGAGGGAACTCCAGAAGGGCAAGAATAGGATACTGATCCCTGTTGGAGTCTAGCCCCAGCAGGATCCAGGGGTACCCTCAGGATGGATGGTGTTGGCGAGAAAGAGAGAGAGAGAGAGAGAGAGACAGACAGACAGACATAGGGAGACCAAGTTTCAGTGAGTGAGGCCTGTAACTTTATTTTCAAAAGGAGCTTTTATACCCTGAATTGTACATAGAGGGTAATGAAAGATGTCAGGTCATGTAGAGTCAACCCAAACACTCCAGCAGTTTTGTCTTTATCGAAACCAGGATTTTTTTATATATCTTTTCTATAAACAAGGGTCTTATGTTGTGTACATTATCTTTTGGCCAGGAGGCCTGTTAACATTTTATGACTGTTTCCTTGATAAATGTTTATCAACCAAAAACTTGTTTTCCCTTGAAGTTTTTTTTTACTACCTCTAATCTGTGTCAGCCTCAGAAAGGACTAAACAGAGTTCCATTTTCATGGGGCAAAGGTGCAGTGGGTTACATCAAAGAAAGAACTTAATAGCTGAAAAGTGATGTGGTTAATTCTAAGGCTACTACTTGTTTTGTTTTGTTTTTACATTTCAGTTATGTTAACTAATGCACTCACAGGTGTACAATGGATAAGGGATAATGGGAACTTGGCAGCAAGCATTGGCTCAACAATGAAATCTTACACCAGCACTATTTTAATAGTTTTTAACTCTTCAAAAGGCTCTATATTTTTAGAATGTTTTAGGTTTCCCATGCCTCTCACGGTTGGGAAGCTGTAAACAATCACATGCGTAGCTGCAAGAGTCTGGATAAACCTGTCAGGCTAGAAAGCCATCAGAGGGGTTTGAATTGAAACACTCCTATCATGTCCAGGAGACTTACTAACTAAAGCCCTAAGTTAACTTTTTCCAGAAAAAGGTGGTTGGGGATTGCCCCCTGTTAATGTCAGAAGAGTTGGTGAAAGATAAAATAGTAAGACAGACAGATTCTGGTTTTGGGGGTAGATGCTCAAGCAGGTCCAGGGGGTCCCTCGAGTCCTGTTCCACTTGGCTTGTCAGGTCTCTTCCGCATGACCTTGTCATAGGTGGAATCTCCCGTGCTGGCTCCCGGCATCTCCCCCTTTTTATTTTTTAAGACAGCCAGATGTAATTTAGTCACGAGTTTTTGAGTGTTCTGTCGAAGAGTTTTAACAATATAAGGAAGAATAATTATGAGAAGCAGAATTAGAATGGCCACAGCAGCACAGTTAAAAATAGTAGATAGAATGGGTTTTTTGGGAAATATAGTTAGAAAGTGTATGGAAAAGGTCACTTGTTTTTGTGGCAGTAAAATATAATTGGGAGTGTTCCATGGTCTTTATCTGATTATGAAGTTTTTTTTAAATCTAAACTAATATTGGAACTATTTTCTATTCCCAAAATGTGGTTTTTAAATTTTTTTTTTTTTTAGTTATAATCGGTCTCGTTCACTTTTAGGGGTGTTACACAAATCTACCGGTAGTCGGCATGACAGGACAGTATCAACTTTACTTTCAATGTCTGTAATTTAGTCCCAATATGTGTCACCACTTTTTTAGGGCATTTACCTTTATTTATAGTTTTTTATTTATAACGTTTTGTGTTTTCAATGTTAAAGAAACATTTTTAGACATAGTGTTAACATATTGAGCAGTATGTGCTTGTTGTGTCAATGATATCACTGCCACAGTAACAGAAGTAGTTGTAGTCATTGAAGCTGATATTTTCAAGATAAGTAAGCCCACAAACCATCATGGTCGTATTAAATCTTGTCATTATTGTAACACAGCAAGACCGTAATTATCATATCAATAAGTGGTTATAGTCACAGGCACCAAAGATAGGGTGGACGCTGTAACACTGGCAGGAAAGTAGAGCAAGCATAGTAATAAACACTTGCTCAGGGGAGGTCAAAGATCTCTGTAGAGAAGCTATTTTTTGTGTCTGGTGACAGAGTGCCTTAATCTGTCTCCAGGTAGGTATGGGGGCTTGTTGAGTTGACTGAGCAGGGTGTCTTGGTGGTTTTTTGTGGGGTAAGGGATTAGGGGGATCATGATCTTTTATATGGAGCTGTGACATCTGTTTGGTGAGTGGGTCCACTTGCTGTTTATCTGGGATCTCTGATGTCAGTTGTCTCAGGTTCTGATAATTTTTGGATTTATATTTTTAATGTTTGATGTGTCTTATCATCATAATGTAATTTTAATTACATTACATATTACATATCCCAGATAACTGAGGTGCATATCAGGAGAAGGATTACAGTGAACCCACACTCTTGCATCTTCCTGTATAAAGATATGTCTTTAACTTGAGATATCTGGTTTTCTTTAATTAACAGTAAACTTTTGGTGATCCCACTGTCTGGTCGTGTTGCAAAAACTCCTCCATCTTCTCCCTTAGCTCTCTGAAGCAGTCCCTCAAATTTCTCTGTGAGGCTGTGCCCTGGGCTTAAGCCCTCGATTTTGTCTACAAAACAAACATAATTCTCAAAATTTAGGTTGTGTATTCCTTTTTCATAGTCAGTATCTTCTATTCACATAGAAATACCTTTTCTTGGAAGATATATTGATAACTCTCCTTTACTACTGGCATTAATGCCTCCTTCTCTAGATAAGTTATGACACAGAGAATACATGTGAAATAAAAGAAATATCTCTTTCCAAGCAGATACAGTTTTTAGTAGCATATCAAACAAATACTAACCAGGGCCATCTCCTTGATATAGGTACCACATATGTTCTAAGAGCATCAGTTCAGTTCAGTTCAGTCGCTCAGTAGTGTCCAACTCTTTGCGACCCCATGAATCGCAGCACACCAGGCCTCCCTGTCCATCACCATCTCTCGGAGTTCACTCAGACACACGTCCATTGAGACAGTGATGCCATCCAGCCATCTCATCCTCTGTCATCGCCTTCTACTGCCCCCAATCGCTCCCAGCATGAGTCTTTTCCAATGAGTCAACTCTTCACGTGATGTGGCCAAGGTTCTAGAGTTTCAGCTTCAGCATCATTCTCTCCAAAGAAATCCCAGGGCTGATCTCCTTCAGAATGGACTGGTTGGATCTCCTTGCAGTCCAAGAGCTTCTCAAGAGTCTTCTCCAACACCACAGTTCAAAAGCATCAATTCTTCAGTGCTCAGCTTTCTTCACAGTCCCAACTCTCACATCCATACATGACCACTGGAAAAACCATAGCCTTGACTAGACGGACATTTGTTGGCAAAGTAATCTCTCTGCTTTTCAATATGCTATCTAGGTTAATTTCATGGCTCCAGTCACCATCTGCAGTGATTTTGGAGCCCCCAAAATAAAGTCTGACACTGTTTCCACTGTTTCCCCATCTATTTCCCATGAAGTGATGGGACCAGATGCCATGATCTTTGTTTTCTGAATGCTGAGCTTTAAGCCAGCTTTTTCACTCTTCTCTTTCACTTTCATCAACAGGCTTTTTAGTTCCTCCTCACTTTCTGCCATAAGGGTGGTGTCATCTGCATATCTGAGGTTATCGATATTTCTCCCAGCAGCCTTGATTCCAGCTTGTGATTCTTCCAGCCTGGCGTTTCTCATGATGTACTCTGCATAGAAGTTAAATAAGCAGGGTGACAATATACAGCCTTGACATACTCCTTTTCCTATCTGGAACCAATCTGTTGTTCCATGTCCAGTTCTAACTGTTGCTTCCTGACCTGCATATAGGTTTCTCAAGAGGCAGGTCAGGTGGTCTGGTATTCCAATCTCTTTCAGAATTTTCCACAGTTTATTGTGATCCACACAGAGCATAGTCATATCCTATACCTCAAGGGTTTTGTACAGTTATAAACAAAACTATCTGATGGAGTGATATTGTAATGTTAATTGTTCTTCTATGATGTACATCAGTTATATTACATGATAAACAAAAATATAACTTCATGAGAGAATTTTTACAATAACTTATTCAATTTTTCTTTGAACAGAACATTAGTTCTTAACATTCTACCTGATTTTGCAAATATTTTGTTATACTATGATTTATACTTAAGTCTCAGGACTTAAATTTTGAATGATAGAACTATAGTTTTAGTTTCTTCTCTCTTTTATCTTTAAAATTAATTACTTTTTTTTTACTGAATTATATTTTTCTACTAATTTAGGAAAAATAAACCTCTAGGTTGTCCCTTTTTCTTTTTACTTTTAATTATGGAGATTTCACTGGGTCTATGTCAATGTTATTCAACTGACTCTTCACTCTAATAATATACAATATTCAGATATTTACTATTGCATATTTTATTATAATTTTATGATATAGTACTTATATAAATATTCACATTTATGCATTTGTCACTGTAATATCAATTTTAATTTTTCATGCCAGACTCATGCTTGATGTAATTTGAGAAATTTTCTGAGTTGTATAATTCAGATTGCATCTTCATGACTCATTTTATGTTTTACTCAAATATTTCTGAAGCACCAATATGTTTTTGTGGGTTGTGGATATGAGGCAGCAAAAATAAGAGCAAAAAGTGCAATCTAATATATGTAAAAGTTAGCATGAAAATGACATCATATTTTAGGGAAAGTAAACTACAGAAGGTAAGAGAAACCCCAGTGATACGGCAGGTGCTGAGAGAGGGCATCAGAGGGCAGACAGACTTAAACCACAATCACAGAAAACTAACCAGTCTAATCAACCTAATCACATGGACCATAGCCTTGTCTAACTCAATAAAACTAAGCCATGCTGCGTAGGGCCACCCAAGACAGACGGGTCATGGTGGAGGGTCTGACAAAATGTGGTCCACTGGAGAAGGGAATGGCAAACCACTTCAGTATTCTTGTTTTGAGAACCCCATGAATAGTATGAAAAGGCAAAAAGATAGGACACTGAAAGATGGACTCCCCCAGGTCTCTTGGTGCCCAATATGCTACTGGAGATCAGTGGAGAAATAACTCCAGAAAGAATGAAGAGACAGAGCCAAAGCAAAAACAACACCCAGTTGTGGATGTGACTGGTGATGGAAGCAAGGTCCAATGCTGTAATGAGAAATATTGCATAGGAACCTGGAATGTTAGGTCCATGAATCAAGACAAATTGGAAGTGGTCAAAGAAGAGATGGCAAGAGTGAATGTCAACACTCTAGGAATCAGCAAACTAAAATGGATTGGAATGGGTGAATTTAACTCAGATGACCATTATATCTACTACTGTGGGCAAAAATCCGTTACAAGAAATGGAGTAGCCATCATGGTCAACAAAAGAGTCCAAAATGTGGTACTAGGTTGCAATCTCAAAAACAACAGAATGATCTCTGTTCATTTCCAAGGCAAACCATTCAATATCACAGTAATCCAAGTCTATGCCCTGACCAATAATGCTGAGAAAGCTGAAGTTGAATGGTTCCATGAAAACCTACAAGACCCTTTAGAACTAACACCCAAAATAGATGTCCTTTTCATTATAGGGGACTGGAATGCAAAAGTAGAAAGTCAAGAAACACCTGGGGTAACAGGCAAATTTGGCCTTGGAGTACAGAATAAAGCAGGGGAAAGGATAATAGAATTTTGCCAAGAGAACACACTGGTCATAGCAAACACCCTCTTCCAACAACACAAAAGACTCTACCCATGGACATCACCAGATGGTCAACACTGAAATCAGATTGATTATATTCTTTGCGGCCAAAGATGGCGAAGCTCTATGCAGTCATAAAAAACAAGACCAGAAGCTGACTGTAGCTCTGATCATGAGCTCCTTATTGCCAAATGCATACTTATTTTATAGAAAGCAGGTAAAACCACTAGACCATTCAGGTATGACCTAAATCAAATCCCTAATGATTATACAGTGGAAATGAGAAATAGATTTAAGGGACTAGATCTGATACAGTGCCTGATGAACGATGGATGAAGGTTTGTGACATTGTACAGGGAACAGGGATCAAGACCATCCCCAAGAAAGAGAAATGTAAAAAAAAGCAAAATGGTTGTCTGAGGCATCCTTACAAATAGCTGTGTGAAGAAGAGAAGCAAAATGCAAAGGAGAAAGGGAAAGATATACCTATTTAAATGTAGAATTCCAAAGACCAGCAAGGAGAGATAAGAAATCCTTCCTCAGGGATCAATGCAAAGAAATAGAGGAAAACAATAGTATGGGAAAGACTAGAGATCTCTTCAAGAAAATTAGAGATACCAAGGAATATTTCATGCAAAAATGGGCACAATAAAGGACAGAAATGGTATGGACCTAACAGAAGCAAATATATTAAGAAGACGTGGCAAGAATACACAGAAGAACTGTACAGAAAATATATCTTCACAACCCAGATAATCACAATGGTATGATCACTCATCTAGAGCCAGACATCCTGGAATGTGAAGTCAAGTGGGCCTTAGGAAGCATCACTACGAACAAACCTAGTGGAGGTGATGGAATTCCAGTAGAGCTATTTCAGATGCTGTCAATATGCTGCACTCAATATGTCAGCAAATTTGGAAAACTCAGCAGTGTCCACAGGACTGGAAAAGGTCAGTTTTCATTCCAATCCCAAAGAAAGGCAATGCCAAAGAATGCTCAAACTACTGCACAATTGCACTCATCTCACAGGCTAGTAAAGTAATGCTCAAAATTCTCCAAGCCAGGCTTCAGCAATATGTGAACCATGAACTTCCAGGTGTTCAAGCCGGTTTTATAAAAGGTTTTTGAACCAGAGATCCCAACATCCACCGAATCATCAAAAAAGCAAGAGAGTTCCAGAAAAACATCTATTTCTGCTTTATTGACTATGCCAAAGCCTTTGACTGTGTGGGTCACAATAAACTGTGGGAAATTCTGAGAGAGATGGAAATAACAGACCACCTGACCTACCTCTTGAGAAATCTGTATGTAGGTCAAGAAGCAACAGTTATAACTGGACATGAAACAACAGACTGGTTCCAAATAGGAAAAGGAGTACGTCAAGGCTGTATATTGTCACCCTGCAGAGTACAGTGCTGATTGATAGATCCATCTTAGAAAATGTAGCTAGAAAAATACTTTAATACTTCTACATTATCTCATGGATGGTGGCCAAAGTGAATGGTTAACATTTTAAAGTCTTGGTTCATGATCCTGGATCAATCACTTAGTATCTAATTAACTTTACCTTGGATAAGATGTAATTTCTTAGAATTTCAGTTTTTTCATCTGTAAAATGAGACTAAAACTACATGTGTTAATTTTTGTTACAAAAATAGAAACATCTAGCACAAAACAATGTAATTATATGCTATATGTTAATTTTATTGCTAGCCTCAGTGCTTTATTGTTTATTATTTATAGGTTTGAATGAATTTTACTCATGAAAGGAGAAATGAATTTTACTCATGAAACATTCTAAGAAAATTTTATATGGAATTTTGTATGTTTGTTTTCAAAAAATTATCACTATATGCTTTGAAGGCTCATTCCAGGAGAGAGTGCAGATAAAGCTAAGAATGGAGTGAAGATAAGACAGTGGTTTATTTGTTGGATTGTTTTCATCCTGTCCTCAGTAAGAGATAATTGTCTATTGATTAGTGAATATTCAGAGCTGAGTGTTTAGTAGCTTTGCACTTGCTGGACACTATGTAGAAAAAAATAAAGCAGCCCATGATGAAAATTAATAGATTGTAACTGTCTGCAGGCTTCAAATCTTCTAAAATGACTCGAGAGAAATAACTTCCCTAACTCCCTAATCCTACTAAACTTCCTCAGTTGTTAGATATTTGCTTATATTTTGATTCCTCAGATCTAGCCAGCTTTGTTTCAAATGCTTTTGATCAAGGAAATGTAGAACATTCCAGGTCATGCTAATTATTTTTTTTTTTAAGGGAAGGAGATAATTTCCACCCCTTGAATTCTAGAAAGGATAACTTTTCACAATACTAAATTCAGTTTAGCAGTTCATAGTTCTTTGATTCAAGGTTATTAGCATGTGCTAAAGAATTATATTGGACAGAATTTTTCAGGTATTCTAGAACCACTGGAAATCATGTTTATGTATATATTTATATATCTTTTCAATTTCCAAGTCCTTTGAAGCACTCCTTTTTATGTTCTTTCTTTATTAAAAACATCTAGGTTAAAGTCTGAAAACAACATAGAATACATATCAATAAATAAATTCCACAATAAACTATGGAGAGAACATCAGTTGAGAGATTTCATTCTCAATATTTTATCATCAATATGATAATTTTTGTTGTATTTTGTATATTATAAATGTATTTACACATTTTAAATTAATACTTAAAATGTATTAATACAACTTAAACTAATATTAACACTATTATTTACTAAAGATCCACACTGAATAGCTTCTTCCATCAACTTTCTTCAGTTTTAACAGTGATACAACGTCTTGTCAGATAATTCCTTAACTGCAAGGAACAAAAACCCACTCAAGGTATCTTAAGCATGGAAGGCATTCTATATTATTAAAGAACTATGAGCAACTGTTAGACTTAACTCTATAGTCAGATTTATCAGACATGAGAAATCAACCAATAAAGATATAAACTATCTAGCCACTTTCTCTGCAAATGCCTGGTCTCCTGTATCGCTTCTGTCCTCTGTACCAACAGTGATACTGCACGCCTCATCAGGGCACACAAGACAGAATGGCCCCCATACCCCCAAAGCTGCATCTCCAAGAACTGCCTTTCACAATCCCCACAGTCTCATTCTTAGTTTCTCTGTCTGTAATTTAAATTTTCATAAAGAGGATTTTATTGGACCCATCCCGTTTCTAAAAAGTTAAACACGTGTAATCACATTGTACAAACACGGCTATAGGACTCTCTTCAGCTGACATCAATGCTGGGTTTTCGGAAAGGAAAATTAATCCAGATGGAAAAGGTAAAAGTGAATCTATCCTTAAGGACAAAGCTGATAATTTTTATTATGAGATACTTTTGTGAAATTAGTAAAGGCAGTTATTCCTCTTATAAATGCTGTCTAGAATGTTTTATTACACTTTGTTACTTTGCATATGATTTTAGAGGTTCCTTTGAGTTAACAAGGAGAAATTTATTTCTAAGGAAAGACTCAAGCTTACAAACACATTTCAATTAGTGGGAAATAATTGAAATGTGGGATGGGGGAAGGTGGGAATACTCAGAATCAAGATAACAGAGGTGGAATGAAATCTACTTTTGAAGAATTGAGCCCCATGAAGAAATCCAGGCCTGGGTGGTTATCAATCTATAATCATGATATATCTATATATCTATCTATAAACACTAATATCGCTAATTACTACAGCATTTATTCTAGTGTTTTCACTAGAACAAACTTTTTCTGTGACTGTGAGAAAGTTGGCTTTCATTATCTACAATATATTTATGTGTTTACTGAGTCCTACAATACAAATAGTTTCACAATTTTCTAAATCATATTTTGTAAAAATCAAATATACTGAATACTTCTTAGACAGTTTTTCTTCAGCATGGGAGAAGCATATATGATAATATTATGTACTACTTCTGCAACTTTGTGTATGTTTGAAATTAGGTCAAAATGTAAAGGTAAAAAAATTGAAAAATTTGAATCTGACAATCATTTTTTAAGATTGACGCTTGAATTTCATGTTTTGTTTGGGAAGCCTTATGCTAACATTCTGTTCCCATTCAAGCTTATAAAATGTTGTCTGCTGCTTAATTCTAGGTGTTTTCACACTTTGATTTTTATGTCTACATCTTTAATTTATATGCAATTTAAATTTACTTATCATATAAGGTAAAGAATTGACTATGTTTTCCTTTGAGGTGTAGACAGCCATTGTCCCCAACCATTTCTATAAAAGTCCATTATTTTCTGTTCATGAAAAACACACACACACACACAAAAAGCCTTTGTGACATGCCAAATCACTATAGTATATGCATGTGTCTGTTTCTTGCCCTTCTATTTTCTTCCTGATTCAGTTGCCTATTGAAATATTGGTATCACTGTTTAACCATCTTTTATCTACATCTGATGGGACAAGTCTGGTTCTCTGGAAAGACTTTGAGAAGTAGATCAGTACGTAGGAAGTTTATTAGTGAGTGCTCTGGTGATTAGCATCTGTGGGGAGGAGACTGGTGCAGGAATGGACTGAGGGAGAAAATGTGCTTGAAATGTCACATTAAGCCACTGTTGACCCCATAGGGAGCTCTGAAGAAAGGATAGTCCCCCAAGAATGTCTGGAGTTAAAATGGGAGGGCTGAACAGTTATACTGCTGCATCGGCTAGTAATTGGATGCAGGCTACCTGTTTGAAGGAACACAAATCCTGGGTGAGGTGATTTCTTTGGCCAAGAGACATTCCTAGCGAGGAAGGGCTACTGGGGGCTAGCAGAACTTGTAGCAGCAGGAGGAATGTGTCCACGGAAAGCACAGTGTCCACTACACTACACATTATAGTTTTACACAAAATGTTTTCATTATTCAGTTACACTGTGTCTTCCTCATGAATCTGGAAACTGACCTATTGAGTTCCTTTTTAATTTCTGTTTGAAATACATTTGGAACTGCATTAAATTCAAGATTAACTGGTTCTGTCATTGTAATTGACCCAAGAATATGAAAATACAGGCATTTTCTTCCACCCTTGAAGATCATATATGTTTTCAAAGATATGTTTCAGTAACTAATTATCTTGCAAAATATTGTAGGCTCTTTTATCTGAAGACTCAACAATAATTTGTTGTGCGTGGTGAGTCCCTTCTAGGTCTCCATTTATGATACCTCACAATATCTCTTTGTGTGGTGTAAGGAATAGGATTTAGTGAGGAAGGGGACAACACACAGGTCCAGGCTCAACAAGAAGAGAAACAAGCAAAGGCACAGGGTTCCCATTCTTCCACTACCTGCAGAAGAATGTCCTGAGACCTGGATATTGCTGACCCACAATGTGGCACTGGGCTCCTGTTGAAGGTCACTTTCCCCTGTGTATCTCTTTTGCTATGGTGCAAGCAGAAGGAAGGACAGTGTTTTCGGGGAAATAAAATATTTTTGATGTAGAGTAGTCTGGAGTCAGGATTCCAGCTGTTTAGGAGAGTTGTCTAGAAAACCAGCTGCCTAGCATGGGGTGGCCTTGAGCCCATTATGGGAAGCCACGGTTGATACAAGCCAAGCTTGGTGGAAGAAGCCAATTTGTCTGGGGAACCTACAATAACATCCAGGGTTACTTTTTTCAGGATAGGGGAACACATTTGCTCCTGTAGCTGGTTCATATCAATGCATGGCAAAAGCCACCACAATATTATAATTGTCCTCCAATTAAAATTAATATTCATTTTTATTTAATTTTTTTTACTTTACAATACTGTATTGGTTTGAGAAAAGAAAAAAATTAGTTTTAAGCTTGTTCTTTTATTTTTGTTATTTAAAATGTGATTTATTTATTATCTGCTTTCTGCTGAGCTGAGTCTTCTTTGCCGCATGGTCTCTCTCTACTTGCAGTGTCCTTGCTCCACACTGCAGTGGCTTCTCTTGTTGCAGAGCACAGGCTGTAGAGCACAGTCTTCAGTAGCTGTGGCACATCCCAGGCTCTGAAGCACAGGCCCAGTAGTTGTGGGTCCCAGGCTTAGTTGCTCTGCAGCATGTAACATTTTCCCAGATCAGGATGGAACCTGTGTCTCCTGCATCGGCAGGTGGATTCCCTCACCACTGAGCCACCAGGGAAGCCCCAGGGTCATTTTTATTTTTATATTTTTGGTTGTGCAGCACAGATTATAGGATCTTAGTTCCCTGACCAGGGATCAAACCTGTGCGCTCTGCAGTGGAAGCATGAAGTACTAACTACTGGTTTGCCACTGAATTCCTAGGGTGACATTTAGACAGTTCTGCTCATTGCACCACATATTTCTTCTAGAAGATAACTTTTCTTCTCTTTTTAATCATTCCTACTGAAATGATTATTTGATTTCCTGGATTCATTTCCCGTGTTTCTTAACTGCATTCTCATAATTTTATTCGTAATTTTCATCTCTTTAATTTTGAGGCATGCCTCTGTATATACTCTTTAAGACAAATGTCACTGTGCAACTGTTTCTTATTTTGCTCTATTGACACTGGAGTTAAGGGGAGTTTCTTCTTTGTTTCATTTTAATTCTCAAGAACTCACTTTACTTTCTTACTTCAGTTTTATTGTCAGTCAGTTCAGTTGCTCAGTCGTGTCTGACTCTTTGCAATCCCATGAACCACAGCACGCCAGGCCTCCCTGTCCATCATCAACTCCTAGAGTTTACCCAAACCCATGTCCATCGAGTCGATGATGCCATTCAACTATCTCATCTTCTGCCATCCCCTTCTCCTCCTGCCCTCAATCTTTCCCAGCCTCAGGGTCTTTTCAGATGAGTCTGCTCTTTGCATCAGGTGGCTAAAATATTGGAGTTTCAGCTTCAACATCAGTCCTTCCAATGAACACCCAGGACTGATCTCCTTTAGGATGGACTGCTTGGATCTCCTTGCATTCCAAGGGACTCTCAAGAGTCTTCTCCAACACCACGGTTCAAAAGCATCAATTCTTTGGTACTCAGCTTTCTTTAGTCCAACTCTCACATCCATACATAACTACTGGAAAACCATAGCCTTAACTAGATGGACCTGTGTTGGCAAAGTAATGTCTCTGCTTTTTAATATGCTGTCTAGGTTGGTCTTAACTTTACTTCCAAGGAGTAAGCACCTTTTAATTTCATGGCTGCAATCACCATCTGCAGTGATTTTGGAGGGCCCCCCACCCCCCGATAAAGTCAGCCACTGTAGCCCATTCTGTTTTAAAGATATGCAATCCTTTAGAATCTTTGACATGATTAAACATGCTATATTTGATGCTATCTGCTATTTCCTTTATTGCTTTAGTTTTTCCTGGGACTATATGTATTCAGTCTGTTGTTTCTCTTTCTTACCTATGTTTTCTCTCAGTTTTTTGAGATTTTAGTATGTACCCAATAATAACTAACAGCCCAGATATAGCAACATGTTACATTCAGGTGTTTTTAAATCACAGGTTAATATGCTTTTTATCCCACATTGAATTCTGACCCTGATTTTGAAGGTAAGAGAAAAGGCAGAAGGGAGGATTAAAATGGGGGAAAGTTTGTGTGTGATTGGGTTTTCTTTAGAAGGAGAAGGGAATTTATAGGCACAACCATTTTGGTAGGGTGGGGGTTGGGTTTATTTATTTATTTATTTTTACTCACTCTAGTATCTCCTTCTTGGCCCAATTTCCATGCAGTGTCTCCTAGGGGAGAACTTCCATTTTACTTGGTGAGCTATTTACTTAGTTTTATCTTCTAGGAAAATTCCTTTTTGGGAGACTACTCCAACTGTTCTACAGATCTTGAATAAACTGGCTACTTGACAGGGCTGGTCCTACTTCCAATTCCAGCTGTTTGGAAGTAGAAAACTTCGGAAGTTCTGATGAATAAACTCACTTACTTGGTCATCCTTTTATTTTTAATCTGTCATAAATCGCAGGTGAATAAGCTTGGTTAGGTTTCAAAAACTCTCTCTTCTATGCTGTCAGGAAAATCCTTGATGTTCTGATACCTTAATCATATACCCTTCTGGGTCTTGCAGTGGTACCATGGATTTAGTGGTACAAAGTTGTTTTTAGAGTTTCCTCACATTTGAGTGAGATTTCAGGAAGGAGAAGAGGTAGTCCTGGACGGTTAGTCAATCATCTTGCATAAGACTCCTGATAGGTATTTGGAAAATGGAAACAAAACATTTACAATTCTACTGATTGATAGAAGAAATTTTTCTCTCAGTAAATTGTATGTATCTTTTCCCAAAAGGTAAATAATAAGCTAAATTTTACTTAAGAGCAGATGGAATATCTGTGATAGAAACAAAACCCCAGAAGAGGCATGAAGTAATTGGTTCCAGCATTTAGGGGAGGGAATTCAGCCTAAAGAAGTGTAAAACATTAATTTTCTGGAGATTGAAAGGATAACTTTAGAGACATTCATTTAACTTTAGTGAAGACAAGTGGATAATAAAGCTCATGTAAGTTGTTTTTATTTTCATCTTCTCAATTCAATGATTAAGAGCTTGGCGGAGAAAAATGAAAAAGTTGGGAATGGAAAAGATCTGAAATAATTTTTGGAGGAATTTTTAGCTAAATAACAGTGCAATTATGAGAATGGTAAGGCATTTATAATGTACAGTGTGCTGCAGTGAGAGAGATAGAAACACTGAATATGAACATATCACAGCAAGTGCTCAAAAAGTTGAGGGAGGTAGGAAGTCCATAGCGTAAGAAAGAGCACATTATAGACGACCAGGCAACATAAGCCCAGTGTCTAATCTGGCAGTAAGAGGGCTAATGAAGTAATTACAGGGAACTGGAGAAATAAGGTAAGCTGGTTACTATTAATTTAGAATAAACTTAGTTAGCTAATAAATTAACTTGATTTAAGACAGATTAGTTTAAAACACAAAAATTTCCCACATCTTCTCAGCCATTTATAATAGTAAAAAAATAAGAGTATTTCCTATGCTTTGAGGCTCTCTCTCTTTTATAATCTTTTTTGCCTGAACTTTTTTCTCCTGTATTGTTTCAACTACCAAGAGGCTATTTAGTGGTGTAAAAGCTCAGCCATGGTCAAAGTCAGGTCTATATCATTCTGACTCTATTCTCCAGTGATTTGTGGCTTTGCTTTTTTTTTTGCTGCTACTATGGTTTATATGCTTCCATTTCAGGGTCTTTCACTTTCATCTTCATTGCCAGCAAAGGCAAACGCAAATAGCTATCCCTTCCTTTTCCTATAGTTCGTGTCTTAGTTCTCTCTCTCCTTTGCAGAGATGAAAATCCTTATTTTTCAGAAAAATTCAATGATATTTTTAAGTGCTTGAATGTTAAAATCTGAACCTCTCAGTTGGGTACTTAAGAATTTGCTCTATTTTTTAACTCACCACCTTTCTTGTCTGCTTCTTCAGCCTATACTCCAAACTTATCCAACTTCTACACCTTTCTTTCACATGAAATTCATGTTCCAGGCAGGATGGTTTCTTCCATGTCACAACTGTTCCCTGATACCCTCCACCTGCACGTTGTGGAGGGTATAACCAAATAAAGTCCATCACTCAAAACACAGTTTTTGTGGGGTTTTTTTTTTTTTGGAGTTTACATATAGTTTTTTTTTTTTTTTTAATTGGAGGCTAATTACAATATTGTAGTGATTTTTCAAAGCACATTTTATCTCATAGTGACAATTCTTTCTCTGGCCTGTCTGGATTGCTTACTTCTCTGAATTTTGAAAACCCTTATATGATTACCAGTAATTTTGTTTTCTGAATGATATAAGTGTATGTGACATTAGTTTAAGTGAAAGTGAAGTCACTCGGTTGTGTCTGACTCTTCGACCCTATGTATTGTAGCCTACCAGGCTCCTCTGTCCATGGGATTTTCCAGACAAGAATACTGGAGGGAGTTTCCTTCTCCAGAAGATCTTCCTGATCCAGGGATTGAACCTGGGTTACCCTCATTGAGGCAGACACTTTACCATCTGAGCCATCATCTGATCAGATGACATTAGTTTAACTTCTCATTTAATAAAAACAATTATCTGAAGTGCTTTTGTTCCATTAGTGGTGGAAGTTCTTGATAATTTTTTTGACTTCACCTCATCCTATCATTCATTGATGTACAACTCAAAGAAAACCGAACTTTTCTAAAGACCAAAGTAAGTCAACAATTTTTCCCCTCATTCTCAGGTAAAGAAAGTTCAGTTCAATTCAGTTCAGTTGCTCAGTAGTGTTCGACTCTTTGCGACCCCATGAATCACAGCACGCCAGGCCTCCCTGTCCATCACTATCTCTCGGAGTTCACTCAGACTCACATCCATTGAGTCCGTGATGCCATCCAGCCATCTCATCCTCTGTCGTCCCCTTCTCCTCCTGCCCCCAATCCCTCCCAGTATCAGAGTCTTTTCCAATGAGTCAACTCTTCACATGAGGTGGCCAAAGTACTGGAGCTTCAGCTTCAGCATCATGCCTTCCAAAGAGATCCCAGGGTTGATTTCCTTCAGAATGGACTGGCTGGATCTCCTTGCAGTCCAAGGGACTCTCAAGAGTCTTCTCCAACACCACAGTTGAAAAGCATCAATTCTTCGGCACTCAGCCTTCTTCACAGTCCAACTATCACATCCATACATGACCACAGGAAAAACCATAGCCTTGACTAGACGGACCTTAGTCGGCAAAGTAATGTCTCTGCTTTTGAATATGCTATCTAGGTTGATCATAACTTTTCTTCCAAGGAGTAAGTGTCTTTTAATTTCATGGCTCCAGTCACCACCTGCAGTGATTTTGGAGCCCCCAAAAATAAAGTCTGACACTGTTTCCACTGTTTCCCCATGCCATGATCTTCGTTTTCTGAATGTTGAGCTTAAAGCCAGCTTTTTCACTCTCCTCTTTCACTTTCATCAACAGGCTTTTTAGTTCCTCTTCACTTTCTGCCATAAGGGTGGTGTCATCTGCATATCTGAGGTTATTGATATTTCTCCCGGCAAACTTGATTCCAGCTTGTGTTTGTTCCAGCCCAGCGTTTCTCATGATGTACTCTGCATATAAGTTAAATAAGCAGGGTGACAATATACAGCCTTGACGTACTCCTTTTCCTATTTGGAACCAGTCTGTTGTTTCATGTCCAGTTCTAACTGTTGCTTCCTGACCTGCATACAGATTTCTCAAGAGGCAGGTCAGGTGGTCTAGAGGAGCTAGCCCACATTGAAGGTCAGGAAGGCGGCAGTAAGGAGATACCCCTCATTCAAGGTAAGAAACAGCAGCTGTGCTTTGCTGGAGCAGCCGTGAAAAGATACCCCACACTCAAGGTAAGAGAAACCCAAGTAAGATGGTAGGTGTTGCAAGAGGGCATCAGAGGGCAGACACACTGAAACCATATTCACAGAAAACTCGTCAATCTAATCACACTAGGGCCACAGCCTTGTCTAACTCAATGAAACCAAGCCATGCCTGCACGGGAACCCAAGACAGGTGGGTCATGGTGGAGAGGTCTGACAGAACGTGGTCCACTGGAGAAGGGAATGGCAAGCCACTTCAGTATTCTTGCCTTGAGAACCCCATGAACAGCATGAAAAGGCAAAATGATAGGATACTGAAAGAAGAACTCCCCAGGTCAGTAGGTGCTCAATATGCTACTGGGGATCAGTGGAGAGACAACTCCAGAAAGAATTAAGGGATGGAGCCAAAGCAAAAACAATACCCAGCTGTGGATGTGACTGGTGATAGAAGCAAGATCCGATGCTGTAAAGAGCAATATTGCATAGGAACCTGGAATGTCAGGTCCATGAATCAAGGAAGTAGTCAAACAAGAGATGGCAAGGGTGAACATCGACATTCTAGGAATCAGCGAACTAAAATGGACAGGAATGGGTGAATTTAACTCAGATGACCATTATATCTCCTACTGCGGGCAGGAATCCCTCAGAAGAAATGGAGTAGCCATCATGGTCAACAAAAGAGTCCGAAATGCAGTACTTGGATGCAATCTCAAAAATGACAGAATGATCTCTGTTCGTGTCCAAGGCAAACCATTCAATATCACAGTTAACCAAGTCTATACCCCAACCAATAACACTGAAGAAACTGAAGTTGAATGGTTTTATGAAGACCTACAAGACCTTTTAAAACTAACACCCAAAAAAGATGTCCTTTTCATTATAGGTGACCGGAATGCTAAAGTAGGAAGTCAAGAAACACCTGGAGTAACAGGCAAATTTGGCCTTGGAATATGGAATGAAGCAGGGCAAAGACTAATAGAGTTTTGCCAAGAAAATGCACTGGTCGTAGCAAACACCCTCTTCCAACAACACAAGGGAAGACTCTACACGTGGACATTACCAGATGGTCAACACCAAAATCAGATTGATTTTATTCTATTCAGCCAAAGATGGAGAAGTTCTATACAGTCAACAAAAACAAGACCAGGAGCTGACTGTGGTTCATATCATGAACTCCTTATTACCAAATTCAGACTTAAATTGAAGAAAGTAGGGAAAACCGCTAGACCATTCAGGTATGACCTAAATCAAATCCCTTATGATTATACAGTGGAAGTGACAAATAGATTTAAGGGCCTAGATCTGATAGATAGAGTGCCTGATAAACTATGGATTGAGGTTCGTGACATTGTACAGGAGACAGGGATCAAGACCATCCCCATGGAAAAGAAATGCCAAAAAGCAAAATCGCTGTCTGGGAAGGCCTTACAAATAGCTGTGAAAAGAAGAGAGGCGAAAAGAAGAAAGGAGAAAAGGAAAGATATAAGCATCTGAATACAGAGTTCCAAAGAATAGCAAGAAGAGATAAGAAAGCCTTCTTCAGCGATCAATGCAAAGAAATAGAGGAAAAGAACAGAATGGGAAAGACTAGAGATCGCTTCAAGAAAATCAGAGACACCAAGGGAACATTTCATGCAAAGATGGGCTTGATAAAGGATAGAAATTGTCTGGACCTAACAGAAGCAGAAGATATTAAGAAGAGGTGGCAAGAATACATGGAAGAAGTGTACAAAAAGATCTTCAAGACCCAGATAATCATGATGATGTGATCACTCATCTAGAGCCAGACATCTTGGAATGTGAAGTCAAGTGGGCCTTACAAAGCATCACTACGAACAAAGCTAGTGGAGGTGATAGAATTCCAGTTGAGCTCTTTCAAATCCTGAAAAAATGATGCTATGAAAGTGCTGCACTCAATATGCCAGCACATTTGGAAAACTCAGCAATGGCCACAGGACTGGAAAAGGTCAGTTTTCATTCCAATCCCAAAGAAAGGCAATGCCAAAGAATGCTCAAACTACCGCACAATTGCACTCATCTCACATGCTAGTAAAGTAATGCTCAAAATTCTCCAAGCCAGGCTTCAGCTATACATGAACCGTGAACTCCCTGATGTTCCCGCTGGTTTTAGAAAAGGCAGAGGAACCAGAGATCAAATTGCCAACATCTGCTGGATCATGGAAAAAGCAAGAGAGTTCCAGAAAAACATCTACATCTGCTTTATTGACTATGCCAAAGCCTTTGACTGTGTGGATCACAATAAACTCTGGAAAAAGGTAAAGAAAAGAATAAGAAAAATAAGACATTTTATTGTTAAAATAATTGAAGTACACTTGCAAGCTTTTTCTGGCCACATGGACTGTAGCCTGCCAGGCTCCTCTGTCCATGGACATTTCCAGGCAAGGATTCTGGAGCAGGTTGCTATTTCCTACTCCAGGTGGTCTTCCCCACCAAGGAATCAAACCCAGGTCTCTTGTGTCTTCTGCATTGGCAGGCAGATTCTTTACCAGTGGACCATCTGATAGCCAACCTCTGTGTTTGGGTTAAATTACTGGAGGAATCAGTATGATAAAATCTTGCTTATTGTTGAAGTTAAAGGAGTAATATATTTTCATTCCTTTCAGCTTAAAATTTCTGCACATGATTTTGATGTGATGGGCCAGCTGGGCTAATTAATTCAAAAGAAAAAATATTATATTTAAGAGAGAATCACTTATACTGTTTTAAAAAATAGTACAGGATAAGAAAAACTGTACAGTATTCAAGGCTATATGGAATTCAATCTGTAAGCCATTAAGCAAATAAAATCTCACAATTTTCCTTGCTTCTCAGAGGTATCAATACATTATAGAAGTCTGTCAAGGCTCCTAGCCATTACAAAGAACAGAGTTAGAGTGCCCACACACTTATTCTCAGGAAACCCAGCCCTCTGCCTGACTCTCCTCAGTTGCAGAAAGAAAATTATGTTCAGTAGTGAAAGAGGAAAATGGAGAGAGAGAGAGACAGATCAGTTCAGTTCAGTTCAGTCACTCAGTCATGTCCGACTCTTTGTGATCCCATGAACTGCAGCATGCCAGGCCTCCCTGTCCATCTCCAACTCCCAGAGTCCACCCAAACCCATGTCCATCAAATCGATGATGCCATCAAACTATCTCATCCTCTGTTGTCCCCTTCTCTCTCTGCCCTCAATCTTTCCCAGCATCAGGGTTTTTTCTAATGAGTCAGCTCTTCGCCTTAGATGGCCAAAGTATTGGAGTTTCAGCTTCAACATGAACACCTTCCAATGAACACCCAGGACTGATTTCCTTTAGGCTGGACTGGTTGGGTCTCCTTGCAGTCCAAGGGACTGTCAAGAATCTTCTGCAACACCACAGTTCAAAAGCATCAATTCTTCAGCACTCAGCTTTCTTTATACTCCAACTGTCACATCCATACATAACCACTGGAAAACCATAGCCTTCACTAGATGGACCTTTGTTGGCAAAGTAGTGTTTGCCACTACTTTGCTTTTCTTGGCTTTTTAATATGTTGTCTCGGTTGGTCATAACTTTCCTTCGAAGGAGTAAGTGTCTTTTAATTTCATTGCTGCAGTCACCATCTGCAGTGATTTTGAGCCCAGAAAAATAAAGTTAGCCACTGTTCCCCCATCTTTCTGCCATGAAGTACTGGGACCGAATGCCATGATCTTATTTTTCTGAATGTTGAGCTTTAAGTGATGGTGCACAAGCATGGGTGAAAGGAGCTGCCCCAGGCTGGAGAGAGACAGATAGAAAGATAGAAACTGTGTTCTTTTCTTCTCTTTCAGAGCAGGCTGTGGATCTGTCTGTCCCCTACAAAACTTACCATGGAGGTCATTTGTTCTGTATAAAAATAAAGAATGGCACCCCCAAAAAGACCTTCCCACAGAGTGTAATAGGGTAGGGCAGGTTGAAGGAAGAGGTCATAAGTAAGTGATCCGTCCCCTCAACCTTCTTTCCCTTTACATTTTATTGAGATGTTGCAAAGGCTGATGGGAATCCCAGGAAATGTTTTTCATAGTCTGGATGCCATCATTCCATTAACAGTGACATACCCTTATTCTCAACTTCCTTTCTTTTCTTTTTTTTTTTTTTTTTAAGGGCGAATACTTTGTAAAATATGAAGAAGGAAAACTCTTTGGTCCCACAGACCTGAAAACTAACTCAAAGAACACACTGAGGAGGATTTGAAGATATTAAATTACATATTTTACTTGCTTACCATCTTTCATTATATTGCCTGTTTTATTTTCACTATTACCAAATTTGCCAGGAATTAACAACAACAAAGGTGAAGAGAAATGAAAAGAATTCCAGTCTTCAAAGGAGGGGAGACAATTGGTTGTGGGCATCTGAAACAGCATGGCCATAAATAAAATAGGTTATTTTTATACTGTTTATTTAGGGTACCTAATGCTTTGTGTAAGATAGTTCATAAGATTTATTATTAGAAATGGGGAAAAACAGATTTCCAAATTTAGAGACCACTCAGCATTCATGAAGTTGGAAATTCCAGGCAAGCTTGAAATCTCTTGTTGGCATCTGAGTTGATTTATCCTTGGCGAGAGACGTGTTTCTTTTGTTTTTAGTAGAGTAAAAATTTTTGCCTCAAAGAACTAGATCAGTGCTTTTTTCAAGTTTGTGTAAGCAAACACACATATACATATATATTGTAATATTTGTTATATAATATACATCACAACATAAAAGTTGTCATATACATGTATGTATTTTCAGTGGAAGCCGTCTATATATTAGCATCGTAATAGGAACAGATAGCAAAAATTAAGAGGTACAGATACTGCTGCTGATGCTGCTGCTAAGTCGCTTCAGTCATGTCCGACTCTGTGCGACCCCATAGAAGGCAGCCCACCAGGCGCCCCTGTCCCTGGGATTCTCCAGGCAAGAACACTGGAGTGGGTTGCCATTTCCTTCTCCATTGCATGAAAGTGAAAAGTGAAAGTAAAGTCGCTGAGTCGTGTCCGACTCTAGCGACCCCATGGACTGCAGCCTACCAGGCTTCTCCATCCATGGGATTTTCCAGGCAAGAGTACTGGAGCGGGGTGCCGTTGCCTTCTCCAAGGGTACAGATACTACAAACCATAAACAACAGTAAAAATACATACTCAGCGTTAATGCCTTAGTGTATACTTTCTGGTTCTCTTCTCAATATTCCTATCATCATCACCATCACTCTCCTTCTCTCTCTCTCTCACATTGGGGTATGCTTTTCATATCAATAATATTCACCTTTTCATTGTTTCAAAATGTCAGAAACTTTGATAATCAGAAGATCTTACAGCAAGAAAACAGAAGAAGAGAACAGATGAAGATAAGATAGCGAGCAATAGTAGTTTACATATTAAAATGGTGAATGTATTTAAGCTTAAACATGTATTTACAAATGCATTGATGAAAACAGAAAAACTATTTGAAACTGCATGCATTTCAAAAAATTTAAAATTAGTTGTCTCTCTACATACCTGATCTATAAATATTTTCTGATTTTTATTTTGAGTTTTACAAATGACTCTTATAAGATAGTTCCTAGAATTGTGCCATATTTATATTTTCCAAAGGAAAGAAAGGGTGGGCGGGAGGAGGGGGAATGTGCTGTTAGATATAGAGGGACTGTGATATTTTTCAAAAATATTTCCTAAGCAAAGGACACAAAGTTGGATTCCCAAGGTGGCATATCAGAAACACTCAATGAATATAAACTTAGGATACTGTTCTCAGATTTCCATGTGTACATTCACTATAATTAATACTACAGAGAGAGGAAACATCAATGTTACATGCTTTGTATTTCTAAAATGTGTACTTCTTAATATTCTCAAACTTTTAAAGAGATTCATTTCTTCCCTTTAAACATAAGAATTCATGGAAGAATATATGTTTGTGTATTTATATATATATGGAAAGATATATATACATACACATCCATACATATGTGTGTGTGTGTGTGTAAACCTATATGGAGAGAGAATAAAATGTACTAAAGGAAAAATATATATATATATATATTCTATTTTATTTTCTTTTGAATTTACAAATGACTCATTAGATAGCTTCTAAAATCATAGAATTAGAGTTTTGCCAAGAGAAGCACTGGTCATAGCAAAAACCCTCTTCCAACAACACAAGAGAAGACTCTACACATGTACATCACCAGATGGTCAACACCAAAGTCAGATTGGTTATATTCTTTGCAGCCAAAGATGGAGAAGCTCTATGCAGTCAGCAAAAACAAGACTGGGAGCTGACTGTGGCTCAGGTCATGAACTCCTTATTGCCAAATTCAGACTTAAATTGAAGAAAGTAGGAAAACCACTAGACAATTCAGGTATGGCCTAAATCAACTCCCTTATGATTATACAGTGGAAGTGAGAAATAGATTTAAGGGACTAGATATGATAGGGTGCCTGATGAACTATGGACTGAGGTTTGTGATATTGTAGAGGAGACTGGGATCAAGACCATCTCCATGGAAAAGAAATGCAAAAAAGCAAAATGGCTGGCTGAGGAGGCCTTACAAATAGCTGTGAAAAAGAAGAAAAGTGAAAAGCAAAGGAGAAAAGGAAAGATATAATCATCTGATGCAGAGATCCAAAGAACAGCAAGAAGAGATAAGAAAGCCTTCCTCAGCGATCAATGCAAAGAAATAGAGGAAAACAACAGAATGGGAAAGACTAGAGATCACTTCAAGAAAAATCGAGATACCAAGGATACATTTCATGCAAAGATGGGCTTGATAAAGGTCAGAAATGGTCTGGACCTAACAGAAGCAGAAGATATTAAGAAGAGGTGGCAAAAATACACAGAAGAACTGTACAAAAAGATCTTCATGACCCAGATAATCACAATGGTGTGATCACTCACCTAGAGCCAGACATCTTGGAATGTGAAGTCACATAAAAACATCCTAAAGGAAATCAATCCTTAATATTCATTGAAAGGACTGACATTGAAGGTGAAACTCTAATACTTTGGTCATCTGATGCAAAGAATTGACTCATTGGAAAAAGACCCTGATGCTCGGAAAGATTGAGGGCAGGAGGAGAAGGGGACGACAGAGGATGAGATGGTTGGATGGCATCACTGACTCAATGGACATGAGTCTTAGTAATCTCCAGGAGTTGGTGATGGGTAGGGAGGCCTGGTGTGATACAGTCCATGGGGTCTCAAAGAGTCAGACACGACTGACTGCACTCAACTGAACTGACTTTCAATATAACTTAAATAAGCAGGTTGACAATATACAGCCTTGACGCACTCCTTTCTGAATTTGGAACCGTTGGTTGTTCCATATCCAGTTCTAAATGCTGCTTTTTAACCTACATGCAGATTTCTCAAGAGGTATATAAGGTGGTCTGTTATTCCTATCTCTCTAAGAATTTTCCATAGTTTGTTGTGTTCCACACAGTCAAAGGCTTTGGCATAGTCAATAAAGCAGAAGTAGATGTTTTTTTGGAACTCTCTTGCTTTTTCTATGATCCAGTGTATGTTGGCAATTTGATCTCTGTTTCCTCTTTGTTTTCTAAGTCCAGCTTGAACATCTGGAAGTTCATAATTCACATGCTTTTGAGGCCTGGCTTGGAGACTTTTGAGCATTACTTTTTGCTAGCATGTGAGATGAGTGCAATTGTACAGTAGTTTGAACATTATTGGGCATTGCCTTTCTTTGGAATTATAATGACAACTGACCTTTTCCAGTCCTGTGGACACTGCTGAGTTTTCCAAATTTGCTGACATACTGAGTGCAGCACTTTCACAGCATCATCTTTTAGGACTTGAAATAGCTCTGCTGGAATTCCATCACCTCCACTAGCTTTGTTCGGAGTGATGCTTCCTAAGGCCCACTTGACTTTGCATTCCAGGATATCTGGCTCTAGGTGAGTGATCATACTATCACTGTACAATGTCACAAACTTCTGTCCATTGGTTTTCAGGCACTCTGTCTATCACATCTAATCCTTTGAATCTATTTGTCACTTCCACTGTAAAATTGTAAGGAATTTGATTTAGGTCATACCTGAATGGTCTAGTGGTTTTCCCTAGTTTCTTCAATTCAAGTCTGAATTTGGCAATAAGGAGTTCATGATCTGAGCCACAGTGAGCTCCCGGTCTTGTTTTTGCTGACTGTATAGAGCTTCTCCTTCTTTAGCCTCAAAGAATATAATCAATCTGATTTCAGCATTGGCCATCTGGTGGTATCCATGTGTAGAGTCCTCTGTGATGTTGGAAAAGAGTGTTTGCTGCTTGGAAAAATTCTATTAGTCTTTGCTCTGCTTCATTTTGTATTCCAAGGCCAAATTTGCCTGTTACTCCAGGTATCTCTTGACTTTCTACTTTTGCATTCCAGTCCCCTATGAAGAAAATTACATTTTTTGGTGTTTGTTCTAGAAGGTCTTGTAGGTCTTCATAGAATCTTTCAACTTGTAGATCTGCCCTAATTAATCTTACACACACACACGCACACACACACACACACACACACACACACACACACACACACATACAAAACCCATAAAAACCTACGTTACTTAGTAGTCATAAGGAATTATGACTGTTTTATTTTTGTTATATTTTCTCCATCCATAGGCATCAATACTTGTTCAACAGACAGATAATGGGATCGACTATGTGGTTGCACTCTGAGCTTGAAATGGAAAAATAAATATAAAAAATAATCACTTCCTTCAAGAAGCTGAACTTGGCTTTTTGACAAATAGTTTTGATATCAATTTTTACTTGCTCAATGTGGAAAATAAAATATGATCACACATTTGTTAAAATTCTTCCAGTCAAAAGGTGGAGTCTCTTCCCCTAATCCTTGAATTTGGGCTGGCATCAAGACTTCTTTGACCTATAGAATGAAACTGTGTAAGTTTCTGAAGGCTCAAGAAAATGTACAGATTTCATTTCTGAGCCCTTGGAATGTTTCCAGCAATAAGAAGTTCACCTAACCTGTGAATGATGAAAGGCCTTTGAGCAACTGAGAGAGAGAGAGATCCCCAGTTTACAGTCAGCAACAAAGCCCAAGCATAGGAGTGAGGTCATCTTGGATCCTGCAGCCCCAAGGAAGATGCTGGCTGGCTGCCACCATGTGCTAAACCCAGAAAAAGCCAACAGAAGTGCACCACCAGCCACAGAACGGCAGTGACTTGTTACACTCAGTAGATAAATGGTGTGCTTGGTATTTCCTTTTAACTTTTCTTTATTCAATAGAAGGAAGGACCAAGTATTATCGATACTACTTTCATAAAGTTGCAAAGAATTTTATACTATTTTATTTTTCTATGAACAATAAATTAATTAATTTCTTTTGCTATTAATGCTATATGCAACATTTCTGTATCTTAATGTTATTCCATGTAATACTGGAAATGTTTTTCCAAAACAAAAAAGTAAAGGGAAAAAAGGGGGAAGAAAAAGAAAGGTGAAAAGAGATATGTGGGTGACATAATTGTTTTCAGCAGACTTTCATACTGCTCAGGACACATTATTCACCTTCTTACCTTTTGTCCCTCCTGTTCAAGGAGTTGACTTATTTGTGCCAGGAATTGAACTGAGCCAGGGAAACCCAATTAAATCCTACCACTGCAGAAAAGCACAAAATAATTCATCATTTTGGGTTGTTTTGAAATAGAATGAAAATTAGTTTGGAGGTGGAATGAAGGAAGAAGGAAACATCAATAAAATCAAAAGCAACCAGAATCACAGGAACCATTAACATTGATTTCATTCCAGGACACTGGGTCAGCCAGAAAGCTTGGCATGCTAACTGCAGAAGGCACATTTGGTGCATAGGAAGATAACAGCAGACAAAGAGGAGCTGGAAAGAACCAAAGAAAACCATGCCAAAGGGGCAGCCCAGACTATGTTTGGAAAACATGATAGTTTCTCCTATTCGATTTTCATTTCAAGCTCCAGGACATGTTTCTCAGTTAGAATCAAGTTTGAACCCTAGAAAATAGAAAGGCCCACTTTTATTAGTTCCTCTCCCATACCCTTTTCCATAGTCTAATTTCTACTAGAATGTAAAATGCATCTGTATCCAACTTCTTGCTTTTAGAGGGGACTATGTGAGGGCTAGTGGGTATTTCTGAGATGGGAGTGTAGGTGGGAGGGGTTTTTCTACAATGATTATTTTCCCCTTAGTACTTAGTTTTACCCAGTTGGAGTTGAAATTTGATTTGAATATCTGGATACAATTTTGAAATATATTACTTCACCAAAAGTGAAATCCCTTACATAAAATCAATATTCACTCTGTAATAAAGTATGTCAAAATACATTATAAAAATGTTACTTTTTTCATTAAATCAAATTAAATTGGATTAAGAGTCCCATCTGGAAACTTGGTGGTAGCTGTTTAGTCATTAGGTCATATCTGAGTCTTGCACCCCCATGGACTATTAGTTTAAGTTATTGAAAGGGTTGATTCTCCATTCACCAATCATACAAAGGTCTTGGTATCTTGTTTTGAATAAAATATTCCAGAAAGTTCTTTAAGACTTAGGTCCAAATGGGTTTCCACTAATCAATGTATTTTCCAAGGTTGCATAGTCATTACTCTCTAGCAACTCTCTATTTGGTGACATACTTAGGACTTCCCTGATGGCTCAGATGGTAAAGAATCTGCAATGCAGGAGACCCAGGTTTCATCCCTGGTTCAGAAAGATCCCCTGGAGAAGTGAATGGCCACTCCAGTATTCTTGCCTGGGGAATTCCATGGCGAGAGGAGCTTAGCAGTACATAAAGTTTTCCATGCCTAAGAAGTGCTTAGGGTCCTGTCTTTTCATAAGCTCCCAGAAGTCACCAGCACTAAGACCACCTTCTGGAAAAATGCCATAAAAGAGAGCCCACTCAGCTGTAATTTTATTTATTTTCCCCTTTTCCTTCCCTCAAAAATTTTCTTCTTTCTCTTTCCTCTTCTAGAAATCTACCATAAAAATTGCAAGACTTTGGGGTGTTTTTTTTTTTTTTAATCACTATAAATATTTTAAAATGGAAATTCTACTTCCTACTCAATCAAGCACATAAAATGAAAAATATAATGACCTGGCCATCTGTTTTATACAGGTAGCAGGAGTGAGGGCTATAAAGGAAGAACAATTATTCGTTAACATTACAGTGATTTATTCTTCTTCTCTATTGCTTCCCTGATCATTAGCATTTTTAGAACCTTCTAATTAACTTTGTTGTAAACTTTAGATACTGCTGATAGATTCTTTTCCTGGTTTGAGCATTTTGAGAAAATCATTTCAATACAGTTAAGACAGTAGCAACAAGGAAGGTCCCTGAGACGGCCGTCTTCAAAGATGACTTCTAGGATGAAAATCCTCAAAAGGATGTATATGTAAAATTATGTATGTTTGTATTTTTCTGGAGATAAGGCCATAGCTTTCAAATTTTCTTTTTATTACTTTTTTTAAATTTTATTTTTACTTTATTCTACTTTACAATACTGTATTGGTTTTGCCATACATCGACATGAATCAGCCACAGGTGTACACGAGCTCCCAATCCTGAAACCCCTCCCACCTCTCACCCCATATCATCTCTCTGGATCATCCCCGTGCACCAGCCCCAAGCATCCTGTATCCTGTATCGAACATAGACTGGCGCTTCATTTCTTACATGATAGTATACATGTTTCAATGCTGTTTTCCTAAATCATCCCACCCTCTCCCTCTCCCTCAGAGGCCAAAAGTCCGTTCTATACATCTGTGTCTCTTTTGTTGTCTCACATACAAGGTCATCATTACTATCTTTCTAAATTCCATATATATGTGTCAGTATACTGTATTGGTGTTTTTCTTTCTGACTTACTTCACTCTGTATAATCGGCTCCAGTTTCATCCATCTCATTAGAACTGATTCAAATTTATTCTTTTTAAGGGCTGAGTAATACTCCATTGTGTATATGTACCACAGCTTTCTTATCCCTTCATCTGCTGATGGACATCTAGGTTGTTTCCATGTCCTGGCTATTAATAAACAGTGCTGCAGTGAACATTGGGGTACATGTGTCTCTTTCAATTCTGGCTTCCTCGGTGTGTATGCCCAGCAGGGGGATTGCTGGATCATAAGGCAGTTCTATTTGCAATTTTTAAGGAATCTCCACACTGTTTGCCATAGTGGCTGTACTGGCACAAAGACAGAAATATAGTTCAATGGAACAAAATAGAAAGCCCAGAGATAAATCCACACACCTCTGGACACCTTATCTTCGACAAAGAGGCAAGAACATCCAATGAAGTAAAGACAATCTCTTTAACAAGTGGTGCTGGGAAAACTGGTCAACCACTTGTAGAAGAATGAAACTAGATCACTTTCTAACACCACACACAAAAATAAACTCAAAATGGATTAAAGATCTAAACGTAAGACCAGAAACTATAAAAGTCCTAGAGAAGAACATAGGCAAAATACTCTCTGACATAAATCACAGCAGGATCCTCTATGACCCACCTCCCAGAATACTGGAAATAAAAACAAAAATAAACAAATGGGATCTAATTAAAATTAAAAGCTTATGCACAACAAAGGAAACTACAAGTAAGGTGAAAAGACAGCCTTCTGAATGGGAGAAAACAATAGCAAATGAAGCAACTGACAAACAACTAATCTCAAAAATATACAAGCAACTTATGCAGCTCAACTCCAGAAAAATAAACGATCCAATCAAAAAGTGGGCCAAAGAACTAAATAGGCATTTCTCCAAAGAAGACATGTGGATGGCTAACAAACACATGAAAAGATGCTCAACATCACTTATTATCAGAGAAATGCAAATCAAGACCACAATGAGGTACCAGTTCACACCAGTCAGAATGGCTGCGATCCAAAAGTCTACAAGCAATAAATGCTGGAGAGGATGTGGAGAAAAGGGAACCTTCAAATTTTCTTATTTGAAATTTTCTTATTTACTACAAGAAGTTTCACATTGGCCCACCAAACTGTACCTAGCTGAAAGTAGTGTAAGTGTTAATATAAATGAAAATACTTAGGGAGCATTTTGTTTTGTAAAGTGGAGTTTTTCTTCACCCTTTCTCATCTCTCATATCAGGACTGAATCACTCCTCTGTCACTGGTTTTTTCTGCTTCCTTTAACACTTTTTTCCTCCTTCTCAAGGAGACCTTAATTCTCCTTGACAGCTATCTTCTGCTCTTTAACTACAGATCATTTTCAACTAATCAATAAATGAGTATAGACTATGGAAAATAGAGGCTAGTTCAGTTCAGTCACTCAGTCATGTCCGACTCTTTATGACCCTGTGAACTGCAGCACACCAGGCCTCCCTGTCCATCACCAACTCCCAGAGTCCACCCAAACCCATGTCCATTGAGTCAGTGATGCCATCCAACCATCTCATCCTCTGTCATCCCCTTCTCCTCCTGCCCTCAATCTTTATCAGCATCAGAGTCTTTTCAAATGAGTCAGCTCTTTGCATCAGGGGCCAAACTATTGGAATTTCAGCTTCAACATTAATCCTTCCAATGAACACCCAGTACTGATCTTCCTTAGGATGGACTGATTGGATCTCCTCGCAGTCCAAGGGACTCTCAAAGAGTCTTCTCCAATACCACAATTCAAAAGCATCAATTCCTCGGCGCTCAGCTTTCTTTATAGTCCAACTCTCACATCCATACATGATCACTGGAAAAACCATAGCCTTGACTAGCTGGACCTTTGTTGACAAAGTAGTATCTCTGCTTTTTAATATGCTGTCTAGGTTGGTCATAACTTTCCTTCCAAGGAGTAAGCGTCTTTTAATTTCATGGCTGCAGTCACCATCTGCAATGATTTTGGAGCCCAGAAAAATAAAGTCAGCCACTGTTCCCACAGTTTCCCCATCTATTTCCCATGAAGTAATGGGACCGGGTGATAAGAAGTTAAAAAAATAGACCGTAAGTGTGAATCCTGCCTCTCCGTGTACTTGTTGTGTGTTCTTAAAGGATTTTCTTAATTCTTTGTGCCTTATTTTCCTCATCTACATAATGTGGAAAATGCTAGTGTCTACTTCATGTTGTTGTTATTCAGTCACCAAGTCATGTCCAACTTTTTGCTACCCCATGGACTTCAGCATGCCAGGCTTCCCTGTCTTTTACTATCTTCTGGAGTTTTTTCAAACTCATGTCCACTGTTGGTTCCAATGGTAAAGAATATGCCTGCAATGAAGGAGACCTGTGTTCCATCCCTGTGTTGGAAAGATCCCCTGGAGGAGGGAATGGCTACCCGCTCCAGTACTTGCATGGGAAATCCCATGAGCAGAGGGATCTGGCAGGTTCTAGTCCATGGGATCAAAGAGTCAGACATGACTTAGTGACTAAACAACAACTATATATTTTTATGTATATTGTATATATATGAAGTATCTATCATGTAGCTAGAACCTAGAGCTTATAATCTATGATCACTTTTTATGAATTACCATTTGTTTAGGGAAGCCATTTTCTTTAGATTGAGCTGTCAAAATTCCTCTCTTCCCATACCCACTTCTCATTTCCAGACCTAGAAACTTTGCATCTCCTTTCTAAAATAAAGTCCTAAAGGAGCATGGTCAATTTCTGCCTCAAGATCTTCCCACATTTGTGAGAGAAACACCTACCCTGTCAGCCCTCAAGTAAATGAGGAGAATCATTCACATTCAAAAAAGGACTTCCTTTAAAGTCTGATTAATCCATTTTCTTCCAGAGTAGGTCATTTCAGGATTTTCATAGAAGTGTCAAAAAGTACAGGAAAGAGAACTATAAAAATGTCAGCCTTTGGTAACAATGGAGGATGGAGTTGCCTCTTTGAAGATTATTTTAATAATCCTGCTAGATAATTACACAAAAAGAGCTGTGTTTACATTAAACAAAACTTTATCTTATATTTATTCATTTCATTTCCTCAGTCCACTGAAGAGAATGAATAAATATGAATACAAGGCATAATTAGAAGGGAAGATTTTTAAAATTTTTCATCAGTTGCTCATTTCTAAGTTACCCAGAATACTGGTCCCATCACTTCATGGCAAATAGGGAAAAAGGGGAAGCAATGACAGATTTTAATTTCTTGGGCTCTAAAATCACTGCAGACAGTGACTGCAGTCATGAAATTAAATGTGCTTGCTCCTTGGAATAAAATCTGTGACAAACCTAGGCAGCATATTAAAAAGCAGAGACATTACTTTGCTAACAAAGGTCTGTATAGTCAAAGCTATGGTTTTTCCAGAAGTAATTAATGTATGAATGTGAGAGTTGGACCATAAAAAAGGCTGCTGCTGCTGCTAAGTCACTTCAGTCGAATTCGACTCTGTGCAACCCCATAGACGGCAGCCCACCAGGCTGGGATTCTCCAGCAAGAACACTGGAGTGGGTTGCCATTTCCTTCTCCAATGCATGAAAGTGAAAAGTGAAAGTGAAGTCGCTCAGTTGTGTCCGACTCTTTGCAACCCCATGGACTGCAGCCTACCAGGCTCCCCCATCCAAGGGATTTTCCAGGCAAGAGTACTAAAGAAGACTGAGCACCCAAGAATTGATGCTTTCAAATTGTGGTGCTGGAGAAGACTCTTGAGAGTTCCTTGGACTGCAGGAGATCCAACCAGTCAATCCTAAAGGAAATTAATCCTAAATATTGATTGGAAGATCAGATGCTGAATCTCCAATATTTTGGCCACCTGATGCAAAGAGCTGACTCTGGAAAAGGCCCTGATAGGGGCAAAGATTGAGGGCAGGAGGAGAAGGGGATGAGAGAGGATAAAATGGTTTGATGGCATCACTGACTCAATAGACAAGAATTTCAGCAAACTCTGGGAGACCATGAAGGACAGGGGAGCCTGGCATGCTGCAGTCCATGGGTCTGCAGTGTCGGACATGATATAGCAACTGGACAACAGCAACAGAATGCCTTTCTCTTTTCTTCCTATTATTTTTATGAGTTATGTGTGTACACTGTATTATCTTGCATTCACTTCATGATTGCAGGTGATTTCTGCCACTGCTTTATAGTTTCAAAAGGTCTAGGAGATTGTCTTCCAAGACATCAGTTTTCTGTATAAAGCTCATGTATGTCTCTCCCCTCACAGTTCATCTGATAGAACTATTTTAAGATAATTTTATGAACAAACATTCACTGAATACTATAGGAGAAATCTAAATTTATCCCTTTGCTTTGGACTCAAATATCATTAATTTATATTTCACATTTATAAGTACTCATGATTGTCAGTAAATGGCCAGAAAATAAAAAAGACTATAGGTGCTGCGGTAGCTGGAAATTCAAAGGTGAAACAGATTATGACTCAAAAAAATGAAAGGCTATGAACATTCTCATTAAAAGAGTTCCTTCAAAACATTTGATCTGAATGCCATCTGTCCTGGTGATTTTTTTATTTGATTTATCCAATAAATGGAGAACATTCTGTGAACTTAACACTATTGGGTTGCTTTCTCTGACCTCTCAAGTTCAAAAGACATTTTTATAACAGGATATTCTGTATTATTATCTTTGGTGCTTTTAGAGGTATAGATTTCATTTGGTTCCTCTCATTTTCATTTCTGTGAATGTCTTATAAAATATACTCTTTATATTAACACACGGTAAAATTAATGTGTATCTATACAGTTCTGTGGCTTTTAACAAATGTAGATTTGCTCATCTACCACCATAATCAGAATACGAAACAGTTCTATCACCTTAAAAGACTTTCTTTTGCTTTCCTTTTGTAGTAATACTCTCTTCCACCCTTAAACCTGGTAACTTGCTGATTTGATCTGTAGTTTTGTCTTTATGTTATGTAAATATAATAGAATGTAATTTTCTGAGAATGGGTGCATTCAGTAAAAAAATGGTCTTGAGATCCTTCTAAGATGTTCATCTATCAATAGCTCCTTGCTTCTTTCAACTGCTGAGTAGTATTCCATTGCATAAATGTATTATACTACAATTTGCTCATCCTTTCACCCACCAAAGGCCATTTTGGTTGCTACAAACATTTGTGTGCAGTTGTGTGAGTAAGAATTTTCATTTCTCTAATGTAAACATCTAAAAGTGAGATTGTTAGGTTACGTGATAAGTAGTTTAACTTGGTAAAAAAAAATGCCCAAAACGCCAAAAACCAATTTTCCAGCATAGCTGGCCCAGTTTTCATTCCCTCCAGCAATGTTCCAATTGATTCTCTTCCTCTTAAACACTTGGTATTTTCAGGATATTTTATTTTAGCTATTCTAATAAGTAGACAGAAGTATCTCATGGTAGTTTTAATTTGCATTTCCCTTTGTACACTTTTTAGAAGTTTCTCTAAGTATTTGAATACACATATTACAATTTTACTGATGGTTTTACATTTCAAGAATCTTCCTATCACATAGATCCCTTTACCCTCCCCACTGCTTTATGTTGTAGTCATCTGTGCCTATTATATCCACAAACACTGAAAATACTTCACCAGCCAGTGTTATGGTTCTTGATTTCAACTGTCAAACATCTTGTACAACTAGGAGGAGAACAGTCTGTTATATTCACCCTGATATTGACCATTTCTGTTGCTCTTCCTTCATTCCTGATGTTTTAAGTTTCCTTTTGGTATTAGTTTTCCTCTGTTTTAAGATTATTATTATTATTTTTTACAATTCTATTATTAGCATGTCTGCTACTGACAAATCCTCTTAGTTTCCTTCATCTAAGAATATTTATTTGATTTTTATTCCTGAAGGTTAATTTGACTGGATGTAGAATTCTGCATTATATTTCTTTTCACTCAACATTTCAGAAATATTTTTGTTCATTTTTCTGGCCCCATGATTTTTGATGAGACATCCACAGTCATGTGAGTCATCATTCCAGTAAAAGTATACATCATTTTTCCCTGGGTGCACTTAAGGTTTTTCTTTATTTTTGGTCATAAGCAATTTAACTATGATATGTATAGATGTGGATTAGGAGGGGGTTATCTTCGTTGAGATTTGCTGAGCTTCTTCAATCTAGTTTTGCCAAAAGATTTAATCTTTTGCCTTCAATCTCTATTTTTTTCTATTTTTTCCCTCTGCATTCTTTTTTTTTTTTTTCCTCATGCCCTCATAGCAAGAATGTTAGACATTTTGGTATTTTCTAATGTGTCTTGGGGCTCTGTTTAATTTTTTCCATAAATTTACATTTTGTTGTTCTAACTGAATAATTTCTACTGATGTATTTTCCAATTCACTGACTCTTTCTCTGTCTTCCTTGTTGTGCTATTGAGCTGATTTGTTAATTTTTAAAATTTTTTGGTTTTTATATTTTTAAGTCCTAAAATTTCCATTTGGTTTGTCTTTAGATAGAAAATGATACATCCTTATCATCTCAGTATTTAAGTCTAGCTGTTCTTTCTCAAGCAAGTTGAGATTTTTTTTTCTTCTTCATAAAGTACATTTGGACTATATTGTAGACATTTTGAATTTTGTGTTATAGGACTGTTTGCCTTAATATATGTTGTCATGGTGGTTTAGTCACTAAGTTGTGTCCAACTCTTTGTGACCCCATGGATTCTAGCCCATCAGGCTCCTCTGTAATTCGTGTAGATAATACTAACTATACTTTTAAGTGGGCAGTCATCCTGATTGGGTTCAGTTTGAAAGTCCTGACCTACCTTCTGTGGGTTGTGATTCCAGTATCAGTTCAGATTTCAAAGCCTTATCCCTGCTTCTAGGATCTATGCATGGGTGCACCACCATGTGAACAGCCTGGGACTTGGATGGTGGTCCATTCTACAGTTTGGTTATCAGAGTCTAGGTACTCTGTTAAAGGTCAATTTTGCACATGTTCAGCTTAGGAGGAGCCCAGGAGCTCATATAGGACTTGAATTTCAGTTCAGTTCAGTTGCTCAGTTGAGTCTGACTCTTTGCGACCCCATAGACTCGCTAAGAGTCGGATACGACTGACTTGACTTTCACTTTTCACTTTCATGCATTGGAGAAGGAAATGGCAACCCACTCCAAAGTTCTTGCCTGGAGAATCCCAGGGACAATGAGGGAGCCTGGTGGACTGTGGTCTATGGGGTCACACAGAGTCAGACATGACTGAAGTGACTTAGCAGCAGCAGCAGCAGCAGACTGCAGCAAACCAGGTTTCCCTGTCCATCACCAATTCCCAGGGCTTACTCAAACTCATGTCCATCAAGTCAGTGATGCCATTCGACCATCTCATCCTCTCATCCCCTTCTCCTCCCATCTTCAACCTTTCCTAGCATCAGGGTCTTTTCCAATGAGTCAGCTCTTCACATAAAGTGGCCAAAGTATTAGAGTTTCAACCTCAACATCAGTCCTTCCAATGAATATTCAGGACTGATTTCTTTTAGGATGGACTGATTGGATCTCCTTGCAGTCCAAGGGACTCTCCAGAGTCTTCTCCAACACCACAGTTCAAAGGCATCAATTCTTTGATGTTTAGCTTTCTTCACAATCCAACTCTCAGACCTGTACATGACTACTGGAAAAACCATAGCTTTGACGAGACATACCTTTGTTGGCAAATAATGTCTCTGCTGTTTCATATGCTGTTTAGGTTGGTCATAGCTTTTCTTCCAAGGAGCAAGCATCTTTTAATTTCATGGCTGCAGTCACCATCTGCAGTGATTTTGGAGCACAAGAAAATAAAGTGTCACCATTTACATTGTTTCTCCATCTATTTGCAATTAAGTGATGGGAGCAGATGCCATGATTTTAGTTTTCTGAATGTTGAGTTTTAAGCCAACTTTTTCACTCTCCTCTTTCACATTCATCAAGATGCTCTTTAGTTCTTCTTTACTTCCTGCCATAAGAGTGGTGCCATCTGCATATCTGAGGTCATTGATATTTCTCCCAGCAATCTTGATTCCAGCTTGTGCTTCATCCAGCCCAGCATTTCTCATGATGTACTCTGCATAGAAGTTAAATAAGCAAGGTGACAATATACAGCCTTGATGTACTCCTTTCCTGATTTGGAACCAGTCTGTTGTTCCATGTCCAGTTCTAACTGTTGCTTTTTGACCTGAATACAGATTTCTCAGAAGGTAGGTAAGGTGTTGTGGTATTCCCACCTCTTTCAAAATTTTTCTCAGTTTGTTGTGATCCACACAGTCAAAGGCTTTGGCATAGTCAATAAAGCAGAAATAGATGCTTTTCTGGCACTCTCTTGCTTGCTCTGTGATCCAACAGATGTTGGCAATTTGATCTCTGGTTCCTCTGCACTTTCTAAGTCCAGCATGTACATCTGGAAGTTCGCAGTTCATGTACTGTTGAAGCCTGGTCTGGAGAATTTTGAGCATTACTTTGCTAGCATGTAAGATGAGTACAATTGTGTGGTAGTTTGAACACTGACTTTAGGTCACATTCCCAAGTTCCTCCCTCTTTGCAGTCTTCATAGTACTCCCTCTCGACTGCTCCATTAAGGAAGTCAAGCTTTCTGTACCTTATTGTTCTGTGTACTTTTTTGTGCTGTGCCTGTATCTGGGGTCAAGGGACAGAATGACAGAGACACAGAGAAGTAATGGAGTTTTCCCCTTGACTCTTGGGGCCATAACTCCTCTGATAATGAGATTTAGGTGGCTTTCTTTCAGAGTTTTAGGTTTCTGTTGGTTCCCAACACCCTGTTGCTATTATATTATTGGACTGTTTGGAGGCTAGAGTGTAAAGAAACAAAGGAAAGAAAAGAGAAATAAAAATGGATAATTCCTCCATTGCATCTGAATCTCAGAAGACTTGTATTGATCCTCAGGCCAAAACTAGAAAGCTTCTTCTAAAATTCTCTCTATCTGATCTAATGTCCACTTCAAGGATTTAGGTTGCGTTGAATTTAACCTTGGAGGTAATGGAATGAAATCATGGTAAATTCACCACTCATCTGATGGGCTCTTCTGTTCATCCACCTGCTATTAATTTTTGAATAGACTGTATATTTTAGAACAGTTCAATATTTACAGAAAAATTAAGCAAGTAGTACAGAATTCTCATATCATCCCTTTTACCACATATACAGTTTCCCATAATAATAATCTCATATACTAGTAATAGCATATTTGCTACAGTTAGTGAGCCAAAAGGGCTTCCGTGGTGGCTCAGTGGTAAAGAATTTGCCTTCCACTGCAGAAGCCACAGGTTTGATACCTGGGTCAAGAAGATCCCCTGGAGAAGGAAATGGCAACCTACCCCAGTATTCTCATCTGGGAAATCCCATGGACAGAGGAACCTCACAGGCTATAGTCTATGGGGTTGCAAAAGAGTTGGACATGACTTAGTGACTAATTATATCAATATAATTAGTTAAGGTCCATATTTGGTCTGTAGTTTTCTTGTTTTTACCTAATCTTTTACTGTTTCAGGATCCATCCAGGAAATTGCCTTTTCTTGTTTCTGATAACCTTGAAAATGTTTAGTACTGGTCTAGTAGGATATTGTAGGAGATATTGTAGGATGTCCAGCCGTTGGAATTAGTCTGATGTTTCTCTCATAATGAAATTGGGGTTATGAATTTTTAGGAGGAAGACCAAGAAGTAAAGTGCCAGAATATCAAAAATACCCAATTACTGACATTATTTGTAGTCATCATGCTAACCTGGTCACCTGACCAAGGTAGTGATAGTCTTCTCCATAGTTTTTTTTTTTTTCTCTCCATTTAAATCATTTCCTCATTGTCTGTCATAGGCAGCTTTAACTGGATTATCACTACTAACTTCTTCCAGAGAAGCAAATTAAGCACAAGTCTATACACATACACACTCTAAAATTTTGCTTTCAATCTCTCATATCACCTGGGTTTATTTGGAGGAAGTATCTCCTACTCCTTTGTGGGTATAAAGGAAACTCACAGCACTCTGAAAACTCTCTTAGAACCTTCGCTTACCAGTACTTCCTCTAAGTTAATTTTCTAGCATTGTTATCTGCACTCTAGACTTGGAGGATGCAGTAATTTTTGTCGTGTTGTATATGTCCATCATATTGGAAAGCCCTAGCATAGATATTCTGCCACCTAACTCTAGTATCGTTCTCATTTAAGGTTCCAAGCAAACGAAAATTAGCTGTGTTAACATACATCTCTAAAGACACATTAGCTAAGTGCATGCCATGTTCTTGAACAGTATTTCTGTTCTTTATCCAGATCTGTTTTCCATTTAGCTGAGCTGAGCATTGATGAAGGTCATCTCGACCCCTATTAATTTAAACCTTTATCCAGGTCAATCCAGTGGCAAGTCTCCATTTTCTCACAGTGCTGTGTTGTCTCCTCTTCGTTCCTCCAGATACAAATGCACCTCAGAATCAATTTCCTTAAAGACAGCTAAAGGAGGAGTCTGGCCTCTCTGTAAAGAAACAAATGATCAGCAGTGAAAGGAGAATAAATGCTTGTTACTGTTTCTGCCAAGGTTCCGTCTTCCCCCATCCAAGATTGTCTTCAACTGAGGAAGGAGAACTATAAAAGGTGTTGTTCTTCAGTTGCTAGGTCACGTCTGACTCTTTGTGACCCCATGGACTGCAGCACACCAGGCTTCCGTGTCCTTCACTATCTCCAGGAGTTTGCTTAACTCATGTCCATTGACTCAGTGATGCCATCCAACCCTCTCATCCTCTGTTGCCCGCATCTCCTCTTGCCCTCTATCTTTCCCAGCATCAGGGTCTTTTCCAATGAGTGTAGATGGTTGTATTCATTAAGCATTAGTACAGCAAAGTATTCTATGGTAGAGGTAGGATTCCCAGCAGAAAGCAGAGGTGCATAAAATCTCTTATGGCCTAATGTCTCAGGAATAGCATCACATTGCTTCTGCCACATTAATTGGCCAAAGTAAATCACAGGGCTTGCCCATATTTAAAGGAGAGAGAAGCAGACTCTGTCTCTCAATTTGAACATCTCAAGAGATAGGGATATAAGGAAAGGAAGCACTGTGACCAAGGATAACTCAGAGTAAGAGGCTAACTTAAAAATTCCTTAAATGAGTCTATTTAATTACATTTAAGTAAAATTATTTAGTGAATAATATTAAAAGTGGTGTGTGGATGTGGCAGAAGTATGAGGTTGTAATATGAACTGTTAAAGTTTGAAAACACTTCCACTCTCACATTATTTTCACTTATATAGCATCCCTTTGTCATTGTCTTCATAAACTATCTTCGATTGTTCCTATGGCCACTTCTGCTTGAAGAAGGGCATTTTTTGGAAAATGTGTGGCCTACTCTGTTCTTCAAGGTAGTGTGGTATTCTGATTGATCCCTGCATTAGTTAGGTTAGATGTACCATGCCCCCTTTCTTAACGGTATCCCACCACATCTAGATATCAGTTCAGTTCAGTTCAGTTCACTCATCAGTTGTGTCTGTGTGACCTTCATGGACTGCAGCACACCAGGCTTTCCTGTCCATCTAGATATGCTGTGCATTATCTCTGATCAGCAGCTAGTCTGTGATAAGCCAAGGACAGGTGGAAAGTAGTGTGTGTTTTCACACTTGGCTAAAATATGAAGAGTGATTTGGAGTTAAAATTAATCAACTCATCTGAATCTCTTCAAAGGCCCCTTGATAGTTTTATAAGGGACCCTTGAATTCTATATTCAATATAAAAGCATTGAAGAGTAAAGAAAAATTAGTTGTGATTATTTTAAAATATTCAATCTGGGTTTAGTCCAGCCAGTTGATGTAGAAATAAAATGATCAGGTTGTTGGTTCTCTTCCAAGCCATGTGTACATGGAGGAAACAATTAAGAGCAAAACTTGGACTACTGAGCTGCATCCCAGTTCACATAAGAATAGCTTATTTCTAATGTTTTGAAAATGGATAAAAGCAGTAGTTTTATCTTTTACTCTCAGTGGAGATCTTAAAGAGGTCAATATTCATTTATCTTTAAGACTGAATCTATAAACAGAACAGTTTAATCATTCACTTTTTCCTTTAATTTCTTTCTGAGTTACAAACAGATAACTATACTTTCTGCAAAAATGAACAATAAAGACATAGAACCATAGGATATTTGACCAGAATTTAATGTTGTAATCATATAAAACTTAGAACAAACTGCTATCAGTCATTAGTAATATGATAGCTTAATTGCTACACAATATGATTTTTATATAATAATTAGGATTTGGGAAAATATATGTAAAATTTTGAAGTTACTATTATTCTTTCATAGTAAAGCCAAGTTTAAAAACTCTCTCCTTTATCATTACTTATATTATCTTTAAACTATATCCACTATACAATTGTATTTATATATATATTCACTAATATATGTGTTCAGAGGCAGTGTTCTAGTTCTGAATTTTGAACCACTTCATGTTACCCACTACAGCCTATCACTAGGATTCTTTCCTATTCTTTATCTTTGCCTCTAATTTGAATTATCTGGGAGCCTTTTCAACTATTCTCTGTCTTGAAGTCCTGATACTATATGCTCTAGGTGATAGGACTGTGGCTATAATAACTCTAAGTCATTCAGCTTTGGGTGGCCGGTTAACAACATAGGGACATAGCCATGTGCTTGTGTGTGGTTACAAAGTGGATGAGAAGAGCCAGAGACACAGGGACGTCACATAGGTATGGAGGCAAACCAGTGCTCAGCAAGGACGCTCCAAGTTAAAGCCAGTAAGTCCCTACATATGCGCCTTCATCTCTCCTCACCAGCTCAGGGTCTTTCAAATTGTTCCTCCTTAGGCGATAGAAGGAAGTTTGGAAAGAAGGTCAGAAAAATACAGCTAAGCTTTCAGCGACTCTAGACCAACTGATCAGGTTTTCCTCTGTGGTCAGCCTTCGAGGAAGATTTCAAGGTAATATTATGTAAGACTTCAAGAGAAGTGGGCAAGATCCTGTTAGGATTTCCTCTGATTATATGCCTATATACCCCCTTGACAAGGTAGTTACAATTGTTTCAATATTTTTGCTCAAAACTAAGCTTGGACTTTTTAGTCCTTTGTGACAACATAGTCTTCTGGATCATGTGAGAATGTGTTTAAGGATCAAGGTTTTCATTTATTCAGGTTGACCAAGAGTATCGCTAGTCTTTGGGGTTAGTTCTTGGATTTGTTTCCAATGTTTTGCTTGTGTTTCTAAACCTGATTACACAGGCACTTCCCCTGGATCTTTAACTGTTGTCTGCACTAAGTCTCAGTGTCATCATCTAACTTTAAACATTTTTTTTTTCTTTCAAATCAACCTACAACCACTCATACCTTAAAGAGGTTGTCAATTATTGATAAATAATGCCTGCATCCTTACCTATGCCCAATATGCCTTTGAAAGCAAAGTGTGAAGAAAAGGAAATGAGAGAATGCAAAGAAACCCAGGTTGCCTGAAAGGGAATTTTAAAAAGCGTGATAGTCAGTTTAAAAAGACTTTAAAAAGGTTAAATAAAACTTGGATGACTTCACTGTTTTGTTTAAAGCTAGCTGGCACCCTGCACAGGAGTGTTTTAAGTCATGCACGGCTGTGCACAATAGCCCATAAGAGGACCCATTCCCAGACAAGCACTATATCATAAAATGTTATGCCTGTAAGTGACTTTAGAGATCATCTATTCCAAACTCCTCATTTTACAGATGAGGAAACTGGGACCAAAAGAGGTTAAGCAACTTGCCCAGTATCAGTCATAATGACTGTGCATAGAAGCAATCAGCCACATCATTGACTCAGTGCCTAGAGGACTAACTGCTCCATAGCTGCAGCTTTGGGAGCTAGAATTGTCTTCTTTGATTTCAGACACTGAAGCCTAAGTTTTTTCCTCTGAATGTTTCTTTCTCTTGCCTTAAATGGAAGGCATTCTGCTGTCATTTGGACTTTTCCTTAATTTTTCCTAATCTCTCTATGCATTATCTCTGCTCTTAAAGACACCTACAACTATCCTTTACTCACTGTGGTATGGAAGCCGATGTAATTAGCCAAGACTACATAACTTACCAACATTACCAGAGAGCAAGTCTTTGCCACTAATTTTCCATAAATGTTTCCTTCTTTTGCTTTATGACTTTCACATCATTTAATCAATACTTTTCAGTTCTTTTCAGTTCAGTTCAATCACTCAGTCGTGTCCGAAGTTCACATTAGCATAAAAAGAAATCAGTATTTATTTCCAAAGTCTATGCTAGCTTGGCAATGATGAGCAACTGCCATGGGCTTCTATCCATTTTGTGTATCACTTCATAATAAATTTTTGTCTATAATGCATGTTTATAATTTTCTGAAGTTTTTAAGTATTATCCACTTCTGTGATTGAAACCACTTAATTGACATAGTCCAGGATTTAGTTGTCAGTCCAGTGGTAAGGATTGGAGGGTTTGGGTTGGGAATGAGAGAGGAGTGAAGTTGAATCCTCTATAGGACTTTGCAAAATTACATATGTCCACTCAGATCACAGCTCCACTCCCAGAAAGATTCTGATATATCTTTTTTCCTTTAATCGCTGTCTCTAAGACATAATTCTCAAGTGTGGTCCACAGACCAGCATCATCATTACTACTTAGAGATTTGATAGAAAGACAAATTCTCCAGCCCCAACTACAGATCTAGTAAATTAGAGGCTCTATGGCTGTGTGTGTGTATGCTGTTCTCAGTCATGTCTGACTCTTTGTGACCTCATGGACTGAAACCAACCAGGCTCCTCTGTTCATGGAATTTTGCAAGTAAGAATACTGGAGTGGGTTGACATTTTCTGCTCCAGGGGATCTTCCCAACCCATGGATCAAATCCTCCTCTGTTCCATCTGCCACTCAGTCTTATGCATCTTCTGCCTTGGAAGGTAGATTCTTTACCAGTGCACCATCCGTGGAGCCCCGCAAGTGATTTGAAGAACCTAATTTTTAAGTACCACTGCTATCAATGCTCAGAGACAGCGATGGCATCCCACTCCAGTACTCTTGCCCGGAAAATCCCATGGATGGAGGATCCTGGTAGGCTGCTATCTATGGGGTCGCACAGAGTCAGACACAACTGAAGTGACTTAGCAGCTATCCATGCTATTTTAACCCATGACAACAGCTGGGTTAAGATCATGTTTATACCCATCAGGTATTTTTCTTGGACTTTTCATTAGAATGTCTGAAACTTGCTCATTTGAACTCTTAAACAATTCTGTAGAATCAGAGCTTATAGACTTTGTTTCAAAGAGGACATTGTTTCCTCAGCATCCTCTGTGGACCCCAGGCAGTTACCCTTGCTGCTTCCCAGAGGCCAGCCCATCAAACCGCTGTAATGAGGCCAAAAGCTCATTACTTTGCACTGTCCTAGAGCACTTAGAAAGTCATTGCATATAACATTAGGAAGGAGATGATAACACTGATTTCACTATATAATTTTTATTTTTTTAGCTTGAAAATCCTAAGCATTTTAGTGGTGAGTTAGGTTACCTTACACATCCAGATTTTATAACAAACACTGTACATACAAAGACTTGAAGACTGTAGTGAGAACAGTCCCTCTCTTCCTTTCACTAACACTGAAGCATTAGCTTCAGCTGTTGTAGATGCTTTCTCCAATGTGGGTACCAGCATTTGCATGCCTGTGCATTTGGATGAATACAAATAAGAGTTTGTGTATGTGTCTATTTGACTGAAAGGATTTTTATGTTTAGTGAATACAAACCTATGTTCAATTGTAAATGGATGTAGATATGTGCCTCTTTTTTGGAAGCATTGTTGTTCAGTTGCTAAGTCATATCCAACTCTGCAGCCCCATGGACTGCAGCACGCCAGGCCTCCCTGTCCTTCACCCTCTCCTGGAGCTTGCTTAAACTCACGTTCATTGAGTTGGTGATGCCATCCGATCTCTCATTCTCTGTGGCCCCTTCTCCTCCTGTCTTCAGTCTTTCCCAGCATCAGGGTCTTTTCCAGTGAGTCAGCTCTTCGCATCAAGTGGCCAGAGTATTGAAGCCTTAGCATCAGTCCTTCCAATGAATATTCAGAGTTGATTTCCTTTAGGATTGGCTGATTTGATCTTTCTAAATATATGCATGGTGGTGAAATATAAGTAAACGTGTGCATGCCTTAGGTCTGATATTAAACAAAGGAGAAGAAATCTGCTTAGCCTCTGCTCTTCTCTCTTTGGTAGCTACTTTGAATTTTTAAAATATTGAGTTCATACAGTGATCTATTTATATATATGTTATATAATTTTCTGATTATAAAAATAATTTTGCACTCTGTAAAAGACTTGAAAAACACAATAACATAAAGAATTAAAACTAAGGCATTCCTTTTTACACTATTTCTGTTCTTTAATTTTTTCTCTTCCAACTTCTAGATTAGTATTCTTTACATAACTCATTATCTTCTCCCTCTCCACATTGCACCTCTCCCATGATATTTCCACATTGTCAGTATAGACATCTTCTCAAGAATGTCACAGAGAGGAGGTAACAGTCAAATATTTGGAGCAACTCATTGGTTCAGAGATTGTCCTATAGTTTAGAAGTCATTTCTGGCTAGCCTATACTAGAGACAGATAGCATATTAAGAAAATATTATAATGTATAATGTATAAAATATTATAATCTATCAGATGGACACCTTGCATATAAGAGAAATATAAAAGCAAAGATGCCAAGCAGACTACTTTACATAAAATGAATTTTCATCTAGTCTAGATCAATTATAGTAATAGCTTTCATTTATTAAGAACATAGTGTAGTCCAGGTGCTTTTTGCATAGGGTGTCATTTAAAATCCTAAAAATAACTTTATGAGGTCATCCTCTTTTCTTCCCCTATGGATGAGGTGATGGGGCATATAAATACATTTTCCAGGGCACAAACAGCTTTCTAATAAGTAATAGAATATGAATTAATTTCCAGTTCTATTGGTTACAAACCCTATACTCTTAATCCTCATCTATACTCCAAAATATATAAGAAGAATTTGTAAATCAACTGAAACATAATGAAGGAAATACTAAGTTTGGTTCTAAAACAAACTGAAAAATCTTCTGGATCAACTCCTTCAATCAACAAAAGAGAAAAACTAGTGTATTGAGGAGTTAATTTGCCTAATATCACACAGCTGTGGCAAAGCAGGGGTCAGAACACCAAGTTCTCTCAAATGTCAAGATTATACTGTCAACTGGATCGTTGTTTCCTTTGATGTACATTGATTCTAAATATCTACAGAGTATATCCTCATAAGCCTATTTATATAGCATCAGTAAATCCCTTTTAGTTTAAAAATAAAATAAGTCCTTGTCCCATGCTATTTTCTTACTGAGATTCATTCTAATTTCCCCTTAGGTTTCTGAGTGAATTGGAATGGTAGAAGGGAGAGCTGGATGGGACAAATAAAACATTAACAGATCTGTCCATCTTGGAAGAAGGTACAGATTCTGACTGGGATAAACTAATTAACATAGAGAAAAGGAAAAGTCAAGATTTTGAATTGACTCTCCCACTAACTCTTCATTTCTTGCCAGGATGTCCTTTGGACCATAATAAACACTAATCTGGGCTTCCCTGGTATTTCAGCTGGTAAAGAATTCACGTGCAATGCAGGAGACCCCAGTTCAATTCCTGGTTGGGAAGATCCCCTGGAGAAGGGATAGGCTACCTACTCCAGTATTCTTGGGCTTCCCTGCTGGCTCAGATGGTAAACATTCTGCCTGTAGTGTGGAAGACTTGGGTTTGATCTCTGGGTTGGGAAGATCCCCTGAAGGAGAGCATGGTAACCCATTCTAGTATTCTTGACTGGAGAATCTCATGGACAGAGGAGCCTGGTAGGCTATAATCCATGGGGCCACAAGAGTTGGACAAACTGAGCAACTAAACACAGAACTGCACATACACTGATCTACCTCTTCCTAATGAAGGAGGTTTATACAGCACAGAGGTAGTGACAGTGTTTTCTTAAATTGTGGCATGCAAGCTGTTTATTTGATCATGTAAATACCTATATTTTTGCACATGAACTCCAAATTGTTACTTTTTTTTTTAATTTTATTTTTTTTTAATTTTTATTTTTTATTTATTTATTTTTTTAAATTACAATACTGTATTTGTTTTGCCATACATTGACATGAATCAGCCATAGGTGAACACAATCTCCCAATGCCGAATCCCCTCCCATCTCCCACCCCCATCCTCTACTGTTTTTGACTGTTTAACATTAAAAAAAATCTGTATAGCTGGTCCAAGCTGATTGCATTTCAAGCCAGCATCAATGTCTTTCTAAGGTGAAGCTCTCATTTCTTTTTTATTTTTTTTGACTATGTCTCTTTTTCTAATGATACTGTTATTAGGAACTTTTATATTTTATATGAAACTTAATTAAATTAATTCCATTAATAACACAGGAACTGGGAATTAACTCCCAGAAATTAATAGGTTCATACTCTCATTTATCTAAACAAACAAACAAAATCAATGGAGCAGCAGTCACTGTGCTATTAATGACTGTCTCCATGAGAACAGAAACCATATCTATTTGGCTCACCACTGTGTATGTGTCCTGTTACCAGCATGGTGCCTCACATAGAGTAGAGGCTCACTGAATAGCTGGATGATGAAAGAATCAGTGGGTGAATGAAATGGATCTTTGTAACAGAAGCCATCAGAGTTTATTTATTAATGGGTCTGCTCCCCTAAAGCAGAGATCATGTTTTATTTATTTAACAGCTTTATTGAGACATAATTCACACATGAATCACCCATTTAGTGTATAATTCAATGGATTTTATATAATCAAAGAGTTGATCATTCATCACAACAATTTTAGAACAGTTTTGTTACCCTCCCCCAAAATCCCACCATACCCCTTAGCCTTCACCCCTTCACCCCAATCTCACAATTCTAAGTGTCCCACCTTACCCTATGCAATATAGTTTCTGTTTACATAGTCTTTCCTGTTCTGGGCATTTCATATAAGTGAAATCATGCAATCTATGGTCCTTTGTGAATGGCTTCTTTCATTTAGGAGAATGTTTCAAGATTTGTCCATGTAGCCCATATCAGCACTCACTTTCTTTTTGGTGCTGAATAATGTAACATTGTAGGGGGCTTCCCTGTGGCTCAGATGGTAAAGAATCTGCCTGTAATGTTGGGGACCCAGGTTTGATCCCTGGGTCAGTATGATCCCCTGGAGAAGGGAATGGCAACCCACTCCAGTATTCTTGCCTGGAGAATCCCATGGGCAGAGAAGCCTAGCAGGCTACAGTCCATGGAGTCACAAAGAATCAGACATGACTGAGTGAATGAAAATACAACATTTATGGAGATACTGTTTATATTTATCCATTCATCAGTTGATATATATTTAGATTATATCTATTTGGGGGCTGTTGTGAATAAATATCACTGAATATTTATGTACAAGCTTTTGTGTGTACATAGATTTTCATTTTTCCTGGGCATATAACTAGAAGCAGAATATCTGGATCGTATGGTAACAAACATTTATTGAATTGTATACTACACTGTCAAATTTTATATATTTTTCTAACTTCCTTGAAAATGAAAGTCAAGATTAAACCAAATCAAAATGATATTTCTTTGATGATATCATTTAATTCCATATTTAATTTATTACTTTCAACTGATCTGATTATTAGGTAATATAAATGCTAGAAGCAGGAATCAAATGTGTGAACAAAAACCTATTGCTGGCATTTTGAAACTTGAATTCTTGCACTGATCATAGACACTGCCCAAGGATTTTCTTCGGGAGGTATAAAATTACCTTAACAAGGAAGAGAGGAGAGTAACCTATATGTTTTGATAGCACCGAAGAATTGATGCTTTTGAATTGTGGTGTTGCAGAAGACTCTTGAGAGTCCCTTGGACTGCAAGGAGATCCAACCAATCCATTCTGAAGGAGATCAGCCCTGGGATTTCTTTGGAAGGAAGGATGCTAAAGCTGAAACTCCAGCACTTTGGCCACCTCATGCGAAGAGTTGACTCACTGGAAAAGACTTTGATGCTGGGAGGGATTGGGAGCAGGAGGAGAAGGGGACGACCGAGAATGAGATGGCTGGATGGCATCGTTGACTCGATGAACGTGAATCTGAGTGAACTCCAAGAGATGGTGATGAGCACGGAGGCCTGGCGTGCTGCGATTCATGGGGTCGCAAAGAGTCAGACACGACTGAGCGACTGAACTGAACTGATTTATGTGGCATATAAAGCTATACTGTCAAAATTATGTATTTTAGAAGTAATGAAACTTAATTTTGGAATGTTATACTGTCAAGATTATGCATTTTGGAAGTAATGAAACTGAATTTTGGAAAGACTGATTTGTTCGTGGTCACATTAGTAGAAAAGTTAAAGCTTGGGTTTGAATCCAGGTCTTCTTGCCTCAAGTTTGTATATATGTGTGTATTTTCCTAGAGGACAATTTTTGCAAATTCCCATCCTAAATAATTGGCATTAGAATAATGCCTTCATCATTTCCTGTTCAAGCATTCTCTACTTGATTTGTATTTGCACAATAAATGGTGATGTGCTCACAGAGAAGCACCTGTATCATAACCTGTAACATAACCTGTAACATAACACGGTGTTTGTGGGACTAAAAGGAGACTTTCTTTTGGCAGAATACCTCCGATTCTGTCCTGAAGTACCTCAGGGATGAGTTTCGATTAGAAACAAATGTACTGAGTTTTGTTCCATCTCTTTAATTCCATTTGGCACTTGTTATATTTAATATGTTTGAGGTATAAAATATCTCCTTGGAACAAATATTCATTTTGCATTATTATCTATTTGTAGAGCCTGTGTAAGCAAAACAATACCTCCTGGGCCATCTTTCAGAATGACTGAATAACTGCATTGTTTCCTACAAGCTCTTATCTTAACAATACCCTCTCCCCTTTATTCAAAGCTGAAATAAGAAATGGAAATACATATGCACACATAAGGAAGTATCATCTATTTTTGATCCAGCTTTTATTGTTCTGACATTAAGGGGTCCAAGAGCTGGTAGGCATAATCTTACTCATTAAGAATTAAGTAAGAAGAAGCACATAATTGTCATATTTGCATTTTAGGATAAAATCTTGCAAATGTGGGATAAACAAACACTGAAATTAACACATATTGACTATCAACTCCATACCAGACTCATAAAGTCTTTATTCATTATCTCAATTAAACCACCCAAGTACTAGAAATTAGATAGTCATTGTCATCTCCATTTAACAAATAAAAACTAAAGCATGCAGAAATTAATCTTGCCCAAGTTCACACAATTAGAAAACAGCAAAGGTGAGTTTTAGATCACAGATTGGTCTAACATTAAAATCTGATCTCTTTACACCAAAACATTGCTTTTCAGGTTAAACTAAGTTTAGTAAGAATGATCAAAATATTTTTTAAATTGAAAATTATAGAATAAATTATCTGATACTTGGAGTTATTCCAGAGATGTATTCAGTTCAGTTCAGTCACTCAGTCATGTCCGACTCTTTGCAAACCCATGAATCGCAGCACGCCAGGCCTTCCTGTCCATCACCAACTTCCGGAGTTCACTCAGACTAATGTCCATTGAGTCGGTGATGCCATCCAACCATCTCATCCTCTGTCATTCCCTTCTCCTCCTGCCCTCAATCTTTCCCAGCATCAGGGGCTTTTCCAGTGAGTCATCTCTTCACATCAGGTAGCCAAAGTATTGGAGTTTCAGCTTCAACATCAGTTCTTCCAAAGAATACCCAGGACTGATCCCCTTTAGGATGGACTGGTTGGATCTCCTTGCAGTCCAAGGGCCTCTCAAGAGTCTTCTCCAACACCACAGTTCAAAAGCATCAATTCTCCGGCACTCTGCCATCTTTATAGTCCAACTCTCACATCCATACATGACTACTGGAAAAACCATAGCCTTGACTAGATAGACCTTTGTTGACAAAGTAATGTCTCTGCTTTTTAACATGCTTTCTAGGTTGGTCATAATTTTCCTTCCAGGAAGTAAGCCTCTGTTAATTTCATGGCTGCAATCACCATCTGCAGTGATTTTGGAGCCCAGAAAATAAAGTCAGCTACTGTTTCCACTCTTTCCCCATCTATTTGCCATGAAGTGATGGGACCAGATGCCATGATCTTCGTTTTCTGAATGTTGAGTTTTAAGCCAACTTCTTCACTCTCCTCTTTCACTTTCATCAAGAGGCTCTTTAGTTCTTCACTTTCTGCTGTAAGGGTGGTGTCATCTGCACATCTGAGGTGATTGATATTTCTTACAGAAATCTTGATTGCAGCTTGTTTCCTCCAGCCCAGCATTTCTCATGATGTACTCTGCATAGAAGTTAAATAAGCAGGGTGACAATATACAGCCTTGACATACTCCTTTTCTTATTTGGAACCAGTCTGTTGTTCCATGTCCAATTCTAACTGTTGCTTCCTGACCTGCATACAGGTTTCTCAAGAGGCAGATCAGGTGGTCTGGTATTCCCATCTCTTTCAGAACTTTCCACAGTTTATTGTGATCCACACAGTCAAAGGCTTTGGCATAGTCAATAAAGCAGAAATAGGTGTTTTTCTGGAACTCTCTTGCTTTTTGATGATCCAGTAGATGTTGGCAATTTGATCTCTGGTTCCTCTGCCTTTTCTAAAACCAGCTTGAACATCTGGAAGTTGTAAAGTAATTAGCCTTCAATTAAAATAAATAATTTTTTAAAAAATTAAAAAGAAGAAATGTGTGTGCCTAGCAAAATACATGTATAACAATGTTCATGGAAGTTCTATTCATAATAGCTGAAAGCCAGAAACAATGCAATATATAAAAACAACTGAAAATGAAAAAGAACTATGTTCATAAATGGAATACTATGTAACAATGACAAATACTCGATTACTGGGTTCCATGCACCAACACTGATGACTCTCACAGATATGAAAGAGTAAAAGAAGTCACACACCAGCGTTTGTAGGACTCAATTTACAATTGGCAGTATTAATCTGTAATAGCAGAAGTCAATTTGGTGGTCAACACAGGCAGTAGTTATTGACTGGGCATACTGGGCCTTCTGAAGCATGTTGGAAATGTTCTATAGGATAGTTCTGGATGAGCTAACTTGTCAGTCTGTTATAAAACTTGATAGAGATATGTGCTTAAATTTTGTGTCCTGACTTCTCTATCGTGAAATGAATAGATAGAAAAGTTTAGTCAGACACAGCTGAAGCAACCTGGTACACACACATGCGTATATACATATATGCGTGTGTGTGTAGATTATTTTGTAGTTATGTTTCCGTGGAATTTGACAAGGAGAGACAATATATATTTGATCTATAAATTAATTAAAACCCTTAAAAATGTAGACCCATGAGAAACATAGATTTGATTGATTTATATTTGGGTGACATTCCACACATTTTACATGGAAGAAAGTTCAGGCTGCTTCTGCTCAGAACCCTCAGCTTCAGCAGAAACAGACAGTTTCCCAAGGCTGAAACTAACCAGAATAAAGAACTGGAGAAGAGGGTTTAAGGATTTTAATTTCTCAGCATATAGAATTGCTCTAATTTGGGGTCCTTAATTCTTCCCTGATAATTTAATATTGTTCAAAATTGATATTTTTATGAAAAAATTTATGGTAATTTTATGGAGTCATTTGTGTTCATTTCATAACCTCTACTGAGTTACATTCAACACTATTGTAGAAAAGCATTTGAAGTAGGAATTATGATAGGGATGAGATAACAACCTTGAGGTATAGGGAAGTCTTTTAGTCAATTAATGTGTGACCCAGACTCACAGCAGAAACCTGAGTGTGGGAGGGAAGGGGTAAAAGATGATTTCTTGTAATAGTCCCAGGAATATAAAGATATGATGTTAGATATTGAAAAAGTGACCCATGAAGGTGGGAGCTGGTCTTTGCCCTTGAGTGACAGTGCTCTACCCTCAAATTATGGGGGAAAAAGAAATTTCAGACTGTAGGAAGTATTATAGTAATTGGACAAAGACTACATGGAATTAAATTTCAGCTCCAATACTTACTAGCAGTGTGGCCTTGAGCAAGTTGATTATCCTTTCTCTGCTTCCAGTTATTAATCATTGAAATGGAGATACATGTGGAGTTTTGCAAATATTAACTAATTTAATAAATATTAAAGTTTTCAGAAGGGCGTTGACATATGGTGAACACTATCTAAGTATTACCCACGTATCGACTTTGTCTTCACCATCCTTCCACGGTCCTTTAGGAAATTTGGGGCTATGACCTTGCCTCAAATTGATCTTTTGACAGACAAACTTAGAGAAAGGCTCTAATCAAAGGCAACCCAGCCAGTATTTCCCCCTCTCAGAGTAGCCTGTCCTTAGGATGCAAGGATTCTGTTTCACTTCCTGTGGCCCACGGTAGCCTGGAAGTGGCGGGAAATGCAGTTCTAGGAGGATAAAATTAATTCAGGGGAAATCATAACTGTCCACAGGACAAACTATGCTCTCCAACTCAGTTTTACCAATACAGAGCTATATACTTTGATAATCCCTCTGTTTGACATCAGTATCTCTCACCTAATGTTGCTCTTGGTGCTGGGGCAGCATGGAGAAGGAGTGTGATTTGTCATCCTAATTCAGTCTCCAATAAAATGTTCATTTAATATTCTATTGATAATTTTTTATATTCCATAAGAGATAGCTTGTAAGGATAAATGCATATATATATATATATATATATATATATATACATTAATCATTATTATATATATTTGGACTTCCCTGGTGGCTCAGATGGTAAAGCGTCTGTCTACAATGTGGGAGACCCAGGTTTGATCCCTGGGTTGGGAAGATTCCCTGGAGAAGGAAATGGCAATCCACTTCAGGAATATTGCCTGGAAAATCCCATGGACAGAGGAGCCTGGTAGGCTACAGCCCATGGGGTCGCAAAGAGTCGGACATGACTGAGCGACTGATTTTTAATATTAGGAGATAATTAAAAGCTCTGAAAGTTTCAATTGGGTATTAAACAATAATTTTGAACATCATGTCAGCCAAAGCCAAATTCTAACTTGTCAGACGGACTTTCTGTTGTCACTTTGTAAAGCAGAACCAGGAAGGACCAAGAAATCAGGTCCATGATATGATAAAAGAAGAAAGCACTAGTGAAGATACATATCACTCTTTTATATGTAATGTTAGAAACAAATCGTTACCAACAAACACTAAGGCACAAAGTGGTTATATTCCATATGTTGTATAAAGCTGATATGTATGCTGGAATTCACTACATGAATTTAATTTTATGTACAGTAAAAAAAAAAAATCTAAGTAGGGTTTCTGAAGTAAATTTAGTCAAAAATAAATTTATGACTGCAAATAAAATACTGATGCTTCATTTGTCAATGTCAAATCATATTAAAAGACATATAAAAGAAAGTTCTGAAAAGCTTTATTTATATACATAAAAATAGGTATATACCGAACTGCCCATCAAGTGTAGAATACATAAGCAAGCTGTATTTTACTCAATGAAAAAGTACTGCACAGAAGTGAAACACTACAGTGTTATAAAAAGAACCCAAAAGAAGGCAGCAGAAAATAAGCAAAGATTTAAATGAGTCAAAAAAAACACTTATAGCACATTTTTGAAAATGTGGAAATAAATATCACAAGCCACAAGTAGAAGTAAATGTCACTGCCTGAAGGAATGGTGACCTAAGGAGAGGAAGGCGTGAAGCAGCTAATTACAGTTTTAAACACAGGCTCTCTTCACCTTGCACAGTAGGTTAGGACCACAGAGGTGACCGTGCAATCCAAAACTGCACAAAACAGTGTGAGCCAATGGGAAAAACCATAATTGTTTAACCTTAAAAAATATTTATCACCACATTAAAAAACTCTGTTAGTCATAAATGTATAAGAAAGTGAAAAAGTAAATATTTATTTAGTAAATAAATGTTTGTTGCCTATAAATTTATAAAATTCTAGATTTTTAATTAAATTTTAAATGAAAATTTGTTATGTATTGCAGTTATAACTATAAAAATTGAATTTTAACATAAATTTAACTAAATAAAATATTCATTAATTATCTATCTAAATATTACACTAGACATCTATTTATTTAGTACACTATAATTTAAGATATTAGAAATCTTGAGAATTGATTGTTACAAAGATTAATTTGAATGCCCTTAATTCGAGGAGTGCTTGCCTTTTTCTTCTCATCATGTAACTTACGTTATAAAGCAAGTACCTTTTCAATGCCTAAGTAAATTTTCATACTCAATTTTAATTTTGGATCAACTTCTAACATTTTATCCTTTCAATATTATTAAATTTGTGACAGAATCTTTAATTGGAGGTTTTTTGCAGGTTTTTGCCACTTTCTCTGAGACATCTGTGTACTTTTTGGCACAACCATATTCCTCTTTTATGATGAGAAGTTGACCTTCACTAAGTCTCTCTGGCTGCATGTCTAGAGGCTCTCAAAGGGCTGCAGTGTCGATGTTCTCATGATCTGCTGTTTCTTCTATGACTCCATTTATGCTAAATTGAAGGTCTATGTCTAACATCAACCCCTTTCACTTTGCTGCACTTTTGTCTTTGGCCATCTTCGTATATCTGGGAGACACAACTCCCAACACAACTGAGAGACGAGGAGACAGCACAACTAAGTGCTTTGTTGTCTGTGTGTGAGCCTAAAACAGATGCACAGTGACCAACTACCAACATATTTTAAAAGCAGTGGCATGATTGGTCACCAATGATAATGTGCACTTGTTATTTCCATAATGATTTCTGGACTTAAGAGCTAGTAGGGTAGTTGGTACTTTAACAGAAATTTGAATCATCCTGTTTGGGAGGCTGGTGCATGCTGCGAGGTAAATTGCTCCAGTCTTGTCTGACTCTGCGACCCCATGGATTTTATCCCACCAGGCTCCGCTGTTCCTGGGATTCCCCAGGCAAGAATACGGGAGTAGGTTGCTGCTCCCTCCTCTAGGGGATCTTCCCAACCCAGGGACTGAACTCACATCTCCTGTGTCTCCTGCATTGACAGACGGTTCTTTACCACTAGTGCCACCTGGAAAGCCCAGGAGGCTGATATTGTTTAACTAAACCAAGGAATCTTAGCAACATAAATGTTCTGGTTGTGTAACTTCTGTATGTCTATTTGATATAAAAACATTTCCGGCTGCATCAGGCATCAATGGATTTCTCCTCCTTTGTGAAATTTTTTCTCTAATTCTGTGTATGTTTGAAAAAACGATGGAGGAAACATAAAGGAGTAAAACTATTTTCTTAAAAAATAAAGAAATGAAGTTCCTATGTAATGGACCAATGTAGAAATGCTGGTTGAGACAGAATATGTTTCTTTGTATAATGTAAGTTAAGAGTTCATACTCCTTGGCTTTATCTGCTATTGAATATGTTTTGGAGGAAAAACATTTCTTCTACCTAAACTCAATTAAATAGCACTGCTAATGGATCAGGTCAGGTGGGGATAAACTGTTGGGACAGGGAGTAATAAGGGGTAGTAATAAGTGGTAAGGTAGCAAGGGTACTACTGTAAGGGGAGTAAAAAGGGGTAGATCTTATTAGTAATAAGAGGTGTGTAGATCTTGGTATTAACCTTCAAAATCATTCATCCACTTTTTCCAACAACAAACAGAACAGTTATTTTGAGAACACACTGATGTTAATTGTATATGTCTAATATATCAGTCCATGCTCCACATGCAACATTGATTTTTTTCCCCATAATGGTATATTAATTATTTTTGTTGCTGTTGTTTAGTCATGAAGTCATGCCCAACCCCTTTGCGGCACCATGGACTATAGCCTACCGGGCTCCTCTGTCCATGGAAATTCCCAGGCAAGAATACTGGAGTGGTTTCCATTTCCTTCTCCAGGGGAATCTATCTTTCTGACCTGGGATCGAACCGCACGGCCTCTGCATTGGCAAGCAGATTCTTTAGTACTGAACCACCAGGGAAGCCTGTAGAACTTACAGTATACTTAAATGCATACATTTTAATTCATTTTTATTGTTCTTACTAGGTACACGTGTTTCCAGGGAGAGCCAAAGTAAACTTATACCCAGTATAAGAGAAAACATATCTATCGGTTCAGTTCAGTCGCTCCGACTCTTTGCAACCCCATGAATCACAGCACGCCAGGCCTTCCTGTCCATCACCAACTCCCGGAGTTCACTCAGACTCATGTCCATCGAGTCCGTGATGCCATTCAGCCATCTCATCCTCTGTCGTCCCCTTCTCCTCCTGCCCCCAATCCCTCCCAGCATCAAAGTCTTTTCCAAGGAGTCAACTCTTCTCATGAGGTGGCCAAAAAACTTGAGTTTCAGCTTTAGCATCATTACTTCCAAAGAAATCCCAGGGTTGATCTCCTTCAGAATGGACTGGTTGAATCTACTTGCAGTCCAAGGGACTCTCAAGAGTCTTCTCCAACACCACAGTTCAAAAGCATCAATTCTTTGGTGCTCAGCCTTTTTCACAGTCCAACTCTCACATCCATACATGACCACAGGAAAAACCATAGCCTTGACTAGACGACTTTAGTTGGCAAAGTAATGTCTCTGCTTTTGAATATGCTATCTAGGTTGGTCATAACTTTTCTTCCAAGGAGTAAGCGTCTTTTAATTTCATGGCTGCAATCACCATCTGCAGTGATTTTGGAGCCCAAAACAATAAAGTCTGACACTGTTTCCACTGTTTCCCCATCTATTTCCCATAAAGTGATGGGACCAGATGCCATGATCTTCGTTTTCTGAATGTTGAGCTTTAAGCCAACTTTTTCACTCTCCTCTTTTATTTTCATCAAGAGGCTTTTTAGTTCCTCTTCACTTTCTGCCATAAGGGTGGTGCCATCTGCATATCTGAGGTTATTGATATTTCTCCCAGCAGTCTTGATTCCAGCTTGTGCTTCTTCCAGCTCAGCTTTCTCATGATGTACTCTGCATATAAGTTAAATAAGCAGGATGACAATATACAGCCTTTATGTACTCCTTAACTGATTCGGAACCAGTCTGTTGTTCCATGTTCAGTTTTAACTATTGCTTCCTGAGGTGCATATAGATTTCTCTAGAGGCAGGTCAAGTGGTCTCCTTCAGAATTTTCCACAGTTTATTGTGATGCAGACAGTCAAAGGCTTGACATATTCAATAAAGCAAAAATAGATGTGTTTCTGGAACTCTCTTACTTTTTCAGTAATCCATGGATGTTGCCAATTTGATCTCTGGCTCCTCTGCCTTTTCTAAATCCAACTTGAATATCTGAAAGTTCGTGGTTCACATACTGCTGAAGCCTGGCTAGGAGAATTTTGAGCATTACTTTTCTAGCATGTGAAATGAGTGAAATTATGAGGTAGTTTGAGCATTCTTTGGCATTACCTCTCTTTAAGATCAGCAATAAATATTGCACTTAGTTTCCAAAGAGCTATTTGTGCATATTATATAATGAAAAGTGGGCTGGATCTATGGGCTGGGCCCTGATATGACAACTATGGTGTTGTTTTCTGATTCATTTGGGAAGTTTAGAGAGACATAAGAATGGAGCAAGTAGACAAGAACCACAACTTTGGCATCAATTTTACCTCCAGAGCCAACTTATATGTTTTAAAACAAGTATATTAAAAAGAGGGCATGGTAATCTAACACTGTAGGTGCAAAGAAATGTAGCACTCCTTTTGTTCAGTCATTTTAGTGATGAGGAAACTAGACTTTCAGTAATAGTGAAATTTTTTTGAAGTTATTTTAGGCAGGACTACAACCCAGTTATTTGATTCTTACTTCATTGAGAGTTTGGCCACATTGTGCTTCTAAACGCTAGCAAGAATTGTAGACCCAAGTATTATTTTAAAACTATCTAAAAGGCACAGTAAATCAATTTCTGGGAAAAAAAATAGCTCCCAACAGATTTTACTTCATGAGAAATAATTCATAACAAAGAGGTTAAAGCGTCTGCCTCCAATGAGGGAGACCCAGGTTCAATCCCTGGGTTGGGAAGATCCCCTGGAGAAGGAAATGGTAACCCACTCCAGTATTCTTACCTGGAGAATCCCATGGACAGAGAAGCCTGGTAAGCTACAGTCCATGGGGTCGCAAAGAGTCGGACACGACTGAGCGACTTCACTCACTCACTCACTCACTCACTCAAGACTATAATAACTTACAAACTCTTTGGACAATTGCCCCGTGAATCTTCCATACATCTTAAACTGTGTCTATTGAACTAAAACACAAAATTAAAATTCAGTTGAATTGGTCCCTCAGATAACTACAATAACTACCCAGCTTCAGTTTTCCTGATGAGTTAAGAGAAGATGAACTGATGAAGAGAGCCAGATAATTTGCCTGAGAATCGGATTCACTTATAGACATGGTCATGATGAAAAGATAGTCTTTTGTAAGTCAGCTTGAGTTCCTGAAACTTCCTGTATTCAAAACCAATATTTATAGGTATTATATATGTCAGATTATATATATAATACATGTATATAATATATATCTGTATATTCTGAACTCCTTTGAAAAATGAAGATTTTTTTTTAAAGGAACTACAGCCTCATTTATTATCTGTAAAACTTGAACTAGTCTCCATTTATCATATGATTTCTTTTTCTTTTTATTTTATCATGATTGATTGCCAACTGGAGAAATGTATTTATAATTAATCTTGCACATTTATTTATAAGCAATTTGTTTTTGGAAGTGGTAAGAGCTTAAGGCCAAATAGATAAATTTTGTATATCTTTATTTTTTTAATTAATTTATCTATTTTTATTGGAGGTTAATTCCTTTACAATATTGTGGTGGTTTTGTTTTACAACTAAAATAAGACAGAATCTTAACAATTTAAAGGCAGAAAGAACCTTTGTTCTGCCTGAACCCAGATAAGAGCTCCCATCTCATCATTTCCAGCTAAGTGCTCTTTTCACTGTCTTCTGTGAGAAGGCAATGGCAACCCACTCCAGCACTCTTGCCTGGAAAATCCTATGGCCAGAGGAGCCTGGTAGGCTGCAGTCCATAGGGGTCGCTAGGAGTCGGACACGACTGAGCAACTTCACTTTCACTTTTCACTTTTATGCATTGGAGAAGGAAATGGCAACCCAATCCAGTATCCTTGCCTGGAGATTTCCAGAGACAGGGGAGCCTGGTGGGCTGCCGTCTATGGGGTCACACAGAGTCTGACACGACTGCAGCAACTTAGCAGCAGCACAATGAATTATTGCTTCTCTTTCTTGAAAATCCAGACTGATCAGACAATAAAGTAATTTTTTCTTTAATCTACTGACCAGTTTTAACATGGTATACTATTCAAAAGAAAAGACAATCTAATAGACAAAGAAGACTGAACAGTTATTTAAATTCTAATTGGAGTTCAAATGAAAGTCCTCTTTAGAGTTCCATTCCCTCACAGTGTAACACTTCTTAACTCTTCTTTCATCTATCTGTCTCACCAAAGGAAGTTCCCCGCAGTAGAACTCAGTTGTGAATTTCTTCATCCATCAGTTGACCACCCTCCACTTTAAAATCCAGCACACACGGATTTTTGTATTTCTCATCACTTCTTTCTTGCCTTATAGTCCTTTCTTCTACAGAGGGTTGCCATGCCATTCCCAGTGTAAATCCATCCTCCTGGTACTACCTCTTATACCACTTTGCACAAGTTCAGAAACTAACATAATGATAAAAGCATTTTTTTGCTTTGTTTTTTGTTATTGTTTTCAAATAGAATAATTGAGGATGTGAATCTGTGAATGCTCAATATTGATATCTTTTCATTTACATATCTTTTTGAAAACTTGGGTCCATAACATGGAATGGGGCAGAGTATACATCCATATGAGTTACATGATCTTTTATTTTATTTGACATTTTTGTGTTTCCATGTTCTCCTTTCATATTTTTATTCCTCAGTATTTATAGCTACAACTAGTAAACTTTTTCTGAAGAAAGGAAGGCCTTAATTAGTTAGGACCAGGTAAATTATAAATTCATACATAAGTAAGCTTAACTATACATTTGAGTTTCTGTATCTCCATTCTTTTTTTTAAATTCTGTTTATCTTTGTGTAGCTACATCTATGCCCAAAAAACTACTTGAATAAAGTAATAGGGTAATTGAAGACTATAAAAGTAGTCACTTTATTTTTATTTGCACAATAACACTGAAATTACTTTGTGTATTATTGAATGTAGATCAGTTCAGTTGCTCAGTCATGTTCGACTCTTTGCGACCCCATGAATCACAGCACACCAGGCCTCCCTGTCCATCACCAACTCCCGGAGTTTACCCAAACTCATGTCCATCGAGTCAGTGATGCCATCCAGCCATCTCATCCTCTGTCGTCCCCTTCTCCTCCTGCCCGCAGTCCCTCCCAGCAACAGGGTCTCTTCCAATAAGTCAACTTTTCACATGAGGTGGCCAAAGTATTGGAGTTTCAACTTCAGCATCAGTCCTTCCAATGAACACCCAGGACTGATCTCCTTTAGGATGGACTGCTTGGCTCTCCTTGCATTCCAAGGGAGTCTCAAGAGTCTTCTCCAACACCACAGTTCAAAAGCATCAATTCTTCGGTGCTCAGCTTTCTTCACAGTCCAACTCTCACATCCATACATGACTACTGGATAAACCATAGCCTTGACTAGATGGACGTTTGTTGGCAAAATAATGTCTCTACTTTTGAATATGCTATCTAGGTTGGTCATAACTTTCCTTCCAAGAATGTAGCATAGACAAATATAATTTATTTAAATACATGATTTGAGATATACACCAAAAAAGATTAATAATGCTCCAGAAATTATTGGTTGTATTGTTCCACTGCCACAAGTTTATTATTTTACATATCAAAAACTCTTTATTACATACACTAAAAAAATTTGGAGTTCAGAATGATGTTACTATTATTGCAGTCTCATATTGCATTTAACTGAGTAGATGACCACAAAAATATCTCTCATATTACTAGTTCTTCTTACGTGGGACAATGATAAAATAAAGGCTATGTTCTTACCCTTGAATTTGACCAGAGCTTGTGACTACTCTGACACTTAGAGGGAAAGAAGAATGCTATATGACTTCTGAATCTAGGACATCAAAGGGATATAGTTCCCTCTTCATTCTTTCTTGTTATACACATCCTTAGATCTCAGAAGCCCCAAATAAGTCTGACTTTCCTGAAGTTGCTATGCTAGAGAGACCACTTGGAAAGGTTACAAAGAGGCAGAAATTCTCAATTGCTGCTCTAGCTTTTGCATTTCCCAGCTCAAGTGTAATAAGAGGGAATAATGCTTCAGGTGACCTCAATCCCAGCCACCATCTGTAGAAATTAGACAAAATAGTATTAAACATGTTTACAACATGGTTTATTGAATATGTTAAACCTACTGTTGGGAACTGTTGTTCAGAAAAAAGAAATTCCTTTAATATATTACTGCTCATTGACAATGCACCTGGTCACCCAGGAGCTCTGATGGAGATGTACATGTTTACAGACACAAAATTCACTCTCTAGGCCATGGATCAAGGGGCACTTTTGATTTTCAAGTCGTATTGTGTAAGAAACGCATTTTGTCAGGCTTTAATTGCCATTGATATTTATTCCTCTAATTATATTTCTGTCATGTGTGTGCTCAATTGTGTCTGATTCTGTGCAACCCCATGGACTGTAGCCTGCCAGGCTCCTCTGTCTATGAATTTTTCCAGGCAACAATACTAGAAAGGGTTGCCATTTCCTACTTCAGGGGATCTTCCTCACCCAGAGATGGGTCTCGCATCCCCTGCATTGGCAGGTAGATTCTTTTTTTTTTTTTTTAATACTTTATTCTACATTACAATACTGTATTGGTTTTGCCATACATTGACATGAATCAGCCACAGGTGTACACGATCTCCCAATGCCGAAGCCCCCTCCCACTGCGCCACCTCCCTGCCGTCCCTCTAATGGATCTCGGGAAACTGTAAACCTGGAAAGGAATCACCATTCTAGATGCCATTAAGTACACTTGTGATTCATGAGAATATCAACATAAATGACCTTTATTGATGACTTAGACGAGTTCAGGGCTTCAGCAGAGGAGTTGCTTTTTATGGATAAGCAAAAAAACATGGTTTCTTGAGATGGAATCTATTCCTGGTGAAGATACTGTTAAGATGGCTAAAATAACAACAAATGATTTAGAATATTATATAAACTTAGTCAATAAAGCAACTTCAGGGTTTTAAGATTGACTTTAATTTTGAAAGATCTACTGTGACTAAAATGCTACCAAACAGCATTGATGCTACAGAGAAATCACTTGTGAAATGTAGAGTCAATCAATGTCTTATTTTAAGGGTTAGACATAGTCACTCCAGCTTTCAGGAACCACCACTCTAATTAGTCAGCAACCATCAACATTGAGGCAAGATCATCACTAGATAAGATCATGTCTCACTGAAGGCTCAGAGATGATTAGTATTCAGTGGCACCCCACTCCAGTACTCTTGCCTGGAAAATCCCATGGATGGAGGAGCCTGGTAGGCTGCAGTTCATGGGGTCGCTAAGAGTCGGACATGACTGAGTGACTTTACTTTCACTTTTCACTTTCATGCACTGGAGAAGGAAATGGCAGCCCACTCCAGTGTTCTTGCCTGGAGAATTCCAGGGATGGGGGAGCCTAGTGGGCTTCCGTCTCTGGGGTCGCACAGAGTCGAACACAACTGAAGCGACTTAGCAGCAGCAGCAACAGCAATAAAGTATTTTTATTTTATATATTTTTTAGTTTTTTTAAATATAAATTTATTTATTTTAATTGGAAGTTGATTACTTTACAATATTGTATTGGTTTTGCCATACGTTAACATGAATCTGCCACAGGGATACATGTGTTCCCCCATCCTGAAACCCCTCCATCCTCCCTCCCTGTACCATCCCTCTGGGTCATGCCAGTGCACTAGCCCCAAGCATCCTGTATCCTGCATCGAACCTAGACTGGTGATTCGTCTCATATATGATATTATACATGTTGCAATGCCATTCTCCACAGTCATCCCACACTCTCCCTCTCCCACAGAGTCCAAAAGACTGTTCTATACATCTGTGTCTCTTTTGCTGTCTCACATACAGGGTTATCGTTACCATCTTTCTAAATTCCATATATATGTGTTAGTAGACTCTATTGGTGTTTTTCTTTCTGGCTTACTTCACTCTGTATAATCGGCTCCAGTTTTATCCACCTCATTAGAATAAATTCAAATATATTCTTTTAATGGCTGAGTAATACTCCATTGTGTATACGTATCACAAATTAAGTAATGCACATTGGTGCTTTAGACATAATGCTATTGCACACTTAGTAAACTACAGGATAGTATAATACATAAGTTTTTATTTATTGGGAATTCAAAAAAGTACATGTGACTTGCTTTATTGTAATAATCATTTTATTGTGGCCACCTGGAACTGAATCTGCAATATTTCTGAGGTATGCCTGTACATAGAAAACTCTAAGGAATCCATAGGAAAGCTACTCAACATAACAAACACATTCACTAAAACTGCAGGGTGCAGTACTAACACAAAGAAACCTATTATATTACCAGGAAACTACAACCTGAAAAAGTTAAAGCAATTCTGTTTACAATAGTAATGAAGAATAAAATATCTAGAAACCTATTTATTCAAATTAGTGAAAGATTTGAACACTGACAGCTACAAAACATGCCTGTAAAAATTAAAGAAGACAAGGAATAGTAATACTTTCCACTTTCAAAAGTTACCGCAGAACTACAATAATCAAAAGAATGTGGTAATGGCATAAAGATAGAAATAGAACTATGGAGTAAAACTGAGAGTCCAGACAGGCACCCATACATTTATGGCTAATTGATTTCAGATAAGGGTGCCAATTCCTTTTAATGAGGGAAAAGAATAGTTTCTTCAACAAATGATACTAGGATAAATTTCCACATGCAAAGAATTGGTGTACCTCTGCCTCACAAAATATAGAAAAAGTAACTCAAAATGGTTAAAATCATAAACCTCTTAGAAGAAAGCATGAGGATATTCTCTGACCTTGAATTTGGCAAAAGATTCTTAGATTTGACAGCGAAAGCACAAACAACAGCAACAACAATATAGATAAATTGAACTTCACCGATACTATAAACTTTTATGCATCAAAAGACATTATTAACAAAGTGAAAAGGCAGCCTACAGAATGAGAAAATATTTGCAAACAACATATTTGATGAGGGTTTAGTATTCAAGAACTATCACAATTCAACAGCAAAGACAAACACCTCAAGGTAAAAATGGGTCAAAGGAATTCCCTGGCAGTCTAGTGGTTAGGACCCTGTGCGTTTACTGCAAATAGCCCAGGTCTGATCTGTAGTGCGAAAAGTTGTGCAGTGCAGCCAAAAAAGTAGGGCAGGATTAAGAATTTAAATATGCATCCCTATGGAGAAGATATAATCATTGCACATACCTATGTGAAAATCTGCTCAACATGATTAGTCTTTAAAGAAATTCAAATCAAATGTGCTTTGCTTCATAATAGTGTATCATTTCACATCTACCAGGATGGTTATAATTTTTAAAAAGATAAGTATTGGCGATAAACCATGTGCATTACTGGTGGGTATGTAAAGCGGTGCAAGTTACCAGGAGAATCTGAAAAGAATTAACACTAATTTAAGATCTATAAAGTGCAATAAGAAACCACTAATCTGCAGTTTATTTTGACAGCAATTCTGCTCAAAGGAAAATCTCCTGACTGGTATGAAGTACAGCAGGGGATGCTGTTTCCCACAGTATAGTCTTCCATCTAGATTAGAAGCCCCAGAATCGATACCAGCCAAAAATCCAGGCAGTGGTCCCTCTTCTGCCTTGTGTCCTGTGTGTTAGTCACTCAGTCATATCCGACTCTCTGTGACTCCATGGACTTATTTCCTTACTGAGTTAATTTTATTTCTCACCTTCTATCTTCCCATCATTCTTTCTTCCTGTACACATTCCAGTATCAGAACACAAAGAAGTGTTGAAGTGGGCAATTGTTGCAGAGCATTATAATATTGAATTAGCAGCGAATAGGACAGAAAAGGATTAGGACTGGAGAAACTAAGTAAGAAATGCCTCCTTTGGAAGGGGGCATTGTCTAAAACAACAATTTCTAGAAAGAAAAACAAAAACAACTTTAGATCATTTACAAGAAAAATTATTTCCTTTATATTAAAAAGAAATACACTTTGTGATGCTTAATTGTATGTGTCAACTAAGAGATGCCCAGATAGCTGCTAAAACTTTATTTCTGGATGTGCCTGTGAGAGTATTTTCCAGAAGAAACTGGCATTTGAATCAGCAGTCTGGGTAAAGGAGCCATGCCTTCACCAGTGTGAATGGGCATCATTCACATAGGACAAATGGCAAAGGAAGGGTGAATTACTTCTCTCTTCTAGTCTTTTCTAGAGCTGGGACATCCATCTTCTACTGCCCACAGACACTGAAACTCCTGGCTTCCAGGCCTCTGACTCTAGAACTTACACCAGTGCCATCCGTCTCCTCATTCTTCAGGCCTTGGATTTCATGTTACGGCATAGGCTTACCTGCTTCTCAGGTCTTTAGACTCATACCAAAATATGCCACTAGCTTTCCTGTCTCTCCAGCCTGCAGATGGCATATCAGCCAATAGTGGATCTTCACAGTCTCCATAAGTGTGTGTGCCAGTTCCCATAATAATTCTTCTCTTATGTATCTATATATATCCTATTGGTTCTATTCCTCCAGAGAATTCTGACTAATACACGCCAGGTCCAAGATTTCTCTGTTTTAGAACACTTTGTACTCCAGTAAAATCTGACTAGTCAGTATATTTATATACTAGTTCTCTAGTTTAATATCTGGCAAGAGGATTATAACCACAGTTAAGGTACAGTGATAACAGTTGAGAAGAAAAAGCCTTATCTTCATCTTTATCTCGCTCTTGGTAAGTATTATGTTTTGCTAAAAGGTAGCTTTTATTTCAAGGTTAAATGATAGAGGGATAACTAATAATATCTGCAGCATTAGTGGAAAAAGGCATGTAGGTTTAACATACTTCTGAGGCAATATTTCCGAATACAGACATCTAATTTAGACTGAACCAGTTCTTGTGTTCTCAATAAAATTTAAGAGAATATGACCTCTAAGATACGAGAAATGAACAAAGAATTGATAAGACTATAGTTTTAAATGAGAAAAAATCATGAGGGGCAGATATAAATAAAAAGTTGATGAAAATGTCACAGTAGCTTGTCATAAAAATTTTTAAATAAAGGGCAGAAATAAAATATGTATGAGTACAAATAAAGTCAGAGAGGCACTACAGAAAATTAGTGATGAGCAAGATGAACTTGAGATACTCCTTAAGGAAATTCAGAGGAAATGGAGGAGATGAAACATAGTATTAATAAGTTTTGGTATTATGACTGATAGTAGATGCTCTGAGACCTCTTCCTACTCCCCCAAAAATGGAATTAGATTTTGAATAGGACACATTTGAAACATTTATTTCTAGGTTCACAATTCTACTCAGCCCTTCAAAGAATAAGAGGACAGTTTTGGCAAGCAACAGAAAGTCCAAGGACATTGCCTGTAGCAGTATTACCATGGAGATACCAAGCTTTGAGGCAGCTGAAAGGCAGAAGTTTGAACTGATGGCCTGTACTGAGCCCAAACTTCCCATGTAGTAGACACTGTCTCCTGACAGAAGCAGAAGCAAATTTTCCCTGGAGAAGAGGCATCCTGAATTTAGACCCACAAGGGTCCCACAGATTCAGAATCAAACAAATATATCTTATCAAAGACCTAAACCACTCAAAGAGATAGAACATCTTAAGTAAGGATCAGCAAAAACAATAAAAAACAGATGCCAAAAACTGAAGATGCTGTAATTGTCAGTTATAAATTATAGCTAGTGATACATAAAATATTTAAAGTAATAAAAGAAACAGCACTCTTTTAAAAAAATAAAACTTCATAAAATGAAATATAATTGTGAAATCTAGAACCCCAGTGATGTTTGGAACATCACACACATACAGACCCCTAAGAGGATTAAAAGAAAACCTTCTATATATCATGATAAAACAAAGAACAATAAAAGCAAAAAGAAGGTATTAAAAGCAGGCAAAGAGAAATGAAAGAATGCCAGTTAGGCAGATAGTAGACTCAAAAGTAACAGTGGAAGCCAGATGACAGTGAATTAATAGACTCACAGTATTTTAATAAAGAGACTGTCAACTACAAATGCATACCTAGAAAAATAACCTTTCAAAACAATGGAAAAATAAGAATATTTTAAGTGAAACAAAAATGAGTTTGCCAAGTAATCAAGTTCTCTTAAGAAACTTCTACATATCAATAAGAAATCACTCCAACAGAAAAATGGGCTGAAACACGAATAGACTTTTTACCGATGAGGATACATGAATGATATGGAAACGAGCAAAATTAGTATCAGAGATATGTAAATTAAGAGAACCATGAGTTTTAAAACCAATTAAATTGACAAAAATGACAACTTCTGAAAATGTCAAAATAGTCATGGATCAGCTTGGATTTTTATAAACTGAGAGTGGGAGTATAAATGTGTTAAGCAGATTAAAAACAATTTGATATTGCTTTATCAACATGAATATTCACATTACCTATGCCACAGCTCTTGATAAAGTGATGAAAGAGCCTCTTGATGAAAGTGAAAGAGGAGAGTGAAAAGCTGGCTTAAAACTCAACATTCAAAAAACTAAAATCATGGCATCCAGTCCTATCACTTCATGGCAAATAAATGAGGAAACAATGAAAAAAGTGAGAGACTTTATTTTCTTGGGCTCCAAAATGATTGTAGATGGTAACTGCAGCCATGAAATTAAAAGATGCTTGCTCCTTGGAAGAAAAGCTATGACCAACCTAGGCAGTGTATTAAAAAGCAGAGACATTCATACAATGGCTATGTCTGTTAAAAAGATGGTAAATACTATATAATCTACAAAGAGTCAAAATATGATGCTAGACTCCATATTAATTTAAACTGTTCCAATTTTTCACTCTAGTAAACTGTGTTGTACCTTTAAAAAAATAAAAACCAGAGACATTACTTTTCCAACAGAAGTCTGTCTAGTCAAAGCTATGGCTTTTCCAGTAATCATGTATGGATGTGAGAGCTGAACTGTAAAGAAAGCTGAGCACCAAAGAATGGATGCTTTTGAACTGTGGTGTTGGAGAAGACTCTTGAGAGTCCCTTGGACTACAAAGAGATCAAACCAGTAAATTATGAAGGAAATCAGTGCTGAATATTCATTGGAAGGACTCATGCTGAAGCTGAAACTCCAATATTTTGGTCACCTGATGAGAAGAAGGGACTCATTGGAAAAGATCCTGATGCTGGGAAAGATTGAAGGCAGGAGGAGACAAGGAATACAGAGGATAAGATGTTTGGAAGGCAACACCGACTCAATGGACATGAGTTTGTGCAAGCTCTGGGAGTTGGTGATGGACATGGAAGCCTGGCATGCTACAGTCCATGGAGTTGCAGAGTCAGATACGACTGAGCGACTGAACTGAGCTGATTTCACCTCGGAGAAAAGTGTGGAATGGAATAAGGAGAAGGGTGCAGTGTCAGATTCTGGTGTTGCCATGTTCGTGATGCTCTGACTGTGGAGTATGATAGGATTGTTAGCACATCATATTATGCTTTATAACTTATATTTATGTTTTTGTTTAGTCACTACACCATGCCCAGCTCTTTTGTGACTCCATGGACTATAGCCCGCCAGGCTCCTCTGCCATGGGATTTCCAAGGCAAGAATACTGGAGTGGGTTGCCATTTTCTTCTCAGAGGATTTCCCCAACCCAGGGGTTGAACCCGCATCTCTTGCATTGGCAGGTGGTTTCTTTGCCACTGAGCCACCAGGGAAGCCCTCCATGTATGTTATCTATAGCTTTTTTTTTCCTGCATGTCAGCCATTATATTAAAATATTTAAAATATATACATGTAAAAGAACAGTTGACATATCTATTTCATTTTGGATATAAATTACTGATAGCTTGACTTTCTAAAGAAGAGAAAATAACAAATGGAAATGGAGCATTAACCCCCCCCAAAAAAAAATTTCAGACCTGAAGAAAAGTCTATTAAAATCATTGAAAATAAAATATAGTAATATTTTTCTCTTAAAGTATGCTCCAGTAAGTAATTACAGAAACATACAGACTAAAAATAAAACAAAAATTAAAAATAGCAGGTTACTTACAAAGAAAGAAGAATTCAATTCTGGATGGTACAATTTTTATTCATTTTTGAATAAATGAGGAAGAGAGGGTTATATGTCTATCCAGACACTCCAAGGCAGGAAAATGAATAAGAAATGTAGCAGGTTACTAACAGAAAGAATGAGAAGGGTGACTTTAGATTTATCCTCTACAAAAATAAATTCAGGAAGATAAACAATTTTTTAAACAGAATTAAAATTGTAATAGTGAAAAATGGAAGCAATTCAAGTGACCAATAATAAGAAAATGTTTATATTTGGCTGTAACCATCCCAGGCATGTCATCTATGCCCTAAAAATAAGGTACTCCTCAAAACTGTCAGGGTTATCAAAAATAAGGAACATCTGAAAACTGTCATGGTCACAAAGAACCTAATCCTGAGTGATAATCAAAGATGTGAAGAAGATTATCAAACATAATTCTGCATTTCAACACTCTTCATGAAAATTGGGAATATGAAACAATCTAAATATTGAGTGATAAGAAAATAGCTTTTAAAAATCTGATATATGCCTACTATGAGGGACTATTCAGCTATTGTTAGTCAAGCTTATGTCATTATGAATTAAATGAGATAAGAATATATCAAATAAGAAAGTAGTTTATAAAACAACATACAGCAAAATGTCTGTATCTGACTGGCCTCGGAATGTCTGACATGTCTATTTAGAGGTTTTTTTTGTTTGTTTTTTTTGTTTTTTTTTTTTCCCCCACCCAAATCCCCATGATGACCTGGATACAATAGTTAAGACCATATTGACCTTCTAACCTTGCCAGGTTCTGTGCTAGCTAGTGGCTTAGGAAGTACTTGAGTACACTTTATGGTCACTCAAGGATAATAATAGGGACCATTTAGAACAGTTGGATTTTTCTCTGGTAGGGAATTTAAACAGAAAGTTGAGCAGTTTTTAGTAGGTATGTTACTCAAAAAGTAAACCAAACATCTGGAGGACAGACTTGATATGGAAATCACCCACATCACAGCAGTGATAGAGCACTAGACCATGAAGCCAAAACTTTGCTGCTGCAACCTGATAGGTAGACCTCATTTTGCATCTAGATGACTTTCTTAATTTGTATGCCTGTCTCTAGAAGGACAAATTATATTACTATTCCCAAGTATGCACACAGTGTTACATTACCTGAAGTTACTCTGTTCCCTCTGAAACCAAAGAGCCTAACTGGTGCAGTACTGCCCTATCCCAATCTTGTAATTGTCACTTTTGGCTGGTGTATCTATGCAGACATTGAAGATTAACTGAAATGAAATATAGCAAAATATTAACACATGTTTATTCAAATACATATTGAGTGCTTACAGTGGGCCTGACACAGCCCCAAGTACAGGAAGATAGCAGTGAGAATCAAACACTTGCCTTCCTGGAGCTGGCATTACGGTGGGATTCTGACAGTAATTGTTCGCTGCATGTTGAGATTATGGAGATTTTTATTTGTTTTGTACTCTTTTATATATTTCTAAGTTTCCTACAATCACATTTTTAATCAAAAATCTATGTTAGTTTTAAATTGTTGTTGTTCAGTCTCTCAGTCGTGTCTGACTCTTTGTGACCCCACGGACTGCAGCAAGCTAGGGCTTTCCTGTCCATCACCAACTCCTGGAGGTTGCTCAAACTCGTGTCCATCGAGTCGGTGATACCATCCAACCATTTCATCCTCTGTCATCCCCTTCTCCTGCCCTCAATCTTTCCCAGCATCAGGATCTCTTATAATCAGTCACATTAGGTGGCCAAATATTGGAGTTTCAGCTTCCGCATCAGTCCTTCCAATGAATATTCAGGATTGATTTCCTTTAGGATTGATTGGTTTGATCTCTTTGTAGTCCAAGGGACTCTCAAGAGTCTTCTCCAATACCACAGCTCAAAAGCATCAATTCTTCGGTGCTCAGCCATCTTTATGGTCCAACTCTCACATCCATACATGACTACTGGAAAAAACCATAGCTTTGACTACATGGATCTTTGTTGGCTAAGTAATACTTGTCTCTGCTTTTTAATACACTGTCTAGACTGGTCATAGCTTTTCTTCCAATAACAAGCATCTTTTAATGTTATTGCTGGAGTCACCATCTGCAGAAATTTTGAAGCCCAAGAAAGTAAAATCTGTCACTATTTCCATTGTTTCCCTATCTATTTGCCATGAAGTGATGGGAACCAGATCCCTTGATATTCGTTTTTGAATGTTGAGTTTTAAGCAAGTTTTTTCACTTCCTCTTTTACCTTTATCAAGAGGCTCTTTAGTTCCTCTTCACTTTCTGCCAAAATAGTGGTGTCACTGCATATCTGAGTTTATTGATATTTCTCCTGGCAGTCTTGACTTCCAGCTTGTACTTTATCGAGCCTGGCTTTTCTCATGCTATACTCTGCATATAAGTTAAATAAGCACGGTGACAATACACAGCCTTGACATACTCCTTCCCAACTTGGAACCAGTTCATTGTGCCATGTCCAGTTCTAACTGTTGCTTCTTGGCATGCATGCAGACTTCTCAAGAGGCAAGTCAGGTGGTCTGGTATTATCATCTGTTTAAGAATTTTCCACAGTTTGTTGTGATCCACACAAAGGCTTTGGTATAGTCAATGAAGGAGAAGTAGATGTTTTTCTGGAATTCTCATGCTTTTTCTGTGATCTAGTGGATGTTCCCAATTTGATCTCTGGTTGCTTTGCTTTTTTCTAAATCACCTTAAACATCTGGAAGTTCTTGGTTCACTTACTGTTGAAGCCTAGTTTGGAGATTTTTGAGCATTACTTTGCTAGCATGTGAAATGAGTGCAATTGTGCAGTAGTTTGAACATTTTTGGCATTGCCTTTCTTTGGGATTGGAACAAAACTGACCTTTTCCAGTCCTGTGGCCACTGGTAAGATTTCTATCTTTGCTGGCATATTGAGTGCAGCACTTAACAGCACCATCTTATAGGATTTGAAATAGTTCAGTTGGAATTCCATCACCTCCACTAACTTTGTTTGTAATAATGCTTTCTAAGGCCCACTTGACTTCACATTCCTGGATGTCTAGCTCTAGGTGAGTGATCACACGATCATGGTTATCTGAATCATGAAGACTTTTTTTGGTATAGTTCCTCTGAAGAGTCCCATGAACTGTAGCCTGTCGGGTTCCTCTGTCTATGGGGTCGCAAGAGTTGGGCATGACTTAGCAACTAAACCACCACCATCTGTATATTCTCACCACCTCTATTTAATATCTTTTGCTTCTGTTAGGTCCATACCATTCCTGTCCTTTATTGTGCTTTAATTTTAATTTAAAGTGTGTATATTCTACAAGATTTTTTTCTGATTTCTACCTCTCAAGGGAACTGTATCAACTATATCAAAAGACAGAGAACTAATGTTTGAGTAGAACCAACAAAGAAAATATTATCCTGTGAAGAAAATATTTTACTCCGGTGATATGAAAAGGCAATGAGTGTCGTCTAAAAAGTACATGGCTTCTAAATTGTTTATTACATTGTGAGTCTTGCTATAGTCACAGAGACGTTATACATTCATAGGAATTTGCTGGGTTTTGAAACATTTCCTTCTATCATTCTCCCCACAGCTGTGGGAGGCAGACAGATCAGCTATCATTATTTCCAGTTTTTAGAGCCAATGTGGGTTAAGAGAAGTTACACCACTTTCCCCTACATGCACACTTTAAAAATGGCACAGTGCAGACTAGAACCTTGGTTTTCTTCCTATAATTCTCTTTCCACTACACCTTGAAGTGCAAGTGGCCTTTGTTAATGTTCATCTTGATTATATTACTTTGGGGGAAATTGTAGTTGCTATGTTAAGGATTATATTCTAATGAGCTTTTAGACTTCAAACAGTCTCCTGGAATCACTGCGTTTTGGTGGAATAGAACAGTTGGTACATTGAAAGACCAAGCTTACATAGGGTATTGCAAAATATAACTTTAGTATTTCCTGTCATTTGTTCTTTTAAATCCTATATTTGGACTCTGTTTTTTGTTTTCACTGCTCTTGGGCATATCTAATAACTTTCACTTTCTTGGATATTAAAAAAAAGGCTTCTAGTCCCATTAATTACTAGAAATGTCTCCATTTTCATAATTAAAATGCTCAGTTCAATACTGCTCTACACGTTAAGTATTTGCCCACACCCACTCCCACCCACCCCCACCATCACATGTGATGTTACTTCAAGTTAGGCAGCATTCAGTGAAGAAATACAGTTTTCCTATTTCTTGTCATTTGCTTTTATGCTACCTTCCTTGCTTCCCTGCTCGAAGAGTGTTCTTGCTGGTCCCTGACTGGAGGTATATGTGGGGAGTGTTGAATAAAATGGGGGCAGAAAAGATCCAACTTAGCACATTGAATTACAGACTGGTGTTGGTGTTCTCTGGGTTTAGAAGGGTTTAAAGCTGACTTTCATGCATGGGACTTTATAACACCCCAGAGAATTTCCATTGCAAATATCTGGTTGTGCCTCTCTCCAAATGGCCAACGGCTCTAGCCAGACAGTAATGAGCCACTGAAGGTAGTCCTCTCTACTTCTATATCCAAGGATACCTCTTCAGCTTCTTTTTAATGAGGCAGCCTCTCTCTGGAAGAAAGCTCTCTTGGTCCCTTACAAATGGCCCACAGACTATTTCCTCCTTCACGGCCCTCATTATCCAAAACAAAGTTGCATGTTGCCTAGCTTCTAGTGGAAGCTGAGCTGATTTCCCAGGATACTTCTCTTTCTCTCCCCCAGCAGCTCCAGCCACAACTTTTGCCTTTAAATTTCTGAGCTATGAAACAAACATCTATCCCTGGTGTTCCCCCAAACTGCAAGGGATATGTCTCAAGTTCTCTGAGTTCAGTTCAGTTCAGTTCAGTTGCTCAGTCATGTCCAGCTCTTTGCACCCCATGAACTGCAGCATGCCAGGCCTTCCTGTCCACCACCAGCTCCCAGAGTCCACCGAAACTCATGTCCATTGAGTCGGTGATGCCATCCAACCATCTCATCCTCTGTCATCCCCTTCTCCTCCTGCCCTCAATATTTCCCAGCCTCAGGTGTTAGGGGCCAGCATGAGGTACTCCGCCCTTGGCAAAGGTCATGAGGAAGGGGGCTTCGACATACACAAAGGCGTGATCAAGCCTCAGGAAATTCCCCTGCTCCTGAGCATCTAACCCCAAAACCAGAGTCTGTCCTGTACTCTCACCTACGAGGGGCTCTCCCCCATAACCGTTTCTCTCCGAGAAGGAGTAAATGTGCACCTCCAAGGCAGTAAAAATTCCTGGGCGTGACTAGAGTGTTTCAACTTACGGGACTCCTCTGAAAGTTATCTAGCCTGCCTGTATAGGTTCCTCCAGCCACAACAGCCCTCCAACCATGAGAGGCATGAGATGTTTTGACTTACTAAAGGCAAATTCTTGTGGGAAGTTAGAAATTCTTAGTATAGTGGGTTGGTTGAGAATTATATTGATAAAGGGTTTTTTCATTTGTTGTGTCAATAATTGCTGCTAATTCCCTGCCCTAGGTGGGACAAGGGCATCTCAGGTTAAACCTATCTTCGGACACATGATTGTTTACTACCTCTCAACCATAAACAGCACAGAGAGTTTTGGAATATTTTGAGAGTCTTAATTAACATAGGGCTTTTTCTTGTCATTGAGTCGATGATTGCCACCAGGCCTCCATATCCTTGGGCACCTGGGAATATATTGATCAATGTATTTGGAATATAGAAGGGGAAATATAGTGGTTTTTGATGTTAGCAATATTAGACTTTTTGAATTAATGAATTTTCTCTTGTGATAGATCACTGTACTTTGTTATAAATCACTGTGTCCTTACTACGTAAAAATGTAGCTTTGTCACTGTCTTGAGACTAGGTGGATCTTAAGGGGAACATTGGTGAAAGGATTTTCATTTGTTGGACTGATGTTTGCTGCTAAATCTCCATATTCCCTGCCCTTATAATAAATATAACTAGCATATAGGAGAAATATGTATTAACCTTTAAGCACATAGGAGAAATAAATATTAACCTTTAAGATTAATCATGTTAACCTTGGATTAAATAAATTCCTTTCTTGATTTTAACTCACTACACCCTCACCCTATAGGAATGCAACTTTATTTGGAGGGTGGTACCTGGTTTAAGAAAAAAACACACTTGGGAAAAATAAGTTTTTTCGTTATCAGAAAGGAAGGGTTGTAAATGTCAGCAGGCAGAAATGGCTTGAAGATGATGTAAAACCCCTAAGACCTTTTTTTTTTATGTAAAGCACCTGATTTTGATAAAAGTCAGGACTGCTGACCCCTGCGTGACTCTGTATTCATACCTATATGTAACAAAAGGTATATAGGAAAACCGGAAAAATAAAGAAATGGGATCAGTTCCTGGAAAGACTGACTCCCCCATGTCATTCATTCTTGCTCCCCGTTTTTCTGGCTGAATTCCCATCTGGACCATGGATGCTATTCCATGTGAACCAAGTTATTCAGTCTCTTTTTCTCCATTAATTTTCCCACTACACTATCCGTTTCTAATCTCTCTCTCTCTATCTGTAACTAAATATGTATTTTAACTAAATATGTATTTTTCCAAAAGGACGCCGACTCCGTCCCTACCTTCGAATCACCCTGGGTCCACCGGGGCTGGACCCTGGCACTTAGGGTCTTTTCAAATAAGTCAGCTCTTCACATCAGGTGGCCAAAATATTGGAGTATTAGCTTCAACATCAGTCCTTCCAATGAACACCCAGGACTGATTTCCTTTAGAAGGACTGCTTGGATCTCCTTGCAATCCAAGGGATTCTCAAGAGCCTTCTCTCACACCACAGTTCAAAAGCATCAATTCTTCAGCACTCATCTTTCTTTGTAGTCCAACTCACACATCCATACATGACTACTGGAAAAACCATAGCCTTGACTAGACAGATCTTTGTTGACAAAGTAATGTCTCTGCTTTTTAATATGCTGTCTAGGTTGGTCATAACTTTCCTTCCAAAGAGTAAGCATCTTTTAATTTCATGGCTGCAATCACCATCTGCTGTGATTTTAGTGCTCTGAGTGACCCTATTTAAATCCTACTTGACTGATTCAAAGTGAGAATAAAATACCCTTTCCCCTCTCTCCAGAAGATATGGAGGAAATACCTCAACCTGCTCAAAATTTGACCCCTAAAAGCCCTCTCGAAGAACATGACTCCTCTCCTCTCCTAGCCTAGAAGTAATGAGTATAACAAAACTATTGTGCATCATTATGACAAGTCCTGCATATGTGGTCTAACATATTGTTTTTTGAGTGGTATAATTAATTGGCCTTTATTGTTTTCTTTATGACTTTGGAGCCATTATATAACCTAGACAGAAAAAAAACCTGTATTTTTTCCTGCTATTCAGAAGTTCAACTGAAGACTTAACAACGTAGCACCTCTGGAGTTCCAACTCAGAGATTTTAGAAACTATTCCAGTGCAGTTCAGTTCAGTTCAGTCGCTCAGTCGTGTCCAACTCCTTGCGACTCCATGAGCTGCAACACGCCAGGCTTCCCTGTCCATCACCATCCCCCGGAGTTCACTCAAACTCACATCCATCGAGTTGGTGATGCCATCCAGCCATCTCATCCTCTGTCGTCCCCTTCTCCTCCTGCCCCCAATCCCTCCCAGCATCAGTCTTTTCCAGTGAGTCAACTCTTCGCATGAGGTGGCCAAAGTACTGGAGTTTCAGCTTTAGCATCATTCCTTCCAAAGAAATCCCAGGGTTGATCTCCTTCAGAATGGACTGGTTGGATCTCCTTGCAAGAGTTCCTCTCAAGAGTCTTCTGCAACACCACAGTTCAAAAGCATCAATTCTTTGGTGCTCAGCCTTCTTCACAGTTCAACTCTCACATCCATACATGACCACTGGAAAAACCATAGCCTTGACTAGATGGACCTTTGTTGGCAAAGTAATGTCTCTGCTTTTGAATATGCTATCTAGGTTGGTCATAACTTTTCTTCCAAGGAGTAAGCATCTTTTAATTTCATGGCTGCAATCACCATCTGCAGTGATTTTGGAGCCCCCCAAAATAAAATCTGACACTGTTTCCCCATCTATTTCCCATGAAGTGATGGGACCAGATGCCATGATCTTCCTTTTCTGAATATTGAGCTTTAAGCCAGAGATAATCACGATGGTATGATCACTCACCTAGAGCCAGACATCCTGGAATGTGAAGTCAAGTGGGCCTTAGAAAGCATCACTACGAACAAAGCTAGTGGAGGTGATGGAATTCCAGTGGAGCTTCACTCAATATGCCAGCAAATTTGGAAAACACAGCAGTGGCCACAGGACTGGAAAAGGTCCGTTTTCATTCCAATTCCAAAGAAAGGCAATGCCAAAGAATGTTCAAACTACCACACGATTGCACTCATCTCACACACTAGTAAAGCAATGCTCAAAATTCTACAAGCCAGGTTTCAGAAATACGTGAATTCTGAACTTCCAGATGTTCAAGCTGGGTTTAGAAAACGCTGAGTAATCAGAGATCAAATTGCCAACATCTGCTGGATCATGGAAAAAGCAAGAGAGTTCCAGAAAAACATCTATTTCTGCTTTGTTGACTATGCCAAAGCCTTTGACTGTGTGGATCACAATAAACTGTGGAAAATTTTTCAAGAGATGGGAATACCAGACCACCTGACCTGCCTCTTGAGAAACCTATATGCAGGTCAGGAAGCAACAGTTAGAACTGGACATGGAACAGCAGACTGGTTCCAAATAGAAAAAGGAGTATGTCAAGGCTGTATATTGTCACCCTGCTTATTTAACTTATATGCAGAGTACATCATGAGAAATGCTGGGCTGGAAGAGGCAGAAGCTGGAATCAGGATTGCTGGGAGAAATATCAATCACCTCAGATATGCAGATGACACCACCCTTATGACACAAAGTGAAGAGGAACTAAAAAGCCTCTTGATGAAAGTGAAAGAGGAGAGTGAAAGAAGTATTCCAGGGAAAGCAGTAAACTCAAAGACACCTCTCAACAAAAGTGAAATATCTTAGCCTGGTTCTGTTTACATCAATGACAAATGAGACTATTCAATATTATAGGTGTTTCAGTATAATAATGCAGTTCAGTTCAGTAGCTCAGTCGTGTCTGACTCTTTGCAACCCTATGAGTTGCAGCATGCCAGGTCTCCCTGCCATCACCAACTCCCGGAGTTTACCCAAACTCATGTCCATCAAGTCAGTGATGCCATCCAGCCATCTCATCTTCTATCGTCCCCTTCTCCTCCTGCCCCCAATCCCTCCCAGCATCAGAGTCCTTTCCAATGAGTCAACTCTTCTCATGAGTTGGCCAAAATATTGGAGTTTCAGCTTTAACATCAGTTCTTCCAATGAACACCCAGGACTGATCACGTTTGGACTGGTTGGACTTCCTTGCAGTCCAAGGGACTCTCAAGAGTCTTCTCCAACACCACAGTTCAAAAGCATCAATTCTTTGGCGCTCAGCTTTCTTCACCATCCAACTCACATGTCCATACATGACCACTGGAAAAACCATAGCCTTGACTAGACGGACCTTTGTTGGTGAAGTAATGTCTCTGCTTTTTAATATGCTATCTAGGTTGGTCATAACTTTCCTTCCAAGGAGTAAGCGTCTTTTAATTTCATGGCTGCAGTCACCACCTGCAGTGATTTTGGAGCCCCCAAAATAAAGTCTGACACTGTTTCCACTGTTTCCCTATCTATTTCCTATGAAGTGATGAGACCAGATGCCATGATCTTCATTTTCTGAATGTTGAGCTTTAAGCCAACTTTTTCACTCTCCTCTTTCACTTTCATCAAGCGGCTTTTTAGTTCCTCTTCACACTCTGCCATAAGGGTGGTGTCATCTGCATATCTGAGGTTATTGCTGTTTCTCCCGGCAATCTTGATTTCAGCTTGTGCTTCTTCCAACTATATTTTAGAAACATAAATATACATCTCTACCTCTTCACACATCACCCATTGCCTGTCCATAGATCTGTGTCTGCTCATTATCATCTACCTAGAAATATAACTACAAGCAGCGTAAAAATCAGTGGTTTTCAAAACTGGGGAGCCTTTAACATATGCCAATACCCAGACATCCACCCTAGACCAATTAAAGGAGAATCTGTGGTGATTGAAATTAGTCTTAGGCCTTTATAAAGCTTTCTAGATTATTCTAATTTGCATTTAGAGTTGAGAACTGCTGCTGTAAGCTCTCAAACTGGGATGCCACTCAGACCTAATCTTCATTCAGTCTTTCTATATCCTTAGAGGAAGATCAGCTACTTCTTTCTTAAATGCTTCTGGCTTTTCTCTTGACCTCCTCAACCAGGATGATCCATGATCCACGGTCCATAAAATACATAAGTGTAGTGAACAGAGAGCAAAGGAGCCCAGCTACTTGGCTCCTGGTGCTTCTCCCTTTTCAGCTGGAGGTTTGTTTTTGACCTCTGTAAGAGAAGAGGAAGGAGGGAAACTAAATTAATTTTTCTGACTTTTTGCTAATGGGATATGAATGTATTTCGTATCTGAGCTGTGTTAAGAACAACAACAAAAACAAAAAAAATAAACAAAAACCAGATGTATGCTGGAGCCAGGTCTTCACAACTCAACAGAGACAAGTGTTAGATTCTCAGGAACTTGGGGAGACGGTTTTGTCCCATTGGTAGCTCAAATTTGGCCAGGATAGGAGCATTTACACTGTAGACATCAGCAAATGTTACAAATCAGGATTCCCTCTTTTCCTCCCTACAGAGAATTGACTGTCAAATATCTTTCCATCAAAGTACTGGATATGAGTACTGAAAAAATGCTTCTCAAACCTTGTCCTTAATTTGAAGTTCAGGGAAAAGGGGTAGGAGGCATAGCAGCTTTATGGTTCTTTGCCTCATCAAATTAGATAAATTACCATCTTGATAAGATCTTCTAAGACTGGAGAGAGAGGAACATGAACTGAAATTGATTCTAATAAACTATGTGCTTCCTTATGTAGAACTAATAAAGTGTATTTATCATTAAAGGTAGAAATACACTGTAGGTGTTTCTCAACATATTAAAGCTAATTGGTGCTCTTGCAACAGTTCAGCCTTACTAATTAATATCCAACTTGTATGTTTTTCAAACGTATGCTCGAAGAAGCAGTGTTGTTCTTTTTTTTTTTTTCCTAAATACCATGTTATTTTTTATGTGGAGATGAGCTTAGGTAGTTTTGGCAAATTATATTTTTATAAATAGCATCTCTTTTTCTCTGTAGAGTAAAAATTATTTCTAAGGGGAAAATAATTTATGCAAGATCCTATTGCTTTCCAAGAACATGTTACTGACACAAATAGAAGGTGACACAAAATGAATGATTATTGTGTAAGCATCCTGAGATAACTGGGTTTTTAAATCTACTCTCTTATTCAGTATTTTCTCTTCCATCGAATAAACTTAAAACATAAACTTATGTTAATTTACACAAACACTCAACAAAACCAAAGATCCATAAATAAATAAATAAATATCCTGACCTTGACTTTATTAAACTCGAATGCTTCATAACTCCTATTATTTCCCACATCCAACAAACTTCAGGCAGCTGCTATGCTCATGTCCTCCCATCTACATCTTCCTCTCTGTATTGCAAACCTATTCCTTCTGTTTCTACATGTCTCATATGTTAAGTTTTCAAGGCTACTCAGTGACCCCCACTTTCCTGACCCCCTCTTGTTGACTAGTGCTCTGTGATCCAGGACTCCATTATGAACTGTACCTCTATATCCTTCATTCCACTTTCCAGCCCCCATTAACATACATCATTCCTGAGACTCCCTGTTCCTTCAAGGACTTACTGTGCTCCTTGCTTTTCTAACGGAGGACTTCATGGAACAGTCAGTGTCTCATCCAAAACACCCATCTGAACACTGGGAACTTCAAACAAAATTGTAGGAGAATGTTGGAGCAATTTGAAGGTGAACAGTCACTTGACAGTACTCATAAAACCATATCCAAAGTGGAAAAAGCCCTCTTCACCTATCTCTAAAGGAAATTATTGGTGAGCTCCAACTGAAATGACAGGCTCTTTTTAAGATGAACTCTTGCCTGTAAGTATTTTTGCCAGTTTATCTAACTGCATCAATAACAGTATATTCAAGTCTTGAGTTTGGCAGGTAATAGGAGAGAGAAACTGGAATTTTGTTAGGTGCCCTCAGTCAGTTCCCACTCAGCACATGCAGTGCTGCTGTTGTTCAGTTGCTGAGTCATGCCTGCCTCTTTGCAGCTCCATGAACAGCAGCACACCAGGCTTCCTTGTCCTTCACTATCTCCTGGAGTTTGCTCAAACTCATGTCCATTGAGACATCCAACCATCTCATTCTCTGTTGCCTGCTTCTCCTCCTGCTCTCAATCTTTCCCAGCATCAGGGTCTTTTCCAAAGAGTCGGATCTTTGCATCAGGTAGCCAAAGTATTAGAGCTTCAGCATCAGTCCTTCCAATGGATATTCAGGGTGGATTTCCTTTCGGATTCACTGATTTGATCTCCTTGCTGCCCAAGGGACTCTCAAGAGTCTTCTCCAGAACCACAGTTTGAAGCATCAATTCTTTGGTGCTCAGCCTTCTTTATGGTACAACTCTCACATCCATACATGACTACTGGAGAAATGATAGCTTTGATTATATGGACGTTTGCCAGCAAAGTGGTATCTCTGCTTTTAACACTCTGTCTGGGTTCATCACAGCTTTTCTTTCAAGGAGCAGGTGTCTTTTAATTTCATGGCTGCAGTCACCATGCACAGTAATTTTGGAGCCCAGGAAGATAAAGTCTGTTACTGTTTCCATTGTTTCCCCATCTATTTGCCTGAAGTTATGGGACCAGATGCCACAATCTTAGTTTTTTTGGTGAGTTGTAATCAGTTTTTACTCTCCTCTTTCACCTTCATCAAGAGTCTCTAGTTCCTCTTCTCTTTCTGCCATAAGGGTGGTGTCATCTGTATATCTGAGGTTATTGCTATTTCTCCCGGCAGTCTTAGATTCCAACTTGTGCTTCATCCAGCCTGGCATTACTCATGGTGTACTCTGCATATAAGTTAAATAAACAGGGTGACAATATATATCCTTGACATACCCCTTTCCCAATTTTAAACCAGTGTGTTGTCCCACGTCTGGCTCTAATATGCTGCTTCTTGACCTGCATACAGGTTTCTCAGCAGGCAGGTAAGGTGGCCTGTCATTCTCATCTCTTTAAGAATTTTCCACAGTTTGTTGTGATCCACACAGTCAAAGGTTTTAGTGTACCCAATGAAGCAGTGAAAGTGAAAGTAAAGTCGCTCAGTCGTGTCCAACTCTTTGCGACCCTGTGGACTGAAGCCTACCAGGCTCTTCCATCCATGGGATTTTCCAGGCAAGAGTACTGGAATGGGTTGCCATTTCCTTCTCCAGGGGATCTTCCTGACCCAGGGATTGAACCCAGGTCCCCTGCATTATAGGCAGACACTTTTACCATCTGAGCCACCAGGGAAGTCCAATGAAGCAGAAGTAAATGTTTTTTTCTGGAATTCTCTTACTTTTTCTATGATCTAGCGAATGTTGACAATTTGATCTCTGGTTCATCTGCCTTTTCTAAATCCAGCTTGTACATCTGGAAGTTGTTGGTTCACATACTACTGAAGCCTAACTTGAAAGATTTTGAGCCTTACCTTGCTACCTTATGAAATGAGCACAATTGTGTAGTAGTTTGAACATTCTTTGACATTGCCCTGCTTTGGCAATTAGCCTGTGCTTAAAAACCTCTTAGAAATTTAAGTCTTCTTTGAAAATTGTACATTCAGCTGACATAATACTGTACATCCAAAATATTTGATTTAGAAAGACTCATTCATGATATGAGAAAATAGTGTATAGTAAATGAATTAATAAAAACAGTATTGAAATTGTTTGTGATCGTAACTTAAAAACATGCTGGGGGAACAGGCATTATCTCTGAATGGTGTGATTATAGGTGAGTGTTAGTTCTAAACACTGACACAGTATGCATGTATAAATATGTCTATTGTTGAAAAATATCTTCATGAAATTATGAAAAGGTTATAAAATTCCTGATCATAGGCTCTTCATAATCTATAACATGACATAAAATAAGTCAAAATTAGTCATACAAGAAATGACCTGAGCCTTACAAATCAGAGAAACATTTGTCATCTGAAATTTTTCTATCAACTCCTTAATATCTGACATATTTTTAATAAAGAGCCAGTTATTAAGTTCTCTGTTTAGAGCAACTGATGTCCAGTAATAATCCCACAAAGAGTCAAATAGTAAATACTCTTAATATGTGTATAATGAGGTATAAACAATCTGTTCTTAGGACCAGAAGGAACTGTGTCCCACTTACTTCTTTCCCAAGCCCTAGAAAAGAACTTTAGATACTACAAGAAATTATATCCACATAGAGGAGTCCCATTCTCAATAAGCTGCCTCCGTGACAAGCAGACTTACAAATCCAGACCAAGAGAGAGTTAATATTCCCTCTCTTCACCTCCCTGCCTCTCCCAGTTCCCTGGGTACAGCTTTTAATTTTAAACAGCAATATTTCTAGTACTTTTTTCCTTGCTTGTGCAATGGCTGCCTTGTCATCTTTCCGGAATGCATTTCATTGTCTCTCTTTTTAAAATTTTAACTATGATGTTCTATCTGCTGTTACTGAACTGGACTGTCCCAAAAATGTAAATGTAGACTCAATCCCACTGGGAATTGCCTAAAAGAATCATTTGCCTGGTAAACAGCAAATTGTAAAATGGATTTTAACTTGCTTCAATTAAGAATGGCAACAGCATCAACAACCAAAACGTAGAGGAAGAAGAAGGAAGAAAAGGAGGAGACAGTGGCTTGCTCAGATTGCATTGCCGGCATGTCTGAATCCCCTTATTCTCTATCCATTGAGTGGAAGGGAGCATTGAAGCAGCCAGAATACTTAACACTGATAGTAGAGTTGCTTGAAATTTTGCTGGGCTGTGGGGTTGGGCAGAAAGAAACATAAGGGAGCTGACACATTTCTGCTTCCTATAATGAAGGATCTCGGAGTACCTGAAAGCTCCCTCATTTAAAATTTTACTTTTTACAGTATTTATAACGAGATGTTTTGCCTGCCAACTTGCTTGATAGAAAGGAAGGTATTCCCTCCCTTTTTATGGGAAAGTAGTAAAACAACTTAGAATACTTCAGGTATGAAAAGACTAGATCATTTATTCAACTGTTTATTGAATGCCTACCATGTGCCAGAGCCTCTGCAAAGCACTGGATGAACTATCTATGTCTCTGAGTCTGTTTCTGTTTTTCAAATAAATTAATTTGTATCTTAATTTTTAAGATTCTACATATATTTATCTTTTTCAATCTGGCTTCCTTCACCCAATATGATAATCTCTAGGTCCATCAAAGTTGCTGCAGAAGGCACTAGTCATTCTTTTCTATGACTAATATTCCATTGTGTGTGTGTGTGTATATATATATATATATGTATATAAATATATATATATATATACACATATGTGTGTGTGCCTAGGTACATATGTGTACCACATCTTCTTTACCCATTCATCTATCAATGAACACCTAGGTTGCTTTCATGTCTTAGCTATTGTAAATGGTGCTGCTGTGAACAGTGGGGTGCAAATATCTTTTGAAATTAGAATTTTCTCCAGATTTTTACCCAGGAGTAGGATTCCAGGATCATATGTTAATTCTAAGTTTTTTAAGGAACCTCCATACTGATCTCCATAGTGGATATACGAATTTAAATTCCTACCAACAATGTATGAGGGTTTCTTTTCTCTACACCATTTTCAGCATTTATTATTTGTAAACTTCTTTTTGATAATGGGCATTCTGACTGCTATAGGATGATACCTCATTGTAGTTTTGATTTACATTTCTGTAATAATTAATGATGTTAACAATCTTTTCATGTGCCTGTTGGCCATCTGTATGTCTAAACAGAAATGTCTGTTTAGATATTCTGAATATAAGTTAAATAAGCAGGGTGACAATATGCAGCCTTGACATACTCCTTTTCCTATTTGGATCCAGTCTGTTGTTCCATGTCCAGTTCTAACTGTTGCTTCCTGACCTGCATATAGGTTTCTTAAGAGGCAGGTCAGGTGGTCTGGTATTCCCATCTCTGTCAGAATTTTCCAGTTTATTGTGACCCACACAGCCAAAGGCTTTGGCATAGTCAATAAAGCAGAAATACATGTTTTTCTGGAACTCTCTTGCTTTTTTGATGATTCAGCAGATGTTGGCAATGTGATCTCTGGTTCCTCTGCCTTTTCTAAACTCAGCTTGAATATCTGGAAGTTCACAGTTCATGTATTGCTGAAGCCTGGCTTGGAGAATTTTGAGCATTGCTTTACTAGTGTGTGAGATGAGTGCAATTGTGTGGTAGTTTGAGCATTCTTTGGCATCGCCTTTCTTTGGAATTGGAATGAAAACTGACCTTTTCCAGTCCTGTGGCCACTGCTGTGTTTTCCAAATGTGCTGGCATATTGAGTGCAGCACTTTCACAGCATCATCTTTCAGGATTTGAAATAGCTCCACTGGAATTCCATCACCTCCACTAGCTTTGCTCATAGTGGTTTCAAAGGCCCACTTGACTTCACATTCCAGGATGTCCGGCTCTAGGTGAGTGATCACACCATCGTGATTATCGTGATCATGAAGATCTTTTTGTACAGCTCTTCTATGTATTCTTGCCACCTTGCCAGGGTCCTGCCCTGGTGGATCCAGGGTAATTCAAAGCGGGGATGGTGTGGCATGGAAAAACTTATTTATTTAGAAATATAAAAGAGAGATTAGGAAAGAATAGTGTAGGGGGAAATATAGTGGAGAAAAGATGCTGAATAACTAGGTTTACATGGCGAACTAATAAAACCTCGGGACAAGAGATTTGCACCATCTACGTTAGGCCACTGGTACCTGTCTGAATAGCAGAGGGTGCCCCATCTTGGGCTCCCTCTCTCGTGGATCTTAAAAGCCAGGGCAAGTGAGTAGACATGGCGAGCCTTCATGCCCCAGATGGGAATTCAGCCTGAAAATACAGTAAGAAAAGAAGACATGGGGGAAACCAGTCTTTCCAGTGACTTGCCCATCCTCTATTGTCTGGAAAGGTCTCATATACTTTTGATTTAACATAGAGATCAATGGGTAATACAAAATTATGCAGTGTCAGCAGCCCTGACTTTTATCGAGACCAGGCTTTTTCTCTGCATACTTAGTTGTATACACAAGTCTTAGGTGATTTACATCATCTTCTGGCCAGAAGGCAAATTAACATTTTACAGCCCTTTTCTGATAAGGGTAATAGTGTTGTTCTTCCCAAAGTCTGGTGCCACTCTCAGAAAGCACTAAATAAAGTTACATTCTTACACAACAAGGACACAGCAATTTGCAACAATGAAAGAAGTACAGTGATTTATAACAAAGAGAAAGTTAATTAACTCAAAAGTCTAGTGTTGCTAACATCAAAAACTACTATATTCCTTTTTCTATATCCCAATTACATTGATTAATATCCTTCAGGTGCCTAAAATATAGAGAATATGGAGGCCTGGCAGCAGTCATTGACTCAACAGTGAAACTCGTCAACAATACAATTTTTAGCTTTTTAGAAAAGGCTCTGTATCTCTAAGATGCTCTAAGCTTCGTGCCTCTCGCACTTGGGGGCCGTAAACAATTCACAAGCTGCAAAAGTCCGGGTAGACTGGTTAGGTAAGGTAGAAAGCCATCAAAGAGGTTTAAACCGAGACGCACTTTTTATATGCAGGAGACTGTTAACTGAAGCCCTGAGTTAACTTTTTCCAGAGAATGTCAGGAGAGTGGAAAGCACAGTACAATAAAACAGGCAAACTCTGGTTTTGGGGGATAGATGCTCAGGAAAACCCAGGGGGAACCCCTGAAGCCAGATCATGCCTTTGCTTTTTGTCTGGCTTCCTTCCTCATGACCTTTGCCACAGGCTGGATTCCTCACACTGGCTCCCGACACCACCTAGTCTTAATATCTTCTGCTTCTGTTAGGTCCATACCATTTCTGTCCTTTATCAAGCCCATCTTTGCATGAAATGTTCCCTTGGTATCTCTAATTTTCTTGAAGAGATCTCGAGTCTTCCCCCATTCTGTTGTTTTCCTCTATTTCTCTGTACTGATCGCTGAGGAAGGCTTTCATATCTGTCCTTGCTATTCTTTGGAACTCTGCATTCAGATGCTTATATCTTTCCTTTTCTCCTTTGCTTTTTGCTTCTCTTCTTTTCACAACTATTTGTAAAGCCACCTCAGACAGCCATTTTGCTTTTTTGTATTTCTTTTCCATGGAAATGGTCTTGATCCCTGTCTCCCGTACAATATCATGAACCTCCATCCATAGTTCATCAGGCACTCTATCTATACACCATGAGAAACCCTGGGCTGGAAGAATCACAGGCTGGAATCAAGATTGCCAGGAGAAATATCAATAACCTCACATATACAGGTGACACCACCCTTATGGCAGAAAGTGATAAAGAACTAAAAAGTCTCTTGATGAAAGTGAAAGAGGAGGGGGAAAAGTTGCTTAAAGCTCAACATTCAGAAAACGAAGATCATGGCATCTGGTTCCATCACTTCATGGGAAATAGATGGGGAAACAGTGGACACAGTGTCAGACTTTATAATTTGGTGCTCCAAAATCACTGCAGATGGTGACTGCAACCAAGAAATTAAAAGACGCTTACTCCTTGGAAGGAAAGTTATGACCAACCTAGATAGCATATTAAAAGCAGAGACATTACTTTACCAACAAAGGTCCGTCTAGTCAAGGCTATGGTTTTTCCAGTGGTCATGTATGGATGTGAGAGTTGGACTGTGAAGAAAGCTGAGTGCCGAACAATTGATGCTTTTGAACTGTGGTGTTGGAGAAGACTCTTGAGAGTCCCTTGGACTGCAAGGGGATCCAATCAGTCCATTCTAAAGGAAATCAGTCCTGGTGTTCTTTGGAAGGACTGATGCTAAAGCTGAAACTCCAATACTTTGGCCACCTCATGTGAAGAGTTGACTCATTGGAAAAGACTCTGATGCTGGGAGGGAATGGGGTCAGGATGAGCAGGGGATGACAGAGGATGAGATGGCTGGATGGCATTACCGACTTGATGGACATGAATCTGAGTCAACTCTGAGAGTTGGTGATGGACAGGTAGGCCTGGAGCGCTGTAATTCATGGGGTCACAAATAGTTGGACATGACTGAGCGACTGAACTGAACTGATTTAAATATTCTGCCCCTTTAATTTGGTTGATTGTTTGATATTAAGCTGTACGTGTCGTTTTTATATTCCAGCAATTAATCTGTTGTTGGTCACATTATTTGCAAATATTTTCTCCAATTCTGTAGGTTGTCTTTTCATTTTGTTTATGGTTTTCTCTGTTGTGGCAAAAGCTTTTAAATTTAATTAGGTCTTATTTGTTTATTTTTATTTCCATTACTCCAGGTGATGGATTCAAAAATATATTCCTCAGATTTATGTCAAAGACTTATGTCAAATATATCTCTACATATTTTTGCCATGTAAACAAATGATAAAGAATCTTGTTTTTGTAGCTTTTATCCTTCCCTTTTCAACTTCAGCTTCTTCAGCATTACTGGTTGGGGCATAGACTTGGATAACTGTGATACTGAATGGTTTGCCTTGGAGACGAACAGAGATCATTCTGTCGTTTTGAGGTTGCATCCAAATACTGCATTTCAGACTCTTTTTGTTGACCATGATGGCTACTCAATTTCTTCTGCCCACAGTAGTAGATATAATGGTCATCTGAGTTAAATTCACCCATTCCAGTCCATTTTAGTTTTCTGATTCCTAGAATGTCAACGTTCTCCCTTGCCATCTCTTTTGACCACTTCCAATTTGCCTTGATTCATGGACCTGACATTCCAGGTTCCTATGCAATATTGCTCTTTACAGCATTGGATCTTGCTTCTAGCACCAGTCACATGCACCACTGGTTATTGTTTTTGCTTTGGCTCCATCCCTTCATTCTTTCTAGAGTTATTTCTCCACTGATCTTCAGTAGTATATTGGCACCTAATGACCTGGGGTGTTCCTCTTTTGGTATCCTATCATTTTGCCTTTTATATTGTTCATGGGGTTCTCAAGGCAAGAATACTGAAAGAACTAACACCCCAAAAGATGTCCTTTTCATTATAGGGGACTGGAATGCTAAAGTAGGAAACCAAGAAACACCTGGAGTAACAGGCAAATTTGGCCTTGGAATGTGGAATGAAGCAGGGCAAAGACTAATAGAGTTTTGCCAAGAAAATGCACTGGTCATAGCAAACACCCTCTTCCAACAACACAAGAGAGGACTCTACACATGGACATCACCAGATGGTCAACACCAAAATCAGACTGATTATATTCTATGCAGCCAAAGATGGAGAAGCTCTATAAACAAAAAAAAGACCAGGAGCTGACTGTGGTTCAGATCATGAACTCCTTATTACCAAATTCAGACTTAAACTGAAGAAATTAGAGAAAACCACTAGACCATTCAGGTATGACCTAAATCAAATCCCTTATGATTATACAGTGGAAGTGAGAAATAGATTTAAGGGCCTAGATCTGATAGATAGAGTGCCTGATGAACTACGGAATGAGGTTCGTGACATTGTACGGGACACAGGGATCAAGACCATCCCCATGGAAAAGAAATGCATAAAAGCAAAATGGCTGCCTGGGGAGGCCTTACAAATAGCTATGAAAAGAAGAGAGGTGAAAAGCAAAGGAGAAAAGGAAAGACATAAGCGTCTGAATGCAGAGTTCCAAAGAATAGCAAGAAGAGATAAGAAAGCCTTCTTCAGCGATCAATGCAAAGAAATAGAAGAAAACAACAGAATGGGGAAGACTCGAGATCTCTTCAAGAAAATCAGAGATACCAAGGGAACATTTCATGCAAAAAGGGGCTCGATAAAGGACAGAAATGGTATGGGCCTAACAGAAGCAGAAGATATTAAGAAGAGGTGGCAAGAATACACGGAAGAACTGTACAAAAAGATCTTTACAACCCAGATAATCATGATGATGTGATCACTCATCTAGAGCCAGACATCTTTGGAATGTGAAGTCAAGTGGGCCTTAGAAAGCATCACTACAAACAAAGCTCCACTGGAATTCCAGTGGAGCTGTTTCAAATCCTGAATGATGATGCAGTGAAAGTGCTGCATTCAATATGCCAGCAAATTTGGAAAACTCAGCAGTGTCTGCAGGACTGGAAAAGATCAGTTTTCATTCCAATTACAAAGAAAGGCAATGCCAAAGAATGCTCAAACTACCGCACAATTGCACTCATCTCACATGCTAGTAAAGAATTGCTCAAAATTCTCCAAGCCACGCTTCAGCAATACGTGAACCGTGAACTCCCTGATGTTCAAGCTGGTTTTAGAAAAGGCAGAGGAACCAGAGATCACATTGCCAACATCCGCTCGATCATGGAAAAAGCAAGAGAGTTCCAGGAAAACATCTATTTCTGCTTTGTTGACTATGCCAGATTCTTTGACTGTGTGGATCACAATAAACTGTGGAAAATTCTGACAGAAATGGGAATACCAGACCACCTGACCTGCCTCTTGAGAAATCTGTATGCAGGTCAGGAAGCAACAGTTAGAACTGGACATGGAACAATAGACTGGTTCCAAATAGGAAAAGGAGTACATCAAGGCTGTATATTGTCACCCTGCTTATTTTACTTCTATGCAGAGTACATCATGAGAAACACTGGACTGAAAAAAACACAAGCTGGAATCAAGATTGCTGGGAGAAATATCAATAACCTCAGATATGCAGATGACACCACCCTTATGGCAGAAAGTGAAGAGGAACTAAAAAGCCTCTTGATCAAAGTGAAAGTGGAGAGTGAAAAAGTTGGCTTAAAGTTCAAAATTTAGAAAACGAAGATGATGGCATCTGCTCCCATCACTTTATGGGAAATAGATGGGGAAACAGTGAACACAGTGTCAGACTTTATTTTGGGGGCTCCAAAATCACTGCAGATGGTGACTGCAGCCATGAAATTAAAAGACGCTTACTCCTTGGAAGAAAAGTTATGACCAGCCTAGATAGTATATTCAAAAGCAAAGTCATTACTTTGCCGACTAAGGTCCATCTAGTCAAGGCTATGGTTTTTCCTGTGGTCATGCATGGACGTGAGAGTTGGACTGTGAAGAAGGCTGAGCACCGAAGAATTGATGCTTTTTAACTGTGGTGTTGGAGAAGACTCTTGAGAGTCCCTTGGACTGCAAGGGGATCCAACCAGTCCATTCTGAAGGAGATCAACCCTGGGATCTCTTTGGAAGGAATGATGCTGAGTCTGAAGCTCCAGTACTTTGGCCACTACATGTGAAGAGTTGATTCATTGGAAAAGACTCGAATGCTGGGAGGGATTGGGGGCAGGATGAGCAGGGGATGACCGAGGATGAGATGGCTGGATGGCATCATGGACTCGATGGAGTTGAGTCTGAGTGAACTCTGGGAGTTGGTGATGAACAGGAGGCCTGGCGTGCTGCGATTCATGGGGTCCCAAAGAGTCAGACATGACTGAGCGACTAAACTGAACTGATCCTACCCTTGTAGCTCAGCTGGTATAGAATCGACGTGCAATGTGGTTTGGGAAGATTCCCTGGAGAATGGAACGTCTGCGCACTCCATTTTGAGTTTATCTTTGTGTATGATGTTAAGAAGTGTTTTAATTTCATTCTTTTACATGTAATTTTCCAGTTGTTCCTAACACTACTTGTTGAAGAGACTGTCTTTTTCCTGTCGTATATTCTTTCCTTCTTTGTCAAGAATAACATGCCCATTTGTGCATGAGTTTATCTCCAGGCTTTCTGTCCAGCCCTTTGGTCTATACTTTTGGGATTTTTGCCAGTACCATTCTGTCTTGATGACTGTAGCTTTGTAGTATAGTCTGAAATCAGGTAGGTTGATTCCTTCACCATGTTGCTGTTAAACATCATGTATTCTCAATATCCTCTAATCTGTGAGTTTCTTAGGTTTTTCCTTTTCTTTCATGATCTTAACACTTTAAGAAAGTATTCTTTAAGTATCTCTTGGAGTGTTACCTCTGTTAGTTTTGTTTTTGTTTTCTTATACTTGGAATGAGATTATGGATTTGGGAGAAACCTACTACAGAAGGATAATGTCCTGATCACTGTCACATATCAAGAGGTACACGTTAGCACTAGACCTTTGTACTGATATTTTGATACTAAGTATCAGAACTTAGTAATGATAATCTCATAGATCTCATGTAGATCTATGAGATTTCTTCTTTGTAAAGTTACTGGGTTTTATTTTTGTCCCTTTTTTATACTCTATGGTTTTGCCAGTAGTCATGTATGGCTATGAGAGTTGGACTATAAAGAAAACTGAGCACCAAAGAATTGATGCTTTTGATCTGTTATGTTGGATAAGACTTTTGAGAGTCCACTGTACTGCAAAGCTATCAAACCAGTCCATCCTAAAGGAAATCAATCCTGAATATTTATTGGAAGTACTGATGCTGAAGCTGAAACTCCAATACTTTGGCCACCTGATGCAAAGAAACTGACTCATTAGAGAAGTCCCTGATGCTGGGAAAGACTGAAGGCAGGAAAAGGGGATGACGGAGGATGGGATGGTTTCATGGCATAACCAACTCTATGGACATGAGTTTGAGCAAGCTCTGGGAGTTGGTGATGGACAGCGAAGCCTGGCATGCTGCAGTCCATGGGGTCGCAAAGGGTCAGACACAACTGAGCGACTGAACTGAACTGAACTGATACCCTACTTATGAAAAGTGAGTCCTTAAGTCCAACCAAAGGGAGGTGTAGGAATCTCTACCTCTTGGAGGCAGGGATATCAAATAATTTGGGGAAATCTGTTAGAACCATCATAGCAATAATGTGTTTTGGGGAGAAATACTCTGAATTTGTGCAAATATCCTGTTGCTTCTTGAAGTTTCACTTATACATTTTAATGTGACTTGGCGGAACATGCCTGGGGCAATTATTACTGAAGAGAATTTTTACTTCTCTCATTCCTTCTGTTTAACATTTGGAATTATCCTATAATAAAGATTGACCATTCTCTCCATTCATTTACTTATCCATTCATTTGCTTATATCAATATGGACTCATGGATATTTATGTTGTTTGAGAGGATTATAAGCCAATACTATAATTGCTTATTTTGTTGTTCAAACTATTCTAGCTTTTAGCTTTGGGAGTTCTTTCAGTGTGGTTCCTATGACTTTTGACATGCACTGGTGTTGATTTTTGAGTAATTCCTTGCTGTTTAAAACCAGAAATGTTGAGCCAACCTTGTATTGCTGAGATGAGCTCCACTTGTTTGTGGCATATTAGCCTTTTATATAGTTCTAGATTTTACTTTCTAATATTTTAAAGTAGAAAGAAGTGGGTGTAGCTCTAAATAGTAACTTGAGGTATCTTTGAGTTGATGACCAGTTCTGTGTCTAAACTGTATCAAAGCCAATGTCCTAGTTGGGATATCGTGCCACAGTTTTGTAAGATACTTCCTTTTGGGGAAGCCAAGTGGTGTTACACAGGACCTATCTGTAGCATTTCTTAAATGGCAGATAGATCTACAGTTATTTCAAAATGAAAATTTTTATTATAAAAATATGACAGATAGATGGAGGAGCAATAGAAATATACCATATTGTAGAATCCTTGCCCTATATCTAAACTGATACACATAAGAAAAGTATACTATAAACCTTAAAAAAATCCACTGAGAAAATAAAACAAGTGTACATATGCCTGGAGAATCCCATGGACAGAGGGGCCTGGCAGGCCCCAGTCCATGGGACCACAGAGTCAGACATGACTAAATTATTAACTTTTCACTTTCATGAATAAAATATAAGTTTAAAATACTTTAAAATATTATTAAAAATAAAATGATACAGTTTTGTTAATTCCAAAGTCCAGTTCAGAACAGGGAACGTTACCAGTGATGAAGGATATAATTTTGTAATAACAAAACCATCCATTTATGAGTAGGATATAACAATCAAATGTTTATGCACCTAATGCAAACCTTTGAAACATATGAAGCGAAATGTATAAATCTGAAAGAAGAAGTAGACATATCTATAATTATATTTGGAGATTTCAACAGTTCTAAAAAATGATGAATCAAGGAAACAATTAGTAGAGATAAAGACAAGGGAAAAATTACAAATGTTCGAGAAAATCTACCTGATGGAGACTTGTACAACATTCAGTCAGTTTAGTCGCTTAGTGTGTCCGACTCTTTGTGACCCCATGGATTGCAGCACCCCAGGCTTCCCTGTCCATCACCAACTCCAGGGCTTACTCAGATTCATGTCCATCCAGTCAGTGATGCCATTCAACCATCTCATCCTCTGTCATCCCCTTCTCCTACCGTCTTCAATCTTTCCCAGCATCAGGGTCTTTTCCAGTGAGTCATTTCTTCACATCAGGTTGCCAAAGTATTGGAGTTTCAGCTTCAGCATCAGTCCTTCCAATGAACACCCAGGGCTGATTTCCTTTAGGATGGACTGGCTGGATATCCTTGCAGTCCAAGGGACTCTCAAGAGTCTTCTCCAACACCACAGTTCAAAAGTACCAATTCAGCGCTCAGTTTTCTTTATAGTCCAACTCTCACGTCCATACATGACTACTGGAAAAAGCATAGCTTTGACTAGATGGACCTTTGTTGGCAAAGTAATGTCTCTGCTTCTTAATATGCTATACAACATTATACCCATGTTATTTACAAGTACACAGGGAAAATTTACTAAATTGATCTTGGCCCAGACAAAGCTAAATAAATATGAATTGACTGAAATCATACAAGGTGTGTTGTCTAACCACAATATGATTAAATTACAAGTTAATAACAGATAGCTATCTGTAATATCACAAATATTTAGAAGCTAAACAACATATTTTTATATAATTAATAGGTAAAAAAATAAAAGTTTTATAAATTAAAAAGTTTATCAATGCAATAAAAGCAACAACCTAACATCTCAGGATGAAAGTGAACGTCACTCAGTAGTATCCGACTCTTTGTTACCCCATGGACTATACAGTCCATGGAATTCTCCAGGCCAGAATAGTAGATTGGGTAGCCTTTCCCTTCTCCATAGGATCTTCCCAACCCAGGGAATGAACCCAGGTCTCCTACATTGCAGGCAGATTCTTTACCAGCTGAGCCACAAGGGAAGTCCAAGAATACTGGAATGGGTAGCCTAGCCCTTCTCCAGGGGATCTTCCCAACCCAGGAATTGAACCAGGGTGTCTTGCATTGCAGGTGGATTCTTTACCAACTGAGCTCTCAGGGAAGCTCACATCTCAGAATATGATGGATGTAACTAGAGTAGTCTTCTATCTAATGAAACCTGAGAAAAATTCAATTTCACATCAATTTCCACATTAAGCACAAGATGACATCAAAGAAATTTGAAGCCAATGATTCTCTGAAAATATAACAACCACAAAACCCCCAAACAGTTCTGCATACTCTAAAATTAATTCAACTCTCCAGTCTGAAGGTCTAACAGTAGAAGAAGTATGTGCACTTCAGGCCTAGACAGTATTTATCTCACTTCTACTATTCTACAAACTGATTAATCAAAGGTTGTGAAACATCAAAAAATTTCAGATAGAAAACAATATATAATCAGGAGACAAAGCTGGATCATGAAATGGCAAACTACTTCACGGTTCTTGCCAGGAAAATCCCATGGACAGAGGAGCCTGGCAGGCTATAGTCCATTAGGTCACAAGAGTTGGACACAACTTAGCGACCAAACCATCTCCACCACCAAGAGACAAAGCAGTCATCACAGTCAGACTCAGAAATGATCAAGATTTTGAAATTTCAGACAAGCATTTGAAAACAACTATGACTAATATTGCAGAAGGCAATGGCACCCCACTCCAGTGCTGCCACCTAGAAGGTACCATGGATGGAGGAGCCTGGTGGGCTGTGGTCCATGGGGTCGCTAAGAGTTGGACACGACTGAGCAACTTCACTTTCACTTTTCACTTTCATGCATTGGAGAAGGAAATGGCAACCCACTCCAGTGTACTTGCCTGGAGAATCCCAAGGACAGGGGAGCCTGGTGGGCTGCCATCTATGGGGTTGCACAGAGTCGGACACAACTGAAGCCACTTAGCAGCATGACTAATATATTCAAGTCTCAAGAGGAGGAAATTGAAATGTGACATTTCAACAGGGAGATGGAAACCATAAGAAAATCCAAAGAAAATGTAGAAATGAAAAACCACAGTAACAGAAATGAAAAATCACTTTTACATACCCAGCAGTAGAGTCAAAACAACTGAAGAAAGCATCGGTGAAGTTGAAGATTTTTTCAGCATTAATTGCCCAAATTAAAACACAAAGAAAAACAAATGAGGGAAAAAATAAAAACAGAACATCCCAAATTCTGAAACAATGTCAAATGGCTTAACATAAATATAATACATGCCCTAATAAAAATGAAGCAATGTGTATTTTAAGAGATAATGGTTGAGAATTTCTAAAAATAGCAAAATACATCAAACCACAGAAACAAGAAATTTTGAGAATTCCAACGTGATGAACATCAAGGGAATTGAAAGACATATATGTCATATGTGTGTTATTTATCGTCTATAGCTCAGAATTAAAGATAAAGAAAATACCTTGAGGACAGAGGACAAAAGTACATATGATGTATACAGGAAAAACTGGCAGATTTGCAACAGACATATTGTCAGAAATTTTGCAAAACCAGAGAAAAGTTACACCATATTTAATGTGCTAAAAGTAAAATGCTATCAACACCCCACACTTATTAAAAGTGAAATATCTTTAATAAATAAAATAGAAATGAACATTTTTAGTTAAAAATAGAGAATTTATTATTACACACCTATACTACAAGATGATTTTTTTAATGGTTTTCAGGAAGACCAAATATGATACAAGATTAATATCTTAGGTTTGCACAAAGATATAAAAATTCCTAGAAACGGCTAGCATAAATATAAAAGTAAAAAACGCAATATTTTAAAGTTTTAGGTGCTCTAAAAGGTAATTTATGGTCACTTGTGTAAGTAGTAGCAATGTATTTGAATTGATAAGTATGAAGAAATAACAATGGTGAAAATTATCATGCAAAAACAGGAAGTAACAATCTACTGTCATTTCTAAGATTTTTATGTTACATGTAAAACCATATAATCATATTTGAAGGTAGGTTGTGATTAAATATGCATATTGTAAACTTTAGAGCAACTGTGAAATTTATAGAGTGATATAAATAATAACCCAATAATGAATTAAATTGATTCTTATGAATATATAAGTAGCTCAGTAACTGCCAGAAAATAAGAAGAATAAAAACAAGAAACAAATGGAGCAAATAGCATTTTTCTATGAGAATTCAATGCTGATTCAGTATTTAAAAAAAAATCTTTCCTTGCAAATCACCATATCTACACATTAAGAGAAAAATAAAGTGTATGATCCCTAAAGCTTATAGAACAGGATATTATTTTGCTGATATAAAGACATCATGAGGATAATTAACCTTCTTCTAGCTTATTCCAATAAAAGAAAATTACCAGGAACCCAGTGCTCCATTGTAGAATTATGGGAAGAAAACATAATGCCATCTTTTGGTTTTCCTTCTTTTACAATGTAGATCTCTGTGCTTAGAGCAGTAATGCTTAGCCCTGGCTATTCATCAACATAAACTGTAGAATTAAAAAAATAAAATTTGAGAGATTTACCCACAGAGTTTTTGAATCAATAGGCCTGGCATTCTGCCTAAATAGTTACATTTTTAAAGTACTGCATTGGAGCATTACCATGTCCCATCAGTGGTTGATTGTCATTGTCCTTGAAAGAACAAGGACCAAAAGTCAACTTGGCCTGTGTTATTTGTCCAAAAATAGCCATTCCTACTAGACCCTTCAAGACAGGATAGAAAATTTTTAATTCTAAGTGAAGAGATACAAGTTACTCAATTCTGGATGGAAATTAATCACTAATATTTAAATATTTGGGAAAGGATAATGTGTTTTAGCTTGACATGCATATTAATTTCATTTTGTGTGATTGTTTCACCATAATGTCTGTGCTGTTTATTGAAGAGATATTCAAAATCTTAACCAAATGGAATTTTTTTCCTCTTTCTCTCTATATTTTATCTCCTTTATCCTATACTCCAGACTCCTGTCTCTCACTCAGTAAAACACACCAGGCATCATCAATAGGAGTGTGGTCACATGCACCACCATGAGGCCATTATAAAAGTATTGCAGTTTACCAGTTATAATTGAATTCTGATTTCAAACAGGTGAATAGGGAAGATAGTGTTCTCTTTTTCGAAAAGTAGTTTTAACACACATTACTAAAAATAAAATATATACTCATGTAAAAACAAAAGCTTATGCAAAACTAAACCAAATTTCTTTGTGAGAATTATTTATTTAAATTATTATACTTTATTGAAATTAAGTGTATTAAACAAAGAGAAAACACCCAATCATGTCACCAAAAAAGGATAATCACAGTCACTATTTTGGTATAGTTTTTCAGACATTTTCACATATAATTATGAAAACATATAAGGAATGTTCTATAAAACTAAAATCAGATATATATAGTATTCTTTTATTTATTTATTTTTAATAATTATTTTTACTAATAGTTTATAATTCATTTATTTTTGCTGTTTGCCTTGTTTTTCCCTCAATTGTTATCTTTCATTTAATTTTTTTGATTATTACTGAAAATATTTTTGTTGTATAGTGGTGATACATCCAAAATGATCCACTTAGATGTCATAATGCCATAAATAGATAATGTTTTCTTATTTATCTAGCTATTTTTGCTCAAAATTATATTTGGGAGATTCAGTAATGCTGTAATGTGTATGAGAGTTTATTTCTTCATAATGCTGAAGAGGATTCCATTGTTGGGTATTCCATAAATTTTTATATTGCAACTAATATTTTGATAAATATTTTTGAAGAATGAAGAGAAGGTGGGGGAAAAGCCATTGCCATTTATTGAGCATTTATTTGCCAAAAACTGTACTCACAACTTACAGGAATTACACCAACTTAATCCTCCCATGGAATCAATCATGTCAGTTTGAATCAGGAGCTCCATGCTTCTTACAGCTTCTCAAAATTCCAGAGGCAGAATAATCCACAGTTAGTTCAATTCTGATATCTAAGTGAGGGTTATAAGAATTATAATAAAAACACAAGAATACTCAGTTAAATTAGGATTTCAGATAAACAGTGAAGACTTTTAAAATGTGCTTATGAGAGGAAATATACTACAGCATAATAAAGGCAGTAGATGATCAACGCACAGCTAGCATCATACTGAGTGGTAAAACCTGAAAGCATTTCCTCTGAGATCACAAATAAGACAAGGGTGCCCATTCTCACCACTTTTATTCAACATAGTTCTAGAAATCCCAGAAATCGGAGAAAAAAAGAAGTACAAGGAATCCAAATTGGAAAAAGAAGCAAAATTGCCACTGTTTGTTTGCCAAGGACAAGATGTTATACATAGAAAATCCTAAAGAATACTAGAGCTTATCAATGAATTTGATAAAGTTGCCAAATACAAAATTAACATATATAATTCTGTTGCATTATAGATTGTAAGCTGAGAGTAATATGTCATAAAGAGAAATTAAGGAAACAATCCCATTTATCCTCACATGAAAATAAATAAATAAATAAAATAAGATATCCTGGAATAAACCTACCTATGGAGGCACAAGGCCTGTACTGTGAAAACTATGATATACTGGTGCAAAAATTGAGAGACACAAACAGATGGAAAGATATACCAAGGTTTTGAATTAGAAGAATCAATATTGTTAAAATAACCATGGTACCCAAGGCAATCTACGGATTCAAAGCAATCCCTATCAAATTATAAATGTCACTTTTCACGTAACTAAAAAGCAATTTTTAAAATTTGTATGGAAATACAAAAGACTCTAAATAGCCAAAGCAATCTTGAGAAAGAGAAACAGAGCTGGAGGAATCAGGCTCTCTGACTTCAGATTATACTACAGTGCTGCAGTAATCAAAACAATATGAGACTTGTGCTAAACTGGACATATGGATCAAAAGAACAGGATAGAAATCCCAGAAATAAAACCCACATACTTATGGTCAGTCAAACTGCAACAAGGGTGGAAAGACTATACAATGGAGAAAGCTGACAACTACATGTGAAAGAATGAAATTAGAACATTCTCTAACACTATACACAAAAATAAACTCAAATGTAAATATAAGACAAGATACTATAAAATGTAAGACCAGATATTATAAAATTCCTAGAGAATAACCTAGGCAGAACACTCTCTTTGACATAAATTACAGGAACATCTTTTTGAGTTTGTCTCCTGGAGTAATGAAAATAAAAACAAAAATAAATGGGACCTAATTGAACTTAAAAGCTTTTGCACAGAAAAGAAAACCATAAACAAAATGAAAAGACAACTTACAGAATGGGAGAAAATATTTGCAAATGATGGAACCAACAATAGATTAATTTCCAGAATATACAAACAGCTCATACAGCTTAATATCAAAGAAACAACCCAAGCAAGAAAAAAGAAAAGAAGACAGAGTATCTAAATAGACATTTCTCCAAAGAAGACATACAGATGGCCAATAGGCACATGAAAAGATGCTCAACATCAATAATTATTCAGTTCAGTTCAGTCACTAAGTCGTGTCTGACTCTGCGACCCCATGAACTGCAGCACGCCAGGCCTTCCTGTCCATCACCAACTCCCGGAGTTCACCCAAACTCATGTGCATAGAGTCAGTGATGCCATCCAGCTATCTGTTATCCCCTTCTCCTCCTGCCCCAATCCCTCCCAGCATCAAGGTCTTTTCCAATGAGTCAACTCTTCATATGAGGTGGCCAAAGTATTGGAGTCAGCCTCAGCAACAGACCTTCTAGTGAATACTTAGGACTCGTCTTCTTTAGGATGGACAGGTTGGATCTTCTTGCAGTCCTAGGAACTCTCAAGAGTCTTCTCCAGCACCATAGTTCAAAAGCATCAATTCTTCGGCACTCGGCTTTCTGCACAGTCCAACTCTGACATCCATACGTGACCATTGGAAAACCATAGTCTTGACTAGACAGACCTTTGTTGGCAAAGTAATATCTCTGCCTTTTAATATGCTATCTAGGTTTGTCATAACTACAGTGAGTTACTGCTCACCAAACAGAATGCCCATCATCAAGAAATCTACAAAGAATAAATGCTGAGTGTGTGGAGAAAAGGAACCCTCCCACAATGTTTGTGGGAAGGTAAACTGGTGCAGTCTGAAATTTCCTTAGAAACTAAATACAGAGTTACATATGATTCTGCAATCCCACACCTGGACATTTATCCAGAGAAAACTCTAATTCCAAAAGATACTTGCACTCTAGTATTCATAGCATACTATTTACAACAGTCAAGACATAGAAACAGCCTAAATGTCTATCCATAGATGAATAGATAAAAACTATGGTATGTACATATATGCATAATAAAATATTACTCAGTCATAAAAAGAATGAAATAATGCCATTTACAGAAACATGGATGGGCCTAGAAATGATCATATTAAGTGAGCTAAACTTGACAAAGACAAATATCTTATGATGTTAATTATATGTGGAATCTAAAAAAATGATACAAATGGGCTCTGTATCAACCTAGAGGGGTGGGATGGGGAGAGAGATGGGATGGAGCTTCAAAAGGAAGGGGATATATGTATACCTATGGCTAATTCATGTTGAAATTTGGCATAAAACAGCAAAATTTTGTAAAGCAATTATCCTTCAATAAAAAATAATTTAAAAATGATACAAATGAACTTCTTACAAGACAGAGATTCACAGTCATAGAATTCAAACTTATGGTTACCAAATGGGAAAGGGTAAGGCCACCTCATGCGAAGAGTTGACTCATTGGAAAAGACTCTGATGCTGGGAGGGGTTGGGGGCAGGAGGAGAAGGGGACGACAGAGGATGAGATGGCTGGATGGCATCACTGACTCGATGGACATGAGTCTGAGTGAACTCCAAGAGTTGGTGATGGACAGGGAGGCCTGGCGTGCTGCGATTCATGGGGTTGCAGAGTTGGACACGACTGAGCGACTGAACCAAACTGAAGAGAGGGACAAATTGTGTTTGGATTAGCAAATACAAACTGCCATATATAAAACAGATATACAGTAAAGTCCTACTGCATAGCACAGGGAACTATATTTAACAACTTGTCATAATGTATAATACTGCTGCTGCTGCTGAGTCACTTCAGTCGTGTCTGACTCTATGCGACCTCATAGTCAGCAGCTACCAGGCTCCCGTCCCTGGGATTCTCCAGGCAAGAACACTGGAGTGGGTTGCCATTTCCTTCTCCTATGCATGAAAGTGAAAGTGAAGTCGCTCAGTCATGTCCGACCCTCAGTGACCCCATGGACTGCAGCCTACCAGGCTCCTCTGTCCATGGGATTTTCCAGGCAAGAGTACTGGAGTGGGGGTGCCATTGCCTTCTCCATAATGTATAATGGAAAATAATTTTTTAAAAAGATATATGAATCACTTTGCTGTACACTAGAAACTAACACAGCATTGTAGATTAACTGTACTTCAGTTTTTTTAAATGGTTAAAAATGGACTTATGACCTCATGAAACTTTGGGGACAATTTATACTAAAAATTTATTTATTGTTCATCTTAAATCCAAATTTAACTAGACGTTTTGTATTTTATCTGACAAGTTTAAACTAAAGCAATATAATTTTTGAGATTTTTTTCCCCTTGATGAGAGAGAATCCTGTGTGTCAAGCAAATAAAAACATATGCCACTTTTACAAATGTTCCTTACTTGGTTTGTTTATATAAAAAGAACGTCTAGAGTCTACAATTAAAAATTTTCCCATCCTGTCGAACATGACTTAGTGACTAAACAACAACTTCCCTCCCTCAGAAGTCTTCCTTACTAAGCCCACAAAGACACAGAGGGAAAACAAAAAGCATGGCACCAATCATAGAATGACATCAGGTACCTTAAAATAAGTAGGGTCCACTTTACATCCAAGGAAGGGTGCCCTCATGGAAGTGAGCATCCATGAGTATGAGCCAACCTTCCTGAAAGGGATGTTATTCATAGTTGAGGAGGCACCCTCTTCACCCATTTCCCTTCCTATTGTCTTGCAATCTTGAAACAAATCTGGAGACAGCAGCTTTGCAAATCCAATGAATATGCTTGCACGCAACTATCATGAACTTCCCAGAGTAGGGAGTGTCTTCTTTTTCCAAGTATAAAACTAGTAATGATATTAAAGGAAGGTGATTTGAAACTCTGTTACCTTCTTCTCTGGTTTAGAGTTGGGTAAGGATCCTGAGAGCCATCAGCTCCCTTCTGGCTCTGGCCTCAAGTTCCTGTCTGCCAGAATGATGATGAGGCTCTCGTGGATGGCACAGTTATTCAAAGTTAGTATGCCATTCTATGCAGTCTATTTAAAACTATTAGGAGCTTGGATTCTTCCTCCCCTATAATTTAGAGGGCAGAACAGAGAGGCAGTTTGCTCTTAAAACAATGCAACTGCCAGCTCCTGAGCTGCTGTCAGACCGACATCCCTTCTGTGGAAAATAGCTCCCTTGATGTGTGCCAGAGATCTGTGCACCCCCAGATTAATGAGAGAGGGTTTACATTGCTTGTGTTTGATTCTGGACCTTGAAAAGGGGTGAAGTGATTGTAATGGAAGAAACAGAGGAAGAATCCTGAGTGGTAAGCAGGAGACCTGGGTGTAGTTACCTTTTTCTCAATTTGCTGCCCGTTAGTTGTGTGACCTTAGGTAAATTCCTTATCATCTTTGAGCTGCAGTATCCCTATATAAAATACTGAGGCTTGACTAAATTATTGTAAAGAGCCTTTTGAAACTAGAGGTTTATGGCATTTTACATTACCTTTGTTTCCCTTGAGATTTTTGTGTTTTGTTCAGTTCTTCTAGTTATGCCACTTCTTGAGCAATAGTCATAAATCACAGAGCTCACTGGCTCTCTAACAACTCTTTTAGAAACCTTTATGTAACAAACCAGCAAAAGAAATATCAAGGGCTGCTGCCTAAAGGGACTTTGGGAAGAGGGGTAAGAATGTATAATTCTTAAAAAAAAAATTTGAAGTATAAGTGAGAAAAGGAGAAAAGGGGAAATAGAGCAGAGGGAAATATTCAGAAAATTGGACCAAAGGATGAGCTGTAGTGAAACACAGAGGAAAGTATCGTAGTAGTGCAGGGTTAGAATGAGATGCTATCATTTCAAGTGGGTGGTAAAAACATCACAAAAGAAAAGAGTGAGAGATTGTAACACAAAGGAAGAAACAAGTTCAAACTGCAGAAGTAGAACTGTGTTCACCCTTCCAGTGAGCTGAAAGGCTATGAGCTTTCCCCCAATATTCCTGAGAAATAAATAAAGCACGTAGAATCACATACACAGCTACTGATTTCTATCCTTGGGTTGTTGGACTCTATGACAGGACAGGGACAGCAAGGCAAAGTAATGAGTGGAGTGGAGCAATTGGGTAGTGGCTCGTATTATAGAATGGAAGGAGTTAGTCATGTGGGAGTAGGGATGCAAAGGAAATGATGGGGAAGAAGAGCAGTGATGTGTATCTGTACTATCTGGGAACACTGAGAAATAGCAACCTACTCAGGAACTCTTCTTGACAGTGTTAGAGAAAGCTCTGGATGTTAAGAAATGATGGAAGTTTCTCCAAGTTCTTCTTATACTTTTCATTGAAAGGAAAATAATTCAGTGACAGAACAGATAGAATATTCAGTTTGACAGACACTTGAGTTCGATTTCATGGATTTTTTTTTCCTTTGGGTAGCTAATGGTTAGCTACTTTCTTAAACTAGATACAGTAGGGTTGCCCTGGGCTGCAGAGGCAGCTGGCACCTGGAGACTAAGTCCCTTCTTGAGGTAGATGCAAGCTTCACAGAGGAAGGGTGCAAGTTATGTTTCTCCTTCTTGTCCCACCCACGATGCATATTCATTTTATTATTATCATTCATTCACTTGGATGATTAGGAGAGAGGAAATGGATTGGGCATATGCCTTTAGCTCTCCCAAATTGATGTGAAGTGTAGTTCAAGTTTTCTACTAAAAACCTATCAATTTCAAATGTGAGAAAGCAAAATAAGAAAGAGCCTTGAAGTGTGGATGTAAAGAGGGATGCAGGCAGCGGAATAAGTAATGAAGAAGGTTATTGTTTCCTAAGTGGCAGTGCCTCCATAGGTCAGTGAAAGAAAGGAATAGCCCTAATACCATGAACTTTTAAAGCTGACCCCTTTCTACAGCCCATTGTGTGTACAAATTTAGTATCCAGTCAATTGGCTCTGCACCCTGCTGTATGGACACCATGCTAAATTAAATAATTTGTCATGGTTGCAGCCAATTCTCTAAACCCTATAAATCAAATCTACCTGTCCTCAGTTATCTCATTTCTGTTCAATTTAGCTCTCAAAATTGACAGCTTGACAATATGCCATAAAAAGCTAGGCTATGAGTATGTAGTGAACACCTGCCCTGTGCAAGTTCTTTGTTAAAAATTCCGGAATAAACAAAAGAGAAAAGAAAATTTCTGCCGTAAGTTTTCATTTCAGCTTTAAACAAGGGAAGAAACGACTAACAAAGCTAATTCATAGGAAAATATGCAAAAGAACGCTCAAAGAATGGAAAAAATGTTGAAAATGATAAAAAGGTAGGAAAATATACAGACAAAGAAGCATGAGTTAAAAACAGCTAAAAAGATAAACAAATACAATATATGTACACAATATATATTATAATAACATGTTAGAATTTTTTTGTCAAAAAGTAGATCCATCTAGTTGAGTATGAGGAAAAGTAAATCCTTATATGAATTGTTGATGAGTTTTGGAGGGGAACTTGTGGAGTGTTATCTACATTTTAACTGTCTGTACGTTTGGCACAACCACTTTCCAATAAATCTCTCCTATAATGTTATATAAGTATTCTACAAAAGAGCAGAAATAGTCATCATCAAATTGCTTATTATAGCAAAACATTGGAAACAATAAAAAATTATATATATTATGATCGTATTAAATATGTGTACATGGGCCTGTGTGTGTGAATGTGCATGCACGTATGTATACTTGAGGAAAATAACAAAAGAGAGAGAGTGCACAGGAAAGCTTGAATACGAGCTCTGTGAAGCATAGATTCGTTCTTTTTCTAGGTACACTAATTACAGACGTTAGTAGATCTATAGAAAAATAAGTCTAAACAAAAATAAATTCTAGCAGTTGTTACTTTGGTGGGGACCTTGTTGAGAAGCTAATGGTCTTTCCATTTTTTTAAAAAAGTTATACATCCCCTTGCAATTTCAACTTATTACAGCAAGTAGGTTGTGCTTTTGTAATTTAAAAATCAATAGGAAAATTGAGGAGACATCACAATCTACATAGTTATTATTCAAGTGAATTATAGAGACAATAAAAGTGATATAGGGATTCAGAAAAGCTGGAGTGAATTCCCAACTGGCTTAATTATGAAGGATTTATGACAAGGGTCACATTTAAGTTAGGTCTCAGAGAACACTGCCTGGGACACTGCAGTCCTTAGGATCTGCGTATTAGCCTCATTTTAGTTGCAACTCACTGCACGTTGTCCAGCACAGTGCAAATAACATAGACATCACATTTCTAAGCTATGGGTCTAGAATGTGCGACTTTCACCCATTAAAGAAATTATGTCTGTTTAATCTTTCTGTATCTCAGTTTAAAATAAAGCACTTCAGTCAGTATCTCCTAAGACCCTTTCAGTATAATAATTAAGTAATATTTGAGGAGGAATGACATTTCTGGTGAAGGAAAAAGAAGGTGGAATGGTACAACCTTAGCTCTGAAACTGGTGAGTAAACCCTTTTTTCCCCCACAGAAAAAGATTCATAGAGGTATATAATGGCAAATACTGCTGAAATGGCAAGTGTGACTCAGAAGGTAGATAGCTTTGAATGTCAGGCTAAAGAGGATGAGCTTTATCTGATGGGAAATCACTGATGATTTCTGAGTAGGAGACTTACCCTGCCAAACAGATGCTCTAGGAACTGTAATTTGGCAGTGATAGGAAGGAATAGGGGCTAGCAGTAGGGGAAGGATTATTTGGAGGTCTTGTCGACCATCAAAGGTAGGGTAGATAACAGAGGCCAGGGGGCTGGAAGATATAATTTTGTTGCTGATATTTCAGTTTGTGGAATAAGATATATTGAAATGGAAATGTTAATGTCACTATGGGAGCCTGTTCTGAGAAAACGGGGAGCATTCACATTTAAGCTCTAGGGGATGTTTATTAAAGCTTTGTCATTTATTTATAAACTAAAAGGGTATATCTAAAAAAAACTTTATTCTGGCCTGAAAATGAAAATGGGATGCTCTAACAAACATTAGCCAACATAAACACTTTGCATTAAGAATAGAAAACTACAATGTACATGTACAACATGCAAGAAAGGTGATAAGGAGCTTCCCTCCCCTATATTTAAACTGCAATTTTTCTTTTAACAAGTGAAATACTGGAAGGGTTGGTGGTGGTTTAGTCACCAACTCATATCCGACCTTTGTGACCCCCATGGACTGTAGCCCACCAGCCTCTTGTCCATGGCATTTTCCAGGCAAAAGCACTGGATTGTGTTGCCATTTCCTTCTCCAGGGGATCTTCCCGACCCAGGGATTGAACCCAGGTCTCCTGCACTGCAGGCAGATTCTTTACTGAAATTTTGTCAAAGTTGTGACATAGATTTCTTTTGTAAAGAGAAAAATATTTTTTATTTTTGGACATTTTAAAAATTAATACAGCCCTTGTAAACACTTTAGCTCAGCTGAATATACACAGCTTATTGAAGGAAAGATGCTAGGAATTACAACATTGTTTTGCATGAAGGAACTTTAACTCAGAGGTCCTATGGCGATTTATCCAAAGGTTGCTGGCATTAGAGTAAATGCCCATATCTCTCTCAGTGTATTTACTCTGATAAAAATATGTTACCAGCTTCAATTATTACTAAAAAGTACTCTCTCATACACTCTTACATAGAACATCTGAGTAAATGTAAGTGGTTTCCAGAAGAAAAAATCGTTTATAATCACATGATAAAGTTTATGTTAACTATCTATATATCAGGGAATAAAGCTGCTGCCTGTGTCCATCACTGAAGGTGAAGCTTGTCACTCAGAAGATATGTTTCTCCCTCCAGCATGTCCAGCAGGGACAAGCTGCCTGCTGGCCCTGGCATGCTCATGGACTATCATGGTGAGCGTGGTCTCAACATTTTCCCAAGTCTTTCTTCCTTTATTCAGAACTGAATATAATTTTTTTCCTCCAAGGCTAAAAAGAAATTATTATACTGCTTTTTCCCAGGCGGACCTATATCATGCAACAATTTCTAGAAATATAAACCACAGTTATTTTTCCTATTATAACCATACCAAAAATTAACCATGAAAAACTGTCACATTAGGAAAAATCTTTATGCACATCCTAAGGATGGATGTGGTCTGTATGATGGTTGAAATATAATACTGGAGTGATTTCTGAATGTTTCTTGATACTTAATGAGGGATAGTCAAAATGCTGGTTATTTTGAAAGTTATGTTGAGTCTTGTGTTTGAGTATAGGAAATGGAGAGGTAGAAGTGGAGAGTTCTGCTGATACATGGTTATAATTTGCATTACTGTGGATCTGCTGAAGAACAGATGTCCACATGGGTTTAGATTGCATCCAGGAGATTTATTTACTGGAGGAAGAAGCAGGGAAGGCACGGAGATCCTTTAGACAGCAATACAAATCTAATCGCTTCCCTGGTGTCTCAGATGGTAAAGCGTCTGTCTGCAGTGCGGGAGACCCAGGTTTGATCCCTGGCTCAGGAAGATCCGCTGGAGAAGGGAATGGCTACCCACTCCAGTATTCTTGCCTGGAAAATTTGATGGACAGAAGAGCCTGTCAGGCTACAGTCCATGGGATCACAGAGAGTTGGACGTGACTGAGTGACTAACACTTTCCCTTTCACACATCTAATATTTTGGGAAGTTACGAAGCGAGGAAGGAGGATTAGGGTGAGAGTATCTTGGACAGTTGCACCGTTCCAAGAATGGTTCATCCAGGTCAGTATGGAGTCCTTGAGTCAAAGCAGTAGCCCTGCATGGCTCGCCTTGACGCCTCTGCCAGACCCCCGTCATTCACCAGAGCAGCGCATGGGAAGCGTGACTTCTGTGGACTCAGGACAGCAGCTCGGGTCACCAGTCAACTGTGCTCACAAGCAGCGCAGAGGGTCTGAGCAGTGCATTTTCATGGCCGCCCACAATCGTATTATTCATTCCTCTGAAAGATGTTTCTCTAAAACAGCTTTGGTGTTTTAATATCATTAGATGTTCTCAGTTTGATCTGCCATAAGATTCAAGTGACCCTTTATGAAGTCAAAAATACTGAATGTAATTTAAAGACTGTTTATTCAGAATTATTTTATATGTCTTGGTTAAATTTATGTTTTGTTTTGTATATTTATACATGGGTGCACAAAGATAGATCTCTATATGAATGTAAAATACATTTGTAGCATAATGAATATGTCGTGTATATCTTCTGTTTAAATTTAGACTTACACAAAGAAAGTTATACTGACAAGCCATATTGACATTTCTATAGTAACAGGACTAATTGGTGGCTCTTAGAAGACTTCTGAAGATCAATGGCATAATGATTACTACTTCCTGCAGTGTGTGTTAAGAACTTCACAAATGAATCTTAAAAGCAACAGAATAGTTTTATTTAATTTTCTACTTGTTTCAACTCTACAGTGGAATTTGTGAGTCTTAATCAAAGAAGGATGCCTGGTCACTTAAAAAAGAATATTAAGTTTTAGGTAGAAGTTGGGCAAGTCAGAAATGTGTGTGTGCGTGTAAATACTTATAGTTACATGAAATTAACACAGTCATTAATAGGTGGGTTTATTGTTAGCAAAAGAATGAAAAAGAACATGTCAAAAATATTCAGGAGACCTGAGTTTGGGTGTTCTGGTATGTGCTAACAAGTGGTCTTAGATGAGTGAATTTAACCTTTTTAATCTTCAGTTTTATCATTTAGAAAATAAAGATAATTGCTCATATCTCTTCTTCATGTAGTTTGTAGGAAGGTCAAAATGAGCTGAAATTACACTTGAGTAACTCTGGTTGTTTCTGTGAAAACACTAAAAACTGGAATTGTGGCATGCAAGATAGATGATCTGTAGGGGTTATTCATAGTTTGGCAGCATTCTTGCTTCAAGGGATTGAATAACCTTCCTGAAAGTTCCTCTGTAATTCCTTACAGTGAAAAAAATGCAGAATTCATCCATGTTCTTAAATTCTTCTCTGGGAGAAGAGATGACTGTCTTCTCATTCATTTATTTATTCAATAGATATTAATCAACTTCTTCCAGGCCATGTTCTAGACACTGAGGGATGCTGCAGAAAAGAAGAGCGAGTCAGATACGCAAAGTCCCCCTTCTCATGGAACTTGCACTTCGTGTAAATCCAAGGAGCACAGACTCTGAAATGGAGATTGGGTACAGGAAGTATGTTAGGGATCAACACATGTGGAAGTAAGTGTAGCAAGTTTGGGTGGAGACAAAGACTAAATGGAGACTTAGTTGCAACAAGGGACTCAGAAAAACCCAGAGGCATTTCTAGAGTTGGGATGGCGTTAGCACTGACCATGTACTTGCTGCTTGTTGTTCAATTGCCAAGTCATGTCCAACTCTGTGATCCCATGGATTGCAGCACACGAGGCCTGCCTGTCCCTCACCATCTTCTGGAGTTTTTCCAAGTTCATTTCCATTGAGTTGGTGATGCCATCCAGCCATCTCATTCTCTATTGCCCTCTTCTCCTTCTGCCTTCAATCTTTCCCAGCATCAAAATCTTTTCTAATGAGGTGGCTGATGCATACCTGAGGATAGGCATGACCCATATCCTCAGATATGCAGATGATACCACTCTAATGGCAGAAAGTGAAAAGGAAGTAAAGAGCCTCTTGTTGAGAAAAAGGAGTAAAATGAAAAGTTGGCTTAAAATTCAGCATTAAAAAACTAAGATCACATCCAGACCCATCACTTCATGACAAATATAAGAGGAAAAAGTGGAAGAAGTGACAGATTTGATTTTCTTGGGCTCCAAAATCATTATGGATAGTGACTGCAGCCATGAAATCAAAAGATGCTTGCTCCTTGGAAGGAAAATTATGACAAACCTAGACAGGGTATTAAAAAGCAGAGACATCACTTTGCAGACAAATGTCCTTTCTTAGTCAAAGCTATGGTTTTTCCAGTAGTCATGTATAGATGTGAGAGTTGGACCATAAAGAAGACTGAGTCCAAAGAATGGATGCTTTTGAATTGTGTTTCTGGAGTTCAAACCTCTCAATTCTAAAGGAAATCAACCCTGAATATTCACTGGAAGGACTAGTGCTGAAACTGAAGCTGTAATACTTTGGCTCCCTGTTGGGAAAAGTCAACTCACTGAAAAAGATGCTGATGGTGGGAAAGACTGAAAGCAAAAGAAGAAGGGGTGACGGAGGATGAGATGGTTAGATAGCCTCACTGACTCTATGGACATGAATTTGAGCAAACACTGGGAAATAATGAAGGACAGGGGAACCTGGCATTTGAAAGTCCATGGGATTGCAAACAAACAGTCAGACACAACATACTTACTGAACAACAACAACCCTCTGAGGTTTGTTGCACCTCAGAACCCTAAGAACCCTGAAGCTATGAGGCAGGATACAGTAGTTGATGTATTTGAAGAAGAGCAAGGAAACTATTAGGGCTTTAAGTGGCACAAAGAGGAGGGAGATTCATAAGATGTGAGGTCAGAGAGTTGGTTTGGGGCATGAGGAATCATAAAGAGTCATCAGTTCAGTGCAGTCACTCAGTTGTGTCCGACTCTTTGTGACCCCGTGAATGCCAGGCCTTCCGGTCTGTCACCAACTCCTGGAGTCCACCCAAACCCATGTCCATTGAGTCAGTGATGCCATCCAACCATCTTATCCTCTGTTGTCCCCTTCTCCTCCTGCCCTCAATCTTTCCCAGCATCAGGGTCTTTTCAAATAGTTCAGCTCTTCGCATCAGATGGACAAAATATTAGAGTTTCAGCTTCAACATCAGTCCTTCCAATGAACACATAGGACTGAGTTCCTTTAAAATGGACTGGTTGGATCACCTTGCAGTCCAAGAGACTCTCAAGAGTCTTCTCCAACACCACAGTTCAAAAGCATCAATTCCAGCACTCAGCTTTCTTTATAGTCCAACTCTCATATCTATATATGACCACTGGAAAACCATAGCCTGACTAGACAGACCTTTGTTAACAAAGTAATGTCTCTGTTTTTCAATATGCTGCCTAGGTTGGTCATAACTTTCCTTCCAAGGAGTAAGCATCTTTTAATTTCATGGCTGCAATCACCATCTGCTGTGATTTTGGAGCCCCCAAAAATAAAGTCTGACACTGTTTCCACTGTTTGCTCATCTATTTCCCATGAAGTGATGGGACCGAATGCCATGATCTTCATTTTCTGAATGTTGAGCTTTAAGCCAACTTTTTCACTCTCCTCTTTCACTTTCATCAAGAGGCTTTGTAGTTCCTCTTCACTTTCTGCCATAAGGGTGGTGTCACCTGCATATCTGAGGTTATTGATATTTCTCCCAGCAATCTTGATTCCAGCTTGTGTTTCTTCCAGTCCAGCGTTTCTCATGATGTACTCTACATATAAGTAAAATAAGCAGGGTGACAATATACAGCCTTGACATACCCCTTTTCCTATTTGGAACCAGTCTGTTGTTCCATGACCAGGTCAAACTGTTGCTTCCTGACCTGCATACAGATTTCTCAAGAGGCAGGTCAGGTGGTCTGGTATTCCCATCTCTTTCAGAATTGTCCAGTTATTGTGATCCACACAGTCAAAGGCTTTGGCATAGTCAATAAAGCAGAAATAGATGTTTTTCTGGAATTCTCTTGCTTTATCCATGAGCCAGCAGATGTTGGCAATTTGATATCTGGTTCCTCTGCCTTTTCTAAAACCAGCTTGAACATCAAGGAGTTCACGGTTCACATATTGCTGAAGCCTGGCTTGGAGAATTTTGAGCATTACTTTACTAGCATATGAGATGAGTGCAACTGTGTGGTAGTTTGAGCATTCTTTGGCATTGCCTTTCTTTGGGATTGGAATGAAAACGGACCTTTTCCAGTCCTGTGGCCACTGCTGAGTTTTCCAAATGTGCTGGCATATTGAGTGCAGCAGTTTCACAGCATCATCTTTCAGGATTTGAAATAGCTCCACTGGAATTCCATCACCTCCACTAGCTTTGTTCATAGTCACGCTTCCTAAGACCCACTTAACTTCACATTCCAAGATGTCTGGCTCTAGGTGAGTGATCACACCATTGTGATTATCTGGGTCATGAAGATCTTTTTGTACAGTTCTTCTGTGTATTCTTAGTCACCAAATATTAACTGAGTTTCTACTATGGCCAGGATTGATGAACAAGATATCAGTGAGTAAGAATAGCTAGGTATCTGCTATTGTGGAATTTATATTCAAGTAGAGAGTTGGGGAGCATGGATCAGAAGGTGGTAAACAAAAACGTAAAATATTATATTCAACAGTAGTCAGCATGAAAAAGAAAATTTCTAAAGGATAAAGTGGTAGAAAATGAATAAGATAGAGAGGTATCTTTAAATTGTGTGATCAGGAAAGTATCTTTGAAAAAGGTGATATTAGAGCTGAGACCTGTATCACCTTAAAATGACATCAGAATTGATATGTACATTAGTGAATAATGTAGAAACTATATACAATTCATATGCATTCACACTTTTTCCTCTCATTTCACTAGCTTTTGAGAAATTATGTCAGGTATGATTAATTTTAGTTGTGCCAAACTCATTTGCCAGGTACTAGATGCTACTGGATTGACTCTTGAGGATAGCTGGGCCACCAAATCTTTGGGTTCATTGTTTTAGATATGAGACCAGATCATCCCAGATCATTAAAATCACTCCTGAAGTGCAGAGCCAATGAATGTCTAAGAAACAAAATAGAACTGGTCTAAATAAACCACTATATGTTAATTTTTAATTACCTTGTTTAATGAGACCCTGGTAAATGAGACTAACGCAGTCTTCAGTGTGCATCCATTAGCCTCAAACAGTTTCATAGCACTTGGAAAACTTAACTAACATTTCAATTCATTTCACCTTAAAAATGCTTTACTGATAACTTATCATGTACAATGACAGCATGTATCAAACACGATGCTAGATGCAGGAAGTATACCTAGATAATACAGGACCCATGTCCTCAAGAAGATTACTAGGAAATCGCGCAGGCATGCGTGCTAAGTTGCTTCAGTTGTGCCCAATGCTTTGTGACCCTATAGGATTAGAAAAAGAGATGTTTATGGAGGAATAGAGCACTACGGTGACTGTGATGAGTATTATGGAAGCACAGTGGTTGATCATTAATTATTAAACACTTCTTTTGATCATGAAACAGATGAAACAAGTGATTTTAAAGTAACCCATCAGCACTACTAAAATAAATGTTGAAAAGCATGCCTTTGAACAACATTAACAGTGATAGAAAATATATTGTTTTAATTTATTTATTCAACTGAGGCTCTGTTTCTCAGGGGTTAGAGCACTGGTCTCATAATTTATTCATTTTGCTTTGTTATCAAGTACAATAGATTATATTGTGTCCTTCCAAAATTCATATGTTGAAATCCTTACCCTAGTACCTCAGAATGTTACATTTTTTGGAAATAGGGTTTTTACAAGTTAAAGGCTTTAGGGCCCTAAATTTGAAGACAGAATTACCAAATTTGGAGAATTCCATTGAACACGAAAACGATGTTTTGCAAGCTGAAGAGAGAAGCCTGGAACAGATCCTTTTCTTGAAACTCTCAGAGCAAACTAACCCTGCCAACACCTTGACTTCAGATTTCTGTCCACCAGAATTTTCAGACAATATTACTTCATTTCTTAAGCCATCGTTTGTATTATTTTGTAATGGTGGTCCTAGCAAACTCAAGCAGCCTAAAAGCAGAAAGTACTAATGTACTATTAGCTAATGCATTGATTAGAACACACATATGTATTTATAGCTCACATCAAAATAGATTTATTTTCAAAATGACTTATTTATTTCTTATTTTGAAAAGATTTATTTTAAAAATGACTAAAATTTACTCCATTCTTTTCAAAATGACACGTCAAAATAGATTTATTTTCAAAATGACTAAAGCTTACTCCAAATGTCGTTATTTTTCTTTATAGAAATTAATCTTCAATGTGTACAAATTTTTCTGTCCTTCTAAGGAATAGAGTTAACATAATTCAAGATCACCAGGATGACTTAAAAGTATTTAGCCAATTTATAAAACAGCAAAGGTTGTACAGGCAATTGTGGTAAGAAAGGTTGTGTGTTCTTACTATAGCCCCAAAGAGCTCTATTTCTTGAGATCTCGGAAAGATCTTCTCTTGATTTTACTTTTTTTTTTTTTCACTTTTGCCTGGTTTCTAGTCATTCATTCTTTTTAGTGTCTATATGCCCATTCTTTAATTTTTATAATTGGATACAATTAACCTTCTATTGGTTAAGAAATCAGATAGCAGAGTCTATTAAAGCTCTGTGTCTGAGAAATTCCCCTACAAACATATATGGTGGTCTTTTTTAAACATTTATCTTTAAAGCAAAGGAGATATCTGTTTGTTTGCTTGGAACATGTAGATACACTCTAAGTACTGCATCTGATGGGAGTCTGTCTTCGAAGTGAGTTATTGCTTTATTTCAGTCCTAAAACATAAGGCTACATGGTCTTCTGTTCCCATAGGTATGTTAATCACCTGCATGTCCCTGAGTGCACTGTAAGACAGTGGTCATGTTCTAAGAATAAGTTCAGTTCAGTTCAGTCACTCAGTCGTGTCTGACTCTTTGCGACCCCATGAATCACAGCACGCCAGGCCTCCCTGTCCATCATCAACTTCCGGAGTTTAACCAAACCCATGTCCATCGAGTCGGTGATACCATCCAACCATCTCATCTTCTGTCTTCCCCTTCTCCTCCTGCCCCCAATTCCTCCCAGGGGAGGGACTGATTTTTCCAATGAGTCAACCCTTCACATGAGGTGGCCAAAGTATTGGAGTTTCAGCTTCAGCATCAGTCCTTCCAGTGAACACTCAGGACTGATCTCCTTTAGAATGGACTGGTTGGATCTCCTTGCAGTCCAAGGGACTCTCAAGAGTCTTCTCCAACACCACAGTTCAAAAGCATCAACTCTGCACTCAGCTTTTTGTATAGCCCCAACTCTCACTTCCATACATGACCGTTGGAAAAATCATAGCCTTGACTAGATGGACCTTTGTTGACAAAGTAATGTCTCTGCTTTTTAGTATACTATCTAGGTTGGTCATCAGAGAAGGCAGTGGCACCCCATTCCAGTACTCTTGCCTGGAAACTCCCATGGACAGAGGAGCCTGGTAGGCTGCAGTCTATGGGGTTACTAAAAGTCAGACATGACTGAACGACTTCACTTTCATTTTTCACTTTCATGCATTGGAGAAGAAAATGGCAACCCACTCCAGTGTTCTTGCCTGGAGAATCTCAGGGACGGGGGGAGCCTGATGGGCTGCTGTCTATGGGGTCGCACAGAGTCGGACACGACTGAAATGACTCAGCAGCAACAGCAGGTTGGTCATAACTTTCCTTCCAAGGAGTAAGCGTCTTTTAATTTCATGGCTGCAATCACCATCTGCAGTGATTTTGGAGCCCCCAAAATAAAGTCTAACACCGTTTCCACTGTTTCCCCATCTATTTCCTATGAAGTGATAGGATCAGATGCCATGAGTTTCGTTTTCTGAATGTTCAGCTTTAGGCCAACTTTTTCACTCTCCTCTTTCACTTTTATCAAGAGGCTTTTTAGTTCCTCTTCACTTTCTGCCATAAGGGTGGTGTCATCTGCATGTCTGAGGTTATTGATATTTCTCCCACTGATCTTGATTCCCTTTGTGCTTCTTCCAGCCCAGCGTTTCTCATGATGTACTCTCCATATAAGTTAGTCTGTGGTATGTAAAAGTTCAACTTTGGGACAACATGTGGGAAAAATAATACCAAACTTTGGAAAAGGGAACTGTCCTTCATTCTTGAATTCAGATCATCTAAATCATGGATTTGTTAAGTAAATTCTCTTACTAAGAACTTATGTGCTGCAACACGAACCTTCTAAAACCTTCATCCTAGGCCACGGTGGATAGAATCCAGATTTCCTGATATTTGTCCTGATCCAGCTCTAGTTTCAATCCTGCCCCTTCTGCTTCTTCTCTACTTGCTCTGGTAATCTTCCATTAGTGGCCCTTGCTTACCACCCTTTCTCCTCCTCTTTCTAAGATCTCTCCCTAGGCATCTCAGCTTGCTTTGGCTTCAATTACCACCTAGGCGCAAATGACTCACAAAGTTATATATCTAGCTTAGACTTTTATTTGAGTTCCGAATCTGTATTTTCAACTGTCTCTTTATCATCCTGTTTGTCTGTGAAGTTTTTCAAATTCCGTATGTCAACATGAAACCTCCCCAGAGCTTTGTTCTCTTCCTGTGCTTCCAGTTTTAGTCAATGACATCATCATTTAGATTGCACAGTATCATCCTCAAAACTCCCCTCTTCCTCCATCATATTCACTCATCAAGACCTCATCAAGACACTTTGAAACTATCACTTTTCTCTATTCCCATCACAGGGCCCCAATCAACGTTGCCATCATCTGTTCATTGGTCTTGGGCAACTGCCATATTTGCCCATCCACATTTGCTCTTTCTTTCTTCTCATCCATTTTTCTCACTGTGACCTGAATTCTCTTTTAGATCATGTTAAATTGTGATCAGTTTTCTTCTTGCCCTCTCGAATCCTCCAGGGTCCTCTCCCTGCTTTTACTGTGGAAGCAGCGCTCCCCAACACTGCATGCATGGCTTTCTTCCTCTATGCTGGCCCTGCCTGTCTGCTCTCAGGAAAGGCATCCCACAAGTCTCTTTATTTTACCCATTCTGAATCTTTTTTAAGTTTTTTTCTACCTGCAGAGCTCTTTCACCACAAAAGGTTTGGGCTGAAGTTCCCTTTTCCTAGCAAGTGTTTTCATCTACTCTTCAACTGACTAATTCTTCCTTATCTGTGAGATGTAAGCCAAGTCTTCACTTTCTCAGGCAAATCTCTGACCTTCTTGGCAGATTCAGACCCCCTATATATGTACTCTCAGAACTATAAGATCTTTATCCATTGCATTTATCATAGTTGTTATTTTCCATGTAATTTGTGTGATTATGTCCTTAATATTTGTCTCTGAAATTTCTATTTTTTTATACTATTTTGTCCCAAGTAGTTTGCCCAGAATCTGGCATATTGTAGTTTTAAAATAAATATTTATATATAAATAAACATTAACAATTAAAAATTATAGCATTGTAGTGACTCAGAGGTTTCATGAGTTCCTAAGCATTGCCCCAAGATTACGAAGAAAATAATGAGAAGAACTTAGGCTAGGGTATAAAGATAGTGGTGAAAGTAGTCACTGCACCTGATTAACATAATTGTATGGATAAGAAAGATGTTAGGTTCTAAGATATATTTCTAGGTTGGATTTCTAAGACTTAAAGATATTGGTTTAAATATTTACCATTTTTGAAAATAAATACTAGCATATAAAGAAATAAAATTTATTATGCATGAGGGAAAAAAAGTAGCTGGCACTGTCCAGATTTATGACCCATGTCCAAACTTGGTTCAGAGTTGTGCAGCACTTTCTTTAGCCTGGCTTGTGCCTATCTCAAAGCATTTTTACACTGGCTATTCCTCTGTCTGAATGTCAGATTATATTGTGAACGGAAAGACAAATATTTGTGGCATAAAAACAAAGTTTTATTTTACAGCCCACTATATATATCCATTGTAGTTAGTGGAAATCATTCAAGGACCCAGACTATGGCACTTCTGCCATCGTGAAAATTGCAGTTGCTATACTAGAGAGGAGAGCCCTGGTGGTTCTCACATTGATAATTAAATGCTCAGCTTTGAGTTGTATCAGTTCCACTCAGATCTTATAACTAGACAGCCAAGTTCCACCTAGTCAAAGCTATGGTTTTGCCAGTAGTCATGTATGGATGTGAGAGTTGGACTATAAAGAAAGCTAAGTGCTGAAGAATTGATGCTTTTGAACTAAGGTGTTGGAGAAAACTCTTGAGAGTCCCTTGGACTGCAAAGAGGTCCAACCAGTCCATCCTAAAGGAAATCAGTCCTGAATATTCATTCAAAGGACTGATGCTGAAGCTGAAACTCCAATCCTTTGGCCACCTGATGTGAAGAACCAACTCACTGGAAAAGACCCTGATGCTGGGAAAGATTGAAGACGGTAGGAGAAGGGGATGACAGAGGATAAGATGGTTAGATGGCATCACTGACTCGATGGATGTGAGTTTGAGTAGCTCCAGGAGTTGGTGATGGACAGGGAGGCCTGGCGTGCTACAGTCCATGGGGTCGCAAAGAGTCGGACATGAACTGAACTGAACTGAATCATAGGACCCTGTTCCCCAGCCACTGCAGTCTGGACTTGTTCCTATTTGGAGGAAGAACAATAAATATTTGACAAACAGCGTACTATCTAATCTAGACTAATCTCTTTACTTGCTTCTGCATTTTGTAATGATATTATATCTAGTTATCTGTTTATTGCTTATTCTTACAAGTTACCCATGAAAGCAAAATTTTGTCTTAGTCATCCTAATTTATCTCTAGCACATAGAATCATATGTGGCTTATGATAGACAATAAATAAATACTGTTTATTAAATAAGTGAATGAGTGAACGAATGACACACTGGATTTTTTTAACCCGTATCATCTTCTATCCAAGCCAGCTAGCAGTGAGCTCAGTTTACCTCTATTCTAAAGCAAGGGGATTTCTGGACTGTGAAGATGGATTATAAACAAGGACTATGTTGTTCAAGTCAGATATTGACATTAGCCCATGGGGAGATGTAGGAAGGAAATTCAGACTGAGAAAGCTATTGTGACATTTTGGTTCCAATTGGTTTTGCTAAAACTCAGGTGTGGGCATTTGATGATGAGAGGCTGGCACCACAGAATAATCATTTGGGTCTATCTCAATAATCTATTATGAAAGAATGCATCCTGTTCTCTCTCCAAGGTACTGACTCAAAACTGGTAAATATGGCTGAACTGTCCTAAGTGCTGAACATTAAGCAGTAATAAAATGCTTCTTCAAAACTTTTGCAGCCCCCGCCTCACTTCCACTATGGGAAAGTTATTGTAGCCAGTATATTTGATGAGACTTTTGGGCACAATAGTTTGCACAGATAAATTACCGCTAACATAAGAACTCACCTGAAATTTTGGACACCTTAAAGTCATGGTAAGCATACAATACCTTTATCACTTTCCACACAAGTGGCAACTTGGTACATAGTTTCCCTGTGGATGCTGTATCAAAATATCATAAACTTAAAACAAACAATGTAAGTTTACTATCTCATAATTCAGTGGTTCATAAGTTCAATACAGCTCTCACTGGGCTAAAATCAACATGTCAGCAGGGCTACATTCCTGTTGGCAACTCTAGGAGACAATCTTTTTGCCTTTCTTTTTTTTTTTTTTTTTTGCTGTACTTCTTGTTTGTTTTAATTTTCCAGCTTCTACAGACTGTCTGCATCCCGTGGCTCATGGTTCTTTCCGTCTTTGAAGTTAGTAATGGCCAGTGAAACTCTTTTCATATCACATTATTCAGATATTGCAAATTCTGTCTTTGTTACCTACTTTTAAGAAGGCCTGTAAAGTGCTGAACCAAACAGAACAATTCAGGACATTCTCCCCTTAAGGTCAACTTTATTAGCAGCTTTAATTCCTTTCACCATCTGAATTCTCTCTTTTTTGCCATTTATGGTAACATAATCAGATGTTTCAGAGATGTGGACATCTTTGGAAGGGGAGGCATTATTCTGCCTAATAAACTTAGTACATATTAAAACACTGAAGATTATAAAAATCATCTTAAAATTAAGCCAAAGGAGTATCATAAATAACTGGTTTCTCAAAATATAATAAATCTTGCAGTACTAAACTATTTTAAAAATAATCTGGAATTACTTAGGATGAATATGCTGCCATTTTGCAGATGAAGACAGTAAAAAGTGAATGAGATAAATTACTTATCCAAGGCCATATAATTTGAAAGAGTTGGGATTAGGATTCAGGGCACTTTCTACTAAGCCATCACTTTTGCATTACAGTTGGAAGCCAGGTTATATTGAAATACTTTCCAGAACAAATCTATCACATAGCTAACATTTGTTTTTAAATTTATGAAGCCTAAAATTAAAAATTTACAATTCAGCAATGTACAATGTGTTAATCCTTTGATGTTGGCCACATGATCCTTCCTTTATGTGCATGATACATGAGGCTTTCCAGTGCACAAAGGACCTAGTTATGAGAAGCTGGTTGGTGCTCCCAGATGTGGCCATGTGCATTTTCACCAGATTCATCCCATTGTGATAGGGCAATACTGTGTGCAAGGAACATTCTTTATATGAGAATCTGAAGCTTGCCATTTGTTGATCTTATGACACAACAGTGTGCACATAAATAAGCACTTAACAAGTTATTTTTAAGTGACTCAAGATGGTCACTATTAAAGAAAAATGTAAGCATTTGAAATGATGGGAGAAGACTTAGGAGAGGGTGAATGGAGGCCCTAGACTTACTCCAAAATAACCACCCATACATATACGAATTCACATTCTTTGGAATTGTGTTATGAAGTATTATCTGTACTAGATAGTCACTTTTATTCTTCAGGGCTAAATGAATGCCAAATAAATGCTCTGCGTGTTTATACACACATGGAGATGCTTAAAATACTGTCTTCCTAGTGCTGCTGTACTTTGTAAAACTGGCAGAGAAGATGCTATTTATATCTTTAATGAAACATTTAGATTAATTTTTCTGGTTCACAACGGATCTATTTTGAGAAACACAATGGCAAGCCAGTTTGGGGTACTATACTCTGACCCTTATCCTTAGCAATTTGATTGTTATAGATTCCAAGTTTCTCCTCCACCCTGTCAATATACCTCCAGGCTCTTTTGAGTAAGTACTCTTTGTGCCACCAAATTTTTAAAGCAGTTTACAGAGAAACATGTCACCACAGAAGGGAGAAAGCAAGCAAAAAGAAATAGAAGCTTTTGCAAGACTATTTTTATTTCTGCTACTTGTTTACCATTAGAGTTCAATGGAATGGACTTTAAGACACATTGGAGGTCCATCTGGTCAAAGCTATGGTTTTTCCAGTAGTCACGTATGGATGTGAGAGTTCGACTATAAAGAAAGCTGAGCGCCGAAGAACTGATGCTTCTGAACTGTGGTGTTGGAGAAGACTCCTGAGAGCCCCTTGGACTGCCAGGAAATCCCACCAGTTCATCCTAAAGGAAATCAGTCCTGAATATTCATTGGAAGGACTGATGCTGAAGCTGAAATTTGAATACTTTGGCCACCTGATGCGAAGAGTTGACTTACTGCAAAAGACCCTGATGCTGGGAAAGATTGAAGGCAGAAGGAGAAGGGGACGACAGAGGATGAGATGGTTGGATGGCATCACCGACTCTATGGAAATGAGTCTGGGAGTTCTGGGAGCTGGTGATGGATAGGGAAGCCGGGTGTGCTGCAGTCTAGTTATGGGGTCGCAAAGAGTCGGACATGACTGAGTGACTGAACTAAACTGGAGGAGCTGAGAATTTTCACCTTAGTATAAGAGCCATGCTGTAGTTTCTAGCAGTTTAACAAAGGAGCACAAAACAAACAATGGTGCATTTTCAGGGGTAGTTTTAGTTTTCCATCTTCCCACGGATGCATTTGGTGTTAGACAAATCCCAATACATTAGACATTATGTGGTATGTTATCAGCCTATTAATGTTCCAGCTAAAGGTAATAAACCGGTGCCAAAGGTAACTCATATTTTAATACAAGTTTTATAATTTTTCCATGAGAATTATCATCATGCTCATATAAAATCATATAACAGTATGCTGAGAAATGTTTCCTTTAGGTGTTCAAGTTCTAAACAATTAACCACTTCAAAATAAATTGGAGATTGAATATACTTAAAGAAAACTGACTTGGTGACTGGGGGAAGATTTACCATGCTCACAGCCCAGCTGCAGGGAGTACACCCTGACTTGTAAGAGACATTGTTGGAGTTCTTTCTAGTTGTCTTTTTAGATCATGAATAATGACTCCAGTAGGACATCTAATTTTGTTACCAAAGTGAATTCAGTTCTGCTCACTTGCCAACAGCAAAGCCAATGTACTGGCACTGGGTTGTGGTAAAGGAAATTACAGTGTTAATTTCAGGTTGCCAAGCAAGGGGAATGGGCTGCTCATGCTCCAAAGACCTTTCAGGGAAGGATTTTCAAAGACAACATTCAGGGTGAGGGTTGCAGCTCATAAACTTTCTTCTGAGTGGCTGATGGTGAGGTGACGGGGTGATGTTTTAGGAATCTTAATCATCAACCTTCTGGTTCCAACCAGTCTGGGATTTACTGTGCGGGTCAGCATGTAGCCATCTCCACTTGGGTGAGGGTCTCATTTTCTGCAGAACAACTTAAAGATACATGTGTTAGATATACTTGTGATTATGTATGTCCCTTGAGGAGGGATGAGGACTGCTTTTTTGTGGAACTGTTGTTTAAACTATCATTACTTTTCTTGCTTGACTGTTTTTCCTTTGTTTCTGTGTTCTCTCACTTCCCTAATTAGTAACTGCTTCAGTCTGCTCTTTGGGATTTAGTGAAGGCCTGAGAGACTAAAGCCTTTTTTTCTACAAACAGAAACGAGGGACAGGAAAGGGTTTGTACTTGTGATGGCCATGCACGGGTCTGCTTAGTTTCAATTCCCCCTTTTCTTTGATATGCCTCAGTCTCATGGGTAACAGGAGCGGAACAAGAAAGGGAGTGAAGTTTCAGGTAAAGACCTAACCATTAATTCAGCAAGGAACTCAGATTTATAGGGGCTGGGTTTCAGTTTCACTTGGTAAGTGCCTTTTTCGCAATGTCTTCCCACATTCCCTCTTCCCCTCTACTGCCATCATTTTATAATTTATTCCTATTTTTCTGTCTTAATTACTTTGTTAATTCAATGATTTTCTCTTAGTTTACAACTCAACTTGACCAGGAATGTCTCCAGATTAGAAACAGTTAAAACAATTAGAAGTTCTGGAAAGGAGAGAAAATAAAATAAGAAACTCTGCCAATTCTAACATTGCAGAATAAGTTGTTGTCACTAAGCAGTCATAGGAAAAAATGTCTAATGTATTGGGATTGTTTTTAATGATATAGAAATAATGTATTTATGTTATCAGCCTATTAATGTTCTGGCTAAAAGTAAACTAGGTGTTCCCTAGTTTCCTTTAGGTGTTCAAGTTCTAAACAATTAACCACTTCAAAATAAATTGGAGATTGAATACACTTAAAGAAAACTGACTTGGTGATTGGGGGAAGATTTACCATGCTTACAGCCCAGTTGCGGGGAGTATATCCTGACTTGTAAGAGATGTTGTGAAGTTTAAAAGAGACAGCAGAAATATGGTTCACACTAGTTTTTGTTTTTGTATTTTTAAGAACAAAGAGTTCAAATCTGAACTTACACAGAATCTCTATGAAGTAGAAAGTTGGGGTTAAAATTATCTAGTGAATCCCAAGCCAATCAGCAGGATGCATAAGAACAGGGTAGCAACTGAGAAAATGTTCAAGGGCAAAAAGATATAAGAGATATGAGAACATTTGTGAATTCAGGTGGTCAGAAAAAAAGACCTTGAATGAAACCTTAGATTTAAAAGGAGTTGTTATCTGGTCGCTAGACTGTGGCTGACTGTTGTGCGACCCTATGGACTGTAGCCCTCCAGACTCCTCTACCCATGGGATTCCCCAGGCAACGCTACTGCAGCAAGTTTCCATTTCCTTCTCCAGGGAATCTTCCCAACCCAGGAATCAAACACACGTCTCCTGCAACGTCTGGCAGATTCTCTACCACTGAGCCACCAGGGAAGCCCCATAAAGAGTTAGTTTACAATCTTTTGGCTGTCAGAAGATACTTATGGTCCAAAGAATTAGAAACTAGCACCTATAGCCAACAAATATGACTACTCATGGTTTTAGAAGCTAGAGAAAAGCAACTGTGGGAAGTTCTGTGTTTGACACAGGGTGGACAGGCAGCTTTGTTTTGGAGCAGAAACTTCATTTCTTCATTAGGATATATATAAGGACAGGGGTTCCTTGATTTGAAATTCCGTACTAGGAGGTGATAAGTGATATCAGTAATATCAATAAGTATAGGAAAAGAGAAACCAGTGATTGTTTCACCTTTCTAGTAAGATTACACATGGATTCTTTCCTCGTATAACCTGAGTGGATAATACCCTGCCCCAAACCTTCCCTGTCCCCCAGCCACATAATAGGTAATATTCTCCTAAGTAGACATTATTTTTAATTAAGACAGAAACACCTGCCTGGGAGAACTTAGAATGGCAAGGATAGAAGAAAGCAGTCATTCACATCACAGTTTAATTACACGTGTGTGTTCAGTCGCTTCAGTCCTTTCCGCTCTGTGTGACCCTATAGACTGTAGCCAGCCAGGCTCCTCTGTCCATGGGAGTCTCATCCCAACCTAGGAATTGAACCCACACCTCTTACATCTGCATTGACAGGCAGATTCTTTACCACTAGCACCACCATAGTCAATAATAGTTCACATTTTACAAAATACTTTTCACAAATACAATTTCATTTAATCAACATGATGACTCTGGGGCAGATTCTACACGTTACTTACATGTGAGAGAACTGAGGTATGTCGAATAATAATCAGCATTGAGATTACAAGGGACAAAGAGATTTATTTTAGAGTCTTAAAAACTGCAATTCAGGAAACAGATTTGGGTGAAACCAGAGAAGAAATGTGTCAAGGGCTTATTAAGACAAAAGCCAGTAGGTTCATAAGTTGTCTGGTGGGAGCTGGGATTGACTATGATGCAGGATAGCAAAATATTTGTCTTTGAAGAATAGGCTGTCATGAGTTATTTTAGGGTAAGGGTTTGATAAGTAGACATACTATCATGAGCTATTTTAGGGTAAGGGTCTGATAAGTATCTTGAGTTTCTGGCTGACGTTCTAGATGCTTGCTAAGACAATAAGCAGTCAAAAGGTCAGGTTCTATCTGGGCTGAGACATGCATGAGCCACACTTCCGCAGTGGCCTTCCGGCTCCTTTTAGAGAGTTCTCTTCATGTTATCAGTTCCACTGTGACGTTCTTTCATAAGTGTAAAGGATTTAAGCATTTTGTCCCAGATCACATCTAATAAGTAGTGAAGATCCCCGCTTTGTTCTGTGGAGAGTTTTGGATCCCATCTTTCCCATGTTTTGGCCTTAAAAGAAAGTCTACTGTTTATAATTTGGCAATTTTTCACCTTCTTCATTTTCCTAGTATTGTTCAGGTAATCCCTATTTCTGAGATGATGAAAAAAAAAATTCTACATACCATTGCTCTTCTTAGATTGTTGTTGTTTAGTCACTAAGTTGTGTCCAACTCTTTTGTGACCACATGGACTGTAGCCCACCAGGCTCCTCGGTCCATGGGATTTCCAGTCAAGAATACTGGAGTGGGTTGCCATTTTTGTCTCCAGGGGATCTTCCCCACCCAGAAATCAAACCTGTGTCTCCTGCATTGTCAGGTGGATCCTTTACCACTGAGCCACCAGGGAAGATACTGGGTGACATATTTCCACCTTCACCTTGAAAATTTTATCTTCGTGCTTCATTTTAATTCTCTCTCTCATTACTCTGCATCAAAGCTAGGGGAAGACATACAGAAACTGAAAAGAACATTCCCAGGGATAAGCCTAGTATTATTCTGCAAACTGAAAGTATAAACTATGACTCAAAAATATTTCCATTGCTTTAGGTTTATTCCATAAACAAGGACTGCATTCCAGCTCTTAGTAACGTTACCCTCATCCCCAATGCCATTATATAATTAGAATAAGCTTAACAGCCGTGCCTGAGTTTTCTTCTCAAGAAATTACACAGATGTCCGTGTGCCAGAGACACTCACTGCTAAGTAGCTTCACAGTCACCTTATGACTTCCAAAACACAGAACAAGACAGAATTAGCGTAATGAAAGTGCTCCACCCTAGAGCATAGTGCCCTGGACCAAAAGTATGGAGGGCTGCCCCTGTCTTTCTCTGGTTTTCTCCATAAACTTATTGTGCAAATTAGACATTAGTTACGTTTGTCTACCCTGGATGCTACAAAAGCACAAGCCCAAGTTTTGGTAAGTGGTATTGGGGAGGAAAAATAATTTCCCCTCTGTCCTTCTAGGTTCTAAGCTGAGATCCCTTTAAAATAAAAGATTCATATGAGAATAACAAAATTTTAATAACATGTATGTGTTGTGTGTGTGTTCAGTCACTCAGTCGTGTCTGATTCTTTGTGACCCTGTCGACTGTGGCCCACCAAGCTCCTCTGTCCATGGGATTTTTCAGGCAAGAATACTGGAGTGGGCTGCCATTTACTTCTCCAGGACACCTTCCTGATCCAAGGATTGAACCCAGGTCTCCTGTGTCTCCTTACATTGCAGGCAAATTCTTTACCGCTGAGCCACTGATACATTCAGTACACAGAAGAGAGACTCAGGAAAACTGGGAAACTCTGAACTGGCCTAAGCCATCCTCTTAAATAACATCTCCAGGTAAAGGCAAAAGAAGGTGTTGTGTGTGGTGAGAGAAGAGGCCAGTTGTGGGAGGTTACCAGAAAAAAGCACAGTAAATAACGATAAAGTTGTTATTCCAATTTAAGCTTTCACTTCATCTTTGATGGGCTTCCCTGGAGTATCACTTGGTAAAGAATCTGCTTGCAGGGCAGGAGACTGCCTGCAATACAGGAGACCTGGGTTTGATTCCTGGGTCAGGAAGATCCCCTTTAGAAGGAACCCACTCCAGTATTCTTGCCTAGGAAATCCCATGGACTAAGGAGCCTAGTAGGCTGCAGTACATGGCTTGCAAAGAGCTGGACATGACTGAGTACAACGTCCTTCTGTCTTTCACCTTAGATGAGACTTATTTCTAGAGCTTTAGTCATCCTTTTCTTGGAGAGGGAGATACCCTTACAAATGGAGATTACCCTTACAAATGGAGATTTCCCTTACAAATGTAAAAAAAAAAAAAGTCTCTTACGGAAGAGTAACTTCTACTCAGTTTTCAGAACTTATCCCATGTCTGCCTTTTCTCAAAAATAACCAGCTCAAAATAATCAAAGAGGCATATTTTGGGGTGGAATATAAATGGCAACCCACTCCAGTATTCTTGCCTGGAAAATCCCATGGACAGAGGAGCCTGGTGGGCTACAGTCCACAGGGTCACAAAGAATCAGACACCACTGAGCGACTGATCAAAAATTCTGTTTATTAATAATGGTCATTAATATACATCTTCAGTTTTAAAAGTATCTTCCGGGTAATGGCTTTAAGTATATTAAGTATTGTTCTATCACCCATCATCTCTCCCAAGATCTATCTTGTCATAGCTTCCCAATCCCAGGTAGAGTATACCTTATGTAAAGTCCACCTCTGGTATCAGCTCTCTGACAGGAAAGTGTCAGGGCTCTTTCCCAAATCCCCCATGGATTATGGCATCAAAACTTTTATCACAAGTGTCTAAGAGCAGTATTTCTCTTTCTGTTGTTCTTTCCAAATGTGTTAACTTTCAGAAGGGCAGGAATCTTTTCTTATTTATTTTTGTTGCCCTAATATTTAAGAGAATATTGGATGATATACTAATTTGTTGAGCCAATTTCAGTACTTCATATTTAGTTTACGACAGGCTTCTGAGAAACACTCGACTCTGGAAGTGCCTCGTGAGATTCAGAATGCTGTAGAGGAAGGAAAGCAATGGCAGCTTGTTTACAGGGGACTTGCTCAGGAAACATTTCCATGGGATTACAGCCATGCAAGGGAATCTGTCTGCTCCATATCCTGGCATCAATAACAGGAGAGCACATTGTGTCAGCTGTGGAGCTTTACGGGTAGGTTTTGAGTGGTTGTTATTGAAAATGTTCAGTGATTACCAGTGCATGTTTATTGGGCATCCTTTTAAAATAAGCTTGCTTTCTAAGAAAATGTCAATAAAAGCTTTGTAGGAATGTAGCATCTGCATTGACTTCATCTGAAGCTTTGCCTCATTCCTTTTTGCAGGGATGTATAGAATACAGTTTATGAGATTTTCTAAATGAGGCCCTTAAACTGGAAACCAGTCACCTTGCTGAGTAAACGAAGAAGAAAGAATGAAGTGTTCAGGGTCTGTCTTACTAGGCACAGTAAATCAGGGAATGCTTTAGGGAACTCTTCTTTGGGAACACTCGTAGGAGAAGGCTTGTTTTTCAAGTGAAAAGTCTATATCAGGGGATATTATCAGATATATTCAGCTGAGTCCTTGCTTGGTACAAGGCAACTTTATGCATCACAGCTATCTCAGTCACTCTCAAGAAATAGAGAGTAAGTCAGATTTAGTGAAGATGCCGTCCTCTGTGATGCTGCCTCCCAGGATATCTTTGAAAGGTTTTCAATTCAACCTGTCCCTTGAAGGACCATTTTATTTAGCTTAAGAACCAAGTGACTATGTAACCTGAGAAATTATGTGAATTCCCATGAGTATGTGATTTTTATTGTTGTTCAGTCACTGAGTTGTGTCTGACTCTTTGTGACCCTATGGACCTCAGCACACCAGGCTTCCCGTCCTTCACCATCTCCCAGAGTTTGCTCAGACTCATGTCCATTGAGTCCATGATGCCATCCAACCATCTCATCCTCTGTCACTCCTTTCTCCTCTGTCACCTTCTCTTCTTGCCCTGAATCTTTCCCAGCATCAGGGTCTTTTCCAGTGAATTGGCTCTTCAGATTAGGTGGCCAAAGTATTGGAGCCTCAGCATCAGTCCTTCCAAGGGATGATTTCCTTTAGGACTGAATGGTTTGATCTCCTTGCTCTCCAAGGTATTCTCGAGAGTCTTCTCCAGCCCCACAATTAGAAAGTATTAGTTCTTTGGCTCTCAGACTTCTTTATGGTCCAACTCTTAAATTGGTACATTACTACTGGAAAAATTATAGCTTTGACAATATGGACCTTTGTCTCTGCTATTCAAGATACTGTCTAGGTTTGTCATAGCTTTTCTTTCAAGTAGCAAGCATCTTTTAATTTTGTGGCTGCAGTCACTGTCCACAGTGATGTGATTGGTTGATTCTAAATTTTAAGAAATTAACTTTCCCTACAGACTAGAAAGATTTTGAGAATTCCTAGCCTACTCTTTGGACTTCCCTTGTGGCTCAGCTAGTCAAGAATCCGCCTGCAATGTGGGAGACCTGGGTTCAATCCCTGGATTGGGAAAATCCCCTGGAGAAGGGAAAGGCTACTCACTCCAGTATTCTGCCCTCGAGAATTCCATGGACTGTATGGACCATGGAGTTGCAAAGAGTTGGACACGACTGAGCAACTTTCACACACACACACACACAGCCTACTCTCTACCAGGCAGTCATTGATTCAAATAACTCAGGACTCTCCACACAGAGAAGAGTCTGATAAGACTTTCACTTTGAACTTACTATCTTATCTCCATCTGAGATTCTGGCATCTCATTCAGGCTGTGAAAAGGGGAAATTTAAGCTATCTGTCACAGTCTCCCATGAGCTTGATGTGGTTGAAATGTTTCAGTTCTCCATCTTAGAAGTTTACCTCCAAAGAGGAAGTGGGCACTACGTCTTGGAAGGAGGAATGCCCAGACACTAACAGCTTCTTCTAGGAAACACATGTCCCATGTGGCCTTTTCCTCCTGCATTCTTAATACTGATTTATTGCCATTGCAACTGCTTAACATCTTGCAAGGCAGTGTTTCATTTTGTCCCCCTTGTTCATATTCCCTGTTTGAAATGAGCTCTGTGTTTTAAATATTTTAGACTCAGCAGCAGTAAATGTTTTCAGGCTTTGGATAACACCAACACTGCTAGGAAAGGAAGAGTTTAAAACAGCTGTGACACCAAACTTCAAGAAAAAGAAGAAGGAAAAAAATAGCAAAGCATTGTTTGTTAAACTGTCACCAAGCATCGTCACTTAGAATCAGTCTCGTTTGTATATGGAAACTCCTATTGCAGGGACTGAAAAAGAAAAGCTTAAGATTTTCTAGGAAAGAAAGAGATAATCTTTTCTAGTTGAAGAATAGGAGCATTTAAAATTACTCTCTAAGATTTGTAGGGACAATAACTACAAATAATAACTCTAAGAAGAATAATGTGCCTATTGTCGGACTGTTATTAAGATTTCAAAACAGTGAGGGCAACTGTAGCACCCATTTTAAGCGATGATTGTCATCTAGTGGAGGTTCACTTTTAACCCAGGATTGTTACATTTCAAACTGAGGTCAAGGAAAAGATAGGTTTCTTTGGCAAACATCAGAAAAATCAGCTTGCCTTTCCCAAACCTCCTGCTGATAAATGCTGTACTTTCCTAGTTCAAATCCTGAACAGTTTGTGAGTGGGAGATGAAGACATGGCAAGCTCTCCTTGCTCTTCCCCATATAGTCAAAGCTCTCACCTTCCTTTTCTTGGTCCTTTGAAAGCAGAGAATCAAGAAAATGTTATGGCCACTATACCTGGTGGGAAACCACTTGAGCTGAACTCGTCACCCTCGTAATGTACTTATGATGACAGAGGGCTGATTTGTGCGTCTAATTACTGAAGACTAATTATTGCCACACTGAAATCAGCACAGCACAATAAAATATGCACCACATTCCCAGGCATGAGATTCATCATCCCCCTTTTCCTCATGTTGGTGGTAATCTTATTTATAGTCATATTCAAAAAGGAGTTTTGTCAAATATTTTAAGTCATCTCTTTTGAGCACATGCCTAAAAGTAAGTTTTTGAGGTCATGGGTAATAAGGTTGGCCTCATAAGTGGAAATACTAATTTATTAGTGTTCTTTGAGGTGGAAAATAGGCATGTAGATAAGGGAAACCCATAGATATGTGTTCTATAAAGTCTGTAGAAAGCACTTTTGAAAGTGTCCCACACTGTGGGTTACTAATAAATGTAAAAGCTATATTCCTGGGAGGGGGAGTACTCTTTTATCTCAGAAAGTGAACTGGCTTACAAAATAAAAATAGAATGCTCTGAGTACACTTAATCTTTTCTTGTATAGAAAGAGAAACTAGAAAGGGAAAAATGGTATTTTTTCTGGTCCGTGTTTTGATGGATTATGTTTAACATGCTTGTTGCATGAAATTGAGAAACAGTACAGTTTCCAATGACAAGACACACTCCTAAATATTCTGATTTAGTAGGTCAGAGGAATGACCCAAGAATCTGTTTTTAAATCCTTACTGACAGTCTTATAGCTAATTTGCTGTATGTGAGACCTTCTTCTGAAAACTTTACCTGAAGGCACTCATTATTCTATATAAAAACTCATTCCTTATAAAAATAGGAATGTTACTATTACTATATCCCTTTTACAGATTAAGAAAATGAAGCACATAAGGGTTAAATAATTCTTCAGAAACACACAATAACTGGCACAGATACAAGTATATGTTTTTAGGTGTTTTCAGTTATGACCTAAAAGAAAAAAATGGACATTTTTGTTGATTGTTTGATAAAAATGCTGTTTCCATTTGCAGCTCTTCTCCGAAAAGCCATAACTATCAGGACTTCTATTAAACATGACTGTTCAGTGATTTGTGGACTCTGTTTTATTCAAGTCTAAGAAAATATGCATTAGATTTCATTGGCTTTTGCTTTGTTGCTCTGTTCGGAATGTGTAGCCTTAATTGTGGGCTTCCCTGGTGGCTCAACAGTAAAGAATCTGCCTGCTATTGGAGAAGACGCGGGTTCAATCCTTTGTTGGGAAGATCCCCTGGAGAAGAAAATAGCAACCTATTCCGGTACTCTTGCCTCAGAAATCTCATGGACAGAGGAGCCTGGTGGGCTACAGTCCATAGGGTTACAAGAGTCACGACTTAGTGACTAAATAACAACAAAACCCCATTTGTAAGAAGGCATTAATTATTTGAAAGAACAGAATAACAGATCACTGGGTTTTCTTCTTCTCTTTTGCTGGCTAGAGATTCTTTCCCCTTTAGTTTTCTGCATTGGTATGTGTATGTGGTTTTGTTTTATTTTAAACATCCACGCCAACTCCCTGAGCTTATGGAAGCTTAATAGTCAGAAATAATGAAGAGAGAAAGGAAAATGTGAATTCATTTTCAAAAGATACCCTAAAGGAGAAAAACGGCAAAATCAGATGTTTAATGTAATGGGTCAAATGCTGGGGAGGCTGTCAAGACTGGACAGAACTGTCTTGATTTTCTAACAAGTATCTTATACTCTCCCAGTGACGATGGGATGTGAGGGTGTGGAGGCTGAAGGGAGAGCCACAGTATGTCATGCATTATTTTAGGATGACTTGTATCAAACCACAGTAGTTTGTGCCATATCCTATTTGGTGATGGCTATGAGTTAACAGAAAGGGCAGACCTTCTCAGATACACAATTTTTATTTATTGATGAATTTATATTGCTGCATATTTATTCATCTTGATTGTCATCTGAATGTCTTTCCCTACCAATAAGATGCATGCATGCATGCTAAGTTGCTTTAGTCCTGTCTGACTCTGCAACACCAGGGACTGTAACCCACCAGGCTCTTCTGTCCATGGGATTCTCCAGGCAAGAATACTGGAGGGGGTTGCCATTTCCTGCTCAGGAGATCTTCCCAACACAGGAATCGAACTCGCATCTCCTGTGGCTCCTGCATTGCAAGCAAATTCTTTACCACTGAGCCACCAGGGAAGCCAATAAAGAGGGAGCTTATAAAAGACAGGGGCAGTGACTATTGCTAGTCTGTATTCCCTTTGACAACCAGCAAAGGCCTAGGCATCAAGATTTGAACTGAACTTAATTGGATACATCAATTAAGGTTTCAAGCTGTTTTCATTTGATTGCCAAAGGTAAATGAAAGAAAATGCAGCCTCATAGCATACAATACACTGATGCTATGTTTATCTACATATACTTTCACGAAAGCAAGTCTTGTCCTCAACTATACTTTAGAATCATATTGTTTTATATCATTTTATCTTTATCAATTGGGACTACAGCCTAAAAATGATGAGTATTCTTCTTGGAATGGATTTCTCATTAAAGTGTAAAAACAAAAGCTAAGCTTTTTAACAGAAAAAAATTATATACTGATTTTTTTTTCCATGGAGATTCCAAATTTCATAAAGGACCATAAATACTTTGTAATCTGATGCCTATTAGTCAAAGAAAACATAGGCATTGACCCTAGTGTAAAAGAAGAAAGAAAACAGTTACCTCTTCCTCTTATACACTTGCTACTGTCCCAAAGAAATAAACAATCTGTGAATAGTTCAGCACGATTATATGTTTACAAAGCATAGAGGATTTATTCTAATATTTTTCCCACCTGAAAAAACTGGCCTTAAGCGTCTTCGGCAATCAGAAAGCAACACCGAGTTCTTCCCAATATGTCATGTCACTTTTATAGCTATCATACTTGCAGGAATGGGACTGGGCAATGGTGGTAACTGTAAACGTTCTGATGTAGAAATTGCAGATGGAGAGCTTGGCTCTGGGGATGGACGTGGAAAGGAGCAGAAAGGAGCCTGGAGAAAAGGCTGTCATATTTGCTCAGAAGAACTGCCAAATCAGAGAGCAGAGACGATTTCATTGGAGGAGCGCCTGCAACAGCGACTAATCCCGTCATATTGAAAGAAAATTGTAAATGTTTTCTCCAGAAATTGTCTGCCCATCGCAGCTAATCGAACACACGCTGACGAACACATACACACTCTCTTTTTATACCAAAGGTGCCCGGACGCAGAGACCCGCTCCAGCGAGTGCGCGTGACACACGGACACGCAAACACACACGAACGCACACACGCCAGCCTGCGGGTTGGCCAGAGCCTTGAAACTGCAGATTCCACTCGGAGATCGCCAGAGGCACCGAACTAATTAGTAATTAGTTGCCCCTACACTAATAACTACTTCCCCAGTCACTTTGGTGAAGAGATGAATCCCGCCCAGCTCGCCAGTCCAGCCAGGTCTCCGTTCTGTCTTGCTCTCCAGACTCCTCTTCTTCGTGAAAGCCAGGTTTGAAAGTCCTTTTGCTTCTTCGCCTTTGGTGTTTCGGTGCGGCGGGCGGGGGCAGTGTCACTTTAGCTCCAGTCTACACCGCCAAGGGCCTCCAGTCTACACCGCCAAGGGCCTCCAGACTCGTGAAGTGCCTGGGACGCGTGTGGGGTGCGCGACTCTGCCGGCGCGCGCCCGGGCCCCGCGGCTCTGGCTCGAGCCTTTGGGTCCGCTCTCTCCCCGCCTCCCCCCCGCCCCACCCCTCCGAGTGTCGCGGCACCAACTAATCTTTTCCTTTTCGTTTGCAAGATCAAGGGAGAGCGCAAGCCGGCGCCCGGCCTCGGACTCTGAGCCGCGCGCGGCTAGCTCCGCGGCCGGTCAGCCCCGAACCCGTGAAGGGCTCCACGCTCCTGCCAGCCAGCCCACGCCAGGATACTGCAGCCCGGGGAGGCAACTGGAGCTCATCCGGCGGCAGGTAAGGACGGCCAGCTGCTCAGCCCTCCGCTGGCCAGCGCCAGGGACCCTGGCACCTCCCGATTCTCCGGAACGGGCGCGGAGGGGTCTGGGGGAGAGGGAATTGGAGAATTCTTCCACAAGTCCAGATCCTCAAACGGAAACTTTGGTTTCCGGGGCTTGGAGAACTGAGGGCAGCGATGGCGGGTCTGGAAAGCAGGGGCAGAAGAGGCAGAGCGCGGGGAAGAGATGCCATTCCGCGGGTCACGGAGTCCGGAGGAATGTGGAAAAGGCAGCCTGGGGGCCGAGCCGGCCCGGGCGCCGCTCCTCTCCAGCCCACCACCCTCTCCACTGTCACCAGCTACCCCTCCTTGCGGTGTCCGCAAGACTGGGGGCTTCGCCGTCTCCTGCCCCTCACGTTTCTTCCAGCCTGGGGTCTGGCCACGTCTCCCAGGCGTTTGGGGTGGAGGCCCGGCTCCCCGGCCCCGCACGATCCCCGGGTTCCGCTCTGTGAGCGCCCGCGTGGCCGGAGGGAGGCTTCGCGCTGTAGTCCGAGGAGCGTGGCCAAGGGCGGGGGGGGATACGAATGGGGAGAGGGTCCCAGGACAGAGCAGGCGGAAGCCTGCTGCAACGTCGTCCCGTTTCGGCCCGAACACGAGCTCGGCGGTCCGCCTCGGCTAGAGGACAGGGTCTCAGCCCCAAGCCCGCGGGGTCCCGGACCGTGCCAGGGCTGCGCCGACAGCCACTCACAGTGAGCTCTGAGCCACCCCTGCGGGCTTCAGGGTTGTAGACTGGGAACGACTGCACCCACAATATCCCTTTGCTGTCCGCACCTGCGGACGCGGGCGATCGCAGATAACTTGTAGCTCTCCGGAACCTGCGAGGCAGGGACGGTCCAATCCCGCGCAGGGAGATCGAGCAGCAATTCCACCTGTGCGCTCTGCCCGGCGCCCCCGGAGCGACCCCGGCGGGGCAGGACGCTGCTTGCCTGGGAGAGCTCTGAAGAGGTCAAGACTTAAGATTCCTCGGAATCACTGACTCAGAAAGCAACGCACACCCACTGCCTCAGCCTCCCGCCAGCGTCCCCATCCCTCTCTAGCCTCCTGATCGTCGCGGTCCTCCAGGCTGCGCTAAGCCACAAAATCGTAAAAAGGAGGGTCCACTGGGCTCGCCAGACCCACTCCTTGAGACTAGGGTTGCCTGTAAGGAAATATCTCTGGGGAGTCCCTCGGGATGGAGGGGAGGGAGGAAAGAGGAGAAACGGAGGTAAACGCCTAAGGCAAGCAGAGCTGTCGAGAGACATGTCACCCGAACCGCCCTCCCGTGTCCTTAGTCGGTTCACGGCCACGGCCCGCCTGTGACGGAGGCCACCAAAGGCTCCAAGTCGGCCCGCCCAATCGCGGGGAGCCCAGCAAGAGCACGGAGCCTTCAAGTCCTCAAGCTCCGGAATCCCCCGCACTGACTTTCTATTTCCCTTTCATCTTGCCTTTTTCTGGTTTGTGTTGCTTTTCTTGCTCTTTTTCTTAGCGCTGGGTGGCAATGGGTTCGTGTGGTTTGCCCATCCCCTAGTACACGCAGCAAGCGACACAACACACATCTCCCTGCTGTACCGCACACCCGCCCGCGCTCCTGCACGCAGCCCCCGCCCCCCAATTCCACAACCCCAGCGCCTGCGGCAAGTACCACCTCCTTGACCAGGATCACAGTCTCGGCGGCGGTGGCCTTGGCTCCGCAGAGGGCTGAGCCGGCCCAGATTTCCGAGAGAAACAGTGGGGCAATGGGAAAGGCCTGGGAAAAACTTGAACTGGGCTTGAGGGTGGAGGGGAGACTCTGAGGGCAGAGGCCCCCAGCACTGTAGCTCGGCTGCAGCTGCTCTGAGGGGACCCTGAGGCTCTGGCCCCCTCAGCACCTGCGTGGAGGAGAGCCCACCCTTAGGGGAGCAACCTCTCTCTGGGGAAGTTCAGATAGCCAGGTCCTGGAGTGGACCAGCAGCTCACTTTGCTCCTTTCTGGTTTACCTGCCTTGAGAGGGCTCTGAAATGTGGCACCTCGTACACTACAGCTATTCACCCAACTTTGGGCCACAGGGTCCTCCTGCTGTATTTTGTTGGCAATCAAATATAATATATGCATTACATTGAAAATATATAGAAGGATATATAGAGAGAGTACACTTTCACTGATTAGCAAATAATAAGGATGATGACACAGTCAAGAAACTGCAATTAGGTGTGTGTATGTGGGGTCTTTGGGGTGGTAACCACAAGGGGACAATCATAGAATTAAATCAGTAGATCACACTAAGAACTATATTAGGCTACAGTTCAGAAAGTGGACTTTTTGAGACTCTTGGCAAATGGATGGAAGAATTTTGTGCCAGCAATGTAGCAGTTTTGCAGGATTTAACGGCTAAGGATTCAAGAAGTAATAAGTTATTATCAGATGAATTTTAATTATTACTATTATTAGTAAATGTGTCCAGCTGTGGCAGTACTATAAGCAACTTCTATTGACTCTACATGCTTTATTAGGGTAAACAATTATGCCAATTAAAGCTAAAAAGTAAAACTTGACCCTAAAAAGGCATGGAAATACTAACCAACTCAGCTTACTATTTTAAAACTCTGTGAATGGGATGGGGCAGGAGTGGGATAAAGTCCTTGGATCCAAAAATTCAGGGTGGGCTTCCTGAAAGATGCTTGGTCTTCCTATAAAAGAAAAGTGTGTTTGTTTATGTGTGTTTGAGGTTGTCTAGGGGGATTGTAGGGAGAAAATAGGTCGATTTGAATATCCCTATCCTAGTTTAAGTTCAAGAGAGCCTACAGAATGTGTTTGTAACTCAGCTGACTTCAGAGATAAGTGTAGGAGACTGTGCTCGTGTGGTCAGTCACTCACTCAGGTCGGACTCTTTGCAGCCACACGTACTGTCGCCTGCCAGGCCTCTCTGTTCATGGGATTTCCTGGCAGGAATACTGGATGGATTGCCATTTCCTACTCCGGGAATTTTTCCAACCCAGGGATCGAACCCATGTCTCCTGAGTCTCCGGCATTGGCAGGTGGATTCTTTACCACTGAGCCACCTGGGAAGCCAAATGTAGGAAAGCCAGCAGTCAAATGTAGGTAAAAGTCTCTTTGGAATGAGCCCCCACAGTCTGTCAAAATGAAGGGACATCTTCACATTTAAAAACCCACATTGCTCCAAACATGATCCTATTCCCTTCTTTGCCCAGATAATCCTAACATCTGGGGTTATCTGAACTTGTATGTACGTTCAGTGGCAGTTTTACAGGTTTAATTTCAGAGTAGCCAACCCTCTGAGCATAGGAAGAGGGAAGGGAAGTCTCAGAGTTTTGGGAAAAACAGCAGAGGGCTCACAGAGATGGGAGGGAGGGCAGGGAACCCGCTTTACTGGAGGAGGACCCACAGGAGACACGCCAGTCTAACCCACAGCAATGAACAAAGGTGAAGCCAGCATAAGAGAGGAAGACGAGGAGGCCATTTATTCCAATAAAGGAACTGAAGAGAGAATGGGAGGGAAAAATGAGGACAAGGATCTGTGAGCAGGCCATTACGAGCCCCATAATGATCTCCATCACTGATGGCAGTCCTTGGGGCATGCCTGTGAGAGAATGCCATGAGTAACTGCCTAAATATGACCACTCAAACTCTTATCTTAATCTTCCTTTAGTTTACTCAGTAAGATCAAAAGACTGACAGAAACACTTTGTCACAGTCTCCTTGAGGGACCTGGTTTTCTTCTTTTAGCTTTGTATTGGAGTCGAGCTGGCATTTTACAGTGTGAGCCTGTGTTCTGTTCCTCAGTGGACTTCTCTGTATCAAAACCGTCAATATTCTCCTGGTGACCAGCTGGTTTATTCCCTGTCTCCTGTTCCCATTTTGCCTAGCTTTGGTTCACTCAGCAGGTGTGGGGACTCTTTCCTTAAAAGGTATCAGAGCAGGGGTACTGACTGCACACCCCACAGCTCAGCTGGGCCACATGGGGATGGTAGAGTGTGCTTTGTGTGGAACAAAGGAAGCAGGCCATTTTCCCTTGGAAATGCATTTTCATATAGTGTGTTCTAAGTCTCCGAAACTGTCCTGAGCACTTCACATGTATTATATCATCTTTCTGTCAGGGCTTCATCCCCAGTGTCTAAAATAGTGTCTGTCACCTTCTAGGAGTTTATTAACTATTTGTTGAATGAGTGAATTGATGAATCAGTTTCTTATTGTATCACCGCCACAATCCTATGAAGTAGATGTTATTGTCCCCATTTTACAAATGAGGAAACTGGCTTTCAGAGGGGTCAGGTAATGACCCAAGATCACACAGCTAGTAAGTTGCAGTCCCTGGATTCAAGCAAGGGCTATTGGACTCTAGTCTTTGGACTCCTGTTGGATGCCAGGCTTTGTCTTACACTGTGGAGATACAGTGTACATTTTCCCCTGTGTTTGAGGAAATTACAACTCTGGTGTTTTGAGGCCAACAGTGTTCTCTCCACTCCTTTAGTTAAACTATGTATTCTGGTTGTATTCCCTAAAGCCTAAGCAAGAAAGATTCATTGCCAACTAGATTCTTCTGTTGGCATAACCTGCTTGACCCAGAGATTGCCTCTGGCAGAAGAAAGTAAGGGCACTGGTGTTTTGGCAGATGCTATTTTCACTTGTAGCAACACCAAGATTTTCTTTTGTCTGGTGCAGGAGGATGAGAGTTTTTGATAGTACCCAATTTAACTCACCTTACGTGTTGTAGTAGGCAAAGAGGTTTTCCATTGTGATGCGGTTAACCAAGAACTGCCTCTGAGTATACACATTCCAACTTCCCTCTAGTCTCTCCACAGGAGTTCCTCTTTCTTTATATTAAGATTGTTTGTGCTTAAAGTTCTGAGTTTGAATGGCAGGTTTTGATTTTACTTAAAACATCATCCACTTTTGCTTTGAAAAGCATGGTGTGACTTTGTGAACGTACGATCAGCAAAGTGTGTGAGGCTTCTTCTGACTGGTTTGCCTCCTTCTCTACCCTTGATATATTCTTGTCTTTACTTCATTTCCCTTTTTCTGCACACATGTTCAAGCTCCTTCTTTTATACTGTGACCTAAATATACAGTCATCTTAACTGGTGCTGTTACCATGGTGATGTTTCATGGTAGATAAGGGTACACACTAAAAATCAGTCTCTTTCATTAGCAATGGAATTCCTTTTGTTTTTCGCCCCCCTCTCCCCATTCCACGCTTTCACTGAATGGCGCCCTCTGGTGTCCAGTAACAGGAAGCACACTACTGTGGATTGGGCAAGAACATTTTTTAAAAATTGAGAGAATTTTAGTTTTAGTGATAGTTTGAGGTGGGCAAAAGCAAGAAAGACTCTTAATTAGTATATTTTTAAGTAAACATATTAGTAGAAAACATTCATTGCCTGAACATATTAAGTACTCTTTGCTGTATAGAATTCTATGAAGTTATGGGAAATGGATATTTATGACCCATGTGTGTTTAACATTATTGTGAAAATTTTTCTGTGGGATTTACAAAGAGTTTTATTATGGGAGATACTGAGATATATCTGGCTGAGATATCTAAGCTAATGGATTGTTTCGTATGTTTAAGTCTTTAAAATTTCAAAATGGAAGTGTTCTGTCTTTAGAATGAGAACATTGTTCTTGCTGGATAGGATATATAATAGTGTTGATGATGATGATAAAATAATAATTTACATGTATAATTTGTTGTTTTGTTATGTAAGAAGCTTGAAAGTTTTGCTCTATATTATTGTGTGAATGTATAATATGCATATTATTATTATTCATAAATTACATGACAAATTATAAGTAAGGTTGTTATGCTAGAAATATCTTCTTTCTTCCTCACTCCAGCTCCACTGTCACCATCTAACTGAGTCATCAAATCAAGCATCTCTTAGATTGGTCTGGACTTCATCCTCTCTTCTCCATCCACACATCTTTTTAGATATTTAGCATCTCTAACTTGAACTATCACCAGAGCCATGTGTTTCTATGGTCAGTCTTTCTCTAGTACAATCTATGCCTCACACTGCCGGAATAACCTTTCTCAAATGCAAATCTGAACATGTCATTCTCTTGTTAAAAATTCTTCACTGTCTCAACTGTCTAGGATAAACTAAAAATCAAATCCACATGAGATCCTCCATAGACGATCAAAGCCTTTAATCCAAGCTCTGTTAGCCACTTCTCCATTCTCTTCTACACAAGGAAATAAATATATATATAAATAGCTTAGTGTAATGACTGACATAGAGGAAATGCAAAGTAAATATTGGTCAAATTTGTTTTCTCTTCATTCTTCTCTTTTTCCTCCTTCTCTTCATTTAATTTACTATTAGTATAAAACTAATAAGCAGTAATAAATATAATACTTATACTAGTCATTCCCCAAACTAATAATAATAGATAAGAAAAGCTATGGAATGGCAGATATTTTGCCAAATATTTAGCATACTATAATTTCATTTAATTTCTCACAGTCAGGTACACTGCTCTATGGGGTTGGCAGAATTGTTTACTTGGATATTAAAATGAACTGTTTACAAAATGGTTAGCCTGCAAGAGTTCTAGGCGAGTTGAATTTTTACCTGGTACTGGTAATGGGGCACTAACCGGAATTTGTCAGGGATGCTGATAATGTCTGTATTGAGAACAGAGGCCATATTTGCATACATGGCGGTGATATACATTTCAAATGTGTTAGAATCAGAGCTTTATTTTTCCCCAATGTTTTGAGTAGATAATAGGTAGCCCTATTAATATGCATAGTCCCCCATTCCATTTTATTGTATCAAGGAAATTATAGGCATCTCCATAGGTCAAATAACTAGTTTAAAGTCAAATTTCCAACCTGTGGCTAATGTGCAGCAAAAACAAAACTGAAGATCTATGTTTTTAAGATCAGTGAAAATAAATAGCAAACTGTGTGGTAGCAGAGCATTATTTTGCAGTCATCTAGAATTACAGGGTTCAGTAGAGCAGGACTTCTTTCTGAAGTTGAGGCTCCTAGATCCCCTTGAATGTTGATCTCATGGAAGGAATGGATCTTCTTCAGCAGTCAACATTCATTATCAACCAGATTCTGAATTATTTGAATCAAATCACCTCTGTCTTCTAAGAAGTCTTTCAAAGAGGTTCATTCACTGGTTGAGTCCTTGAAATACTCTGCTCTTCTTGAAGAGATTCTGGGTCGGCAGATTTGGGGCCAGACCCAATAATCTGTGTTTATAGCACCTCATGTGATACTGAGGTGGGTAAATACAGGACTACATTTTAAAATAAGATCAGATTGAAGGACTGGCATCTAAAGGGCAATGGAGAAGTACAAAGATTGGATAATCAACCCAAATGCTGCTACCAGTATCATCAAGAGTCTTCCTTGTATGAGCCATTGAGACTGAGAGTTTGGTTGTGGTCAGAGACTATTTGATCTTTCAGTTACATGTGATGAGTAACAAGTCTGGAGAACATCCAGAGATAAAGATGATTCTCTTCTATGTCATATGATTCTGATACTTATTTGTCTAGATGGAGTATAGTACTTAGGTATACCTATGTCCATAGGGTAAATCAGTCCTAGTTATTGAAGAAATGAGCACTCGATGTCTTTCCATTTTCTCTGTCCAAAATTACTCATTCTCTGCAATACTTCCTTGGGAAGATGTCTTCATGGTTCCAGAGCTCCTCTGTGCACTCTCCTATCTGGGGTTCTGTCTAGATGTCCATTACTCATCTAGCAGACCAAGCACCTGACCCTCTTCCCCTTCCTCTCTCGGAGTTCTAATGGAGGAGTTCTAGTGGAGGAGAGTGGAGAAATTGTCAGAAATGTTAATGGGGATACTTTTCACTGTTACTGTTACAAAATGTTGGTGCACTGTGATGAACCCCAGTAGCAGACTGATATAAAACCTCCTCCAGGCAAGGAATGTTATGGTGGTTTTTCCTGATGTTATTGCTCCCCCTCGGTCCTGAAGCTGTCTTCCATTTTAATAAAGCAAAGAAGCGCCTTCCCCTACCTCGCCAACTATGCCAAGTCAGTAAACAAGATGAAATAATATAGGAAGAAAAGCCTATAATTTCTTGATGATTTAATTAACTACTAAGGAACTCTTTAGAAGGAGTGACATGGGAAGCTAAAGAATTACCTAAAGGCTAATTTTTCCTACTCTCTATAAAAGCTAAGCATGGAATAATTTGATTGGCAAGGGAATAACATAAATTTCATACAATTTCATATTCTTGAACATGATGAAGATTTTCTGATACTCTGCTCTGCTACCATATAGCCAGCAGAAAAATAGGAAATGATAGGGAAACTCTACTTAATTGTACTCTTTGGAGAGCATCAGGACATTTGGTTTCATTTTAGGAAGAAAATAAAGAGCAGCGCCAAAGGCAAAGTGTTTCCCAAATCTGCCTGCTGTTTTCTTGCTTCATCCTCAAAATTACTTTGCTAGCAGATTTTATCAGTGGAGTGGGCCGTTCTGTCTTCGCATGTAAGCTTGAATATTATAGGCCTTTTCCTCCCTCTGTGTTGTGTCCTGGGAGTACTGAAGGCTGGGAGAACAGAGGGCGATGGGTTGGCTTCTGTTGGCTCTGGCTGATGGGTGCCATTCAAGGGGTCACACTTTTGCATTTACTTTAAAGTGAGCAGGACTGGATATTTTTCATGACTGAGTGTTTCCGTGTTAGGGAAAATTTCAGAATTTTGAATGAGACACTCTTCTGTGACAACAATAAAGACAATAAAAACACTGAAATCACAGCCACTCTTTCTTGAGTGTCTACCACAGTTCAGACCCTGTTCCATTTTCTTTGTGTATACTATTCCTATAGCTTACACCAATCCGATGTGATAGAGGGTTGTTTTTTCTAAGTAAGTGCAGAAATTCTTGCCAGTGGACACAAAATAACTTGTTAAGACCTAAGAGTAAGTTCATTGCTTTGGGCATCAGTCTCACATCTAAAATCAAAGATAAGTATTAAATTTTTTTGTTGTTTATTTTGTTTTACTACCATAAGGAGTTTCTTTAAAGGAATATCCAACTGTATTATTTGCCATCTAATTCTGATAAAATCAAGGAAAACGAGGGAAGAGAAAGGGGCACATCACACTGAGTTAAGAATATGGAAACATGAAAACACAGTTTATATTTGAGGAATCAGTCTTAGATATATTTAGAATCTACCTTGGCCACTCACCTCCTGGTTTAGTCTGATAGTAGGCTTCATGTTTGAAGATGCTTTATCCTACTTAGCCCCCTGGGAGCTCTCTCTAGGTACAGAGGGGACAAGAGTCTTGATATAGCTTCTAGGTATGGAATTGTCAAGGCGTAAAATATGACTCCGTGAGTATTTATAAAACATATACATGTATATCTAGGAACATTTTTGTTGCCTATGAAAACACTATGTGTTGTCAAAATATTATTTGATCTTCTGTTTCCTATTGTGCTACCTATTCCTTTTCTCTGCAAGACAATTGCTATGACTTAACATTAACCTCCTCACTGCATATGTAAAAGGCCAAAGGAGCTAATTATTCTGAGGGATGAAGCATCAGTGGATTAATTCTATTCCGCCCACTGTCAACTCTCAACTATTTGTTTGTATGTCCTAAGTCTCCAGGAATCATTAGTGTCGATTGGTAAATGATAATACCAGCTCATTTTTTTTTACAATTAATTGAAATTTCACACTCTTACATTTCAATATCAGTCAATATTTTTACATACTGACACTTTTAATCAAAGAGTATCTTTCACAAGGGAGCAACAGCAAGGCCCTCATTAATTAAAGTGATAATTATTCTTCTCCCTCGCAGTTAGTTAGTTACATAACATTCTTCAAGAAATTCACATCCTTAGCATTTCTCTTTAAACCTCTCCCATTTAAAAGAAGAGTCCTTGGCTTCTATCTCTGTAAGAATTTACTAAAAATTCACACTACTGTTAATTTCAAGAAGTGATATAGAAAGGAGGTCATATTTATTTTCCAGCGTTTCCATATTCAAACAAAATAAAATGACATCTTTTCTATCATTTAAGTGTTCAGATCGAATCTCAGGAATCATTTTCAAGGGAGAAAGATGTTGTCAAATGTCTCCCCTTTGATGTTCACTGGCTTATTTTAGCTTCTGTATCGCAGTGCAAGTTCCCATGATTCGTTTCTCTTGGATCATTCTTTGGTTTCTCAATCCTCAGCTACTTAATTGCTCCTGCCTCTCTGCAGCTTTTTCAGTACACAGAGTTTGTGACTTTCCCCCGCTCTGATTTAGTCCCATGATTTTAGAAGATATTGAATCTAGAGTGCAGGCTCTAACTGGCAGTCCTGCTCTCTTCTCCTTTATTAGGTATTGCTCCAGTTCTTATATTTTGGCACCTTGTGGTGTGAGATGCACTTTTAGAAATATTCGATGGTGACTGTTAGCTGATTTCCCTGATACGTAGGAGCTGCAGATCATTGAAATCACTGGTCAGAGTTTCTAAAGGTCATTTTCTGCATTTGCTTCTTTTAATTAAATTAGAGTGGGTTTTTCATCCCAGTGGCTGCAAATATTTGACTACTTTTAAAAATTATTTTTTCTCCCAAACTCTTATTTTAATTTCCCAGTATAATTGAATATGAAATGATATCAATAGATCAGTTCTCTAAAATTCAAAATGATTTTTCATTACTCTGTATAATTACTGAAAGATAACGTCCTTGCTGCTCATCTTTGTGCGTGTGTGTATTTCCAAGAAGTTTTAGGTTCACCACAAAACTGACTAGAAAGTACACTGAATTCTCATATGCTCCTTGCCCCCATACACGGACGGCTTCTTCCACAGTCAACATCAGCCCCTAGAGAGCTGCACCGGTCACAGTGGGTGAGCTTACAGTTCCTAGTTTACAGTAGGGTTCACGCTTGGTGGTGCATTTTCCAAGAGTTTTGACAAATGTACAGATAATAACATGTATCCAGCAGTATAGTATCTTAGAGGGTAATTTCATTGCCCCACAAAATCTTCCGTCCTCCCCTTATGTACACCTCTTTCCCTCCTAGCTGTGCACAACCACTGATCCTTTTACTGTCTCCAGAGTTTTGCATTTTCCAGAATGTTATACAGTTGGCATCATATAGTATGTAGACTCTTCAGATTGGCTTCTTAAACTTAGTAATATGCATGTACATTTCCTTCATGTTTTTTTCTTAGCTTGATGGCTCATTCAATACTTGCCATCTTGTGGTTTTTATTTACCTATTTTTATTTCTCATTATTATACTTTTCACTGTATACATTGCAATCTCACTATTTATATAGATAAATAGTTACATATCTATATCTGTCTATCTGTATATAATAATTCAGAGAACAAAAGTATTTTGCCTCTCTGCTGAAAGACTTAGATAGTGTGTTTATCCAGTGTGGGCAACTCTTCAGCTCCTTTGAGTCTGTAATTATGAGAAGAGGAAGAATGGACATCGCAAATCTGTGTGTTTGTGTTTTTTTTCTATTTCTCTTTTCTAAGATCTTCCTAGTCTCAGCAGATCACTTATAATGAAGCTAAGAATAAAACCTGAGAACTTACCTAAGATACTTTTACTGACCTTTAAATGGAGCATAAACTTAACTTGTTTTATCAGTAGCAGACAGAGTATTCTTAATTTATTTGAAAAGTAAGACAAATCCTAAGAGGCTTTTAAAATTCGACTTTTAGTATCTCTGCTTGGGCTCACTCTTTGGCTTAAACATGTACCTTCTATTCAAGTCCTTCACACAGTGAATGAAGTTGTCATTGATATTCTCTGGTTTCATAAGAAGAGACACACTCCATAAAGGGAAGATTTGCATTTTGTGGTTTTTAAAGTTTTTCTCAGCATCTTATGCCCGGCTCTATGCTTGGCACATAGCGGAAGTCAATAACTATTTTTAATGATGATTTTGGGCCTCCCTGGTGGCTCAGAGGTTAAAGAGTCTGCCTCTAATACAGGAGACCTGGGTTCGATCCCCTGGGTGGGGAAGATCCCCTGGAGAACAAAATGGCACCCCACTCCAGTATTCTTGCCTGGAGAATCCCATGGACGGAGGAGCCTGGTGGGCTACAGTCCACGGGGTCGCAAAGAGTCGGACACGACTGAGCAACTTAACTAACTAATGATGATTTTATGCCTTTAGTCTGCTTTCTGTTGTTCAGTCACTAAGTTGTGTCCAACCCATTGCAACCCCATGGACTGTAGCACACTAGGCTTCCCTGTCCTTCACTGTCTCCTGGAGTTTGCTCAAACATCATTGAGCCAATGATGCTATCCAACCATCTTTTCCTTTGTTGCCTCTGCTGAACATCCAAAATTTCTTACTACCCTAATCTTCTATTGGTTTCAAAACAAGAAGTCACCATTTTCTGAAATAGCTCAAAGAAATTCTCTTTCTAGGTAAAATATTCCTTTCAAAATAACCCTTTTCTTCTGATAAGTTTTCCCACTTTTGAAACCAACACTTCATCTAAGCTTGAGCAAAATTTTCTGTGGGGTACCTTTGTAGGTATATGGTATTATTATTATTAGCTTGTTTAAGCTGAATGTAATTAATGACTATCACATGAACTTTTAAAATAATTCACCTTGATTGTTATTATATGTGTGTGGTGTGAAGTCGCTCAGTTGTGTCCGACTCTTTGCGACCCCATGGACTGTAGCCTACCAGGCTCCTCCCTCCATGGGATTCTCCAGACAAGAGTACTGGAGCGGGTTGCCATTTCCTTCGCCAGGGGATCTTCCTGACCCAGGGATCGAACCTGGGTCTCCCGCATTCCAGGCAGACACTTTAACCTCTGAGCCACCAGAGAAGCACTCTGAGCCACCAGGGAAGTTATTATATGTAGGGTATGTTGAAACAAATTTTAGTTAGCACAGATCACATAGGATTTAAATGTACCACTTTTTTTTCATACTAAGATGGATTTTCAATACATCAGAAAGAATGGACTCTCTTTGCTTCATTCCATCTACAAGATAATATGGAGAATTATCTAAAATGATGGAGAATGATTTACATCATGAGATGGAGTACCATTCTGCATACTTTGCCATACATACTATGCAGCCTTAGTCTTATGCCTAGAATTGGAATAAGAATTTATTTGTTCTTTTATTCATTAATTCAACAAATATTTACTTGGCACTTACTTGACGCAAATCACATTGCTTTGCTATCCCTAGCTGTCCCTCCTACCTGACCCCTCTCTATCGTCCTGCAGAAATATTGCTGGGGAAGTGGAGATACTATCCTCACATGCCCAGTTTCACCCGCTTCTTTACTCAGGCTTAGCACTCTGTCATAATAGCACTCTGCAGCCTTGGTAGTTACGGTGGAGCTGTGCTCTTCAGCAGCCAGAAACTTCCACTGGCCTTCCCTATTGACTAGAGGGCTTAGAAAGAAAAGGTTTTAACCTTTTCCCCTGACTTGAGGTTCCAGTATCTCACAAAAGGTATACTCCACTGTCAGGCAGTACAGTAGTGGTTAAGAATTTGCACTTTGGATATCATTGTACTGTTGCCAGTTTGTCTTTAGTTCCTTTGACTTCACAGAGTCAAGTCTTTAGTGAAGTGTTCAAAATTATTTACTCTTATGCATTTATTTTACAGCTAAGGAAACTGAGCAAGAAATGGAAGTGAGTTGCCCTGTAGGTGACAGTGATTTAAGGTGACTGAGCCAGGACTTGGGCCTGAACATCTTGATACCCAATCCATTTTCAATTGCATTACTCCATCATGTCTACCCCTATGAAATGTTCTATATGATTATTTTTAATTCTTGAGTTTCTTTCTAAACAAAAAAATCTTGAGCTATACAACCCCCTTGCTAGTCTTTTTCACTTCTGTGGGACTTCTGATTCTTTTTTTCATCTCCTCTCTTCTGTTAACCTGATGTTTTCAAAGTGGAGCTCCCTGGTGGCTCAGATGTAAAGAGTCTGCCTACAGTGCAGGAGACATGGGTTTAATCCCTGGGTAGGGAAGATCTCCTGGAGAAGGGAAGGGCTACCCACTTCAGTATTCTTGCCTAGGGAATCCCACGGACAGAGGATCCTGGCAGGCTACAGTCCATGGGGTCACAAAGAGTTGGACATGACTTCGTGGCTAACACTTTCTCATGATTTAGTGGTAATATTTTGTTGGAAATGCTGAGGTTTAAGTAAGAGTGAAAATCAAAAATTTAATGACAGGTATGATATGGGGGTCAACCTATCATACTAGAGATTGATCATTATGTCATTCTTCTGGGTTCTTGCTGCAAATCAACCCTGATTCAGTGAGATACTGCAATCTTGCAAGAATCAACTATTCTGCTTTCCAGAAGCTGTGGAAATCTCATCTATTCATTTTTGCTACTGATACAGCATATAAATAGAGTTTTCATTAATCCTTTCAGTTATCTATTTGGACCAGTATTTTTTAAAAATAATGTTGATGCTCATCAAAAGATATCAACTCAACCTTTTAACTTGACATAATAAAAGATAATTGAAAACAAGTTCTGCAGTGTTTTTGTTCCCTGGAGATATATGACAAATGCTAAAAGCAGAGAGAAATATGATGGATGAAGCCTTTTATAAACGTCACCAATGGTGGTGGTTTAGTCACTAAGTTGTGTCCAACTATTGTGACCTCATGGGCTGGAGCCTTCCAGGCTCCTCTGTCCATGGAATTCTCCAGGCAAGAATACTGGAGTGGGTGGCCATTTACTTCTCCAAAATGACACCAAAATTTACCTCTTTATTCTGTTTCTCCACTTCATGAGGTCATTAGGAAACTCTTTTGTCATATCTACTTCCAAATGGGCAAAAATTGTCCATCTTTAGCATAAAAAAAGAGACAAATTGGAAAGCCGTAGTTTGATGTCATCTCTCCTAATTCTGTCCATGTACTGTTCTTCCAAATAGCAGATTACTTCATCCTAAAGTCTTGATAACCATAAATGTAATCAACAAATATTTTCAAAATGAAATACCCATTTTTTGGTTGTCTTTTTGCTTTGTTTTATATCAGAGTAGAATGGAGAGGAGAAGCAGTTGGCGATAAGTTGAAAATTGGTGTTGTCTGGGACACTGGATATTTCATGGTCCAGAGAAATTCACAATGAGGTGACAGAATGCTCTCTCAGACCACTGTCACTTACACCGGAATGTGATGTGCTCCTGGGGAATGTTGGGAAGGCACTTGCAAAGCTATTTTAAGAGGCGTTTGAAACTGTGAAAGGACAAGAAAGTTATAGGAGAACATGTCAGAGCCTTGTTTGTAAATACTGTGTTCTCTTTATGGGTTACTGAGTGGCAAAAATCAAAAGAGTGTTTTTGCCAAGAAATAAAGCTGCTTATCTTGCCTCACTAGCAGAGAATTCCACATAAATGATGACCTTAAATTAAATGGAACATCTTAACAAAAACCTCAGGAAGTCTTTTTGTGTTTTATCAATATGTTTCTCCAGTGTGAACTCCCAAGTAGTTGGTACTAGTGAGATTAATCACATCAGAAGACAGATGAGACTTGTTTTCAGAGAAATTGTATCTGAGGAGACTGAGAGCTAATTTGCCTCCAATTTTAGAAAATGTTTCATTCGTCTTCATACAGATTCAAAGAAAAAGATTTAGATAGGAATGGAAATCCTTCTTTGGCAGATTGCACCTCTTTAATGATGGAGGAAAGGGAGAATCGGATTGGACTCCAGTGCTTTCTACCTTTGTCTGTGGAACCCCTGTGGATTTCAGAGAGGGCTGGAATACAGCTTGCTCAAAAAGATGAACATGACTAGAGATTCCCTTTGACTCCATCCTTCTCAGAAAAAAAAGCCCAAATCCAAAGATTTTATATATATATATATGCTTAGTCACTCAGTTGTGTCTGACTCTTTGTGACCCCAGGAACTGTAGCCCACCAGGTTCCTCCGTCCATGGGGATTCTCCAGGCAAGAATACTGGAGTGGGTTGTCCTGCCCTCCACCAGAGGATCTTCCCAAACGAGGGATTGAACCCAGGTCTTCCACATTGCAAGTGGATTCTTTACAGTCTGAGCCACCAGGGAAGCCCGTGTGTGTGTGTGTGTGTGTGTGTGTGTGTGTGTGTGTGTGTGTGTGTGTGTACATATGTATGTATTCATATAAAGGGAACATTATTCATATTTAAAACTGAGGAAAAAAATCCGTTACTCATGTCAGTATCACTTTCATTCTGTATTTAGAGCTTACTTTTCTATCTTCCTTACATATTATCAGTTATTTTGTGGAAAGTACATGTAATTGCTGTGTAAGGGACAGATAACTGATACAGCGGTGAGCACTATGTACTTAGTCATGTCCAGTGTTTTGCAACCAATGGACTGTAGCTCGCCAGGCTCCTCTCAAGAATACTGGAGTGGGTTGCTATTTCTTCCTCCAGGGGATCTTCCCAGTTCAGTGATTGAACTCATGTCTCTTGCATCCCCTGTGTTGGCAGGCAGATTCTTTCACCACTACGCCACCTGGGAAGCTCCTGATACAGTGGTAATACTTGTTTATTCATTTATTCTTCAACATTACTGTAAAATTAGGTGCAACCAGGTACCCTGTTGGCCATCTAGGACACAGAGATGAATAACCATAATCCTAGCCCTGACAAATTTTCCTTGGACATGTGGTGAAGATCACGTGATATGTGGGTGCTAGAATAGAGTTGTTAAGACTCCTGCAACAACAGAGAAGCAGGGTGGGACTAACTCAAATAGAGCTTGGGTTAACAGGGCATTTAAAAAGTAAGAGGTTTTTTTCTGGATCGATGGGGCATGTCTTTGTCAGCTCAGACTCCTGGAACAAATATATGTCATAGACTAGATGGCTTCAACAGCAAGCATTATAATTGAGCACTTATTGTATATAAGTGCTCAATTATACTCAAATATTTAAATACTTTATTGTATATAAAGTATTTTGAATATATACATTTATATAAAATGATTCTAAATATGTGTATGTAAGGTATGAAGAGAATATACTTTAGCTTATCAAGCGAAGACTATCACAACAGAATTTTTTAAAAGTATCAAAATATGTGACGTACACATTAAGAGATCAGAAAAAAATAGTATGGATTTGAGCAAATGATCCCCTTTATCTGCGTGTTGCTTTAGAGTTCCCAAAGCTCGTCACTGCATTGTTTTACAGCATGGGTTTGGTGCCAAGTACAGCCTCTATCTGTTTCTGTATGGCCTCTAGCCAAGAATGATTTTTGAATTGTTAAAGAGTTGTTTAAAAAGCAGAAACATGAGCAACAGAAACCAAATGTGGCTTTCCATGTCTCTAATACTTAGTGTCTGACACTTTACAAAAAAGTCCCTCCTTTTAGAAGAAGCTTCACAGACACTTACTTGCTTCTCCAAGTGTAACTACTATACTTCCACTTAGTTGCAACTAAGGCAAAATGGCTGAAGCCGAAGACCCTAACATCATATAGTTTGCGTTAGGGGAACTCGATTTGCTGTGGTGGTTCTAACTGATAAATTCTGTATTCCATTGTCCCATGTATATACACCTAGTGGCTCAGATCTCTCAGCTTGTGTTTCAGAACTCATTCCATCTCTTCATCTTTGTGCTTGACTCCTACTCTCCCAAAGTCATATTTGTGGGTTATTTAATGATACTCTAAAATAAACAATGCTGTTTAATAAAACACTTTTCAATTTACAATGAACTAAATCCATCACCTCATTCATTTTCCTTAAAATGCTAAAAGGGGGATAATTACACATTGAGAAGCTTCAAAATCAGCAATCTCAAGTTGATTTGTCTAGGGTGATACAGCTTGGATGAGAGTTCAGAAAGCCCAGCTGTTTTCGGGTTGTGTTTTCCATCCTTCCTCACAGAAAACCCACTACATCATTGCCTGAAATGTCCTTGAGTGTACAAAAGTCAACTGGGAACTCAGTTGTGGTAAATCCTCTAGACGGATTATGTGATAAATCCTACAGAAATATAAATTAAGAATGATGGGTCCACCCTTTTCTCTTGAATTACCTCACCCTCCAAAAAACAGAGAATTTGTTACAGAATTCAGAACCCCTCTACCCTGCCTCACAGGAAGAATTCTGTCTCCCTCCTGAAGAAACCAAGTGTCCACTCAGGGAAGATGAGGAAGAAGTCTCTGATGCTTGGTCTCTGTGAAGCTCCTCTTTGTGAGATACTTTGGAATGTAGCTTTTCAATTTTACCCGGAAACATCTCATTATGACTGTCTCTCTGTTACATTAGAAGAAATAGATGTACAGAAAAGTTCTGTGTCCTGAGAGGCACCTGGATAGCCTTTCTTCATTCACAGAGACAACCTTAGCTGGAGAGTTTGTGGAAAGGCAATTTGAGGTAAAGATACCTATAGGATTTTTGAATCCTCTAGGGGGAACATAAGGTTTCCCCTGGGAGTCCTAAGGAGCACTCCGGATAGGCTACAGTTACTGCAGGGACAGATTAAGAAGATGAACAGTTCTAGCTCTCTTATCCTTCCTTGGGCTTCCCAGGTGGTGCTAGTGGTAAGGAATCCCCCTGCCAGTGCAGGAGATGCAACGGACTTGGGTTCAACCCCTGGGTCAGGAAGACCTCTGGAGTGGGGAATGGCAACCTACTCTAGCATTCCTGCCTGGAAAACCCCATGGACAAAGGAGCCTGGCAAGGCTACATTCCCTGGGCTCGCAAAAGAATCAGAGAAGGCTGAGCACTTCCTCCTCTCCCTTCCCCTGGCTCTGCTGGCTGTGTTGTTTGCCTTGCTGTATTTAAACCCCCTTCCCATGATGTCTGATAAATGTACACATTCATGCACTGGGGAAAGGAGAGATGTGAGAACCTCTGAGAACCTTCCTGGTTTAATCCTTGCTTCAGCCTAAAGCGAACAGTGGACCTCTGGTGTTGGAAGCTATGGGAATTCAGTGAGAAATATTTTAGCAGGTTTTCAGAAAGAAATTACATAGATGAGTAAGAATAACATTTTTCAAGTCACACCAATCATCGGCCTTCAATCCTCAGGGCAAAAGCTTTCTCTACTAGGGAATGCATTTTGAGAAATGAAGGATTAGCATTTCCTGCCCAGACTGTTTGTTGATGAGCCGCTTGCCTCACAGTTTTCCTTAGTTTAACTTGGGGCTAGGATCTGTTTTATTTCCTCCAAAGGGAAAATCATAAGAATAGTTACTCCTGTTAATAAAGTGACTTGGGAGCTTCAAAGAAATTTTAGTGTGATTATTCCAATTTAAAGTGATGACCTGTTCAAAAAGAACTTTTTGTCTCATGGCCCAGTTTGTCTGTCCTCATTTCCTTCGGAAGTATTGATCTTGAATACTGTTACAATATTCAGTGCTGGTGGCTGGATGTGTTCTGAGGAGACTAGCTGAGGCTGTGAGACTGAATGCCCAGCTGTCATCGAGTGCTAGCCCTTTGCAGGTGACTCCGAGTGCACGAGGAGCCCCTCCCTTTATGCAGAGATGATGGCTTTGGAGCATGTCCAGCTCTCCTAGAACTAAGGAAGAGAATAGGCATTGCATGCCTGTTTAACATGTACTGCCTTCACGTTTATTTTTGCTTCTGTTGTTACATTTATAATCCTGTGTGTATGCTATGTGCTCAGTCACTCAGTCATGCCCTATCTTTGTGACCCCATGTATTGTAGCGCACCAGGCTCCTCTGTCCATGGAATTTTCCCAGCAAGAGTGCTGGAGTGGGTTGCCGTTTCCTCCTCCAGGGGATCTTTCCAACCCAAGGATCAAACCTGAATCTCCTGGATTGGTAGGCAGATTACCACTAAGCCACCTGATCCTGTGAGGTAGAGTTACCATTGATTTCCAGGTGAGGAATATGAGTATTTAACAGTTTTCTCAATCTGAACTTCACGTAATGGTGGAATTGGGAAATAAAGCAGTTTTTCCAACTCAAGTACAATTTATCTTTTTTTTTCCAAAATGTGACTCTCAGGACATCATCCAATTCTGCAGCTTCTTCATTTCTGTAATGGATATTACTAATACCTATAATTCTGACTTCATAATGTTATTCAAGAATCAAAATAAATACATTTGGAACCCTTTTATGACCGCTTAAAATGCTATACAACTGGAGATTATTGTTATCTCCAACTGTATTTATTTAGTTTATCTGTATAGTACTGTTTCCGGGATGCTTTCTTTTTTGTTGTTGTTGAACATATTTTTAAATTATGTGTCTTGTATTTTTAGACTGACTCACTCCTTTTGGACCCAGAGATCTCTCACAAACATAAGGCAGACATGAGACCTTTGATATCTTCTCTATTGACTAGGATTACCCAGTGAAGAATATGGAAAGAATATAAAGAATTCTCTCTGCCCTAGCATACCTTATGCATACTCGGCTGTTCCACATTGTTTTCCACCAAAGTTCAGCATGGACCTCACAATTAATTGTTCTGTAGGTCTTTTTTTTTTTTTTTTTTAACTGGAAGTCATAGGTTAAAGTTACCAAATTTTTAAAGAAATTCCCCTCAAGCTAAAATAATTTATTTCTAACCTTGAGGAGAGTTATGAAGTGTCTGGTTTGCACTTAAGTAAAATTTCTGCAAGTTCTGACTTGTATCCTGCTAAGATAGATTGGGAAGGAAGTAAATGAATTGTAATCTAAGGAAAGATATGGTCACATGTCATCAGAACCATGATATCAGCTCAGTGCCCTTTTATGTCACTGCCTCTAGTACAAGGCGGTGCACTGCTGTGGTTGCATAGCTAAGAATAACCAATGATATTGATCATATATTCTGAGAAAAAATATAGGTTCTGAACTGAGTATTTTTTATGATCATTGGCTTCCTTTCAAAGTCAATACTTTTTTTTTTTTTTTTTGCAGAATCCCAAAAGGATGTCAGTACTCAGTAGAAAATTGCCATGTTCAGCAGTAGTGAGAACTTGTGACTCAGAGGCAGAAAGATCATGAATAGAAACAGTCTGTTTATCAGCGTTGTTCTAGGGAGAAGCCTCAGAGGACTTGCCTTCATTCTGATAGCCAGAAACCATGGGTTCTCCTCTAGTGAGTAATCTTTCCAGCCTGAAGAGAGTGCAGGGTTTGCCACTCTGGCTGTGTCCACTCAAGTAGACTACAACAGATGTCTCTCTTCAAATATGCTGTCCATGTTAAAGCTGTCCTTTGTTGGGTACATCTTAAGATCCAATTGCTCTGTGTGTGTATGTGTGTGTGTGTGTGTATCATTGCTGTAGTTTAGTTGCTAAGTTGTTTCCAACTCTTTTGAGACCCGCCCTGGACTGTAGTCTCCCAGGTTCCTCTGTCCATGAAGTTTCCCAGGCAAGAATAGTGGAGAGGGTTGCCATTGCCTCTTCCAGGGGATCTTTCCTGGCCCAGAAATTAAACCCTGTATATATATATATATATATATATGTATACCACCTGACCTGCCTCTTGAGAAATCTGTATGCAGGTCAGGAAGCAACGGTAGAACTGGACATGGAACAACAGACTGTTTCCAAATAGGAAAAGGAGTACGTCAAGGCTGTATATTGTCACCCTGCTTATTTAACTTATATGCAGAGTACATCATGAAAAATGCTGGACTGGAAGAAGCACAAGCTGGAATCAAGATTGCCTTGCTGGGAGGAATATCAATAACCTCAGATGTACAGATGACACCACCCTTATGGCAGAAAGTGAAGAGGACCTAAAAAGCCTCTTGATGAAAGTGAAAGAGGAGAGTGAAAAGCTGGCTTAAAGCTCAACATTCAGAAAACAAAGATCATGGCATCTGGTCCCTCACTTCATGGGAAAACAAGTGGAAACAGTGTCAGACTTTATTTTGGGGGGCTCCAAAATCACTGCAGATGGTGAGTGCAGCCATGAAATTAAAAGACGCTTACTCCTTGGAAGAAAAGTTATGACCAACCTAGATAGCAGAGACATTACTTTGCTGACTAAGGTCCATCTAGTCAAAGCTATGGTTTTTCCAGTGGTCATGTATGGATGTGAGATTTGGACTGTGAAGAAGGCTGAGCACCGAAGAATTGATGCTTTTGAACTGTGGTGTTGGAGAAGACTCTTGAGAGTCCCTTGGACTGCAAGGATATCCAGCCAGTCCATCCTAAAGGAGATCAGCCCTGGGATTTGTTTGGAAGGAATGATGCTAAAGCTGAAACTCCAGTACTTTGGCCACCTCATGCGAAGAGTTGACTCATTGGAAAAGACTCTGATGCTGGGAGGGATTGGGGGCAGGAGGAGAAGGGGACGACAGAGGATGAGATGGCTGGATGGCATCACTGACTCGATGGATGTGAGTCTGAGTGAACTCTGGGTGATGGTGATGGACAGGGAGGCCTGGCGTGCTGCGATTCATGGGGTCACAAAGAGTTGGACACGACTGAGCGACTGAACTGAACTGAACTGATATACACACACTCAGTCTCCACCAAACTTCAGATAAATTTTATCTCATTTTACAGATAAGGAAATAAGAGGTTTAGAAAGGTTGAATAACATAAACAAGGCCATAGTGGCAGTAGCAGCTGAAGCTAGGATTCAAATGCAAACCAGTATCTTTGTCTCTAGGTAACACTATCATCCTTAGAAGTGGTCCTAAAGGGACCAGTGTTTAAAGAAAGGAGGTTCTTGAAAGGATACATAGAAAAAGATGAAGTGACTGAAAGTTATCCCTTCAGAGACACTCTCCTTTACCTTCTACCTAGAATAGATTTTCCTCTCAAAATTCATCCTTCTTTAAAGCACTTTTAGTGTGTAGTTCGGAGAAGGCAATGGCACCCCCACTCCAGTACTCTTGCCTGGAAATTCCCATGGACAGAGGAGCCTGTAGGCTGCAGTCCATGGGGTGGCGAAGAGTCGGACACGACTGAGCGACTTCACTTTCACTTTTCACTTTCATGTATTGGAGAAGGAAATGGCAACCCGCTCCAGTGTTCTTGCCTGGAGAATCCCGGGGATGGGGAGCTTGTGGGCTTCCGTCTATGGGGTCACACAGAGTCAGACATGACTGAAGGGACTCAGCAGCAGCAGTGTGTAGTTTGGTGTTCTTTATTAAATTTGTAATGTAGAAAGGGATAATGAAATAAGTCCTTATATTCCTTCCACCCAGAGTAATTTTATTTTTTAATTGTGACAAAGTATACATTATAAGACTTACCATTTTAATCATTTTAAAGTGTACAGTTCAATGGCATAAAGTATATTCTCATTGTTATACAATCATTAGAGATTTTTGCCATCCTGGACTGAAACTCTGTACCCATTTTTCTATACCTTCAACAAGCTCCTGGCAACCACTGTTCTGCATTCTCATTTCCTTTTTAGGTATCATCTATATATCCCTTCTCACCTGCCAGCATCTCTCTTTGGATGTTTCACTAACATCTCCAAAATAAAATGTTGCTACCTCCTAAAATGTATTTTAGGAGGTATTTTAGCAACCTTCCTCCTGCATTTATCCACTTGTCTCCTTGTCTTTTTACTTCAGGAAATGGCACTACCATCAACTAACTAGATAAATCTAGAAACTCAGTACTCATTGTTTTTAAAATAAACTTCTAAAAATTTAGTATAGTTTTAGAGCTAATAGAAAAGTTACAAAAATTGTACACAGAGTTCTCATATACCCCCCTCCACCCAGTTTTCCCTGTTGTTAAGATTTTACATTGTTGTTCAGTCACTAAGTCATGTAAAAGTAGATTCATTACCACTAAACCATCTGGGAAGTCCTAAGATGCTCCCAGGTAATGCCAAGGCTAGTGGCCTCTGCACCAAACCCTGAATAACAAGATCACAAAAGGCCAAGGGTATCTGCTATCAACTTGACTTCTTATTGATAATATTAAGACTTACCATCCGCATGAGGGAATGTCTGTGATGCCTCATTTTTTTCTTCCCTCCCTCCCTTCTTTATACTCCCTATTATGATCTTCAATGGATGATCTAGATCTTTGACATCAGATGTTGGCCATACTGGTTTGTCTTTCAGTTTCTTGAATATGATGAGGCCATTTCAGCTTGAAAGGCTCTGTTTCGAGTGTACACCATTTACTGTTTTCTTCATGTAGGACTTTCTCATAAGCATGGGAAGCATCCTCTCATGTTCAGTCTGATTGTCTGTTGCTCCTTAGGAAGCCTTTCCCTGTGAGTCAGTCTAAAGTAATGGCTTGATTTATAAGCACTCTTAGTACTCGGTCTTTTCTTCCTAGAATTTGATGCGGTTGTTTATGCAACTTTTATGTCTTTAATATCTTACTAGATGGCAAGAGCAAGAACTCTCTAGTTTGCCACTGAATCATCAGGGCCTAAAACGTTATCTGCTATATAGTAGATATTAATGTTTGTTAGATAAATGCAAAGCTTGACTTTGAAAGATGAGGGGAAAGGCACATACATTGGATAATTCTGTTTTATTGCTTATTCCTTTGGGAGGATTTATTGTAATTTCTGGTTTTTTTTTTTTTTTTAATGATTGCTAGTTATGATGTCATCTTTTCATTCCTGTATCTTTGGACATCCCAGAGTCGTGTAGGTTCACGAGGAAACTTGTTCATCCAGGTTTTTCTGAGGAAGGATTTCTTCATGGAGAAAAGCTTGCTGGGCTCAATAACACACAGTTGTTGAGAGTTGTTGGAAAGGTCCTTAGCACCTCAGCCTGAGGCTTAGGTGGGAGCCTACAGTTAGGTGAGTAACAGCAGTTCTTACTCTGATGTGTGTTTCTTTAAGACACATGATGTAAGTTAAAAAGAGACAGACTTAAGGAAGGAACTTATGGTTGCCAGGGACAAGGGATAGTAAGGAGTTTGGGATGAGCATGTACACACTGTTGTGTTTAAAATGGATAACCAACAAGGACCTACTATAAAGCGCATGGAACCCTGCTCAATGTCAACCAAATGGGAGGGGAGTTTGGGGAAGAATGGATCCATGTATATGTATGGCTCAGTCTCTTCTCTATGCACCTGAATCTATCACGATATCGTTAATCGGTTATACCCCAGTATCAAAAATAAAGGTTCAGATTCAGACTCACCAAACTCAGATTGGGCCGTGACACATATCATTAATGGAAGATGTCAATTAATTCAATGTAATAATATTCTAGTGGCAAAACACTGCCTTTAGTGTGCCACATGTTTTTTTTTAACTATTTATTTTAATTGGAGGATAATTACTTTATAATATTGTGATGGTTTTGCCAGACATCAGTTGCATTGGGTAATCCTGATGATAATTTAAAGAATTTTAAATTACTGTTTTTTTAAATTACTGATAGTTGGTACATTGTGCTTCATTAAATTTATCCAATGTCAGTTATCTTTCTTACCTTGATATATAAATTGAGAATATACTTTAAGAAGATTCGGCACTGGGAGATTGTGTTCACCTATGGCTGATTCATGTCAATGTATGCCAAAACAAATACAGTATTGTAATTAAAAAAATAAATAAATTTAATTTAAAAAAAAAAAAGAAGAAGATTGGGAGAACAAGATTTACTTTCTGTGCCAAATAAAGGAAAATTATTGTCTAGCTCTTCAGTGATAATGATATTGGTGTTATAAGACCCTAGAAGCATTCTCATGCTTAATGGTCCCCGAATATTGAGAATGTGCAAAGCACTAGGGAAAGATCAAGGGCAGGGGGAAGATTCATGGCATGAGCTGAATGGAGAATTAAGGCCTACACTTAAAAACTAATAAGAAAACAGACAAATCAGTATCAGTGAGTTCATCTGTGTGTAAATTGGATAAGGCTTAAGCACCAAGATGGAGAAAAGTTGTATGTATTTGAAGATATCTAAGAGTGATTCCAAGGAAGGAAAAATAATAAGGAATTTTTACTAAAGTTTTTTTTTTTAATATTGAAATTAGATTAAGGATTTCTATCTCCTCTATCTCCCATCCTATGAAACAAATAAAAATCCATCGTTTGCTCTTCTCTCCTAAAGATGTCATTCCATTAACCTCCTTGAAAATTATCATCATACTTCTGGGAAAGGTCTGCTCACCACCATCTTGTAATCTGCCCTCTATCCTCCTCCACTTTACTGACAGATGCACCCACATTTTCCTTAACCCTGTCAACTTTCTAGTGCTGATCCTTTTAGACTGGGGAGAGGTGTTGCAAAAAATTGCCCCGAAGACTTTTCTGAGAAGGGAGGAAGCAAAATTACATTATGTCCCAGGCAGGGCTTCTGAAACAATTATCTTAATTAAATCAATACTGTTGGTTGATTATAATGGCATTGAGTCAAAATAATGATGCCGTTCTCTCTTTCCTTCTACCAGTGGGGGCACCATTTAGGGCTATGGACTTATCAATTAGGACAAGGTAACCAGGGCTAACTTCCTCCTTCCTGGGTTGCTCCCTGATATGGTTTTAGCTTCTTCGAGAGGTTGTGCCTCACAGTCAAGCTCCTTGAAACCACTGAAAGTCGTAGTTTCTACATCCAACCTTGAAGCTAGGTGGGTGGATCTCTCATGTCTGCAGTTTTTCATAGAATGAAGTATAGGCATTTCAAAGAAGCCTTTTACTTGCTAATAGGACCACCTAGCTTAATTTCCAAAATGTACTCATGCAGATAGACTACATTTTTCCATAAGGGAAATAGGGAATGGGCTGAGGAGTTGTGTTGACCTGAAAGCTTCATCCTTCCTAAAATGAAGGAAGATGGTAGACAGGGAGGTAAAGAACTCTTGGTAGTACAATGAAGTGATTGTAATTAATGACTGGTCTGGAGCACTGGACTCGAAGAAACACAAGCTGGAATCAAGATTGCCGGGAGAAATAGCAATAACCTCAGAAATGCAGATGACACCGCAGTCATGGCAGAAAGTGAAAGGAACTAAAAAGCCTCTTGATGAAAGTGAAAGAGGAGAGTGAAAAAGTTGGCTTAAAGCTCAACATTCAGAAAACAAAGATCATGGCATCTGGTCCCATCACTCCATGGGAAATAGATGGGGAAACAGTGGAAACAGTGTCAGACTTTATTGTTTTGGGCTCCAAAATCACTGCAGATGGTGATTGCAGCCATGAAATTAAAAGATGCTTACTCCTTGGAAGAAAAGTTATGACCAACCTAGATAGCATATTCAAAAGCAGAGACATTACTTTGCTGACTAAGGTCCGTCTAGTCAAGGCTATGGTTTTTCCCAATGGTCATGTATGGATGTGAGAGTTGGACTGTGAAGAAGGCTGAGCACCAAAGAATTGATGCTTTTGAACTGTGGTGTTGGAGAAGACTCTTAAGAGTCCCTTGGACTGCAAGGAGATCCAACCAGTCTATTCTGAAGGAGATCAGCCCTTCTTTGGAAGGACTGATGCTAAAGCTGAAGTTCCAGTACTTTGGCCACCTCATGCAAAGAGCTGACTCCTTGGAAAAGACTTGGATGCTGGGAGGGATTGGGGGCCGGAGGAGAAGGGGACGACAGAGGATGAGATGGCTGGATGGCATCACGGACTTGATGGACTTGAGTCTGAGTGAACTCTGGGAGTTGGTGATGGACAAGGAAGCCTGGCGTGCTGCGATTCATGGGGTCGCAAAGAGTCGGACACGACTGAGTGACTGAACTGAACTGAACTGAACTGAACTGAACTGGAGCACTGTTCTTTATACATACTCCTATTTTATTCTTCACTTCTATTGCATTTCTAGTCATCTTTTTTTTCTGGCTGTATGCTCTCTGTTCTTGAGTCTTGATTAATTTATTCTATCTTTTCTCTGCCTAAAGCTATAGTCTTCCCCATGAAAAAGCCCTCTTGGCCCTTCTTGGTTCTAGGATCATTGAACTGTGCTCAGCTTGGGGGTGCCATTCCTTCTTGAGAATCTTTATACAAAACCATTCAGTTCAGTTCAGTTCGGTCACTCAGTCATGTCCGGCTCTTTGTGACCCCTTGAATCACAGCACGCCAGGCCTCCCCCAACTCCTGGAGTTCACCCAAACTCATATCCATCAAGTCAGTGATGCTATCCAGCCATCTCATCCTCTGTCGTCCCCTTCTCCTCCGGCCCCCAATCCCTCCCAGCATCAGAGTCTTTTCCAATGAGTCAGCTCTTTGCATGAGGTGGCCAAAGTACTGGAGCTTCAGCTTTAGCATCAGTCCTTCCAAAGAAGGGCTGATCTCCTTCAGAATAGACTGGTTGGATCTCCTTGCAGTCCAAGGGACTCTCAAGAGTCTTCTCCAACACCACAGTTCAAAAGCATCAATTCTTTGGTGCTCAGCCTTCTTCACAGTCCAACTCTCACATCCATACATGACCACTGGAAAAACCATAGCCTTGACTAGACGGACCTTAGTCGGCAAAGTAATGTCTCTGGTTTTGAATATACTATATAGGTTGGTTATAACTTTCCTTCCAAGGAGTAAGCGTCTTTAATTTCATGGCTGCAATCACCATCTGCAGTGATTTTGGAGCCCTAAAAAATAAAGTCTGACACTGTCTCCACTGTTTACCTATCTATTTCCATGGAGTGATGGGACCGGATGCCATGATCTTTGTTTTCTGAATGTTAAGCTTTAAGCCAACTTTTTCACTCTCCTCTTTCACTTTCATCAAGAGGCTATTTGGTTCCTCTTCACTTTCTGCCATAAGGGTGGTGACACCTGCATATCTGAGGTTACTGATATTTCTCCCTTCATTCTTGATTTCAGTTTGTGTTTCCTCCAGCCCAGCATTTCTCATGATGTATTCTGCATATAGGTTAAATAAGCAGAGTGACAATATACAGCCTTGACATACTCCTTTTCCTATTTGGAACCAGTCTGTTGTTCCATGTCTAGTTCTAACTGTTGCTTCCTGACCTGCATATAGGTTTCTCAAGAGGCAGGTCAGGTGGTCTGGGATTCCCATCTCTTTCAGAACTTTCCACAGTTTATTGTGACCCACACAGCCAAAGGCTTTGGCATAGTCAATAAAGCAGAAATAGATGGGGTTTTTTTCTGGAACTCTCTTGCTTTTTCTATGATCCAGCAGATGTTGGCAATGTGATCTCTGGTTCCTCTGCCTTTTCTAAAACCAGCTTGAACATCTGGAAGTTCACGGTTCACGTATTGCTGAGGAGTGATCTGGAGAATTTTGAGCATTACTTTACTAGTGTGTGAGATGAGTGCAATTGTGCAGTAGTTTGAGCATTCTTTGGCATTGCCTTTCTTTGGGATTGGAATGAAAACTGGAATACAAAAAATTGGAATACGAAACCATAGGAGATTACAAATTATTTTTTAATGATAAAAACAAAAGTATCTGATCTCAAAATACCCTCTCTTTTTTTTCTTTATACAGGATACTAATGATAACATCATGATCATCATAATAGATATATAACAATCCCAAAGTGTATACAGAAAATATAATGTTGGTTATCTCTCAGAAAAAAACATAATGGACTTTCAGTTTATATAGTTTTGGAATTCTATTTTAATTTGTACAGCGTGTATGCATTTATTTTCAATTGGAAACATGTTCTTAATATTTTTAGATTATAAACAATGTGTAAGCTATTATATATTCCGTAGTCGTGCAACACTTAGCTGTGACCTTCAACCAGCCTCCAAGAATTCTTCAGAAAGGACAAGCATTTCTTCACTAGGGCCCGATGGTCATTGTTGTAGGGACAGAACAAAGCTAACAAACTGAAGACTGTTGAATGGGCTTTACATTTACACTTCAGATTATTTTAAATGTTTTTTCTCCTGAGTCAGTATTCCATAACTCACTGTGTTTTGGAATATCTAGGTATCTCTTCTTATCCTAAATTGGTAAATTTTTTCTAGGCTAAGCCAAGAAAATTAGGGCAGAATATTTTACTATTATGGATTCAAATATTCCTAGGAACAGTATTTTCACAATGTTATAAAATTATACTAAATGTTTTCACAATGTTGTTTTCATTTGATCTTCACAGTGTACCTGTGAGTAGAAGTATAAAGCTGAGTGCTTAGGATAGATCTCATTTTTCCAGTTTGATATAGTTTGTATGTATCCTGTGGAGAAGGTGATGGCACCCACTCCAGTTCTCTTGCCTGGATAATCCCATGGACGGAGGAGCCTGGTGGGCTGCCGTCCATGGGGTCGCTAAGAGTCGGCACGACTGAGCAGCTTCACTTTCACTTTTCACTTTCATGCATTGGAGAAGGACATGGCAACCCGCTCCAGCGTTCTTGCCTGGAGAATCCCAGGGACAGGGAAGCCTGGTGGGCTGCCGTCTACGGGGTCGCACAGAGTCGGACACGACTGAAGCAGCTTAGCAACAGCAGCAGCAGTATGTGTCCTGTAATACATACTTACGAATATGTATAACAAGAATCTAAGCCCTAACATCTTTGCAGAATCCTCTTAAAATAAAATACAGTCTGACAGCTTTCATTTTTTAGCATTCAGTCCCCCAGTTTCTCTTCCTGGTATACACTTGGAACTACTGCCTTTTGCCCCTCATTCCATTCCCATCTCTCCATTAGTCAAGAGTTATATGTAAAATGCAGCAGTGATAGGTAAGTTCCATGAACATTTTCCAATGTTTCTGCACTTCTAGCTATACTGTTTCTATCTGTGATTCAGTTTGCACTTCTTAGTATGTATTCTCTGAAATTAAAATTAATAACTCTTTTAGTAATCAATTGGAGTTTTTATCTTAATTTGCTGATTCCCCTCTATCTCTCTCTGTTGCAATAGTAAGAGTCACCCAGTTTAAACTTCCCTACTACAATACCCTCCTCAGTCTGCCCTAGTCCCCAAAATGGCATTCCTTTGATAAATCATTTTTCCTTTTTTATGACAAAGGACCCAAATGCCAAGTTGTGTTTGATGAATTAATATTCCCTTTTGTTAATGCATATTATTACTGCAGTGATTCTGTCTTGTCACATCTTTGCTGTGTTTAATGTAACACACTTGTAAACCTCATTCACACCTTTAAAAAGGAAAGAATCCAGTGAGATATTCAAGCACATATAAACAATTTATTCAGTATATTTGATGTTCAAATAAAGAATTTAATGGGAAGAAAAACATAGCTTCTATCATATAAACCATGGGTTGGGTTCTAGTTGTCTTAGGAATATAAAACTCTACTTCTGACCATGCAAATCATGAGGCCATAGACCATCAGTGAGATCAGTTAATTTGATACACCTGTCAAGGAATTGCGGGGGAATGTGTGATTTGTAACTAGTTGAAGGGACTTCTTGGGTAGACTGTCCTGAATACAAAATTTCTGCTACTTGTTTCATTTTTCATATAGTCTAGGGCTTCAACGGTATAATAAAGACTCATCTTTCTGTTTCTTCACAGAGAATGCAGGAGGAAAATGAAAATGTATGAGCAGTGAGAAAATTACCTCTAAATCTTTCTAAAAGAAAAAAATCAGCAGGAATAGTGTAACTGTTGAGGGAGAGGGCCACATTCATCTGGCTTCTGTCTTTTCATTTGAAAGCAAGAGGGCTGAACTAGGTGACCTTGGAAGATCTGAGATAATATTCATCAGAAAGTCAGTTTCAGTTTTCTGTTATAAAGAAAAGCCCTGCCCCACAATTCTCTGAGACATGGGACATGATTTCTCAGTGGTTATGAGAGACTAAAGCAAGTGTTGCTTTTCTCCAGTCTCAAGACTTCTCTGAATTCCCTAATCTTGTCTAGCATCATAATGAAATCTTCCAGTGTATCTAAAGCAACATTAATTTTCCCACTAGGAGGGATTATTTTTCTAGTCGATAGAATGGTAGAGTGGTACTCTCCAGGCTGGAATATTATTCATTCAGTTGTAAGTGCACATAACCCAGAGAGATAAGGCTCCAGTGCTTTTAGAGTTTGTAATTCTGCCTTGTATGTGTGCGTTCATGTGTACACTCATATTTGTGTATCCATAGTGGTTCTAGCTAAAAATGAAAAGTACACAAGAACATCTGTAGGGTTGTGAAACCTCAAATGAAGTTGAAGAATCACCAGAGGATAGAAGATGATGTGTTTAGTAAAGTAGTCCAGAGCAAGTAGACTAAAGAGTGATGGAGAGTGAGTGGCGAAAATGTGGCTATACAGATTGGCAATGGCACCGCCAAGAGCCTTTAATATTCCCTTACCAAGGCTGAGTTCAGGGAGTAAGGAACTATTAAGTGGTTAACCAAGGAAGAGAAATGCTTGATATTTAAGAAAAATGACTGTGATTGAAGTATGCAAAGTGATTTAAACAGAAGAAAGATTAAAAATTTGGAGGACAGATAAGTAACCAAGGTTAAAATTAAATCAATACAAAGAGGTGATGGATTGGAAAAATGCTAAAGAGAAAGGGTAGGTTGGCCTGGGTGATTGGGTAAGTGGTGGTGGTGGTGGTGGTAGATTGGTCAAAAAAAAGGATAAAGCCTGAAGAGCAGTTTTGTAAGGTAGGCAATGAGACTGATAGAACTGGGGCCAGTTTTAGTAAGAAGAATGGTGTTTTAGTTTGTGGAAAGCAATACATACAGGAGTGTTAGGATAAGCTATTGGATATACAAGCCATAGTAGAGAGATCTGAAGATCAAAGGTACATGTTTAGGAATTACTGGCATATTCATGGCAAACGGCTATTATGTATACGTACCCATATATACAGGGTTTTTTAGCTAATGTTTGTTCCCAATCAAAAATTATCACCCTATATCTCTCTAGGAAGTAAACTTGCCAAGTAGTGATGAATAGAAGCAGATTTATAATAAATGAGCTCCTGAACTAGAAAGCTGTTTTAGGTCATTTTTCTAAATTGAAAGTAGTTTATCTTTTATTTGTTTCTGTCTTTCTGTTTTCTTTGTTTGCCTTTGATATCTAGGTGTAACTCAGAGTATAATTAAAGGATCATGGCCACACAACTCTTAGAGCAGTTTATAGCGAACATTAGTAGTTGTCATAAAAAGTAAAACCAGACATGCCTTTTGTGGCATGTCACAGGAATGAGCTCATATTTGTATATCTACCTGTCTTCATTTTTACTTTTGTGTAAATGTAGTCACTATCTCCCCACTTTATCCTTCATTTTTATCTCCCCTCAATGTGTTTTTTCTAATAAGAATGCTGACTAAAAGAAAATAAAATTCTAAATGTCATCTCTAAAATCAACATCCTAATTTTTGTGCCGATTTATGTAGTGGAATCACAAAATGTGGCTTCTGCAAGGATATACATTCCTCTCTTAAATACTTCTGTATGCTACTGATGTCAGCAATGGCCACATTGCAAAGGCTATTTGAAAATCCTATATGATCTTATTTCTGGTCATTAGATACTTCACCTGAAAACTTGAAAATGAATTTAATAGAAGAACAGAATGAATTATCATTGAATTAATATAGAAGATTATGAAATATTTTTTCAAAGATTATGTATTTCTCATAGTCCAGACAAATACTTTTTGGAATACTTGTCTGATAAGCTCACGTTAGCATCATATGCTTGTAGAATAAAAACAAAAATTTATCAGTTAAATGTTTTCAGTTCAGTGTTAAATCTAGAAAATAATCTTAACTTGATGACAAGCTATCTCCAATGATGAACATTAAACACAACTAGTAGAAGAGATTATTAGGTCATAAGTGAAGTGAAAGTTGCTCAGTTGTATCCAGCTCTTTGCGACCCCATGGACCATACACTCCGTGGAATTCTCCAGGCCAGACTACTGGAGTGGGTAGCCATTCCCTTCTCCAGCAGATCTTCCCAACCCAGGAATCAAATGGGGGTCTCCTGCATTGCAGGCCGATTCTTTACCAGCTGAGCTAATCACAACAATAACCAAGTCTCTGGTTCATAGATTTTATCATTCATGCAGCTAATTCTTTCACAAAGTTAAATCTATAAGACTATTATTTAGTATTCAGTTGTGTGTTAATTATTAGAGATTAATAGATTATGTAGAGGCTTTCCTGTGACCCAGTTAGAGAAAGGATGAGACCATTCCAGTGACTAATTCACTGTTAAAGTTAGAGAAAGAAGTAGTTGATCAGAAATGATGAAACATATTTTGGCATATATAAGTCAAAAGAAGGTTAAGGATTTATTCATTTTTTTAAGGATTTATTCAATATTTATTGAGTGAAGTAGACCCAAAGGTAGAGAAATTGATGCTGTGACATGTCTATACAGAGCGGTAAATTAAAAGGCTAAAATGAGCATTGTTTTTATTTGTTAAAGAAAGCTAATACTATTAATTATAAGGGCTTCTCTGGTGGCTCAGCCGGTAAAGAATCTGCCTGCAATGCCAGAGACCTAGGTTTGATTCTTGGGTTGGCAAGATCCGCTGGAGAAGGGAACAACTACATGGAAGAACTGTACAAAAAAGATCTTCACGACCCAGATAATCATGATGATGTGATCACTAATCTAGAGCCAGACATCTTGGAATGTGAAGTCAAGTGGGCCTTAGAAAGCATCACTACAAACAAAGCTAGTGGAGGTGATGGAATTTCAGTTGAACTGTTTCAAATCCTGTAAGATGATGCTGTGAAAGTGCTGCACTCAATATGCCAGCAAATTTGGAAAACTCAGCAGTGGCCACAGGACTAGAAAAGGTCAGTTTTCAATCCAATCCCAAAGAAAGGCAATGCCAAAGAATGCTCAAACTACCACACGATTGCATTCATCTCACATGCTAGTAAAGTAATGCTCAAAATTCTCCAAGCCAGGCTTCAGCAATACGTGAACCGTGAACTCCCAGATGTTCAAGCTGGTTTTAGAAAAGGCAGAGGAACCAGAGATCAAATTCCCAACATCTGCTGGATCATCAAAAAAGCAAGAAAGTTCCAGAAAAACATCTATTTCTGCTTTATTGACTATGCCAAAGCCTTTGACTGAGTGGATCACAATAAACTGTGGAAAATTCTGAAAGAGATGGGAATACCAGACCACATAACCTGCTTCTTGAGAAATATGTATGTGGGTCAGAAAGCAACAGTTAGAACTGGACATGGACCATCAGACTGGTTCCAAATAGGAAAAGGAGTACATCAAGGCTGTATATTGCCACCCTGCTTATTTAACTTATATGCAGAATACATCATGAGAAATGCTGGTCTGGAAGAAACACAAGCTGGAATGAAGATTGCCAGGAGAAATATCAATAACCCCAGATATGCAGATGACACCAACCTTATGGCAGAATGTGAAGAGGAACTCAAAAGCCTCTTGATGAAAGTGAAAGAGGAGAGTGAAAAAGTTTGCTTAAAGCTCGACATTTAGAAAACGAAGATCATGGCATCCGATCCTATCACTCCATGGGAAATAGATGGGGAAACAGTGGAAACAGTGTCAGACTTTATTTTGGGGGGGCTCCAAACTCACTGCAGATGGTGACTGCAGCCATGAAATTAAAGTCAAGGCTGTGGTTTTTCCTGTAGTCATGTATGGATGTGAGAGCTGGACTGTGAAGAAGGCTGAGCACTGAAGAATTGATGCTTTTGAATTGTGGTGTTGGAGAAGACTCTTGAGAGTCTCTTGGACTTCAAGGAGATCCAACCAGTCCATTCTGAAGGTGATCAGCCCTGGGATTTCTTTTGAAGGAATGATGCTAAAGCTGAAGCTCCAGTACTTTGGCCACCTCATGCGAAAAGTTGACTCATTGGAAAAGACTCTGATGCTGGGAAGGATTGGGGGCAGGAGGAGAAGGGGACGACAAAGGATGAGATGGCTGGATGGCATCACGGACTCGATGAACGTGAGTCTGAGTGAACTCCGGGAGATGGTGATGGACAGGGAGGCCTGGCATGCTGCAATTCATGGGTTCGCAAAGAGTTGGACATGACTGAGCAACTGAACTGAACTGAACTGAACTCACTCCAGTATTCTGGCCTAGAGAATTCCACAGACTGTATAGTCCATGGGGTCACAAAGAGTCAGACACAACTGAGTGTCCATAATTATAAAGATGGACAAAGTAGTGAAGTATTTCAAACAACTTCAAATATATTTGCTAATATGAGAACAGAAATAAAATATTTACGGAAGAATAGAAAATTCTAAGAAACTAATAATGAAGTGATAATTTATATGTTGAGCATACCTTATGTGCTAAAGTGAAGTTGGCTGATTTATGGTTCATGGTGAGTTTGTTGCACTATTTCAAAATATCACAGCTTTTATTCTCAGGAAGCTTACCACCAGGGAATAGTATGCAATTCTGAATTTCAATATCTTGAATATATTTCTAGTAATTTCTCAAATTTTATAATCTGTGTAATTTTAACATTTAGGCTAGTAAGCATAGACTATTGCTCTCAAAAATGAACAATTTTATTTTAGGAAGTTCTTGTGCACATGTTGCTCTTATTCATTATTTAAAAAGAAAAGCTGCTTCTGTATTGAAATTTCATCATTTGGCAAACTGAAATGACCCCACAATTGGGCATCTGAGAGAACATTTTGTTATAGCATAGATCACAAATGACTACTCATTAACGTTTTTATGCCAACAATTGGCTTCACCCCAAGAAGAACCTAAGCTACTGATTTTAAACACAGTGGGTTTTTGTAGTGAGTTAATCAGTTATTAACCTTCCTGACCTCCATCTACTACTCAATAAGATAAACAATATGAGCATTTTTTCTGATATGCCACATCTTACATATCTGTTGGTTAAGAAATGTGACATTTAAGCATCTATGTCCCTCAATCAAATCAAGAAATTAAGGCAGCATTAATAAAAGAAGCTTGTGAAATATTCCACTACTCCCTTTAGAAACAGAGCAGTGAATGTATGTCAGTTCAGTTCACTTCAGTCACTCGTTCGTGTTCAGCTCTTTGCAACCCCATGGACTGCAGCATGCCAGGCTTCCCTGTCCATCACCAACTCCCAGAGCCTACTCAGACTCATGTCCATTGAGTCGATGATGCCATCCAACAGTCTCATCCTGTTATCCCCTTCTCCTCCCACCTTCGATCTTTTCCTAGAATTAGGGTCTTTTCCAATAACTCAGTTCTTCGCATCAGGTGGCCAAAGTATTGGAATTTTAGCTTCAGCATCAGTCCTTCCAATGAATATTCAGGACTGATTTCCTTTAGGATTGACTGGTTGGACCTCCTTGCAGTCCAAGGGACTCTCAAGAGTCTTCTCCAACACCACAGTATTTGCAGAATATTAAATTCTGCAAACTCCTCTCTAATGTGCTTATGTGCATTGTAAAATAGAAAATGTAGTAATCCACTCTTGTTTTACAATTCCTTGAACTCAAAGAGCTGTTTTTGAGAACTTCAAAACCTCCAGAGTTAAAATTTGGATGGAAAAATGCAAAAAGAGTATTATGGATTAGGTGAGAAACAGTAGATATGGGTACAATTCATAGCTTACTAAAGAATATTTTCATGCAAATAACTAGCAAACTCCTGAGGGAAGATAAGTACTGAAAAATATTTGATCAAGAAAAATAACCTTTAAACAGGAGTGGTTAGTTTTCATTATTGTCATTATTTTTCCTTTTGTTTTCCAGGAGGTATTAAAAGCTGTTTAAATAAATAAAAACAAATAGAGAAACCTAATGATCCATGATTTCATTTGAGTCTCCCAGAAACAAGACCCTACTTTTGGTTGTGAAGTAAGTGCAAGGAGCTATGGAGGGAAGAGGGAACATGAAACAGGGAAGGAGAGGCAACCTACAAAACGTTTTCCATTATATTGGGCACCCAGGAGGGTGACTGGAGCTTGAACACATGGAAAACTACATGAAATGGTGCCTAATCACTAGCCTTATACTTACCTTGCCTGAGGATTGAGGGAACTGATATATTTAAATACCAATGTCTGAAATAATCATTAGTTGAAGTCTATACCTAGAAGGGATGAATTCCTGGGGCATTTCCAGCTCAGCACAAGGGTTGAGTAAGACAGACATCCTAGGCTCCTGAAAGAGCTGTGGGACAAAGAGAAGCAGATACAGGTATATGGAAGTCAGCAGGAGGAAACTGAAAGGTGTGATGACTTTTTATTTATGAATTATAGATAAAGATGGGCTATCATTTGCTTATGTATGTCTGCATGTGTGTGTTAGTCACTCAGTCATGTCCAACTCTTTGTAACTCCATGGACTGTAGCCTGCCAGGCTCCTCTGTCCATGGAATTCTCCAGGCAAGAATACTGGAGTGGGTTGTCATTTCCTTCTCCAGGGTGTCTTCCCAACCAAGGGATCAAACCTGGGTCTCCTGCACTGCAGGCAGATTCTTTACCATCTGAGCCACCAGGGAAGCCCCTGAATATTATTGTATAGATGCACAGGTTTTTAAAAGGCTGAGATAAAAATTATCTTACTGGCTTCTTCCTGCAAGCCAGTGGATTACCTTGTACAACTCCTGAAGTGTAGGTATCCCTATATGGAGACCACTGCACTGGGAGAGAAAAACATCCTTTCAGGATCCAAACACCTGTCAATCACACAAAATTAAGGACACAGAGTGGTAACCCCTGGTTCTTAGAAAAATAGAAAGGCACAGTGGGTTTGCATCTGTAGTTAAGATGGAAATAGATTTAGGCAATTCAAACACACGGGCTCTTGAGAGGCAAGTTTCATGTCACTGTGGTTTTGCCATCTAGATAGATTTGAAACAGACATACTAAATATGATCAAAGGGGGAAAAACATGTATTTCTTCATCCAACAGATATTTATGTAGTATTTGTTAGGCACTATGCTAAATGGTGGAGAAAGCAATAGCACCCAACTCTAGTACTCTTGCCTGGAGAGTCCCATGGATGGAGGAGCCTGGAAGGCTGCAGTCCATGGGATCACTGAGGGTCGGACACAACTGAGCAACTTCATTTTCACTTTTCACTTTCATGCATTGGAGAAGGAAATAGCAATCCACTCCAGTGTTCTTGCCTGGAGAATCCCTGGGACAGCAGAACCTGGTAGGCTGCCGTCTGTGGGGTCACACAGAGTCAGACATGACTGAAGCGACTTAGCAGCAGCAGCAGGCTAAATGGTGGTAGAGTGAATCAACCAGACCAGCAACTGTTCATAGGAGCATGTAATATTTACCTTCTTGATCAGTTGCAGTTAGTAAAATACCAATATTAAATATTTCTTAAATGTGCAAGCTTTACAACTTACAAAGAACTTGCACACCTATTATCTTATTCACATCTCACAAAAACTCATGTTCAAATTTCCAAATTCCACAGAGAGCATGGAATCAAGATTAAGTGGCTTGCTAAGATGTTGCTGGTTACAAATTGTTAGAGTCCTGAGATGAGACTTAAATTCAGGTGTTTTTTTTTTTTCCAATATTATCCTGCTGCCTGTATTTATTTATTTATTTAATACAAGTTTATTTATTTTAACCGGAGGCTTTATGACAAAAGAGTGTGTATATATGTCTGATTTTATTAATCCATTACATACCTAGATAGGAAGAATTGTCAGTAGGTTAGATCATTCTCTCATCCTGTAATGAAATGGTATTCTTAGTTAAACTTGATTAGATAAATGAAGAACTGTCTATAATACATCAGCTTCCCCTTAACAGATGATGGCTCTTTTCATGGCTTTCAACAAGCTCTATATCATCAAAGCCTACTCTTAGATCAAAATATGAAAATCATTTACTACTGACATTCATACTGTCATCTTTCTTTACAATTCAGTTCAGTCGTTCAGTCATGTCTGACTCTTTGTGACCCCATGGACTGCAGTATGCCAGGTACCCCTCTCCATCACCAACTCCCGGGGCTAACTCAAACTCATGTCGAATGAGTAAGTGATGCCATCCAACTATCTCATCCTCTGTCATCCCTTTCTCCTGCCTCAGTCTTTCCCAGCATCAGGGTCTTTTCTAATGAGTCAGTTGTTCAACTCAGGTGGCCAAAATATTGGAGCATCAGCTTCAGCATCAGTCCTTCCAATGAATTTTCAGGATTGATTTCTTTTAGAATTGACTGGTTTGATCTCTTTGCAGTTCAAGGGACTCTTAAGAGTCTTCTCCAACACCACAGTTCAAAAGCATCAATTCTTCAGTGCTCAGCTTTCTTTATGGTCCACCTCTCACTTCCATATGTGACTATTGGAAAAAACATAGCTTTGACTATGCAGACCTTTGTCAGTAAAGTAATGTCTCTGCTTTTTAATATGTTATCTAGGTTGGTCATAGCTTTTCTTCCGAGGAGCAAGCATCTTTTAATTTCATGGCTGCAGTCACAATCTGCAGTCATTTTGGAGCCCAAGAAAATAAAGTCTGTCACTGTTTCCATTGTTTCCCCATCTATTTGCCATGAAGTGATGAGACTGGATGCCATGATCTTCATTTATTGAATGTTAAGTTTTAAGCCAGCTTTTTCCACTCTCCTCTTTACTTTCATGAAGAGGCTCTTTAGTTCCTCTTTGCTTTCTGCCATAAGGGTGGTGCCATCTACACATCCAAGGTTATTGATATTTCTCCTGGCAATCTTGATTCCAGCTTGTGCTTCACTCAGCCCAGCATTTTGCATGATGTACTCTGCATATAAGTTAAATAAGCAGGGTGACAATATATAGCCTTGATGTACTCCTTTCCTATTTTGGAACCAGTTCGTTGTTCCATGTCCGGTTCTAGCTGTTGCTTCTTGACCTGCATACAGATTTCTCCAGGAGACAGGTCAGGTGGTCTGGTATTCTCATCTCCTGAAGAATTTTCCACCATTTGTTGTGATCCACACAATGTCTTTTAACCTCAGCTATCTATCTATCCATCTATCTTTCAATCCACCTATTTTGCAATCAGTTGCCAGTAGTTAGAATCATTTTCAGAATTAATAATGCTGATAAATTTCAGAAGAGTTTGGATTTATGTACAACTTCATAAGAAGTTAGAAGTTAACCTATAGTGTCTTCAAAGGATATAAGTGTTTTAATTTTTAACTCCCTAATTGAAATATAAAGGACATAACCTCAGTTAAATATTTCTAACTATTGGAAGCAGATGGCATACATTATTTAAACACAATCCTTCCCTGGTCTAATGAACTCATGTCACACATGCAGGCACTTTCTTTTCCTACACCTTACGCCAGTCTAGTGAAAAGTAAAAGTGAAAGTATTAGTTGCTCAGTCATGTCCGACTCTTTGTGACCCCATGGACTATAGCCCACCAGGCTCCTCTGTCCATGGAATTTTCCAGGTAAGGATACAGAGTGGGTAGCTATTCCCTTCTCCAGGGTATCTTCCCAACCCAGGGATTCCCAGTCCAGCCTGGGGAGAGTGGCTGTGTTTGCAGAAGATGCTTGTGGCTACGTTTGGAGAATGCCTCTGGATTATCTGGTATGCCCATCTTTGAGAAGCAGAGGGGCACAGAAGTAAGCAAGGCAGAAAAGAAAAACGTCAAGGCTCCTGTGAAATGCAGCTCCAGGTGCACTAGAAGCAAATTACAGGGATAATGGAGCATCTTAGACTGTGGAGAATGCAGGACAACACTGAGTGTGAAATGACACATCATAAACAACCAGGTTCTTAAAAGCCAGTTGCAGGTCCAACCCTGTGTCAGGCTTTAGGCATGACTATTAACTGGACATCCCTCTTCCACCATATTATGTGCTGAACATAGATGACAACTGCAGTCAGAAACTCAGCATTGAACTTTGAAATTCCATGGCAAAATGCATGTATATATTTTGCCACCAAATACACTGTAATATATTTGTTACATGGAAACTACTATTTTGAATTCTCCAGACCTTTTGATAAGGTAAATACATTTCCTTATTTATTTTTATTGATTAAAGGCAAATGTCCAAGCCCAGAAGTAATTTGAAGTCTGGAAGGTATACATCATGGCCAGGAGCTTTAAAATGGGGCCAGAAATGGAAAATGGATGGAGCAAATTCTGATATATGTAAGACAAAGGACGGAAACTAAACTGGGCTAGTGTAGGTGTAGTTCTGTGTTCTGCAACCAACGGTGGTGAAGAGGAGCTCCCCTCACTCTTTGGAGACCTTGCTGGTTTGAAAGTTCATTGTTCGACACCATGGATCTCCAGGTGGGTCACGTTTAGAGATACACCAACCTGGAGGACTCCATGCTGTTGAGCTGTTCACAAGCAGCGGACACTTCTAAACCCATCTTCTCAGGAATTAAATTGGTGTCTTTCATAATGTACATGCATACCTTTTTTGAAAAGAAATCTTACTCTTCCCCTTTTCACAAATGGGAACAAGTCTCCCATCTCTGCATTAAAAAAATGTTACTTTTGTGGATATTATAAAGCTATGGTGTCAGAATGTACTCTATTAAGATGGAAATAAGCATAAAAGATACAATTTTTATAAAAGCTAGTTAAAAATAATTGGTATATAATGCATTTTTGCTTAAGTTTGCATTTATTGAGCTTAATTGATATTTAAATATGTCATTCATAAATAATGAAAAGTGTTCCTTGCTTCACAATAAGTATATATCTTCTTTTTATTTTGAATTGGGGAGATATTATATATTAATGTTATAAAACTGCCAGTATATCTATGCTATTGTTACAACACAAAATCCATATTGAAATATTCATTCATGTTTTATTTTAATGAGAATTCTATTAGTTTTTTACCAGTGACAGGATATTGGGGTTTGATTTAAATAATATATTAAAGATTAAGGAATTAGCTTTATCAAATGTTTTGTTTATATGCAATGGTATTATTATTATACATATATAAATATACTCTTATTGGGACTACTATATGATGTATCAAATTTTAGTTTTCCAAATATTAATGCATTTCTAAATTCAGTGGCTTTGTCATGATATGTTGCTCTTTTAATGTACTGTTGAATTATACTTTCTACTATTTTACTAAAGATTTATGCACTTACTGTTAAAAATGAGATTGATAAAAGTTTTAAAAACCCTTTTTTAGTTATATTTGGCTCATGTTTATATTAAAGTCACACTGATTATTGAAATTAATTAGTGGAGCATGAAGATTGTAAATTCTTCATATGTTCAAATGGCCCACTTGTAAACTTTTAGTAAAAGTTCAGATTATTTTTTACAAAAAATTAAAGTTTAATTATAACATTTTCAAAGATATTTGCCTATTTAAATTTTATATATCTTATAATTTTGATAAATTATTGATTCACTATTGAATATATATTTAATGAAAATACATATAATTTTTATCAAATAATTGTACATATGATTCTCTTAAACTTTGCCACTCTAAAATCTGTTAGGACTTTTCATTTTCTTTTCATAATTTCAGTTATATTTTTCTCAGCTTTTTTGTTATGGTTTTCTAGAGATTTGTGAACTTTAATTTTCTTAATTCTATTGGTTTTGATTTTATGATTTATTTACTTAGTTCTAATTCCATAAGGATTTCTATTTCCTTTCTTTTTATAACTTTTTGGCTTTGAACACTTAGGTTCTTTCTTTTTAAAATATCCTTCTAATTTAGTATAGAGATCAATTATAATTTATGGATTTGTTTCTAATAATTGCTTTGGTCTCATCTAAAAGTTTAAAATATAGTCTAGTTAATAGGAACATAATCCTGGAAGGAGACAGGCTTGGGTTTTAGTTATGCACATATTGTGAAAGGAATCGTGAAAATACATTATAGGGCTTAGCAAGATTCAAGAAGGTAATACATTTGCAAGTGTGTAGTACAATGAGAGCAAAATCAAGTGTTCAGCACAGATAGTAGTATGTGTTGAAACTGTACTTTGTTTTTTCTTTTAACTCAATAATCACTTTAATTTTTAATATCTAAAGTGTTGAGTATTTTGCTTTTGCTGTTCTTAATTAAAACTTTCTTGTACATTTCTAATTTTAATGAATTTTGGTCAGAAAGATGGCCTTATAATATCTATTTTCAGAAATTATTCTTGGTTTTTCAGTTTTCAATTATTTGAATAATTGAAAAGAAGATTGTATTCTTTATAGATGAGGGCCAGTTACACACACACACACATACTCACATGTTTTATATTCTTCCCCACATTCATCATATTTTCATTTTCTTTTGTTTTTGCTTAGAAATTCTTACCTGATCTATATTTGTATTTGCATTTCTAATACCTACTTTATTTATACTATATTCCAATAGATTTTATTTTATTTTTACATATTTTGAACTTTATTCATAATTATTATTTTCTCTTTTGTTTAAAACATTTTTGCTTATAATTCTAATTTATATGAAACTAATATTGCCACCCATTTTTTCTACTTTGTCTGAGACACACTTGTCATAATTTATCTTTGAATTCTCTGTACCATTTTGTTCAGGTCAGTTTCTTAAGTGGCATATAATTAGATTTTATTTATTTTTTGATCCTTTAGTATTTGCTTTTAAATTGGTAGTTTAATTCTTTCATTTTTTCTCTTCTCTCATTTTTTTCTGCTTTCATTTTATACTACCTGTATGTTTCATTTCTGCTCTGTCTTTGGTTTTCTGAAATCTCTCTCTCACTCAACATAGTGATTTGGAGAATATGTATCTGTTTTCAAATTTTAATTTGTTTTTAGTTTAACTGTGAAAAACTATATTTTATTATTATATTTATGGTCATTATAAAAGCTAAAGATTAAATGTAATACATTTTGAATTAACAGCTTTATTTAACTCTTATTTTCATATCTTTCATGATATGATGTGAAGATTTAGAACAGAATTATTGCTATTAAAATTTGGTATTTTTATTATTTATGCATATACATCTATTCATGTTTTCTCTTATTCTAGTATTTTCCATCATTTGCCTTGTACTGTATAACCACTACTTTACTACTCCTTGTTTTGCTGGTTTCTCTGATCATTAGTCCTTGTATAGCAGGATCTCTCTATTTATTTCTGAATTCTTTGTTCAATCTCTTGAAAAATGTTAAATAGTTTGTATTAATGAACTTACTATTTCTTGAGGCTGTGCATCTCTATGTATATATTTTCTGTTGCTTTCACACATGGATAGCTTAGATGAGTATGCTGCTGCTGCTAAGTCACTTCAGTCGTGTCTGACTCTGTGTGACCCCAGAGACGGCAGCTCCCCGTCCCTGGGATTCTCCAGGCAAGAAGACCGGAGTGGGTTGCCATTTCCTTCTCCAGTGCATGAAAGTGAAAAGTGAAAGGGAAGTCACTCAGTCATGTCCAACTCTTAGCGACCCCATGGACTTCAGCCCACCAGGCTCCTCCATCCATGGGATTTTCCAGGCAAGAGTACTGGAGTGGGGTGCCATTGCCTTCAAATCTGAAATCCAAAACTGTCTATTTTTCAAGACTGAAAGTGCTTCTTAACCAGTCCATAATGTGAAGCTAGGACCAAAAGCTGGTTCAGTTATCTGGGAAAGAACTAGAATACTGTGTCTTCATAGATCTGGGGAACCTATCACTATCACTTGACTAGAGGGTGTTTGTGTGAAATCTTCTAAGGTCTTCATTTGTTTGATATTCAGATTATTAAGAAATACAAAATCAGTGATATTCTAGCATATTCTAGTTATATTTATATTCCTACTTTTCACCATAAATCTCATTTCTTTTGTATCCAGAAAAGAGTACATGTTTTGGACTATTTTCCATTATGATTTATTACAGAATGTTGAATATCATTCTGTGATATACAATAGGACCTTGTTGTTTATCTATTTTATATATAGTAGTGTATTTCTGCTAATCCCAAACTCTTTATTTATCCCTCCCCACCTACTTTTTCTTTTTAGTAACTACAAGTGTGCTTTGTATGTCTCTGAATCTGTTCCTGTTTTGTAAATAAGTTAATTTGAATCATTTTTTAAAATGTCACCTATAAATGATATCATATATTTGTCTTTCACTGTTTGACTTAATATGATCATCTCTATTTTCACCCATGTTGCTGCAAATGGTATTATTTCATTCTATTTTGTGGCTGAGTAGCATTGCATTGTATACGTACTACATCTTCTTTATCTTTTCAACTGTTGATGGGCATTTAGGCTCCTTCCATGTCTTGGCTATTGTAAACAGTGCTGCTACAAACATTGGGGAGCATGTCTTTTGGAATTAGAGTTTTCTGGATATAAGCCAGGCAGTGAATTGCTGGATTATATGACAAAGGAGTATATTTTAAAACGAAATTCAAAGTGCCCTGTCTGAGCTCTTTCTTGAGTCTCCAAGCCAGTCTTGTCACATGCTTGTGTACTGTACTCTGTTTCATCCAAAAGCACCTACGAAACAGGCGTTACCAGGAAAAGAATGAGAGAGGAGACAGTCCAAAATTCCCAACAAAAAATCTCAATCCTACATATTTTTTTAAAGTTTTATAAACCTCTAGCTTTCCATTTCAAAAGTTTCATCTCCTCAGACTATGAAGGTGCTATAGGGATTCAGCAAAGACCAAAAAAGAGTTCACTAGACAAGACAGAGTCCCTTCCTTACCCAATTTTTCTTGTTTCTTCTACTGATAACCTTCTGCCTTTCCTTAGTGATGCTTCTGTATTTCTCCACAAGGAAAAATCTGCTTGACTTCCTTGGAGATGTCACAAAGGATTTACAAAGGAATAACTTGTGTTTGGAGCCCAAAAATAAAGTCTGACACTGTTTCCACTGTTTCCCCATCTATTTCCCATGAAGTGATGGGATCAGATGCCATGATCTTAGTTTTCTCAATATTGAGCTTTAAGCCAACTTTTTCACTCTCCTCTTTCACTTTCCTCAAGAGGCTTTTTAGTTCCTCTTCACTTTCTGCCATAAGGGTGGTGTCATCTGCATATCTGAGGTTAGTGATATTTCTGTTCATCCAGCCAAGCATTTCTCGTGATGTACTCTGCATATAAGTTAAATAAGCAGGGTGACAATATACAGCCTTGATGTACTCCTTTTCCTATTTGGAACCAGTCTGTTGTTCCATGTCCAGTTCTAACTGTTGCTTCCTGACCTGCATACCGATTTCTCAAGTGACAGGTCAGGTGGTCTGGTATTCCCGTCTCTTGAAGAATTTTCCACAGTTTATTGTAATCCACACAGTCAAAGGCTTTGGCATAGTCAATAAAGCAGAAATAAATGTTTTTCTGGAACTCTTTTGCTTTTTTGATGATCCAGTGGATGTTGGCAATTTGATCTCTGGTTCCTCTGCCTTTTCTAAAACCAGCTTGAACATCTGGAAGTTCACGTATTGCTGAAGCCTGGCTTGGAGAATTTTGAGCATTACTTTACTAGCGTGTGAGATGAGTGCAATTTTGTGGTAGTTTGAGCATTCTTTGGTATTGCCTTTTTGGGATTGGAATGAAAACTGACCTTTTCCAGTCCTGTGGCCACTGCTGAGTTTTCCAAATTTGCTGGCATATTGAGTGCAACACTTTCACAGCATCATCTTTCAGGATTTGAAATAGCTCCACTGGAATTCCATCACCTCCACTAGCTTTGTTTGTAGTGATGCTTCCTAAGGCCCACTTGACTTCACATTCCAGGATGTCTGGCTCCAGGTGAGTGATCAAATCATGGTCATGAAAATCTTTATTTTGGGGGCTCCAAAATCACTGCAGATGCTGACTGCAGCTATGAAATTAAAAGATGCTTACTCCTTGGAAGAAAAGTTATGACCAACCTAGATAGCATGTTGAAAAGCAGAGACATTACTTTGCCAACAAAGGTGCGTCTAGTCAAGGCTATGGTTTTTCCAGTGGTCATGTATGGATGTGAGAGTTGGACTGTGAAGAAAGCTGAGCGCCAAAGAATTGATGCTTTTGAACTGTGGTATTGCAGAAGACTCTTGAGAGTCCCTTGGACTGCAAGGAAATCCAACCAGTCCATTCTGAAGGAGATCAGCCCTGGGATTTCTTTGGGAGGAATGATGCTAAAGCTGAAGCTCCAGTACTTTGGCCACCTCATGTGAAGAGTTGACTCATTGGAAAAGACTCTGATGCTAGGAGGGATTGGGGGCAGGAGGAGAAGGGGACGACAGAGGATGAGATGGCTGGATGGCATCACTAACTCGATGGACGTGGGTCTCAGCAAACTCCGGGAGTTGGTGAAGGACAGGGAGGCCTGGCGTGCTGCGATTCATGGAGTCGCAAAGTCGGACATGACTGAGTGACTGAACTGAACTGAACTGAACTGAACTTGTGTTTACCTTTGAAGATGAATATCAGTTTCTAGTTGGGAAATAGGAAAAGAGCATCTTAGACATAGAGAATAGGAAAAAATAACAGCTACTAAATGCTTGATGACTTAATGTATGCCTGAAACTCTAAGCTCATTATCTCATTTAATTCTCAGAACAACTGTGTGAGATTACAGTTTTAATCATCATCCTTCTTTTAGGGGACAAGATAATTGAGCCTTTAGTAATCTGCTCATGATCAAACATCTAGGAGATGAAAGTGTACAGTGACATGGTGCCTATTCTTAAATATGGTACAATACTTTTTCAGTGCTTTAGCAGTTTTGGATTAAAGGCAAAGGAGCATAGGGCATTAGAAATTGTGTTTATTTATAAATAATTTTCAGATTGCATTTTGATAGCCTTTATAAATTTTTTTTTAACAACTGGTGGTAAAGATTTTACAGACCTGTAAATTGGAAAACTGAAGTAGTTGCATAACAGAGGTGATACCCTTTATCCTGATACATTAGGTAGAATTGATCATTCTGACTAATTAATAGTTATTGAAGAATTTTTATCTCATCACTTTGATCATAGCAATATGCTTATATGTAGTGACTAAATTTTGAATGATCATTATTTTTCCAAAGGACAAAACTGATCCTGATTTTCAAAGTGGAATTTTTGACAGGATCAATGTTTATCTGCAAATCTAAGTTGCTTGGTTGATGTATATCCTGCAAAGCACAAGCAGGAAATCTATTTTTACTATCTAAAAATCTGCATATGTCAGTGAAAGGAAGAGGCAAAATAGATATGAGAGAAGAGTTGGAGGATAAAAGATAAGCCTGTACCTTTAATATGTAGGTGAGAATGTCTTAATATGCACAGAATTTAAAATGATAGAACAACTTATACTGGCATTAAACAGCAAGGAAGTTTTTTTAGGTTTGTTTTGTCAAAGAGTTGATAAGTCTTTGCCTAGATTTTCCACTTTATTTTTGTAAGTGGTGATTGTGCTAATACATTTACTATGCTTATCAGCTGGAATCTGGCTGTGGTGCTAGTAAAGAACCCACCTGCCAATGCAAGAGACGTCAGAAACATGGGTTTGATTCCTGATTCAGGAAGATTGCCTGGAGAAGGGCATGGCAACCCACTCTGGTATTCTTGCCTGGAGAATCCCATGGATAGAGGAGCCTGGCAGGCTACAGTCCATAGGGTTGCAGAGTATGGGACTGAAGCGACTTAGCACACAGCACATGCTTATCATGGGCATATGTGACCCTTACTGAACTTTCATTTCATTGACTCAGTGATTACTCTGGGCTCGAGAATTGCTTCCAGCCATTATTACTACTATTTATTCTAATGATGAGGAAGGTGTTAAGATTTTATGAGGGTGTGGAAAAGGAGGAAATAATAAATGCACACAAGGCACAGACGGTTTGTTCTCTGAGACATACATGGGAAGCACATTTATATTTATCAGAGCATGTGTCCTTTTGGGGAGAAGAAGACAGAATAAAAGATAATGTTTACTGATTACTATGTGTCAGGGCTTAGACTTTTTTCACATTTGATTATTTTTATTTTAAATTAAAATTTTTTTTTTTACTTTACAATATTGTATTGGTTCTGCCACACATCAACATGAATCTGCCACAGGCATACACATGTTCCCTGTCCTGAAGCCCCCTCCCACCTCCCTCCCTGGACCATCCCTTCGAGTCATTCCAGTGCACCAGCCCCAGGCATCCTGTATCGAACCTGGACTGGCGATTCATTTCTTATATGATATTATACATGTTTCAGTGCCATTCCCTCAGATCGTCCCACCCTCTCCCTCTCCCCTAGAGTCCAAAGATACTTTGTTTAATCCTCGTTACAACCCCAGGAGGTAGGTAAAATTTTATGCCCACTTTGTAGATGAGAAAATAAGGCAAAGAGAATTCAAATAAATTACTCAGGGTTACACAGCATGTAAGTATTGGTCCTGAGATTGGAATGCCAAAGATTTAGCTACAGAGTTCAGGTTGATAAGTATGCTAAACTGCATCTCAAGATCTCCATGTATATATATGCCTGCCCAGCACATATATGAACATATACATAAGCATGCAGAATAAACACACTCTTGAAGCATATCTACCAAAAGTTTTATACACAAACCTACTTGAGTGTGCACCTTTAGATACACTATCTTCTTTAATTCACATGCACATTTTTACCTATTTCTCATGTAAGTGACACAAAGCTATACAAATATGCATGGATAACCAACCATTTTGTTAGGGAAAGGCTAAATTTAAGATACTGAAATCATCTAGATCATTTGCACAGTATAACTAACAACAGGTTAAAGAAGTGTTATTGGATGAGTAAATTTTACCTTCAAAATAAAAAACACACTTACTCCAAGAGTAGTTGGGTGAGTAATGACGTTTTCCAAGTTGAGGAGTTAAGTTGGGACTAGGGCTAGGGGAACAAGTAAGTAGGAAAAAACAAATGGACCCTTGCATTCCAAATATCTAGGCAAGTCAAGCAAAGAGCTCCCTTCTATTCATTTGCTCTTTGTATTTAAAGTATTGCCCAGTTCTGCATATAGTGTCATAGCTCAATAAATGCTCAGTAGATATTAATTAGTTATGATTTTGACCAGCATAGTAAACATATACATATTCTTTCTTTCAGTAGCATTCTAGGTCCACATGACCTATTGCTTCCTTATTTCTCGAGTTTGAATTGAAGCCAAGTAATTATATCAAAATAAGACAGGATTTTAATCATTTTTCAGAACTTTAAGGTCCTTATATGCGAGCACCAAATGCTTTAGTGACTGAGTTTACTATACCCGTCAACTCTGTAAGACGTGAAGATGGCAAATTCCTTTTCATCACAGGTTCCCAGAATAAAGTCTGCTGTGTTTACTAAAGAGGACAAAGAAAGAAACATGATTGGAGGTGTGTGGGTACTTAGTCACAGCTAAACCTGCCTGCCTTCAGTCTTTCCTCTCACCATTCAATAGCATGTTGCCATCTTTGAAAACTTGAACCTGGCTCTTTATTATTGTTTCTGTTTTTCTGTGCTACTGTTGTTTTGTAGTAATGAGCCATTTCTAACTTCTGACTGACTTAGGTTTTGGTGTGGTTAATTAAAGTTAAGTGGGGTACGTGTGTGTGTGTGTGTGTGTGTGTGTGTGTGTGAATGAGACAGAGAATGCCAAATGAAATCATTCAAATTATAGTCACTCAGTTGTCAATTAGACTGATGTGTTTTTAATTTAGATTTTCTTAATAATTTAGTTGTTGCAGTATACAAATTCTATTCCTGAGTAGTGGAGCTGACATTTCAAGATTTCTGTCACTTTCAGAGAAAACATCAGCTATTTTGATCACTCTCATCTAAATAGCCTTAGTTTAAGAGTAAGTAACAGAATCAACCACCTTACTGCACAATGATGCTAAATTATTCATTTGGGAAGTGAATCATTTTTACTCAACAAATGAAATGTTGGATTTTCACAGTGGTATGAATTAAAATTAATGTTTTGTCACTTCACATAACTAACATCATACTTGACCATATGAAACCTAATAATATATTTTATATAATATCTTAGATTGATAGTTTATTAAATATAACAGCATCAAAATCAACAACAAAATTGCATAGGTAATATTTACTACATAAAAGATGTAGTCTTATGATGCAGGTGAATTTAACTTGTTTGTTCTTTTTCTCCTGTATACAGACTATGGTATCCTAGTCAATATAGATTAGAAAAAAATCTTAAGGCAGCTTTTTAGATATTCTGTGGACAAAGTCACCTGCTTTTTCAATAGCTCCCCCTGAATTTTGAAATGGTTACCCATAAAATTCTTCCATTTCATTCTAATAGTATATATCTATCTCTATAGACAGTGCTTTCAAAAATAAAATAATTATAATGGGCTCGTGGTGATTTCCCTTTTATTTAGAATAATTTCTTTGTCTTTGCAATAAAAATGTGATTAAAGCATAGACTTTAATTTTTTTTTCTTTTGTGTGAAAGATTCTTTATAGGAAAACACTTCTTTAATATCAGAAAAGATAATTAAATATTTCTGACCCCATCCTCCCTTAATAACATAGTGGTGTTTTTTAATGTTTTAAATACTTTCTTCTTTAATATTGGATGCTATCAAAGAATAAACTGGTTATTATTTGACTTATTCCCTCCTAAATATACTCAGCTCAATGAATACTTATTGAGCACAAGTAGCTTAGACTCCCTGTTGTGCTTTTATCAATTTTTCAGGGGTCCCCAACCCCTTAGGATGTGGACCAGTACTGCCTGTCAGATCAGCAGCAGCCTTAGACTGGAAATCAAGTGCACAATAAATGTGATGTGCTTGAATCATCCTGAAACCATCCCCCACTCACGCCAGCCCATGGAAGATTGTCTTCCATGGAATAGGCCTGGTGCCAAAAGGTTGGGGACCACTGAATTTTTGACATGTTTTACAAATATTTTATGGACAATAATTAAAGGATGAAAATCTGTGCATCGTTTCCTTCTTTAATAAATGAGAGTAGATCTGTTTTTAATCTTAGTCACTTGCAATGTAGAGTACTCAGTTGAGTGCAAAAGATAAGTGAAATTATATTTATAGTTTTCACTTGTTATTTTCTAAATGTGCTCAAGGAAATGACCCTTCACTGACCCATGTATGCCACAGTAAGGAAAAAATATTGCTTTCAGAGATATAAAGAAAATAAATCCTGCTCCCTATCCTGAAGGAACTCAGACCCACACCCTCTTCCTGTCCTCTCAGTGCAGTCTCTTCATCATACTTAACAGCACTGTCACTCTGCATTGGTGGGAACAACTGCCGAGCACATGCAGCTCTGCTCTTTCTCACCAACAGGGAGCAAAGCTGCTGTTTAGCTCATTACTATTAGGCCGAAATAAAAAGAAAAACATAGAATGCAAGTGGAAAACTGATTTTATATATTAATTTATAATAAATAAATGTTTAATTTATGTATTTTAATACATTTACCTCCTTATAAAATATCTAACTGAATGAGTATTCAATAGCTATCCCAGTACTTTCATAATATTAAAAAAACTATTCTATTAATTTACATGATACATGTTTTTGAGAACCTTCTTTGTGGCTGGTATATTTCTGATTGAAAGATTCAGAATAAAAATAAATTATGGATTAGCCCATTTTTTTATTTAAGGTGGCAAAATATGAGTTTTCTATTTATGCAAAAAGGAGTTGTTTAAAGGAATCCTTTTCCAAAGCAAAAAAATAAATAAATCAATCTGGAAATCTTGCTGAAGTCATCTCTCAGTTTCTGGAGGAGGTCTCCGGAACACATTTAACTATTTTTGAAGAGATATTCCTTCTCAGCTTATGCCCACAGCAGATAAAGCTGAGCTGACTCTATCTTCTGAGACTGGAGACCTATACTGTAACTCTGCTGAAGACTTGATAACCAACAACTATTTCCATGTGTGTATTTAAGTGCTTTCACTTTAGTGACATGTAATTTTCAAAACAGTGCGGTGAAGTAGGTGTTACTTTTTAAAGATAATGAAGCTGAAGAGAAATGACAAAACGTGGATAGCAGATCTGGGAATCGGACTGCAAATGCCTTTGTTTTTCCAATATAGTGTACTACCCACTTTAGGCTTATTTCCCAAAACTCATGTCAAAATCCAGAAACTATTTCTATCTGGACTGGTAGTGCAATGAACCAAGAAGAGGGCCCTACTGATCATCAATTACCTGGTCTTTCTTTCAGTGCCATTTTGATGTATTGAATGAAAAGTGGTGACTTTGTGGCAGAAGATCACACAAACAAGTGAAACATGACTTGACCTTCTTTCCTCTTATGCCTAACTCAGTCTCTTATCTTGCATCAGGATTCCAAAAATACACTTGCAATTGCTTACCTCTGCTTCCTTTTATTTCATTTTATTATTGTACCAATTGTTAGTCTCATTCCTGGTTCATGCAGTTTTTCTCAACTGATTATGCAATCACTGAAGTGGCAACCTCAGACTCATCTACTTTCCAGCTGATTGCAAACGATTCATAAAACAGCATCTAAGAAAGGTTATATTCAAGGGAAAAACAATTACAGTTTTCATTTGTTATTGCATATTATGGTGGTTAGTAAAAGAATAAATGCTGTCAGCCTGCTTGTTTCAGAAAGGCAGAGCAGGGTTCTTTGAAGGGTGCTAGAAGGCTTTTACTCTGTGTCCCCACCTGGAAATGACTTCACTTCTTCCATGTCTGAAAGTAGAATCATGAAGGAGCATCATAACCTGCACCTGGAGCAGCCCATGAAAGGAATCAGAATAAACCCCAGTAACATACAGAAAGAAGAGGCAGAATTATACAGGAGCAGGAACACAGTGTTTGCTGATTTAAGCATTCCCTTGAAAATATGTTAGATGGCTTTAATAAACAGTGGACTTTTGAGCCTCAGTTTCCTTATTTGTAAAATAGGAATATTAAAACTTACCTTATCTCCTATAAAGAAAGGTAACAGAAGAGATAGTGCAAATAACAGGTTTTGGGTAAACTGTAAGTTACAGTTAAATGTTTATTATTGTAATGAAGTAGACTCTGCTGAGTGAATGGAAAATTAAGTCCACGGGTACTTTTAGTTCTTTTTAGAGAACCATCGATTTCTTTTCAGAACAGAAAGAATTAAGCTCCTATGTGATATCTTAGTAGACTAGAGGGAGGGATTGGTTGATACATCCACCAAAACATCCATGCAAAATCCATAGTGTGACTTACAGATCTTTTGTGTTAGCAAGATCATTAATTAACTTACAGACCTCTGCTACAATGCTCACATCATTCCTCTAAGAAATACACTTGGAGAGAAAAGAGTCATATTTGGGAAGAGAGATGTGTAGCTATTGCAAGGCTCCTTTTTATAGTTTATGGAAAGCAGAATATAAGGAGAAATGGCTTCGTAAAGTTACATTACTTGCTTAAAGTCACAAAGTATATCCATGCATTATGAATCTTAGGTTCAATGGGATTAATTAATTACAGCTATGCATGTGCACCATAAGATTAATTTACTGAATAATTCACTGAGAAAAGTCTGTTCAATTTTCAAGTGCTGAGACTATAATGAATCTTTGACATGACTAATTTACCTTCCCTGAATTGAATGATAGGTTTTAAATTGAAGTGATCAGTAATTTGGGCATATTGATTGCATTTGGTGTCACATATGTATATTTTTAAGAAACTCAAAGACTTTTGAAGGACTGGAATATAGTTGTTTGTTTGTTTTTAATAGGGAGATTGGGGACCTCATAACTTTTAACTGGAGTTTCTTCTTTAGATCCGCATATGTCAACAAGTTCCAAATGCTGGTCACAGTTGATAAATCGAGAAAGAAAATTATGCAAAATTCTCAGGAGCTCAGGGAAGTAGGCCGACAGAGAAAGGCCTGCTATTATTCTTTGTGACAGAATTCTTGTCCACACTGCCAATGCCTAGCCTCAGTGAATTCAGTACAGCATGACACCAAACGAGAGAAAATGTGGCAAGCACAATTATGATTTCCAAATCAGGAGATATTTTGGAAAGAAGAAATATCCTTTCTTTTTCAGTCCTATGAGATAATCTGAAACATGTATTGGAAAATCACATTTGTTTACTTAGAAGCTAGGGAGAATTAGCTATAGTCTAATGACTATGTCAATTCATCTTTGTATGAGTTCTGTCCATCCTCCAAACCTGGCCTGTTGTAGGTTCTTTTCATAGTTGTTGAATTAATTGAGTAATGATTTACCCTTAAAACAAAAATAGGGTAGTGGATGATGTAATCAATGAGGTATAGGCTTTATTTAAGGAAACATTGCTCTATTATTTTCATTATTTCATGTGCAATAGGTGCCTCTAATTAGGAGGAATGTTGTTCTGATTTTCCTCTTAAACCATCTCTATAATTGCCATCCTAGTTTTCATATCAGAATTATTATTATTGGGAGTGGCGTAAACACATAAATTAAATCTGATTTGCCTTCTTTAGCACTGCAGTTGGAGAAACAGCTGCATCACTTTGAAATGAAATTTTAGCTTACAATAATAAACAAAAATAAGAACACATTTTGTTAGACTTTTGCTTATGTTTCATCTGTTTTCTAATCCTCATTTTAGACATTCTACAATTCTTTATAGAGAAGCATTCATTCACTCTATAATGGATCTCTCCTGGACTTCATTGAAGAAAAAGCTTCTTTTCAAATATTTGAGTATTATCTAAAGATTTGATTTATCATTATTTCCTTTCTGTCTTTTTCTTTAAGTATTGTAACATTTTGAGTTTTCATAATATTTTCTTTTATTTTTCTGTTTATCCTCTCTCCATACATTCCACTTTAATGTTTATCTTTTCCTCACTTTTCCCCCTGATTATTTATCTGCTTTTTCCTTAGAAGTCCACTTTTTAAACATTTCCCTCACTTTTAATATTACAGCATATAATGTATCTGTGTTTTTGTAAACAATCACTGATGATACCATTTACTGTATTATATTTATTACATTATGTAAGGATCTTTATATAAAGACATAAAATCTGGATTCCTATTGCAGTTGAGGATTAAGGAAAATTGGCATTTCATTGTATTGTCCCCCTCCACTGCAGTAAAAGTGTGCATACGTGTGTGTAGTTTCTTTAGCTCTCATAAAGCTCAATTTGAGAGATTTCCATTTTAGAAATTTTCTCTATCACAGATTTAGTGGGTATCACTTCTACCTCTGTTTTTGATCTTTGTATTGATGGTTCTATAATATGCCTTTAATTTATTATAAGACCTCACCAAGGCCTTTTCAGAAAGCATATTATGAATTTTAAAAGAATACTTGATAACTTCTACGTACAACTCTGTCACACTCACTATTTTTTACTTTTCTTGTTTTCTTTGCTTTCTTGTGTACATTTTATGTGTTTGTCCACTTACCATCTGCTTGTTTCCCTCTTGCATCCCTTTTCTCCTCTTTTCCTGCCTTGAGTGTTCAAATCCTTTTTCTATTCAGCATCAGTCACCATGTTACTAATTTCCTTATCTTATCCTGTGACCTGGTAAGGAAAAATATGTGAATAATCAACTTTCTGCATCTCTTTGCCTCTTATAGGTTCATAATAATGTGAGAACATATTAAGTTGGTGCAAACATAAGTGCAGTTTCAGACTGTGACTTTTAAATCATTATAACTAGGCTCACACACATCTTTACTAATCAAATAGGAACCATTAAAATCAACACATTTGTTCCAATGAGAAATAAGTTTATGTATTCCTGTAGTATAAAATTCCACGCTTTCGGATTTGACAAACTCTTGGAAAGCATTTTCTGCCTCCTGACGGTTGTGGAAGCATTTTCCCTGCAATAAGTTGTCGAGATGCTTGAAGAAGTGGCACTCAGTTGGCAAGAGGTCAGGTGAATACAGCAGATGAGGCAAATCTTCATAGCTCAATTCATTTGACTTTTGAAGTTTTGGTTGTGTGGTCAGGTGTTGTTGTGGAGAAGAAATGGGCCCTTTCTGTTGACCAATCCCAGCTGTAGGCATTGCAGTTTTGGTGCATCTCATCAATTTGCTAAGCATACTTCTCAGATATAATGTTTTCAGCAGGATTCAGAAAGCTGTAGTGGAACAGACCAGCAGCAGACCGGCAAACAGTGATCATGACCCTTTTTTGGTGCAAGTTTAGCATTGGGAAATACTTTGGAGCTTCTTCTCAGTCCAACCACTGAGCTGATTGTTGCTAGTTGTATACAATCCACTTTTCATCGCATGTCACTATCTGATCAAGAAATGGTTCATTGTTGTTGCATAGAATAAGAGATGGCACTTCAAAATGATTTTTTTAAATTTAGTCAGCTCATGAGGCACCCGTTTACTGAGCTCATTCACTTTTCCAATTAGCTTTAAATGCCAAATGACCATAGAATGGTCAACGTTGAGTTCTTGGGCAACTTCTCATGTAGCTGTAAGAGGATCAGCTTTGATGATCCTCTCAGTTGGTCACTGTCAACTTTCAATGGCCAGCCACTGCACTCCTCTTCTTCAAGGCTCTCATTTCCTTTGCAAAACTTCTAGAACCATCACTGCACCTTCATTAGCAGTTCCTGGGCCAGTTGTCTCCACTGCTTTATGACCCATTTGAAACTTGAATAAGAAAATTGCTCAGATTTGCTTTTTGTCTAACATCATTTCCCTAGTTTAAAATAAATATAAAATAAACAAATAATAAGTCATTAGAAAAAAAAAACATAAAATGAGAAATGTGCATTAAAATGATGTTTAACATAACCACATTTAAGAATGTATTTTAATATCAAACAGCAAAGTTCAACAGTGCAAAACTGCAATTATTTTTGCACCAACCTAATATTACTGCTTGCCCCATTGAAAGGAGAGCCTGGCTTCTGGCTGTTCACAGGCTCAGAGCCATAAAGGGTCTTTGGAGATTAGTTGGTTATGTCCTCTCTGGTTCTACTCTGCATTATCAAATCCTCAGAGCTTTTTTTTTTTTTTGCACAATTTACTACCTTTCACAAGGAACGTATGTGCATGCTAAGTTGCTTCAGTCACGTCAGACTCTGTGTGACCCTGTGGACTATACCTGCCAAGCTCCTCTGTCTATGGGATTCTCCAGGCAGGCACATTGGAGTGGGTTGCCATGCCCTCCTCCAGAGGATCTTCCCAACCCAGAGACTGAACCCATGTCTCTCACACCTTCTGCATTGGCAGGCAGGTTCTTTACCACTAGTGCTACTTGGGAAGCTCTTCTCAAGGAGACTGGGGTAAAGAAGCTTGGGCAGTAAATTGCTGATAGCTTTCACCAGAGCCAATGTAAAATCTTAATCATAAATACCAATTGTGAATCAGTGTTACTGTCTTCCTAAAAAATACAGGGAGAGCCTAGGAAAAGCTGCAATATGGGATTAATTTTTTTTTCCATATCATTTTCCCATTTAGAACCTGTCTCTTCTCATAATGGGGCTTCCCTGATAGCTCAGTTGATAAAGAATCTGCCTGCAATGCAGGAAAGTCCGGTTCAATTCCTGGGTTGGAAAGATCCACTGGAGAAATGATAGGCTACCCACTCCAGTATTCTTGGGCTTCCCTTGTGACTCAGCTGATAAAGAATCAGCCTTCAATGTGGGAGACCTGAGTTTGATCCCTGGGTTGAGAAGATCCCCTGGAGAAGGAAAAGGCTACCCACTCCAGTATTCTGGCCTGGAGAATCCCATGGACTGTATAGTCCATGGGGTCACAAAGAGTCAGACATGACTGAACAACTTTCACTCACTCACTCCCCTCATAATAACTAAATTAGCCAATAAGATCAGGGTTACTAGTCTTAGGGAGTAGGTGAGATCCAGCTGAAAAGAGGCAAGTGGAGTCCTATTGGATATGGACATTTTGGTTTCTTCTCCTGGAGTCCTAAATATGTACCTAGTGGAAAACACAGCACAGAGCAGAGTCAATCAACTTGAAAATTCACTAGAAGTGTACATATAACATATGAAGTCTTTGTTTAAGAATACCTGTGATTTATACTGAGAAAGTATCAGAAAAATCTTTTGAGAAGTGGGTAAAGTGATTGAAGGAAACAGGAAACAGAAAGACCCAACATGTACTTGGGGAATAAAAATGCCTTGTCTTTCCAGTCTAATTATAAACCACCGAACCTGGGCACTGTTCACCTTAAAGCTTTATGCCCTTCAGTGTCTGGGAAGGCTTTATGAGCAAATGAATTAAGTGATAATTGCTAACACCTCAGGAGAGACAGAAAGTTGAAATTCACTACTTCAGCTCGTGCATTATGCTCTCTGTGTAGCACATAGATATTTGATACAATTTTGACCTAAAAACTGCTACCAACTATGTTTTGTTTCATTCTTTTTAATAATAAAAAGCAATAAAATGTTATTAAATTTAAGATTGTATGAAATTCCAAAATGTATATACTACATTTTATTTATTTTTTGCTTTTCTTTTTTTTATTCATTTATTTCACCATTTTGTGTGTGTGTGTGTGTATATATTTGTTTTTATTTTTTTTTACTTTACAATATTATATTGGTTTTGCCATACATCAACAGGAATCCGCCATGGGTGTCCACATGTTCCCCATTCTGAAACCTCTCCCACCCCCTTCCCCATACCATCCCTCTAGGTCATCCCAATGCACCAGCCCTGAGCATCCTGTATCATTCTTTGAACCTGGACTGGTGATTTGTTTCACATATGATATTATACATGTTTCAATGTCATTCTCCCAAATCATCCCACCGTCACCCTTTCCCACACAGTCCAAAAGACTACCTTTTAGAATTTATACCCCCACAGTCATCAATCTCACTGTTGTTGTCTTTAAATTTTCATGCTTATAAAGTTGGGTTTATAATATGCAGAGTACATCGTAAGAAACGCTGGGCTGAAAGAAGCACAAACTGGAATCAAGATTGCCAGGAGAAATATCAATAACCTCAGATATGCAGATGACACCACCCTTATGGCAGAAAGTGAAGAGGAACTAAAGAGCCTCTTGATGAAAGTGAAAAAGGAGAGTGAAAAAGTTGGCTTAAAGCTCAACATTCAGAAAACTAAGATGATGGCATCTGGTCCCATCACTTCATGGGAAATGGATGGGGAAACAGTGGAAACAGTGTCAGACTTTATTTTTGGGTGCTCCAAAATCACTGCAGATGGTGACTGCAGCCATGAAATTAAAAGACTCTTACTCCTTGGAAGAAAAGTTATGACCAACCTAGATAGCACATTGAAAAGCAGAGACATTACTTTGCCAACAAAGGTCCATCTAGTCAAGTCTATTGTTTTTCCTGTGGTCATGTATGGATGTGAGAAGTGGACTGTGAAGAAAGCTGAGCACCGAAGAATTGATGCTTTTGAATTGTGGTGTTGGAGAAGACTCTTGAGAGTCCGTTGGACTGCAAGGAGATCCAACCAGTCCATTCTGAAGGAGATCAGCCCTGGGTGTTTTTTGAAGAGAAAGATGGTAAAGCTGAAGCTCCAGTACTGTGGTCACCTCATGCGAAGAGTTGACTCATTGGAAAAGACTCTGATGCTGAGAGGGATTAGGGGAGGGAGGAAAAGAGGACAACAGAGCATGAGATGGCTGGATAGCATCACCGACTTGATGGACTTGAGTTTGAATGAACTCCAGGAGTTGGTGATGGACAGGGAGGCCTGGCCTGCTGCGATTCATGGGTTCGCAAAGAGTTGGACACAACTGAGCGACTGAACTGAAGTGAACTGATGAATATCTTCCCCTGAAGTAAGTTTTTATTAAAGATGCTTACTTAAATTTATTTTTTGACTGTGCCACACAGCATCCAAGGAAATTAAGATCCCCAACCAGAGATTGAACCTGTGGCCCCTGCAATGGAAGGCAGGAATTCTTAACCACTGGACTTCCAGGGGAGTCCCTGAACTGAGTTTTGGCATTGTCATTGAGAGGGTTGATTCTCAAGGCTGGTGTTACAAATTTCCAGCAGCCCAGTGATTTACCTTTCTGTGGGAACTTCATGACCTTGTGCTTCACTCCTGCCATGGGGGAACTCACTACTTAAACCTGATGCCATGGGGAAGCTGTCTTAGCAATACTCACAGCCTCCTCCATCGCCGCCGCTGCTTCTATGATGGATAGTGTTTCACTGGTGGCGGTTCCTCTTAGGGAGAGCCACACACTGAGGTCGCCTGATGTCATTGCATAATTATATATGAATATGAGAAAATCATGCTTCTTACGAACTGGAAATCTGGGTGTATCTGGAGAAATAGCTATTGCTAATGGTCCAAATACTTTTCCCAGGCAATGAACATTTATAATTTTTGTTCACCTAGCTATTTATAAAGTGCAATGTGGCATAAAACAGCCGTTTCCTCTACATTATGCTGATTGGACAACCTTTGAAGCCCCTAGGAAATGTCATAACACTTCAGTTTGCCTGTCCTCAGTTCAAAGCACCATATGACAACAGTCATTTGTCCAGCATTACTGGGCTAAACAGATGTTTCTGTAACTGAATTTCCAAACAATGGGAGTCTATGCCTTTAGATTTAAATTTTTGAGACAGGATTATCATAGATTCAAGATGCTTTGTCTCTTCCTACCACTTCCGTTTGTTCTCTCTCTCCTCACCCTTAATTTCTGTAACCCGGTGAAACAATATGCAGTTCCCTCAGTGAAGCACAGAGTTGCCATTGACACTCCACTTTTCCAGAAAGACCTCTATTTCTAGTTTGTGGTTACTCAGCTCTCATGATCCTGTTTGGTTTCATCTCATGCACTAACCTTATCCGACCTTTTGTCTTCTTCCACTCTTATTACTTTAGCCCTTTCAGCCATATGGTGTCCTGTATATATTTCAGTCATGAAAGTCATCAATCTTTGAGTTATTTATTTGTCTGGATATTAGATTCCTGGTGACTGACTTGTCTTTTTGTATTCCTCAGTTCCTCAATAGCTGGATTTCCTAATACTTTATATATGCTTATAGGATCAGTAAAATCAGTGCAGTGAAGCTTCCAGGGGATACAGAGATGTGGGGCACTTTGCCCCTAAGTAAATAACCCCAACTATTCTGAGAGTTGTCTATTTTGTGACTGATTTTTGGATTTTTTTTTTCATCTTTTCCCATTTTATCAAGCCCTTGTCAGTTTTTGGAAGAGGGTGTTCACTGTGACCAGTGCGTTCTCTTGGCAAAACTCTATTAGCCTTGGTACTGCTTCATTCTGTACTCTAAGGCCAAGTTTACCTGTTACTCCAGGTGTTTCTTGACTTCCTACTTTTGCATTCCAGTCCCCTATAACGAAAAGTACATCTTTTAGGGGTGTTAGTTCTAAAAGGTCTTGTACGTCTTCATAGAACCATTCAATTTAAGCTTCTTCAGCGTTTCTGGTCAGGGCATAGATTTGGATTACTGTGATATTGAATGGTTTACCTTGGAAAGGAACAGAGATCCTTCTGTCATTTTTTACATTGTATCCAAGTACTGCATTTCAGACTCTTTTGTTGACTATGATGGCTACTCCATTTCTTCTAAGGGATTCTTGCCCACAGTATTAGATATAATAGTCATCTGAGTTAAACTCACCTATTCCAGCCCATTTTACTTCTCTGATTCCTAAAATGTCGTCATTCACTCTTGCCTTCTCCTATTTGACCTTGATTCAAATTTGGCCTTCTCAAGTTTGCCTTGATTCATGGATCTAACATTCCAGGTTCCTATGCAGTATTGCTCTTTGCAGCATTGGACTTTACTTTCATTACCAGTCACACCCACAACTGGGTGTTGTTTTTGCTTTGGCTCCGTCTCTTCATTCTTTCTGGAGTTATTTCTCCACTGACCTCCAGGAGCATATTGGGCACCTACAGACCTGAGGAGTTCATCTTTCAGTGTTCTATCTTTTTGCCTTTTCATACTATTCATGGGGTTCTCAGGGCAAGAATACTGAAGGGGTTTGCCATTCCCTTCCCCAGTGGACCACATTTTGTCAGAACTCTCCACCATGACCTGTCCATCTTGGGTGGCCCTACACGGCATTGCTATTAGTTTCACTGAGTTAGACAAGGCTGTGGTCCATGTGATCAGATTGGTTAGTTTTCTGTGATTGTGGTTTTCAGTCTGTCTGCCCTCTGATGGAGAAGGATAAGAGGCTTATGGAAGCTTCCTGATGGAAGAGACTGACTGAGGGGGAAAACTGGGTCTTGTTCTGATGGGTGGGGCTGCACTCAGTAAATTTAATCCAGTTTTCTGTTGAGGGGGTGGAGCTGTCTTCCCTCCCTGTTATTGCAGTTCAGTTCAGTTGCTCAGTCATGTCTGATTCTTTGCGACCCAAGAATTGCAGCATGCCAGGCCTCCCTGTCCATCACAAATTCCCAGAGTTCACTCAAACCCAAGTCCATTGAGTCAGTGATGCCTACCAGCCATCTCATCCTCTGTCGTCCCCTTCTCCTCCTGCCCCCAATCCCTCCCAGCATCACAGTCTTTTCCAGTGAGTCAACTCTTTGAATGAGCTGACCAAAGTACTGGAGTTTCATCTTTAGCATCATTCCCTCCAAAGAACACCCAGGACTGATCTCCTTTAGAATGGACTGGTTGGATCTCCTTGCAGTCCAAGGGACTCTCAAGAGTCTTCTCCAACACCACAATTCAAAAGCATCAATTCTTCAGTGCTCAGCCTTCTTCACAGTCCAACTCTTACATCCATACATGACCACAGGAAAAACCATAGCCTTGACTAGACAGACCTTTGTTGCCAAAGTAATATCTCTGCTTTTGAATATGTTATCTAGGTTGGTCGTAACTTTCCTTCCAAGGAATAAGCATCTTTTAATTTCATGGTTGCAATCACTACCTGCAGTGATTTTGGAGCCCCCAAAATAAAATCTAACACTGTTTCCACTGTTTCCCCATCCATTTCCCATGAAGTGATGGGACCAGATGCCATGATCTTAGTTTTCTCAATATTGAGCTTTAAGCCAACTTTTTCACTCTCCTCTTTCACCCTCATCAAGAGGCTTTTGAGTTCCTCTTCACTTTCTGCCATAAGGGTGGTGTCATCTGCATATCTGAGGTTATTGATATTGCTCCTGGAAATCTTGATTCCAGCTTGTGCTTCATCCAGCTCAGTGTTTCTCATGATGTACCCTGCATATAAGTTAAATAAGGAGAGTGACAATATACAGCCTTGACGTACTCCTTTTCCTATTTGGAACCAGTCTGTTGTTCCATGTCCAGTTCTAACTGCTGCTTCCTGACCTGCATACAGGTTTCTCAAGAGAAACCTGTTATTCCCTGTTATTCACCTGGGGCCCAACTATGGTGGAGGTGATGAAGATAACATGACCTCCTTCAGAAGGTCCCATGCAGGCACTGCTGCACTCTGTGCCCCCAACCCTGCAGCAGGCCACCACAAACACACACCTCCACTGAAGACTCCTGGACACTCCCCGGCAAGTCTGGGTCAGTCTCTTGTGGGGTCCTGGCTCCCCTTCTCCTGGGTCCTGGTGCACACAAGGTTCTGTTTGTGCCCTCCAAGAGTCTACTTCCCAGTCCTGTGTAAGTTCTGGCAGCTCTATAGTGGAGTTAATGGCGACCTCATCCAAGAGGGCTTATACCATACCCAAGTCTACTGCACCCAGAGCCCCCGGCCCTGTGGCAGTCCACTGCTGACCTGTATGACCACAGGAGACACTAAAACGCAGTTCTGTTTCAGTATCTGTGGGGTCTCTGGGTCCTAGTGCATACAAGATTTGTTTGAGCCCTCTGAGCATCTCTGGCTGGAATGGGATTTGGTTCTAAACATGAATTCGCTCCTCCTACTGTCTTGCTGGGGCTTCTCCTTTGCCCCTGGAAATGAAGTATCTCTTCACAATCGCTCCAGAGACGTGCAGTTGCTGCTCCAGTTTGGTCATAGCAAACACCCTCTTCCAAAAACACAAGAGAAGACTCTACTTATGGACATCACCAGATGATCAATGAAGAAATCAGATTGATTATATTCTTTGCAGTCAAAGATGGAGAAGCTCTATACAGTCAGCAAAAACAAGACCAGGAGCTGACTGTGGCTCAGATCATGAACTCCTTATTGCCAAATTCAGAGTTAAATTGAAGAAACTAGGGAAAACCACTAGACCATTCAGGTATGACCTAAATCAAATCCCTTATGATTACACAGTGGAAGTGAGAAATATATTTAAGGGACTAGATCTGATAGATAGAGTGCCTGATGAATTATGGACCAAGGCTCATGACATTGTACAGGAGACAGGTATCAAGACCATCCCCATGGAAAAGAAATGCAAAAAAGCAAAATGGCTGTCTGGGGAGGCCTTACAAATAGCTGAGAAAAGAAGAGAGGAGAGAGACAAAAAAGAAAAGGAAGGATATACCCATTTGAATACAGAGTTCCAAAGAATAGCAGGAGAGATAAGAAAGCCTTCCTCAGTGATCAATGCAAAGAAATAGAGGGAAACAATAGAATGGGAAAGACTAGAGATATCTTCAAGAAAATTAGAGATACCAAGGGAACATTTCATGCAAAGATGGGCTCAATAAAGGACAGAAATGGTATGGACCTAACAGAAGCAGAAGATATTAAGAAGAGGTGGCAAGAATACACAGAAGAACTATACAAAAAAGATCTTCATGACTGAAATAATCACATGGCGTGATCACTCACTGAGAGACAGACATCCTGGAATGAGAAGTCAAGTAGGTCTTAGGAAGCATCACTACAAACAAAGTTAGTAGAGGTGATGGCATTCCAGTTGAGCTATTTCAAATCCTAAAAGATGAGGCAGTGAAAGTGCTGTGCTCAGTATGACAGCAAATTTGGAAAACTCAGCAGTGTCCACGGGGCTGGAAAAGGTCAATTTTCATTCCACGCCCTAAGGAAGGCAATGCCAAAGAATGCTCAAACTATAGCACAATTGCACTCATCTCACACGCTAATAAAGTAATGCTCAAAATTCTCCAAGCCAGGCTTCAGCAGTATGTGAACTATGGACTTCCAGATGTTCAAGATGATTTTAGAAAGGCAGAGGAACCAGAGATCAAATTGCCAACATCTGCTGGATCATTAAAAAAGCAAAAGAGTTCCAGAAGAACATCTATTTCTGTTTTATTGGCTATGCCAAAGCCTTAGACTGTGTAGATCACAACAAACTGTGGAAAATTCTTCAAGAAATGGTAATACCAGAAAACCTGACCTGCATCTTGAGAAACTGGTATGCAGGTCAGGAAGCAACAGTTAGAACTGGACATGGAACAACAGACTGGCTCCAAATCAGGAAAGGAGTACATTAAAGCTGTATATTGTCACCTTGCCTATTTACGTTATATGCAGGGTACATCATGAGTACATTCATGATGCTTTTGAACTGTGGTGTTGGAAAAGACTCTTGAGAGTCCCTTGAACAGCAAAGAGATCCAACCGGTCCATCCTAAAGGATATCAGTCCTGAATATTCTTTGGAGGGACTGATGCTGCAGCTGAAACTCCAATACTTTGGCCACCTGATGCGAAGAACTGACTCACTTGAAAAACCCTGATGGTGGGAAGGATTGAGGACGGGAGGAGAAGGGGACGAAAGGGGGTCAGTTGGTTGGATGGCATCACTGACTCAATGGACATAAGCCTGAGTAGACTCTGGCAGTTGGTGATGGACAGGAAAGCCTGGTGTGCTGCAGTCCATGGGGTCACAAAGAGTTGAACATTACTGAACTTAACTGAACTGTCAGTTCTTGCTGCCATCAATACATACTTTAATCTAAGTAACTGTGTACCCTTATGTAAGATATTGAAACCTTCTGTGCCTCAGTTTCTTCCTTTTATGTGAGTACATGCTAAGTCGCTTTAGCTGTGGAGTCCGACTCTGTGTGACACCATGGATTATAGCCCACCAGGCTCCTCTGTCCATGGGGTTCTCTAGGGCAAGAATACTGGAGTGGGTTGCCATACCTTCCTTCAGGGTGTCTTCCCAACCCAGGGATTGAAGCTACATCTCTTAACATTTCCTGCACTGACAGGCTGTTTCTTTACCACTGGCACCACCTGTAAAGCCCCTTCTTCCTTTGTAGTTATTAGTAAAATAAACTGGGGGAGAAAACAAGGTGATTAAATGGCTGACCACCAGTGCTTGCAGGTGACAAAGACTTTGGACTTAAATGAGATTTCACATCCATTTTTAGAACTTGAATTTATAGTGCATCCATAATCACTATGGTAAGTGGAGCTCATCCTCTCCATATTGTAAATCCATACTGACCACATCTGTGAAGCTCTCCATAGCATTTCAGAACTTCAGCTTAGAACATTTCTGGGGTACACACTTCTCTCCAGAACCTGCTGCCGTATTGCCGTTTGCCCTCAAATAGACTAGATCACACTCCCATCATACTTTAAACCCTGAGCATGCATAAGCTGTATTTGCATATTAATCATTTGGGGAAAAAAATTACAGTCCCCTTAAATCCACCACACTGTAGGTCACTGTCATTGCTTCTCAAAGCCCAAGCTGGAATACCCCTTCCTGAGCCAGCTTTGCTTGTGCCCTCGAACTCATGGCACTTGGCGCTTCCTCTTCCCATACACAGACATCTCGTCTGCCCACATCTGCCAAAACTTTCCACCATCTCCTCCACACTTCTCTTTTTGTCATGAACAAATTTCCTTCCACACAGCCCCTTCCCTGAAAACCTCCTGATCTTAACTAACATCTTAACTCCAACCCTGGGGCATCCTGTCTCATTTAAGGATGTTTCACACCTGGCTCACAGTCTTTACCTCCACCTCAAGTTTTCCTGACATACTGGGTGACTTTCACGTCTATCCACAACAGTCTATCAGTCCCTTCTCCTCATCGTCTCTAATGAACTTTGCCTTCACCCATACAGTTACCCAGAAGACTGTCATCATCTGAAACTGACCCATGACTTCGTTAAATTCTGAATTCAAGCATTCAACTCACTTTCTACAACTTCTCATCCCTAGAGCTCTTATTCCAGTTACCAGCACTCCTCAATATTGTAAAGACCTTCAACAATGTTGCCCATCTAACTTAACCATATTGTCAGCTCCCTTCTCTCTTCAGGTGGTTTAAATTCCACAACCCATCCCTTCAATACTTTATTATTACTTCAAATAACTTTCCCCACTGCCTCCTTGTCACCCATTCAGCAAATTCCTTTTTCTAGTAAAAGCAAGTCTGCCTTCTCCAATGCTATATTCTGCCCTCCAAGTTCTGCTTTGGAAATATCCCTCCATGAAGTCTGGGGCCACTAGAAGCCACGGTCTCCAGCCTCCACCAGGCCCTTGGAGATCCTCAAGGTTCTTATTTCCAGACCAGGGCCACTTGTTCTATACTCTTGTAAACCTCTTCTGCTTATTCAACAACTTTGATGTCTGCTTTCTTTCCTGCAGCGTGTCTCATCAGAAAGATATCCTGATTTCTACCTCACAAACAATGGTCTCTAGTATGTCTGCATGTGCCAAGGCCACTGCCTTAGTTCAGTGCCACATCATATTTCCTCTAGATTATTATAGACACACACACACATATATATATATTTTAAACTAAGCTACCTCTCTGGTCCTGCTCTTCTTCCCATACTAACTAGTGTGACTACTTGACAATGCAAATCTGTCCACTGATTTAAAGGTATTCTTCTTATACCTCTTAGCAAAAAGTCAAAACTCCTTTGTGTAACACTCAGCATCCTGTGGGATCTTCTCCATGATGATTTATTCCAGTTTAGGTCTCCCCACCCTCTCTCCATCCGCTGACGCTCTCCATCTACAGTTCCTTCACATTCCTGCCCTTGATGAGCTCTATGGCCATCACGATGTGGCCTTTCTATGTATCCTGCCTACTCCCTGTTACTCCCTCTGGCAGGTTTGGATAACAGCAGTCCATCTTTCAATCGTTGGTTTGGGCGTCATTCCTCTGGGATGCAAAGCTTGACTCCCTCCCTCTTCAGCAATTAGAGTTTTACTGCTGCCCCATTCTCATTACCAAAGACAGACCCTGTATGTTGAATTGCTGTTTCTTTTTTTGCTTGTGTTTTATGTTGTGGTATATAACTTGACAGAAGGCCATTTGGGGATTGTTTGTTTGTTTGACATTTTAGAAAAAATACACTTTACAAAAGGATAAGAAAGAGTAACTCTCAAACACTTGCAAAATCCTCTGAGCCTCAACTTATGTATTTGTTGAATGGAGATTATAATATGATATGCATAGAATGAGTAATGTATGATTAAGTGATCAAATGAAATGTCATATATTAAATGCCTGGAAAATATTAACCTTTAAATAAATTATAATCACAATAGCATTTTGTAAATTTAGTAGAGCAGAGGGTTTTAAGGTCATTATTGCAAAGATGATGCCAGATTTTACGTAAGATGTTTCCTTTCAGAGATCTACCCACACATCTGACCACCACAGGGAAAGTAATTAATGCTTCTAACAAAAACAGAGGTCATAAATGATTAAAAGAACGCTTAAGAAGGTTACCATTTTCTTTCTACTACGATCAGTAAAGGTGTGAAATTTCAAAGACATAGTTTGAGTTATTGTGATCACTGTGGTTGAGACACAGACTGTAAGCTCTTCAACCTGTCTCAAGCATGTGTTCCTTGCTGTGTCTGCACAAACTGATTGGATGAGTCAGGGGTGAAAATACCTTGTCAGTCAAGCAACTAATGAGTTGTTCCGATCTAATCTGTTGTTTACCCTCTTTCAGCCAAAGTTAGGCTCTGAGAGATGAGTGACTTTTTAGAAAGCCACTCATGAATACAAATTCAACACAAAGAGATTTGCATTGCATTAAGGAACCCCCAAAGCTACATGGTATGACCTATGTGCCAATATCTCAATGAGCATGTACATATACCATGTATCCTAGTGATATTTTCACTAGTGTTGCAAGCAACTCTCTATTTTTTTCATTAAAAAGGCTTTCATCATTTAAGAAACAAAACAAAAGGAATTGCTTTTTTTTTTGTATTCTCATCTCCTATAAATAGGTAGGTTACAAATAATTTTTCATCTGTTAACCTGAATACAAGGTTTCTAGGGAAACTGTGTTGGTGTATGGTGTGTACACATATATTTCTAAGATCTTTTGGAATTGTGCCCCAATGATACTCTAGCAAGAGGCTCTAGGTTGGCCATCACTTTTACATGTTGGGATCAGTTATCATAACATCATAGACTGATTGATGGGATTAACCCATCAGTTGTATCAGCAGACTCCCCACATGATGTGGAAACCCCTTCAGCCAGCTCCAACTTGGTCGTTCACACTGTGCTTGACACTTCTAATGCAGTTTCACTTCTGCCCATGTCATGCTCCAAACAACTCTAATTGTTATGAAGCGCCATTGTGCAGAAAGCCGACTTTGTTTTCTGTAGATTCTTTTATGATTCTGCTTTCTGGAGTAACAGAGTATTTGACGGAAAGTATTAATATTTCAATTATTCCTCTCTAAAACAAGCTTCTGTAATTGTACCTACTCTATCATGGTTTCATGATCACTTTCTCACTCATCCTTTCAGCCACCATTGATCAAGCTTTTGTTAAATATTAAGTATTGTGTGTGAAACTATAAAAGATAGAAAGATACTTAAGACATGATCCCTTCCTTCAGGTAACTAATACACAGGTATTTGTTAATGTTCATCTTAAAATGTGACAGGCTGTATGCAACATAACTCTACAGAAGTGTCCTAAGGGTTGAAAACGACAGTAAGACTCCTATTTCTCATGATCTGAACTCCATACTTTTATTCATAAAGTCTGTGTTTATGTAGGCCTTTTCATAGCTGCATCATATTGGGTTTCTGATCAAATAAAAATTCAGGTCTATATCTTAGCTGAACTACGTGCTATTTATAAATTATGTCTAACTCCTCATTTGTTATTAGCTCCATGTTACTTAGAGGAATTTAAGATTTGGTATAGTTTTGTAATAATGCTCAAGGTCACAGAACAATTAAGTGATACGTAAAAGAAGATTTAACTTCCTAGTGAGTACATTAATTGATGATTCTTACTTTCCCCCAAAGTGGAATCATCTGAAAGCATAAACAGCTTCAAAAAGGTTTATTGTTAGTAGATCCATGATAGGAAATAGGGGTGTTTTGAGATGTAGCCTTTTATGAGTCTCTAGCATCCCCCAAGTATGACAGGACTCCCATTGACTGGATGTTAGGAAGGAAGTCATTGGCCTTTCCTGTAGCTGCAAAAATATGCAAGGCTTTTTAGAAAAAAAGATAAGGCAGCTCTTGCTTCACTCGCAGATGTCCTTGTCTTTGGCTCATTGCATCTTTTTCCTCTCTTGATTGCGTGCCCAACATTGAATATTTCCTTATCGTGACTTAAAACCTTTTCTGACTTCCTCCATGCTGCTGCTTGCTGCCAGATATGGTGACACTTTCTGTTTGCCTTTTGGGAGGAAATTGTCTGCCGTCTTAAAATTCTGATTCTGGGCTTTGATCTGGTTGTTCTAACCCCCGACTTACAATTCAACTTTAATTTATTCATGTATGTTTTCGAGCACTACTAAGTGTCAGGCTTTTGAACTGTGGTGTTGGAGAAGACTCTTGAGAGTCCCTTGGACTGCAAGGAGATCCAACCAGTCCATTCTGAAGATCAGTCCTGGGTGTTCTTTGGAAGGAATGATGCTAAAGCTGAAACTCCAGTACTTTGGCTACCTCATACGAAGAGTTGACACATTGGAAAAGACTCTGATGCTGGGAGGGATTGGGGGCAGGAGGAGAAAGGACGACCGAGGATGAGATGGCTGGATGGCATCACAGACTCGATGGATGTGAGTCTGAGTGAACTCCAGGAGTTGGTGATGGACAGGAAGGCCTGGCGTGCTGTGATTCATGGGGTCACAAAGAGTCAGACATGAGTGAGTGAACTGAACTGAAGTGTCAGGCAGGAGTGGACCTCTGTTCATGGACAGGTAAAGTCATATATACTTTGGTGCCAGTATCTGGCATGGGTTGCTGTGCAGTATCTGTCCCAATGTGAGAATTCATGCTTTCTATCCCATCACATAAGTAAGTGTCAGTCACTCAGTCGTGTCGGACTCTTTGTGACCCATGGACTGTAACCCACCAGCCTCCTCTGTTCATGAGATTCTCCAGGCCAGAAAACTGGAGTGGGTAGCTGTTCCCCTCTCCAGGGGATCTTCCCTACCCAAGGATCGAACCTGGGTCTCCTGCATTGGAAGCAGATTCTTTACTATCTGAGCCATCAGGGATGCCCCTATTCTATCACATAAACCTGGCTTTATAGCTGTCAAACATTCGACTTTGCACATTTGAGTTTTTCAAACTAGCTGTTAAGGTAAATAAGTTAAATAAAGAGTTCCATTATCCCATGTCTCTTAACTGAGACCGTGGGGTTCAAATTGCTTATGAAAGTTTTAGCATGAAACTTTCCAAAGGAGGTGATGGGAATGGATAGTATGAAAAAGCTTAGCTATTTGTAGAGAAGAATTAAGTCCCAGGAGTCTGTTGTATCTGCCTCCATTCCTCTGCAGACTTTGGTCTGTACTCTGCTGAGAGCATCCAGGAACAAGGCGGTTATAGCTTTTGCCATCCCTCCTGATGGTGTTCCTGCTGCAGCTGTCAGATGTATGGAGACATAATTGATGAAATCCTATTTATACCCAGGGATAAACTTAGAAAACCACGCCATGCCTCCTAAGCTAGCAAATTCAGTGGATCCCCTTGCTGCTGCAGTCTCTACCATCCAAGTGACGACAATACACATTTTCTGTTGGCGTTAAAGTCACTAATTGGTTCATACCTTTGAATATGCTAGTAGTGTAACAGGAGAGCAGTTTCTGATGTTAGAAAGTGTGAGTTCAAATTTTGACTCTTTTCAGGAATATAATGTTCAATCTTAAGGAAATTTATCAACTACTTCATCAGCAAAATGAGAATAATAATTGGGACAGATACTGCACAGCCCATTTCATGGTGCTGGTAGTGAGGATTAAATAACTGCATCGTGTAAAGCTCTTAAATAATGACTACATACACTGTAAGCACATAATTAGTTGCTATTTTTGTTCTTATTGTTTTTATTTTACTTGTAACTCAGAGGAATAAGTGGTGTACCAGAAAGTGCTTTACCAGGAGCCAAAACACCTGAGTTACAACCTCAGGTGTGCTATGTGACTGCATAGGACCTTGGACAAGTCGTTGAACTTCTCCAAACCTCAGTTTCTTCATGTGCAGGGTTCATGTTGTGGGCGGGTGGGGTGGGGAGGATGGGGATGTTACAGTGTTTTAAATGCTAAGGTTTTTTAGCACCAAAAGTTATCATCATCACTATTTGTTGATAATACAGCTTAAAAATGAAGATAAATATTATTGAGAAAATTATAACCTAAAAGATTCCTCAAAGGAGCATTAAGGCCTATAGGAAATTATATCAAAATATACAAATTATAGAATAAGTAACCCTGTAATGCTTCGGCTATAGACAGCATTTCCAAAATACTGTTTTCACTGAAATGACAAGCTGTCTGAAGTCAGCATGGAAACAGGATCAGTAGAGCGGTGTTTCTCAGAGAACTCAGGGACACCCTCATTGTCATTCTCATCACTGGTAGAACATTTAAATACAAGAATTAGAGTGGAAATTCTTAAATTCTGTACAAAGAATTTCACAATGTCACAGGAACTTACTTTAAGGTGGTTAATCCTAGAAGTTAGGCTCATGATGTAGACTCCAAAAACAGAATTATAAATGTTGTGATATTTCTCTGATATGCTCCAGTGTCTGTGGTACAAAGAATTTCTATTTGTCTAAGTAGAAATCAGAGTTTATGTTTTTGTGTTGCAGATCTTTTTCCAAGAACAAAACTTTCCTGTTCTATGATGTCGGTAGGCAGAACCTTATACCACAGAACAGATAAGGAAAGGGAGAAACAAATGTGTAAGAACAAGAAAACCTTAGCCAAGGAAGAAAAAGGAGGAGGAGAAAGAAAAAAGTCCTCTCAGTTGCTGTGTGTGTGTGTGTGTGTGTGTGTGTGTGTGTGTGTGTGTGTGTGTGTGTGTGTATCTGTGTGTTAGTTGCTCAGTCCTGTCCAACTCTTTGCAACCCCGTGGGCTAAGTAGACTGCAAGGCTCCTCTGTGCATGGAATTCTCTAGGAAAGCCTACTGGAGTGGGTAGCCACTGTCTTCTCCAGGGGATCTTCCCAACCCTGGGATTGAACCAGGGTCTCCTGCATTGCAGGCAGCTTCTTTTACCATCTGAGCCACCAGGGAAGCCCCTCCGTTGCTATAACTGTTAATAAACCTGGGGTCAAATCCCAGTTTGCTGGCTGTGTGATCTTGGGCACTCTATTTACTCTAAGCCTTGTGATTCCAAAGAGTAGGTTGAGGAGAGTAATATCTTTGCTGCATTTTAAAGTAAAGAAAATATGTAAAATATCTAGCTTAGAGACTGGAAAGCAGTAGATATTCAATAGCTGATAGTGATTATTTTCTGAATGTTGAGGGCGACTTGCACATCCCATACTATGTTGATCCTGGAGTGTGGTCACATGCTTCATAATTCTTCAAAACATCAGGGAAAACAATGCTCCTAATATTCACCCACTTTACTTGTATTCATTGCAAATAATGAAACTGATTGACTGAGTTAGCAGTGAGGCTATTCCAGCTGCTATTTCTTTCTAAATGAGATTATTTAGTAAATGTTCTTCAGAGAAAAACTCACTCATGATTTCTAGACTGTATAGCAAAGGAGCTACAGCTATACCATTGTTGACAATATTATACATTGGGAAGAGCCCATGACTTTGAATCAGATATTTAGTTTGAATGCCAGCTAAACCATTTCAATTCAGTTCAGTCACTTAGTCGTGTCCGACTTTTTGTGACCCCATGAATCACAGCACACCAGACCTCCCTGTCCATCACCAACTCCCAGAGTTCACCCAAACCCATGTCCATCGAGTCGATGATGCCATCCAGCCATCTCATCCTCTATTGTCCCCTTCTCCTCCTGCCCTCAATCTTTCCCAGCTTCAGGGTCTTTTCCAGTGAGTTAGCTCTTCGCATGAGGTGGCCAAAGTACTGGAGTTTCAGCTTCAACATCAGTCCTTCCAATGAAGAACCAGGACTGCTATCCTTTAGGATGGACTGGTTGGATGTCCTTGCAGTCCAAGGGACTCTCAAGAGTCTTCTCCAACACCACAGTTCAAAAGCATCAATTCTTTGCTGCTCAGCTTTCTTCACAGTCCAACTCTCACATCCATACTGGGAAAACCAAAGTCTTGACTAGATGGACTTTGTTGGCAAAGTAATGTAATATGCTGTCTAGGTTGGTCATAACTTTCCTTCCAAGGAGTAAGTGTCTTTTAATTTCATGGCTGCAGTCACCATCTGTATTGATTTTGGAGCCCAGAAAAATAAAGTCAGCCACTGTTTCCCCATCTATCTGCCATGGAGTGATGGGACCGGATGCCATGATCTTAGTTTTCTGAATGTTGAGCATTAAGGTAACTTTTCCACTCTTCTCTTGACTTCTTTTTCAGGGGTTAAGCACTTAACCTCTGAGAATAAGATTATGTAACTTGAGATGGGGATGGAAATAAAAATAGCACCTATCTCAAAGGGCTGCTGTGAGGATGAAATACAGATGTATGCAGATGTATTTCATAAGGGAGTAAAGCACTGTTAACATTTATGTTGGTTCTCAGCTATGTCTGATCCAGGACCACAAGGAAAGAACTCCTCTTCCTCTTAGATTCTGTTGTTTACCTGCTATACAGGGTGAGGTGAAGCATATCTTTTTTTTTTTTTTTTTTTTTTTTTTTTCGATGCAATCAGCAGGAGGATTTATTTAGCCAGCGCCTGGGGTTCGAGCTCCCGTTTCCAGGAGTGAACCCGGAACACTCACCGAAAGGGATTTTTATACAGAAAGATCAAAGACAACTGGGAATGAGATCGGAATGTAGGGAACAATGTGATAAGGGGGTCTTAGGATGAAGTGGAGACATTTGATTGGTGGGGATGATTTACAGGTAATTAAGTTGAAACGGTTGGCTGATCACCCTGCGGCATTTGGTACGGGGAAATGCATTTTTGAGGAAAGGTCAGTTACACAGTGGAAACTAAGTCACAAGTTATCAGTTTACTCCTAACACTTGTAACACTAAATGTTAAATTGCCACACCAACCAATTCTCCAACTCTCCAGATACCAATGAGTGTCCTACAAGTCAAGTCAAATCTGATACTGACTACCCAGAGTTAATGTAGACCCCACAGGTTAAAGGCTTAGTGTCACAAGATTTCTTTTCCCTTAAGAAGCCAGTCTCAAGTCCCTGACCTCCTATACTTCTGAGCAGGCTATAAATCAGAGGTCCCATGACCCCTTTCCACAGGTTCAATAATTTGCTATAGTTACACAGAACTCAGAGAGAGGTTTACCTTCCATTACTGGCTTATTATAAAGTATATAATAAAGAATACAAATGAACAGCCAGATGAAGAGGTACGTAGGAGAAGGTACAGAAGAATCCCAAACACAGAAGCTTCTGTTCCCATAGAGTTGAAGTATGCTACCCTCCTGGCATGCACTCATCAACCCAGAAGCTTCTTTTACTCTGCCTTTTAGAGTTGTTAATGGTGGTTTCATCACATAGGCATGATCAAATACTAATTCAATTTCTAGTCCCTCTCTTTTCTCTGGAATTTAGGGGTTTGGGCTTCTACTCACTGGTCTTTCTGGGTTCCACCCCAGCCTGAAGGTATCTAGGGACCTACAAAGGGTTGCCTCTTTAGGACAAAAGATGCTTCTATCACCTATATAACTTAGAAAATTCCAAGGTTTTTAGAATTCTTGTGCTGGGGGCCAGAAAAAGACCAAAACTATGTTTACTATATCACAATGGAGCATCTTCCAGGATCACCTAGAGGTATAGTGCTGTGTGCTCAATCGCTTCTGACTCTTTGCAACCCCATGGACCATTACCCACCAGGCTCCTCTGTCCATGGAATTCTCCAGGCAAGAATACTGGAGTGGGTTGCCATTTCCTTCTCCAATAGAGGTATAAAGTCTTTAGTAATTTTACCATTTTTCCACTATCAACTTGTTCTGTGGAAACAGCTTCAAATTTGCTAATTGAATTAAGCCCGACTTGCTAATTTTTTGAACTTTATTGAGATGAAAATAAATCACACTGAGATATCACCTCATACCTTTTAGAATGGTTACTATCAAAAAGACAAGAGAGTATAACAAGTATTGGTGAGGATGTGGAGGAAAGAAAACACCTGTGCGCTCTATTGGTGGAAACGTAAACTGGTGCAGGCACTGTGGAAGAGAACTAAGGCTCAAAACTTCTTAATTTGGAACCAAATTAAAACCATAGGAACTCTCTCTGTGCTTCCAGAGGCACGATAGTTTTTCTGAATAGAGCCTGGGGAAATGTATATTTTGCCTCTTAATTTTTGACACAGCTGTTTACCTGAAAAGGAATTTATTTGTCCTGCCATATCCCATCCATGTTTTCACTGCTAGCACAAAGAGCTGGAAGAAATAAAGACATATGAATAGCCACCTCCTCACCTCTGCCAGGCTCGAGGGGGTCTCACCTCTATCAGGTTCCAGGTTCCTTCAGGAAATTGAGGCCCTGGGAAGAGGAAGGAGTCCCACTTTTGACCACTCTTTTACTTTCTGTCTCCTTTTTGCCATTTTGAGACTTAATATCTCTCACACCAGAGCTTCCAAGTGGATGGGAGATAATTGAACAAGGAATCCATGAATCATAAAGGAAAGAAAGGTATCCATGGAGAAGGTAAATAATTGTGGGACTGAGAAACAGTGTAAGTTGAAGAGGAGTGGAATATTTAGTATTTTGCTTTCAAATAGTAGAAATATATGTGTCTACTTATTGAGATAAAAAGGTTCCTGGGGCTCCCCTGGTGGTCCAGTGGCTAGGAATCCATCTTGCAGTGCAGAGGACACTGGTTCAATCTCTGGTCTGGGAAGACCCCACACAATGCAGACAACTAAACCAATGTGCCACAATGACTGAGCCCACGCACTAGAGCCCTCGAGCCACTACAGCGGAGGCTTGCATGCCGACAGCCTGTGTATCCACAATAAGAGAAGCCACCACAATGAGAAGACTGTGCTCTGCGATTGGAGAGCAGCCCCCACTAACAGAAACTAGAGAAAGTCCATGTGCAGCAACAAAGACCCGCCAGAGCCAAAAAAAAAAAAAATAGATGAATACATCTTAAAAAAGATTACTGATTAGACAGAGGCAATGAACCTCCAAGTTAACAAAGACAAATATAGAATAATGAAATACTAAGTAAGTAAATGGTGAAGAGAAAGAGGATAAAGAAGAAACCACAAAGAAGAATAAATAATAATCGTATTACATGGGAAAATTAATAGCAAATCTCTTAGTCATTGCATTAAATATAAATGTTCCATTAAATGTTCCATTAAATGTTCCATTAAATGACAGAGATTGTCAAATTGTATTTTAGGAGAAAGCTCAGTATATACTACATATGAGAAACAGAACAAAGAAGCAAAGGTTTATGATAGCAAGTGGGCACCTGTGGGAGTGATAATCTAGCCAAATCTTAATTTCTTAAAACTTATTTCTGCTTGTATTCCATAGATTTAAGGGAATATAACTGCAGACTATCTGGTTTATAGGTTTTCTGAACTATATGTTTCATATTTTGCATTAATTTATTTGGTAGGCATCACTATTTGTGATTTTATTCAGCAAATAAGTAGTGACTCCCAACATTCAGTGACAGAACTGAATGTTGCAGCTAATCAAAGAACTTTATTTGATCAATCTGGAAGATTCTTGGGATTAGTCAGGTTCTCAAATCACTGCACCCTGACTGATATGTGGAGCTGCAATCTGTTTGAGCTGATTTGAGTTTTTACGTAGTATTCCTATTTCCTACTCTTTTTGCACTAGCCATACTTGAAAATTATATATTAAATTTATGTTAAGAGTCTGAAATGCATTTTAAATGAGAAGAGGCATTATTAATTCAGTAATTAAAATTCTAGATTATTTGTTAGTTGCTTTCTTTATATCACCTTTAAATTTAGGACTGTAATTTCTGGTAAAATTTCCAAAAGGATCTTACTGTGTTTCACCTTTGCTAGGATCTAGTTAGAAATTCAGAGGCTTAGGCCCAGAACTTCTGAATCATAATCTGCATTTTAATAGGATCTCGACTGGTTTGTTCACATGCTAAATTTCAGAAACACTTTTCTAGGAGGTTTTTTTTTTGGCTAATATATTAGTTCTTCAACTAAAATTATTATTGGTTACACAATTTAAAAACTAGTGTCCAGAAAGGCCTTTATTCAATATTTTGACTTTATGTTATCTGTAGAAGTCTTGAGGTTTAACAGAATATTCAGTCACAAGAATTGTCTTATCCTAAATTTTCTGGTACAATTATGTCTTTATTTACATTACTTAAGTTATTTTAATTCTTTCTTGGTTTCAGTGGCTTAGATATGTGCACAGTTAATGTTTATAAACATCTTCAGAACCCTTTTGGAAGTTGGTATAAATAACAAATAGGAAATTCAAAAATGTGTCGTTTCTGATAAGAGAATTTAAGTATGTTGGGAAGTGACAATACTTTAGCTTTCAACTCAGTTGAACTACTTTGGGCACAAAGACAGAAAGGAATTTTTGTTCCAGCAAATGCACAGCAGGAACAGCTGAAACCCAGGGAGAGATAATGCACTAAGTATAGCAGTTAAGTGATAAAGATTTTGATTCCTAAAGTGGCAAGCTCTAAGCATCAAAGCTGCGGGAGCAGCTTAAGGCAGCAAATAGAAATGGCATGAATCTCCTGGAGTTATGATGGTGCCTTTGGGTACCATCAGAGAGGAGGCTGAGTGAGGTACATCCTAAAGGGACAGATAATTACGATTGGTGACCATTGATTGTAGATCATTCAAAGCACCATGTCGTACTAAGATACTAAATCCAAAGGTCTTTTTGAAATTACTTCCTACTTTCCTGTAGTGTTGTACACTCCTGGATACTCCTGTTTTTTTCTCCTTTTACTTTGCAGACTTCTCTTACCTCCTTAACCTGATCCTTTGAAGACTGATTTTTTTTTTTGGCTTAACTACTTAAATGTCTTGCTTCAATTTTCACTTCCAGAGACGTGAGTGAAAAATACATTTCAAGTCCAGACATTCAGATCCCTAAACAAGAGTATACTGGATACACCTAAAATTCAGTAAATTGATCAGAAGCGAACAAAAACATAATACTTAGCCTACATACAAAACCTTCAAATTGTTTTCTGTGGTATCATCAAGTTCTTTCAGAGTTGCCTCAGAAGCTCCCACAGAGGACAAGGGGATCAAACTGCTGAAATTTTAGGGAGCTCCTCCTTATCAATTGTATATGTTGGTGTTCTATGTAGGTTTCATTTGGTAAAATAATAGTAATAATAATAACCATAAAAATGATAGGCTACTTTAAAGTTTACATTTTGATATTGCAGAAGTAAAAAAAGGCTATAAAGAATACACAGAACAATTGTATGTTAACAAGTTATAATAGTTAACATAGGTAAAAGGACAAAATCCTAGAAATACAAACTAATGAAAATGACTCTAAAAGAAATAGAAATAAAGATATTGAATTAGTAGATTTAAAACTCCCCACAGAGAAAACCAGGCCCGGATGGTCTCACTGGTGAATTCTACCAATGTTTAAAAGGAAGGACAATTAACACCAATTCTGTGCCAACTCTGAGAAAAACAGAAGTAGAGAGAATACTGTCCAACCTTTTCTATGAGATCAGTATTATCCTGATACCAAAACCAGACAGGGACATCACAAGAAAACTATGGGCTAATATCTATTATGAATATAGATGTAAGAATTATCCACAGGATACTAGCAACTGAATCTAACAACATATAAAAATGACCACACATCATGACTGAATGCGATTTGTTTCAGATTAGCAAGATTTGTTTAACATCTAAAAAATCAGCTTGATAATGTGTATTGATAGTACACCTTATAAAGCCAATGAAATATACATGATAGTCCCAGAAAACACAGAAAAAGCATTTGACTAAATCCAACATCCCTTCATGATAAACACTTAATAAAGAAAGAATACAAGGGAATGCCCTCAACCTGATAAAAATACATCATGTTTTTATCTATGGAAAGCCATGTGTAGACTTAATGGTGAAAAACTGAATGTTTTCTCCCTAAGACCAGCAACAACACAAGGTTTCCCCTTCTATTCAATATCGTATGAGAAGTTCTGACAAGGGAGAAAAAAGATATCCAGATGTAAAAGAAGAAGTAGAACTATCTGTTTAGAGATGATATGATCTATATATAGAAAATCCTAAGAAAAACTATTATATCTAATAAATGAGTTAAGCAAGGTTGAAGGACACAAAGTCAATACATATCAAATATTGTATTTGTGTACACTAACAATGAAAAATCTGACATAAAATTAAAATAATCCATTCACAATAAGATCAAAACTATCAAATCTCTCCAGAAATAACTGTGACCAAAGTGCAAAATTTGTACTATGAAAACTATAAAACATAGTTGAAATAAATGAAGACCTTAGTAACTGGGAAGATAGCCCATGGTCATGGATCAGAAGAATTAATATGGTTAAGTTAGCAAAACTCTCCGAATTTACCTACTGCTTCAAAATAATCTCTATCAAAATTCCAGATGTCTTTTTATAAAAACTTATTTTGGCAGAAGTTGATAAGGTAATTTTAAAATTCCTGTGGAATTTCAAGAAGGTTTAGAACAGCCAAAATATTAGAAAATGAAGCACATTTGAAAAATTCATTCTTTTCAATTTCAAAATGTAATAGAAAACTAAAGTAGTCAAGACAATTAAAAAATGAAAATAGAGTACATTTTTGTGACCTTGGGGTAGGCAAGAGTGTCTTAGATATGACACACAAATCCACTCCTACTATTTTCTCAAGATGCAAGTCTTCATTTCTTATCTCTATCGTCCTGGCATGATGATAAATTGTATGGTCTAGAGTTGGGAGATGTATTAGGTTGATATGCCAGACTCCTTAATTCATTGGTTCTCATTCTTGCTTGTATGTTGGAATCACAGAGAAGCTAAAAATAATTACTCCTTGGTCTCACACTTTTGAGCTTCTGATTTCATTGATATGGGATACACACTGGGAATCAACATATCCCAGAAGTTCTCCAAGTGATTTTCATATGCAATCAAGTCTGAGAAACTGATCCTAAGTGAATAGTCAATTTCTTATGCCTAAGACTTGCTTTATGATTCATCACATCCCCAGCACTTAGTACAATACTTAAAATGAAAAAGATGCTTAGTTAATGCTGAGCAAGCATTCTTTTATTACAATTCTTTATCCTATGTTATTCCTACATTTATTTCTCAAAAAATAAAAATGATTAAACTTTTGAAAAAAATTATGTTGATATAAAATAAGATCAGATATTTTGGCCTTCTATTACTTCCCCAAATCTATTAATAGGAAGAACTGAACAGCCACAGTTCTGTCCACACTGGAGGCACCACTGGACATTGGTTACATGATCCAGGTTGGAGACATCATTATTGCTACTAGACATCACTGCCCTAGAGGTAGTGCCTGATCCTATAAACTTACCCCGCCCCATGCTATGCAGTGTAATAGGAACACACAGAAATAACACTTCTCTTTGAAGAAACTACAGTCCACTAAAACAGGTAGAAGTCAATGGTGCCATCATGTTTCAGAAATGGTATTCTTAATAATAGAAGTATCTTTAAATGTCAGGAGTGAAAACATACACCCATTAATATCACAGTAGTTTTGACAATGTATTGAGGTTGTGAGCAGCACATTGAACGAGAAAACAAATTAGAAGAATAAAGTTTGGAGAGGAGTAATTAAAATTGTCATTGTTACACAAAATTTGACTTTCTTATGTAGGAAACCAAGACAATATCCATGTTCAGTTCAGTTCAGTTCAGTCGCTTAGTTGTGTCTGACTCTTTGCGTCCCCATGAACTGCAGCACTCCAGGCCTCCCTGTCCATCACCAACTCCCAGAGACCACCCAAACCCATGTCCATTGAGTCAGAGATGCCATCCAACCATCTCATCCTCTCCTCTGTCGTCCCCTTCTCCTCCTGCCCTCAATCTTTCCCAGCATCAGGGTCTTTTCAAATGAGTCAGCTCTTCACATCAATATCCATGTAAATTATTAGAAATAATAGACTAGTTTATAGGTAGGTGGATGAGCAAAAGATTAATATGCAAAAAGGAAATTACTTTTCTGTGCTTTAGTCACAAATAATCAGAAAATATAATTACACAAAGGATATTATTTTCTATAGTATCAGAAATTATCAATAATCTTGAAATAAATATAAAAATAATTACAAGGCTTAAACAGGAAAATCACTAAAGCTATAAGAAGTATTAATGATCTAAATAGAGATAGATTTATATTCACTGTTAGAGACAGAATTTTATTAAAGATATCACTTCTCCCTTAATTGTGTTTTAGATTCAGTGAAATTCTAATTAAAATCTCCAATAGGAATTTTTATGGAACTTTATAAGAAAATTCTAAAATTTCCATAAAGAAATAGAGAATCAGAGGAACTGGAGATTTTCTATCTTTTCTATCTATTTTCTATCAAATATTAAGACATGAATCTGTATTGATTAAGGCCTTATTCTTCTATACAAGGATAAGCAAATTGGCCCAAAGAATAAAACAGAGACCTGAGAATCAGACCTATATATATGTATATATACATACATATACATGGAAAACTGTTCTCTTACATATAGTGTATAGCATCAATTACAGAATGAGGGGTTAATCGAGGTATTCAATTGAATGACAGCATAGTAGCCCTGATATGAAACAGTAGATTGGATAACTTGAAATCAAATGGGATTTGATTAAAATAGTAGGTAGTATCATGCAACTGAAAGCTTAATGTTGAGGTTTAAACAAACATAAAGAAGAAACTCCACTACAGGGGCTGAGCTTTACACGCTGACTTCGTATTAGACTCTGACTTGTCCTTTCAGAGAGCAGCTGTTCCCATTGAGTCTGCAGTGCTTTGGGTGCTCTTTCAGAGTGCACTGTTTACCTAGGGGATGACACTCTGCAATTCTGTTTTACTTTTATCAGATTAAGCCAAATTGAAGGCAAGGAACCATCTTCAAGCTCATCTATTGTTATTTTTATCAAAAGAAGCACTGTTGTTCTAAGATTGGCTCAGCTATCCATTAAAGTGTTCATATTCTCAGAGAATATGGTGGATTTAGCTGGATTAGGTCAGGGAACAGCTCATTTCCTCTTTACCTAAGCATCAGTCTGAAAGCTTTGTCTTTCTGGAGAAAGAAGAATGGATCTAACTCAGAGCCTCAATCATTAACCCTCAGTGATATTTCATTTAAAAAGTATTTACCCTACAATTGTCTCTGCTTTAGCATCCCTCTTCTACTGGGAGGATGGGGTTTAATGCATGTTGCATCTTCACACTGGCTTATTTGTTGTTGTTGTTGTTGTTGTTCAGTTGCCAAGTTGTGTCTGACTCTGCGATCCCATGGACTGCAGTGTGTCAGGCCTCCCCTGTCCCCTCACCATCTCCCAGAGTTAGCCCAAGTCCATGTCCATTGAATCAGTGATGCCATCCAACCATCTCCTCCTCTGTCACCCTCTTCTCCTGCCTTCAATCTTTCCCAACATCAGAGTCTTTTCTAAGGAGTCAGTTCTTTATATAAGGTGGCCCAAGTATTGCAGTTTCAGCTTCAGCATCAGTCCTTCCAATGAATATTCAGGGTTGATTTCCTCTACGATTGACTGGTTTGATCTCCTTGCAGTCCAAGGTACTCTCGAGTCTTCTCCAGCACCACAATTCAAAAGCATCAATTCTTTGGCACTCTGCCTTCTTTTATGGTCCAACTCACATCTATACATGAATACTGGAAAGACCATAGCCTTGGCTATTCAGATCTTTGTTGGCAAAGTGATGTGTTTTCTTTTCAATACACTGTTTAGGTTTATCATAGCTTTCCTTTCAAAAATCAATCATCTTCTAATTTCATGGCTGCAGTCACCATCCACAGTGATTTTAGAACCCAAGAAGAGAAAATCTGTCACTACATCCATCTTTTCCCCTTCTATTTGCCATGAAGTGATGGGGCCAGATGCCATGATCTTAGTGGTTTTTTAAAAATACTTATTTTAAGCCAGCATTTCCACTCTCCTCTTATTTGTAACTCAACAACAAAAAGAAAAACAACTTGTTTTCAAGATTTAAATCCATATTTGGATAGGGTTGGATAAGGTGAGGATTTTCCGTTATCTGTCTAGCCCATGAAACAAATGACTGCCTAATACATCAGCATATGTAAAACATCCCTTTCCAAGGCCATGTACTCCACTAATATCAAGTAAGTAGTTTATTATTGCTGATGATCTGAATGGTGTCTTTGCCTATGACATATTTTATATTAAGATATGTATATACTCAAATGGAGATAACTAGAGAAAAGGGAATATTTTAAATGTCACACAATGGCACCCCACTCCAGTACTCTTGCCTGGCAAATCCCACGGACGGAGGAGCCTGCTGGGCTGCAGTCCATGGGGTGGCTAGGAGTTGGACACGACTGAGCAACTTCACTTTCACTTTTCATTTTCATGCATTGGAGAAGGAAATGGCAACCCACTCCAGTGTTCTTGCCTAGATCCCAGGGATGGGGGAGCCTGGTGGGCTGCCGTCTATGGGATCACACAGAGTCAGACACGACTGAAGCTACTTAGCAGCAGCAGCAGCAGCAGCAGCAGCAGCAGCAGCAGCAGCAGCTTCTAAATTTCCCATAATTAAGAACAAAGGTGGAAACTACAAATGTCACAATGCATTGTAATTTTATTGATTATAATAAGTGGTTAATATGTACTTACTAATCATTTTGTTGAATGTTAATGTACAAATTGCCTTTAAAAGAATAACATAATTCAAAATTCATAAATCAGTCAGCACAGATACAAATCAATCATAGCTAAATGCTTTAAGAACCTCATATATGTGTATATGTGTGTGTCTGAATTTTGTGTACACATAAAAATGAAGAATGAAGTAATACAGGCCTTAAGTACAATTATCATTTTGATTTGCTTCTCTGCATTTTCTAATTTTTGATAATTGCTTTGTATTACCTTGCAGCCAGAGACCAAATCAATTATAATTTTCAAATATCTGTAACATTTTTATAGAGGTTCTAGTAGTACATTTGGCATTTTCTTCCATATTACCTCTTTATGTCTCTACTTGCTTTCTAAGTTGAAAAGGCTCTAAATCGAGGTATCTAGATATAGCTGGAGACTTTGTGTTATGCGCTCCTATAATCTGCTCTATTTCAAACAGATCAAGGTCATACATGCCTTCAAGTTCCAAGATCAAACCATTTCTATCAAGCCAGTCAACATGAATAGAGTTTCTTACAAACCAGTGATTCAGACTAGTACATTGCACTTCATTTTGTTCTGAATACTAATATACTTATGCTCTTCTTATTGTCTCTTGGCCCAAAGACAGAGGTTTTGACTAGAATGAAAATAGGTAGACTTTTGTAATTTCTGATTTATTCAGTGATTTATACAGAGAACACATGGTTTTAAATGGCTACATAAATGAAGTTTCCATCCTCATTGACTCAAATATATAAGTTCAAGACAGGATAATAACTTTAATGTTAGGGAGAATTTTGGCTTTTTAAAAATTTCTTTGCTCACTTTAATTCTATTTATGAGCAAGAAGCCAAATGGAATGTAAGAATTAATTTCAGAATTTAATGCAGCCATTTTCTTTTTCAGGTTTTTTTTTTTTTTTTTGGATGTTAGTGATTTTGTTATGGTCTGTTCTATAAAGGAGATTCACTTTATTAGAGTACATTCACCACTTGGTCACTCTTTTATTTAACAAGATAAAAATAAGAGATGAGGCAATGCCTGTGGCTGCACTGGATTCCAGCTCCCTGGGTAGAGTCTAAGCAGTTTGAATTGACATTTGTGTTACTGTCAAAAACCAACTGCTTGCCACATCCATTGGTGTTAAACACAACATCTGGTTCAGTATAATTAGGTTTTCAAGTAAGCTGATGAGAAAATGAGCCATATGCACTTATCCAAATAGAGAAGCTCGAAAAATTTTCTTTTGATTGACATAAAAACATGATATGAGGTTGAAAAGACAGCATTTCAGGTCTTGAAGTCACACTTGACGTCAAACATGACTGTTGTGTATCGCTTTGGAAGGGGGATAGATCCCATTTTCTTTCATTACCAAACACATCGCCCATGATGACATTCTTATATCTAGTTCAGTGGGAGGCAGTCTCCTCTGGTTGTTCTCTAGTTGAGAGTTCGTCACAGAAATAAAGAAGAATCAAGCCCAACGGCTTTGTGATGGTGAGTATAGAAGCATCAACATAGTCATGGGCCAGGCTATAGATGTACGTGGATCACTGGCTTTCACTCTGTGAGAGTGGAAGGCATTTCTAGAATTGGGAGATTTTGGCCAGCTGAGTGGAATGGAGTTAGGTGACCTGGCCCTTGCTTCTGGTTCTTGTCAGGATCTGAGTACTTTTAACATCTCTACATACTATACTGGAAAATTCTGAGGCTGGAAAGGTTGCTTGTCCCTCAGGATAACTGTGTTATTGGGCCTTTAGCTAATGGCTTCAGAAGTTTTTAAAGAAGAACACTTGTGAAGAAGCTTAATGTTTAAATAATTGCAATTTTAAGAATGAGATCACTAGTTGTATTTTGTTCTGTGCCTTCATCTTAGGCTTTGTAATGCATTTATTCATAGTTCAGATAAAGTCCAGAAAAATGTGGAGAATAAAAGGTGAACAGAATAGTTTTAAGATTTAGAATCAGAAATCTAAGCATCATTAGTAGGTTTAATGAGCCAAAACAGATTAGATGATATTTAAGAGAATAAGTGCACTATTACACATTTGAAAAATTAACCAAATAGAAGATAAAACAGTTTTTTGCGTGTTTGTGTGAAAGAGTCAATTTAATGGCAAAATCAATATATCGATGGCATGATTCAGATTCTGTAAAGCATTGAATACAATCTGAGGTTATGTCTGAATAGGAACAGTTAACAGTACCCCTCCCTTTGGCAGACTCCTCCTGGAGAAGGAACCTTACATAGCGGTTAGGGACATAGACTCTGGAACCAGACAGCCTGGCTAGATGCTGGCACTGTGACTGGTTTCTAGTTGTGTGACTTTGGGAAAGTTGTCTTATGTCTTAGTTTCGCCAATTATAAGGTGGAGTTAATGGCTTAGAGGAATACAGAGCTTAGAGGGCTTTTATGAGATTTAATAGCCCACGTGCTCAAAGTACAGCCTGGCACAAAGTCAGCTAATCATTATGATTATCCCTGTTAATTCTGAATCATGAGCTAAGAGAGACACTCACAATCTGGAATATTTCCAGAGGAGACAAGTAGGAGATAGTATTTATTGAACATTTATTACACTTTCAATCTGAGCTAAAACATTCTTATTTAATTTTTTCAAACTCTTATTATTTTTGTAGTGCATATTCAAAACACACTAGTAGTGTGTATTAAACTTTCAATCTGAGCGAAAACATTCTTATTTAATTTTTTTCAAAAGCTCTTGTTATTATTTTTGTAGTGCGGATTCAAAAACTGAGTTGTTAGAAAGATTATGTAACAAAACTGACATGTGATAAAAAGTTTGCTTGACTGAAATATCTTTACCCATGAAGTAATGTTCATTTGAGGATCAGCTGACACAACTGAGGAAGTTTAACCTGGACCAGCAGGGACTAAGTAGAAGCATATCGTCCCCTAACATTTGAAGGACTGTCAAGTAGAACAGGGGTTTGACCCTGCCCAGCTAAGAGTATAGTCCTGCATAAGGAATCCAGGGCTGGGCGCTAGTATGCCTCCCTATCTGCTCAGGCCTGGGTTTACTGCATTAACCTCTTATCTGAACTTCATACCACCAAGCTTTTCTTAGTACAGTTCATCCTGCATCGTGTTATGAGATTAATCTTCCAAAAATACTGCCGCTGTTACATCAGCCTCCGAATGAAAACCCTTCTGTGCTTCCTGCATGGCAGGCAGGGTAAAGTCCAGACGCCTTAGGTCAGCATTCAAAAGATTTCAGGACCTGGTTGCAGCCAATATCTAGAATCATTAGCTTGTAGGATCAAAAGAGGCCTCAGGCATAATGTCATTTTTGTCCCTTCATCATCAGTGAGGAAAGTTAAGCTCTAAACAGGTACATATGAATATCCAGGTCTCTGTACTATGGTTTCAAAAAGACATTCAAAGCAAACCACCTTGTCCTGGACAAGGTGGTAGGTTTTCCACATGCATTTCTTCCACGCATCTGAGAGGTTTTTCCTCATCCTCCATCCCCTCCCCACAGCCAATTTTAAAACTTTATTTTTTATGGCAGTTTTAGGTTCACAGTATGTTCCCTACCTGCTCACATGTGTAGTTTCTCATATTGTCAACATCTCTCTCAGGAGTGTTACATTAATTACAGTTGATGTACCCACACTGATTCATCATAATCACTGGAGTCCATAGCTTGTATTAGAATACTAGGATTCACACTTGTATATTTTATAGGTCTGAGCAAGAAAATAATGACATGGACGTATCATTATAGTATCTTACAGAGTATTTTCACTGCTCAAAATATCCTCTGGACCCTTCCTAACTCTCTGTCCCTCTGCCCTCACCCCTAGAAACCACTGATCTTTTTATTGGCTCCATAGTTTGCCTTTTCTGGAATGTCATATGGTTGGAATCATATAGCATATAGTCTTTTCAGATTAGCTTCTTTCACTGAATAATGGGCATTTAAGTTTCCTACTTGTATTTTTTAGGCTTCCCTGGTGGCTCAGTCAGTAAAGAATCTGTGTTTTTTCATGGCTTGAAGATGTTTGTCTTTTTACAATCTGGCATTAGTGTCTTCCTCTATTTTGTTTGACTGATTTGCTGAAAACCTATAATGTGACTCTAGGCAAAGTCAAGTGAAATGCCATGTTAACATCTGTGAGAGGATGACATGGCACAGTGTATAAGCCTGGTGGAAGGATGAGCCCAGTGTAAGGATGAGCAGGGGTCCTAGGAGCAGTGAGTGCTTCTGCACAGTCACCAAAATACATTCCTGCAGGTTCCGGAGGCAAATAATCCAGGCTTAACAACTTGGCTTAGTCCATTTCTAGCTGTGTGACTTTGGGCTAATAAGTACACCTCTCTGAGCTTCCATTTCCTAGTCCTGAGACCAGTTTATCTTACTTTTTGGTACTTGTAGTTTTTTTGAGAAAGTGAATTGAAAATACTTGTTCAGTCTTCAGAGGCTGAGCAAAGCCTCTGGAGGTTGTGGGGTATAAGGAGTCCAATTATTCTGAGTAGCAGTTTTTCAAACACCTAGTGTAGTTCACACATTAACCTAGTAGGACAAAGACATTGGGCTTCCCTGATAGCTCAGTTGGTAAAGAATCCACCTGCAATGTAGGAGACCCTGATTTGATTCCCAGGTTGGGAAGATCCCCTGGAGAAGGGAGAGGCTACCCACTCCAGTATCTTTGGCTTCCCTTGTGGCTCAGCTGGTAAAGGATCTGCCTGCAATGCAGGAGACCTGGTTTCAATCCTTGAGCTGGGAAGATCCCCTGGAGAAGGGAAAGGCTTCCCACTACAGTATTCTGGCCTGGAGAATTCCATGGACTGTATAGTCCATGGGGTCACAAAAAGTCAGACATGACTGAGCAACTATTTAAAAAAAAAAGACATTACAAATACAATATATAAGGTCTGCTGTATTTCACTCACTTGGATCGAGCATCATTTCACCAGTGGTTCCCAACTTCTGATGGAGCTGGAAATTTTCCCCCATCCAAGCAAACTATAGCCAGTAGTTTCTACACTTCTTTGTGCAATAGGAAAAGCAGGCTTTCGTGTCCTGGCAGCTTCCAGAAGCTCATGCTTCTCCATCCCTTAGGAAGTGCTCCTGGCCACTGCTCTGGAGGAGCAGCATCAGTCCTATTACTAACACCCAAAAGACAGACAGGGCCCCCTGTAGGACTCAGTTTTCAAGGTTCCTATTTTGAAAGATAAAACACATTTTTTTTTTTCTGGAAAGCCCAAAGTGCTGCTCTCTCATTCTCTCAGAACTCGCCTCCTTTCTCTGTGATGTCTGACATTTTTAGTTCTTGTCCCTTTACCCTTTCATTTAACACATCACTCCTTGACAGAGGCTCACCTTCACTGTCGGGAAAGAATAACCCCAGGGCAGGCCTTTGCTTGTCATCCTCTATGGTGAAGAGAAATGCACAGAAATAATTTAGATTTTCCCAAATCGCTTTATCCTCTTTGATTTTTCTCATGCTTTGCTGGTTTGCAGGCATTCACTAGGGCGGCCACAGACAACGCACCGGAGAATTTTTTTCATTTGGCTCTTTTCTTCTCCTTTTTTACTCTTTGTCCTTCACATCATTGTCTAACCTCTTACTGTCAGAGTCTTCATTCCATACTAGGAGATGCAGAGTATTCACATTTCCATTTTAATCACGGCTTCTGAGGTTTGGAAGGGAACTTGGAGGTCACCAATCTCAGCTCACATAGGAGCTCTGTCCTCAGTTCCTGTAACAGACAGCTGTTTAGTCTTTCTGTGGACACTTGAAGTGGAGGGAGCTGCCCTGTTTTGCAATGCAGTCCATTCCGTTACACGAGCACACCTGACATCAGGGATCTTCCTTATTTTGAACTGTCATCTGTCTCCCGGCGACATCCAGCCCTTACTGAGGTTGTCTGTAATGCTGTGCAGAATAAATCCATCACCTGTTAGACATGTGATCTCTTCTTTTGTGCTCCTTTTATTCTATCTATGCCTTTAACTATTCCTGAAACAGTGTTTTCTTCCTCATTTGTTTCTTTAGTTTTTGGTGGAAACAATTTAGTTTACAACTGCTATTTGCTCCTCAAAACTGGAAGCAAAAAGCACATTAGGAATATAACTTTCTGTCACTGGAATAGTCGCTTTGTGTGTGTGTGTGTGTGTGTGTGTGTGTATAGCGCCTTTGCATAATTCTCTAATTATGCTAATTTATGCTTCTCTGATGAGTACTGTTTCTATTAGGCTGGTAACAGGTGCCAAGCTAATATTGCATTGACCAAAACCTGTCCCTGAATTGGTGACTCCTTAACTTGGTATAATCTGGGAACCATTTGCTGCTGCTGAGTCGCTTCAGTCGTGTCTGACTCTGTGCGACCCCATAGACGGCAGCTGCCAGGCTCCCCCCGTCCCTGGGATTCTCCAGGCAAGAACACTGGAGTGGGTCGCCGTTTCCTTCTCCAGTGCAAGAAAGTGAAAAGTGAAAGTGAAGTCGCTCAGTTGTGTCTGACTCTTCACGACTCCATGGACTGCAGCCTACCAGGCTTCTCTATCCATGGGATTTTCCCGGGCAAGAGTACTTTAGGGAAAGATAAAAGAGGTTTTTGAAAACACACACACACACACAAACAGAAACAAAAGCCAAAAAGCTTTTCAAGGTCGAATCATTTTTTATATGATGTAGTGTCAGGTGTTCTCATAGACACTCAGCAGGAGAATAGAACAGAGATTAAAGTGGTCTGTCAGCCCACATGTGAAAAATGCAAAGTATCTCAAAGTAAGCATCATAAAAGGAGAATAATGTGCATGCCTATAAGTACAGAGAAACACACGGGCTAATAGACACCGCTTTCCTATGTATACAGAAGGGGACATCTGCACACACACTCAACCGTAAGGACAGAGCCACACTGAAAATCCTGCACAGCTCTGAGGCAGGTAGAAGTACTGTCATACATGGGAATATACACTTGCCAGCCACAGCCACAGTAATAGACTGACATGACTTCAGATTGGTTTTGTGCCTGGAAACAAGTACCTCTGACAGCACAGAATGGAAAAAAAAAACAGGAGAGGAGCAGCCTCATCTGCCAGGTCCCTGGGAGTTACCTATAGGCCTGGATATACAGGTGCAGAAAAGCACAAAGAGAAAACCTCTAAGATAAAGATGCATAGGGTGGAAAGTGCCAGAAATGGTGTATGAGTGATTATGGAGGGCTTGGTGAGAAAGAGGCCAACTAGAAACAAGAGAAACGATGGTAGGAAAAGAAAATCAAACCTTGATTTGGCATCAGTGTCATGTATAGCTTGGAAAATCTTCCTGAAGACTTTCCATCTCGATCTTATATTTACCAGCTATTACATCCTGGCAATCATTTATTGGGCACTTATTATGTGCTGGCTAATTGCTAAGCATGTCACATAGTATCTCAGCTAATTCTTCACAACTTGATAAGGCAGGTATTATTATTCACTTGTTAGTGAAAAAAAAAGGCAAAGATCAAAAGGGTTAAAGAGTTGTTCAAGATTACATTTCTAGTAATGCAAGACTCAAATTCAGATAGATATAATATCAAAGAATTCAAGTACCATGGAATGATGGTATGTGATTATTTTTCCGTAACATGTTGATCCAAATGACCTCCAAGAGTTATCTCAGTGATTCCCACGTTGTATAGATTGTATTATATGGAATGAAAAAAAGCAGTATTTTAGAATGGAAAGAGAACCAGAATGGGAACTTCAAGACAGAGATTCTTGTCCCAGCTTGGCTCTTAGCTAAATCTACATCATGCAAGTCATTCAACTCTCAGAATCAGTTACCTCAGTCGGCACCTGGGAATAATAACCTATTTCAAGGGTTATTCTGTAAATCAATTATATACTGCTTGTGAAAACATTCTGAAAATTAGAAGTATTATATGAATGTAGACTATTTGGATAATATAATCAGGTGATCTTCAGGGACTTTGATATTGGAAACAATATCATAATCCATAATATGAATTAATCACATTATATTAAGTCATTTATGTATAAATTTGCACAGCATTTGTGGAGTGCCTACAGAACATTGTGAAGAGTATTAGGAGATATAGGGATATGTAAAAGGACTCTTCCTGCAAAAGGTTTATAACCTAAAATGTTTTTAATGGTTTTAGTTGCTGTATTTCAGGAAAAAAAATTATTTTATTTTCAGCATATGTTTATTTATGTGACAATAAACTGTATTACTGTTCTTGGATTTTCTTTTGTGACTAAAAGCATAGTGGAAAAAAATGAGATTTTTATTTTATTTTGTTTTATATTTATAAATTCCCGGTATGAATTGTGCATTTTAGCTTGGTACCTCTATTTTCCATGCTATAATATGTTCAAACTTACCTCAGGTAGAATGATGCTACTCATTTGTAAATATAGTTATAAAGCACTTGAATCAGGAGAGATATCATAATTTTAGGGTGCTCACATAATTATCTCTCTCCAAATTGAAGTCAGAAAAGTGTGGGAATATTTCTGGAGGAGGCATTTTCCTCTAAGAAAGAAGACCTCAAGACCACTTCTTGACTCTGTCGGACACCTCTGGCTCACTCTGTCAGCTTCCAGATTCTCAGGTATAGACACAGAGAATGGTGATCAGTAAATTATTAGTTATTTTCCAAGATGGACTCTATGCCTAGGATAGCAAGAAGTTTACTCACTGGATTTGTTCTATTGAAATTTCTGCCCCAATGAAATCCTCCATTTTATGTCAACCAAATTGTTTTAGTTTCTCATCCCCAGTGATAAACTGGATCAAACCATTATGGTCTCAGAGATCAAGGAAGGATTTGACCAATCTTATGTATAAGGGCCACCAAGCATTTGAAGCACCATGAAATTATCAACTATAACAACAGTTTAGATAGATTTTTTTTTCAGATATAGAGATGGCTAAGGAAGAAATAAATAGAAAGAGATATATTAAATCTAGGGGGAAAAGTATCTCTTTTCCTTAATTTTTCCATTTTCTTAATATCTAGGGATGAAGAGAGTATTAGAAGGATAGAAATAATATTACAAAGAGAATGTGAAGCTGAGGAATAAACAATAGAGTAATTGAGGTATTTGGCTTTTTATCTACTTTGATAATCACAAAGGTCAGTGTCAACATGCAGTAAAGTGATTATTATGAACTTTTATCAACTTAAGTAACAACACACTCTTCTCCATGGAAAATTTATTACAGCTCTTTCATCATTGCTGGTTTGGCCATCTGCCCAGGAGCCTTCTTCACTTTTGTCAAGCACCTCTGAACCTGATAGGGATTCTTCTTGTCTGGGATTGCTGCTAAGAAACTCTTCTTCTTTCATGAAAATGATTTCCCCAATATTATCATCATTTATAATTTAAAGATCAAGAAACAGAGAGATTAAGGACCTTAAGGAGGCTGGAGCTGATGGGATCTGGCAGTGGGGTTAAATGCAGCTAAGGGAGATTGCCCTCCAGAGAGTCAGGAGAAAAGATTGGAAACAGCTAGAGAGAAGTCCGCATGTGGCAAAGGTGGATGATTAATGCTTTCTCTCTTGATAGCTGCAGTTCCTGATAATGTAGGAGACAAGAGACAATAGTGAGTTGGGAAAACTTGAGGAGTGAAGACTTGAAATAGTTGTTGAGGGAGTTTGCGTGGAGAGATGACTAGAGAGGACACTGGTGAGGTTGAGATCTTGTCCTAATCATGGTTCCAGTCCTCATGGCTGGTTGAGTTTTTGCAGCAGAAGGCAATAGTTTTAACTCTGTCACCGGAGCAACTGGAATAACACAGTTCACAAGAAGGATTCTATAGAAAAACAAGGAGCAGTTGATGCAGGTACAATAATGGGTAAAACAATGGACTATGGAATGTTGTCTAGGTTGGAAATAAGAAGAAGTTAAGATTAAAATTATTAACTGGAAGAAAAGTATAGGGCCTAATAGGAGGTCTTTCTACAGTTAAGAAGATAGTATATTGGAAGTTAAAAAGTAGTGGGCAAGAATACTAAGTTGTAGCCAGAGAGTAAAAATATTTGAGATTTCAGAGATGGGATAATTCTATAACAAAGTCAAACTTTTGCCAATGGGAATGGATCACTAAAATGGAGTGCAAGTGAGGGCAGGGTTGAAGATTCAAGGAAATGTTAGTCTAAGACATTCCGTGGCTTAACGGTGTAGACATTTAAGTCACCCAAGCTGTTAGTGGAATCAGAAATGCAGAATAGCATCGCAAATGAGCCAAAGTCTCCTGAAAAATTGATTGGATGAGCATGGATTTGACTAAGTGGCAGAGAAAACAGAGAAAGTGTGTGTGTGTGTGTGTGTGTGTGTAAAGTTTTATATATTTATTTCAGACTGCTTCTACAGTCAAGAATGTCTTGTTTTTATCTGGTGAAGAGAAAGTGGGTTTGAACAATAAAATGAAGTGAGAAGGTTCTCCTTCCACAAGCCTTGTAGTATCCAGAGAGCGGGAAAATGAGTAGCTGCCAATGGATGATCCAGGGAGGAGGCGTCCTTGGGGACGGGAAGTAAACTCACGTCAGTTCACAGCCCGTCCACAGAGGTTCAGAGTCGGAAGGGAAGGCAGGGCAGCCACTGAGGCAGCCAAGATGGAATGAAAGGAGGCAGTAACTCGAGGCGCTGGGATCTGGGACAGTGAGGAAGGGCATCCAGAGCAGGCGGCAGGACAGCATTAGTCACCTGAAACGATGATTTAAGGGTGTGTCTGTACTCGGTCGCACAGAGGCACCAGGTGCAGCAAGATGGCACTTGCTCTCTGTGGCTTGTTGCGAAGTGGCCTGTGTTACAGAAGGTAGAGAAGTCAGAAAGGAATATTTATTGCACTATAGATAAATTATCTCATTTAGTCTCCATAAAAACTTCAGAATGTAGGCATAATTAGCACCCTTTTAAGAGATGAAGACACAGAAACCCAAAGAGGTAAAATATTTCGTCTACGATTGCTATTGTCAGCAAGGACTTAATCCAAAACCCAAACCCAGGCTTGTCTGAACTTTCACTCTCTTGTACCAATTTAGAGCTGATGTCTGTCTCTGAATACATACTCTCTCTAGTGAGTCAATTAGTTTCTGAGTCTGATTCTTTATCTCAAAATATAGCAATAATGTCAACTTCACGGTCACTGACTTTTTAAAGAAACAATTTAGATGTTTGTAGAAACAGTCTGAAATAAAACTTTACACACACACACATATCACTCCCTTCATTCATGAGTCTCTTTTTGTACCTTTAAATCCAGGTAAATATACAGGTCAGTCAATTACTCATTCCAACTTTAAATGTCATCTTGTTTCTATAACACTATCCTAAGAGAAATGGCTAGATGCAGAAAATAGAAATATTTAAAATAAGACTGAACTGTTTTCTAGAAGAGAAACTTTCTCCAACCATGTAGAAGGGATTGTGTTTATTCATGTTCTTTTACCACTTAGTGTGAAAGTCACTCCGTCATATCTGACTCTTTGTGACCCCATGGACTGTAACCTACCAGGCTCCTCCGTCCATGGTGATTTTTCAGACAAGAGTACTGGAGTGGTTTACCATGCCCTCTTACAGGGTATCTTCCCAACCCAGGGATCGAACCCAGGTCCCCCACATTCAGGCAGCTTCTTTAACTTCTGAGCCAGCAGGGAAGCCCTGGTACTTGGTAAAGTAATACTTCTTTGTTGTTGCCCATGCCTACTGGGAGTGAGATGGTATCTCATGGTGATTTTCACCTGCATTTCTTTGATTACTGATGAGGCTGAGCATCACTTTGTCTATTGATGGTGAAAGTTTCCTATTCTGTGAAATGTCTGTCAATACTTCTTATTCATTTTTGTACTGTGGTTATTGCCCTTTTCTATTTAGACACTCCCACTCCAGAAATGCTGAGTTTGCATCAAGAAGAAGGATGTGAAGTATACAAAATCACAGAACAAATGGTAGAAGAGCCTCAGCTAGGGCTGAAAGTACTGAACCCAGTACTTTTGTACTATGTCATGACCTCCTTTCCACTGAGATTCCTCCTCGTCAGACAGGGGCCACCTGGGTGAGGCTGTTTGCACAGGATTGTGTGGGATATCCAGCTAGGATGACGTTCGTTACTTCAGCTTTATTTTTCCAACAGAAATGTAGCAAAATGTGCCAGACACATACATCAATTACAAGAGAACCCTGTCAATTTTGATGATACATGGAGTTTGTTGTAAAGCAACCACTAGCACAGAACTCCCAGTCTGGGGAAAGATGGGGGTCATTGTAGATATGATTTGAAACCTTGTATAAGATATATGATAGGCATTAGAGGAATGACAATGGGAGCAGAAAGTAATAAAATGTGACTTGCTAGAGAGTCTGGCTGGCTGATCAGATTTAGGTTTTATCACTGCAGCTTCCTTCTTCTTTGTTTCATGGTGTTTACAATGCATGTGATAATTTGTCATTCGTCCCTCTTTGATTGCATATGAGAAAAAGAGGGAGTAGGAGATTGGCATGTGAGAAGACAGGGGGAAGTGATTTTCTGTCATTTCCTAATAATATCCTCAAATAACTTGAGATCTGGAAAGGAAGAATACTGTACAAGGGCAATATCACAGTGAATTCACTCATTCATTGACTCATTCATTCCCTCCCCCCTTACACCCCCATTATTCATCATTTTAAGCACTGAATCATTTTCCCTGAACTAGAGTTCAACTAGGGGAAATTGCATTTTTCTACTGAGAGGTGTCCTATGGTCTTTTGCATCCTTTCTCCTCACCTGCTCTCAGCTTTCTAGACTCTGTCACCCTGTCTTGCTTTCTTCCTCTTTTCTCTCTCCTTGTTCTTCAGTGGCTCTCAGATCGAGGAGAAAATAATGTTTCTGAAGCAACTCAGGTGGGTCCCCCATCAGATGCACAGGATCTAGCTTTCTAACCCCTTAAATACTGCGTGGAAACCACAGATCTTCAGGGTTGGTAGGAGCAGAATGTGGCCCATTAGTCAGTCCCACTGTGTTCTGTGAGATGAACACCATGGCGAGTGGGCTGCTTGTCATGAGTGCATAAGTAGATGGATGGGTTTATGGGGATGTGGGAAGAGAAAAGTCCTTTGAAGACCTCCAGTGTCTCTCCAATATTTGGTACAAGACAAATAGTTCTTTTTCTAATAGGATGGTATAAAATATAATATTGATAATTACACTATGTTCTATCATTACAGAATGCAAAACATTCTTTTCAAAGCAATATTTGAAATTAATTTCTCTCTTACCTTATTTGTTTTCTTTCCACCTTCTTTCTACTGTTATTACCTATTCACTTTATTGATTTATAGAATTAATTAAGCTATTGTTGAAGATCTTATAATCTAACCGTGCTGTTTTACAGAAAAGGAATTGAAGAGCAGGGGCATTATTCAGCCTGCTTAAGTTCTTAAACCCTTAAACTCTCATCTTCTGACTTCTCAACTAGTATCCTCTACTCATTATGAGTGGAATTTATACTCTAGGAGATTCCCTCTCAGACATCTTCTGACAGCCTGTGGACTCTCTTCTTTTCTTCTTTTAAATAAATATTCAGTGACTGAATATCTAGGTGTTCCACATTCCCCTAGGTTAGTTGTCAGTTTCAACACCACTGACTTCCTGGTACTGACAAACAGACGTTTCAGACGCCTCTTGGGGTCATTCTCCTCTATTTCAAGTTACCAAATGCAATCTGTTATAGAAATAGTTTTCTGGTGCACTTGTTTTCTCTGACTCTCCAAGATCACAAAGATCTTGGTTATAAGAGTGGTTTAATTTATTTCACCTATCCTTAGAAACTCATTTAAAAAATCACATAAGATGGTACATATCATTATGTCACCTGCATGTTAATTCATTTGACAAATGCCTATTGAGTACCCGGTATGTGCATTCACCTGACAGGTAGTGAAAATATAGAGGATAAATGTGATTCCTGCCTTCAGAGAGCTCATAGGCAGTGGCGGAAACAGACATGGGAGCCATAATTTTTAATTCTGTGCTAGAGCAGGTGTTGTGAGCCCTGAAAAAAGTAGTCATTATTTTTTCATGCAGACAATGCAAACCAAAGAAAAGCATGGCAGTATCAGTAAGGTGGTGCCTGCGGGCTCAGGGTTGTAGCCTTCCATCCCCCCGCCGTGTGGGTCCATCAACACTGCGGCCTGCAATGGACTTATCTGAGAAGCGGTTATTGCCTCCGAGGCACCTGCATTCTCCTGCCTCCCTGTCCACTTTGCCTCCGTCCTCTTGGCTACGATGATGAGAGGGGGAGCTTGGGCCGAAGCTGAACTAGTCAAATATGTAATGAGGAAGGAATCTTGGTGGAGAAATGGATTTTTAAACATGATAGAGCCTTCAGCTATTTACACCGGTCAAAACTTGATGTTCTTCCTTTGTATTAACAGACTGAGTGACATCTATATAAGCTACCAAAATCGAAGCAGACATGATCCAAGGTCAACCAGTTTGTCTCTCCTGTTCTTTACTTTATTGCACACACATATGTATATTTCCCCCAAATGTCATTATTCAAAGTTAGTGACTGTTTGAGCAAGTAAACCAGGTACACATGTTCAGCTTTGAGTGGAATCTCAAATTTTCACCACTCTTTCTTTTGCTTGTTGCCCATCTTTTAGAATCAAAAGAATGTAAATCACTCCACAGTTCTGCCAGCTTCTTCCTCCATGTTACCTATCATGCCATAATGCCCCATGGATTTACATCTTATTGTCTCTGTTTACTAGACATGTGTTTACTTTGTTTATTTTATTTCTTTTGGCTAACCCTCTTGTGTTTTCCTCTCCACATTCAGTGGATTCTCTGTCTGAGTGCCCTTTCTGATCATTTCTCCCCTGGGGACAGTGAGTTCATGGAACTACAAGCAACATAGGAAGAGTAGAATATAGGGAAAACATGAAAACTTTTTGAAAGGTAGCTCTGCTGGGCATATTTCATTCTCCACTCTTTCATCATGTTTCACGTCCCAGGAAGCTGACCCATATAAGACTTCATTGCATGAGTCCTCTTATTCTTCAGCTGCCAATTGAGTTCAACAAATGGAAGGCACCAGAAAGTCATAAAGTAAGAGGATAGCTAGATTAATGATATTTATTACCTTATCTCTCCTTCTGCTAGGTCAGTGTACATTGCTATTAATATATCCCTCCACTGGAGACTGAAGTAGCTGTCAGGCAGCCCTCACTGTGGAGTTTCACCCTAATTTCAGGAATCTCCACTCTCTTCCCTCCTCAAGCCTAAAGATATTAATGAGCCCTCCTGGTATTGCACTTTGCTTTCTTGGTTTCTTTAGGCTCTTTGGTGTAGGTGGTAGGATATATGAGCCTGAGACTTGGAATAGAATTTCTAGGATAAAAGTATAGATTGCTATCTGAAGTTGGGCATGGTTTGCAGAACAAGAAAGGAAAATGGCCAAGAAAAGCTTAGCAAGCGCTCATAGATACCCTAGAGGGATTTTCCCTTGGTGTGCTTATCATATTATCCTCTTCCTTTCTCTATCCATTGAGTATTGCCTCCGTTCAAAAATATAAAGCCATGAGACAACAAAAGAGACACACATGTATAGAACGGACTTTTGGCCTCTGAGGGAGAGGGAGAGGGTGGGAGGATTTGGGAGAATGGCATTGAAACACGTATACTATCATATAAGAAACGAAGCACCAGTCTATGTTCGATACAGGATACAGGATGCTTGGGGCTGGTGCACGGGGATGATCAAGAGAGTTGATATGGGGTGAGAGGTGGGAGGGGGTTTCAAGATTGGGAGCTCGTGTACACTTGTGGCTGATTCATGTCAATGTATGGCAAAACCAATGCAGTATTGTAAAGTAGAATAAAGTAAAAATAAAATCTAAAAAAAATAAAATCTATATATATATAGCCATGAAAATGGAATGATACTTTAATGGGCAAAAACATAAGCAAAAATTTTTAATTCTGATATATAAACAATAAGTATGACATATTTGGATCTGAATAATAAGCTTTATTATAAATTCCTTGACATGTTTTGTGTGTTACAGAAAGAAATGCTTTAGTTAGATTCCTTTTTCACTAATAGCATTTCTCACTGGCTGCTTCAATTGTTTTCTCCTCTTCACGGCACATTAATTTAAAAGGAGCAGGTCTTGATCTCCATGATAATTTTTGTTTAGCTGGATGTTAATTATTTTCACAGGTAGAGGAACTGTAGGATGAACCATTTTCCATAATTTCCCTTATTGCTCCAGTAGTCCTAATTTTTGTTTAGCAATAAAAGAGTCTTAAACATTTGTGTTTTTCTTTAATACCAGGTAACTCATTTTTTGAGTGAAGCTTTCACCTTTCCTGTCTATTTCTCATGACCAAATTCTAAAATGTGTCCTGACTGTCCTTTACTAGCTAAGATATTTTATACTCCATTCATATCAATGCATTAATTCAGTTCTTATAAATTATGTTGCTGATCCGAATAATAATAATAATGTGAGTGGAAATGGCAGTTGTAGTAACTCTTCCTTTGATGTTTCAACTTGGTACATGTTTACTTCTTTGGAATAGTCCCCCCTCAGTCTCCGCTACTTAACTGTTTATTATTTCCACAATGGCAAAGTCTCAATTTCAATATCAGAATAGAATAAGATATATTCTACCATATGCATTATCAGCATATTATTCATCAGATGCCAACCATGAGCTGTATATCCACAACCATGATGGAGCATAACTTAGTTTACCATTTGATTCCCACGAGAGATGCTTTGGCCTTTTTCTTTTCATATTCTTTTCTCAAAGAGACACATTTAGTCCTGTCAATCTGTTGGAGTCCTAGAAAGTAGTGGTTTGAGCAGTTGGTTTTGCATAATTTTGGATTAACTACTCTCACACACTAAAGTGTGAGGAATTCTTTATGCCCTTTGGTGCCTGTTCTTATTTACTTTTGGCCACATCACATAGTTTGGGGGATCTCAGTTCCACAACCAGGAATTGAACCCACACCCTCAGCAGTGAAAGTACAAAGCCCTAAACATTGGACTTTCAGGGAATTCCTTGTGCTACTTCTTTTTAAAAAATACTATTATAAAACTAACTTTATAACAATGAGGACTTGTTCTCTTAATGCTTGAATTTCAAGGTGGCATACTCAACATACGTTATCTTTGCCAAGTGTTATAAAGCACTATATGAACACTAACTATACTTGTTGTCTGCATATATAATGACTTTTAACTTTAATTTCCTTGTTACATATATTATTTTACTTGAGTAAGTGAGGATAATGCATCAACTGATACTTACTGAATGTCTTTTCTCATCCTATACCATTCTTGGTGTTAGAAATAACTCAAAAGGAAAATGTTTAGATTCTCAGTCACCCTGATGTAGATTTTTGGTGGGAAAAGAAGAGATGCTATAATTGTCATCATAGAGAGTAGAATTTTAAGGATTTTGAACAAGGAGGGTGATCTTGTGAAAGGATAAAGTCTATTTCAAGATTCTGGAATGGCATAGAATGTAGCATATGGCCTCTATGAGAGAAAAAAAAAGAGAAAGGATTGTTAGTCAGTGGCTTTTTGTTTTAATTCTTCCTTGGTTTTTATGTATTCTTTCTTATGTACTATTTCTTTTCAGTTTGAACTGTTTTCAGATGATCCTTAATATAAATGCACTGTTTAAGGGGAAATGCCAACTCTTAGTCATCTAGAAAAGCTGCTTCACTCTGACCTAAGATTAATGGGTATAGATAGTAACAGGAAGCCCAGATTGGAAATATATCTGGCTTCAAAATTCTCCTTTACAGAATACCAATATATATATAAAAGATATAAGTGAGTTTATTAGTTGCAAAATGGCAGGAAGCCTCTACCCACATTCCCACTCCCCCTCTGCCCACAGGGTTTGAAAATTACTAGTATACTTCTTTTCTGTTGTTAGGTCATATTATCCTTTGTTATTAAATTAACGAGGACGACTGACACAGGAGCCTCAACTCCAATCCCTTTGCCTGTGGCTATGTATTCAGTTGCTAAGAGGGCTGTTTAACGTAAACTAAAGTAGCAAATCAATATAGACAGGGATCAGAGACAAGGAATGGGACCATAGCAAGTTGTTTGTTTTTTGCTTTTACTTTTATTGTGATTATACCCCTTGTACATAGGATATGTGCAAACAGTAGGATGATGACCCCTCTTCCCACTGACCCCCTCTTCCCACTGACCCCCTCAGCAAACACTGGCCACGTGCTGGTTGAAGGCTACATCTGAGGTGAGGTGAGGTTAGCCCTTGGACCCGCTGCTCAAGAAAACTGGGGAGACTTTTCCACCTCCGATTCTCCTCCGGAGTGCCTGATGGAAAAAGTAGGCATTTTGGCCTGGGTTGTCAACCATCTTGGCTAGCCCTGTAGACCAAGTGCCAAAACTCCACTTCAATTTGTTCTGGGTAGGCAGCAAAATAATTGAGGCGCTCACCCAGGGCAGGAAGCCAGTTCTCTGAATGGCCGTTTCTTCTGTGCCTTGTGGAGCACATCTTTTGGAGGCAGCCCACTTCTATCAACACAAAAGCTATCTTCGTGTTGTTTCCTCTAAAATAGTTCAGTTAAGTAAGGAACCAGGTTGTTTCATTACTGACAAAGTGTTCAGTGGGTTCTGATTTCAAGGTTGTTGACTTACTGCTGGTCTAGTTGAGTTCATTCGCTCCTACAGATGAGCCAGAATTATTAAACAAAATGGTAAACACTCAAGTCAGAGAAACATTATAATATAGTATCCTTAGTATTATAAAAATATCAGATTGTCTTTTGGACTAATGTTTGGTGATAACAGAAGAGAGTTATGACCTATGACAAGTGACGAATATATATGGGAAAGTATGTGCATCTGAGAAACCAGGCACATACCAGGGCTGTGTGTCTCTATATTGTGTTAAACTTCTAACATCCAGCCACTTCTCAGTCAATTAAGAAGTTTTCTTTACTGAATGTGAGATGTTTTGAAGAATTCTGAAACCAATTTTAAAATATTATGACCTCTCAGTGACTTGGTTACTGCATAAGAAATTTTCATATCTTTACTGCTTCACAATAAAATACAAGGATTTTATTGAAGCCACATCTTGTAACATTGTATCAATTCAGGAAAAAATTATAAATTCACTAAGAAAATCAAATTAATTTTTGATCCTTTATGAACCAAGCTAGTTTAACAACTAAATCTTTGCAATTTGACCACCTGATTTGGAAAAGTAGCACTCACTCACTGTGGTTGCTTGATATTATGCAGTCTGTACAATTTGGAGACAATTTTGGGCCTGTTTACACTGGTATCATTTTAAATAATTCTACTAATTTTCTAACACAGATTTGGTTATCATTAATTAGGGACACATTTGTATGAGGATGGAAAGGCTTCCCTGGTGGCTTAGTGGTAAAGAATCTGTCTGCAGTGCAGGAGATGTGAGTTTGATCCTTGGGTTGGAAAGATCCCCTGGAGTAGGAAATGACACCCACGCCAGTATTCTCACTGGGAAAATCCCGTGGACAGAGGAGCTTGGCAGGCTACAGTCCATGGGGGTATAGAGTCGGACACGGCTGAGCACGAGCACTTGACTTGACTTGACTTGAGAACAGCCTGGTGAGAGAGGAGCAGAGAGACAGTGGAGAGACATCTTGGAGTAGATGAGAGGAGATGAAGCCTATTGAACAAGGCAGATGTCCCTGGCTGGAATGCAGAAACTTTGTGCCTGGTGGCAGCAGACTGGGCAGAGTGCAGGGCCTTGGTGCTAGTAACTGTGTCGACGACATAATGGGAATAAGTGGATGTTTTCTTTAATTCACTTCTGATTTTTTCCTGAAAGAAGAAGGAACAAGGTCATCTGCTGAGATTAGAAGCATAAGGAAGTACAAGGGTTTGGAAGAGACATAAGTATTTACATGAAGCAGCCCTACAATGGGAATTGGAAAGAAATGGGACACCAGCTCTGTCCTTGACACCTCTTAATTTTACAGTAAATTATTCTTCCAGAGTTTTAAGAGTTTGACTGTATGCCTCTAACTATAGTCTGTCTGAGGCTCATCATTCATTCCCTTGCCTTTGAAAATGTCTGGAAAAAGAAGCTGAGAGACTGTTTTTTCATTTGCGCCCTGGAGACCCTGACCCACCTCTGACGTCATGTGAACAAGTGAGCTGAGTCACCCTTCTCACCTATCCACCTTTCATCTCTCTCCTCTCCTTTCCTTTTTTCTCCATGTATGCTGATTGGCTCTTCCTCTCCTCTGAGCTGCTTTCCTTTTCCTTCTCTTCATATTCTCTTCCTTCTACCTTCCTCTTACCATCCTTTCCCACACTCCTTTCCTTGCTTCTTAACTCTAATGCCATTCTCTATAGGCATCTTTAGGGAATCCCTGGTGGCTCAGCATTAAAGAATCCTCCTGCCAGCCCAGGACACCTGAGTTTGATCCCCTGGAGAAGGAAATGGTGCCCCACTCCAGTATTCTTGCCTGGAAAATCCCATGGACAGAGGAGCCTGGCAGACTATAGTCCATGGCGTTGCAAGAGTTGGTTATGACTTAGTGACTAAATCACCTTAGGCATCTTTTCACTTCAATAAAGAGCTGAGAATTTATCCATCAGTATATCTGTATAACAAATAAATAAAGTGTATCTAAAATTGAACTAATTTTTACATTAAAATATATCACAGTGTATACCTTTTAAAGGAGCTGTGCTCTTTGCCCAAGCTAAGTGACTCAGGCGAGAGAGTAACAAGGAATTTGTCTATTAAGATAAGGATGCCTGAGACATATGGATACTGATGTCCAGTTCTGAGATTGCCAACCCAACAGGCCCATACTGAGCTCCATCAGAGTGGAGAGCGGATGCTGGTGAGAGAGCTGTTACAGAGGCTTCACAGCGTCTCCAGAATGTGGAAGATGTGCTTAGACAGAAAGCAGCTCTCCCACATCTTTCTGTTCTAGAGATTTTTGAAGTGTGTGATAAAGGGCTAGAGCATACACTGAAGATAAATAAGGGTGGCAGACTACCCCACCCCAATTTCTGGGAGCCTCATACGGTACAGATGCTACCCCCATTGGTTCCTGAGGCTCCCAGTGAAGGAGAACAGATAGCAGAAGGCAGGAACTCAGTGGCTGTCCCAGAACCAGGTGACCAAGAAACTGTGCCCCAGCCTGAGGGGGGACTGAAGGAGTGAGCTATTGCCAGTGGCTGAAGGTGGACAAAACTGCTTCTCTGTGACTGGGTGTTAGGAGATAGAAAGGGCTGGAATAGGGTGCTCACTGACCTAGAAAACTGCTCCCGTCATCCTTGTGGAAACTGCCGTATTGACAGAACTTTTCAGGAGCCCAGAATGAGCCAGGACCTAGGGCTACCCCTACATAGTGCAGCTGTAGAAAGCTGTGCAAGAGGAGCTCCTCCTTCTCTCTCCCCTCTTCATGATCCAAAGCCACCGGAGGAGCTAGGTCCTGGGCACAGAGGAAACAGTGTCCTAGGGCCGAAACACTGCGCTCACTCCTGCTCAGGTGCTCGAGTAGGGGAGGAGTCAACAGATCAGGAGCCACCCCAACTCCCTCGAACCAGAGAACTAGTCCCTGCTGACAGAGGATGTCTTAAAGTGGAATGGACTAAATTGTAATTATCAAAAACAGCTGGGATATCCTTCAAATAACCTTCAAGAGTGATTTTCACCAAGCATGGTTGAGCCGATGCTTAATAAAATATTTACAATTTCATGTTTATAGCTCACTGTGTTAGACTCAATAAACCAGACTTATAAGTATAGAAATAAACTAAGCTTTAAACCTGTAAATTACTGTATGCTAAAATTTACCCCAAGATAATTTTACGATGATACGTCTTCAACCGAATTACTCACACTGAAAATATTTCTAATTCTACCTTTTTAATGAAAGTTCCCATTCAAATAACAAATTAAAAAGTATAATTTTAAAATATCACTTCTTTTAGTTTTTCCTCATTCTTTAAAATTTATACTTTGGAGTATATTTTAACGTAAATATTAAGACAGGAGTAAACTTAACTTTACTCATTTATTTATAAAGTATGTAAATTTATTGATGAGTAAATTCTCAAAATTTTCTCTTTTAACTGAAAGCGGTATCTAGATAAATTTTGTTAGAGGAAAGAAGTAGGGGAAGGGGTCCAGAAATGGAAAGCTGAGAGGAAGGAAGAAGTGGAGGAATTTGAAGAGAAGGAAGGGGAAAGGAGCTCACAGGAGAAGAGCTGGCCATTTGTATGTGGAGAAAAGAGGAAGGGGGTGAGTGGAAGACAGGCACGAAGACTCGGTCACCACTGAGCACCAGGCATCAGTGCCAGTCCCAGAAAGGGTTCAGGGTCCAGCTACTAAGCCACCTTTCCCAAGTATCTGTAAAAGGTAATGAAACAGCTGGAGGTCCTTGGATGGACTACACTGAGGAGCATATTGACAAATGTTTAAAACTCTAGAGTAATAATAATATTCTTGTTAACTGAATGTGTGGTAGCAGGGAGAGTGGTGGTAGAGAGGGGAGGGAAGGGAAAAATCAGGTAAACTCTAAATAAGAACAGAAAGTCTTGCCCTCGTTGCTGTTAACAGACCATCTGTTAGACTTCTCATATTCAAATGTGAAAACATCTTTTCAATTCAAACTTAATGGACAAATAAAATTTTTGAAAAGAGTAGGAATTTCATTTACTTGGAATCAGTTTGGGGGGGTGGAGTACACACTCAAAAGATACGCTTCACATACTAGAGAACGGCATTATGTTAGGAATAAACAACAGCATCTCTGTTTCAAGAGTCAGTAGAGGGCTAATGAAAATATACATTTATACAGAGCACCTTGTGAAGTGAAACTGGCTCACGAGCCCATGGACTATACAGTCCATGGAATTCTCCAGGCCAGAATACTGGAGTGGGTAGCCGTTCCCTTCTCCAGGGCATCTTCCTTAGCTCTTCCACATTGCAGGCAGATTCTTTACCAGCTGAGCTGCCAGGGAAGCCCATGCAGAGTTCCTTATATAGTTATGATTAAATTATGATTAACTTACATGATTGACTTAGATGTTTAACTTATATGTGTGTGTGCTTAGTCACTCAGTCGTGTCCAACTCTTTGTAACCCCATGAACTGTAGCCTGTCAGGCTCCTCTGTCCATGGGGATTCTCCAGACAAGAATACTGGAGTGAGTTGCTGTGCCCTCCTTCAGGGGATCTTCTCAACCCAGGGATCGAACCCAGGTCTCCCGCACTGCAGGTGGATTCTTTACTGTCTACACTACCAGAATTAACTTATAACTTATGTTCAGTTCAGTTCAGTTCAGTTCAGTTCAGTTGCTCAGTCACATCTGACTCTGCGACCCTGTGGACTGAAGCACGCCAGGCTTCCCTGTCCATCACCAACTCCCAGAACTTACTCAAACTCAGTCCATTGAGTCAATGATGCCATCCAATCATCTCATCCTCTGTCATCCCCTTCTCCTCCCACCTTCAATCTTTCCCAGCATCAGGGTCGTTTCAAATAAGTCAGTTCTTCACATCAGGTGACCAAATTATTGGCGTTTCAGTTTCAGCATCAGTCCTTCCAATGAATATTCAGGACTGATCTCCTTTAGGATGGACTGGGTGGATCTCCTCACAGTCCAAGAGACTCTCAAGAGTCTTTTCCAACACCACAGCATCAATTCTTCAGCACTCAGCTTTCTTTATTGCCCACCTCTCACATCCATACATGACTACTATCCATAGCTTTGACTAGACGGACCTTTGTTAGTATTTCTTACTAACTTAGTATTTACAAAGAATGAATACTTGTCAGACTTAGTAAACTGGATTTGTGATATTACCTGGGAGAGTGGGAGTAAGGAGCAAAAGTGTGTATCAGAGGGAAGAGAATTACTTTTGAGTAAAAATATTGTCTAAGAGTTCAAGAAGAGTAAAACAAAAAGAAACAGAAGTGAAGAGTTCAGAAGGTTTAGACTACAAGAAAGGAAATCAAAGATGAAATGAGGATAGCCAAAGTAACAGCGACGCTAGTACCAGAATGCTTGCCCTTCTCTTTATATTTTCCATTAACTAATGAGTTATTAAACAATCATAAGCACCATGCATGGTGATGAGCAATGAAGAAATAGATTTAAAGAACACATAGGCCCTATCCTGGAAAAACTTGTGATTCTAGGAAAACATTAGTTACATTGCAGTGGGGGTGACAGATGCTTCTCCAGAAAAAGGTGTTCATGGAAGCTCAAGAGGAAGTTAATTTACTGCATGTCCCAGAATCTAAGAAATCTTGTTTTAAGAATGAAAATAGAAGGAAAAATATGCTGAAATTAATGTATGATGTTGATTTTTCTTTGTCTAAGACATACTTCCCCAATAATCTCATTCAGATGTGTCAGCTGTGGTTCATCTCATCTGTTCCCACCTAGAGGCCTGGTTTTGCTTACCAGGGATCTTAGCCTCCATTTCACACTAGGATTACCTAATGCTAATGCCTGGGATCCCATACTGGAACGATTAAATTAAAACCACTTGGGTGGAAACTGGGAAAGAGCATTAATTTTTTTTTATTTTTTTAAACTTTATTCTACATTGCAATACTGTATTTGTTTTGCCATACATTGACATGAATCAGCCACAGGTGTCCACGAATTCCCAGTGCCAAAGCCCCCTCCCACCTCTCACCCCACATCCTCTCCCTGAATCATCCCATGCACCAGCCCCATGCGTCCTGCATCCTGCATCGAACATAGACTGGCGCTTCATTCTTACAAGATAGTATACATGTTTCAATGCCATTCTCCCAAATCATCCCACCCTCTCCCTCTCCCTCAGAGTCCAAAAGTCCATTCTATACCTCTGAGTCTCTTTTGTTGTCTCATATAGAGGGTCTTCATTACTATCCTTCTAAATTCCATATATATGTGTCAGTATACTGTATTGGTGTTTTTCTTTCTGGCTTACTTCACTCTGTATAAGCGGCTCCAATTTCATCCGTCTCATTAGAACTGAGTCGAATTTATTCTTTTTAAGGGCTGAGTAGTACTCCATTGTGTATATGTACCACCGCTTTCTTATCCATTCATCTGCTGATGGACATCTAGGTTGCTTCCATGTCCTGGCTATTATAAACAGCGCTGCAATGAACACTGGGGTGCATGTGTCTCTTTCAATTCTGGTTTCCTCGGTGTGTATGCCCAGCAGTGGGATTGCTGGGTCATAAGGCAGTTCTATTTGCAATTTTTTAAAACGTCTCCAAATCATTCTAATGTGCTTCTGGAACTGAGAACAGCCTATCTACCTATCTATCTCTCTAGACTTGGATAGACACTCGCTGTAGCAGAAGTTTATCAAAGATTTCTGATTGGTTCCAAATGCTGTAGACAGGAACAGCCTCTTCTGGCGGTGGCGCTTATGTCCTTCCATTGTGCTTCTCATTTGAATCCTGTACTGCTTGGTTGAGTCCGTATGACATTTGGTCATTGAAACAGATTTCACTTGTAAGATGTTCTTATTTTGAATTCTTATTCTTATTTTGAAACTTTGGCTGTCTGCTGCTGGGCCATACGTTCTGACCAGAACAAGTAATTCTTCCCAGATATATCCAGTGAACAAAAGTAAACTCTGACAGTATCATATTTTCATGAGACTATAATTTTCAAATAATTTATAAGTATCAGTTAATTGCAACATCTAAGAAATAAATATATCTATATATAATTCATATTATATATATTTATAATGTATATATAATTTATATTTTAAAGAAAATTAGAAACAAATTATTGCTGTTCTTTCAGTCGCTAAGTCATGTTTGAATCCTCTGTCCAAGAGATTCCCCAGACAAGAGTACTGAAGTGGGTCACCATTTCCTTCTCCGGGGATCTTCCCAACTCAGGAGATCAAACCTACATCTCCTGGATTGGCAGGCAGATTCCTTACCACTGAGCTACCAGGGAAGCCCACATTAAAGGATAGAAATATATAAGTTAATACAGAGGAACATTGTAATGATTTTAAATTATGGCAGATTAATAGAGAAAAGAAGAAATGGTGTTAAGGGTGATTTGTACAGACTGCCTTGTCAAAATGCATTCTTAATTCAGGTATCCAAATACAGAAACAACATATATTAAGGATGAGGAAATTCAAATATCTATGTGTTAGTTAGGAGTCAGTTTTTTGTAAATAGAAACAATCTAAAAGGGAATGTTATGTTTCACTGCAAATTCCATAACTCAAAATTGAAGTAATAAATGGAATTGCTACTATGGATTTACTTTACATTGACAAAAGCAAATTGATGGATGAAATAAAACAAAAGAAATTGTCAGAATGGCTGTGCCATTTTATTATAATTAGATAGTTAGTCATTCCCATCATGTCTGACTAATTGTGACCCCATGGACTGTAGCCCACCAAGTTCCTCTGTCTGTGGATATCTCCAGGCAAGAATACTGGAGTGGATAGCCATTCTCTTCTCCAGGTGACTCAGCCATTTTATTATACATAATAGGAATTATATTTTTCAAAGGAAACTTCAAAAGAGAGGGGGAGGCATTAGTAAAATTCTTATGTCCAGATACCATATAGTATGACGGAGAAGGCAATGGCACCCGACTCCAGTACTCTTGCCTGGAAAATCCCATGGATGGAGGAGCCTGGTAGGCTGCAGTCCATGGGGTCGCTAAGAGTCAGACATGACTGAGCGACTTCACTTTCACTTTTCACTCTCATGCATTGGAGAAGGAAATGGCAACCCACTCCAGTGTTCTTGCCTGGAGAATCCGAGGGACCAGGAGCCTGGTGGGCTGCCGTCTATGGCGTCGCAGAGTCGGACACGACTAAAGTGACTTAGTAGCAGAAACCATAGAGTCTGAAAGAAAAAAAATAGCTCAAAAATAAATAGAAGGGCCCAGGAAATAAAATGAGAAGAATGCAAATAATTAAAACATCATGATAAAGAAAAAAAGAAGCTCCTATAAACACACAATTAATTTAAACTGAGATTTTGTCTGAGTCTATATCACAGTTCCATAAACCCGGCTCACAGTGGTCAGCTGCAGAAGCCATTTTTATGATCAGTTCATATATTAAAGGAGGACATACACAAATTGGGATGTGAAGCATATAGACAAAAATAAATGCAAAGAAATGACATGTTGGAATGTGGAAATAGTATTTAGAGGTAGAATACATAGAAATCTAAGACATGTTATTAAAAATAAAAGAGAGAGAAAGACTAAAGTACATGGCAAAAATAATCACAAAATTTTACTTAGAGAAAGCTATAGGGAAAACCTGGGTCCCCTGCTTTGTGGAATACGCTATAATTTTAACAGACTGCTAAAGGGAAATGGAACACAAAGCATTGCTCTGCTTCTACATTTTTTTCTCTGCTTCTACATATACTGTAAACTTGAAAGGGAGGAATAATAATCGATGCCAAAAAAGGAAAATTAGCATAAAAGAGTCTTGGTGGTTTGAATCACTGACTCCTAAGTGTGTGTCTTCTGCAAAGTAAAACATAATAATATTAATAATAAAAACAATTTAGATGAATTTTTAATAAAGCTCTAATTTAAAAGGCACCCTTTATTCTGATATTTTCCTTATTTGTTTTTTTGCAGATTTCACATATTTTTGTTTTTATTTTGATGAAATGATGGTTGTGGTAGATGCGAGTTGTAATGTCTTTATATAATGAAATAAAAAGCAGTGTATATGTAGTTACTGTGTCAGATAATGTTGTGCTTCCCTGGTAATCCATGTGGTAAAGAAACTGCCTGCAATGCAGGAGACCTAGGTTCTATCCCTGAAGAAAAGAATAGCAACCCACTCTAGTATTCTTGCCAGGAGAATTCCATGAACAGATGAGCCTGGTGGGCTACAGTCCATTGGGTTGCAGAGTTGGACACGATTGAGCACGCAAGTATGCATACACATACACATGTCGTATAAAGTTAGTTATAATGTTTCTATACAGTGAAATTAAACATTAGCACTGTTATGTGCGTTCCTATTTTTAAGTCGTATTGGTTCTTAAAATCCAACTCGGGAGTTGCTAGATGTTTTTTCAGTTTTTAAAATTTTGTTGACTGAAAAATAGATGCACATGATAGAAATCGATATGATACGTTTAGTCACATACTATTTTTCCTACTCTTGGCCTCCAGATTCTAGTCCTGTCAGTTTCCTCTCAGAAAGCCAATGAATGGAATGAATTTTGTGCATAATTCTTCACAGGTTCTTGAATTTGTGTAAAACGGGGATGATCCAGAGAGATGATATGGGGAGGGAGGTGGGAGAGGGGTTCAGGATCGGGAACTCATGTACACTCGATGCGGATTTATGTCAATGTATGGCAAAACCAATACAGTATTGTAAAGTAAAATAAAGTAAAAATAAAAATTAAAAAAAAATAAAAGGGAAATGTGAAAAAGAAAAAAAAAATTACCGTTTTTACACAAATGACAGCATATGCAACTGATCTGTGCTTTGCTTTTTTTGCATAGACCATAAACATTCCAGGACATGGTAACCACTTTTAATTGTATTTTGAGTAGAAACTAAATTTAGATATTACAAATGATATATTGATGTACTTGTGAAATCAGTGTCAAAAGTTCTTAAAATTGCTGTAGGATGAAAGAAGTGTCGCAACACAGGAAGGATGAAATGTTGACTTGATATTTCACAAAGCAGAAAAAGAATTATTAAAGAACCTACATACTGGTGAACTTGACCTCAGTTATGAGCAAACTGTGTGTTTAGGTTGATGGCTTAGGCACAGATTGAAAATTAGGATCTGGTGAGGACAGGGAACAATCTTGAATTCATAACACTGTGTAAATAAAAACTTAAGTTTTTGAACTGAGAAAACTGAAGAATGTCATATATCTTGTACATTTTGATTATAAATAGCCAGTTGATAATATTTTTCAGCATCTGTGTTTGGGCTAGAATAGAGCAAGAGGATAAAGGATAAAGTACAGCTCAAAAGCGATTCCAGTGTTTTACCCAGAGAAGACTAATTATTTATTGAAAGGACCATAAAGCCTAACGTACCCAGTGAGAGTGCTGCAAGGTTTTCCCTATTAGAATTTTGTCAATGCACTGATGACGGTTCAGTTCAGCTGCACAGTTGTGTCCATCTCTTTGCAACCCCATGGACTACAGCACACCAGGCTTCCCTGTCCATCACCAACTCCCGGAGCTTCCTCAAACTCATGTCCATTGAGTCAGTGATGCCATCCAACCATCTCATCCTCTGTCACCCTCTTCTCCTGCTGCCTTCAATCTTTCCCAGCATCAGGGTCTTTTCAAATGAGTCAGTTCTTCGCATCATATGGCCAAAGTATTGGAGTTTCAGCTTCAGCATCTGATATTCAGCACTGATTTCCTTTAGGATGGATTGGTTGGATCTCCTTGCAGTCCAATGGACTCTCAAGGGTGTTCTCCAACAACACAGTTCAAAAGCATCAATTTTTAAGCACTCAGCTTTCTTTATAGTCCAACACTCACATCCATAAATGACAACTGGAAAAATCGTAGCTTTGACTAGACAGACAAAGTAAAGTCTCTGCTTTTAATATCCTGTCTAGGTGGGTCAAAAGTTCTTTTATTCCAAAGAACAAGCATGTTTTAATTTCATGGCTGCAGTCACCATCTGCAGTGGTTTTGGAGCACCAAATAATAAAGTCTCTCACTGTTTCCACTGTTTCCCCATCTATTTCCTATGAAGTGATGGGACTGGATGCCATGATCTTCATTTTCTGAATATTAAGCTTTAAGCAAGCTTTTTCACTCTCCTCTTTCACTTTCATCAAGAGGCTCTTTAGTTCTTCTTTGCTTTCTGCCATAAGGGTGCTGTCATCTCTATATGTGAGGTTATTGATATTTCTCCTGGCAATCTTGATTCCAGCTTGTGCTTCACCAGCCCAGCATTTTGCATGATGTACTCTGCATATAAATTAAATAAGCAGGGTGACAACGTACAGCTTTAATGTACTCCTTTCCCGATTTGGAACCAGCCTGTTGTTCCATGTCCAGTTCTAACTGTTGCTTTCTGACCTGCATACAGATTTCTTAGGAGGCAGGTCAAGTGGTCTGTTATTCCCATCTCTTGAAGAATTTTTCACAGTTTGTTGTGATCCACACAGTCAAAGGCTTTGGCATAGTCAATAAAGCAGAAGTAGACATTTTGCTGGAACTCTTTTGTTTTTGATGATCCAACGGATGTTGGCAATTTGATCTCTGGTTCCTCTGCCTTTTCTAAATCCAGCTTGAACATGAGTCAAGTTCATGGTTCGTGTACTGTGATGCCTGGCTTGGAGAAGTTTGATCATTACTTTGCAGGCATGTGAGATGAGTACAATTGTGTGGTAGCTTGAACATTCTTTGGCATTGCCTTTGGGATTGGAATGAAACTGACCTTTTCCAGTCCTGTGGCCACTGCTGAGTCTTCCAAATTTGCTGGCATACTGAGTGCAGCACTTCACAGCATCATCTTTTAGGGTTTGAAATAGCTCAACTGGAATTCCAACAAGCTTTGTTCGTAGTGATGCTTCCTAAGGCCCACTTTACTTCGCATTCCAGATGTCTGGCTTTAGGTGAGTGAGTATACCATTGTGATTATCTGGGTCGTAAAGATCTTTTGTATAGTTCTTCTGTGTATTCTTGCCACCTCCTCTTAATATCTTCTGCTTCTGTTAGGTCCATACCATTTCTGTCCTTTATTGTGCCCATTTTTGCAAGAAATGTTCCCTTGTTATCTCTGGTTTTCTTGAAGAGATCTCTAGTCTTTTCCATTCTGTTGTTTTTCCTCTATTTCTTTGCATTGATCACCGAGGAAGGCTTTCTTATCTCTCCTGCTATTCTTTGGAACTCTGCGTTCAAATGGGTATAGCTTTCCTTTTCTCCTTTCCTTTTTGCTTCTCTTCTTTTCACAGCTATTTGTAAGGCCTCCTCAGACAACCATTGACTGGGTAGCTTAAACAATGTAAGTTTTTTCTCAGAATTCTGGAGACTGGGAAGTCTACGATCAAGGTGTTGGCCCATTCAGGTTGAAGATTCCTCACTGTGTCCTCACATGGTAGAGAGGTGGCGGAATGTCTGCCACTTTTTCTCCTAAGAGCACTAATCCCATCATGCATGTCTCTCTAAAGACCTCATCTAACCCTTATTACTCCCAAAGGTCCCATCACAAATATCACCTCTCTGGGGCCAGGACTTCAATGTATAAATCATGGGAGGCACACAGACCTTAAGTCCATAACAGTGTATGGGTTGGTTCCAAACCATATTTCTATCTTTATTTCCTTATAATTCTTTACATACTTCTTCTTCAACTAAATCTGTTTATTCATGCTTTCTTCATGACGCTTTCTGCTTTCATGACTCCCTTACAAATTATATCCCTCCACTCGTCTTCAAACCTACACATCTTTAGCTTAGTATATTTCTATTTTTCTTATAAACTGTTTCAAATTGTATTGTACTTAACTTGCACGTAATTCTTCCAAACTACATTGTAGTTCTACCTTAATGCAGAGACCGTGTCATAGACTTCCTTGCCCTGAATACCTAGGTTCCAGAAAGTAATTTTCAGCTTTATTTGCCTTCAAGTTCCTCATTCATCCAGCAGCATTTAATGACAAACCTACATTTTGCTAGCAGGCTAAATATAATTCTCCACCATGGGATCCAGTTCTCAAAACATTTTACCCCTCCAAAAATGCCCATGTCAATATATTGAGGAAATAATAGAAGTCCACAGAAGCTAAAATGTTTAACTGTAAGCTTCCATGGTGGCTCAGTGTTAAAGAACGTGCCTGCAATGCCGAAGACCTGAGTTCAATCCCTTGTTCAGGAATATCCCCTGCAGGAGGGCATGGCAACACACTGCAGTATTCTTGTCCAGAGAATTCCATGGACAAAAGAGCCTGGCGTACTACAGTCCATGAAGTCACCAAGAATCAGACACAAATGAGCAACTAACTTTCACTTTCACACAGAGAGAAGCCAACATAGATTGGGACTCAGATTCACTCTACCCTTCCCGCACTCTGTTAACTACATCCCATTGTTTAGACCACACTAATTCCATAAATATAGATTGATAGGTTACAGATACACTGAAGAAGTTTGGGGAAAACATGACTGAAAACTATAGTTATAAAATGAACTGGGAAGAAAACCTATGAAAAGAAAGAAGATAGATTTACTTTGAAAAAAAGAAAAAGGAATTGGTGATTGCTTTCTTCATAAAGAAACTCATAAGTTTGCTGAAGTTCTGCATTAAAAACAAACCAAATAATCTTGTGTTCCTTACAAACTACAAGATCTTTTTTATTTTCTGTTTTTGAATCCTCTACTATCTGTATCTTTGGTGTTAATCTCTAAAGGGAAGAAAGAGTAATTAAAAACTCTGAACTGCATGTTTAACTATTTGAAAACTGCTGCTTTGTTTACATGATTCTAAAAAGGGCAAAACGCTTCGACTGTCTTGTGCCTGATTGATCTGATATTTGGACACTACGCATAGTAAGCCTTAGAGGAACAGAAATGCAGTTGTTTGGGGGATGTCTGCATGACTCTTTTTGACCCTGGCTTTTCTCCTAAAGTTCAATAAAGGCCATCTTTCAAAAGCACATAAATCTACTTACAGTTAAAAGAAAACCAAATGATTTATTTTTTTATGTGAGAGTAAAATCCTTATTTATTTCTTAAATGCCTCTTCTACCTTCTGCCTTGGGGGATGTTTCTGGTATCTGTGTTCATTTTAAGCCTGTCTCGTCTGTCCTCCTTCTTTGAATCTCTGCCTTGTTTTGTCCAACCTGGAGGATAACAGCATCTAATACTTTATATATCTTGTTTCCAGAAACAATAGCCTGTGGCGCTTCCATTATTTATTCTCTCTCCTTCTGTCAGTGACATGATGGCCTGCTGCTTGCCAAGAACTCTGCTTTTCCAGGCCAGTGATTCCATTCCCCCTAGCATTTTCTCAGATTTAATTTCTTGAGAAAGAAAAAAAGAAAAAAACGGTATGGCTGATAGTTTTGCGAAATGGAACTCGGCTTTGAACGAATTAGATTAGAATTTAATTTAATATAGTGACCAGTATACGCTATTGCTGATGAAGGTATGGCAGTGGTTGTACGGTAGCAGGTAATGACGGTGGTGGTTACGATGGTGAAAGAGGTGATGAGAACAGCGGTGGCGATGGTGGTGTTAGTGATAGTGGTGATGAATTAAGCAAGATGGTGGTGATGGCAGTTTTCACAATGGCTGTGACGATGATGGTCATGACGATCTATTTGTTGGTCTGTCTTGCTTTCTAAAGTGAAAATCACTCAGTTGTGTCCCACTCCTTGTGACTCCATGGACTATACAGTCCATGAAATTCTGCAGGCCAGAATACAGCCTATCCCTTCTCCAGGGGATCTTCCCGACCCAGGGATTGAACCCAGGTCTCCCACATTGCAGGTGGATTCTTTGCCAGCTGAGCTACCAGGGAAGCCCAGGAACACTGGAGTGGGTAGCCTATCCCTTCTCCAGGGGATCTTCCCAAGCCAGGAATTGAACCAGGATCTCCTGCATTGCAGGCGGATTCTTTACCAATTGAGCTATCATGGAAGCTCTTTGTTTCTAAAGAGCCAGTTAATTCTTGGGATGATTTGATCCCATTATGGAATAATAGAGGAAAAAATATATAACAATAGTGTAATAGTCCAACATGTCAGCAAATAATTTATAATCAATATGCTATTTGATTCTCAAAAAAGTAAAATAGTTAAATTACCTTCCTTGAAAACATTTTTATGTCATCTGCTGCAATCTCATGTTTTTATTAATTTTTATGGGTGTTCCATGATAAACATAAGAAATAAAATTGGAGAGTGGCTTGTGTTTATGTCATTTGAGTAAATCAGTCTAAGCTTCTCCTAAACACACAGTGCTGACTTTGTCACTGAGAAAATTATCTTGATCCTTATTTTAGGTCGATATATTTTAAGTCGAGAGATATGATATTCTTTTATTCTATAAACATACATTGAATGGGCTTCCCTGGTGGCTCAGTGGGAAAGAGTCCGCCTGCAGTGCAGGCGCTGCAGGAGATAATAGGTTCAATCTCTGGGTTGGGAAGATCCCTTGGAAGAAGGCATGCAACCCACTCCAGTATTTTTGCCTGGAGAAGCCAGTGTACAGAGGAGCCTGGTGGATGACAGTCCATAGGGTTGCAAAGAGTCGGACACAGCTAAAGTAACTTAGCAGCACGTGTGCGTATATTGAACACCTTCTAGTTCCTAGATACTGTACTAAGAAGAGAAGATTCAGTGCTTAACCCCAAGCCCTGAGTACATAGAATTGCAAACATCATTGTATAACAAGAAATTTGTTAGAATGAAAATACATAAATTGTACTGGAAATCATAAGGGGAAAAATCTAAGTTTTACTGGAGTGGTGAAAAAAGGCTTTATTTGAGGGGAGAATGCTTTAGTTAAGACTTGGAAGGAAAATTTAAGCAGTGAGGCATTCAACTAGAAGAAACAGAATGCATGAAAACACACTGGCTTGAGTACATCTGCCTTATAGCAATCACTGTAGTTAACATGTTGCCATTGCATGTTACGCAGGTAAGAGTGTGGTGTGGGAGAATGTAGTGCGGGCTTGAGACAGGCTTGGCAGTCAGGCAGAACCCATTGCTTGGTTGCCTGAGTAGCCTTGTGGGCCATTCTATGTTGGGATTTCATTCTCTGTCGAGTAATTTTCAACAGCAGATGGGCACAGCTAGGTTTGTAAGTTAGAAAGATCTTTGAGAGCTCAGAGTCGAGGATATATTTGAATGAGTAAGCCTGAAAGCAAGAGATTAGTTGGGTGGCCTTTGAGGGTGAGATCTGGTGAGACTCTGAATATAATGATGGTAACCATACAAAGGTGGTGACTAATGCCCAGAATATAAAGCACATAGAATGTTAAGGAGTTGAAAAACTTAAATGTGGGAAAATTTAAGGATGATTTCCAGATTTCTGGCTTGTTCACAGACTGAACAATGCAAGACAGTGTATAATTAGTTGCTAAACTATGTGGTTTCAAAAATAAGTACTTTAAAGCTTATAGGAGTGAGTAATAATTGAAGAAGACTCCTTGCAGAATGTGTCAGGATGTAAGATGATATGAGAGAAGTGGTACACATGACACTCTGCTGGAAAAGTAATTTTACTAAGTGACTTAGGACGCACTTTCTTTTTTCCTGCTTATGTTTTGGAGAGTCACTTGACTCCCAGAGAGGAAATTCTCCCCACTCTCCTTACCCTGAAAACGTAGGGTAAACGGGTGTAGACATGGTGCACAGCCCTTTCCCAAACAAAATTATATTTATAATTAGAGAAATATATACCTTCTCTATCACAGATCCCAGTAGAATAGGACAGGAGGAAAGGAAAGAGAAAGCAGCTGTGTTTAGTTGCTCAGCAGTGTCTAACTCTTTGCTCTCCTTTAGACTGTAACCTGCTAGCCTCCTCTGTCCATGGGATTTTTCAGGCAAGCATACTGGAGTAGGTTGCCATTTCCACCTTCAAGGGATCTTCCTGACCCAGGGACTGAATTCGTATCTCCTGCAATGCAGGAAGATTCTTGACCACTGTGCCATCCGGAAAGCCCCAATTTGGGGATTAGGTTGAAAAAAAAAACTATCTATAACGTCTCCAATAAAAGAAGGTAAAATTCAACAATAAAATAACCACATTGGCATTCTCAAATATTGAAATGTTCTCTTTTACTACCTTCAAAATCTATAATATCAAGGAACAAATATTTGCTGCTTTATTATAAATGCTATAATATTTTTCTGTATTTATTCTCTTCCTATTGGCTTCACCTTTGCAAGTTGTTTCAGTGTTTGGAAAAAATATGATTAATGCTCTTAATACAAGAGCCAGCTGATAGAAACAACAACAAAAAAAAATAGAGTAGGGCAATTTAATACCGTCTCCACTCACACTGTAGGTAGATCAGGAAATTTCAATACGCTCTAGGATAATGGTGTTCTTGTTTATATTGATATTTTCAAGGTGAGTGTATTGAGATATGTCTATGTGAAAAATACGTTAGTACCTGTGTGTGACACAATGTTGTTTTATTTGGTTTGGAAGATAAAGTATCATGATTATACAGATGAGAAAATAATCTTTCCAGTGAAGTTCCATTGGAACTAGATCCTAAAGAATGGTTAGATATTAACCAGTCAGAGAGAAAAAAGGATTATATTATGAAAAAAAAAAGAGCCATATGTACAAAACCTGAAGGTTGGGCTAAGCCTAAGCATGTTTGAAGTATACTTAGGAAACTTCCAGGCTGAGCTTTAGACTGAATGGCAAGGAATAATGGAATTTATAAAGTACTATATACGATAGAATATTTTCAAAGTTAGGAGTTTAGATTTGGAAATATCTTAGATTTTGAATAAGAAAAGAGTGAGTGACATTAACACTTTACAAATGATAAACATTAACATTATAAGTACAAATGAAAATTTTATAATAGATAACACTTAGTGGGGGCTTGCCATTATAAATGCCAGACACCTAATACCTAATTTAATCTTGCTCATGCCTAATAATGTAGGTGATACTGCTATCATCCCTACTTTCCAGATTTGTAGACTGAGAAAGTGACCAGAGAATTTGCACAAGTAACACAGAAAACGTATGGGAGAGCAGGTGTGTGAATCGGGCACAAGCTGGCCTCTTAACCTCTGCATCAAGTTTATTATTTGTAAAATAAAATGAAAGGAAAAGAAAAGCTGACAAGTCTATTGTCTGAGATTTTGAGGTACCTAACATTAGTGACTCTAGAGGAGGTCCCTCCATGAGCCATTGGCTTTACTTTTGTTCAGAGCGTGATATTCAAATTTAAGATTATTGAAAGAAAGAAACTTATTTCCTGTTAGAGACTGCTCTCGCCCAGGCCAGAATCAACTCGGTCCCTAGAATATGCCTCTGATTCTCTGTGTCCACCAGCAATAGTTTCTTTCCCTCAGAACAGTCATTTGCTGAATTCCATTCAGAGAGTTTTGTTTCTGGAACTGATTCAGTCTATTGACTATGTAAATAGTGTAGTTGCTTTTCCATGAAAATGCATAAAATTCCTATTGTGCTGTGTGCGCTACTATTGGCTCTTAAGGAAAGAAACATAAGTAGCTCGGCATCATTGTAGGAGACAGAACATCTGTTTGCTTTGGAATCCAAAAGAAGCTCTCCACATGGCTTCCTTCTAAAGCAGATTGGTAAGCAACTTCGGAATAAATCTTCCCAAGGGCTTTCTTGTCCACATAACTAAGAGTTTACCATCGCCTAGAACTGATTCCATCATTTTAATAGTTGTGTGGTATCCATTCCTCTGGGACAAATTTCTAATGTTAAAGGGAAGCTGTGGTTTCCTCTGATTCCCTGAATCTCTCTCTTTAAAATCTTATTACATCTCTTCCTGATCAGCAAAACCTGTCTGAAGAAATGCCTTCCTGATTTTCCCCCACTCATCTATTTATCAAATGTTTGTTCATCATTTCCCACATACAGGGTCTTATGAGAGGCACCAAGTTTATGATAAGGAACAAGCTATAGCCAGTTCCTTCAAATGAAGTAAAACCGTTGTAAATACTAATCCAGAGCTAGTTCATAGTATTAGGAAAGATATGAGAAGGGGCACCCCATGTAGGCTTGAGGTATTAGGAAAAGCTTTCCACAGGAAATTATTTTTCAGCTAGAATTTGAAAGGTCTCATCAAACATATGGACAGGGCAGGGGAGTGGGTAGATTACTGTTGATAGTCATTGTAAGGGGAAGGAACAGTATATAGAAATGCAAAGAGATAAAATATTTATTGGAATATCAAGGAAATTTCAACTGTTTCAATTCAGATGTCCCATCAGTCAGTTTATTGATTCATTTGGCATAGTGCTTCTAAACCGTGTTCTATGGAATATGGGTTCAATTCCTGGATTGGGAAGATCCCTTGGAGAAGGAAATGGCAACCCACTCCAGCATTCTTGCCTGAAGAATCCCATGGACAGAGGAGCCTGATGGGCTACAGTCCATGGGATCACAAGAGTCAGACACGACTTAGTGACTAAACCACCACAAACATGGAATATGTATGTGTATATATAGTGTGTGTGGGGGCGTAGTGTATACACATATATGTGCGTGCTTGCCCTGTACTTCAGTCATGTCCAGCTCTTTGCAATGCTGTGGACTGTAGCCCACCAGGCTTCTCTGTCCAAGGGGTTCTCCAGGCAAGAATACTGGAGTGGGTTGCCATGCCCTCCTCCAGGGGATCTTCCCAACCCAGGGATTGAATCAGCTGTCTCTTTATGTCTCTTCCATTGGCAGGGAGGTTCTTTACCACTAGTGTTAACTGGGAAAGCCCATAAACATATATATGTGTGTCTGTGTGTATATGTATATATATTTATATAAATTATATATATATCTTATAAGTATGTTTGTTCTCTGGTTAAATAATTTTGAGAAATATTGAAATAAACTAAGTTAATGTTTTCTTGACTGCAACATTTTTAATAAAACAGTGTAAATAGTGACTCACCAAAAGAATTAAGGGTGCAACTTTACCCAAACTCGTTTTATGATGAAATAAATGGCCATTCTAAAGAATATCTGTTAACAGCTCCTGAAACTAGTGCTCCATGTTTTGTAAATGCTGGTCTAGCATCATGGAAGGTATTGGAAACCCTGATTCCAAATTTTCAACTCACAATATTGAGATGAAATCTGCAGGTAAACATGTGCATTTCAACCACATTATTTTGAGCAGCTACAACAGACTGGTTCCAAACAGGAAAAGGAGTACATCGAGGCTGTATATTGTCACCCTGCTTATTTAACTTATATGCAGAGTACATCATGAGAAACGCTGGGCTGGAAGAAGCACAAGTTGGAATCAAGATTGCCAGGAGAAATATCAATAACCTCAGATATGCAGATGACACCACCCTTATGGCAGAAAGTCAAGAACTAAAAAGCCTCTTGATGAAAGTGAAAGAGGAGAGTGAAAAAGTTGGCTTAAAGTTTAACATTCAGAAAATGAAGATCATGGCATCTGGTCCCATCATTCATGAGAAATAGATGGGGAAACAGTGAAAACAGGATCAGGCTTTATTTGGCGGGCGGGAGGGGGGCCTCCAAAATCACTGCAGATGTTGACTGCAGCCATGAAATTAGACGACGCTTACTCCTTGGAAGAAAAGTTATGACCAACCTAGATAGCATATTGAAAAGCAGAGACATTACTTTGCCAACAAAGGTCCATCTAATCAAGGCTATGGTTTTTCCAGTGGTCATGTATGGATGTAAGAGTTGGACTGTGAAGAAAGCTGAGCACCAAAGAATTGATGCTTTTGAACTGTGGTATTGGAGAAGACTCTTCAGAGTCCCTTGGACTGCAAGGAGATCCAACCAGTCCATTCTGAAGGGTATCAGCCCTGGGATTTCTTTGAAGGGAATGATGCTGAAGCTGAAACCCCAGTACTTTGGCCACCTCATGAGAAGAGTTGACTCACTGGAAAAGACTCTGATGCTGGGAGGGATTGGGGAAAGGAGGAGAAGGGGACGACAGAGGATGAGATGGCTGGATGGCAACACGGACTCAATGGACGTGAGTCTGAGTGAACTCTGGGAGTTGCTGATGGACAGGGAGGCCTGGCGTGCTGTGATTCATGGGATCGCAAATAGTCAGACACGACTGAGCAACTGAACTGAACTGAACTGAACTAGAATTTTAGAAATTTCTAGAACTCAGTTTGAAAGCCACCTCTAATATCTTTAATATCCTGAGTCATGATATTTAAGAAACCAGTGAAGTTACATTTCTATCTCCCAAGAATGTCTCTAAGAGAAACTAAATCAACAACTTAGACAATGTTCCAGACTAGTTTAGCCTAACTTGTTTATCTTATGTTTAGGTCATATTTTAATGTGAGCATTTCTATAAGTTCCTTATGTAGTATTTCATTGCTAAGTCACTTCAGTCATATCCGACTCTGTGCAACCTCATAGATGGCAGCCCATCAGGCTATCCTGTCCCTGGGATTCTCCAGGCAAGAACACTGGAGTGGGTTGCCATTTCCTTCTCCAGTGCATGAGAGTGAAAAGTGAAAGTGAAATTGCTCAGTTGTGTCCGATTCTTAACGACCCCATGGACTGCAGCCTACCAGTCTCCCGTCTATGGGATTTTCCAGGCAAGAGTACTGGAGTGGGGGTGCCATTGTTAGAGGTCCCTGTATCAAAGTAAATGTGCTGATTTATATGGGATTCAATTACCCTACTAACCTTTTTGGATGAAGAGCATGTAAGATTACATCAACGTTTTCCTTTTCATTTGGCAAAGACCAGCTTCCCATTGAGCTATTTTTTTTTAACCAGAGAGTGAGGCAAACAAAATCTAATACCTTTTCCATAGCAGAGCATTAGAGGGAAAGGAATCTTGACTATGGATGGTGCCTCGTATTTCATCTCCTTGATATAAAGAATCTTCAATAACCACATCAAGTGGCCCATCCTTCCACCATTCTAAAAACAGATACAATCAGCTGATTTATGATTCATTTAGGCTGTGATGGAAATGGAGTGATCATCCTTCTCAGCAGCCTCTGAACCCACTCCACAAGTATTTCTTAAGTGGAACCAACAATGTCTGTGGAAGTACAAAACCAAAACACATCCTTATCTAAGCAGGTTTTTTTTTTTAAGGAGTAAGTATAAAGTGTCTTACTCTATTTCTCCAAGTAATCCATTTTTTATTTATATTAATACTTTCCTACTGTGTCCTTCATTCTACAAAAACATCTAAGCAATGTGCATATGGACTCTATCCTAGTATCTATCAATAGAACCTAAGCTACAAGCTCTTATGCAATAAAAGCAGAGTATATATACTGGTTCTGCAAGGTCCTGAAAATAGGTTAGTTCGATTCACTGTAAACCGTGCAACTGTCTGCCAGACATGGACTTCCTTCCTTCTCATGTCTCTGGTTCATCTGTTAAGATGTATTGGGCCAGTTTAAATCAGCTATGTTTTCTCTTCCATGATTTGCCTCATCATCATTTTTTGAGTGTTTATCTTGTTAAAAATTTATGTGACTGTCCAAAGACTTACATCTAATAAAATGCCAAATAATGCTTCCCTCGATCTCTGGGGCAGCTCCAGAGATTCTTGATCAGGTTCAGTCAGCACCACCTGCATAATATACACCTTATCTGAGCCTCCTTTATCTAAAGGGACCTTTTCCAACAGTAGCAGGGTGGCAGTTTTATGTTGTTCAGAATCACTCTGATTGTATGAGATGCAAACATCCTATATTGGATTTAATTTATTTTTATTAGTATTTATTCTTTCCTTTATGAACTTAAATTCTATCTGTAAACCTATGCGAGATATCCCATACCCTGTACTGAGTTAAACCAAAGCAAAACCAGAACAAACCAAACAAAAATAGTTTGCTGTTCTTGAGTAAATATGTCTCCAATGTCCTTGACCCAGCTTCTTGCTGCCTTCAGGTATTCTTTCTTTTTTATTTCTCTTTCTTTTTCATTGTCTCCTTTCTCCTTTTCTCCCCTGAAGTCCAGGCTCACATCTCCCCTTTCTCAGTGGCCCTCCTCCAGAGTAGCACAGGAGGGCTGTTAGAACAGCAGCAGCCCACATTCAGAACGTCTTTCTTTTGCTGCAGAAACCACTCAGAGGGTTCCCTCTTTTGCTTCAGACTCACCCTCAGCCCCATCCTCTCTAGGATTCTGCTTCTTTCTTCCCCAGAGGGAGGCTGTCTCATAGCTTACTCATTGTGTCTTGCATTTGGGCATTCTGAAATCAGAGACTTGCCATGCAGAATTAGAGGTCAGAAGATGGATCTGGAGAAAATTTCTCTCAAAGCTACACCCAGGTTTTCTTTTAGTTATTAGATTAACTGAATACCATGTATTGCATACCCAGAATATACTTAGCATGGTCCTAGCAGTACAGACCTCAAGGCCTCTCAAGTATGTACGTTTGCCCCTGCTTTGCAGAGACCACAGCTGTGCCAATGGGCTGAGATAGGGCAAATGTATTAACTGTACCCAGGTAAGGGTGAATCAGTTATGGATGCCAATGACTATTTCCAGGAGATCAACCTCTAAATTTGCATCCCTCCAGTCATAACCAATCAATCCTGATTATTCATTGGAAGGACTGATGCTAAAGCTGAAGCTCCAATACTTTGGCCACCTAATGCCAAGAACTAACTCATTAGAAAGACCCTAATGGTGGGAAAAAATGAAGGCAGGAGGAGAAATGGACAATAGAGGATGAGATGAGATAACCGTATGGCATCATCTACTCGAGGGACATGAGTTTGAGCAAGTTCTGGGAGTTGGTGATGGACAGGGTAGCCTGGTGTGTTGCAGTCCATGGGGATACAAAGAGTTGGACACAACTGAGTGACTCAACTGAACTGAAGTCATAACCAAATTGTCCTCTCTGGGGACACTCAAATATTCTCTTAAACACGTTCAGGCTTCAGTTATGTCTTTCTTTCTTTCAGGGACTGTGTGTAACTTGCTTTACTGATCCCATGAGTTCCAACATTTTTATTTTATTACATTTTTTATGAGCAGTTAGGTAGGGAACAAAGGCATATTAGATTGGTTTTGTATTCGTATTTTTCAATTCTGGTGTAAGAAGAAACATGTATATGGATATCATACTTAAATTCACAGACATCTCATCCCCTAAAAATTAAAATATATATTAAAAATCAATGCATTATCTTCCAGGAAAGTTTGTTCTATAGACAGATATATCCAGGGAAATTCAGATGTAGTCGATCACAGTAGCTTCTCATTGAAAGGAAAGGAAGTTAAAGGGAAGAAGAGAGAAGAGGAGGAAGTGAGGTCATTGAAGGAACCCCGAGGGCACAGGAAGAAATAAGTTGCATGACAGAAACAATTAATGTAGTCATCTGTTGAAAATGGAATTGCAGTGAATAATTAATAATTTGTGTAGTAACAGCTAACATCTTTGCTCATTCTATTGGCTTCTATGCTATACATGCTACATAATTGTCTCAGTTAATGCTTATGGCAATAGTATAATTTATTCATTTGTAGAGGAGGTAACCAAGGCTTAGAGAAGTTAAGTAACTTGATCGAGTTATATATGTCTGAGTTAGAATCCAGCGGTACAGTCTGCCTCAGCCTGCATTCTTTACTGCTTTTTACTGCTTTTCTAACTGTGGTAACAGAGTAAGCAACCATAATTTAGAGGTCAGTTAATTCAACTCTGTCCTGAAGCCATTGCTTGCCTGAGAAGATGAGCAAGAAAAGAAATGAATAACTAAATATATATATATATATATGATTTAATATTATCATATATATGTGATTAAACTACAAGCCATTGCCATTTTTGTCTTTCAGAATGATTTAATATTAGCAAATTCTTACGGGACAGCCAAATAAATGTCTACTTATATAAATGTATATTTTATATATATATATATATACACACACACATACATGTATATTATATAAAGACAGAAATCTCCATATTCATAATAATACATAACATTTATTTTGTGCATTTTAACAAATATTCAAAATGCTTTATATTTATCATTTCCCATAGTTTTTCTGTCAAACCAATTAGCTGGATACCATTTTCCCCATTTTATAAAAGAGGACTTTTAATACATGGAGATGCTCTGTAGCTTTGAAAGTCACATGATTAAGAAATGATAGAGCCAGGACCTAGTCCTCATTAGTCTGATTTTAGGAATCATTTCTCTCGATCACGGTGCTACACTGACTCTGTATTTTGCATATTTATTTCCATACATGTTACTGGAAGGATTTGGTTTTTACTTACATGTTTTTTTCTTTTGCATCTTGCCTTCATATATCTACTCACATTTAACAGATCTTCTTTATTTTTATTTAATATTTAAAGACATGAAGGTTAAGGTAGTTACTTAACTGATTCAAGGTCACACAATGATTAATGACTGACGTAGAATTCAAACTTAGGTCGTTAGGTTCTAAGGGCTTTTTCTATCTCAGTGTGATACATGGTAAATATAAACCTATGCAAAGCCAGACGCTTAATTGAGAAGCATTTTATATAATGAGAATAAAATCTACCTTGTCCTGCAAGCTCACTGCTAAAGATTCACATCAGTGGTCTCCACAGTAGTCTCATTAGCTTTTTGTAAGGAGATTAAGTCCCTCTGCTAATTCAAGTTCACACTAATGATAGAAATGTGCATATTATCTTTGACTCCTTCTCCTTTGTCCTCTACATTGTCACACACTTTAAAACCTAACATCTCTTTTCCTTTCCCATCATTTCTGCCCTATCTCTATTCTTTATCATGGACTGTTGCTGTGACCTAGGTACTGTCCTCCCTACTAGGGATCTTTTCTTTTCGAATCCACCCCCTCAGGATGGTCTCATAGATCTACTTAAAATGTAAATTTATTCATTGCTTAGAATCTGTTGCCAGATCTCCATCGTCTACAATATAAAGTCTGAGTTTCCTTAGCAGGACACCCTAGTGTTCCATAATTTAATTTCTTTCTGACTCTTGGCCACCTCCTTTCACCCTTCCCAGACTCAATTTTGCACTTGCTCACTGCTGAACCTATGTACTGTAATTTCTTGTCACTTTGAATATTCTCAGTCTGCTCTCTAACACATTATCATGGTCATATTTAGTCCTTATAGCAAATTGTTGAGTTGGGTTCCATAATTATTCCATTTCAGAACATTGCCAGGCTTGAGTTAGCTTTCTATAGCTACCATCTAGAGGTCTGGAGGGAGTATTTATGCAGATTAACAGCCTTCTGGTTTTCTTTTTGTCTGATGACAACTCTTCTACATGTATGCCTGATAGAAGTATATGCATAATCAATTTTGAATGATGCTATGTGAGGGGAACTTGGTGAATACACTTCATCATGAAAGCAAACCTCAGTTGCTAAAATGAACACATTTTATAGATACAACTTTAAGCTGCATTAAGTCACAATAATCCTTGGAAAGATAGATATGTCAGGTCAAATTGAACATCAGATACTATTATGATTTTTAAAATAGCAATTAATCTAGGTTGCCATGTTAGGATATTTTATTAACTGCAGCCTGAAGTGACTAAGCACACGCCAGAGACAAGCTATTCATTAGGATGTGTCTGCTATTCCAAATCAAGCTGATTCAACTTATCAGAAAGAGAGTCCATACACTGTTTTAAGCACATTGCCTAATATATCACAATTTTATGAATTTGGATATTTGTCTTGATATCAACAAACAGACCTCCATTCTGATTAGTGCATAGGCTCTTGACCTTTATCTGTTAACTACTAAAGAGATAAAGTTCATTTCAGTACCAAAGAAAAGAGAATTGTGAGGTAAGAGGAAGCCAGAGAAACATGCAGCAGAGACTTTCATGTTCATAAAGAGGAGAGAATAAAGAGGGTGAGACTGACACTGAGGAAATATCATTTTCAAAATTCTATTGTCGGTTACAAAAGATGTGGATCACAAACATATAACAATATGCATATGTTTAGGTTGCAATTTATATATAATAACATTGCAGACACACATACAAAGCACCAATCAGTAAATGCTTACACGTGTGATAATATCTAACAACAGAACTAAGAGGAATGAAAGAAGCAATGCAGATCAGTTTATCAGTACATACAGTGTCCATAGGCACAAGCTAATATAAGTGGATTCAGCATACTCGGTGATTAAAAGCAGCCTAACAACCGAGGTTTCGAGTTTGCACCTAACAAATAATTTGAGATGTTTTCCCCGTATAAGCAGAGCCAAGAGAATACACACACACACACACTCATGCACGTATAGTTGATGTCCATTATGAATGGATTCTGTATTTGTGAATGCACCTACCTGCTAAAATTTTAATTCAAAACTTGTTGTGATTTCATGGTGATTTTCAGACACACACAGAGCAGTGAAAATCTGAGTCACTTGACACATATGTTTTCAGCTGAGTTCAAAGAAATTGATACTGTGTCTTCTTACATCCTTTTCTTAGTTCATTTAGTGTCTCATTTTTGTGTTTTTTGGTTATCTTCCTGCTTAAAATGATCCTCGAGCATAGTGCTGCACTGCTGTCTAATATTCCTAGGCACCAGAAAACTCCACTCCAGTACTCTTGCCTGGAAAATCCTACAGACAGAGGAGCCTGGTGGGCTGCAGTCCATGGGGTCGCCAGGAGTCGGACACGACTGAGCAACTTCACTTTCACTTTTCACTTTCATATATTGGAGAAGGAAATGGCAACCCACTCCAGTGTTCTTGCTTGGAGAATCCCAGGGACGGGGGAGCCTGATGGGCTGCCGTCTATGAGGTCGCACAGAGTCGGACACTTAGCAGTAGCAGATAAGCATCATTCAGACATAAATTCTAGCGCTGTTGGCTGTGAGTTTATAGTTAATGAATCAGCAATATATGTTGAATAAGATGTCTTTAGATATTTCCCAAGTGGCACTAGTGGTGAAGAACCTGCCTGCCAATGCAGGGGATGCAACAGACCCTGGTTCAATCCCTGGGTGGGGAAGATCCCCTGGAGGAGGGCATGGCAACCCACTCCAGTATTCTTGCCTGGAGAATCCCAAGGACAGAGGAGCCTGGTGGGCTACAATCCATAGAGTGACAAAGAGTCAGACACGACTGCAGCGACTTAGCATGCATCCGGCATACAATGCAAGATGTCTTTAAACACTAACACATGCACACATAAAGCAAGATTATGTATTGATTAAGTGACAAAATGTTGTGACCAGAGGTTTGCAGAAATCTAATCCTATGTTTCCCCTAGGAATAAGGGTTCAGGATTCACTGATTTAGTAGTCAAGTGGATTTTATAGACTTTAGATACCAAGAATAACAAAGATGTACTATGTCTATCTATCTACCTATATAGATTGGTTTTAAGGAACTGGAGGTACAGTTGATAGGGGACCAGAAGGTCTGAACTCTATAGAGCAGACCAGAAGGTTAAAAACTCAGACAGGAGTTGATGCTGCAGTTTTGAGGCAGAATTTCTTCTTTTCCAACCCTGTTATTGTTCTTAAGACTTCAACTGATTGGATGAAGCCTGTTCGCATCATAGAGGACAGTCTCCTTTACTTCAGTTCAACTGACTGTAGATGTTAATCACATCTACAAAATAGTTTTAGAGCAGCAGCTCCAAAAATTTGTATTTGGTGAAATAGCATTCTATGGCATAGTCAAGTTGATGCATAAAATTAGTCATCATAGATTTGATACTGATGAACTTATAATGAGTCCAGTTCACTGAGTGGTGTTTATATTTAACGATGAGTTATAATTGTCTTCTCACAAAGACACACCACACAAACAGAGAAAAAAAAGAGAAATAACGTTTCTGCTCTGGCAAGTGGGAAGTTTACTTGATCAGAAGCAAAAAGTTTTACTTGATCAGGAGCAAAAGTTTTTCTTACTAGAGCCCCTTAGTTTTAAGTCAGTATCACTACTAGCAGGCATTGGAAAATTTACTTACCTATATGTTCTTTAGTTTTCTTAAATCTAAAAAGATAATAACAGTATTACCCTTGACATTGGGCCTGTTTTAGATATTCCAAAAATATGTCAGCTTTCCTCAGTACTAGCCCCCTGGGGAGTGTAGAGAGCCAGAAGGCTGTGCACAGGCACACACTTCCTCAAAGGTTAAGCCACAGCCCCTTGGCAGGTGTGTGAAGAGTTAAGGGTGGCAACTGATGGGAAAGCAACCAGTTCTAGCCCAGTGACTTCCCACTTCCCACCCAAATAAGCCCAGGCTAAGAAGAGCATGATGGTGGTGGTGGTTGGTGGGTTAGTCGCTAAGTTGTGTCCAACTCTTGGGACCCCATGGACTGTAGCCTGCCAGACTCCTCAGTCCATGGGATTCTCCAGGCAAGAATGCTGGAGTAGATTGCCATTCCCTTCTCCAGGGGATCTTTCCAACCCAAGAATCGAACCCAGGTCTCTGGCATTGCAGGAAGATTCTTTACCAACTGAGCTATGAGGGAAGCCCAAGAAGAGCATGGAGATGGGGTCAGTACAGTTCAGTTACTCAGTCGTGTCTGACTCTTTGTGACCCCATGAACCACAGCACTCCAGGCCTCCCTGTCCATCACCAACTCCCAGAGTCTATCCAAACCCATGTCCATTGTGTCAATGATGCCATCCAACCATCTCATCCTCCAAGGTCCCCTTCTCCCCTCAATCTCTGCGAGCATCAGGGTCTTTTCAAATGAGTCAGCTCTTCCCATCAGGTGGCCAAAGTATTGAAGTTTCAGCTTCAACATCAGTCCTTCCAATGAACACCCAGGACTCATCTCCTTTAGGATGGACTGATTGGATCTCCTTGCAGTCCAAGGGACTCTCAAGAGTCTTATCCAACACCACAGTTCAAAAGCATCAATTCTTCGGCGCTCAGCTTTCTTCACAGTCTAACTCTCACATCCATACATGACCACTGGAAAAACCATAGCCTTGACTAGATGGACCTTAGTTGGCAAAGTAATGTCTCTGTTTTCAATATGCTGTCTGGGTTGGTCATAACTTTCCTTCCAGGGAGTAAGCATCTTTTAATTTCATATCTGCAGTGATTTTGAAGATGGGGTAGGTCGAGATTTTGACCGTTTCTCACTAATAAAGAAAAACTGTCACATACATTAGCCATCAGATTCTTATTCCAAAGTTCTGTGATCAAGGAAATAGAACCCAAAAGCAGAGGACATAAGTAAGATGCGGAGAAATACAGACCCCCAAATACTTTCTATAGTTTTTTTTTTTTTCCCCAGAAGAAAGAGCTCACAAAATCAGTCCACAGAGAAGTCACAGTCACCCACTGAAAAGCAAAAAATTCAGTCAGTTAGCTCATAAACACAATGCTAAAAAACCGGTGTGATCGTGTTTCCACTCTTTTGTTTAAAGGCTGTTTGCTTCTGTGGTCGTGGCGGTGCCATGTAAATGCAGAGGACTCAGGAATGAAAGGTGGAATCAGCGCCTCGCTGCTCCAGGTGCTCTCCCTGCCTCTCTGAGCCTCTGAGTGTACCTGCTGCCAGGCACAAGCCCCTTCCCTGACCTCCCCATCACGATATGACAGACCTTGGGGGAAATGAAGGGACATTCTAAAGCAAAAATAACCCTGACACTTTTATAGTCAAAAGTGTCAGAGCTCGGACGTCAGTGGTAAATTCAGAAGAGTCGGTAATGTATTTTGTGTCTGCATTTACTGACATTTGGTGGTTATTCCATATGAAAGTTATTTAAAGGTACTATTGCATTGCAATTTAATCACTATTGTATCTTTATATAATATATCTTTATTATATCTTTAGCTTGGGTCGCACAGAGTCGGACACGACTGATGTGACTTTGCAGCAGCAGCAGCATACTATTACAAACTTGCTGGGCCACACTAAATAAGTCATATCAATGCTTTATTTAATACAGAGGTATTTATGCCATTAGACAAAAGTCACTTTCCAAGGTGCCTTCTGCTCCTAACACCGAAGCAATTTAACTTTAATCTCAGCTAATCAGAGGGTGAAATAGTCGTTTTCACTGGAAAGAGAATCTTTGCAGATTTATGTACTGTATTCTTTATTTTGGAAAATCTTCAGTTCTATGCAGAATAAACTTGGAGGCAAGAGATTAGCCAACAAGATATTTCAGTAATCCTCATTCAAAGATGAGAAGGCTGTGGAATAATATGAGCTTTAATAAATACATAAGCATGATTTTTTTAATTAAATTTATTTATTTTTTTAATTACAATACTGTATTTGTTTTGCCATACATTGACACGAATCAGCCATAGGTGAACACAATCTCCCAATGCCGAAGCCCCCTCCCACCTCCCACCCCGCATCCTCTGCCTGAATCATCCTGTGCATCAGCCCCATGCATCCTGCATCCTACACCAAACATAGATTAGTGCTTCGTTTCTTACAGAAAAATACACATGCTTCACTGCCATTCTCCCAAACCATCCCACCCTTTCCCTCTCCCTCAGAGTCCAAAAGTCCACTCTATACCTCTGTGTCTCTTGTTGTCTCACATATAGGGTCATCATTACTGTCTTCTAAATTCCATATATATGTGTCAGTATACTGTATTGGTATTTTTCTTTCTGGCTTACTTCACTCTGTATAATCGGTTCCAATTTCATCCATCTCATTAGAACTGAGTCAAATTTATTCTTTTTAAGGGCTGAGTAGTATTCCATAGTGTATATGAACCACAGCTTTCTTATCCATTCATCTGCTGATGGACATCTAGGTTGCTTCCATGTCCTGGCTATTATAAACAGCGCTGCAATGAACATTGGGGTACATGTGTCTCTTTCAATTCTGGTTTCCTCAGTGTGTATGCCCAGCAGTGGGATTGCTGGGTCATAAGGCAGTTCTGTTTGCAATTTTTTAAGGAATCTCCACACTGTTTTCCATAATGGCTGTACTAGTTTGCATTCCCACCAGCAGTGTAATTATCTGTATGTGGAGAGTGGCCAGATGCAAAACAATAGCTTTGCCATATGAGTATATCCTATCTACATTATATAAAAATGGCCAAGTACAAAATAATTGTATTAACATATCCCTCATAGTCTATATGGATTATATCATAGTTAGAAATATGGTGACAAAATTATATTCACTTTGAAACTAATAATAAATTCATTCTTAATAAGGTATATATAAATATGATTAGTGTCAAACACATATGAAGAAAACTGCAAGACACTGCAGAAGGAAAAAGTAAAAATTTAAATCAACAGGAAAACATGACTGGATGAAAATACTTAATACTAGACAGTCATTACCTTTTTCCAAATTAATTTATAATAGTACACTAAAAATTCCATAAGGAAAATTTCATAAGATACTCAAGGTTTATATTTAAAAGCATGAACATATAGTAAATAATTAAAGATAGTCACTAATAAATGATTTTAAGTATAATTAGAGTGTCTAAATATAAAATTAAAATAGGAAAATTAATATCAGTGATACAAAGATAAATTAGGTAAAATAATGGGGTAGAATGGAAAGCCCAGAAATCTGAATTTATGGAAATATTTAGTAGATTGCAGAATTAACTTTTCAAATTTGCAGAGGAAGTATAAGTTATTTAGTAAATGTTCCTAGAGTGGTTGGTTTAACTCTTTGGGGAAAATATCAATATTACATGTCTTCATGCTGCTGCTGCTGCTAAGTCCTTTCAGTCGTGTCCTACTCTGTGCGACCCGTAGACGGCACCCCCCTAGGCTCCCCTGTCCCTGTGATTCTCCAGGCAAGAATATTGGAGTGGGTTGCCATTTCCTTCTCCAATGCATGAAAGTGAAAAGTGAAAGTGAAGTCGCTCAGTCGTGTCCGACTCTTAGCAACCCCATGGACTGCACCCTACCAGGCTCCTCCGTCCATGGGATTTTCCAGGCAAGGGTACTGGAGTGGGGTGCCATTGCCTTCTCCAACATGTCTTCATACCTTATTCTAAAGTATCAGTTCAGTTCAGTCACTCAGTATTGTCCGACTTTTTGCAATCCCATGAATCATAGCACGCCAGGCCTCCCTGTCCATCACCAACTCCCTGAGTTCACTAGACTCATGTCCATCGAGTCAGTGATGCCATCCAGCCATCTCATCCTCTGTCGTTCCCTTCTCTTCCTGCCCCCAATCCCTCCCAGCCTCAAAGTCTTTTCCAGTGAGTCAACTGTATGCATGAGGTGACCAAAATACTGGAGTTTCAGCTTTAGCATCATTCCTTCCAAAGAAATCCCAGGGTTGATCTCCTTCAGAATGGACTGGTTGGATTGCCTTGCAGTCCAAGGGACTCTCAAGAGTATTCTCCAACACCACAGTTCAAAAGCATCAATTCTTAGGCACTCAGCTTTCTTCACAGTCCAACTCTCACATCCATACATGACCACAGGAAACACCATAGCCTTGACTAGATGGACCTTTGTTGGCAAAGTAATGTTTCTGGTTTTTAATATGCTGTCTAGCTTGGTCATAACTTTCCTTCCAAGGAGTAAGTGTCTTTTAATTTCATGGCTGCAGTCACCGTCTGCAGTGATTTTGGAGCCCCCAAAATAAAGTCTGACACTGTTTCCACTGTTTCCCCATCTATTTCCCATGAAGTGATGGTACTGAATGTTGAGCTTTAAGCCAACTTTTTCACTCTCCTCTTTCACTTTCATCAAGAGGCTTTTTAGTTCCTCTTCACTTTCTGCCATAAAGGTGGTGTCATCTGCATACCTGAGGTTATTGATATTTCTCCCGGTAATCTTGATTCCACCTTGTGTTTCTTCCAGTCCAGCGCTTCTCATGATGTACTCTGCATACAAGTTAAATAAGCAGGGTGACAATATACAGCCTCGACATACTCCTTTTCCTATTTGGAGCCAGTCTATTGTTCCATGTTCAGTTCTAACTGTTGCTTCCTGACCTGCATACAGATTTCTCAAGAGGCAGGTCAGGTGGTCTGATATTCCTATCTCTTTCAGAATTTTCCACAGTTTATTGTGATCCACACAGTCAAAGGCTTTGGCATAATCAATAAAGCAGAAATAGATGTTTTTCTGGAACGCTCTTGCTTTTTCCATGATCCAGCGCATGTTGGCAATTTGATCCCTGGTTCCTCTGCCTGTTCTAAAACCAGCTTGAACATCAGGGAGTTCACGGTTCACATATTGCTGAAGCCTTTCTTGGAGAATTTTGAGCATGACTTTACTAGCATGTGAGATGAGTGCAATTGTGTGGTAGTTTGAGCATTCTTTGGCATTGCCTTTTTTGGGGATTGGATTGAAAACTGACCTTTTCCAGTCCTGTGGCCACTGCTGAGTTTTCCAAATTTGCTGGCATATTGAGTGCAGCACTTTCACAGCATCACATTTTAGGGTTTGAAATAGCTCAACTGGAATTCCATGTATATATTCCATATAGTCCATATAGCTAAAGCTTCAAATTGATAGGATATTTTATTACCTGGTTTGCAAAATTATTTTAATGATAATTTTTATTTTTGTGAACAGCTGTAACAAAGTAACATAATCATCAATTTCTGGTGGGATTTTACCACCAAGAGCAGCAAGTGTAGTTCGTTTTGACCAATGACCCAAGTTTTAGGAGTTTATCCCAAAAAGCAATTAGCAATCTATAAAAGAAAAAAATGTACATGAAACCTCATTTCACCACTGTATACTAGGGTGTAAAATTGAAAAGGACCTAAATGTCACAAATAAAAGATTGTTTAATTAAATCATGATATCACCAAAAAACTAAATATTATGTACCCACTAGAATGATGCATTAAAAACTTGCCTAAAGTCCATTATTATCTTTATTTGAAAATTATCGAGTCAATGTCAAAGGTTATAAAGTAGAGGCCTAGAGGCCAAGTCTGTCCACACAATAGACTCGTTTTGCTTGCTTCTCAGTATTTCATAACACTGAGCCAAGATTTGTAAATTAGGAGAACACACATAGAAATCCAGATTTCCAGTGTATCTTTACAATTCTGAACACCTAACAATATTGTGACCACATTTCAGCCTCAACTGGGACTGGACAGTGGAAGTTCTCCTCTCTGTCCCCACAAGGCCCACCAGCCAGGAACATGCTTTTCTCACTCTTCCAGTTCCCTACCTTGCCCCACTGAGACAGCGAACTGACCTCTACCATGTGATCTGAAACTTTTAAAGTTAAACGTGTGTATAGGTGAATATATTCATTGTATGCTCATGTGTGTGCATATAGGAAGATATACAACAAAATTTCAATAGAAATTAAACTTCACAGGCACCGTTGTGTAAGGTCTTTGACAACAAGAAACAAGTGAACATTATTCACTATTTTATCCCTTGAATTTAGGTAAAAGAAAATTATTGTTGAATGATCAGGTAAGGAAGATAATAGCTCTTATGTGTCATGTATAAATAATTCAGAGTCTTTTTTCCTTTTGCTTTGCATTTCTAATGTACTAACTTTAAAATAAGAAGGAAAATTCAAAATAATTTGTACTTTTTAATATACAAGGGCAGAGGGAAGTCTGTAAGCAACGGAAAATATCTCTTAAATAAATCTCATGTATTTGTAAAGTAAAAAGAAAACCACACCATTAGTTGATATGATGCAGAAATCCTTGGCACTGAATTCTACTGTGTATAATACAAAACACAATACAAGAGCCAATTGATTCTTGTCTGATTTTGTACTTTTGTTTTGATTTCTCCAATATACCCTTCCTTACTCTCTGCAAAGTGCTGCGTATCTCAAACACACCCTTTCTAAGAGCCTTCCTCTCACTTCCCTCCTTTGTTGCTGGGATACTTAGACAATAATTATAATGATACTATCAAACCAGCATGTAAGTCACTGAATGATAATTTCTAGTCTGTCCACTAAGTAAGTCCAGGATGAAATCACCAGCACAGAGGTGTCAGTTAATTGAGGAATCAGACAGCTAGAGAGACCAGACTATGTGAGAAAATACCCTTATCCCAAGGACAAATCTTTGCTCTGACATTGGAAAGAATACACAAATAAATTTGCCAAGTAAATTGCTTTCCTTCCCTAATACATGATCTCTTGCTCTAGTGCTAAAGCCCCCCCCTTTTTTTTAATGAGTTGGTAGGTAAATATGGAGCTAGATTGAGAGAATTAGTTCATGCTTGTACTTTTTCAATACTGAGAGTGAAATGAAGATACAGATAGCAATTTGAATCTAATTTGCAAGCTTGCATGGATGAAAAGTCACAGAGGGAAGCTGAGATGTACCAGGATGTTGGGGGTGGATGGCGTGGTGACAGTGAGTGACAAAACCAGCTGACACAGAGCAGAGGCCTCGTCAATAAGTACATCAAAACCAGAATATTATAAACTCAAGACAGAGCAGTTTTCTCCCTGTAGTTACATGCAGTACAATAGTGAGGAAAATATAGATCTAAGGCAAAGCCACTGATGATCATTTCTGACCTCCCAGTCATCACCATATGGATCCTAAGAAAATTAAAATAAAGTTAGTTAGTTAGTTAAGTTGCTCAGTCGTGTCCAACTCTTTGCGACCCCATGGACTGCAGCCCACCAAGCTCCTCCATCCATGGGATTCTCCAGGCAAGAATCCTGGAGTGGGTTGCCATTTCCTTCTCCAGGGGATCTTCCCGACCCAGGGATCAAACCCAGGTCTCCTGCATTAGAGGCAGACGCTTTAACCTCTGAGCCACCAGAGTCCTACAATGCATTTAAGCTGAAAGAGACATTGAAGTTGAACATTCTCACTGCACAGAGGACAAAAATCAAATTCAGGGAGGCAAGTACTATCTCCTGAAGGAGCCTGCAGATAATTTAACATCCCAGACCCCTGCTCTTTTCGTGAGTTTGGACTAACACTGCTGTTTAAAAACAAAGAGATCAATATGTGAAATGGCGTGAGTGGAGTGGTTATGTCTACAGTTGGTTGGCTTGAATTCCTGAAATAGATGTCATCATTCATAACTGAAAATTTTTCTCTTGAGATGAAGCAGATTCAAAATGGAAACCCCTCCCAGACAGTGTCCCCCAAGTTCCTAAATTAAAATAAGAAAACACACACATAGGAGAATACAATAGGACCAGTCAATAGCCAGCTAAAAGGAAGTAAAACAGGTAGGTTTTGGGGTGAAAGTAAGGGCTGCAAGGGAGTTTCCTCAGTCATTCAGCTGCCAATATCAGACAGCACCAAATCTTAAAATTAGAGGAAACCTTCATTCAGATAAATTGATAATTTTGAGCCAAGGCTTATGTCACATGTTAGGTTTGTTTAATTCGGTCATTAAACTGTACAATTCACACTATTTTATATTTATATCTTTCTTTTCTTTGTCATGTATTTATTTTTCATCATATAGCATAAAATGGGAAACATTTGAATTATTATTAATAAAGTCATTTACTGTTTATTATTCTTCAAAAATGCATTAATAGTAAATGGTAGGCTTACGGGTGGCTCAGAGGTAAAGACTCCACCTGCAATGCAAGAGACACAGGATACATGAGTTTGATCCCTGGGTTGGGAAGATCCTCTGGAGAAGAGCATGGCAACCCACTCTAGTGTTCTTGCCCAGAGAATCCCATGGACAGAGGAGCCTGGCGGGCTACAGTCCATAGGGTGGCAAAGAATCAGACACGACTGAAGGAAGTGAGCACACACACAGTCATACGTAACACATGGCACATTTTTGCTCTGACATTCATATCTGATGCCATTTTCTCTACATAACAGGATATATAAAGAGAATACATAGCACAGACTGTCTTTCTAATATGCACACTGCTACTATCTGGCAACTTAAGATCCTTTTCTGGTTCATGTTTGTGAACAAGAAACAGTTATTAGCAAATTTACTTATTATAAATTTGTAGAATTCAGTAATAAATGGTGATTATTTGAGAGAGGTTGTGATTTCATGAAATTGTCCTCATATGGATAAGTAGAGGAAAGAAAGTGAAAATGAAAGTCGCTCAGTCATGTCCAATTCTTTGCGACCCCTATAGTCCTTGGAATTCTCAAGGCCAGAATACTGGAGTGGGTAGCCTTTCCCTTCTCCAGGGGATCCGCCCAATCTAGGGATCAAACCCAGGTCTCCCACATTGCAGGCAGATTCTTTACCAGCTGAGCCACAAGGGAAGCTATGCAATTCACGTGAGCTTAGAAAGTTCAAGAATATACTTTTTAAATAACAGAAAGTAGTTAAACAACAGTTCCAACAGACCTATTGTACTGTTGGCAATTTTGCAAACTATGAAAGTAATTCTCTTTTCACCTTTGCTCCCAACCTAATCAAAGCTAACTTTAAGCTTTTAATTATTGTTTTCATTGTTTGGTAGCTAAACCATGTCTGACTCTTTTGTGACTCCATGGACTGTAGCCCACCAGGCTTCTCTGTCCATGGGATTTCCCAGGCAAGAATACTTGAATGGGTTGCCATTTCCTTCTCCAGGGAATCTTCCTGACCCAGGGATCAAGCACATATCTCCTGCATTGCAAATGGATTCTTTACCACTGAGCCACCAGGGAGAATTTTATTTATGCCTGTAGATGAACGTTGAGGATCCTTGGCTAGTATGCTTGGTTTAAATTCCTTTGTGTTATTTAATTCTTGGAATGGATCTGCTGAGAGGGTATTTTCACTACATAAGCATTGAGAAAACTTACTCTTGTAGAATTTAGAAGCTTACTAAAACTTTAGAATGGGCTTATGTGCCCAGATTGGAATTTTGGATTGTCAAAGGAAGGTATTCAAATTATGATGGGAAGGTTAGGCTCAGCCAAGGCTGAAGCCAGAGACAGAGGCAATGAGAAAAATTAACTTGAAATTGAAATCTAGTTATATATCCTGGTCAATGACATTTCATGATACCAGCTTGATCAACATTATCAATAGTTTATTATAATATCTAACATAAGTGATCTTCACTGTTATGGGGTCTCCATTTATCAGTCTCTGTACTCCTCAGGTCCTCTGCTATACCCCACCTTTCTCATACTCCATAGATAGCTTTTTGAAAGTTTCCCAAACACCCAGTTCCCTGACATCCCCAAAACTAATGGAATCTACTCTGATCCTTAACCCTTCTCTCCTTTTCGCAATACTAAGTCTGGGGCTATTCTCTTTTCATATTGCCCATATACCATTCTTTTCTGCTTTCTTAAGCTCTTGCTTCACCAATGGAATTGATTGTTCTTAATTGTTTAGACCCGCAATCACCAGGATTTTCTTCTTTTCAACTTGTCATCCTTTTTTAAGCATCTAAACAAAATATTTTTGAAGACTTCCCTAATCTTTCTTTGAAATCATCTCCCCACCCCCACCTTTGCTTTACCATTGAGATACAAAATAGAAGTCTGTCTATTCTGTTTCTCTTATCTATCCAAACCCTGACCATGAACAGTACTACATTTAATGATTTCTCATTTTCTGGATTTTATATTCAACTTCCACTTTATTACCATTTGCTTGAACACGATTTTTATTTTTCTTATTTAGCCTCAACATGTGAGAATTTTATTTGGGTTCTGTAAATCCACCGAGTCTTTTAAAGTAGCCATTTAAAGGTTTGTTTTCAGTTGAGTAAGAATCTGTAGTTTATAGTAAGAAAAAAGAAGCTAGCTATAGTCAGCTCTTAAAAACTTGGTTATCAAACTTGGAATTATATGTAAACAGAAATTAAACTTTATTCAAGTGGCTCCCAATCTTTATTTTAAAACACATTTTGGAAATCTGAGGGTGTACTAGACATTGTGCCAAAAATATTGAAAATTCACCCCATTCCATTTCACAGTCCCTGTCCCCCAACATGCCTCTTTTGAGGATTTCTGTAGTTGAGATACTTTATCTTCCCTCCCTTTTCCCTAAGATAGGGCCATGCCAGTGTGACTTTCTGCTTTGTGCACTGTCATTTGTTATTTTAATAACAATACTAAAAAGAAAAAGAAAACACAACATGTAGCAAATTGAGTCAAGCATCACCTTTCAGCTTTATAGTGGGTTCTGAAAGAACCAAACAAGGGAAGCGCCAGAGGCAGGCTGCTCACAAGTTACATTCCTAAATGCAGACACAGAACTGAGGATATTTTATTATGAAGAGCAGACACTGAGAGGCTGCCTACAAATGAGTCTTTCCTTGGAACACTTGGACAAAATGTTTCCATTCCAATAGCCAAGCATGAACCAGAGTGGAGACGGATTGAGAGACGCATAGATGCCATACCCAGAGTAAGGCTGGGAAGTACACCATGGCACACTGGGGGTCCTTCTCGGCAGGCTGGGGTGAGCTGTCTCAGTCCGCAGAGACTGTCAGTGCAATGCGCCCTAACCCCTCATCTTGCTGTTGGAGGTCAGCTCTAACCTATTCATGACCCCTGGATTTTAAGATGATGAGGCTGCCTCTGCTGCCTGTGGAATAATATTTCTAAATAAATGTTTTATATATAGTAACCATAACATAAAGAGAGATTCCTATTTCTAGCCAGTCCCTGGTAGCTCAGATGAGAAAGCGTCTGCCTGTAATGCAGGAGACCCGGGTTCAGTTCCTGGATTGGGAAGATCCCCTGGAGAAGGAAATGGCAACCCACTCCAATACTCTTGCCTGGAAAATTCCATGGACAGAGGAGGTTGGTAGGCTACAGTCCAAGAGGTCGCAAACACGACTGAGCAACTTCACTTTATTTCTGGCCAGTCGTGGGAGAGGAATAGAATGACAGTAGAGACTGAGAAATTGACCCCTCATGATCATCCCTCAGACAACCTGTGCTATCTCTTACTTGGGAGGCTTACTGAAGAAAAGGTGGATGAAGGACAGAGTGAATAAACGTGTAGCACATAAGAATTCACAAGAAATAGCATGGTAAACAATAAAAGGCCTAGAAAAACTCAAGAAAGCTAGCATTTGGCAGAATGAATACTCTATTTTTGTTTTGTTGTTAGAAAGTATTCTCATTCAATTAGCAGAACTGCTGAGTTAAGTTTTAAAAATAGTGTTTTTTTTAAACAGCATTTAGAGAATGTGGTAAATGTAAGTCACAGATTCATTTTATACATATTCATAAAGCATATGACCACGTTGCTCTACACATTTAAGTTCAGACAGCTAGAAACTAGCAGAGATAGTTTTCAGTCTCGAGTTTGTCTCCAGCATCCAGAAGCCCATCATGGATACCTGACTATAAAAGCTACAGAGAGAAAAGCTAGACCCACCCGGAAGGAGCAAGGAGGCCAGCCCTCTGCCAGCACATCTCCCAGAGGGAAATGTAGGCCCGGTGGGTCTTTGCTGCTCTCTCCCTCAAGAGGAAGTGACACTTTATGAGAAATTTTCCTTAGACTATTAGCATTTTCAGAGCAGAGACATTCTTTCACTTGTTCTTCAAGGGATCAATATCCGTTCTTCTTCAGCTAATGCACTGACAACTGGCACATAATCGGTTAAATGAAGGAATCCAGGGCAGCTTCTCATAGCTTCCTATTTCCACTGATTTTACAGTGTTTCAGAAATGAGTTAATTACCTACAGAACCCTCTTCTAACACGTTCTCTTAGAGGTCCAACTATGTGTAACCCTATCTCAGCAGACAGCGCAAACAAACTGCTTTGCTGATGGTACGATTGTGCTTGAAGGACAGAGCATCCTGCCTAGCAGATTTATGCATGAATCTCAATCCATTTACAGTTTATTTGACAATCTTTTCTTCTCATGCATTATTTAGGTCCAGGCATTGTATGTAAATATCACTATAACATATACTGCTCCAAGTTAACCACTTTTTCCACTAACATAGTAGGGATAAGGCATATAATTTGTGTGAGGGTAATGATTAGCCAAGATGGTATAGTTTGAAAAAATAGGTGTTATTTTTGTCATAGCCTTCATACTGGGTTTGGTCAACATGGAAATTGCTTCTTGGGGAAAAGGAATGGTTAAGCCCTATAATTCTAGCTCCCTCTGAATAAGACTTCTGATTTTTCAGTGTTTGGAGAGTCTGAAGGTGAGGAGTTCAGTTCAGTCACTCAGTCTGACTCTTTGTGACCTCATGGACTGCAGCACGCCATGCTTCCCTGTCCATCACCAACTCCCGGAGCTTGATCAAACTCATGTCCGTCGAGTCAGTGATGCCATCCAACCATCTCATCCTCCGTCATGCCCTTTTCCTGCCTTCAGTCTTTCCCAGCATCAGGGTCTTTTTCAATGAGTCAGTTCTTCGTAACATTTTTGGCCAAAGTATTGGAGCTTCAGCTTCAGCATCAGTCCTTCCAATGAATATTCAGGATTGATTTCCTTTAGGATTGACTAATTTGATCTCTTTTCTATCCAAGGGACTCTCAAGAGTCTTCTCCAACACCACAGTTTAAAAGCATCAATTCTTTGGCTTTCAGCTTTCTATAGGTTCCAAGTCGCATAGCCATGCATGACTACTGCAAAAACCATAGCTTTGACTATATGGACATTTGTCAGCAAAGTAATGTCTGTGCTTTTTATATGCTATCTAGTTTCATCATAGCTTTTCTTCCAAGGAGCAAGTATCTTAATTTCAAGGCTGAGGTCACCATCTGCAGTGATTTTGAGCCCAAGAAAATAAAGTCTCACTTTTTCCATTGTTAACCCATCTATTTGCCATGAAGGTTTGGAACCAGATGCCATGATCTTCATTTTTGAATGTTGAGTTTTAAGCCAACTTTTCACTCTCCTCATTCACTTTCATCAACGGGCTCTTTAGTTCCTCTTTGCTTTCTACCATAAGGGTGGTGTCATCTGCATATCTGAGGTTATTGATGTTCTTCCCAGGAATCTTTTCTAGCTTATGCTTCATCCAGCCTGGTTTTTACATGATGTACTCTGCATAGAAACTAAATAAGCAGGGTGACAATATACAGTGTTGGCATACTCCTTTCCCAGTTTGAAACCAGTTGATTGTTCCATGTCCAGTTCTAACTGTTACCTCTTGACATGCATTCAGGTTTCTCAGGAGGCAGTAAGGTGGTCTGGTATTCCCGTCTCTTTAAGAATTGTCCATGATTTGTTGTCATCCACACAGTCAAAGGCTTTAGCATAATCAATGAAGTGGAGGTAGATGTTTTTCTGAAATTATCTTACTTTTTCTATGATCCAACAGATGTTGGCAATTTGATTTCTGGTTCCTCTGCCTTTTCTAAATCCAGCTTGAACAACTGAAAGTTCTCAGTTCACATAGTGTTGAAGCCTGTCTTGAAGAATTGGGAGTCAGAGAATTTAAATACATAGTTGGGCTTGAATTTATGGTGTTGGGAGAAGAAAGGGGGTGGGATTGGGGGAACAGAGATTTAAGACAGCATGTGATGACCTATGTGACTCATGTATCACGTATGGTAAATTATGTCATGATTTAGCCAGTATTATCAAGAAGAAAGTGGTTTCATTTTAATCAGGTAGGAGAATCGACTGTCCTGATTTACCACATAAAATTCTTCATTCTCTCTGGCCAATTTGCTTTATTTTAACTCTAAATTAGTGCTTTGGATACAAAAAATCCTTGCCGAGTTGATGTAGCTTTTTATGTTTCCTCATCCCAATTGGCATTAGATCATTTAGTAAAGACTTTAATCTGCTTCATGCTCTGATTTCTCACATTTTAGTGGGATAATACTGTGGTCATTTTGATCTGTTCTAGAAATAGGCTGCAATCAGACTCTGAGGAAACAATCATTTTATATTTCGATTGGAAACAATAAAAATAGTTGCTGCCCATTACTCTCTACACTTCGTTACTACTTTATTTTTATAGCTTTATTGACTCTGGTATGAATCATCAGTATATGAGGCCTGTGTCATTTCTGTCATTGAAAAGTTAGGAAACCCAAGAGTCAACCTTTTGGAGTCCTTTGTTCTCTTGGAATCTGTATCCGTTCTAGGTTTTAGTACCAGAGGAATGATGATGTCAGCTAAGCTTACACTGTGGGTGCATTTGTTTTCAGAGGTTATAGCCAAGAAAATTTTGTCTGTAAAATATAATCCACTTACCTTTACTTTTCATATGTGCATTTTTATGAAAAGAGCAACGCATGCATTAACTTTTTTTTCTTTCCATAAGCAGTGCAACCTTAAGCAGAGATATGCTTAAAATAAATACTAGATTCCTAAATACAACTAAGTGTCCTTTTCTCCACTTACCTTTTATAAGTGTCTTATCTAAATTTGCATTTTATTTATAGTCAGAAGAAATTTCACTTCTTCCTATACCTCCTAATCCTTTCTAATCCCATTTATTCTTAACAATTCCAGTTTGTTCTTCAGAGGAAACTATTAACTTACTTTTTAACTTCTCTCTGAGCCTGAACTACTTGTCATTCCTCTCTTCAAAGCTGTCCTTGAGTTCTGTCCAAAGTTCCATGTTGCCTTGTGCTTGTGCTCAGCTTTCAACAGAAGGCACGTGCACCATTGAAAAGAATCTCTGAAGGGATGTATTGTTTGAAATTGCTCAGCTTCTCTAGAACAACAGCTTTCAATCTAGAATTTTCTATCAGAGTCATAACAAGTCTCAATCCCTCTGAAAATCTGATTCACATGTTTAATTCAAGCAATGAATTAACTAATTTAGAGTTATTAAACCAGCAGCCTGCCGACTAGGAAAAGACAAAACAAAATACAGAAAGCCGACTATACAAATTTCCAACTTCTCAAGATGGTAAGAAAGACACAGGCATCAATTCAAATACAGCTGCTTAATCATATACAACTTTCAGTAGCTCTTCAAGAATTGCTTCCATTTTTCCTTTTACTTCTTGTCCTTGTGAAGACATAACAACCTTTAGAGAGAAGGCTTTCTCCACTTTCACTCAAGTTTGGTTTAGAACACACTATTTTGTTTGCCGTATTTACTGAATGATGTTGATCATCAGTGTTGGAGTTCAGTCAAATTCCTGGTACAGAAAAGGAAGGGGGCTGGAGTACTTATTCAGATGGAATTTCATTTTAAAAAGTCAAAAGGATGATCTATTCCAAATTGTGCTCTGTTTATATTTACCCACACTGCTTTTTCTTTTTGGCAGGAGGTGTTGTGTTTAAAAAAAAAAAAAAAAAGATAACTAAAAGGAGGCACAGACATATAAATAAGGACAAGAGTACTAGTTAAATAGTTGTTAGCTCTCTTTCCCTCTTAGTCATGACATTCTTCTAGAGTAAGTGCTGTTTAGAATGTGCTTTGAAGAAGACAGGAGATAGCTTGGCAAACAGGGAATGGAAGTTTGTTCCAGCATCACTAAGAATAGTATTATTTTTGACAGGCAGCCAAAACTGCAAACATGTTTACAATAAGGACTTAGAAATTCTTGAAGATTTTCACACTGAAAAAAATTCATGAATTCTTTTGTATTTGTACTAATGTGGGGATCAAACTGCTGTTTCAGCTACTTTCATGCTTATTTACCGTTTGCTTTTACATTTTTTTCCGTTTTTCAAATGAAAGTTCAACTTGCATTCAGTGAAGTGCACAAAACTTAAGGCTTGATAAATGCAATGTTTTCAGTGAGACTTTTCTTTTTAAAAATGTTTTACGTAATGCATATCTGCTAAAGTCTGCAATACCGTGCTGTAATTTTCTAAATGAGAAAAACTCTACACATTGCTTTCAGAATACTTTCAACACGTCTTTTCAGATATAATTAAAAGCTCAGTGTAGGTGAGTCAATGGCTAATTTTTATTTTGTGTTTCTGAACCTGCAGGTGGTCAGGCCTGATGCACTGGGGTAGGTGTCCACCAAAGTACATCATACTTTCCTGAGAAATATTATGTACAATCTTGAGAACACAGTAAAAAAAAAAAAAGTCACATAAAGCAAATGGTTAAGGAAAGGAATAAAATAGAAGTAAAAGGGAGAGAGAAATATTAGGAAAGTTTTCCAGGAAGCCTTCTGTAATTTTCTACATGGATTCTTAGACCTGTCACTTGTCATTGTTTTAATCCAGGGCTGTTTTACGTAACTGGATATTTCATCAGCATTTTGTGTGTCCTCTAGATTATAAACTCTTTGTGGACAAGAATATGTTCTCTCTCTTCTTTTTTTTTTTTTTGATTTGTTTCGTCACTCATTACTCCTTCACAGCGATCCTCCACAGCCCTTGAAGGCAAATGAAGATCTGTTCATAACAGAAATTCAGTAAGATGTTTTAGAATCAAGAAAGAATCAGAGAAAGCTCTGGTTTCCTAGCAGGGTTGCCAGCACTCCTTAAGGCCACGACTCCCACTATAGCCACTCATGTGAGCGAGATTCAGGAGCTCCTAAAAGCTCTCAGTATACGTATTGACTGCTATTGTGTCACTTGAAAGAAAACCCGATTAAAGGGAAAGAAGTGGAAATTGACTCCACTTCGCCCTGATGCCAAAAAAGTACCAGAGTGTGGAATGTCAATATTATCAGCTAGTAGAGCTGCACTGTCTCTGGAAAAAACTCTTCTTTTCCTGTAAGTAAAATTGAAAGACTTTCAAGATTTGTACGCATCATCACAGTATCCACAAATTTTATCATCTACTGCATCAGTATCAAAACCCTGTATGTTGAAACCTTTCTTTAGAGAAAAGGGACTTTGTTTCCCAAGACTTCCTTAAAAGGTCTTTCCCCAATTCTCTTCATTATTTTTCTCTCTAAAACCATCTTTAGCCAGAGTGATTGTTCATTGATGTACGAATAATTTCAGGCCTATTAAATTGCTGTCCCAAAGGTTTGAAACATTAGTGGGACTAATGGAAAGTGTGGAAGATCTAAAACAGAGTATACACTATATACTTCAGTCGTCATTCTTCATGTCAGGAAAGTTGCTGTGTCCAACTCTGCAACCCCATGGACTGCAGCACGACAGGCTTCCCTGTCCATCATCAACTCCGGGAGCTTGCTCAAACATCACTTGAGTGATGCCATCCAACCATCTTATCCTCTGTCAGCCCCTTCTCCTCCTGCCTTCAATCCTTCCCAGCATCGGGGTCTTTTCCAATGAGTTAGTTCTTCGCATCAGAGGGTCAAAGGTTTGGAGTTCAGCTTCAGCATCAGTCCTTCCAATGAGTATTCAGGACTGATTTCCTTTAGGATGGACTGGTTAGATCTCCTTGCAGTCCAAGGGACTCTCAAGAGTCTTCTCCAACACTGCAGTTCAAAAATATCATTTCTTCGGCACTCAGCTTTCTTTGTAGTCCAACTCTCACATCCATACATGACTGCTGGAAAAACCATAGCTTTGACAAGATGGACGTTTGTTGGCAAACTATTTTTGGGAGCCCCCAAAATAGTCTCTCACTGTTTCCATTGCATCCCCATCTATTTACCACGAAGTGATAGGATTGGATGCTGTGCTCTTCGTTTTCTGAATGTTGAGTTTTAAGTCAGCTTTTTCACACTCCTCTTTCACTTTCATCAAGAGGTTCTTTAGTTCTTCTTCACTTTCTGCCATAAGGCTGGTGTCATCTGTGTATCTGAGGTTATTGATATTTCTCCCAGCAATCTTGACTCCAGCTTGTGCTTCATACAGCCTGGCATTTCACATGATATACTTTGCATAGAAGTTGAATAAGCTAGGTGATAATATACAGCCGTAAGGTACTCCTTTCCTGATTTGGAACCAATCTGTTGTTCCATGTACAGTTCTAACTGTTGCTTCTTGACCTGCATACAGGTTTCTCAGGAGGTAGGTAAGGTGGTCTGGTATAGCCATCTCTTGAAGAATTTTCCAGTTTGTTGTGATCCACAGAATCAAAAGCTTTAGCGTAGTCAATAAAGCAGAAGTAGATGTTTTTTCTGGAACTCTCGTGCTTTTTCAATGATCCAACAGATGTTGGCAATTTGATCTCTGGTTCCTCTGCCTTTTCTAAATCCTTTTCTAAATCCAATTGGTGATAATATGGTATTATATTAGCATTTCATTCTTAAGGCAGTGAGGAGATAATCAGTTTAAATAGTTTAAATAGTCTCCTAGAATCCCTGGTGGCTCAGAGTAAAGAATCCACTTGCCAGTGCAGGAGACAGGTTTGCTCCCTGGGTCAGGAAGATACCCTGGAGAAGAAAATCGCAATTTATTCCTATATTCTAGCCTGGAAAATCCCATGGGCAGGGGAGCCTGGCAGGCTACAGTCCATGGGGTCATAAGAGTCAGAAATGACTTACTAAACAAAAACAAATCCTAGACCACCTACTAGTTCCTTGTTCCTAGTATAGTCTTGTTTCTAATGACAGTCTGATATTTTATTTCATCATCCTTATATTTTTTCATGTTTTTTTAATAATAATGGTTATTTTGTATTGACAGCTAGATATCTCGGCATAATATTGTCAAGTGAAATGAAAGTCGCTCAAATAGTGTCCAACGTTTTGCAATCCCATGAACTATAGTCCTTGGAATTCTCCAGGCCAGAATACTGGAGTGGGTAACCATTCCTTTCTCCAGGGGATCTTCTCAACTCAGAGACTGAACCCAGGTCTCCCACACTTGCAGGCATATTCTTTACTAGCTGAGCCACCAGGTAAGCCCAGTATTGTCAAAGTCAGCTTTTAATTATCTCCGGACGGAGTGTGGTGTTCAGCCCTCATGAATACAATTTAAAGGGGCTCCCTGGTGGCTCAGCAGAAAAGAATCTACCTGCACTGTAGGAGCTGCAGGAGATAGGGGTTTGATTTCTAGGTCAGGAAGGTCCCCTGGAAGAGGGCATGGCCACTGGCTCCAGTATTCTTGCCTGAAGAATCCCATGGACAGAGGAGCCTGGTAGGCTACAGTCCATGGGATCGCAAAGAGTCAGACATGACTCTTTGCAAGCACGCATGCACACTTGCAATTTAAAAAGCTAAAATGGGCCTTATTACACAGTCACTTGAGGGAATTTCAGGCCACACTAACTACTGAAGCTGATGTATTTATCCCTAGTGTTTGCTCAGTGATTAGGCTGCTTCTTAGAGATCAATGTCTGAAAGAAAGGGACAATGAAAACCCAGAAGGCTTTGCCATTTTTGGTAATGTGTTTAAATAGCAGAGGAAATTAGAAATCTATGAAAAGTATATATGTTAAGATTACATTTTAAAAGTAAAAGTTAAATAAATGTGAGTGAAGTTGCTCAGTCATATCTGACTCTTTGCTACCCTGTGACTGTAGCCCACCAGGCTCCTCCATCCATGGGATTCTCCAGGAAAGAATCGTGGAGTGGGTTGCCATTTCCTTCTCCAGGGGATCTTCCCGACCCAGGGATCGAACCCAGGTCTCTCGCGTTGCAGGCAGATCCTTTAACCTCCGAGCCATCAGGGAAGCCCTAAATAAGTATAAACAACTGTAAATTCAAGTTTATGTGAATTCTTGTTCTGAAATTTTGTATGCAACTACATATTTTCTTTACTTGGATTCCACTTGTTGTCAATCACAGGCTTCATTTTTTCCAACTTTTAAATTCTTCTAGGAGGCTTTTTAAATAAATCAGCCTCACTTTCCTGGTATGACAGTAGAAAGAATGTGACCGTAGGAGATACCAGAATTTGAACCTTGGCCCTAGTACTTACCAGCTCTGATCATTGTCATATGTAAAGCTGGAAAAGGTGACTGTTGTTTTCAGAGTATTGTGAGAATTAAATAAAATAATGTGCAGAAAACTTTAGCATTTAAGTTACTCATATATTAGTAAGTTTCTTATTAGCTTATTACATTTTGGGTGCATCTATGGAGGTAATTACATATCAGGCATTTTGCCTGACGAGCACAGTGTGGGGAAAAACCCCATTTATTTCATAAAATTTCCACTACATATCCAAATATACATTAGAAATTTTTTAAAAGTCATTTAAATTAGCATTTTCTCTGTAAGAGTTCCAAAAGATTGTCAGTGTTAGAACTTCTACATAATTGGCATTGAAAACTTTTGTGAGTAGTTATAGATCAGTTTACCTGGTGATAGGTTTTTATGATGATGCATTAAAAAATGTTCTAAACCTTAAATGTCACGTAGTTTCATGTGCAGAATATCGCTTAATAACTCTTTATCTTATTGTGAACATCTATCCAAAGTCACAGTATTGGCCTGGACATGATAATCCTCTGTTGTCTAAGCCAATGACCCAACTTAAACTTGGATCAGTTATGGCAGGTCAAAGTGATGAATTTGGGGGCTCACACTGGTCCCTCATAGCTCAGTTGGTAAAGAATCTGCCTGCAATGCAGGAGACCCCGGTTCTATTCCTGAGTCAGCAAGATCTGCTGGGGAAGGGATAGGCTGCCCACTCCAGTATTCTCGGGCTTCCTTTTGGCTCAGCTGGTAAAGAATCCGCCTGCAATGCTGGAGACCTGGATTCGATCCCTGGGTTGGGAACATCCCTTGGCGAAGGGAACAGCTACCCACTCCAGTATTCTGGCCTGGAGAATTCCAGGGACTGTCGGACACAACTGAGCTACTTTCATTTTTGCTTTCACACTGGCCAATAAAACTGTTCCCAGACAAACAAGGAATATTTGTAGCTGAGTCTACAGCCAGGTTCTTTGGGTTTGATTGTTGGTTTAATTCTTAATTACTTGATCTTTAGTTCAATATTTATGAAAAGATGTATAATAAAAAATGATAATTATCCTCAGGAGTTGCTGTGAAGAGTAATCATGCTGAATTTAATATGACTAATAATATCATTGATAATGATAATTTAGTATTACCAGTACCACTATAACCCACATCTCCTCTCTCTTAATCTATTCCACACACACACACACACACACACACACACACACAATTTTCTGTTAACTATTAAGAAACGTGTTTAATTTAAACACATTTAACAATTGTAAATATTAATAGTGTTTATTTAATGTTTGACATTTATAGATCAGAGTTCAGAGACATTGTCTCACTTGACCCTTACCACAAGTCTAGAAGAAAAATAGGGTTGCTATTATTCTTGTTTGAGGAAAAAAAAACAAACACATAGCTAATAAGAGCAGAGATTAGCACCCACAACTTTGCCAAGATAATATTAAACATTCCTCACTGCTACATATGAGGACTCAAGTAGTGAAGCAGCTAAGGACAGAAATTTTCTTCTCCTAAGTTTTGTAGTACTTTCAGAACTTAGTCATAAACTAACATAGTAAAATACAAATGGATTACTATATGTTTGCCATAGTAAGATATTGAACTCTTTAAAGGTCTTCTTCATTGTTGTCTGTTGTGATAATGTTACTTCATCAATGATATAAAATCTGTTGCTTTAATAAAATCTTATGAAGCCCCATCAGAGATAAAAACTTTTACAGAAATGTAAATAACAGAAATGCCTAGAGCTTTACAAAAAGAAAGCTGTTTCTTTAATGGAAAAGAAACAGTACTTGCTAGCTTGTGTATTATGTGGGGAGAAAGGAATGCCGTTCTTCAAATACTTGTGCTTGCTTCTGGGTGAAATGTTTTCCATTTTTACATACAGCATTAGTGAATGCTCAGTCACTCAGTATGGAGAAGGCAATGACACCCCACTTAAGTACTCTTGCCTGGCAAATCCCGTGGACGGAGGAGCCTGGTAGGCTGCGGTCCATGGGGTCGCTAAGAGTTAAACACGACTGAGCAACTTCACTTTCACTTTTTACTTTCATGCATTGGAGAAGGAAATGGCAACCCACTCCAGTGTTCTTGCCTGGAGAATCCCAGAGACGGAGGAGCCTGGTGGGCTGCCGTCTCTGAGGCCGCACAGAGTCGGACACGACTGAAGCAACTTAGCAGCAGCAGCCACAGTCACTCAGGCATGTCCAACTTTTGCACCCCCATGGACTACAGCCCACTAGGCTCCTCTGTCCATGGAATTTTCCAAGCAAGAATACTGGAGTGCATCATAAACAAGCACATAACTCTAAAAGTTTAGAGGCTATGATAGCAACTAAGTATGTTGCTGCTGCTGCTGCTGCTAAGACACTTCAGTCGTGTCCGATTCTGTGCGACCCCACAGACGGCACTATGTTCTACTTGGGTAAGCATTCCAGGATACACAAATGGAATTTGTCTTAGCATCCTCTATTGGATAAAGGATAGATCTCAAGATGGGATAGAAACAGTAACCAACCAAAAGGTAAAGACACTGAATTGAGTTGCAGACATTTACTCACTGGCCTTGAAAACGAGACAATTTGTTAATCTCTTCTTATAGCCTGAATTTACTTCTAAAGATAAAGGGGAGGATAAGACCTGTCCTGTAATTTTATATGGTTATACGTTAATACTAAGTGAGATAACATATGTTTAGAACCGTAGCATTATTTTTTTTTACTCAAGGTTATATTTTTTCAGTTGAAAATGTAAAGCATGCTCATGGCAAACAATACGAAGGGAAAAGAAGAGAGGAAAGAACAAATTACCAAATTAACAATATGAAAAAGGTAGAGTGAGAATCTTGCAGCTTTATGTTATTATAAAGTTTTAGAATGATAATAGTTAGTTATTAGCACAAGTTATGGCAAGAAAGAAATCCCTTATTCATTCTTATAGCTTATTTTCATAAAATAAGAGATCAAGCTAGTTTATTTTTAAGTACTTATATATATATATAACATTCTCCAGAGGAAGTCACCAGAGGAAGCCACCCAAAATACTTTAAACAAAACAAATATTGCTCTATGTTTTATTACAATGAATGTGAAGAATAAAGTGTCAAAAAGATATTGGGACAATAAATATTTGTTACTTTTTAATCAGAGTATTAAAAAAATGAACATTTTGAAATGTACATATAACTCACTTCCAAAAATGTCCATGAATTTATCTAATGAATAGACAAAAGCAAGTTTATAAACAAGTCAGAATTCTTATCTTACTGTTATATTATCTAATAAAGACTCATTAGGATAATGATTGGATAAGTGAAATTATTTTGTACAAATAAATTACATGAATAAACAACTGTATGAATAATGACCAAAAGCAGTGCTATTGAAACAATTCCACTGATTAGGTAAACAGGGGTTGAATTAACAATAACAATTGCTGATCCTATATTAATTCAACAAACATTTTGAGCATCAGTTATGTTTGAGGCGGTGAGTTGGATGGTAGCACTACAAAGACTCAGAAGTCAGAATTCACTATTTTCTTAATGACGAAAGAAAAATACATAGATGGTGTATCAATCGGTGCCATACGGTTCAAAAGTATATACAGGGATCTATAACAATTGAAACCTGAAAGACTACTAACTATATGAAACAAAGTACTCAGCCTTTCTAGTAATCAGAGAAATAGAAATTAAGAGAAAAACAAACAAGCAAAGTACATGTTGGCTTTCTGGGATTGGCAAATATTAGGATACTGCATAATAACAATTGCTTAAAGCTTATTAAGAAATGGAACTTACCTGGTAGGAGGAGGATCCTCTGCAGCTCTCCAAGAGAGTAATATGCTGTTGTCAGAAGAAAGCTTATACCCATTCCTTTGTCCAGTGCCTTGGTCCCTAACTTAGGCTTATATGATAGCAAAATTTGTAACTCAAGTCCATGACACAATAGGAAAATTTTAGTTTCAGCACTATTTCAGGCAGCTTGAGGTTGCAACCTGCATGCCCATCAGTAGAGAAATGTAGAAGAAAAGATGCTATGATTTACTTACTATGGAATTAGGAGCAATACATTTGAAATATCTGGAGCAACATTAAAACATGATATTGAGTGAAAAATAAAAAGAAACAAAACAACATCTAGAACACAGTATCATTTAGTAAATTAAGATAATAAGGGGGAAATGTATATTTTCTAGTGTTTCATATCTAGCAAAAGAAATAGTACAAGAAACTTGAACAATTTTGAACAAGTTCTAAAGGAGAAAAGGAAGAATCGGATGTGAGAAATAGAAATGAAAAGAAGGAAAGCATTGATAAAACTAAAATGAGGTCCTTGCAGAGACTGAGGAGGATGTTGGGTAAAGTCTAAGGAGTATAATCAACTCAGCTTTCCACTTGACATTCAAATAGCTCTAGACAAGCGAATAAGAGTAACAGAACAGAATAAAATGATCTGAAGCATGATATGGAAGCAGAGATGGGGAAAAACACAACTATTAATAGTCCAAGAGCCTATCAAAAGGGTTTCATAGAGTTGATGATGCCTGAAGGCTGAATAGGAGGCAGACAAGTGAGAAATGTGAGGCCGTAAAGATACGGGGATGTGGGGGAGATGCTTTCAAGACAGGAGACCAGGACGGAAAATGGCATGAAGACACTACATACAATGTTGTGTTCAGATAATTTCTCACGCAGTTGCCTTTAATGTGGGGTATTTAGGGCTTCAAAGGTGGTGCTGCCAGTAAAAGTAACCTGCCTGCCAACACAGAAGACATTAAGTGATGTGGGTTTGATCCCTGGATTGGGAAGATCCCCTGGAGGAAGGCATGGCAACCCACTCCAGTATTCTTGCCTGGAGAATCCCATGGACAGAGGAGTCTGGCAAGCTACAGTCCATAACATCACAAAGAGTCACACACGACTGAAGTGACTTGGCACACACACACACACACACACACGTGGGATATTTAGGGGGTTCTGAGATACTTCTGGAAAGATGCAAGGGGGAAAGATTATAAATTTTATCAAAGACCTAATTATTTTAAGAATCAAGTAAGTAGGACCTAATATAAGGAAATGGGACTGAAAATAGGAACAAGGTACAATTGCAAAATATACTGAAGAGGTAGAGTTACAGGTCATGGCTGCAAGAGGTGTGGAAGAGGCAGGAGGCCAAGAGATGGCTCAGAATTTTAACTTAATGGTAATAGGATTCACTAGAAACGAGTAAAGCTAAATATGGAGAATTTTGGAATAAAATGCAATAAGTTCCATCTCATCAAAACTATTTTCCTTGTTAAACTTTTCAAAGTTTCTCCTTGACTTAGAGATTAAATTCAAATTCCTTATGTCTTCCTTAAGAAATTTATGATGAGACCTCTGTCAATGAATTCTTTTAGTGTTTCTAGTTGTCTTTTTTTTTTTTGCTATAATATTTCTGAAAAGACATCCTTGAGTAGACCTCTTGCACATTTTTATAACTATAGCTGAAATATAAACTCCTATATGTAGTATGCATGTGACAAGTATTTCTCCATTTTTAATTTTAATACATGTGTTTACATTTGCAGAGATATATGTTTCCCTCCAAGGAAATTACCCCAGTAGTCCAACCAGTAACATCCAATAATTTTAAGAAAGGTAGATGAAGAAATAGTTTCCAATGTTTGTGTTTGCATTTTTTCTTAGTCTATATTAATTTGTCTTTCGGTGACTGATTTGGGTGTCTTTGATTTTGAAGGAGCCTTAGAATGATGACTTAGTGTCAGAATGGTTGGTCAAGGGATGACTAAACCAACTCCTAATAACAACATGCTTGGATCTTTAAATTGTGAGGATGAATATCTTTTTCTATGATTAAATATTAGCATTTAATTTATCATTGATCTAACTGTATGTCAGTGTTTTAGATTGTTAGTCTTTTCATCTTTCCTTATTCCATTTCACAGTTTTTTATATTAAGGAGATTAACTAACTTTGTAATCATGTGCTTTTACAAATATTGTTTCCCAATTTTTATTTTTACTCTTCCATGCAAAAATTTCAAGTAATTTATATAAAGTTTACATATATTTTCCTTATGGCCTCTGAATTTTGAGTCTTACTTATTGAGGCCATACTCCTCCTAAGTCACTGTTTAAAAAAAAAAATACTTGAAGATAACTTGCTTTCTAAGAATAATCCAATTGTTTAGACGGTATTTGTACTATGAAGGTGCTTAGCTGTTGATTTTCTACATGAGTTTCAGAGAACACCACTGTGCCATCCGTACTTATTTTTAAGTAGTGGGACCTGAGTGGAGATTCCTGAATCTCAAAATTACAACAAATAATTTCTCAATAATGCTTTCTGATCCACACAACTAGTTGATATTGTCAACATGAGCTACTTTTTCCTTCAGATGTTGTGTCACCAGAAACGTGTCATAGCTCGTTTGATAAACTCAGCTTTCTTTCCTATGTCCCTTATGAAAGATTGCTCAATTGTCCCCAGACTTCAGTGGTATTATCTGTAAATGGTGAACGTGTGTTTATTTAAACACAATAGGGTTGGGCAACAGAAAGTGCACTCCAGTTTAATAATTGCTTCTTTACCTACTCATCATGCCACCAAAGCATATGCCTCTCAGAGGCAAGGACCTTGTCTTAATCATCAGGGAGTACCCAGAGTATAGCAGAGTGCTTAATCCAGAGTTGCTTAATAGGAATGTGAGGACAGAGTGAGTGAGTGAATGGCTGCACAAACTAAGGTTCATAGTCTTATCTCTATCCCTGACCTAATATGTGACCTTGTATAAATTATTTGGTCTTTCCAGGCTTCAGTTTCCTGTTCTGCCAAACAAATCAAAATTCCAGCCTGACTGTATCAAAGATTTGCCTGAAAGAACAATAAGGTGATGGACTTGGCACTGATTTGAAAAAAATTCAAAAAATTGGTATAATTGTATCAGTATACATTTAATAAATGACTTCTTTTTTTAGGATATGGAATACTGCTAACTACAAAGAATATGCTAGCTATGGACACTAACTGCAAGTGTAAAATGAAGATCAGAAAAAATAATGCTCATTGGGGGAATGCATTGGCTAAGAAAGTATCATGATTATCTTTCCATTATTACTGGCATTATCAGTACTATTATGAAAAAGAACAGCCAGGTGGAAAAAGTCACACACTCAGTACTGACTATAAAAATCACACACTCAGTACCTGTTTTATGCCTCCTCCACAGTTTTGTCCTCCTGTTGGCTTATTAGTCTTTATGTGTATACCAGAAAACTCTTGGTGCTTTGGAAAGCTTTAGGTACAATTTGGCCTATTTAGTTCAATTCATCAATATTATGCTCAGTTAAATTCACTTATGACAGATATTCAGTTTTAGATGTGAGCAAATTCAAAATGTTATCATACTTCAAGTATTTTGCCAGCCTGAAAGGATCTTTTGAATCCTTCATTGAAAGTTTTGCTTTTTATGTGGGGGACTGAGGTAGGTAGTCACAATAAACATGTAGGAGGAATAAGGAAGATTTTGGAGTAAAAAGATGGTTCAAAAGGGAGAAAACTGATGTATTTTAAAGCAGTGTTTATATTATGTATTTGTTAATTTTATTCTATTTCCCTGCAGGTTTAAATGTTTTTTGACTACTTGGCTACTGATTAGAGAACACAGAATGAATAACTCAACAAACTCCTCTAACAATGTGGCTCTGACCAGTCCTTATAAGACATTTGAAGTGGTTTTTATTGTCCTTGTGGCTGGATCCCTCAGTTTGGTGACCATTATTGGGAACATCCTGGTCATGGTCTCCATTAAAGTCAATCGCCACCTCCAGACCGTCAACAATTACTTTTTGTTCAGCTTGGCCTGTGCTGACCTCATCATTGGTGTTTTCTCCATGAACTTGTACACCCTTTACACTGTGATTGGCTACTGGCCTTTGGGGCCTGTGGTGTGTGACCTTTGGCTTGCCCTGGACTACGTGGTCAGCAACGCCTCAGTAATGAATCTGCTCATCATCAGCTTTGACAGATACTTCTGCGTCACGAAACCACTCACTTATCCCGTCAAGCGGACCACAAAAATGGCAGGTATGATGATCGCAGCTGCCTGGGTCCTCTCCTTTATCCTCTGGGCTCCAGCCATTCTCTTCTGGCAGTTCATCGTAGGGGTGAGAACTGTGGAAGACGGGGAATGCTACATTCAGTTTTTCTCCAATGCGGCTGTCACCTTTGGCACGGCCATTGCAGCCTTCTATTTGCCTGTGATCATCATGACTGTGTTATACTGGCACATATCCCGGGCCAGCAAGAGCAGGATCAAGAAGGACAAGAAGGAGCCTGTGGCCAACCAAGATCCAGTTTCTCCAAGTCTGGTTCAAGGAAGGATAGTGAAGCCAAACAACAACAACATGCCTGGGAGTGATGATGGCTTGGAGCACAACAAAATCCAGAACGGCAAAACTCCTAGAGATGCTGTAACTGAGAACTGTGTCCAGGGGGAGGAGAAAGAGAGCTCCAATGACTCCACCTCAGTCAGTGCTGTTGCCTCTAATATGAGAGATGATGAAATAACCCAGGATGAAAACACAGTTTCCACTTCTGTGGGCCATTCCAAAGACGAGAACTCAAAGCAAACGTGCATCAAAATTGTCACCAAGACCCCAAAAGGTGGCTCATGTACCCCAACTAATACCACTGTGGAGCTAGTTGGTTCTTCAGCTCAGAATGGAGATGAGAAACAGAACATCGTTGCTCGCAAGATTGTGAAAATGACTAAGCAGCCTGCCAAAAGAAGCCTCCTCCTTCCCGGGAAAAGAAGGTGACCAGGACGATCTTGGCTATTCTGTTGGCTTTCATCATCACTTGGGCCCCATACAATGTCATGGTGCTCATTAACACCTTTTGTGCACCCTGCATCCCCAACACAGTGTGGACGATTGGTTACTGGCTCTGTTACATCAATAGCACCATCAACCCCTGCCTGCTATGCACTGTGTAATGCCACCTTCAAGAAGACCTTTAAACACCTTCTCATGTGTCATTATAAGAACATAGGCGCTACAAGGTAAAGCATCTTTGTAGAGAAGAAAGGTAGTCAAAGGGAGCCTTGTGAAAGGAAACGGAATAAAAGAGCTCCTAGTCTTCAAATCTCTGCCATTGCACTTTATAGTCTTCTCATGGAATGTGCAATTAAGGAGCCCAGCGGTGACACTCTGTGGTGCCTATGCTCCAGTTTGAGAAACTTGTACCTTATAAACCCAGTCAGTTGAGGAACAATGAGACTATAAAGGAGATATGTTGAAATTGTGGATTTAAGAAGTGACCTATACTTTCTTGTACTCTCTTGAAGAAGGGCTTCTGAATCTATAATTTTATCTCTGCACAAAAAGAATAACAACCTCGCTGTGTTTTTTCATTTTTGTGTTCCCAAGTGAAAGGCCACAGTTACAAACTAACCTGGAGACTCAAACATAAGGAAAGCCATTATACAATGGGGAAGTGAAGAAACAAGGTCAAGAAAGGATATAGAAATGGCCTCCAGAGTGTTAAACATACATTATTCTTTTGTTATGATTTTATGTGGAGAATTGCAACATAAGAAATGCTTATCTTTTTATCTTTCCCCTTTCCCATATAAAGAGAAAGCAAACAAACAAAAACTTAGCTAGATTACATCATTATTTTTGTCATATGGCATTGGATTTTTACTTCCATGTTTTACACTGTGTAAGTGCAAAATCTGTAGGACTCTCAGTAAATACAGAGACAGTCAGGAGAAAGGGTATTTCACCCCTACCCACTGTGTCTTTTGCATTCTTTGGAGGTATAAAACTGTGAGGATTTAGTACACTTCTGATTCTTTATGTGAAATATTTTCATCAATCTGGTTTTATACTAAACAAGCCCCTTATTTTAATAGAATAGTCTACCTAATATATAAACATGCTTGAGAAACCAAAGTCAGTTTTTTTAAATGAGGTTTCATCAAATTCGACAATGTTCTTTTTTTTTAGAAAGTTTACTGAGGCCAGGTGAATTTTGAGATAAGAAAATAGAAGGTTGAAAGGGCATCCTGTTTCAACCTGATCTGCCTGACCTACGTATGACATGCTAACTTGTAAAACATGAACTCTTGGCCTTTGCAAGCAGGAATAAGATGCTGCTTTATTCATCTGGAATCTTAAATAGGATTAAGTTATTCACATGACACCAATGACTTTGGGGTCAGTCCCAAGAGAATAAGACTTTCTTTTCAATGCTTGATAAAGGATGATATTAAATTTATAGTCAAGAGATTTATAACTGTCTTATGACCCGTGGAGGGAAAAAAAAAAATAGAGAACATTTACTGAAACCACGTGTTTTGTATTCCTCAAATTGTCAATTCCCCTTAAAGTTTTTTAACTGCAAAATGCTGTTGATAGAAGTAGTAATCTTCATGGAAGAGAAGTCATGGATAACTAAACAGGCCAAGCAAGCACAACAGAACCTGGGAGAGAGGAGGGGCTGCACCTGTGCCGCTTCTCACCATTTTTTAATTCTAGACCACAGAAAAATCGTATCAGGAACGATTAACCTGTCTGTGTATGATTTTTTATTGTACCTATGCCACTTTTCCATTTTAAAATTCTAGACCATAGAAAAGTCATATCAGGAACCCTTGTCCATCTAAGATAGACATTTTTATTGGGATCCCAAATAAATATACAACTATACTGATTCAAGCTTAGTTATTTTTACCCCTCAACTTTTTTTTTTCTTATGGTATTTCCTATAGTCTTCCGATCATATTTTCTAAGATGGTCCAATTAATAGAAATTAAATTTATAAAACTCCTTTCAAATTTCATATTTTGCATTTTAGGTCTATGGGCTCTATGACATCTTGCTCAGTCGTATCCATGTGAGTTGCATGATGGATTTGTCAGTATTAGACTTTAGCACTTTAATTAGAACTAGTTGTGTGACTTGCCTCACTGATGGCATCTCAACAATTTTGAGAGCTGACAAAAAAGCACAAAGCAAATAACAACAAAAAAGAGCAATTAGTAAGAAGCAAAGTGCCAATAATTTTTGTACATAAGTTATCTTTTATAACATTAACTTTCTGGTTCAATAACTTCAGTCATCCCTCCCAACCAAATCTTCTATTTATAAACATACAGCATCAGTTCATACTGGTATCTTTATTTTACCTTAATATAAACTTTTACATTTTAAATCCATATTTATTTTTGTTTTTTCAAGTAAACCCATCAATTGAGGGGAAAACACACCAGGCAAATGTGCTGTTTGGTTTCTTGTATGCAAAACAATTGACTGGCTGAATATTTCACATATTAACTTGTGCTGTTACGATGTAGATTCAGCTTTAGTTGGGTTGAACTCTTTGGATTCAAGGATTGAGGATTCTGGATTTGGGTCTTTTTTGTCTCCCCTAACAATCCAACTCATCAGGAATCAAACTGCCTCTAACTCTCCATTGCCATTGCATCTTTTCCTTTCTTCTGTTCTTGATCTTCACCATATCTACCACAACTTATTGAAAAAGAAATCACCAAAAATTAAAGAAAGGAATTGAATATAGACTGATACATCATGGATGCTTTGTCAACTGGAATCAGAAAAAGTAAAAAGAATACTGAAAATAGTAGATGATTAGAAAGATGTGGAGATTGTATCCAAAGGCTTGCATTAACTATTTACTGGATTTGTTTATTTCAGTGGCTCCCAGCCAGGGACCATGTTGCCTCCCAGGGGACATTTAACAATCTGTGGAAACGTTTTTGGTTGTCACAATTCAAGGGAGCGCGATTGGCATCTAGTGACTAGGCTCTGGGGATGTTACTCAACAGCTTACAATGCACAGGATAGACCCCACAACTAAGGATTTTCTCGGTACAAAATGTCAGCAAAGTTGAGAAATCCTGTTTTAAGGGATTCTAGGGCTTGAAAGTAATCCTGTATCTCTATTAGGACATCAATGCAAATTGTTCATCTGTTTGAAAACGGTAATTTCACCAATCATGTACCAGACACCACTGTCATCTGCTGAGTCTGGTGTATTTGTAATTTACAGATTGGGAACACAAGACACATCTGCATATCCCAAATCACCATACCACACACACAACACATTGTTTCCAGCATTTTAATGTCCAGTTAGGATTGCACAGAGTCCAGTTAGTTGAAGTAACTGGCTATCAACATGGTTGCAGTTGAAATGGTCACTTTCTATTGGAGCTGCCATTTTTCCTCTCAAAAACATTAAGAGCCTCTTTCAAAAACAACTTGATTCATCTCCTTTATCTTCACTGGAAAGGTAAAGATCTGTCAAGAATTTCTTCTTTCCTCATAGCAATAATGTAAATATCCCAGAGTGGTCTTATAAGAAGAGCTTAAGAATGTGAAAAAGCCAGTTCATTTCTTGAAAAAGAAACGATTGCCTTTTTACCAGTTCATCATTGATTTAATGCCACCTCCCCAAGTGGTAGGACAGAGTCATCAATATAATAAGTCATGTAGGATGTGCTTTCTGGTGAATGTTAAAGCTGGAGTTTCCACATACTCCTGGCTCTTTGTCCATTCACTGCTATTTGACCCTAAAGATATGACATGACATTGGGGGAGATGGGAGTTCAAAATGATGGCAACATATACTTAGAAATGCAATCTACTTTAATTTTCTCCTACTAGTTCACTGGTAGCTGCCTTTCCCCCAGTTTGATAGTATCCCTTTCAACACCCACAGCACTGGTGTTGCAAATAGATTAGGGAAGCACCCAAAGCTGGATGAATTGTGCAAAGTGTATTTTCAGCATGTATATACAATACCTTGCCTCTCAAATATGCTTCTCTTAAAAGGGTGCACGCTACAGCATGAACTGTGTGCATATTTAATGTATCTTCCTGGAATATGCTGTACGCTTACTATACATATTCTATAAATAAAGTAATAAAATGTATAATAGAAATACATATTTCTGTATGCAAATAAATATATTATACACAAAATCTGAGTATGTAATATGGTGTTTGTGGCTTCAGAGTAACAAAGGTAGATTTTATACACCTAATTTTAAAAGAAAGTAGTATTTGCTTTTGAAGGGAGACATTAAAGGACAACCCAAACTCTACCCATATTACTACTATACTGTTTTATAATCTTTGAAAACATAACACTTATTTTAAATATCTCTTGGAGGAATATGTTAATAAATCTTTGCTGGTGTCACCCCATATGACAACAATGCTTTCTGCCTCTGTGATCCTGATAGTCCTCTAACTATAATCTTCCTGGCTGTTTCGGTTCCAACAGCTGTGTTGATCTCACGTCTGATTGCCTGATGAGACTGCAACCAGTTCATTGACATACAGCTTTGCTCTCCTCCAAATTAACTGATTTTTGTGAAATAAAAAATAATCATCCTGGGAGGAATGGATGACCTTCAAAATGTTTTACTCTTTGAAAAACAAGGAAGAATTGCACAAGCATTGTTTGTTACAAACTACTCTTTTCAGTCTGGGGGTAATACAGCATCCCATACATTAATGCCAAAAAGTTGTGATGTAGTATGATGTTGAAAGTGTCTCTAAGAAATAACAAAACATACGGTTTGTTTCTAAGTGTCCTACATCTTCTCCATGCAGCTCTCATCCTTCCCTTGGCACCCACTCAACTACCTACCCACATTCCACAGAATGTTTTCTTTGGTCCATTAGCATGAGTCTATACTTAGCAAATTTTATGATATTAAGTGATAGTGGACATGAAGTCTCAAGAGGCACTTGTATTTTAATACAAAAAGCATAAACACTGAATATTTGGAAGATTCGTGTCTTTATATACCAAGGCATGACATGAGAAATACATTTTTCAGTGAACTCTAGTTTTCTTTGAATTTCATGGCATTATTGGATGGCTACCCACTTCTGAAATTTTACCTTCTGTCTCACAATGTCCACCCTTGTGAATTACTGTTTCTTATGTAAACCAAAATAATTTCTAGAAAAAAGAAAAATGATGTTTTCTATCAATTCTCAATTCTATCAATTCTCATTAACTAATTAACGTTCTCATTTAATTTTTTAGAATTTGAATTGAATACTGTGTTGATGAATTGTCAAATGCTCTTCCTGACTAGGTGGTTGAAAATACTGAGAAGAGAAAAACATCTTGCCATCATAATGAAGAAACTTCCACTTTATAGCATATATGTCTTTTTCAGCCCAAAATGGAAGAAGCATAATGTGGTAAGTTGTAGAATATAGATAGATATTTATTAGGTAGTGACATTCTAGAATGTCTATTCTTTGACATCTTAAATACCCACACACACAGTAAGTCATGGGAAACCATGAAGACAAACAGGTACTTGCACCATTTACCCAGAAGCTCATCTGAATACTTAAATTATACATTTACTGATAATGTGGATAGGTTTGAAAGTCATCTTGAAGGATTTTTTTAATGAGTGTTGTTTTCAAGTTAGTACTATTACATAAGCGATGGTGTTACTGAATAGCTCATCCACTTTTTTTTTTTTGGCCATGCTATTTAGTATACAGGATCTTAGTTCCCTGACCAAGGATCGAACGTATGCCCTCTGCATCGGGAGCATGGAGTCTTAATCCCTGAACTGCCAGGGAAGTCTGGTGTTAGTAAATAGATTGTGTCTGTGACCAGAAAGAATTATTATGGATTGCTGAGGTGGATGATTTAAATCTGGATAATAGTTGGATGATTTATGTATTAAAAAGTTATAATTCACTTTATCCTTAATTATCTTCAGCACAGTAAGTCTTGCTTTTCTTACTGCTCTTGTATGTAGAGCGGGTACTTAACATTGGTGATGTTATGAGTATCTTAATAGGGCTGTATTGTATTATGCCTTATGTCAGCAGTTCTCAAACTTTAGCCTGCAATAGAATCACCTGCAGATTGTTGAGCCCTGTTAGTAGATCTGAGGTGTGATATGAGAATCTAGGTTTCTAATAAATTCCCAACTGATCCTGATGAGGACTACACTTTTAGAAAAACTGACTTTTGAGTCTAATGAAAAGTTTTACCAAAGCATTATGATAACTAGCAAAGCATCTATTATTTATGGCAAAAATTTACATTTAAAACATTATCCACCAAAAAAAGAAAGAGAATACTATATGAAAAAAAATTATCCACATGGAAGAAAAGTTTTCATTGGACATAAAGTCTATTGCCTACTTATAAATAGACTTTTCATATTTTCTATCTCTAGAGAAACTTTGCCATGATCTTAACATCAGAGTTTTAAAATAATAATATTGATATATTCACATAAGATAAAATAACATATCAAATCTTTAAACATAAAAACAGTAAATGCTTGAAGTCTGTGATATCTCCAATAAAAGATACTTTAGACATACACTTTATAGAATGTCCTACATCATGTATTTTTTGCATAGATATGTATGAAGACACATTCTCTTCATAAGTGTATTCAGAATAAATCATTCCATTATTACATCATTTAGAATTAATGGTAATTAATTGGCAATTTAGAAGGAATTCTTCAACCTCTGAGCTTCCCTGGTGTCTCAGCTGGTCAAGAATCCACCTGCAATGCAGGAGACCTGGGTTCAATCCCTGGGTTGGGAAGATCCCCTGGAGAAGGGAAAGGCTAACCACTCCAGTATTCTGGCCTGGAGAATACCATGGACCTGTACAGTCCGTGGGGTTGCAAAGAGTCAGACACAACTGAGCAGCTTTCACTTTCACTTTTCTTTCTTCAATCTTTTCTTAATACACATACACAGTCACACATATTCAGGTACACACACACACACACACACACACACACACACACAATGGTACATAGATATATATTCAAAAATACACATGTATACAAACACACATTTTACCTTGTACTATATATCTTGACGGTGCCCAGAGGCATAAACTTTCTGCTACTTCCAAAGGCATTTGAAACTCTGCTAGAGAAGATACTGAACCCTCAGGTCAGCCAAATGATATTGAAGAAAAAAAAAATCTGTCTCCTCTGTGCTATGGCCAGTAAACTGAAGAATTTTCTCATAACCTTTAGAATCTTATGAGCCTTAGCTTTGTGTTTGCCACCAATATATTCCAGTAACCCAAAAGCCATCTCTTCAGTGCATGCCAGTGACTACATGGGGTCATGGTGAAAAAAGTGCCCAAAGTACACTATAGCACCTGGAAGGCACATTTACAAATATGTGTCTTCGTGATGGATGGCTCCAAACAATCTGCAGCTGTACAACGTGATGCTTTTAATACCAATGTGACTAGAGAGCTGAGTGCAAGAAAAAAAAGGGACAATTTCTCAGCACATTCCTTCCAAAACCCCTCTCAGACATTCTTTTTTAGGTTTATAGCTCTTTATACCTCTGAATGGTATAAAAACTTAGGAGTGATATTTACTTTGAATATGCAACAGATGGTCAAATATTCAAAATGTCTGTTATCCTGAAAAACAAACAAGACTGGAACACAAGTCTCATCTTCCAGGAAAAGGAAAACTATCCACCAGACTATTTTTGCTTTTCTCAGTATTATCATTATTCTGCTTATGAATAAAGAAGTACAAGAGGTCATTTAAAGGCCAGATAGTAAATGACTGAATAAAACCATTTTACTTTTTCTAACCCTACATAGAAGTAACAATCTAAAACAATGTTTTTACTTAAGCAGAAAAAATAACTAAAAGGAATAAAATTAAGACTGAACAAAGAGCAATAAAATAAGAAATTCCAGTGAGATTTTAAAAAATCTTAACCTCTAAGCTCTCTCAAAGAATAGCAATACGTATTTAATAGAAATTATTTTCTTTTCCCAATTTCTCTGTAATTTTTAAAAAAATTTTTACTTTCTTCATCTCTTTTGGTATTTTTGGTTAAGTCTTCACTAACATTGCTTTAAAAGCAATTTTTATAAATATTTTCAGAGGCAAACACAAAAATTATTGTTTCCCTGGCACTTGTTTTGATTTTTGCTGTGGTTGACATTGTGACACCAGAAAGCAAAAATAATTTTTGAAAACTGCTGTTAATGATGCATACACTTTAAATATCAAGACACAACAACAGAGCAAAAATATGGACAATGGGCAAAAGCATAGCTGCAAATTAAAAAAAAAATGCTTCGTAGAGGATGGCTTCCATTTGTAATTATTACTGAAGAGCACGGTATTGACTGTCTCTGTGGCCTTGTGGGTCCTCTCATAGCCGTTCACCAGGGCGTGGACCTGTGAAGAGGTCTGGGCAGTGTGCATGTTTTAAACCAGGCCCTGTGGGGATATGAGCGGACACTGCCATCACCGGGAACTGGTCATGATTAAGTATTAGACATAAATCTGGAAGCCTGCCAAGACTTTTTGAAGACAGTGTGTGAGAAGCTCTGTATGATCACAAGCTTGAGAGGACTGAGGAAGAACAAAGTCTGATTTTAAAACATGATGAAAAAAAAGCTTATGTTCAATGTGCACATAACTACGAGCAAGTCGGTTTTAACAGACAAATAGTTTTCCTTGACCAGGTACAGGTTAGTTTATGTAACAGGAAAACTAGGATGATATGGTTACATCAGCTTTAATGATTCCTGAAAACCTGTCATGACAAGGGAACCTGGTATCTTTCTTGCATCCACTGCTTTGCTTTTTTATTTAAGAGTAAGAAATATAAAATTCATTAGAGAGAAATATAAACATGGTATAGAGTCTTAGTCTTTTAAAAAATCTTTTTTTATTAAATTTATTTATTTTTTTAATTACAATACTGTATTTGTTTTGCCATACATTGACACGAATCAGCCATAGGTGAACACAATCTCCCAATGCCGAAGCCCCCTCCCACCTCCCACCCCACATCCTCTACTTGAATCATCCTGTGCATCAGCCCCATGCATCCTGCATCCTACATTGAACATAGATTGGCGCTTCGTTTCTTACAGGAAAATATACATGTTTCATTGCCATTCTCCCAAACCATCCCACCCTTTCCCTCTCCCTCAGAGTCCAAAAGTCCACTCATATTAAAAAGCATTTCGATGTTCTTCCCATTTTTTGAGTAGATGGTTTGTTTTGATGCTGTTAAGTATCATAAGCTGTTTGTAAATTTTGGAGACTAATCCCTTATTGGTCACATCATTTGCAAATATTTCTCCTAGTGTGAGGGCTGTCTTTTCATTTTGTTTATTGTTTCCTTCGCTGTGTGAAAGCTTTTGAGTATAAGTGAAAATGAAGTGAAAGTGAAAGTCACTCAGTCATGTCTGACTGTTTCCAGCCCCATGGACTATACAGTCCATGGAATTCTCCAGGCCAAAATATTGGAGTGGGTAGCCTTTCCCTTCTCCAGGGGATCTTCCCAACCCAGGGATTGAACCCAGGTCTCCCACATTGCAGGCAGATTCTTTACCAGCTGAGCCACAAGGCCCCATTTTGTTTATTTTTGTTTTTATTTCTATGATTCTGAGAGACGAGTCAAAAAGATGTTGGTACAATTTATATCAGAGAGCATTCTGGCTATGTCTTCCTCTAGGAGTTTTATAATGTCTGCTCTGACACTAAGGTAGTTAATCCATTTTGAGCTTATTTTTGTGTATGTAGTTAGGAATGATCTAATTTAATTTTTTACATGTGGCTGTCCCCTTTTTCCAGAACCATTTGTTGAAGGGACTGTCTTTCCAACATTGTGTAGGCTTGCCTCTTTTGATTAATTGTCTATAGGTGCATAGGCTTACTTCTGGGTTTTCCATCCTGTTCCATTGATCTATATGTCTACTTTTGTGCCAGTATCATATTGTTTTGATGACTGTAGCTTTGTAGTATAGCCTAAAGTTAGGGATCCTGATTCCTCCAGCTCCTTTTTTGTTGTTGTTGTTGTTCTGTATTGTTTTGGCTGCTTAGGGTCTTTTGTGTCTCCAAACAAATTTTGAGATTTTTTTGTTCTAGTTCTGTGAAAAATGCCATTGGTCATTTGATAGAGATTGCACTGAGAAGTAAACTGCCTTGGGTTGTATAGTCATTTTGACAATATAGTCATTTCCATGAACATGATATATTTTTCCACCTGTTTATATCTTCTTTGATTTCCTTCATCAGCATCTTATAGTTTTTGGAGAACAAATATTTTGTCTCCTTGGATAGGTTTATTCCTCAGTATTTTATTTCTTTTTGATCTGATGGTAAAGGAAATTATTTCTTGAATTTCTCTTTCTGATCTTTTGTTGTTAGTATGTAGAAATGCAACAGATTTCTATGTATTAATTTGTAACATGCAGTTTTGCCAAGTTCATTGAAGATCTAAATAGACATTTCTCCAAAGACATACAGATGGCCAATAGCACAGGAAAAGATGTTCAACATCACTAATTATTCAGTTCAGTTCAGTCACTCAGTCATGTCCGACTCTTCATGACCCCATGAATCGCAGCATGCCAGGCCTCCCTGTCCATCACCATCTCCCAGAGTTCACTCAGACTCACGTTCATCGAGTCCATGATGCCATCCAGCCATCTCATCTTCTGTCGTCCCCTTCTCCTCCTGCCCCCAATCCCTCCCAGCATCAGAGTCTTTTCCAATGAGTCAACTCTTTGCATGAGGTGGCCAAAGTACTGGAGTTTCAGCTTCAGCATCATTCCTTCCAAAGAAATCCCAGGGCTGATCTCCTTCAGGATAGACTGGTTGGATCTCCTTGCAGTCCAAGGGACTCTCAAGAGTCTTCTCCAACACCACAGTTCAAAAGCATCAATTCTTCAGTGCTCAGCCTTCTTCACAGTCCAACTCTCACACCCAAACATGACCACAGGAAAAACCATAGCCTTGACTAATTATTAGAGAAATACAAATCAAAACTATAATGAGATACCACATCAAATGGTATCTCATTGATGAGACAAAATGAGATGATAACTAGAATGGCTATCATCAAAACAATCCACAAACAATAAGTGCTGGAGAGAGTTTAGAGAGATGGGAACCCTCCTACACTGTTGATGGGAAGGTAAATTAGTACAGCCACTATAGAGAATAGTATGGTGCTTCCTTAAAAACTAAAAATAGAGCTACCATATGACCTGCAGTCCTACTCCTAAACATATATCTGGAGAAAAACATGATCCAAAAGGATACATGCACCCCAATATTCATTTCAGCACTATTTACAATAGCCAAGACATAGAAGCAACATAAATGTCTACTGAGAGAAGAATAGATGAAGATGTGGCCCATATATACAATGGAATATTACTCGGCCATTAACAAGAATGAATAATGCCATTTGCAGCAACGTGGATGGACCGAGAAAATGTCATGCTGAGTGAAGTAAGTCAGACAGAAAAGGAGAAATATCATATGACATCCCTTATATGTAGGATATAAAAAGAAATAATACAAGTGAACTTACAACATAGAAAGAGACTCACAGACTTATAGAATGAACTTACAGTTGCCAGGGTAAAGACTAGTTAGGGAATCTGGGATAGTCACGTAGACACTACTATATTTAAAATGGATAACTAACAAGGACTTATTGTATAGCACATGGAACTCTGCTCAGTGTTCTGTGGCAGCCTGAATGGGAGGAGGTCTGGGGGAGGATGGATACATGCATATGCATAGCTGAATTCCTTTGTTATTCACCTGAAACTATCACGATATTGTTAATTGTCTATATCCAATACAAAATAAAAAAATTCAAAAGAAGAAAAAAAGCCATTTAGATTTATAAGAATTCCAAATCCCATAATGAGAATGTTTAATAATGACGATGCACACACTAAAATAGCTGAAGACTGTGTATTCTCAAAGAAAACATAAGAGCATGTTTTATTCTATAAATTGAGTAACTGCAGTTTTGATAGGATTTTAACATAATACTATATAATATTGCTATAAATTATATATATTTATTTAGGTCTATATTGCACATTTTATTTATAAGAGGAAAAGAGCATGTTTAAAGAGATGGTAATAGGAATTTAATGGAAGGTTATTAAAAGGAATGAGACATGAACCAATGGAAAATATTCAACATACTGAAGGAGTGTTGACTTAGATGTTGATGAGGCATGTGTGCAAAGACATTCCAACTTCCAAACTCAGCACTGAGAAAACAGTGGTGCCAGATCCCAGAAATGCTTGGAAGATGATAACAATTACATGCCATGTCCCTGGATGTGTTTTCACCAAGTTTTATTTCTAAATGGAGCATTATACCAGTCAGAAAATGCAACAATATACTATTTTTCCATATGATTCATCATGTTTAGAATATGAACATTTTGTAAGTCAGATTCTAGGTATTCCTTGGCATTCTTTAAGAATACCAACTCAGGCAAATCCCCACTTGATAAAGTGTTAATTTTGATACAAATTAGTGTGAGCTCTAGGCTTCCCTCACAGCTATTGGTTAAGAATCTGCCTGCAATGTGGGAGACCTGGGTTCGATTCCTGGATCAGGAAAATCCCTTGGAGAAGGGAAAGGCTACCCACTCCAGTATTCTGGCCTGGAGAATTCCATGGACTGTATAGTCCATGGGGTCGCAAAGTTGTCGGACACGACTGAGCAACCTTCACTTTCACTTAGCTCTACCCTCAAGAATTTTCATTTCACTTTCTCAGTCACATGAAAATTGCCCCAGAGCACTTTTGTTATCCTCTGCTTTTCCATTTCTCAAGTATCTAAAATACTGCTTAGAGCGACTCCACATGTGCTCAGGTTTCTAGAAATACTTGATGGGCTAAGTGTGTAGGAAAACTTTCCTCTTTCTGTGCACTTTCCCCAAGTTATTGACTTTGAGACCCTGACCTGGAATTCCTTTCCTCTTTCCAAATGCAAAGAAGCAAGTCAAATTCCACACAAACTCATGCAGATTGTTGTCAGGTATATACAAAAAGTACCATAGTGAACGGGCTCAAAGATAACTGTCCTTGCCAAAGAGTTCTACTCAATCCAGCCCTAGGAAAGGATCCATTTAGACATTTGCCTACTCAAGTTTAGGGTTAACCTAGATGCTTTAATTTTCAAGGTTGGCCAAAATGTCTTTTGCCACCTATTCTCACCTCCATCTAAGAGCAGAAATTCTCAATAGCCTCCGTGATGGTCATTAAGAATTAGCTTCAGCTTTCCCAGCAAAGGGCAGTTCAGATTCCTCAAGGCTTCATACAAATTCGTCCCTCTCTTATCTCAGTATTCTCTCCAAACATAATCTCATCCATAACTCCAGCTTTTATTATCACCTCAGATGTAACAAGACATAAATATTATCTCCATCTGATTCATCTCCACGGAACACCAAACTTACATATCCTATTTTCTGTCTACTTCAGAACCCCTCTTGAATATGTCAGACATACCTCAAAACTTGCCACATCCAAACTTGTATTCATAAGTTCACCCAAAAAATTAGCTCTGTTTCTTAACCCATCGTCTACTCAGTGCACAAAATGGAAACTAAGCCATCTTCCTTGACTTTCACACATGCTTCAGATTCTCCCACTTTTATCTCATAAATATCAAATCTATCAAATCATCTGTTTCTTCCATTGTATAATGCTATTATACAATGAAAGCAGCGTAACTGATTTTGCCATATCAACTCTGATTCCATCTCATCTGTCTTGTACCTGCAGCCAGAGTGATCTGTTCAAAAGGCAGATCAGAACTCTGCTTGAAACTTGTTGTAATTGTTGCTCAGTCATATCTGACCATGTGATCACATGGACTGCAGTACGCTAGGCTTCTCTGTCCTTCACTATCTCCCGGAGTTTGTTCAGACTCATGTCCATTAAGTCAGGAATGCAACCCAACCATCTCATCCTCTGTTGCCCCCTTCTTCTCTTGTCCTCAGTTTTCCCCAGCATCAGGGTCTTTTAAAGTGAGCTGGTTCTTTGCATCAGGTGGCCAAAGTAAGGAGCCTCAGCTTCAACATTAGTCCTTCTAATGAATTTTCAGAACTGATTTCCTTTAGGCTTGACTGGTTTGACCTCCTTGCTGTCCAAAGGACTCTCAAGCCCTTCTCTACAACCACAATTCAAAAGCATCAATTCTTTAGTGCTCAGCTCTCTTTATGGTCCAACTCTCATCCATACATGACTACTGGATCATCATTGACTATTTGGACATTTGTTGGCAAAGAGATGTCTCTGATTTTTAATATGCTGTCTAGGTTTGTCACAGCTTTTCTTCCAAGGAGCAAGAGTCTTTTAATTTCATGGCTGCAGTCACTCTCCACAGTGATTTTGGAGCCCAGGAAAATAAATTTGTCACTATTTCCATTTTTCCCCTTCTATTTGCAATGAAGCAATGGGACCAGATGCCATGATCTTTGTTTTGAATGTTGTTTTAAGCCAGCTTTTTCACTCACCTCTTTCACCTCATCAAGAGGTTCTTCAGTTCCTCTTCAGTTTATGCCATTAGGGTGGGTGTCATCTAAATAAAAGAGGTTATTGATATTTCTCCTGGCAATCTTGATTCCAGCTTGCACTTCATCCAGCCCAGCATTTCACATGATATACTCTACATAGAAGTTAAATAAGCAGGGTGACAATACACAGCCTTGACATACTCCTCTCCCAATTCAGAACCAGTTCATTGTTCCATGTCCAGTTCTAACTGTTGCTTCTTGACCGGCATACAGGTTTCTCAGGAGGCAGGTCAGGTAGTCTGGTATTCCCATCTCTTTAAGAATTTTCCGGTTTGCTGTGATCCACACATTCAAAGGCTTTAGCCCAGTCAATGAAGCAAAATTAGATGTTTTTTTCTGGAATTTCCTTGCTTTTTCTATGATAGAATGCATGTTGACAATTTTTTCTGTGGTTCTTCTGCCTTTTCTAAATCCAGCTTGTACATCTGAAAGTTCTTGGTTCATGTACTGTTGAAGTCTAACTTGAAGGATTTTAAGTGTTACCTTGCTAGCATGTGAAATGAGTGCAACTGTGTGGTAGTTCAAACATCCTTTGTCATTGCCCTTCTTTGAGACTGGCATGAAAACTGACCTTTTCCAGTCCTGTGGCCACTGCTGAGTTTTCCAAATTTGCTGGCATGTTGAATGTAGCACTTTAATAGCATCATCTTTCAGGATTTGAAAGAGCTCAACTGAAATCCCATTACCGCCACTAGCTTTGTTTGTAGTAATGCTTTCTAAGGCCCACTTGACTTCACACTCCTGGATGTCTGGCTCTAGGTGAGTGATCACACCATCATGGTTATCCAAATCACGAAGACCTTTTTGCATAGTTCTTCTGCATATTCTCACCACCTCTATTTAATACCTTCTGCTTCTGTTAAGTCCATACAGTTTCTGCCCTTCACTGTGCCACCTGGGAAGCTCTAAAGCCCTAGAGTGAGTTCTTCTTTTGGCCATGCCCAGATTCCTTTACTGAAGCCCTTCATAGGCTGAGCTGCTCCCTCCTCTCCATCCTCACCTTTTACCACATTCCCACGTGATTTCCTTGCTCTTGCCACATGTCACAATTACCCTCATCATGTCCTCTTCTGCCAAAGCACCTTTGCACAGGCACTTTTGGACTTTCTGGAAAGCTCTCCTCACCCTTCATTGCCTAGTTAACTCACAGTAATCCTTTAAATCTCAGGTCATTCCTGATATTTTCAGGAATGTCTTTCTTGATTTTTTAACTCCATTAAATCCCTCCTTATAATTCCCCATAACATTTTTCACAGTTGCAATTATTATTTATGATTGTAGAATATGTGAATGAATTCTTGTTTCTGGCTGTAGACTTTAGAGTACAAAGAGAATGCTTGCGTTTGTCTACTCGATACATAGTCACTGCTCTATCTCTCCCCTCCTCTAGTAACTAGTTATTTGACCTTGAGAGAGACATTTAATTCCTTCTATAGAAAGATTATCCATATTCATATGTATGCAGTAATACTATAAATACATATTTTGTATAAACATTATTTTGAGGATTAGAAGTGACTGTAGAGTTTGAAAATTCCTAGCAGGGTGCCCAACAAGGATGGACACTCAATACAAGCTGTATATTTATAACACTTATTAAACTGGAAATCTGTAATAGGGACTAAAGATTTGAGGATTTTTCAGACTGTACTTTGCAGACCAGTCAATATCTCATCAATCCAGCAGATCCTTTTCTAAAACAAGTGCAACCACTGGACCCTCTGGATCACTATTTCAGAACAGAGAATTAACTTTGAAACACTCAGAATCCAATTATTCTTTCCTTCTGGATATGGTCAAATTCTTTCATTTAGGATTTTCCTTGAATAACCATACATATCACAGTAATAAAATTATTGGTATCTTATACAGATATAACTCATTTTATATGCCAGGCATTTTATTACTTAAATCTTGCCATAATCAAATGAAAAGTTGTTATTATACCCTTTTTATAGATGGGGATTTGGAGGCTGTGTGAGACCATGTAATTGTCCAAGGTCACAGCTGGTATGTGGTACAACCAGAACTCAACTCCTACAAATGGTTTGTCATAAGCTGGAAGCACATAGAAACCACTTGGCCTGGTTTCCTGTGTCCAGACCTGGTTTCCATCAGCTGGCATGGTGTAATTAATTATTTCTTTTGTACCTTCACCCCACAAAGTGCTGGTTTGGATGTTATGTTATATGGTTATTCTTTATTTTGGTGGCGTGAAAGGAGCACTAGGGCAACTGTAGGAGAATGACTTCACGTCCTGATTATACCGTCCTGCTTGTACTACCTCAGGAAATCTCATTTGTTTGGTTTAGTAAAAATATTTCATTATTCTCAGCACTTTAAAGATTAAACAAATTACCATCAGAAATATTTTGCAGAAGATTAAAATTGACGCTATGGGTTGAAAGTTGATATCCACAGTTTATGATGCTTTAAGCAGTTGCCAAGAGCTCATGTGATTTGAGGATTTGAGACTGATCTGTATGTCCCTGATAGTAGAGTGGGCACACCTCTCAGTAGGTGTTACAGAGAATTCATGCTGTTCAGAGTTTTATTTTGTGTATTAAGTTAAAAGGTACATTTAGGAGATTAAATGGAATGCCCCTCAGAGTAAATTCATTCATCTATCTTTTCTGCCTAAAAATACAATACAATCGAAAAACTAAATAATCTAAAAAATATCAAGAAAAGCATGAGTGTTTCAACTAAATGAACTAAAGAGGACGAGGAATGAACAGAAACTTGTTTTACACTAAGGAAAATAAAAGCAGTGCACCATCTTCTATTTTAACCAAGAAGTGACTTCCATATCCTAGTTGTACTTAGCGGTGGGAGACAAGCTCTTTATGACCAAACTGCATATTTCTCAGAGAAATCTGTTTTCAAGAGTCTTGTGTTTCAGTACTAAAAATAAAAAGTATAGAGAAATTCTAGAGAAAAGAAAAAAATCATAATATTTCTACATTGGACTCCTTTATTCCTTTCCAGGGAATATATATAAATATATATATATTATATGCACATACTCATATATATATTATATGCACACATACATTCATTTCTGTATTGACACCCCACTAATGTTGTATTAGGTGACAGCAGTGTGGCTCTTAGGAGTTGAAGCTTTTGATAAGGCAGAACAACATCTTTTCCCCATAAACTCTTCCAAGATTTTTATAGTAAATGAAATTTTTAGACTTTTGTTAAGATTGTCAGATACTCTGACATTAGTTTTCAAACAGAACAGTTCCTGCCAACCTCAAAAAAAAACAAACAGTGAAACCATAATTAGTGGAACAAATACCCTATCATAAAAGCCTAGTGACATTTTCAGTGAACTGTATTTTGCCCAAGCTACTTGTTATACCTAACTCTTAGCAGGAGGTATAATAACCCTCCTTTTCAAATGAAGAACATGTGACTTAGGAAGTTAAACGATTTCACTTCAGTTCAGTCACTCAGTCGTGTCTGTCTCTTTGCAACCCCATGGACTGCAGCACGCCAGACTTCCTGTCCATCAGCAACTTTCGGAGCATGATCAAACTCATATCCACCAAGTCAGTGATGCTATCCAACCATCTCAGACTCTGTCAGCCCCTTCTCCTCCTGCCTTCAATCTTTCCTAGCGTCAGGGTCTTTTCAAATGAGTCAGTTCCTCGCATCAGGTGGCCGAAGTATTGTAGTTTCACCTTCAGCATCAGTCCTTCTAATGAATATTCAGGACTGATCTCTTTTAGGATGGACCGGTTGGATCTCCTTGCTGTCCAAGGGACTCTCAAGAGTTTTCTCCAACACCACAGTTTAAAAGAATCAATTCTTCTGCGCTCAGCTTTCTTTATGATCCAACTCTCACAACCATATATGACTACTGGAAAAGCCACAGCTTTGTCTATACAGACCTTTGTTGGCAAAGTAATGTCTGCTTTTTAAAATGCTGTCTACATTGGTCGTAACTTTTCTTCCAAGGAGCAAGTGTCTTTTAATTTCATGGCTGCAGTCACCATCTGCAGTGATTTTAGAGCCCAAGAAAATAAAGTCTGTCACTGTTTCCATTGGTTCAAATCTATTTGCCATGAAGTGATGGGATGGATGCCATGATCCTAGTTTTCTGAATGTCAAGTTTTAAGCCAACATTTTTACTCTCCTCTTTCACTTTCATTAAGAGGCTCTTCAGTTCCTCTTTGCTTTCTGTCAAAAGGGTAATTCAGTTCAGTTCAGTCACTCAATTGTGTCTGACTCTTTGCAACCCCATGAACCACAGCACGCCAGGCCTCCCTGTCCATCACCACTGGCAGAATTTACCCAAACCCATGTCCATTGAGCCCATGATGCCATCTAGCCATCTCATCCTCTGTCGTCCCCTTCTCCTCCCGCCCTCAATCTTTCCCAGTATCAGGGTCTTTTCAAATGAGTCAGCTCTTCGCATCAGGTGGCCAAAGTATTGGAGTTTCAGCTTCAACATCAGCCCTTCCAATGAACACCCAAGGACTGATGTCCTTTGGGATAGACTGGTTGGATCTCTTTGCAGTCCAAGGGACTCTCAAGAGTCTTCTCCAACACCACAGTTCAAAAGCATCAATTCTTTGGTGCTCAGTTTTCTTAATAGTCCAACTCTCACATCCATTCATGACTACTGGAAGAACGATAGCATTGACTAGACAGACCTTTGTTCGTAAAGTAATGTCTCTGCTTTTTAATATGCTATCTAGGTTGGTCATAAGGGTGGTGTCATCTGCATATCTGAGGTTATTGATATTTCTCCCAGCAATCTTGATTCCAGCTTGTGCTTCTTCCAGTCCAGCACTTCTCATGATGCACTCTGCATATAAGTTAAATAAGCAGGGTGACAACATACAGCCTTGACATACTCCTTTTCCTATTTGGAACCAGTCTGTTGTTCCATGTCTAGTTCAAACTGCTGCTTCCTAACCTGCATATAGGTTTCTCAAGAGCCAGGTCAGGTGGTCTGGTATTCCATCTCTTTCAGAATTTTCCACAGTTTTTTGTGATCCACACAGTCAAAGGCTTTATTGTAGTCAATGAAGCAGAAGTAGATGCTTTTCTGAGATTCTCTCGCTTTTTCTAATCCCTTGAATCTATTTGTCACTTCCACTGTATAACCGTAAAGGATTTGATTTAGGTCATATCCAAATGGTCTAGTGGTTTTTTTCCCTACTTTCTTAAATGTAAGTCTGCATTTTGCAGTAAGGAGTTCATTATCTGATCTACACCAATGTGATTACCTTTAAATAAGGAAACAGATTACTCTTTAACATTTAAAAAAGCACTCCCAGGCAGTAGAAAATTAATAGGTAATAGATTTCATATGTGTCCACAGTAGAAGTTAATAAATTCATATTTATAAGGGAATTATTTTAGGGGCTACTCTTAGGTATGAGAGCTTCCAGGGTAGCTCAGGGGTAAAAAATCTGCCTGCAGTGCAGGAACCATGGGTTTGATCCCTGGGTCAGGAAGATTCCCTGGAGGAAGAAATGGCAACCCACTCCAGCATTCTTCCCTGGAGAATACCATGGACAGAGGGGCCTGGCAGGCTATAGTCCATGGAGTCTCAAAGAGTTGGACATGACTGAAGTGACTTAGCCTGCAGGCACACTCAGGTATGAATCAGGAATTTCAGAATATTTTCACAAGATAAGCAGCTACTATCTGAGGTTTCTGTCATTGCAGACCAGTCCCCAAGTGGTGTTGGTGGGACCAGCTGTAGATTCTAGTGAGTAAATTTTTTAAAAATTCAAAATAAGGTACCCACCCATTGAAATGATTACTATATTTGCTTTTTAGGGTAGTTCAAGAATCACCAGGATAGGGACTTTCTGGTGGTCTAGTGGTTGGGACTTTGCCTTCCAGAGCAGGGGGTGCAGGTTCAATCCTGGTCAGCAAATTAAGATCCCACATGCCTTGCAGCTAAAAAAATAAAAACCTAACAGAAGCAATACTGTAACAAATTCAATAATGACTTTGAAAATGGTCCATAGGAAAAGAAAAAAAAAAGAATAACCAATATCTGTTATGTGGTTTCCTAACTAGATTCCAACTTGCTAAAATTAAAGTGTTCCCTTTTTATTTATTTTTTTTTCTTTTGGGTGAGAATAGGATAGAAAAATCAAAGCCATGTTTAAAAATATTCTGGATGAAATCTTAAGAAGCTCTTTGAGGTTTTTCAAGTTAAATTATTGAGTATGAAAACTGAGACATTTGTTTTCGATTTCCCTTATTCATTCCCAAGAGTTCTAATTCTAATTCTAATCATGTTTCTAATCAGTTGCCTCAAGAGTCAGAAACAATTTTTCAACTCAAAGTAGTCATAGTTGCAAGGAAAAGTCAGTTGGAAGAGGTGGACTGTATCAAGCTATCCAGAAAGGGCCAATTTAATGAATGATGTACAGCTAGAGCAGACAGGTGAGGGAGCAGAGGTGTCCATCCATCAAAGAAGAGACTGGCCTGTAGAGGAAGCACAATAAGAAGGGACCTTAACAGTGGTCATTAGAGAGCGTCCTAACATCTGGAAATTTGACCCAACAACATGTAGCAGGGCATGCTCAATATTTTTCTTTAGCCCCTCCTGGTCTGCTGCCTTCTCCATCCCACTCTTTGGACTCTGGGAAGCTCATCTATGTGCACTGTATTAGCGTGCTCTTTACCCTCTAGTTTCTAGTTGAAGTTATCCAAGGGACCTTGCAGGCATCCCTCACAGGACAGTCAGTAATCTGCCTGCAATACAGGAGTCTCAGTTTCAATTCCTGGGTCAGAAAGATCCCTTGAAGAAGGAAATGGCAGCACTTTCCAGTAATCTTGCCTGGAGAATCCCATGGAGAGGGGATCCTGGCAGGCTGTAGCCCATGGGGTCGCAAGAGTCTGACAGGACTTAGCAGCTAAACCACCACCACCACAAGGGACCTTGCAAGGTGTAGGAGGATAAGAGGAGAATAAGACTGTAATATTTATTTCCTCCCTTCCTTTTGGCTCATCATAATTTGACTGGGTTCTTCTATAAGAGACCTGTTTGGGTATTCTCTGGTTTCAATAATTTATCCCTTCCTTGGAATTCAGGGCTAGAAGTGAAGTATTGATATTTCATCATTACTAGCTCCAGGGTATTACATTCTCTTTCTTGGTTTTCTTAAACACTGCCATCACATTTATACATAATTATATATATATATATATATATATATATGTATATATATATATACATATATATATATTCCTTAGTATTCTTATTAAACTTTCCTCAAAGTACCTATTTTCAGTGGACCGTCTGTTACCTACAGTATACCCCAGTGATAAGAAAGGATAGTCATTAAAACAGAAGAAGAATGATTTTCATTGAATCCTTAAAAGTAATTTAAGACTCCATTTCAAAAAGATGGATTTAAAAGGCAGAATATCAGGACAAGGACTAGGAATAAGAGAATCATTTGGCATTTGATGTGTTTTTTTTTTTTTAAATATGGCCTAATTTGATGGGCTGGCCAAACAAATCAGGAGTCAATTATTATTTATTTTTCCATCTGTTCATAAAATCGGTTATTCAGCAAATATTTATTAAAGGAAATTCTATGCCTGACTGTGCACTAGGTGCAGCATTACACAGGGAAGAGACAAATAGGTTTCTCCATAGAATCGGTGTGGATGAAGATGAGTAGATGAAATTCTGGAAATTAGCCTATGGAGCCACTAGTCTATGGAGACATTGGTCAGATCATATTGAAGATTTTATATTCAGTATCTATGAGAGAAAAGGGTAGGTACACTTCCCAACTCATTCTTTGAAGTTAGTATTACAAAAACTAGACAAAGATAGCACAGAAAAGAAGACTGCAGACCAACACCTACCATGAATATAGGTGCATCATGATCAATTGTGCTTTATTCCAGGAAAGCAAGATACTTATTCAACATTTTAAAATCACTCAATGTAATCCACCATATTGACAAGCTGAAGAGTAAAAATCACATGACTATGTGATGCAGAAAAGCATTTGACAAAATTCAACATCCATTCATATTAAAGTTTTTCAGAAAAATAGAATTAGAGGGGAATTTCTCAACTTGATAAGTGAGATCTTTAAAAATGTATCTGTTAGCATTATACTTAATAACAAAAGACTGAATGCTGGCCATATACGCTCAAGAACAATACAAAAATATCCCATCTTACCATTCATATTACTTAATTTGGGAAGTACTATCCAGTGCAGTAAGGCAAGGAAACGAAAGAAAAAGTACACAGATTCTAAAAGAAGAAGAAAAAAAATCCCTATTTGCAGATAACTTGATTATCTATATAGAAAATCCCAGGGAATATACCAGAAGAAAAACCTCTTAATAATAACAAATGACTTCAGTAAGGTCACAGGATACAAAATAAACATACAAAATTAATATTATTTCTGCATAATAACAATGAACATGAAGACCACAAATTTGTTAAAATATACAGTGCCTTGTACAACCGTTCAAAAATTGTATACTTAAGTATAAATCTAAGAAAATATGTACAAGATATAAGATGAAAGCTAAACAAGGCTAATGAAAGAATATTTTTATAAAGATCTGATTTAATACAGATGCACACTGTGTTCATGGATTAGAAAACTAATCATAGTAAAGATATCAATTCTCCCCAAGTTACTACAGATTCAACATAATTCCTATCAAAATCTAAGCAAAATTTTATTTTAGATATACATTAGATTATTCTAACAGTATTAGGAATGGTAAAGAAAGAAACTAGAATAGCTAAAATACCTTTTCAAAAGAAAAATATATTGAAAGGACTCAGTCTGCTTGATTTCCGGGCTTACATAGCCACAGTTATCAGGTGTGTGGCATCAGCAGGATAGACACATACATCAATGGAACTAAACTGAGAACCCAGAAATATGCCCACACAAATACACCTGATTCTGATAAAAGTGCAAAAACAATTCAAAGAAGAGAAAGAGCCATTTACAAAATAGTGCTAGAAAACCTCAGGCTAAATCTTGTATCTTATATAAATTTAATTAAATTCATTATGAACTTAAATGTCAAACATAAAATTTCAAAACTTAAAGAAACATACACATCAGAAGAAATACCCTGGATTCCAGTTCACTTCAGTTCAGTTGCTCAGTCATGTCCGACTCTTTGCGACCCCATGAATTGCAGCACACCAGTCCTCCCTGTCCATCACTATCTCCCGATGTTCACACAGACTCGCGTCCATCGAGTCCGTGATGCCATCCAGCCATCTCCTCCTGCCCACAATCCCTCCCAGCATCAAAGTCTTTTCCAATGAGTCAACTCGTCACATGAGGTGGCCAAAGTACTGGAGTTTCAGCTTTAGCATCATTCCTTCCAAACAAATCCCAGGGTTGATCTCCTTCAGAATGGACTGGTTGGATCTCCTTGCAGTCCAAGGGACTCTCAAGAGTCTTCACCAACACCACAGTTCAAAAGCATCAATTCTTTGGCGCTCAGCCTTCTTCACAGGCCAACTCTCACATCCATACATGACCACAGGAAAAACCATAGCCTTGACTAGACGGACCTTAGTCGGCAAAGTAATGTCTCTGCTTTTAAATATGCTATCTAGGTTGGTCATAACTTTTCTCTCAAGGAGTAAGTGTCTTTTAATTTCATGGCTGCAGTTACCATCTGCAGTGATTTTGGAGCCCAAAAAATAAAGTCTGACACTGTTTCCACTGTTTCTCCATCTATTTCCCATGGAGTGATGGGACCTGATGCCATGATCTTCGTTTTCTGAATGTTGAGCTTTAAGCCAACCTTTTCACTCTCCTCTTTCACTTTCATCAAGAGGCTTTTTAGTTCTTCTTCACTTTCTGCCATAAGGGTGGTGTCATCTGCATTTCTGAGGTTATTGATATTTCTCCCGGCAATCTTCATTCCAGCTTGTTCTTCTTCCAGCCCAGCTTTCTCATGATGTACTCTGCATATAAGTTAAATAAGCAGGATGACAATATACAGCCTTGACGTACTCCATTTCCTATTTGGAAGTAGTCTGTTGTTCCATGTCCACTTCTTAGGTAAATGTAAATTAAAACCACAATTAAATATCAATAAACACCTATGAGAATGGTTACAATGAGATATATACATATGTATGTATGTAGAGACATTAAAATCATGAATTTCTTCCAGGGAGAGGAAAGCCATTGTTAAGCATTTAAGCATCTTCTCCACAGTCTGTCACTTTCACCATCTGATCACTAAAAACCCACTTCACTTTCCTGTTCTTCCTTAAGATACATTAACTTCCTGGTCAAAGAGGACAACCATCCCTTCAGTACAGAAAGCTCAGCAAGAAAATCTCCTTGTGAGAGGCAGTGCTTCTTTTGTTTGGCAACCTATGAACTAAAGCATCAAGTTGTCTGCAACAGCGTGGGTACTTTATCGAAGACACTTTAACCACCTTGTCTGCCACATGCAGTTAGGTTCAGTTGCTCAGTCATGTCCGACTCTTTCTACCCCATGAATGGCAGCACACCAGGCCTCCCTGTCCATCACCATCTCCCAGAGTTCACTCAGACTCACGTCCATCGAGTCAGTGATGCCATCCAGCCATCTCATCCTCAGTCGTCCCCTTCTCCTCCTGCGCCCAATCCCTCCCAGCATCAGAGTCTTTTCCAATGAGTCAACTCTTTGCATGAGGTGGCCAAAGTACTGGAATTTCAGCTTTAGCATCAGTCCTTCCAATGAACACATAGGACAGATCTCCTTTAGAGTGGACAGGTTGGATCTCCTTGCAGTCCAAGGGACTCTCAAGAGTCTTCACCAACACCACAGTTTAAACGCATCAATTCTTCAGTGCTCAGCTTTCTTCACGGGCCAACTCTCACATCCATACATGACCACTGGAACAACCATAACTTTGACTAGAAAGACCTTTGTTGGCAAAGTAATGTCTCTGCTTTTGAATATGCGATCTAGTTTGGTCATAAACTTCCTTCCAAGGAGTAAGCGTCTTTTAATTTCATGGCTGCAGTCACCATCTGCAGTGATTTTGGAGCCCAGAAAAATAAAGTCTGACACTGTTTTCAGTGTTTAACCATCTATTTCCCATGAAGTGATCTGACCAGATGCCATAATCTTAGTTTTCTGAATGTTGAGCTTTAAGCCGACTTTTTGCTCTCCTCTTTCACTTTCATCAAGAGGCTTTTGAATTCCTCTTCACTTTCTGCCATAAGGGTGGTGTCATCTGCATATCTGAGTTTATTGATATTACTCCTGGAAATTTTGATTCCCGCTGGTACTTCTTCCAGCCCAGCTTTCTCATGATGTACTCTGCATAGAAGTTAAATAAGTTACTAAATTAAATAAGCAGGGTGACAATATACAGCCTTGATGTACTCCTTTTCCTATTTGGAACCAGTCTGTTGTTCCATGTCCAGTCCTAACTGTTGCTTCCTGACCTGCATACAGATTTCTAAAGAGGCACGTCAGGTGGTCTGGTATTCCCATTTCTTTCAGAATTTTCCACAGTTTATTGTGATCCACACAATCAAAGGCTTTGGCATAGTCAGTAAAGCAGAAATGGATGTGTTTCTGGAACTCTCTTGCTTTTTCCATGATCCAGCAGATGTTGGCAGTTTGATCTCTGGTTCCTCTGCCTTTTCTAAAGCCAACTTGAATATCAGAAGTTCACGGTTCACGTACTGCTGAAGCCTGGCTTGGAGAATTTTGAGCATTACTTTAATAGGGTGATAGATGAGTGCAATTGTGTGGTAGTTTGAGCATTCTTTGGCATTGCCTTTCTTTGGGATTGGAATGAAAATGGACCTAATCCATTCCTGTAGCCACTGCTGAGTTTTCCAAATTTGCTGGCATATTGAGTGCAGCACTTTCACAGCATCATCTTTCAGGATTTGAAATAGCTCTACTGGAATTCTGTCACATCCACTAGCTTTGTTTGTCGTGATGCTTCCTAAGGCCCACTTGACTTCACATTCCATGTCTGGCTCTAGATAAGTGATCACACCATCGTGATTATCTGGGTCATGAAGATTTTTTTGTACAGTTCTTCCGTGTATTCTTGCCATGTCTTCTTAATATCTTCTGCTTCTGTTAGGTCCAGACCATTTCTGCCCTTTATCGAGCCCCTCTTTGCATGAAATGGTCCCTTGCTATCTCTAATTTTCTTGAAGAGATCTCTAGTCTTTCCCATTGTGTTCTTTTCCTCTATTTCTTTTCATTGATCACTAAGGAAGGCTTTCTTCTCTCTCCTTATTATTCTTTGGATCTCTGCATTCAGATGCTTATATCTTTCCTTTTCTCCTTTGTTTTTCGCCTCTCTTCTTTTCACAGCTATTTGTAAGGCCTCCCCAGACAGCCATTTTGCTTTTTGCATTCCTTTTCCATGGGGATGATCTGGATCCCTATCTCCTGTACAGTGTCACGAACCTCATTCCATAGTTCATCAGGCACTCTATCAGATCTAGTCCTTTCAATCTATTTCTCACTTCCACTGTATAATCATAAGGGATTTGATTTAGATCATACCTGAATAGTCTAGTGGTTTTCCCCACTTTCTTCAATTTAAGTCTGAATTTGGTAATAAGGGGTTCATGATCTGAGCCACAGTCAGGTCCTGGTCTTGTTTTTGTTGACTGTATAGAGCTTTTCCATCTTTGGCTGCAAAGAGTATAATCAACCTGATTTCGGTGTTGACCATCTGGTGATTTCCATGTGTAGAGTCTTCTCTTGTGTTTTTGGAAGAGAGTGTTTGCTATGACCAGTGCATTTTCTTGGCAAAACTCTATTAGTCTTTGCCCTGTTTCATTCCGCATTCCAAGGCCAAATTTGCCTGTTACTCCAGGTGTTTCTTGACTTCCTACTTTTGCATTCCAGTTCCCTATAATGAAAAGGACATCTTTTGGGGTGTTAGTTCTAAAAGGTCTTGTAGGTCTTCATAGAACCATTCAACTTCAGATTTTCAGCATTACTGGTTGCGGCATAGACTTGGATTACTGTGATACTGAATGGTTTGCCTTGGAAATGAACAGAGATTATTCTGTCATTTTGGGGATTGCATCCAAGTACTGCATTCCAGAGTCTTTTGTTGACCATGATGGCTACTCCATTTCTTCTGAGGGATTCCTGCCCACAGTAGTAGATATAATGGTCATCTGAGTTAAATTCACCCATTCCAGTCCATTTTAGTTCGCTGATTCCTAGAATGTCGATGTTCACCCTTGCCATCTCTTGTTTGACTACTTCCAATTTGCCTTGATTCATGGACCCGACATTCCAGGTTCCTATGCAATATTGCTCTTTACAGCATCGGACCTTACTTCTATCACCAGTCACATCCACAGCTGGGTATTGTTTTTGCTTTGGTTCCCTCCCTTTCTTCTTTCTGGAGTTATTTCTCCACTGATCTCCAGTAGCGTGTTGGGCACCTACTGACCTGGGGAGTTCCTCCTTCAGTATACTATCATTTTGCCTTTTCATACTGTTCATGGGGTTCTCAAGGCAAGAATACTGAAGTGGCTTGCCATTCCCTTCTCCAGTGGACCACATTCTGTCAGACCTCTCCACCATGACTCACCTGTCTTGGGTTGCCCCATGGGCATGGCTTAGTTTCATTGAGTTAGACAAGGCTGTGGTCCTAGTGTGGTTAGATTGACTAGTTTTCTGTATGATTTCAGTGTGTCTGCCCTCTGATGCCCTCTTGCAACATCTACCATCTTATTTCTGTGTTTCTTACCTTGGACGTGGGATATCTCTTCACAGCTGCTCCAGCAAAATGCAGCTGCGGCTCCTTACCTTGGATGAAAGGTATCTCCTCACCACCGTCCTTCCTGACCTTCAACGTGGGATAGCTCCTCTAGGCCCTCCTGCTCCCGGGCAGCCACATATCTCTAATTTTCTGGAAGATATCTCTAGTCTTTCCCATTCTGTTGTTTTCCTCTATTTCTTTGCATTGATCACTGAGGAAGGCTTTCTTATCTCTCCTTGCTATTCTTTGGAACTCTGCATTCAGATGCTTATATCTTTCTTTTTCTCCTTTGTTTTTCATTTCTCTTCTTTTCACAGCTATTTGTAAGTTCAGTTCAGTTCGATTGTTCAGTAGTGTCTGACTCTTTGCAACCCCATGGACTGCAGCACACCAGGCTTCCCTGTCTATCACCAACTCCTGGAGCTTGCTCAAACTCAGGTTTATTGAGTCAGTGATGCCATCCAATCATCTCATCCTCTCTCAGCCCCTTCTCCTCCTGCCCTCAATCTTTCCCTGCATCAGGGTCTTTTCAAATGAGTCAGGTCTTTGCATGAGGTGGCCAAAGTATTGGAGTTCAGCTTCAGCATCAGTCCTTGCAATGAATACCCAGGACTGATTTCCTTTAGGATGGACTGGTTGGATCTCCTTGCAGTCCAAGGGGCTCTCAGGAGTCTTCTCCAACACCACAGTTCAAAAGCATCAATTCTTTTGCATTCACCTTTCTTTATAGTCCAATTCTCATATCCATACATGACCACTGGAAAAACCATAGCCTTGACTAGATGGACCTTTGTTGGCAAAGTAATGTCTCTGCTTTTCAACATGCTATCTAGGTTGGTCATAACTTTTCTTCAAAGGAGTAAGTGTCTTTTAATTTCATGGCTGCAGTCACCACCTGCAGTGATTTTGGAGCCCCCAAGATAAAGTCTGTCTCTGTTTCCATTGTTTCCCCATCTATTTGCCATGGAGCGTTGGGACCAGATGCCATGATCTTCGTTTTCTGAATGTTGAGTTTTAAGCTAACTTTTCCACTCTCCTCTTTCACTTTCATCAAGAGGCTGTTTAGTTCTTCTTTGCTTTCTGCCGTAAGGGTGATGTCATCTGCTTATCGGAGGTTATTGATATTTCTCCCAGCAATCTTGATTCCAGCTTGTACTTCATCCAGCCCAGCATTTTCGTGATGTACTCTCCATATAAGTTAAATAAGTAGGGTGATAATATACAGCCTTGAGGTATTCCTTTCCCAATTTGGAACCAGTCTGTTGTTCCATGTTCAGTTCTAACTTGCTTCTTGCTGCGACACACACCACATGGGTAATGTTAGAATAGGGACTAGAAGAAAATATTTTCCTATTAAGAACGGAAGAGGATTGGAGGCTCACAGTATTGTGGTTAACAAAATGGCTGCAGCCCTCTTGGGCAGCATAAAGCCTCTTTATTCTGGGAGAGATGGAAGTGCTTAGATTCTGTATTAAGGGAAAAATTCTACTGTGCATTACGAGGTTCTACTGTGCAGTACAAGGTTACTTATTCCATCATCAGAGATGTGTATCCTTGTCTATTATTTGCTTGGCCTCATGTAAAATACGAATCAAATGTTTCCTGTCAATATAAGGAGTTTATATTTTTGTGTGTGTGCTTGTTTGTATATTTAACTCTAAACAAAGAATTTTTGGTGAAAATTGTTAAAATCTAAGTAATAAGAAGGAAGGAAAAATTAACCTTGTGAAATGTTTTGCAAGTTTAAAGAAATGAGCTAGATAAATATATGTGGAAAAAAGCATTGTAAAGCAGTTGTCCTCCAATTTAAAAAGAAAAAGAAAAAAAATAAAATTGTAAAATAATAGGCACAGCAAATAAGTCTTCTAGTTGCAAGCATAAGTTAACACAGACAGAGAGATAAAATATTTTACAATTTTCAAGAGTATATGTATGTAAATATATGGGAAACATTTTGGAAGATTACACAACAAACTAAAAATCATCTCATTACAATAACTAAAAAATTAGAATTGACAGTGTTTGTCACAGAAAACTATCATTCCTGGTAATGTTTTAATTTTTAACAGAGAAAAATATTACTTGAGGGATTTGGAATTTTGAAAACAGTAAAGACTGGAGTGAAATACACCACCATGTTAGCAGTAATGGACACAAGTGACTCAACTGTGATTGCATTTTCTTTGCTTCATTTAGTATTCTCTTGTTTCTCTTAGGAACATATCTTTTTATTTAAAATTTTAAAACACCCAAAGCATTTTAATGAAAATCAATTACGATATATGCATAAATGCAGATACTATTGCATTAAAACCTAGATGGGTTTTCTTGTCATGAAAAGTTGTTCACACTGTTTGGTTAACTAAGGACAGTTTGCAGAGTAGAATATCATCTTTAAAGTTATAGATTGTTGTCAGAAATAATCAATCTGTAATAAGAAGAGAGTTTTATTCTAGCTAAACTGAGGACAATAGCCCAGGAGACAGTCTCTCAAATAGCTTTGAGAAAGTGTTCCAAAGAGGCATAGTTTTCCCGCACAATTTTATATCTTGTCCTACCAAAGAAAGGGTACATGCTTTTAAAGTTTCCGTAAAAAGACAAATCAGCACACACACAGTGAGTTAGTGTGGCCTTGATTCCTGAGTAGGGCGCTTTATCATCAAAGGAGTGCTAGCACAAACATCCTAGGAAAGGGAGGCAGCTACCTCTACCTTCAAAATGGACATTCTTTACCCTGGACAGTGTACTATTTGCTTCACTGGTTAAAGCAGATGGACTATGTATGTGAGATAGGCCCTAAACCAATCTGTTCTAGTTAGCATAAAGTTTCAGTTACATTATGTATAAGCCAGTATGACTTCCCTAAACTTCAATATATGAAAATTTCTTCCATCAGGATTACCATTTATTTTCAAGAAACAGAAACCCCCACAAGCTAGCTTATGGAGAAATTTTTTGGTAAAGAATCATGTATCACAGAGACATGCAAGAAGAAGAGAGCACGCCTTATGCAGACAGAGGTGAGAAACACAGTGTTTACAAAGACGCTGTAAGTGAAAGCTCAACGCTGCCATTCCCTGGATGTACAGTTTTCCTCCAAAGCACTTGCCGCGTGAACTACTCCACAGGAATGGCAGCCTAGAACTTGACTTCTGAGTCAAGGTATTTCCTAGTTCCCTTCTTCCTTATTTCTTTCTTTTCTGGCTGAAGTGTGGGTGCTCAGTGTGCCACACCAAGGACATTTAGGGGCATCATCTGGATGTGTCTCATTGCCCAGAAATACTCAACTACATTTTGAGTATTTTTGAGTATTAGAAGATGGGTACTATCATCTATTTTACTACTTCATGGCTCTCAAGGCTCTTGTCCCATCAATTAATTTGATCACTTCTGCTAGTTAGAACCCACCATTTTTGGTGATGTTGCTGAGTTTCACAACTGGAAAAATACACAATTCACGTCAGAATCTTCTCTACCACTTTTGTGAAGAATATAGCTTATAGCAGTGCGTGCATGCTCAGTCGTGTCTGACTTATTGCGACCCCGTGGACTGTAGCCCGCCAGGCTCCTCTGTCCATGGGATTTCCCAGGCAGAATCCTGGAGTGGGTTGCCATTTCCTGCTCCAGGAGATCTTCCCGACCAAGTCTCTTGTGCCTCCTGCATTGGCAGGTGGATTCTTTACCATTGGGCCACCTGGGAAGCCCATATCATATGTAATTTTACCCAAATAACCTCAAACCCTCAGTCTTCAGTAGTAATTCAGAAGCAAAAATCCCCTGAAAAGATAATTCCGTAATTAAACATAAAAACTTCTATTATATTTGGATTTAATTATAAATGAACCTCCACACCTTTAAGCAGATTTGCTCCTCAAAGCCATTATGTCTTTAATATAAAGAAGTTTACTTCAAACAGAAAAGTAGCAAGTACTGTTAAATGCTTCCTTCAAATTTTTACTATGAAATGTGGAAATAATACAAAATATCTAATTCACTTATAGTCTAAATATATCATCTAAAAGTGGATCTGAGTCTGCATAATCTGTAAAGGAAAGCTTTATCTACAGATTTCAGTGCTCTCTGAATGAAAATTCAACTCGTTTGCAAATAGATGCCCTCCACTATAATGGAATAAACCTGAATTTTAAGCATTTTATTTAGAATCTGATAGCAAACTCTTCAACTATAATTAAAAATTAATTTTAAATGGATGGGCTTTTTAAGGAACAAAACCAAGACAACGATGCTGTAATTTGAAATTAGGCTAAATGCCTGCTTCCCTTTACTTCTCCATGAAAGGCCAAAGACACTGTTCCTTATCTTTAAATTCTGGAAAGAGCCAGTCATTTAAATGATAACTTCTTTTAACACAAGCTTTTCATATTTCCTTTCTGAACGTAGGTGTAAGAAATGTAAATTTCAACCCTGATTAAAGATGATTTTTCAAGAAATGTCAGGAAAAAATAACAATGTCAACAGTAAATAAAGCATACCATAATATTCATAATATAAAGCTATAAATAATTTCTTTTAAATTCCTACTGAAACAACCTTAATGGTTTCTATCATTCACAGAATTTGGGAGAATTGTTGGAGAGGTGTTTGGAGTTACTGCTGCAGAAAAAATTATATAATTGGAGGGAAATACAAGTGACCATGGGGGAGGTATGACAACAACAAAAAAAACCAAACAAATAAGTATTAAAAGCAAATGGAAACCAATTAGCAAGGCAAGAAACCCTCACAGCTGAAACAGATCAGAAGTCCATCTTAATATTTGTTAACCCAGTATATAGCAAACACTCAATCTCTTTATTCAGCATCTCATAATATATAGGGCATTGTGACAAGCACTGGATAGGAGGGAAACTGTGGCATACTTCAGGCTCTCATAAAACGTTCATTCCTCTGGTAGAAGCTACAGAAATCGTTGCTGAACACAAGTTATCCAGGAAGGAAGGAGTGAATCAATGAATGAGTAAGTTGATGAGTAGTTCTCTATGAGAAAAACTTAATACAGAAAGAGATTATTTAAACAAGTCATCTTTCAATAAAAAAATTTAGACAGTACCTATAATATTATTGATCTCCATTGTATGAACAGAATGTTTCAGTTTGACTTGATTATAAGTATAAACATCTACTGGTTATCAGAATCTGCTGTTAACAATTTGTCTGTTCAACATATTGCTGAACCCACAGACTTAGAATAGGATCTCACATATAGCTGGAGAGCAAGAGACATTTGCTGGATAGCTGTAAAAAACACCTCAGGATCATCAAGCTCTAGGATCAAGTCATCAAGTCAATGGCAGAATCAAATGTACTTTTTGAGACATAAGGATTCCCAATCCCTGTTAACCAAATAAATAAATTCTGAATGTTAATATACAAGGAAAGCAAAGTTGCATTCCTATTTAAAAATTCAATAAAGCTGACTTATATGAGTTCTGGAATAGAGAATGCATTGCCTATGAGATTTCTGTTCTGCTCAACATTGCCCCCCCTCCCACGGAAAATCAAAATATTTTCTCTCTCTCTCTCTCAACCTCTACCTCCCTCTCTTGTCCTTGATATTCAGAGGCACCATGAAGTCAGCTGGAAATGGTAAAAACTCAAGTGCAAATTACTCCTCACATCACCACTTTTCCATCATTCTAAATTAGTATGCACAGTAGCTAATGTGCTATGAAAGTCACTTACTAATAACAATGCAATCTCTGAATACTAATCTGAATGGGCAGCAACCAAAAAGATTAAACCATTACTGTGATTGGATGAAGCTAATAAGGGAGCCTTGGGCGAAATAAGTGACAGCTCCTCATTTTCATGCATCTCCTCTACCCTGTATTGACTCACCTCTCCCCTTTATCTTTATATTCCACTCAAAGTAGAAATATCAGCATCAACTTACAAAAACAGTTTGGCATCCATTCTTGATATTACTGCTAGTTCCCATATCTACCCTGCAATTGTGATATACGAATACTTAGTCTATTCATAGAACAATCACATTTGGATTTTTTTTCCTTGAAATTAACCAGTGGATTTTTTTTTTTAGGGGTTTAAGATAACAGTCCAGAGAAGGCAATGGCACCCCCACTCCAGTACTCTTGCCTGGAAAATCCCATGGATGGAGGAGCCTGGAAGGCTGCAGTCTATGGGGTCGCAAAGAGTCAGACACGACTGAGTGACTTCACTTTCACTTTTCACTTTCATGCTTTGGAGAAGGAACTGGCAAACCCACTCCAGTGTTCTTGCCTGGAGAATCCCAGGGATGGCGGAGCATGGTGGGCTGCCGTCTATGGGGTCGCACAGAGTCGCACACGACTGAAGCGACTTAGCAGCAGCAGCAAGATAACAGTCATTCAGCTTTCTGGAAAAACCAATTCCTACATACCTCAATAGATTACATACAGTGGGTCTCAAAATTGACTGCATACTAAAGTCCCCTATAAAGATCTTAAAATAACACCAACACATTTGAGTCACCTTGGGACAATGGAATCTGAACCGCTGAGAATAGGACCCCAGCCTCTATACTCTTTAAAGCACGCTAGGTCCTTGAGGAACAGGAAGAGTTGAGCACCATTAGCTGTCTTTATTGGTTCACCTCTGCAGAACCAAGGTTACATTTGTGAGCCCTTTTAAGATCATAAACGTCAAGGTTGTCCTTGGAATAGCTGTATTCTGGAAAGTGAGGAGCCCAGGAAGAAAAGATACTGACTGGAGCAAGCACTTCCCCACTTCATAAGGAAAGTACGTATTCTAATGTAGACATCAAAAATGCAACCTGTATAAGGATTCTATCTTAAGTACTGAGCTTGCTTGTGTGTGTGGTTGTTTTTGTTTTGTTTTGTTTTTTACCTTTTGTTTTGGAATAATTTTAGATAAACAGAAAGTTCCAAAGGTAGTACAGAGAATTCCAAAATATAGCCTTCCCCCAGCTTTCCCTAATGTTAGCATCTGACTTAACCATAACGTAGTTGTCAAAACTCAGATCTTCACATTGCTCAAATGCTATCATTTAAATTATAGACTTAATTTGGACTTTTCCACTGATTTCCCTCTTCCGTTCCAGAATAGAGTCCTGGATACCCGTTTCGTTTAGTCAGCATATCTGCTTAGCCTCTCTGTGAGTTTCTGTCTTGTCTTGTTTTGTATGACTTTGATAATTTCAAAGAGTATTTGTAAAATGTTCACTGGAATATCCCCAATTTTGACTTGCTTAGTTCAATTCAGTTCAGTTCAGTTCACTCGCTCCGTCGTGTCCGACTCTTTGTGGCCCCATGAACTGCAGCACGCCAAGGCCTCCCTGTCCATCACCAACTCCGGAGTTCACTCAGACTCGCATCCATCGAGTCAGTGATGCCATCTCATCCTCGGTCGTCCCCTTCTCCTCCTGCCCCCAATCCCTCCCAGCATCAAAGTCTTTTCCAATGAGTCAGCTCTTCGCGTGAGGTGGCCAAAGTACTGTGCTCCCTCATAATTAGACTAGGGTTATGGATTTAGGAGGGAAAAAAAAACCCTAGAGCTGAGATGTCATCTTATTTCATTGAATTAGAAAGTGTATGATATTATGACTGGTCACTACGTTAACTTGACTGCTCTGTTAAGGTGGTGTCTGCCAAGGTTCTCCACTAGAAAAATACTTTTTTTCCCCTTTAAAAACTCTATTTTTAGAAGTGAGTCACTAAGTCTAGTCCTTGCTGAAGAGAGGGAATTAACTATTATTATTTGAAATTCTTTTGTAAGGATCATTTGTTCCTTCTCCATAATTTATTTATTTGTTCAGTTGTTTCTTTTTATCAGTATGGACTCATGAGTATTTAGTTTTATTCTTTGGAGTATAATGTGATACAATTACTATTTATTTATTTTATTGCTCAAAGCGTTTCAGTTTGGAACATTGGAACATTTTGCAAACATTTTGCAGTTGGCTCCTGTGTCAGTTTGATAAGCCCTATTTTTACTTGGTTGGCTTGACTTTTTGTTTGTTTTTGCTTTCTGACATTAACAACAATCTCTAAGCTCATCTTATGTTTTCCATGCCCTAGTCTTAGCATCATCCATTTCTGCAAGGAGCTCTGCTTTCTTCTATTGGAATGTGGTCTTTACAAGCTTAGATCTGAATGCTAGATATGCTCTTTATTACTGGAGTGTCACTGTGGTGAGTTTCTAAAAGCTGTTTCTTTTGACTCAGCATTCATGTTCAAATCTTGCCTTTTGAATAACTATAAGATTCTTAGAATCTACACATTGAGGTGAAAATATGATCCACTATAATTCTGAGACATAAATTCTCTCTCTTAAACTGCTGCTAGGGTAGCTAGACATTTTTATTATCTTGCTTTTCTTTTTCTAGACATTCTTTATTATTGATTTGGTATATATTATATTCTGTGTTTTTTGCCAGACTCATAATAGTTCTGCCAACTATCTTTGCTTGAAAATGATACTCAATCATATCCCCCAGAAAAACATCATGTATATGAGTGACCTTCTTGGGCCCCTTCAGTGTTCTCAGTGTTGATGTGTGTGTGCACACTCAGTTGCTCAATCATGTCCAACTCTTTGCAACCCCATGGACTGTAGCCCACCAGGCTCCTGTGTCCATGGGATTTTCTAGGCAAGAATACTGAAGTGGGTTGCCATTTCCTTCTCCAGGGTTCTTCCCAACCCAGGGATTGAACCCAGGTCTCTTGCATCTCCTGCATTGACAGGCAGTTGCTTTGCCACTATGCCACCTGGGAAACCCTCTCAAAGTTGATGGACATTATCAAATTTCTGGAGCACCTAACAGCTGGCAGCTGAGTTACCCGCTTTCTTACATAAACTGTCAAGAACACCACATGTTAATGATTAGGGTTTTTTAATCTCTTTTTATCCTTTTTCTGTTTGTTTATAACCTAAAGTGCTCTACAAACAGATGCTTCTAGGTGAGGCTTTCACTGAGTCAAGTCAGGGCAGATTGGGGTATGGGTTAGGTTTAGTCACAGCAACATTTATAACTTATACTCCAATGATTAGTAGAATTCAAGATCAGAAATTGATATTAAATCCTGATTATAACATTGTAATTATAGAAGCAGTTCAGAGAAAAATGAAATAAAATAAGGGTGAACCTTATGAAGGATTCGTGTCCAGTACAATTGTGCAATCAGGAAAACTCAGTAAATATCCAAGGCAATTAGAAGGTAAGAATCACACAAAGCAGGAGTGATTTTTTCCTTGCTCTACAGCTACTGTGCCTACATTCCCCTCTTTCCAATAACATCAATGGAAAATAGATTGAATAGGAATGTGATATACAAGCTCTTAGGGAAGACAAGATGTCCAGAGATAAAGTGCCATTTTCTTGGTGTGTGACAAATAGCAACTATGATGAATGGTTTGTTATTCAGTGATCTTTGTTCAGTTGTTTCAGTTGTTCAGAGAAAGCCAAACGGCTACAATATGATGAGAATGTTCTGTTGAAAGCATTTATACAGATCTATGTAACTGTGAGATGGAGGTGCATAAGGCCACCCAGAAAAGTCAAAGAAGGCTGCAAGCAACAAAACTGAGTCTTCAAGAGTGAATGGATGTGCAAAACATGTAAACAAAATAAATAGGATAGAAGAATGCTTAATTATTGCCCACAGGAAGATAATGGCAACGTGGACATATAAAACTCTGAAAGGAAGAAAAATGTTTTCTTTTAAATATCAGATGGTTTCATTCAACTTTGTCTACAGTGATCTCTAGGTGTTCTAGAAATCCTTGTTCCCTGAAGGGCAAACACAAACACTTTCTAATTATTTAGTGGAATTGCTTCCAGGACTTTATCTATGGTTTTAAAGTATTTACTGTGGTGTAACAACCAGGAAAACACACACACACACATTTGTGAAAGTGATTCATCTTCTCATGCTGAGAAGTCAGTGTCATGAAAATCCTTTAGTCCAAAATAAAAATGCCCTCACTAAAACCAGAACAAAAAAACCCTCTAATCTCATTTATGCTGTTACCAGAAAGAACAATCCATTTCTAGTCCCTCTTTAGTTTTTCTTACTATTTATTCCTCTCTGTTGCACTGAAAAGATAATCTTTGCTTTAACAAAATTTGGAGAAATGAGAGTACAAAATAAAATAAAGCAGAGGGGGTTGATTACGTATCATAAGATTTTTCCAGCAACCGCCTTTACCCAGTTGAATTTCTTAGTGCCTTCAAAATAGAATTTGATGATCCAAATTAATTGACAGCAATATTTTCATCTAAAAAATCATTTTCTTGAATCTTAAACCTTTCTAGTCCTATGGTTCCCACTGTCTGACTGTTTTGTTTTGTTTTTTTAATGAAACCACTTATAATACTAGTAATTGTAATACTTTAATGGCTAGGTGTGATCACTCACCAAGAGCCAGACATCCTGGAATGTGAAGTCAGGTGGGCCTTAGAAAGCATCACTATGAACAAAGTTAGTGGAGGTGATGGAATTCCAGTTGAGCTATTTCAAATCCTGAAAGATGATGCTGTGAAAGTGCTGCACTCAATTTGCCAGCAAATTTGGAAAACTCAGCAGTGACCACAGGACTGGAAAAGGTCCATTTTCATTCCAATCCCAAAGAAACGCAATGCCAAAGAATGCTCAAACTACCACACAATTGCATTCATCTCACAGGGTAGTAAAGTAATGCTTAAAAATCTCCAAGCCAGTCTTCAGCAGTACGTGAACCGTGAAATTCCTGATGTTCAAACTGGTTTTAGAAAAGGCAAAGGAACCAGAAATCAAATTGCCAACATCCGCTGGATCATGGAAAAAGCAAGAGAATTCCAGAAAAACATCTATTTCTGCTTTATTGACTATGCCAAAGCCTTTGGCTGTGTGGATCACAATACACTGTGGAAAATTCTGAAAGAGATGGGAATACCACACTACCTGACCTGCCACTTGAGAAACCTATATGCAGGTCAGGAAGCAACAGTTAGAACTGGACATGGAACAACAGACTGGTTCCAAATAGGAAAGGGAGTACATCAAGGCTGTATATTGTCACCCTGCTTATTTAACTTCTATGCAGAGTACATCATGAGAAACACTGAGCTGGAAGAAGCACAAGCTGGAATCAAGATTGCCGGGACAAATATCAATAATCTCAGATATGCAGATGACACCACCCTTATGGCAGAAAGCGAAGAGGAGCTAAAAAGCCTCTTGATGAAAGTGAAAGAGGAGAGCGAAAAAGTTGGCTTAAAGCTCCACATTCAGAAAACGAAGATCATGGCATCTGGTCTCATCACTTCATGGGAAATAGATGGGGAAACAGTGGAAACAGTGTCAGACTTTATTTTTTTGTGCTCCAAAATCACTGCAGATGGTGATTGCAGCCATGAAATTAAAAGACGCTTACTCTTTGGAAGAAAAGTTATGACCAACCTAGATAGCATATTGAAAAGCAGAGACATTACTTTGCTGACTAAGGTCCGTCTAGTCAAGGCTATGGTTTTTCCTGTGGTCATGTATGGATGTGAGAGTTGGACTGTGAAGAAAGCTGAGTACTGAAGAATTGATGCTTTTGAACTGTGGTTGTTGGAGAAGACTCTTGAGAGTCCCTTGGACTGCAAGGAGATCCAACCAGTCCATCCTAAGATCAGCCCTGGGTGTTCTTTGGAAAGAATGATACTAAAGCTGAAACTCCAGTACTGTGGCCACCTCATGCGAAGAGTTGACTCATTGGAAAAGACTTTGATGCTGGGAGGGATTGGGGGTAGGAGGAGAAGGGGACGACAGAGGATGAGATGGTTGGATGGCATCACCGACTCAATGGACGTGAGTTTGAGTGAACTCTGGGAGATGGTGATGGACAGGGAGGCCTGGCGTGCTGCGACTCATGGGGTCGCAAAGAGTAGGACACGACTGAGCGACTGAACTGAACTGACTGAACGACTAATCAATATTGCTCTTATGTTTCTTCATTGTGCTCTGAAAGAATTAAAGAAGTGGAAGGTCTAATTCTGTACTCAAAAATACCCCAGATAATTGGGGATATTAAGCACTTTATAGGGCTTCCCTGGTGGCTCAGTGGTAAAGAACCCCCTGCTGATGCAGGAGACACAGGAGATGTGGGTTCATTCCCTGGATCGGAAAGATCCCTTAGAGGAGGAAATGGCAACCCACTCTAGTATTCTTGCCTGGAGAATTCCATGGACAGAGGAGCCTGGTGGGCTACAGTCCATAAGGTTGCAAAGAGTCAGACATGACTGAAGCTACTGATCACACTCCCAGAAGACGTTACAAGGAGAATAGCAAGGAAACCCACAATTTTTCAAGTTAGGAGAAAATACTAAAAGACATATCTTAGAATCATATTATTTTAGAAAGTGTGTTTCCAAATACTGAATATGTTAGAAGAGGACTTCTGAAATTAGATCAAGTTACACTAAACATTATCAGTGTTTTCCTTCAAACACCTAAGGTCATTCCCAAAGAGGTACAGAGGTCACAACATTTTTATAAAGACTTCTCAAGATGATTCTATTTACCCATTACCTAGGGTGGGTTTCCCTGGTGGCTCAGTCGGTAAAGAATCTGCTTGCAATGAAGGAGAACTGTGTCGATCCCTGGGGTGGGAAGATCCCCTGGAGAAAGGAACGGCTACTCACTCCAGTATTCTTGGCCTGGAGAATACCATGGACAGAGGAGCCTGTTGGGCTACTGTCCGAGGGGTTGCAAAGAATTGGACACGACTGAGCAATTTTCACATTCACATTAATTACCTAGGGTGAAGCAGGAGATCTTAGGACCATGGGAGCTTGGAAGGCACTTTAATCATTCCAGCACAACTTTGATTACTTTTAAATATTAAAATTTTAAGTAAGATTACTTCTGAAAATAATTGTTTTGCCACTTAAAAATAAGTGCAAACATCAGTGGAAATTCTGATTTTAGTTCTATTTTCAACTCTATAGACTCTCTTCTCATACTAAGACTAGAATTGCCAGAATCTGCACTAACAAGAATTTCTTCCAATGCCGTATATAGCCCTGGAGCACCTAGCATTTTCTCATTTTTATAGTTTTTTAGTCATGTTTATTGAAACACATTTTAACAAAAAATATCTATGATTTATGAAAGAGCACCATTTTAGATATTTTGATAGCAAAATATTTATCTCCTAAAGAAATAAAGGTCATTTTGCTTATATATTTTGGCAAGACATTGTTTTGTTTTGAGGATTTTTCAGATACTACTTAAATAGTTTCATTTTTTTCAGTGATGGGAGTAAGGGCCTGAGTTGTTCGTCTGAGTACAAAAACTTTGGCTCAAACTTTTGATAATCCTTTCCAACATGAATTGACTTGAACAGCATAAATTCTGAAAACTTGTTTGATGAAAATGTACTATAATTAATACCTGTACTTTCATTCACATTTCCACACATTTCTAGTTTACCACCACAGAACATGAACTTAAGATGCAAATTTCCCCAAATATTTTCTATTCAGTGTTAGGGTTCTAAAACATATGCATGGGTTTTAATGTGAAAGTGATTATTATGAAAAAGCACTTGGAAAGGAGTTTAAAGGTGATCCAAGTTTGTTTACTGCTGACTTCTTAGAACGTGTTTGTTTATACTGCAAGTCCCAGGAGGAAAACAAAGTAAATTGCTTAGGGAACTCCTTCTTTCAAGGATTGTCTCCTGGGATTGCTACTCTGCAAAACACATTTAGAAAATCACTCACTTAGATATTTTCTCCATTTTAAAAGTTTCACCGTATTAAACTCACATGCGTACACTGCAGAAGTCCTGATGGGCTGCATTTAGAAAGTTCATGGGTCAATTCACTGGAAAGGTGGTTCTTTTCAAGAGTGGTAGATGATTCATTACCTAAAGACCTTCTATTGTTTTAGTTTGGCCATTTAAAAATAAAATCGTTTGCAGGCAAAATCCATTTATTCCTATGATTCTTAAACTGAGTATCTTTCAAAAAGACAAGAGACTTTTATCTTCTTAAAATGGTGTAAGTATGGATCTGCTCGAACATTGTAGGATGGAAAAACAGTTTATTTCTGATAATTCATTTTTAGGTTTGAGAGTCCACGGGCTTTAAAACTGCAAGTTTTCTGTTATCTGAGAATCTAGAGAAAAATTTCCCAGCTCTTTCTATCATTCAAATATTACCTGATTGTCTTAGTCCGTTCAGGGTGCTCTAGCAAAATACCAGAGATGCCAGCCTTCTGGTGAAAGCTCTCTTCTAAGTTGTGGGCTGCAAACTTATTGTGTCCACGTGGTGGAAGAGGCAAGGGAGCGTTCTTGGGCCTCTTCTTTAAAGGCACTAATCCTGTTTATGAGAACTCTGCCTTCATGATCTAATCACCTCATAGAGGCCCCACTTACTAGTGTCTTCACCTTGGGCAACAAGACTCCATTATGTGAATCTGAGAGGAGGACCATGAACATTCAGACCAGAGCCCTATCTTCCTTTTGAGTCTGAAATCAAGAAAGACTCCTATGGGCCAATAAACATAGGTTAGAAGATGGTGGGGGTAGAATGGAAAGAGCAGTGTCTCCACTGGAGAGCCGTGGTCAGTGTTTCATGGCCTCATTCTTGAACATGCATGGATGATCAAGGAATGCCAGATGTTAAAGTAGAGCCAGGAACACGGAATAGAAAGACTAAGCTAAGTAATTAAGGTAAAAATACTTGGAGGAATCAGAAATAGTTTAGGGAACAAAGGAAAACCAGAAAACACTTGTTTAATTTCTTTCTTCCAAGAAATTCAAGGTATTACTTCCCTAGGTTATGAGGAGTGCTATGTCTTCAAATCTAATGTATGGGTTACAAATCTCAGTTTCCTTGCATGTCTAGTGATTTTTATTTGAAAGTGAGTTAATTGTATACAATATGCTGTTTTCTTTTTCTGAGGGTTTTTTTTTGTTCCTATACTAATAGGAAATTAACTTAATTCAATCTGTGAAATTTCACTCATGTGCAGTGTGCAGGGATCTATCTATCTCTCTTTTATAATTTTAAATTTGATTCCTATGATCTTATAGATCAAATATTTGAAGCTATTAAAATATCCATTTCTGTTGCCTGGATAAAAATAGATTTCAAGACATAGAAAATTTGTACAATTCCCTAGACTTCCAGAGTTTTGTTCAGGCTCCATGGGGTCTCCTACATGAGCACGTGGTTTATCAGTCAGAAGGAAACATGGAGTATCTGTTATCTTAGTTACAACATTTCTTCTCTTATGTTAACAGCTCTATTGCTGTCTGTCTGAACTAAATCTGCCACTTTCAGCTCAAGCTCAGGGTGAAGAGAATACCTCCAAGTCAAAGAAGCAATTAGTCACTTTTTTTACCTAGAACAAAGCAGTCTGTTGACTTTTTAAGTGAGCAAACTTCTCTCACACTTTTGCCTGTCATTGACCTTTTTCCAGCATCCTTCAGTTAATTTTAGTAATATTTTTTTGGTGTGTGCTTTTCTCTGCAGAACAGTATCTCACAACTTTATCAAGGTTTCAGAAGTAAGGCCATTTCTTAGCCTTTTATTTCCCTTACTATTACAGATTTGATCATCTCACTTTTATATTGGCCTTGTATCTTTGACCTGTGTGTGTGGTAGTTGCTCACGCATGTCTGACTCTGCAAACCCATGGACTGTAGCCCACAAGGCTCCTTTGTCCACAGGAATTCTCTAAACAGGAATACTGGAGTGGTTGCCATTCCCTTCTCCAGGGGATCTTTCCCTACCCAGGGATCGAACCCAGGTCTTCTGCACTGCAGGCTGATTCTTTACCATTTAAGCCACCAGGGAAGCCTATAAACACATTTAACATTTTCCACAAAAGCAAATCAAACAAGTAAAAATGGCACACTTAAAAAATATAGCTATAATACTACTTCTAATAATATTAAATGTAAAAGTCCTAAATATTCTATCAAAAGATTGTTCAACTTAGTAAAAATTCAAGAACCAACTATGTACAGTCTATAAAAGATGTATGTAAAATCAAAAACAGAACAGGTTGAAATTAAAAAGGTGAAAAATATAATAAGAATAATAAACATAAGAGACCCAGTTGGATATAGTAATATTAAAAATAGACCTTTTTATTGCTAGTTACTGGATTTTTACCAGCAGAGCCACAAGGGGAGCCCAAGAATCCTGGAGTGGGTAGCCTATCCCTTCAGCGGATCTTCCCAACCCAAGAATTGAACCAGGGTCTCCTGTTATTGTAGGTGGATTCTTTTACCAACTGAGCCATTAGGAAGCCCCATAGTAACTAAAAGTATAGACCAAATGTTATACTAGAAAAGACATCTTAATAAATTAACAAGGATTAAAATCATATGGAATGCATTTTTGAAATCAACAGAATTAAATTAGAAATCAATAACAAAAGAAATCTTGAAAATCTACAAATATGTAGAATTTTATAATATCAAGCACATTTTATAAATAGCCCAAAAGGTTAAATAAGAATCCGCACAGGAAGTTAAAAATATCTTGAACTAAATAAAAATTAGAATTCAGCATATCAAATTTCTGAAATGTAGCTAAGAAAGTATTAATGTAGACATTTAAAACTATAAATGATTATATCAGAAGGCAAAAAGAAAAAGCAAAGATCTAAGTGTCTATATTGAGCTATGAAAAATTAAAGCTAAAGTAGTTTAGTGGAAGAAGGTAGAAGAAATCTTAAATATTATCAATCAATGCAATGGAAAGTGGACAAAGAGTGGGACAAATGAATAAAATTGAAAGCCAGACACAAAAGACTATATACTATAAGTTTCCATTTTTATGAAATTCTAGAAAAGGAAATAACTACAAGGACAAAAAGTAGAAGTGTGGTTGCCTGGTGTCAAGATTTAGTTGAAAGGAAATAAGAGAATGTCTTAGAAGTGCTGGGGCAGGGCTAGTTCATATTGTGACATGTGCAGTCTCATGGAACGACACACTCAGAAGGACTCTACCTCCAATTTAATGCTCAGTTCACTTCAGTTCCAGTTCAGTCACTCAGTGGTGTCCAACTCTTTGTGACTCCATGAATCACAGCACACCAGGCCTCCCTGTCCATCACCACCTCCCAGAGTTCACTCAAACTCACTTCCATCGAGTCAGTGATGCCATCCAGCCATCTCATCCTCGGTCGTCCCCTTCTCCTCCTGCCCCTAAACCCTCCCAGCATCAGAGTCTTTTCCAATGAGTCAGCTCTTCGCATGAGGTGGCCAAAGTACTGGAGTTTCAGTTTTGGCATCGTTCCTTCCAAAGAACACCTAGGGCTGATCTCCTTCCGAATGGACTGGTTGGATCTCCTTGCAGCCCAAGGGACTCTCAAGAGTCTTCTCCAACACCACAGTTCAAAAGCATCAATTCTTTGGCAATCAGTCTTCACAGTCCAACTCTCACATCCATTCATGACCACTGGAAAAACCACAGGCTTGACTAAACGGACCTTAGTCAGCAAAGTAATGTCTCTGCTTTTCAATATGCTATCTAGGTTGGTCATAACTTTCCTTCCAAGGAGTAAGGGTCTTTTAATTTCATGGCTGCAGTCAACATCTGCAGTGATTTTGGAGCCCCAAAAGATAAAGTCTGACACTGTTTCCCCATCTATTTCCCATGAAGTGATGGGACTAGATGCCATGATCTTCATTTTCTGAATGTGGAGCTTTAAGCCAACTTTTTCACTCTCCTCTTTCACTTTCATCAAGAGGCTTTTGAGTTCTTGACTTTCTGCCATAAGAGTGGTGTCATCTGCATATCTGAGGTTATTGATATTTGTCCTGGCAATCTTGATTCCAGCTTGTGCTTCTTCCAGCTCAGTGTTTCTCATGATGTACTCTGCATATAAGTTAAATAAGCAGGGTGACAATATACAGCCTTGATGTACTCCTTTTCCTATTTGGAACCAGTCTGTTGTTCCATGTCCAGTTCTAACTGTTGCTTCCTGACCTGCATATAGGTTTCTCAAGAGGCAGGTCAGGTGGTCTGGTATTCCCATCTCTTTTAGAATTTTCCACAGTTTATTGTGAGCCACACAGTCAAAGGCTTTGGCATAGTCAATAAAGCAAAAATAGATGTTTTTCTGGAACTCTCTTGCTTTTCCATGATCCAGCAGATGTTGGCAATTTGATCTTTAGTTCCTCTGCTTTTTCTAAAACCGGCTTGAGCATCTGGAAGTTCACGGTTCACGTATTGCTGATGCCTGGCTTGGAGAATTTTGAGCATTACTTTCATTTAATGCTTTGTTGTCACTATTTAATTTTTTAAATAACATTTGAACAAACATACCCACATTTTTGTTCTACACTGGAACCTACAAGCTACAGAGTCAGTTCTAGATGGAAGTTTTTTTGTGGTGATTATACATTTACTAAACTCATCAAACTGTACTTTAAAAAAAAAAGAAAGACTTTTATTTTGTCCTGGGATATGGTTTAACACTGCTGTGCTAGTTTCAGGGGAACAGCAAAAGAACTCAGCCACACTTAACGCATGTATCCATTCTCCCCTCAAACTCCCTCCCATCCAGGCTGCCACGTCATATTGAGCAGAGTTCTTAAGTGAGTGGTTTTACTGTTTTATATTATAAAATATGGCAATAAAACTTTAAAATATGAAAAGAAGTAGGAGGAACAGTAAGATTTTACTTTGCGTATCATATTAGCAAGACAGCTGAATACACATCTATAAGACATATTCCCAGGAAGTATGTGTATATGTGATTTGATTAGTTAATAAAAGAAATAAATCTGCTGCCTATTGGAAGGCTACCTGGAAACATCTATTAACATCAATAACACCTAGATATTTTAATCCAACAATTCTACTCTTGTGAATCTACTTTATAAAAAATAATTTCCAAATATCTATATTTGATGACAATTATAACAGCATTGTTCATAGTAGTCAAGAACTGATAAAAAGTAAATGTCTATCAATAGAAGACTGGTTTCACATATGTTGGCACATTATATATGAAATATTTTGCAGCAATTGAAAGTGACAGACATATTACATAATTGGGAATGACTTTTATATTTATATTGAGAGACAAGATACATAAAATAACCTATAATATCTTCCCATTTTGGTAAAACAAGCAATCACACAACAGAAATCTGTATATCTATCTTTATATCTGTACAGGGTTAAATTAGTACAGAGAAAACTACAGAAAGACTCTAAGGAATTGGAAAGAACATGGTATAGACATGGGTAAGAAAAGGCGAATGTGGATATTTGAAAAGGTCTTCTGAAAAATTAATTTTATTTATCATTGCATCTCTGTTTTGTATACTTTTGTAAATCAGCAATGTTAGTAATCATCAAAATGTCTGACTTTGAAGACAAACAGGCTTAAATTTATATCTAATCTCTACCATGTTGTAGAATTCCCTGGTGGCTCAGACAGTAAAGTGTCTGTCTATAATGCAGGAGAACAGGGTTTGATCCCTGGGTTGGGAAGATCCCCCGGAGAAGGAAATGGCAAACCACTCTAGGACTCTTGCCTGGAAAATCCCATGGACTACTACCATGTTGTAGCCCACTTCAGTTCAGTTCAGTCACTCAGTCATGTCTGACTCTTTGTGGCCCCATGGACTGCAGTACGCCAGGCTTTGCTGTCCATCACCAATTCCCGAAGCTTGCTCAAACTCATGTCCATTGAGTTGGTGATGCCATCGAATCATCTCATCCTCTGTCATCCCCTTCTCCTCCTGCCTTCAATCTTTCCCAGCATCAGGGACTTTTCAAATGAGTCAGCTCTTTGCATCAGGTGGCCAAAGTATTGGAGTTTCAGCTTCAACATCAGTTCTTCCAGTGAATTTTGAGGATTGATTTCCTTTAGGATGGACTGGTTGGATCTACTTGCAGTCCAAGGGACTCTCAAGAGTCTTCTCCAACACCATAGTTCAAAAGCATCAGTTCTTTGGCGCTCAGCTTTCTTTATAGTCCAACTCTCATATCCATACATGACTGCTGCAAGAACGATAGCTTTGACTAGACAGACCTTTGTTGGCAAAGTAATGTCTCTGCTTTTCAATATGCTATCTAGGTTGGTCATAGCTTTTCTTTGAAGAAGCAAGCATCTTTTAATTTCATGGCTGAAGTTACCATCTGCAGTGATTTTGCAACCCAAAAAATTAAAATGTCTCTCACTGTTTCCATTGTTTCCCTATCTGTTTGCCATGGAGTTGTGGGACTGGATGCCATGATCTTCGTTTCTGAATGTTGAGCTTTAAGCCAACTTATTCACTCCCCTGTTTCACTTTCATCAAGAGTCTCTTCAGTTCTTCTTCACTTTCTGCCATAAGGGTGATGTCATCTGCATATCTGAGGTTATTTATATTTCTACTGGGAATCTTGTTTAAGATGTTATAGATGTATTTATTTTTAAGTTGCTTAACCTCTTTAAATTCACCACTTATTTAGCATGTTTGTTGGGAATTAGAATAATGTCTGTAAGGTTCTTGACACCTGGAAAGATAATAATGAGTGCAAGGAGCATTTAGTTTATCATGATAAGTACTTGGTAATACTTCCCTGCTAATGCTTCCATTTCAGTCTTATAGAACATTTCAATACCCAGTAACATTCTTTGAACGTATAAAAACTGTAACTAAATGTTGAAAGAGGCATTAAACCTTGAATAATACATGGGCTTCCCTGGTGGCTCAGAGGTTAAAGCATCTTCCTCCAATGCGGGAGACCTGAGTTCAATCCCTGGGTTGGGAAGATCCCCTGGAGAAGGAAATGGCAGTCCATTCCAGTAGTCTTGCCTGGAGAATCCCATGGACAGAGAAGCCTAGTAGGTTATAGTCCACAGGGTTGCAAAGAGTTGGACACGACTGAGCGACTTTACCTTACCTTACCTTATTAATCATACTGGTTAATTAACCAAAATCCTCCAGACTGGATAATAAAGGCAGATCCCAGCTTCTGATTTATTCTGATAATGAACTGTCTCTATTCTTGAAGCAGAGCAAGACTAGTCATTCATCAGTGTTACTATTCAGTCAGTCAGTCAGTTCAGTCAGTTCAGTCGCTCAGCTGTGTCCGACTCAAAGATAAAGCCTATCTCTTGTTTCCGTTTCAGTCAAAGACAAAGTTTTTGGCTGTTTAATGGAGGAATGAAAATAAAGTTCTGTAATAAGAGTGATCAGATCATTCATCATCCCAACCATCTATCACATTTGAAGACTGAAGGTAAATGGGCAAAATAGGAGAAGGGAGTATGAGAAGTATCTTCTCAAGGTGTTGAGAAGATAGGTGTTTGGTCTAGGTGAACTAGGACCATGTACCCCTATTCTGACATAGCCCTGCATAAGGAAAAGTTGTGAGGAAACTTAATTAAGTCGAGAGCTCAAAAACATACAGAGTGCTTCTGCAATAGCTTTAGCTTGTGGCCTGAATCCTACTCCAAATTTAAGAGATATTAGATATAGACTACATCTTCTAGGAATGATTTAAAAAGCTATGATCAAAAGAAGTCCAAGTGAGAGAAGAATTGCTCCATATTTTTTCCACTTAGGAAAGAGATGCTTACTTTGTCTTTTCTGACTTTATTTATTAGCATTTACATGAAATGCATGACAAGAATTAAGTCTCTAGACATGAGTTGTTGGCAGAGAATATTGTCACTTTTAACAGTGATTCAGTATTCAACACAGCTCTAGGATTACATTCAGTGAAGACAGCTAAAAGAGAGTAACAGATAGATAGATGGAATAAACGTGAGACTTCCAGAGTATAAAAAATGGTAGCCTTGAATGAGAATCACACTCATAGAATGGAAACTAAAAGATTAGGAAACTCACAGAAAATTTGGGGCAAGAAATAGTCAGGTTCCAGTTAAGAGGCTTCAGCAAAAAGTACAGGAAATTGGTATAAAAATAAAAATTGATGCTAAGCTAAAAAGTCCATGATTTGGAACTGTCTCCTTCATTTGATATTAGATCATCTGAAAGTGGACATCTAGAAGGACATCTGACCTTAACTCTGAAGGACCATATGGTAAAAACCAAAGTAGGTCTTGACACAGTTCTAAACATTCTAGGTTCCTGGCTATCGAAAGCTCACTTTCTTGGCACCTTTTCCTTTTGGAAATGTACAGTTCATTGAGTGTCATATCATTACCAGATTTTGATGTAGACATCAAGTAATGAAATCCAGTAGTAAGTTCTTTAAACTGCAGTTCCTATCTGCCTGTCTCTTCTCAGGAGAGAAGGCAAATGAAAATGACCTTGCAGTCTCCTGGAACTGGCCTCCTGTTGGCAGACAATCAGACAGCAGAACTAGGTGCCATTGCCATCAAGTCCTCTGAAAACTTTTAAAAGAAGGGCTCAAGATTTCCTCTCTCCTTCCAACTGTGTTCCTGAATTCATTACGGATGAAGATACATTCAAAGTCAGATTTCTCTATGCCTGATGGACTTGAGCTGACACGGCTTTCATCTCATCTACCTGGCAGCCGTAGTTGAGAAGCTCTAGTGTGAATAAGACAAAAGCTCAGTACCCACGAAAGAAGGGCCAGGGAGCTTGCCATCTGAGTAAGACTAGACCTTCAGACTATTGCTACAGTGGAGACGGCAATTCATTCTTGAACAGAGTTGTGGAAATTTGTTAGCTCTCTTTTACCTCCACATCATACCTTCCTCTGCAAGGAAGGGACTTAACATTCAATAATAGTGTACTAATAAAGTTTGGAACACTTTTTGAAATTATATGAATTTTATTTTATATTCTTAGTAAGCTTTTTTTTTAATTCTGGCATTCTGGTCATCTAATAAGAAATCAATAAAAATTGTAAGTTATTTGCTATTTTTATGATGTAACTTTTACACATGGTTTTCATTTTAAAAAATAATCACTATAAAAATAGTAATAGAAACAAGAGAAATAAAATAAAAACCTGAAATCCTACTTAAGCAATTTTTATCAGTATAATTTTGATATATGTCATTTCAATACTCTTTTACTTATAAATAAGTTAATCTTATCAAGCTTTTAAAAATAAAAACATGTTATTTTTCAAAATAATGTATATTCAATGCTTTTATTTATCAGTATAGTCTTAGAAAAGTATATTACAAGTGATGGGTTATACACATACACATTCCCTTGCTTCAGTTCAGTTCAGTCACTCAGTCGTGTCCGACTCTTTGCGACCCCATGAATCGCAGCACTCCAGGCCTCTGTGTCCATCACCAACTCCTGGAGTTCACACAGACTCACCTCTATCGAGTCCATGATGCCATCCAGCCATCTCATCCTCGATCGTAACCTTATCCTCCTGCCCTCAATCCTTCCCAGAATCAGAGTCTTTTCCAATGAGTCAACTCTTCGCATGAGGTGGCCAAAGTACTGGAGTTTCAGCTTTAGAATCATTCCTTCCAGAGAAATCCCAGGGCTGATCTCCTTCCGAATGGACTGGTTGGATCTCCTTGCAGTCCAAGGGACTCTCAAGAGTCTTCTCCAACACCACAGTTCAAAAGCATCAATTTTTGGCACTCAGCCTTCTTCACAGGCCAACTCTCACATCCATACATGACCACAGGAAAAACCATAGCCTTGACTAGACGGACCTTCGTCGGCAAAGTAATGTCTCTGCTTTTGAATATACTATCTAGGTTGGTCATAACTTTTCTTCCAAGGAGTAAGCGTCTTTTAATTTCATGGCTGCAATCACCATCTGCAGTGATTTTGGAGCACAAAAAATAAAGTCTGACACTGTTTCCACTGTTTCCCCATCTATTTCCCATGAAGTGATGGGACCGGATGCCATGACCTTCGTTTTCTAAATGTGGAGCTTTAAGCCAACTTTTTCGCTCTCCTCTTTCACTTTCATCAAGAGGCTTTTTAGCTCCTCTTCACTTTCTACCATAAGGGTGGTGTCATCTGCATATCTGAGGTTATTGATATTTGTCCCGGCAATCTTGATTCCAGCTTGTGTTTCTTCCAGTCCAGCGTTTCTCATGATGTACTCTGCATAGAAGTTAAATAAGCAGGGTGACAATATACAGCCTTGATGTACTCCCTTTCCTATTTGGAACCAGTCTGTTGTTCCATGTCTAGTTCTAACTGTTGCTTCCTGGCCTGCATACAGATTTCTCAAGAGGCAAGTCAGGTGGTCTGGTATTCCCATCTCTCTCAGAATTTTCCACAGTGTATTGTGATCCACACAGTCAAAGGCTTTGGCATAGTCAATAAAGCAGAAATAGATGTTTTTCTGGAACTCTCTTGCTTTTTCCATGATCCAATGGATGTTGGCAATTTGATCTCTGGTTCCTCTGCCTTTTCTAAAACCAGGTGAAACATCAGGGAGTTCATGGTTCATGTATTGCTGAAGCCTGGCTTCGAGAATTTTGAGCATTACTTTATTAGCATGTGAGATGAGTGCAACTGTGCAATAGTTTGAGTATTCTTTGGCATTGCCTTTCTTTGGGATTGGAATGAAAACTGACCTTTTCCAGTCCTGTGGCCACTGCTGAGTTTTCCAAATTTGCTGGCATATTGAGTGCAGCACTTTCACAGCATCTTCCTTCAGGATTTGAAATAGCTCAACTGGAATTCCATCACTCCACTAGCTTTGTTCGTAGTGATGCTTTCTAAGGCCCACTTGACTTCACATTCCAAGATGCCTGACTCTAGAAACACATCATCATGATTATCTGGGTCGTGAAGCTGTTTTTCGTACAGTTCTCCTGTGTATTCTTGCCACCTCTTCTTAATATCTTCTGCTTCTGTGAGGTCCAGACCATTTCTGTCCTTTATCGAGCCCCTCTTTGCATGAAATGGTCCCTTGCTATCTCTAATTTTCTTGAAGAGATCTCTAGTCTTTCCCTTTCTGTTGTTTTCCTCTATTTCTTTGCATTGATTGCTGAAGAAGCCTTTCTTGTCTCTTCTTGCTATTCTTTGGAACTCTGCATTCAGATGCTTATATCTTTCCTTTTCTCTTTTGCTTTTCGCTTCTCTTCTTTTCACAGCTATTTGTAAGGCCTCTCCAGACAGCCATTTTGCTTTTTGCATTTCTTTTCCATGGGGATGGTCTGGATCCCTGTCTCCTGTACAATGTCACGAACCTCATTCCATAGTTCATCAGGCACTCTATCTATCAGATTTAGGCCCTTAAATCTATTTGTCACTTCCACTGTATAATCATAAGGGGTTTGATTTAGGTCATACCTGAATGATCTAGTGGGGTTTCCCCTACTTTCTGCAATTTGAGTCTGAATTTGGTAATAAGGAGTTCATGATCTGAGCCACAGTCAGGTCCTGGTCTTGTTTTTGTTGACTATATAGAGATTCTCCATCTTTGGCTGCAAAGAATATAATCAATCTGATTTTGGTGTTGGCCATCTGGTGATGTCCACGTGTAGAGACTTCTCTTGTGTTTTTGGAAGAGGGTGTTTGCTATGACCAGTGCATTTTCTTGGCAAAACTCTATTAGTCTTTGCCCTGCTTCATTCCGCATTCCAAGGCCAAATTTGCCTGTTACTCCAGGTGTTTCTTGACTTCCTACTTTTGCATTCCAGTTCCCTATAATGAAAAGGGATGTTTGGGTGTTAGTTCTAAAAGGTCTTGTAGGTCTTCATAAAACCGTTCAACTTCAGCTTCTTCAGCATTACTGGTTGGGGCATAGAGTTGGATAACTGTGATATTGAATGGTTTGCCTTGGAGATGAACAGAGTTCATTCTGTTGTTTTTGAGGTTGCATCCAAGTACTGCATTTTGAACTCTTCTGTTGACCGTGATGGCTATTCCATTTCTTCTGAGGGATTCCTGCCCGCAGTAGTAGATATAATGGTCATTTGAGTTAAATTCACCCATTCCAGTCCATTCCCTTGCTTATTCCTATCTTATTTCACTAAAATGGAAATAAGGGATTTTTTTTTTAAAGTCATCAGGAATCTACAAGAACAAAAATAGTTCAAAAAGAGGCAAATGCAGCCAACTTTTGGAAGTTGAAACAGATGGGTGGGTGGTAACTGATTTAGCAAATACAAGAAAGCAGAATCCTACATTGGCAGTGGGGAATCCCAGACAGGCATAAGAGTGACAGTGCCAACTACCTCCAAATAGAAGTGAAGGTGAAATTAAAGTGAGAAGCTGTGTCAAAGTCGGCTGTATCCCCTCAGCTGTTTCTTGCCATACTTAAGCAGATTTTGGACTCTTCCTTACTTGAGATTTATGCTCTGAAGAGGATAATTGGAGGGTCTTGGCACTTGAGAAATAGGGAGACAGGTATAGTTGGGGTACATGCCAAAGTGGAAATGGAGAAATGCCTGGATGTTTAGATAATGAATGATGAGATTCCTAGCTTTTGTATGGTTCCTACTATCATGCAGGTGCCCAGGCTAAGCACTCTGGAAGGGAGACTTAGAAAGTCTTTTCTAGAGAATCTAGAAGCCATGAGAAAATATATAACAATATTTATAGCAGAATTATACACACACACACACACACACACACAAACAGTTCAGAAAGATAACACAACAGTGAAACCATAGTAAACAAACCCCAACTACATTCATAGTTTAAGATCAGTGTTTTAATCTCCTAATCTTAAATGTGAGCAGACAACCAAGGATTACCTGCCATCTAATGAAATCCTCCAAACATGAAAGATGGAAAACAAACAGAGAAAAAAAAAGACAATTTAGAATAAACAGACTCTGCAGGAAAAGACCACCTTTCTTCAACTTTTATCTTGAAAATTGTCAAAGCTAAAAAAAAAAAGCAGAATAAATAGTGCAGTGAATATTTTACCACATCTGTGCTTGCCCTCTCTCTCCTCACCCTTTTCAAGTGCTGAATTTCACTCCCAAATAATTCTGCATATATTTCCTAAAAGTAAGAGTTTTATCTATATCCTTTCACATCTCAAAATTGATAATAATTCTATATTACTAATCTTCCATATTACCCCACAAGTGATTTTTATTGGTGCTTCATTTTATTCCATTTCATGAGTTGCATTTTATGTGCGTGTCTCTTAAACTCTTTACTACAGAATGGTTCCTATGTCTTTTGTTTTTCACAACATTTAATATTTTGATGAGTTCAAATCAGTTGCCTTGCAGACAGAGCACCCTACATTCTAGATATGACTTTTTTCATCATGATCTCATATAACTTATTTCTCTATATCTTGTATTTCCTGAAAACAGGTCTTCTTTATAAATGATGTTATCTTATATTCTTATTATATCATGTTAGAAGAGCATATAAATTTAGATTGGTCCACCAATAAGAATAATTAATGAGGCTAAATGTGACCACTTAGTGCAGGTGGTTAACCAGATCTAAGACAAATCTGAAGGAAAGAAGCTATAATTGACATCCTAAAAATGACATAGTAAGATTTCACAGTTATGAACTAAGAAGATAAGGCTTTTACAAGTATCAAAGAATACAGAAAAAAATCTTTAGAAATAAATGCATACTGGTAAATATGCAAAAGTCAGTAGAATGTGTGGAAAATAAAGTTGAGGTAATCACCTAGAAAGGGCTTCCCCAGTGGTTCAGCAATAAGGAATCCTCTTGCAGTTCAGTAGACGCAGGAGACGTGAGTTTGATCCCTGGACTGAGATCCCCTGGAGAAGGAAATGGCAACCCACTCCAGTATTCTTGTCTGGGAAATCTCATGGACTTGGAGGAGGCTGGCAGGCTACAATCCTTGGGGTCTCAAAGAGTCAGACACAACTGACCACACAGTCACCTAGAAAGTGGGGCAAAGCTGGAGAGAGATTTAGTAGAAAATAAGAGAGATAATATAAGAAAGTTAAAAGAGTGTAGGAAATCCAGATCCAAATATGACTAACAGTACTTCCCATCTGAGTAAAAAAATAGTGAAGGTGATAAAATTATTAACAAGATAAATTCAAAAATCCCCCTTAGTTGAAAGATGTGCTTCGAGATGGTAAATGTCACTAAGGAAGGACCCAGCAAAATGCATGATGCTATTTTTCTCTATATTTGCTCCATCAACCTGTCTTATCATATACATATGATTTTATTTATTGTAACAAATATGTCAGTGCTTGCTAGGGTATGTCCCTCCTCAATATTTTTGTTCAAAAATTTTCATTATTTTTATTCATGTCAATTTCATCACATTTTGATTAAGTTGCATAAATGTGTATAGATATATGAGTTTGTTTTATCTTTACAATGATAAGGTTTCCTATTCAAAGTTATTCATTACATACAATCAAGTCATCTTTTCTATTCTCTGCTATTTTTGCCTGAGTGATGTCAATAAACTCTAAATTTTTGCTAGTTTAATTCCTAGGCACTTTTAACTTTGTTTTTTAATAAATAATATTTGTTTGCCATTACAATTTCTGTATATATACCTTCAGTTCAGTTCAATCGCTCAGTCGTGTCTGACTCTTTGCAACCCCATGGACTGCAGCACACCAGACTTCCCTGTCCATCATCAACTCCCAGAGCTTGCTCAAACTCATGTCCACTGAGTTGGTGATGCCATCCAACCATCTCATCCTGTGTCAGCCCCTTCTCCTCCTGCCTTCAATCTTTTCCAGCATCTGAGTCTTTTCAAATGAGTCAGTTCTTCGCATCAGATGGCTAAAGGATTGGAGTTTCAGCTTCAGCATCAGTCATTCCAATGAATATTTAGGATTGATTTCCTTTAGGATTGATTGCTTTCATTTCCAAACTAGAGCCCAGAGTTCATCTAGACTGGTATTAAGGTCCCAAATGGTTCCAGTCTATAGGAGTAAGGATGATTTAGTAGCCTGGTTGTGATAATGTCAAGCATTTCATGATTGGCTTAGAGGTTGAATTGCAAAAGTAGTAACTGAGATAAGACCTTCCTCCTATTAAAGGACGACTGAAGGATGTCCAGGGCTCTTCCATCATGTGACTTCACTTAGCTTAACATGGAAAATGTAAGTTTTGTTTTGATATCCTTCTGTGCAACCCTTTGAAACAAAGTGGTGTAGTATGTCCAAATAAAACTGCTAATTTGAGGAATGTACAAAATCATTTTAAAATGTTTTTCTTAATATTTATTTTTAAAATTGAATTTAGTATTACTTAGATGAAAAAAACAAAAGTATATAGAAAAAGCTCCTAGAAAAACCAAGTAACAATTTCTTACTAATTCCAAACTATGAACACTCCTAGCCTTTTCTTTTCCTTGAAAATTCCAGAAAGGGAAATGCTTAGCTTATTTTCTTGCTTTTTAACTTAAACTAGAGGATTAAAAGACTCTTAATTTTGGTTATCTCAACTGCTTTCTTTATTCGAATATCTCTATAGCTAATGCACACAGAGGGATATCAGGTTTCTAAAGTCCTAGGTGTTCCATTTCAAAAAGCTTCATTGTGCGTAAGCATTGAGCTTTATTGTAGCATGATTCTGTGTAAATAATTTCCACTTTCTATGAGCAGGATATTGTCCTGGCAGGGAGTCTATTTGGCGTGAATATCCTGAATTTAATCTCCTTTCCAGTCTCTTCTATGAAATTCACCCATTTAAGCTTCCTGTTTCTTTCTACCAGGGTCAGTTTTGCTAAACAACAATTTTCTAGGAAAATATTTCCTTTAAGTTTCCATATATGTTGCACTAAAATTGTCTATAATATTTTTATGTACATCTAAATTTATGTCTTCTATCTCTGTGGCTGTGTCTCCTTTCTTATCTAATAGTCAATATTCTGTGTCTTCTCTCTTTATTGTCCATTAGATTTGTCAGCATCTAAACAGAGAAGAACTCTTGAAGGAGTTACACGAGAGAGCTCTGATGAGAATCAGACACTCCTTCCATAGTAGTTACGTGCCAGAGAACAATGAGGTGGATTCTACAGACTTTTCAGAATTCTCTACACTCCCCGAGTTGTTATTCATAAGGCAAAGTCCAGGAGCAGATACCCCCTTCTCCTATATGCGGTTCTCTGGGAAATGAGGAATTCACTGTGTAAAGAGATAGGCTGTGACTATTCAAATATACAGTTGAATCAACATTTTTAGAGAAACTGCTTTATGCTCATATATGTTCTTGAAAATTAAGTAAAATAAAATCAATGTGAAGTAATGTTGGGCTAGGGAGACCACTCTGTCTGTAATTTTGAGCATGTGCCCTAAGTCCATAAGCATGGAAGACTAATGTGTTCAACTGCAAATGATTCTCGATGCTTCTGAGCTTTGTCCCTTTGATTGCCTGATAGACAAGTGCCAGGAGGAGGAAGAACAGATTCTCAGGCTCCTTGAAACCCAGACACATTTCTTTCTAAATCACTGTCATTATCCAGGTCCAGAAAGTATGAATATGGTGATGACAGGAGGAGTTGAGGAAAGAGAGAGAAAGGGCAAAAATATTCAAGATTGAATACATGAGAATGGAGACCGATATGAAAAAGGAAAAAAATAGACAATTGTAGAAGAGTACACATATAACTTGTTGGAACACCAGTAGTATTCTTTGAAAGGCTAGGAGAATTCCAAATCCAAAAAGTATTTGCCTGGCTTTTGAGAATACAGACAAGGAGACTGAAAGGGATATAGCTGCCCTGCATCTACCAAGCAGCATGAGATATAAAGAGTGTAAGGTGACTTACCTTAGGACAGCTCCTTTGATTTCCCCAAAACCAGTATGAGGTTGAGAGTATAAAAGAGAATCCTTATATTTTGAGTTCTGGGACCCATTCAAAACAATGAGACATTCTTATGATCACCCTGAATTGAATCACGAAACCAGGAATATTTGGCTGGTTTCTATTTCCCTGAGATTAGCAAGAAGAATTAACTGATGAGGATGGAGAGATGTTTACGTTACAGGCAATGACCATGTGTCAGAGTTGCAGCAGAGGACTTTCCACCCCAGGGTGAGACGAGGCAGTAAATTATCCCCGAATGTCCTTTCAGCTCTAAACTCTATGTTTCTAATTCGGTCATATACATGTGGCCTCACTTCATCTTTCTCTCTTCCACAAATATGAAAATAAATCTTTTTGAAAAGAGAATCTTTCCTAAATTAAAAGAAAAAGTGAAACTAGAACACAGAATACGTCAAGGCTGTTTATTGTCACCCTGCTTATTTAATTTATATGCAGAGTACATCAGTGAAATGCTGGGCTGAATCACAAGCTAGAATCAAGATTGCCAGGAGAAATATCAACACCCTCAAACATGCAGATGATATCACTCTAATAACATAAAGTCAACAGCAACTGAAGACTCTCCTGATGAGCATGAAAGAGGAGAGTGAAAAACCTGGCTTAAAACTCAACAGTCAAAAAACTAGGATCATGGCATCCAGTCCCATCACTTCATGACAAATAGATGGGGGAAAGTGGAAACAGTGACAAACTATTTTCCTGGGCTCCAAAATCACTGTGGACATTGACTGCAGCCATGAAATTAAAAGAAGCTTGTTCCTTAGAAGGCAAGCTATGATAAATCTAGACAGCTTATTAAAAAGCAGAGACATCACTTTGCCAACAGAGATCCATATAGTCAAAGCTACGGTTTCTCCAGTAGTCATGTAAGGATGTGAGAGTTGAACCATAAAGAAGGCTGACCATCAAAGAATTCATGTTTTTGTAATGTTGGAGAAGGCACTTGAGAGTCCCTTGGACAACAAAGAAATCAAACCAGTCAATCCTGAAGGAAATCAACCCTGAATATTCACTGGAAGGACTGATGCACAAACTGAAGCTCCAATCCTTTGGCCACCTGATGTGAAGAGCTGACTCACTGGGAAAGACTCTGATGCTGGGAAAGATTGAGGGCAGGAGGAAAAGGAGGTGACAGAGGATAAGATCAGAGGACGGCATCATCAACTCAATGGACATGACTTTGAGCAAACTCTGGGAGATAGTGAAGGACTGGCGTGCTGCAGTCCATGAGCTCGCAAAGAGTGAGACACAACTTAGACGCTGAACAACAACAGGAACACACAATAATTTTTATGATGCAATCTATGATGTGATTGCTAACATGGTGGATCAGACTCCTGTACAGACTTTTCTCCTCCTTTTCTTTCTTATGGAAGAGAAGAAAACCGACCTGGAAATTTTTAGGCTTCTATAATTATTATACATTCACAGATACCACATTTTCTGATACTGCAAACTAGTATCATTATCTATCTTTATACACAAATATTTGAAGCAGAATTAGTAGAATAGCATGCTTTGCCTTTTAGTGGTTTTATATTTAGTTGTATGTATATGTATCTGCTCCTAAGGACAGGTCTTGACCACTTTCCAAGCCTAGAATCTAGAATTCCTCAGTGCAATAAGTTTGGTTGAATAAACTTCAATCAGCTTTATAAACGTATGTTTCTTCTATTTAGTAAGTAAAATTCTACAGATGCTTCAAAACATTTCATTCATGCCTAAACTGGCAAGAATGTTATCCTTCATTTTGGCAAATATCCTTCTCACTGGGGTTTGTGCAGAACTAATGCCAAACTTACTTACTGTGGTTAGCTTGTGTTTGTGAAACAAGTTTATCATCCACAATGAACACATGGCTTTTAGACATAGGAATTAATCAGTGCTGGAGAGACAGGCTCCTGGCTTAGATTCTGGGCTTCCTGCTTGCATAAGCTTGCTATTGGGATCTATTACACAAAGCAGAATCCAGGGCTGCAGAGCACAGAATCCCACGCATAGTTCTCTGTCAGCCTTAAACTTTGCAGAAAATGTCTGTTTTGAGTAGAAAATAGTGAGAAACATGGATGGATAGATAAAACTGAGTTAGGAATATGGCTATTTCACAGGGCTAATATGAAAAGCAAATAGAATATTAAATGTGAAAACACTTTAATAATGTGTGTTCTACCTTATTTAAAAAGAAGTTAAAATTATTTATAGTGATACATAAAATACGGCAAGATATCCTAAATTTGAAATTGATGAGAAAAAAAGTACATAAAAACATGTAAGGTATCCAAGAAAGAAGCTAATATAAGCTTTGTGTCCTTGCTATTGGTTTTCAACAAAATCAGATTTTATCATTTTATCTGTTAACACATAGAAGAATATCTGATCTATATGGCAGTGCACAATGTCCATATAATTAAATTGCTTAAGAGAAGCACGGTTATTGCCCAGGTTATGGTAGTAAGAAGTTTCTTCCCTGGGTCTTTCAAAATAGAACGATCTTGGCTACAGTGAGCAAAACACCCTCCTTAACAACTTACCAACATTTTCATAGCCTGACTGTGCCACATTGTGATACATCCAAGTTATTCTGGAAGGGCCAATGATATGCATAAGGTTTGCAGGTCTCTGCTGGTTTGCCTCTATCCTTACTGAAATGCCAGGAGAAAATGAACCGATTGTCATTAAAACACTTTGTAAAGCAGAAAGCAAAGTAGTATGAAAATGCAGGATGCAATAAATTTCACTGTCACTATGACTTTGCAAGCCAGGTGGTGAGTTTGAGACTCAATCCAATCAGCACTAGGAAATCTACAATATTGTTAACAAGGAAGGCTATAGTAAATTTTGTTTTCCTTTTGTTTCTCTTTTGCTGGGAAGCAATTTTCCTCCTGAATAGGTATCAGTCCTCCATAGAAGTATCCAAACGAGGACAGCAATCACTGATTTTACATACAAGCGCTAAGGTAATGACTCAGAACTTCTGGGTTTCTTCCCTATCAGGGGCAGGCAGATTTTCACAGTAAGGACAAATAATTTATTTGTGCCACAAAAGCAAAAAGTAGAAAATTTAAAATACTGAATAGTTTAGAATGCTATCTGTGTATTTAAATGTAGCTATGTGTGATATTTTAGAAAGCACCAGTAATGCAAAGCAAATATAGACACTGTGCTAATATGACATCTGTCACCAGGGTTCCTTGTTTCAATTTCTTATGAGAGTAGTCTCTATAGTGTTGCCATTGATGCAAGATACATCTTTTTAAATCACATGTCTTCTCTCTGTAAAGATATTACCCATTTTACTCTTAGGTTTACCTGGACTAGAAAGGAAGAGTTTCATTTGTTTGCTTGCTTTTTTAAAATTTTAAATGACTTTTTCTCAGTTACTGAATAGGAAGGGACAAAACAAAATGTTTCTTAAGTATTTACTAAATATATTTGAAGTCTTTAGTATGAACCAGGTGCTAGGTCTAAAACTGTCATCATGTAAAATAACGATAATAGCAAAAATAATCAGCCAAGTACTGTACTAAGTTCTCTACATGCATTATCTCATTTTGGCATCATGGAAAGCCTATGAACAGTCACTGTTATTGTTTCCATTTAACAGATGAAAAAATGATGCACAGAGAGGGTAACTAACTTTTCAAAAGTCACAGAGCTAATTAGCTACAAAAATGACTATACGGTTTTATTTTGACTCTGCAGTTTAAGCTTTTAACTATGATGATAAAGAGGCATATGACTTCCTGATATAGACTCAGAAATAGAAAGAACAAGTGGTAGGATATGAAGAAACTTGGGGAATATAGCATTTTGGGGGAGGACAAGTCCAGTATCATAAAAAGACTCTGTGGAGAAGATTTGAGCCGAGTCCCAAAAAACATGCAAGATCAAGTCTGGTGAAGGAGCAGTGGGGAAAGAGGACAGGGTATTCCAGATAAAGCAAACGGCATATCTCTGCCATAGCTAAGAACTATATCTAAATTTAGGATAAGATACAGTGGATAAAGCAGTAATGTAAAAAAGAAAGAAGCTAAACAACCCAGTGTCTATAAAGAAATGTAGTGCATTGTCAAGGCAATCCCTGAAAGCAAAACAGTAGTCTATTAGTGAGACAAATAAGATGACATTTCATTATATTGAGATCTAGAAAAATAAATTGTATTTAATTCTTCTTCTCCTCTATGATGTCTATTGCACATTTATCCATTCTCAGTAGAGCTGAAAGTGCCTTGAAGGGCGCTCTCACCTCCAGCAGCTTAGCCTTCTGCTTCGTTTAGGAGTCTTATCCACTGACACTTGAAATCTTGTTCTAATTAAAGTGCTGGCACTTTAGGGGTGCTGTGAAATTTCTCCTAGAAAAGGGCCCTCTTGTCTTTCTCATTATGAAACCAGGAAAAAGGTTTAGGGACTCATCAAATTTCAAATCTTTTTAAAGCCTCTAGCAATTCATCCTGTAATCATTCCCATGAATGACTGTCAGATCTGGGGTTAGAAATCACCATGCTCGATCTAAAGGTTAGCTTTTTCAGCATTTTTATGCTTTTCAAAATTTCCATAAGACGATAAATGCTGAAGGATCAGTAAGCTCAACAGCTTGGACACCCACTGCTGCCACACAGGCGTGTGAAATGCCTCCATCTGACTCAGAATTAGAGATGTAAAATTGTCATCTAGCTCAGGATTAGAGCTTGGCATTAAACGTATTTATAATTTGTGTTAGCAGAAACTGTGGGCTTGGAAAATCTTTGCTGGAAAACTGGAATTCTTCAAAGAAATTCCAACAAGCAAAAAGGGTTCTGAGCAGAATATGTAAATATGGAGGAAATAGTCCATCTGCTGATTATCTTCAAATTACTTATATATAGCTACAGCTATTTTAGTAAAAAGTCAACAATACCTTGCATCCTTATTTACATAGGAAGCAATCCTGTGGTTTTATCTTTCTACTTCCCACTGCCGAAACTCCATCCTTACTTTTTTCTAATCAGTTATCTAACTTGTATATCAACACAGCACAAATTCATTTGAGAAATATTTGTGATATGCCTATTATAAAAGAGGCAAACTGCTAGAAAACTGAGTGTATAATTTTGAACAAAATATATGGTTCAAGCAAACTGAAGGACACTGCGAAGCCCCTGTATTGGGACAGATCCTAGTATATTCAAGAAGATGAAAGGAACCCCATTCCCTTGTTGCCTCATGAAGATGATGAAGATGGACATGAAATAAGCCTGGAGAAAAGGCAGAGCCAGAACACAAAAGCTAGGTTCCCCTACCTGCCACACCTGGAACTAGTGAGACAAAATGCAACTTGTTAGTCAAGATAAAACTGTAATAGAAAATGTGAAGCTAAAAATGAGGTCTCATCTAAATTGCAGTTATTTCATATACACCTTTCTAATCAATTACATTTCAGACTTTGATTTATAGTTGGGATTAATTTGTGTAGTTTTGGAAAGAAATACAATTAGCGCTAAAATGTAACGTACCAGGAGAGATGGCTCTTCCTGTCATAGTGAGGTAGATCAATTGTCACTGGGGTTTTGAATTCAACATTTGAAAAATGACATATGATGTTTATTTTTCTCTTTTGGTGGTTGGATTTTTATTTGGCCAAATAAGGTCATTTCAAATAAAACAACGTGTCATTTCACAAAATGAAGGAAAATTTTACAACAAAAATTGGGAAAGGTATCATTTCAGAATCTTAAAATTAGATTACTTTTATGGCAAGTTAATGAAATGTCTTAATTTTTCTCATTTCCCTTCAAACCCAGTATATCCTCTCCATCGACCAAAGGGCCAACATTTAGTAGGTATTAACATACATGGTATTCCAGGAGGATTCAGGCAATGAAATTATGAGTTATATATCCTAAATTCTGATGTGTAACTCTCAGTATAAAATGTCCATATAAAATTCCAGTAATGTGTCAGTTCCTGAAGTAGATGTTCTCTGAGAATTGGCAGAAGGCTGGTTCACTGGGCATGGTGTTGGAGCTCCAAGTAGCCCTTAGGTGGAGACAGATTGGGAAATTAGTATAAAAATACCACTTAATAAGAATGTGCTTTAAGAACACCAGAATCAAAATGAGGTACTTGCTGTAAAATACATGGAATTCAGCAGGTGGCAGGAATCCTAAGACATGCTGAGGCTCATGAAGAGCAGTTGGTTCATAAGAATGTAATGCTATTTTACCAAGAGCAAAGATTTAGCAGAAACAGCTCTGCTTGGCTTAAACAAGGGGGCCTTGCAAGTCTCTCAGCTGGAGACTTGTCTAGGGTTTTCCTGTTTTTGTGTTTAATTGCTGTAGCTCAGTACTATGTGGTTGGAACCACTCATTCTGTGACTGACATAAACTGGCTTAGTTGTAATGGTATCTTTCTTTTTGAAGGGAAGTATTCTTTGTAGAAGAGCATGTCTTCTGACCTAATGCAAAGCTGAGAAAAGGTATGACTCATGACTTTTATGAGGTTAGATTAATTAGAAATACACACACACACACACACACACACACACACACACACACATATATATATAATTTCTTAGGTTTCTTATACTCAAAGCTCCTTGTGTTTGCAAAGGAATTGAGGCTTTGAATTTATCAGTGCTGTTAATTGTTCCTTCTCTCTGCAGACCAGACCAAAAATTTTCTCCTCCTGGTTTTCCCTGTTCTCTCTCTTAGAATCCAATTGTTCAGCTATTTTACCTTGACCTCATAAATATCTTATTTTCTTCTTTCTCACTTTTCTACTCTTTGCTTTATTGGAGAATTTTGCATCTTATTTATTTATAAATGTTTATAAATGTATAAATATAATACTGAATTATACAAATCTGCCATCATATTCTTACTTTCTAAAGTTTTTAAAGTAAATCCTATAACTTTTACAACATTATCTTTTATTTCATGGAGCCAATCATTTTTTTTTAAATCTCTGAGTGTCTGTGGTCATTCACTTAATCTAATTTGGAACTGTTTTTCCCAAAAGTCCCTTTCCTTTATTGTCCTTCGTTAGAGTTGCCAGCTCGCCAAGTGCAGCTCACAAATGTTATCCCTGATCTGCTGACTACTCTGGGTAGCCAGACTATAGATGCTTTAATTTCTGCCAGGTCTCTTTCTTCAAATTCTCGAAGTCCCAGTCTCAGCACAAATGCAGCTCATGGCAAATAGTACCAACTTTTCTGCAGCAAGTGGACCATTGACACCGGAGGCAATTAGGTTATACTTTTCCCTCATGGTTTTAGTTTGTCCTTCTATCTTCTGTTTCTCATTCAACTTTTCTTCCCAACTGCTAACACTTCTGACCAGAATTTAGCTCCACAAGAGATGCAGAGGCAACAGTTTTCCATGGACATTTTCTTCTTTCGTAAAAGTGTAAGAACTAATCTCCACAGCAGAAGCTTCTCTACCTCACTAGTTGTGGTTCTGCTGCCCTGCATGAACTTTGTGTCCTTTTGGAAGAGGAGAAATGAAAAAGATCTAAGCCTGGGAACTGACCAGAGAAACCGAAAACTATTACTCAAATATTAACAGCAAATATTGATTTAAGCAAGGGGTCTGTTAACTGAATTCTGAAGATAGGAAGTTCAGTTCAGTTCAGTCGCTCAGTCGTGTCCGACTCTTCGTGACCCCATGAATCGCAGCACGCCAGGTCTCCCTGTCCATCACCATCTCTCAGAGTTCACTCAGACTCACGTTCATCGAGTCAGTGATGCCATCCAGCCATCTCATCCTCGGTCGTCCCCTTCTCCTCCTGCCCACAATCCCTCCCAGCATCAGAGTCTTTTCCAGTGAGTCAACTCGTCACATGAGGTGGCCAAAGTACTGGAGTTTCAGCTTTAGCATCATTCCTTCGAAGAAATCCCAGGGCTGATCTCCTTTAGAATGGACGTTGGATCTCCTTGCAGTCCAAGGGACTCTCAAGAGTCTTCTCCAGCACCATAGTTCAAAAGCATCAATTCTTCAGCGCTCAGCCTTCTTCACAGTCCAACTCTCACATCCATACATGACCACAGGAAAAACCATAGCCTTGACTAGACGGACCTTAACTCGGCAAAGTAATGTCTCTGCTTTTGAATATACTATCTAGGTTAGTCATAACTTTTCTTCCAAGGAGTAAGCGTCGTCTAATTTCATGGCTGCAATCACCATCTGCAGTGATTTTGGAGCCCCCCCAAAATAAAGTCTGACATTGTTTCCACTGTTTCTCCATCTATTTCACATGAAGTGATGGGACCAGATGTCATGATCTTTGTTTTCTGAATGTTGCACTTTAAACCAACTTTTTCGCTTTCCTCTTTCACTTTTATCAAGAGGCTCTTTAGTTCTTCTTCACTTTCTGCCATAAGGGTGGTATCATCAGCATATCTGAGGTTATTGATATTTCTCCCAGCAATCTTGATTCCAGCTTGTGTTTCTTCCAGCCCAGCGTTTCTCATGATGTACTCTGCATAGAAGTTAAATAAGCAAGGTGACAATATACAGCCTTGACATACTCCTTTTCTTATTTGGAACCAGTCTGTTGTTCCATGTCCACTTCTAACTGTTGCTTCCCTGACCTGCATACAGATTTCTCAAAAGGCAGGTTAGGTGGTCTGGTATTCCCATCTCTTTCAGAATTTTCCACAGTGTATTGTGATCCACACAGCCAAAGGCTTTGGCATAGTCAATAAAGCAGAAATAGATGTTTTTCTGGAACTCTCTTGCTTTCTCCATGATCCAGCGGATGTTGGGAATTTGATCTCTGGTTCCTCTGCCTTTTCTAAAACCAGCTTGAACATCAGGGAGTTCACAGTTCATGTATTGCTGAAGCCTGGCTTGGAAAATTTTGAGCATTACTTTACTAGCATGTGAGATGAGTGCAATTGTGTGGTAGTTTGAGCATTCTTTGGCATTGCCTTTCTTTGGGATTGGAATGAAAACTGACCTTTTCCAGTCCTGTGGCCACTGCTGAGTTTTCCAAATTTGCTGGCATATTGAGTACAGCACTTTCACAGCATCATCTTTCAGGATTTGAAACAGCTCCACTGGAATTTCATCACCTCCACTAGCTTTGTTCATAGTGATGCTTTCTAAGGCCCACTTGACTTCACATTCCAAGATGTCTGGCTCTAGATGAGTGATCACATCATCATGATTATCTGGGTCGTGAAGATTTTTTTTGTACAGTTCTTCCATGTATTCTTTCCACCTCTTCTTAATATCTTCTGCTTCTGTCAGGTCCAGACCATTTCTGTCCTTTATCCAGCCCATCTTTGCATGAAATCTTCCCTTGGTATCTCTAATTTTCTTGAGGAGAGAGATCTCTAGTCTTTCCCATTCTGTTTTTTTCCTCTATTTCTTTGCATTGATCGCTGAAGAAGGCTTTCTTACCTCTTTTGCTGTTCTTTGGAACTCTACGTTCAGATGCTTCTATCTTTCCTTTTCTCCTTTGCTTTTCACCTCTCTTCTTTTCCCAGCTATTTGTAAGGCCTCCCCAGACAGCCATTTTGCTTTTTTGCATTTCTTTTCCATGAGGATGGTCTTGATCCCTGTCTCCTGTACAATGTCATGAAACAAGCTTCTAAATTCTCATTTTTCATATTAAGATATTAAGAGATAATATCTAAATCTGAAAATAGGGATTTATTAATATATATGTTGGCTATAATCAGTAAGGTGGTCAAACTGACCATAAAATGAAGGAGGAGGGAAAGATTTGCCCATACACACAAAGCAAAGACAGTGAAAAAAATAAGACAGTTTAAAACCAACTGGCATGTATACGACATCACAGAAGATAAATGTATGATTCTCTGTATAACTTGCATTGTTGAAGTATAATTTGCCTTACACAAGCTTGGAAGAAAAGCAGTTAGTACACCAAAAAAAAAAAAAAATCCAATGAAATTGATATGTCAGTACAAGAAGGGGAATTAATGAACCCGGTGTAGTCGTGAATGTGGATAGGACCGTGAGGCCACTCAGGTAGTAGTGCGATTTAAAGGGGAGTCAGTATAAGATCTAATGGGGAAAGGGACAGCTTTTTGTTATCACTGCTGTTGTTTTCAGTAAAGAGGGAACTGCAAGCATGCAAATGTGATTATTTCTAGTGTGCTCCAGTCTGTTGTTTCCCTAGCTCAGTTCCTTGTGTGTTTAAATAAATCAGTGTAGGCATATTTATGTTACTTTGCCTCTTCTATTTCTCTATCAGCTAATATCTATGTATAAGCTGTTTTGTTTCATTTTTAATTAGGAGTCATAGATGTTCACTATCTTGGCAAGTCCTAACAGGGTTCCTTCCAGAATGTAGCAGCCTAACTTCTTTTGCTAGTCTTCACGTACACAAAAGCAGCCTGGGACCCCAAACCCTCACCCTAGTAGGGAATATTGCTATAAATTCCCAAAAATAAAACATAAAAGAATTGAAAGTAGTTCACTGTGGAGAAGAAGATCTGGGTAGGTGAGGCAGGAATGTAATAGGGGAATACTCTTTTTTGTTGTTTTGACTGTTAAGTCATGTCCCACTCTTTGCAACCCCATGGACTATAGCATGCCAGGCTCCTCTGTGCTCTACTATCTCCCAGAATTTGCTCAAATTGATGTCTATTGATTCAGTGATGCTATCTAACCATTTCATTCTCTGCTGCCCACTTCTCCTTTTGCCTTCAATCTTTCCCAGCATCAGGGTTCTTCTTTTCAACGAGTCAGCTCTTGGCATCAGGTGGCCAGAGTACTGGAGTTTCAGCTTGAGCATCACTTTTTCCAATGAATATTCAGGTTGATTTCCTTTAGGATTGACTGGTTTGATCTCCTTACAGCCCAAGGGACTCTCAAGAGTCTTCTCTAGCACCACAGTTTGAAAGCATCAATTCTTATGAGACTCCTAAAAGCATGTATTTGGTTATGCAGAGACAGTACTTTAGTAAAAATAAAAATGCATTTCAAAGGATAATATAAAAATATAAAACAAACATGCAAAATGACCTCAGATGACAGCAAATAGTAAGTACGTATCTCAAACATACTGACAGAAACCTACTTTCAATCTAGATTCCTATACCTAATTAAACTACTAATCAAGCATAAAGACAGAATAAAGTTATTTTTAAACACGTAAGTATTTATAAAGTTATCTTCCCATAAATCTTTCCTTAGGAAGATATTGGAGGATGTATTACCAAACTAGAAGAGGCAGAGAAATGGGGTCCAGGAAAGAATGAATCCAGTTCAGGAGGGTGGTGGAGAGAAGGCTGAAGACGGCAGCAATGCAGTGAGCCTAGAGAAAAACCAGTCTAGATAGAAAAGGGAAAATAGAGGAAAATAATTGTGAATATTGACAAAATGCAGACTCTAGATGCTTTAAATTAAACACTAGAGAAACTCACCCATGAATTTCCAGCAACAATACATATGGCATATTAAAAGCCCAGACCTGCCCTGGAGAAGTTTGGCACCATTGCACAGAATCTACATTATTGATCAGCCTCAGAAATGTCATCTGGAAAGCAAAACAAACTTGCCTGGCTGTCTGCCCGTGCTGTATCTACACAGTGAAGGGTTTTATGTGGCCATTAAAAAGAATGAGGTGTATCTATATTTACTGATACGAAATAATAACCTTGATAAACTAGGAATAACAACAATAAGAAACAGACCTGGGAAACCTAATTTGGATGTAACTTGATTGGCTATTAGCTGTTGGCTTCCAGCCAGTCCAAAGGTGGGTGGACTAAACTCCTTATCTTAGAAAGAGAGATGTGAGAAGAGAGTAAGGCCTAGTATCAAAATGACTGGAAACCCCAGTTTGTTTGGGAAGCAGAGAGCAGGAATCTATGGCTCCTAACTTTGCTTGGCCAAACCCCTCTTAATCAGTTTGGAAAAACAGGAGGCAAATAGATTGCTGGAATTCTTGGCACTTTATTGAATAGTTTAGCCAGCGACAGGGGTCAGAGTTTAAACTGGATATTTAAGTGGAAACAGAAAATGGCCACAAGGCAAGGGTGAATTTAAACTGAGAAAGATTAAGCCCTGAAGACTCATTGAAGGCTAATTTCTATAGTCTCACCCCATTTTCTTAAACCCACTGTTCATGCAGTCTTGAATATTACTAACTTGTATTTTAAACTCTATTTACCATGCTGAGGGTTTTCATATATTTTTGAATGAAAAATGCAAAATCCCATGTGTTATATATAATAATATGCAATAATTTGTGTTATAAATAGAATATTTGAATACACACACATGTGCAGGTACATATATGCTCCCAATTGTTTGGAGGAGGATAAGAAACTAATAACAGCAGGTAGAACTGAAGCACAAAGATGGGAAAGAGACCTATATTTGTTGCACACGTTTTAGTCCTGTTTAAATTTTAATTATTTACGAATTACCTATCAAGCTCCAGTCTCACACATTCCAGGCAGATGCTTTAACCTCTGAGCCACCAGGGAAGCCCACCAATTAGCTATAATACTTGTTAAATACAATTTTAGTTTAAAAAGAAAAAAGGAAAATCCAAAGGACAAGTCCTAATAGATCAAAATGTTTTAAAAGAGTGTAAAGTGTTGTGAAAGAAAGTTGATTATGGATGACTGTGGTGCTCCTGCTGCTGCTAAGTCACTTCAGTTGTGTTCAACTCTGTGTGACCCCATAGATGGCAGCCCACCAGGCTCCCCCGTCCCTGGGGTTCTCCAGGAAAGAATACTAGAGTGGGTTGCCATTTCCTTCTCCAATGCATGAAAGTGAAAAGTCAAAGTGAAGTCACTCAGTCATGTCTGACTCTTAGCGACCCCATGGACTGCAGCCTACCAGGCTCCTCCATCCATGGGATTTTCCAGGCAAGAGTACTGGAGTGGGGTGCCATTGTAGGCTGCTACAAAAAGGGAGAATTTTTGAGTAATAATTAGATAAAGAAGGCTGCAGGAGATGAAGGGGATGAAGGGGAGGAAATTCTTAACACAAGAATTAAAACATTGTAAATAATGAAATTTGCATAATAAGTATTTGGGATTTTTCTTTAAATAACACCTGAAATCACCCTACCTGGGGAAAATATAGATTTCATGGTAAAATTCAGGATAAAGAAAACAAGGAGGCAAAAATATACAATGGATTAAAGACAATCTCTTTAACAAGTGGTGCTGGGAAAACTGGTCAACCACTTGTAAAAGAATGAAACTAGATCACTTTTTAACACCATACACAAAAATAAACTCAAAATGGATTAAAGATCTAAAAGTAAGACAAGAAACTATAAAAATCCTAGAGAAGAACATAAGCAAAACAGTCTCCGACATAAATCACAGCAGGACCTCTATGACCCACCTCCCAGAATACTGGAAATAAAAGCAAAAATAAACAAATGGGACCTAATTAAAATTAAAAGCTTATTTTTGTGTATGGTGTTAGAGAGAGATCTAGTTTCATTCTTTCACAAGTGGTTGACCAGTTTTCCCAGCACCACCTGTTAAAGAGACTGTCTTTACTCCATTGTATATTCTTGCCTCCTTTGTCGAAGATAAGGTGTCCATAGGTGTGTGGGTTTATCTCAGGGCTTTCTATTTTGTTCCATTGATCTATATTTCTGTCTTTGTGCCAGTACCATACTGTCTTAATGACTGTGGCTTTGTAGTAGAGCCTGAAGTCAGGCAAGTTGATTCCTCCAGTTCCATTCTTCTTTCTCAAGATTGCTTTGGCTATTCGAGGTTTTTAGTATTCCCATACAAATCTTGAGATTATTTGATCTAGTTCTGTGAAAAATACTGCTGGTAACTTGATAGTAATTGCTTTGAATCTGTAGATTGCTTTGGGTAGTATACTCATTTTCACTATATTGATTCTTCCGACCCATGAGCATGGTGTATTTCTCCATTTATTAGTGTCCTCTTTGATTTCTTTCTTCAGTGTTTTATAGTTTTCGATATATAGGTCTTTAGTTTCTTTAGGTAGGTATATTCCTAAGTATTTTATTCTTTTCGTTGCAATGGTGAATGGGATTGTTTCCTTGACTTCTTTTTCTACTTTCTCATTATTAGTGTATAGGAATGCAAGGGATTTCTGAGTGTTGAATTTATATCCTGCAACTTTACTATATTCGTTGATTAGCTCTAGTAGTTTTCTGGTCGAGTCTTTAGGATTTTCTATATAGAGGATCATGTCGTCTGCAAACAGTGAGAGTTTTACTTCTTCTTTTCCAATTTGGGAGAACGGCGTTGAAACACGTATACTATCTTGTAAGAATGAAGCGCCAGTCTATGTTCGATGCAGGATGCAGGACGCATGGGGCTGGTGCACGGGATGATTCAGGGAGAGGATGCGGGGTGGGAGGTGGGAGGGGGCTTTGGCATTGGGAGATCGTGGACACCTGTGGCTGATTCATGTCAATGTATGGCAAAACAAATACAGTATTGTAATGTAGAATAAACTATTTAAAAAGGAAAAAATAAATAAAATTAAATTAAATAAAATTAAAAGCTTCTGCACAACAAAGGAAACTATAAGCAAGGTGAAAAGACAGCCTTCTGAATGGGAGAAAATAATAGCAAATGAAGAAACTGACAAACAACTAATCTCAAAAATATACAAGCAACTCATGTACCTCAATTCCAGAAAAATAAACAATCCAATCAAAAAATGGGCCAAAGAACTAAATAGGCATTTCTCCAAAGAAGACATACAGATGGCTAACAAGCACATGAAAAGATGCTCAACATCACTCATTGTCAAAGAAATGCAAATCAAGACCACAATGAGGTACCATTTCACACCAGTCAGAATGGCTGTGATCCAAAAGTCTACAAGCAATAAATGCTGGAGAGGATGTGGAGAAAAGGGAAACCTCTTACACTGCTGGTGGGAATGCAAACTAGTACAGCCATTATGGAAAACAGTGTGGAGATTCCTTAAAAAACTGGAAATAGAACTGCCTTATGACCCAGCAATCCCACTGCTGGACATACACACAGAGGAAACCAGAATTGAAAGAAACACATGTACCACAATGCTCATCGCAGCACTGTTTATAATAGCCAGGACATGGAAGCAACCTAGATGTCCATCAGCAGATGAATGGATAAGAAAGCTGTGGTACATATACACAATGGAGTATTACTCAGCCATTAAAAAGAATACATTTGAATCAGTTCTAATGAGGTAGATGAAACTGGAGCTTATTATACAGAGTGAAGTAAGCCAGAAAGAAAAACACCAATACAGTATACTAACGCATATATATGGAATTTAGAAAGATGGTAACGATAACCTTGTATGCGAGACAGCAAAAGAGACACAGATGTATAGAACAGTCTTTTGGACTCTGTGGGAGAAGGAGAGGGTGGGATGATTTGGGAGAATTGCATTGAAACATGTATAATATCATATATGAATCGAATCACTAGTCCAGATTCGATGCAGGATACTGGATGTTTGGGGCTGGTGCACTGAGAAGACCCAGAGGGATGGTATGGGGAGGGAGGTGGGAGGGGGGTTCAGGATGGGGAACACATGTATACCTGTGGTGGATTCATGTTGATGTATGGCAAAACCACTACAGTATTGTAAAGTAAAATAAAGTAAAAATAAGGAAATAAATGTATTTTTAAAAATTAAACAAAAAAGAAAACAAACTTTTACTTGGATTTTAAAAAACACTTTCCTTTATCTGGTAAAGAAATTATTTTCTTCAATCCTACCATATTTCTATAGTAAGCCTGCTTTACAACATTGTAAGATTTCTTTTCTATCAAATTTCTTTTCTTTTCTATCAAATTTCTTCCAATATCACATTCTACTCACAACATTTACCTCATAATACAACGTTCAGAGGACAACTCTGTCCTGTAGTCATTGATTAAATAGAACTTAATAGGAAAACAAAATGGCTCTCATCTTGAAACTCAGCTGGTTCTCCACTCATCTCCTCTGTGCTCCAGCTAAACTCTCAAGCCTTCCTAAAGAATCCACAAATAAGTAAAGTGGCTTCCTCTGACGACCCCCATCAGGCTGCTCAAGCACATCCTGATACAATCAGCCTCTTTGCTAGCTGCCGATATCTGAAAATAAAACTCAGTCCTTCCAGATTTTTCTTCTCCTCTTTCTTCTTTTTCTAATATATCTGGTTTTGCCCTTGTGATTGACAACAGCCTGTTTCCCCTTCATATATGTAAATAAATTATTACCACGCATATAACTAACTCAACATCTGAGTTTTCCTTTGACAATTTCTCGAGTTTCTAGTGCAGCATTATTGACTTGAATTCTAAAATGGTAGCCAGTAAAACTGTATACCTTAAGATCTAAATTGTGCCCTTTAAGGGGCTCAGTTTCTCTTGGCTCCTCTGGTTGAATCTCAATGATTCAATACTTTAGATCTACCATGCTAAGCACATTTCTTGGTATAGTTTATTTCTGATTATAATTCTGATTGTTTCCATTGTTGACAAAAGTAATGTGGCCTTTGACACTACAGCCTAACCAACTGGAGATTTCTATCAGGTGGCAGATAGCTGATTCTAATACTGTGGACATTTGGAAGCTTAAGAGTGAGAAGGTATTAGTATTTTGTTCTTCCTTTCATAAATAAAACCTACATTTGTTATTGTTGTTTGCACTGATGTGGCTTCCTCTAATTAAAAAAAATTTCCTCCCCAAACTCAAGCCTTTTTAATATTTTTCCATTATGGCCATAGTAGTTGTCAATATCCATGAACGTGGAAGTTCAACATCAAAGATGATATTTCTTTTAGAAACTTTTGACTGTGATAAAGTGTTACAAGAGGATATTTAGAGTGGAAATGAAAAATAACCTCTGAGATGAAATCAGCTTTTTTGATTGGCTAGAAGTCTTCAAACAATGAAATAATTCCAAATTAAGATCCCTTCACACAGCTTTTAATAAGGCTATATTAAGGAGAAAATAGAAATTGACGTTTCTAGAAATTTGTCAATTAAGTTGAAAAAATACAACTCTAAATAGTTATATAAGTTTTAAAAATTATTAAGGTACAATTGACATGTAAGAAACTGCACATATTTCAAATTTACAATTTAATGTTTTGATATATAAATACCCGTGAAACCCATGAAACCATTACCACAATCAAGAAAGTGAATATATCTATCACATCTAAAAGTTTCTTTGTGCCAATTTTTTTTTTTTTTAATTCAGGCTGCAGTGAAGAAGATGCAATCCCACTACTGACAGCCCTGTGCGTTTTGACATGTTGTGTTTCTGACGTGGACCAGTTTACTCCTCCATAGGCAACCTGGTCACCCGCATTTCAGACAGGTTATCATATTGATATCAAAGTTAGTGTGGCCCCAGGTGGGCAGAGATCACTCACAAAAGCCAGAATCCTGAGCTCAATGAATCCTTCTGCCCCAGCCACCTAAGTCCACCTATGACAGTCCTCAGCAGATGATTTCATATTCTATAACTGGCATAATAATCAGACAGAACATCGAGAACATTAAATTACAATGTCAATCAAAGATTCCTGAAGCTTTCTATGACAGATGCCATTGTCATCTTCCTGAAATAATTTTTTCAACTATTTGTTCTTATTTTCTAATCGTTCCCAGATTCTCTGTACTTCCTAAAGTTCTTCCTGAGGTTGGCTGATTTTCTCTTCATCTGGCACTGTGCGCTTCTGCTGGGTTGTTGCTGTTGTTCAGTCACTCAGGCACGTCCGACTCTTTGCATCCCCATGGACTGCATCACGCCAGCTTCCCTGTCATTCACTGTCTCTTGGAGCTTCCTCAAACTCATTTCCATTGAGGTGATGATGGCATCCAACCATCTCATCCTGTCAGCCCCTCCTCTTCTTGCCCTCAACCTTTCCCAGCATCAGAGTCTCTTCCAATTGGTTGGTTCTTCACATCAGGTGGCCAAAGTATTGGAGCGTCTGTTGGGCATAACTCATGCTGTATTGGCCAGAGATTCTGCACGATTCATGTTCTTGAATTTTTTATTGCTAGAGGATGAGCTCACCAAGCAGACCCTTTTACAATGCTTGTCACTTTCAGATTCATGATCTGTTGCTCTAAATGCGATTTTTTTTCAGATGAAACTGTGGTGAAAAAGTCCCTCAATAAGCTAGACATTCAACACTTGTCAAAGCTGGATGCCAGCTTTGTAAGATCCTCTTATTAAGAAGAGATTTTCAAATTTTCTGTAACTTAATATTCCCATCAATCTCCTACAGAAGATTAGGTTCAATCCATTTATAGTCACTAAGATCATAGATCATATATTTCCACTGAATGAAAGTTCTGGGTTCTCTATTTCCTTTTTTGGCCAACACATTTCATTTTAGCCAGCTTTTAGTATGATCGGGTTTTAATCTTAGGCATTTTTATTTATAACATCTCCACTTAGTGTTTCTTTATATCTTCTATTTATTTGCTGAGACTTAAAAAAAAATTGTTTCCAGCAGGTTTATAATTGCATGTTGAAACACTTTTATGATGGCTGCTTTAAAATCCTTATTAGATAAATCTGCTATCTCTGTTATCTCAGTGTCTTTTCTCATTTAGTCTGAGATCGTTTGGTTCTCGATATCAGAAGTGATTTTCAGTTGATACCTGAACATTTGTATACTATGTTAAAAGACTCTGGATGTGTTTTTCAGTTTTCTGTTTTAACATTTTCCCTCTCGCACTGCTCCTGTGGTTGGAGAGGAACCCGTCATTACTGTTAGCTGTGGGTGCCAGTCCCGTTTTCCTTTCAGCTTCTGTTTACACTTGAGGTAAAGGGATTTCTGGTTACTGCTGGGTGGTGATGGGAGTTCAGGCTCCACTGACACCAATCTGCCTAGGACAGTCTGATGCATCACTCTTCCCCACGTGACCTCCACTAACACTGTAGGAGTGTCCTTGTTATTGCTGACCAATGATGAAGATCTTGACTCTCCAGTGGATCTCCTCTGATCCTTGGGATTCCTTGGGAATTCCTTGGTGGAATTCCCTGGGATTCCTTGGTGGCTCAGAAGGTAGAGTCTGCCTGCAATGAGGGGGTGACCCGAGTTCAATCCTTGGGTTGGGAAAATCCCCTGGAGAAGGAAATGGCAACCCACTCCAGTATCTAATTTGGAAAATCCCAAGGACAAAGGAGTCTGGTGGGCTACAGTCCATGGGGTCACAAAGAATCAGACATAACTGAGCAACTTCACCAGATGCACTTCCTTCAGAGAAAGTAGGCTACCTCCTTACCTCCCCTCCCCTCAAGGATGGGATGAAAGTATAGCCTCTATGTGTGGTCTCTGTTGACATTTCATAAGGAAGGACGCCTTGTTGCCCTGAGTAGAGGGTAAGCACTTACCCTACACTAGGGTTCCTCTGACACCACACTGTCAAAGACAGGGAGGAGGTAGCTTATTACTATTAAGTACAGGGGTAACTCCCGACATAGTCTCTACTGACACAATGGGGTTGCATTATTTCAGATTAGGTTCCCCTTTTTAATATCTGAATGATTATTTTGTGTCTTCTGTTATAAATATGGTGATTTAAACTGCTTTGACCCTGGTCATCTTTTGTCAATATTATATGCATTTTTATGTGTTGTTTAACACTTCATCAGTTCACTTCAGCTCAGTCGCTCAGTCGTGTCCGACTCTTTGCGACCCCAGGAATCGCAGCACGCCAGGCCTCCCTGTCCATCTCCAACTTCCGGAGTTTACTCAGACTCACATCCATCGAATCAGTGATGCCATCCAGCCATCTCATCCTCTGTTGTCTTTTTCTCTCCTCCTGCCCCCAATCCATACCAGCAACAGAGTCTTTTCCAATGAGTCGAGTCTTTTCCAATGATTTAACTCTTTGCATGAGGTGGCCAAAGTATTAGAGTTTCAGCTTTAGCATCATTCCTTCCAAAGAAATCCCAGGGCTGATCTCCTTTAGGATGGACTGGTTGGATCTCCTTGCAGTCCAAGGGACTCTCAAGAGTCTTCTCCAACACCGCAATTCAAAAGCATCAATTCTTCAGCGCTCAGCCTTCTTCACAGTCCAACTCTCACATCCATACATGACTACTGGAAAAACCATAGCCTTCACTAGATGGACCTTAGTCGGCAAAGTAATGTCTCTGCTTTTGAATATGCTGTTTATGTTGGTCATAACTTTTCTTCCAAGGAGTGTCTTTCAATTTCATAGCTGCAGTCACCATCTGCGGTGATTTTGGAGCTCAAAAAATAAAGTCTGACACTGTTTCCCCATCTATTTCCCATGAAGTGATGGGACTGGATGCCATGATCTTCATTTCTGAATGCTGAGCTTTAAGCCAACTTTTTCACTCTCCATTTTTACTTTCATCAAGAGAGTTTTGAGTTCCTCTTCACTTTCTGCCATAAGGGTGGTGACATCTACATATCTGAGGTTTTTGATATTTCTCCTGGCAATCTTGATTCCAGCTTGTGCTTCTTCCAGCCCAGCATTTCTCATGATGTACTCTGCATATAAGTTAAATAAGGAGGGTGACAATATACAGCCTTGATATACTCCTTTTTCTATTGGAACCAGTTTGTTGTTCAATGTCCAGTTCTAACTGTTGCTTCCTGACCTGCATATGGTGTACCTCAAATTTAAGGTAATCATCCCAAGTACCTCAGGTTTCACTTTTAGCTTCTGCAATTAATAATTTTTTTCAAAAAATTTAAGAATATCTTTTAGCCTGCTTTATCTTTTCATAAAATAAGTTTATATACTAAGTTTTGTACTCACTATTTTCCCCTAAGATTCTTAAACCCATTTACAAATGGTTGATCATAAATTCTGTGCCAACATAAATGCTTAAAGAGATCTTAAGGTTAAGTATGTAAATTATATCTCAAATTGCATATATTATATCTCCTAAGATTTTAATACTCAGCTTCTGTAAATGACAATACTGAATTCACAGGGAAATAAAAATTAAAATGCTTAAAATTCTAGGGATGGGATACTTATGGCTGATTCATGTTATTGTATGGCAGAAACCAACACAACATTGTAAAGCATTATCCTCCAATTAAAATTAAATTTTAAAATGATTAATATTTAGTATTTGATCAATAAATACTGATTCACTCTCTTTCAAAGCTAGATTTTATAGATTTAAAATTTTCAAAATAGGAAAGAGAGCTGAAAATTCATGTTTAGTTTGGAAATATATGAATTATTGGCTTAAACTTGTATTCAGTTAGCAGGCTCTTTTTATCTTACCGGTTATTCTGTTGAGGAAGCACTTAATGAGTATGTTTTAGATATCACAAAGTTAACTAAGACAATAAGCTCTTAATCCAATGCAATTCAACAAGTATGGTTTGAATGCCCATTAAGCCTAAGGCACTGGCCTAAGTACCAAGGAAGCTACACATATGGATAAGACCCAGCTTCCGCCCCCTGACATGGCAAAAATGAGTCATTGAAAAGGGCAAGAATGGAAAAGAACTCTATCACAGAGCTGTTGCAAAGCACTGAAATCTCACGCAAGTGCGCTGAGGGAATGGAGAGAGAGAGGCACGAGAAAAGGGAAATTCGGCAGGATGCGAGGAATCTTGCACAAGGGGTTTTCTAGGTTTCCATGGAAACAGTTAGACTTGAATGCATGGGTGCATAAGGCAGCCTTACCAGGTGCCTGCTATTGGTTTGGAGGAGGGACAAAATTACATTTCCATGACAGTTACAGATTAGCTGAGCAAGTAGCTTTCCAAAGTGATGTACTTGCAAAAAACAGATAAACACTGTCCAGAGTGAAAATGTTTGTATTCTCCAGTGCCAGCTGGGTAATTAGATCTCCCCTAGAAAGCACGAGATTGCAGTTTGTACTTTCTGACCATTTTACCCAAGATAGCAAGATCTCCTACACAGAAACAGTTTTCTGGGGGAAAAGTCTCATAATATATAGGTAGACAGTAGGAAAGAAAATTGAATATGTGAGAAAAATTGCCTCCAAGAGAACCCTGCAGACATTTTGGAGGTGACTAAAATAAGACAAGGAGTAATAGTGTGTGTCCACATAGCAAGTTATGAAATATTTATACTGGCATTGAGACATTGAGGTGTTTGACGGTGTAGTGAAGCAATACTTTGTGTTGTGAATTGGGATTTAAGAAAGCAACACTTAACCATCCATCACAGATCAAGAGGTGACAAAGAAAAATAAAAATTAGACAATGTTGCGAAAAGAATCTAACTATATGGGTATAGTCTGAGTTTAGCAATATATACAGTTTAATTTCACACATTTCCGGAACACAGAAGACAAAATGTTATACTTGCTTCTTCCAAACAAAATAGATAAATTAGGCAGATAAGTACGTAGGTAGGTAGATGGTTGCTGTATATTTGATGATTGAATTGTTTATTGAATCTTAATACTACAAATAATGGTGATGAAAGTCACAACAAACCGTCAAAGAGCATAAAATCAATGGCATCACATGCAAGAGACTGTCAAAAGTTATAGCATAAATTAAAGACTACTTCTTAAATCCTGCATCATGCAGAATAAAGTATTCAGGAAGGGGAGGTTAATTGAAAAAATATTTTGAAAGGAGTAAGTTTTGAGTCAGATTTCAAAGATGTGGTGGCCTATGGATTGATAACGTGAAGGTGAAGGTCTTATCAGTACATAGAAATGTTGTTTGCAACCCAAAATAAAATCTATAAACTTTGAGCAACCTTTAAAGACAAGTGCATGGTGAATGTAAGTGCAAACATGCAAGTCAGTGACAGGAAGAACAATGCTGAGATAGGTGTAACCGGCCTCCACCTTGTGTTACTTTTAGAAACTAATAAATTACAGAAGTAATGTATCAATATTGCTGCAGATGTATAAAATATAGAAACATACAAAATATCCAGTGTAAATGCATGTTCAGTCACTCAGTCACATCCGACTTTTTGCAGCGCCAAGGACTGTGGCCCATACCCTGTCCATGGAATTTTTCAGGCAAGAGTACTGGAATGGGTTGCATTCCTTTCTCCGGGGGATCTTCCCATTGCAGGGGCTAAGCCCACAAGTCTCGCATCTCCTGCGTTGGCAGTGGATTCTTTGCCACTGAGCCACTTGGAGAGCTGTGCTCAGTGGCAAAGCTGTCTTAAGCCTCTTACAGTGTTTTCAGAGATATTAATTTTTGACAACTGGTTGTACAACAGTATTTTATCAATATTGTGATTTATAGTTCTGAACTATAGAATTTCCAAATAGGACAAGTTATTGGTTGTTTCTTTTCCTTGTTTTTTATTTGCTCATGTCTACTTTTCATATTTCTAGTGGTACTTTTCTTCTTTTTTTAGTATGGAGAAAATTAATTCTTGTTATTTGTTTATATTACTCCTTTATCAACTTTATATATGAAAATAACTGCCCTCAGTTTCTGGCTTTCATATTCACTTTACTTAAGGTGACTCTGATGAAGAAAACTGTTTAATTTTAATGTGGTCTAATTTATCATTTTGTTTTCAGATAATGCTCTATCTTATTTAATACATTTTCCTATTATATTTCATATATATTCTTTCAAATGCTAAATTATTAAATGGTGTTGTACTCTGGGATTGATGTTTTATTCTGCTATTTTATATTTTAACTTTTCCCCATGTGGAGAGCCACCAGGTCCATTTATTAAAGGGCCCCTCCCATTTCTCTTTGAGGAAATATACCTCGTTTCCAGTCATGCAAGGGCCATGATATTGCATTTACTCTTATATCAGTCAGTTTCCCTCTTCATGTCACAATATCCCTACTTCCTTACTTCCTATTGTTTTATTATAGGTCTTTATAGTCATTAGGGAAATTTTACCTTCTTTACACTTTTTCAGATTGTTCTGGCTATTTAGGTCCTTTGTGCACCCATGAATATTTCATAAACAAATGGTCAACTTTTACAAAATATCTTGTGATTTTAATTGCAGTTGTATTCAATACAACACAAAATAGTATTTATAGGTGCCGTGGATACTAATGTCTGTCATAGATAAGTTTACTTCATGGATAAGGATGAAACTATAGCTTTTAAATAGAAGCTGAATCCATCTTTCCATCTTCAGATAGCTTCACTTAGAGACATTTTCTCCCTTTTCACATGGTTATTAACCTTAGAGCATGTCAAAATGTACCCTTTGCTGTATTCTTTGTAACTAGATATAAAACTTCATATAAAAGTTATGTTCTCTGTAGATAATATTAAGGAGAACTACCATCATCACAGGGCTTCCCAGGTGGGTAAAGAATCTGCTTGCAATGCAGGAGACACCAGAGATATGGGTTCATTTCCTGGGTCGAGGAGAACCCCTGGAGGATGGCACGGCAACCCACTCCAGTATTCTTGCCTGGAGAATTTCATGGACACAGGAGCCTGGCGGACTATCGTTCACAGGGTCGCAAAGATCCCATAGGTTGCAAACAGTCAGATAGGACTGAAGTGACTGAGCACAGCCCAGCAGCATCATTACAATACCAATGTCTTTCCTTCCATTTAAGTATTTTCAGTGTTCTTCAGATTGTGTGTTGCTGTTGGCGAGATCTGAATCGATATTTGAGCATTTAATCTCGCTTCCAGCTCTCATGCTCTAATTCTGTTGATTGTCTCTATGTGCTTTAAGATTTCCTGTGGAAATGATAACATGTCCAGTAATAAGACATTTATTATCCCTGTCCAATCATCACATCTTAATTTACTTTCCTTATTTTATTCCAGTTTTGGCCTTCTACTATAGTGTTAAATAGAAGTAGTAAAAATGGGAATCCCTGTCTTGTTCCTAAATCTATAGGGGAACAACTACAATGCTTACCCATTTATGGTTGTGCATATTGTAGAGGGTCTTGTTGTCTTGTAGCAAGTTAGGACTGATTTAGCTTATTAAATCAGTCTTGAATGCTATTAAAAATTTTTCCTGTATCTCTTGAGATGAGCATATTTTTCCCACTAGCTATTAATGCAGTGAATTAAATGTATACCTTTTCTATTAAAAGTATCATTGCATTCTTAGAATATAGTGGTGGTGGTTTAGTCACTAAGTTATGCCCGACTCTTTGTGACCCCATGGACTGCAGCCCGCCAGGCTCCTCTGTCCATGGGATTTCCCAAGCAAGAATTCTGGAGTGGGCTGCCATTTCCTCCTCCAGGGGATCTTCCCAATCCAGGTATCAAACTTGGGTCTCCTGCCTTGCAGGTGGATTCTTTATGGACTGAGCCACCAGGGAGCATATGGGTTTTTTTTTTTTTCTATAATCTATTAATGCAGTGAATTTTTTATTAAAACATTATTGCATGTTTATGATATATTTTTGAGAGTACTGGGTTTCATTTGCTCTTTGTCTAGGACTCTCACAATCATGAGGAAAATGGGCTATAATATTTATTTTAATTGATCTAGTTTGGGGTGGTATCAATCAGAATACTGCACCACAGCAAAAAAGCTTCCAAAATTTTAGTAGCTAAAACATTATAGTTTTATTTACTGGTCATGCTATATGCTCATCTCACACCAGTCACACAGAGATGCAGGATGACAGAGCTTTCACCATCAGGAGCCTCGCCAGCCACCAAGGAGAGAAGGACATAACAAAGCACGCACTGACGTTTAAAGACTTCTTTTGGAAGTCACACAAATCATAGCTACTCATATTTCCTTAGGTAAAACCAGGTCAAACTGTCATGACTCTCATCAAAAGATTAGGCGATTGTAGGTTTGCAGAAGGGAAATAACTAAAAATTGGTGAATAGCTCTCGTGACTACCATAGTTCACACTCCTGGTAAGAAAACATTTCGTTTTCTCTGCCACACATGTAAAATGTAACCCCCAATTCATGAGACTTAATACAAAAGCCTTTTCTAATCATGACATCAGTTCCACAACCCAGAGTATCTGAGGAATATGGTGGTTTGTGCAGTATCTTGGTATTAAGTCTAGATGTGACTCTTCTTGATATGAAGGGCTACAAACATCTCCAAAATCCAATATGTAGTAGTGGAACCAGGACAGATAACTGCTGTAAATATTCTGGCAGAGGACATATTGTAGTCACAAAGAAAACTTCGATCCCAGAAAACAGAGATTTGTCTGTCTCAACTCTGAAAATTTTCCAAAAAACATATTGATAATATCCACCCCCCTCCAAAGTTGGTAGGAAGAGTGATTCTTGAATAGGCACTGGTTCTCTTCCTTAGGTAACTTGTCCAGTTTTCTCCCTGGGTAATTTTTCTTTATCATCTCTTGCCTTCCCCCTCCCTGCTTTTTTTAAAAATTACATTATTCTCCTTGTCTGTATCTGATTTGAGCATCATCAAGATGTTCTTCTTGGAATCTGAGCAACTCTCTCAGTTGTCTTCTTGCCTATAGATGGTAGAAAGCCCCAGGATCTTTTAAGGTATCAAGCCATCAGGATATATTTTAGTCCAAGCTGTTGATTCTTTTGACAGCACAATTTTCTAAAACATAATTTTAGCTTCTCCATTTTACTGAAGTCAGTTCATGACCAATGACCACACCTAAATTCCTTTCGAATCATAATCTTACTTTGAATATTTCATTACTGTCTGTTCCTCTTGCCTCTCTTTCTCCAGTTACCTATGTGTATCTCAAGCCTATATGAATGACTTCATTATTACAGTTGTTCATTTTGCCAAGAATTTAGCCACTATGTAGTAAAGACACTCATTCTTCTGGTCTATGGTAAAAAACTGTCCTCACTATCAAGCTTATAATCCAATAAGCCAATATCACATTATTAGGGTTGTTTGATAGCACTCTGTATATCAAGGTACCAGTAGCTGTCAGCCTAAACCTGACTGTGCCATGTGTGGTATTATGATTTATAATAAGAAGTATATCTAGCCTTCAGCCAGTGCTCTTGGCACAGAGCTCCTAAAACCCTTGGAATTTCCAGTGAGGAAAGTAAAGGTGTCTCTTGTTACATGGCTGAACTGATTGTAGACCAGCTGGTTATCAGAGCCTTGTGGTTAGAAGGAGACTTAAAGTTCTGACCTCCACACTTCCTTCCACATACATACCCTGACCTCCAGGGAGGGAAGAAGGGTTGAAGACCAAGTTTAGTTGCCAGTGACCAATGATTTAATCAAGTACACCTATGTATTGGTGCCTCCCCCACTCAAAAAAAAAAAAAAGAGAGAGAGAGGGATCAGAGAGAGTGGCATGCCTGGAAGCTCAATGCCCTTTCCCTATGTTTCGCTCCATGCACTTCTTCCACCTGGCTCTTCCTGAGTTATATCCTCTTATAATAAACCAGTGATCTAGTAAGTAAAATGTTTCTCTGAATTCTGTGAGCCACTTTAGCAAATTAATCAAAACTAAGGCGGGGGTCTTGGGAACCTGCAATCTATAGCCCATTGATCAGAAGCATGGGTGATAACCTGAGCTTGTGACTGGCCTCTTTATTAGGGGAGGGAGGGCCCTGTGGGACTGAGCCCTTAACCTGTGGCTTCTGATGCTGTCTCCAGGTAGACAGTGTCAGAATTCTGCTAAAATGTAGGGTATTTAGCTGTGTCCAAAGGATTGCTTGTTGGTGTGAGGGCAAACCACACACACATGCACACACACACAGGCACAGGCACACATTGAAACTGGATCCAGGAACCCAAAATACTATGGTAGCAATCAGTACCCAAATTATAGGAGCTTAAAATAATACAGCTTTGCATCATTTTTATGATTCGGAGTTGGTGGAGACTCCTCCAAGTCATCCTCACTTGGAGGCATAGGATGAGGAAGTCCTCACTCATCACCCTGGCAGGGTAAGGGGAATGTTGCAAACCATTTGCAGGCTCTTAATGGCTTCCAAGCTCAACTAACTGGCCAAAGGCAATCATATGTGCCTGCCTACATTCACCAGAGTGCGAAGGTGCATCACATGCCTGGAAGAAGGAAGGAAAGAAGACAGGAAATCTCATGTTCTATATATATATCAAATTAACTATTTCAGTTGAAGAAGTATGGGGGAAAGAAAACTGGATGCAAATGTTGGCTGAGATTGTTTCAGCCCTGACCATGAAGGAGCCCTCAGGCTGATATGAACACTGGGTCTTTCTGATAGATGGGATGCTATTGTAAAGATGGACTCTTAAGGCATTAGGCCTGATAACACTAAACATCCTCAGCATTGTACTAACTCATTTTATTCTAACTCATGCTCACCACATTATCTTCTAATAAGCTATCTTTCTATGTAGCTTGCTCGCAAGCAAAAAGCACTTGGGAGATGTGAACAGTGTCTGTTCCTTTACAGTCATAATTCCCAGTGAGGTTTAGTAAATCAGCATTATGCTTTTATATCTTGTGCAAGATTTGTAGCATGAGTTGGCATCACCATATCTAATCAGCTCTACTACACTGTCACGATCAAACTCAGAAAAGCGATAAATTCCAAGGAAAATTACTGCTCAAAAATCTGGAGTCAGGGAGAATCAACCTGACTCTTTTTCCTTTGCCTGAAGACCACATGAATCTGCATTTATAAAAAATCGAAAACAGATGACAACCTGAAAATTTTGCATTTCCTCTTTTCTTCAGAATACATAAAGTAAAAAAACATAAGACAACGAGATGTGGTAGGAAGAGATCTCAAATTTTATATGCCATGATGGCTCAGACTAGGTAAAGAATCTGCCTGTAAAGCGGGAGACCCAGATTCAGTTCCTGGATTGGAAAGATCAACTGGAGAAGGGAATAGTAACCCACTCCAAGTATTCTTGCCTGGAGAATTTCATGGCCAGAGAAGCCTGGCAAGCTACAGTCCGTGGGGTTGCAAAGAGCTGGTTGGTCACGACTGAGTGGCTAACACATGCACACTCACAGGCAGAATCAGAGACGCTTATTGGGGAAAAACTGAGCTCTAGATCAGAGACTACAGCTTTAAACAAGTCAAGCAGAAAACAGACATGAGTGGTGAGTTGCTGAGTACAGTGAAAATCAGCCCTGATTGGTGGTGGGAGCCGGGACAGGACTCAGGATGGGCTCAGACCTCCACATGGTTCACAACATGCTCCATCGTCCCTGTCCCACTGGTCTTTTTGCAACACCACGAGCTCAGTGGATTTTTATTTGGTTGTTACCTCTGCCTGAAATGAGTTTTCACCGTGACTACAAGCCTGTGCCAGAGGGTAGGTGGGCAAAAGCATGTTCTAGCTGTGCTGGCAAGTTCTTGTGCCCTTTTTGCATCATAAGAGTGAAAATAAATGCCTGACAAATGCTCACTGAGTAAATATGAGAGCAACGAATGGCTAAATCATGTACTCCTTTCTTAGAAGAGAAGGCCAATTGTCAGACTTTTGTTGACACAGCACATTGACAAAAGAGATAGGGGGACAGAGAGAAACCTGCAACAATAACATTTTCACAGACTAATCCTTAGTAGGACTAATCTTAGTAGGCTGGTACTATGGTAAAACATAGGATGATAAATGAGAGTCATTAAGTCCTGATTTTGCCGATCTTGATCAGTAGATGATAAATTAATGCTGAATCATTGCACAGAATACCTATTATATCAACGGCTTCACAACAAGCCAGAAAGACTTCTTACTAGTCTAGAGCAGGGCATGTATTGCAACATGAGAATGAGAACGAATGTGGGTTCTAAGATGCTCACGTCTCCGTTTTCTGCCACTATGTTTCTATATCCATCCCTCATAAAGAACAATCTCCATTTAGAGGTGATTAAAAACTGAAGATGGATTATCCTGTGCCCATCACACTCAGGTTAAAAAGAAAGACTGAAATATGAACTCCCTCCACAACAAAAATTTAAATGTGTTACTAGGCATCGGAAAAGTATAGACCAGCAGTTTTCACTTTTCTGCCACTAAATTTCTATACCCATCCCTCATAAAGAACAGTCTCCATTTAGAGGTGATTAAAAACTGAAGATGGGTTATCTCGTGTCCATCAGACTCAGGTTAAAAGGAAAGACTGAAATGTGAACTCCTCCACAACAAAAGGGAGAAGGCAATGGCACCCCACTCCAACACTTGCCTGGAAAATCCCATGGATGGAGGAGCCTGGTGGGCTGCAGTCCATGGGGTCATGAAGAGTCAGACACAACTGAGCGACCTCACTTTCACTTTTCACTCTCATGCATTGGAGAAGGCAATGGCACCCTGCTCCAACACTTGTCTGGAAAATCCCATGGACAGAGGAGCTTGGTAGGCTGCAGTCCATGGGGTCATGAAGAGTCAGACACGACTGAGCGACTTCACTTTCACTTTTCACTCTCATGCATTGGAGAAGGAAATGGCAACCCACTCCAGTGTTCTTGCCTGGAGAACCAGAGATGGGGGAGCCTGGTGCGCTGCCGTCTATGGGTTGCACAGATCGGACATGACTGAAGTGATTTAGCAGCAGCAGCAGCAGCCACAGCAAAAATTAAACATGTTACTAGGCATCAGAAAAATGTAGACCAGCAGTTTTCATGAATTAAAGTAATTTACTTAAAATATGAAATTAAAGCAAAAATAAAAAAATTAAGAACTAAAGAAATTATCACTGGAAAAGATAAGTCAGTAAAACATGTAAGCTCTCTCAAATCAGAGGTGAAAAGAAAGATAAAAATGTAGCTTTCCAAGCTTCAGGAAAAAAATCCATCATTAAGGGTATAATTAAATATATTTTAGAAATTTAGAAAGTTGGTGAAGGGTACAGGAAACACATAAAGAAGTTGAGAAGATATATAGATATGGATATGAAAAAATTAATTAATATTGAAATAAAATTATCAAACTAAATTCAAAGCTGTCTTATCTTACAGGACAAAATGTGTAATGTTCAGATTTATCTTTTCTGGAGAAAATAATTTGCATCTAATTAGTTTCCTACAACTTAACTTCCAAGTTTAAAGAGTTGTAAAATGTCTGCTGCTAATCAGTGGGCATGTGTCTCTCAAATCAGTAGATACTTAGGCAGGTTTATCCGTACAGCATGACTACGAAGGTCATGCTTCATCCTTCTTCCTTGTATCCATGTAAGATAATCTTTCTTAGCAACCCTTCCTTGTGATAAAAGTAATCACCAAATAGTACTTAATTTACATATAGTACTAGAATATGAATCTGTGAATTCATTTATTTTTCTTTGTCAACATTATCTCTTTTTTGTATTATATATAGAGTGAGAGTGAGATTTTGTTGCTTTTTTTTTTTTAATTAGTGTGTGGTATTCCACTCATGTGCTTTCACGAGGTGCAGAGCTATGTTCAGGTAACAGTAGAGAGCTTGATGTGACTAGAACAGAAGGTCCACAGAGAGAAATCTAAAAATAAGGAAGATGAGGTCATCTGAGGACAATTTGTAAAGGTCACAAGTTTTATGTAATGGTATTTTATTGTTCTGCTGATGATAATGATTTAATACTAAGTTACTGTTCTTAGAAATTCTTCCATTTATTCATTGGTTACTTCATTCACCAAATATTTTTAAAGGGTGATATGTGAAAAAAGATCAGCAATGTAACAGGTGCAAGACAACATGTGTCATGCAAGGAGAGAAGTTTTATTTTTTATTCATCAAAGTAAAAACATTACACAGGTGATTCATTCTTCAAGTATATACTTCCTTCAAAGTTTTATTTATAAATACCCTTTTCTCATTCTTAACATAGATGCCCCGTCTTTTGATATCTCTCTGATTATCCCAAGCTGAGTAGGGATATAACTACAGTCTTTGGTAGATACTTTCATTATTGCATTATTGTATTATTATCATGTGTTATTATTCATTTCAGTCGCTCAGTCGTGTCCGACTCTTTGTGACCCCATGAATGGCAGCACGCCAGGACTCCCTGTCCATCACCAACTCCTGGAGTTTACCCAAACTCATGTCTATCGAGTTGGTGATGCCATCCAACAATCTCATCCTCTGTCCTCCCCTTCTCTTCCCACCTTCAATCTTTCCCAGCATCAGGGTCTTTTCAAATGAGTCAATTCTTCACATCAGGTGGCCAAAGTATTGGAGTTTCAGCTTCGGCATCAGTCCTTCCAATAAATATTCAGGACTGATTTCCTTTAGGATAGACTAGTTGTATCTCCTTGCAGTCCAAAGGACTCTCAAAAGTCTTCTCCAACACCACATTTCAGAAGCATCCATTCTTTGGCACTCAGCTTCCTTTATGGTCCAACTCTCACATCCATACATGACTACTGGAAAAACCACAACTTTGACTAGATGGACCTTTGTTGGAAAAGCAATGTCTCTGCTTTTCAATATACTATCTATGCTGGTCATAGCTTTTCTTCCAAGGAGCAAGCATCTTTTAATTTTGTGGCTGCAGTCACCATCTGCAGTGATTTAAAAGTCTAAAACGTTTATATTCTCAAGAGTTCTAATTATGTAATTATTTATGAATCCAACAGTCAAATCAATGCTGAAAAGATGAAAGATATTTACCTGTTTTTCTATTTATGTTATATAATACTTTGAACACATATTCTTAAGAATTTAACTGAAATAAGCCACAGATAGATGAAGAATAGACAGCGCTAAAGAAAAAAATTTTAAATAAAAATTATTGGAGATGAATCATGTTTAAATTAGACACTATTGGTATCATTAATAGAAATAAAAATTATTATTAATCACATTGCAAATTAAGTTCAATTTATATTATCTTATAATTATAGCAAATTGAGATATTTAGGTTGTTAGATAGTTAAGCATCATTTTTATCCCTTCTATTTGTCTTACCCCAAATTTAGAACTGAGGAAATTAAGCTTCTCCCTTCTCTCAAAGGATTTTTCAAGTGATGAACATATTAGCAATCTTTATTCTTCTTTATTCTGTACTTTTGCCACCTTGAAAATATCCTGATGTCTTTTCTTATCAGGATGAGAATTTTTTTTTCCATATTCAAATTATAAGCCACATTTGTGATTCCTTCTCTGTGGGAAATAATGTCAATAAATGCTTAATTAAAACATTTACACATCAGAAAAACACCTCTGGAGTTTTATTTGTGACAAGGTATAACACTATTTCTTTCTCCATCTTTTGTCCTTGCAAGCAGAACTCAGAGGCTAGGGAGAGTGTGCAGGACAAAATAGCAGAGAAAAGAGAGATGCATAGACATCTCTGTAGATCTACTGAGGGCCTCCCCTGAGTATTCGACTGAATACTGATCTGCACATCATGGGAGGAAACTAACTGAAGCCAGAGAAAATCACTCACCACCGCTTAAAAGGATAAGAGGTAAGACTATCACTGCTCATATGGGGCAAGGAACAGTGCTTGTTCCCCTGGATTCTGATGATTTATGAGTCATTGTTTAGATACACAGAGGCTCTTTTCTCATTAATGAGAATTTAATTAGACTGAGCAGTGCTCTGGTCTCAGCTAACAAATCTTAAAAGCTGAAATCAATAGGATCAAACTATTTTCAAGTAACCTAACTGCATTCTAGAGCAAAGCTAAATACTGTTTATAGGAACAGAAAAATAGCTAGCAGCCAATAAGGTAAAACTCAACAGTGTTTTAATCCAATAAAAAATTACTAGGCATGAAAAGAGGCAGGGAAATAAGATCTATAACAACGACATAAATCAGTTAATTGAAACCTGCCCAGAACTAAAACAGATGTTAGACGTAGCAGACAAGCACATTATAATGGTTATTATCACTACAAGTAGTGTTGACAAACTACTAGCAGTGAAAATACAATGTGTTCAAAAACCTGAAGTAGAGGCATGGAAGATGGCAACAAGACCCAAACCAAACTGCTAGTAATGAAAACTACAGTATGCTTGGTGAAAACACACTGGATAAAATTAAAAGAAGAATAGGCTTTGTGAAACAAAATATTAGTGAATTTGAAGGCGTAGCAATAGAAGCTATCCAAAATAAAATAAAGACATAAAAGACAATGAGGAAAAATGAACAGAGTTTCAGTGAACTGAGCTATAGGACAACATTAGGAGATCTAACATACCTGCAAATAATGTCTGTAAAATACATGTAAATGGTCTAACTATGCCAATCAATAGGCAGTGGTTCTCAGAATGGGTAAAAAAAAAAAAAAAAAAAACAAGATCAAATTATTTGCTGCCTATAAGAAATACACTTCAAATAAAAAGACAAAAATAAGTTATAAGTAAATGAATGGGAAGTCTATACCACGCTACTTTCACATGAAGTTAGAGTGACCATATAAATATCAGATAAAGTGTATTTCAGATCAAAGAATATTATCAGCCAAATGTTACTGTTGCTGTTGAGTTGCTAAGTCATGTCTGACTCTTTTGCAACCTCATGGACTGTAGTCCACTAGGCTCTTCTGTCCATGGGGTTTTCCAGGTAAGAATTCTGGAATGTGTTGCCATTTCCTTTTCCAGGGGATCTTCCAGCCCCAGGGATTGAACCTGCCTCTCCTGCATTGGCAGGTGCATTCTGCCAGGGAAACCCCCCAAAAGTTATTGCATAATGTTACAGGGATAGTTTCATCAACTGGATGTAATAGTGATAAACATTTATACCCTGATGTAATGCTTATAGCCTAATATAAAAAATAGATAATAGATGAAAGAGTTCTCCTGCACTGCAAGCTGATTACCATCTGAGCCACTAGAGAAGACAATACTCTAATAACACAGCTTCAAAATATATGAAGGAAAACTTATAGAACTACAAGGAGAAATAGAGAAACCCACAATTACAGCCATCAATTTCAATATCTCCCCCTCTCTATAACTGATAGGAAATGCAAGTAAAATATTAAGGCTATAAAATAGATTTGAATACAATCAATAAACTTAACCTGATAGTTTTCAAACACACTACCCACCAATGGCAGAACATACACTTTTCTCAAGCACACACAAGATGTTTATAAAAATATACTATATCTTCCTCCCTAAGACATGTCAGAATAAATTTTAAAAGATTCAATTCATATAATATATATCCTTCATAATGAGGAAACTAAACTAACAATCACTTACAGAAAGATAACTGTAAAATCCACAGATTTTGAAAACTAAGTCATGGGTAAAAGAATAAATCAGAAGAGAACTGGAAATATTTTTAATAACTAAAATTAAAGCACAGCATAACAAAATTTCTGAGATGCTGCTAAAGCAGTCCTGGTAAGGGAGGATTTATAGCACTAAATAACTGTATTTCAGCAAGACAAAAACCTATCAACTCAATTAACTCAAGATTCTTTTAAGAAACTAGAAAAAAAGAGAGCAAATTAAACCCAAAAGGGTAGTAGAAAGGAAATAATAAAGACAAGAGTGACAATCAATAAAATAAGAAGTAGGAAAACAAGAAAATCAATGAAGCCAAAGGTATTTCTTAAAGCAAGCAATAAATTGGGTAGATTACTAACCATGAGAGAAAATATGAAGTGTAATACAGAAAATTTTGAAACTATGTAAGGTAAAAGATGTTAACTAGACTTATTGTGGTGATTATTTCACAATGTACACAAATATCAACTTACTATGTTCTACACTTGAAGCTAATAAAATATTATAGGTCAGTTATATCTCAATTAAAAATATATAATAAATGAGAGAGGCGACATCACAAAGATTCTATAGCTATTAAAAGGATGATAAGGAAATTCTATTTCTTTAAAACTTAAAGACAATAAATCCAACCACTTAAATGAATGTGCAACTTATTTGAAAGACAATATATCAATGCTCACTCATAAATAAAAAAAAATATGAATATCCAATATCTATTAAAGAACTTAAATTTGTAGTAAAAAACACTCCCACAAGGAAACCCCAGTCCTAGATGGCTTCTCTGGGGATTCATCCAATCATTTCAGGAGTAAAAACTGCTCATTCTATACAAACTCTTCCAGGAAGTTGAAATGAACAACATGTCTTGATAGCTTATGGTGAATAGATTTGTGATCTTTGAAGAAGAAAATTGAGCTTCAGGATCAGGGACCAGCTTGATCATCCAAGAGCTTTTGTATAGCAGTCTTATTAAAGTGAGAAGGAACAGAGAAAGCTTCTGACATAGACATCAGAAGGAGGATGGAGAGTGCCCCACTCACTAGTCTTACCAAGGCCTTACGTACTTTCACCAGACCCACTCCCACAAGATACATCTTAAATTAACAAAATTAGAGCTAACAATAGAAAGGTCTTACTAGACCCACTCCCACCATCAGAAAACCTTATTAAGGAGAAATATGTCCTCGAGCAAGATACATTGTTATAATGACTAAACAAAGCAATGTAAAAAAAAAAAAAAGTTTGTCTTTTTTTCCATGAGATCCCCAGAGCCCTTTCTCCTTCTCTCGGGCTCCAGACCCTTTTCTCCTCCTCAGGGATGCTAGGAATTGACTCTCTCAGTCCCCTGACTTAGTCTGCTGGGCTGCCATAATAAAATAACATGGACTGAATGGCTTAAACAACTGAAATTCATTTCTCACAGTTCCGGAACTGGAAAGTCCAAAATCAAGGTTGCCATCAAGGTAGATTTCAATCCGAGATCTCTTCTCTTGGCTCGTAGATTGCCACCATCTCACTGTGTGCTCATATCACGTTTTCGTTATGTATGCATGAAGGAGGGGAAGGGAAGAGAGAGGAAGAACGGGAGAGACAGAGAGGGCATGCTCAAGATCTCTGGAGTCTGTTCTTATAACAGCTCTAATCTCATCACGAGGGCCCCCTCTCCTGATCCCATCTAATCCAAATTACCTCCTAAAACCCCATCTTCAAATACAATCACACTGAGGATTTGGGCTTCAACATATGACTTTAGGAGGGACACAAACATTCAGTCTATAATAACCCCCAAGTCATTTATTTTACAATACCAAAATTACCTTGATATCAAACTAGACATTTTTAGGTGTAGATAAATACCTCTCATGAGCATAAATGCAAAATTTGACAGTAAAAGTATGCTAAAAATGTAGTAAAAAATTGAATCTGATATTGTATTTAAAAAGATAATACATAATGATCAAGTGGAGTTTATCCAGGAATACAAGATTGGTTTATCATTCAAAGGATTCATCAATGCAACACAATATACTAACCAAAAAAGAAGAAAATATCTGACAGTCTCAATCCAGTGTAGAAATGTACTTGACCAAATTCAAGTCCCATTTCTAGTAAAAAAGAAAGAAAGAAAGAAACATAACAAACCAGGATTAGAAGGAAAATTCTGCAGTCTTATAAAGGGCTTCTATTAAAAGCTGACAACCAATAACTATTTATTATGATTTTGGTCTGACCAAAATTGGTCAGTATTCTGTTAGCAAAATTCATCCAACTGTTTGTTAGCAAAATTCATCCAACTGTTCAATTAAAATGGGTACATTTTATTTTTTTATAAATGGTATCTCAGTGAGGCTGGGGAAAAGTTGAGTAATAAAATCTCCCCTGCAGAATATTCCTTTACATACATGCTTTCAATTACTATCTGGTCAACATAGATATTTCCTTTGAAAGGGAATTTACAAACACACTAAAGAAAAAAACAAAACAAAAACCTATTTAATTTTGCCTGCATGCTAAGTTGCTTCAGTTGTGTCCCACTCTGCAATCCTATGGACTGTAGCCTACCAGGCTCCTCTCTCCATGGGATTCTCCAGAGAAGAATACTGGAGTGGGTTGCCATTGCCTTATCCAGGGGATCTTCCTGACCCAGGGATTGAACACACATCTCCTGAGGCTCCTGCACTGCAGGCAGATTCTATCAGTTCAGTTCAGTCGCTCAGTCATGTCCAACTCTTTGCAACCCCATAGACAGCAGCACTCCAGGCTTTCCTATTCATCATCAACTGCCAGAGCTTACTCAAACTAATTTCCATCCAGTCAGTGGTGCCATCCAACCATCTCATCCTCTGGCTTCCCCTTCTCCTCCTGCCTTCAATCTTTCCCAGCATCAGGGTCTTTTCCAGTGAGTCAGTTCTTTGCATTAGGCAGCCAAAGTATTGGAGCTTCAGCTTCAGCATCAGTCCTTCCAATGAATAGTCAGGCTGATCTCCTTTAGAATGGACTGGTTGGATCTCCTTGCAGTCCAAGGGACTCTTAAGAGTTTTCTCCAACACCACAGTTCAAAAGCATCAATTCTTTGGCATTCAGCTTTCTTTATAGTCCAACTCTCACATCCATACATGACTACTGGAAAAACCATGGCTTTGACTAGACAGACCTTTGTTTGCAAAGGAATGTCACTGCTTTTTAATATGCTGCCTAGGTTGGTAATAGTTTTTCTTCCAAATAGCAAGCATCTTTTAATTTCATGGTTGCAGTCCCCATCTGCAGTGATTTTGGAGCCCCCTCAAAATAAAGTCTGTCATTATGTCCATTGTTTCCCCATCTATTTTCCATGAAGTGATGGGACCGGATGCCACAATCTTTGTTTTCCGAATGTTGAGTTTTAAGTCAATTTTTTTCACTCTCCTCTTTCACTTTGATCAAGAGGTTCTTTAGTTCTTCCTTGTTTTCTGCCATAAGGGTGGTGTCATCTGCATATCTGAGGTTGCTGATATTTCTCCCGGCAATCTTGACTCCAACCTGTGCTTCTTCCAGCCCATCATTTTGCAAGATGTACTCTGCATATAAGTTAAATAAGCAGAGTGACAATATACAGCCTTGATGTACTCCTTTCCTGATTTGGAACCAGTCTGTTGTTCCATGTCCAGTTCTAACTGTAACTTCTTGACATGCATACAGATTTCTCAGAAGGCAGGTCAAGTGGTCTGGTATTCCCATCTCTTTAAGAATTTTCCAGTTTGTTGTTATCCACACAGTCAAAGGCTTTGACGTAGTTAATAAAGCAGAGGTAAGTGTTTTTCTGGAACACTCTTACTTTTTCAATAATCCAACAGATGTTGGATCTGTTGTTTTAAGACCTTTCATAATATTATAGATTTTGTGCATCAACAGTATCTTAATAACTCATTTATACATATACTCCAAACCTTTCCTACTAATTATTCTATTTCTTCCATCCGATGGTCAAATGCCCATTGTTACTTCAAACTGCCTATTTCCTGGAGAAATTTATACACTTTATTTACACTGTCTTATCATCATTACATGATAGTGTCCCTAGGCACAACCTGAAGTCTTGTTGGAACTAAAGCTGGCAGAAGCTATTGCTATTTTTATCCAGTTGTAGGTGAGACAACAGAGAGATGTCAATGCAAGGAGCTAACAGAAGGACCAGCTGCTCTCGTTAATGCCACACAGATGAAAAGAATCAAGGGTAGTCATCAGGTACAAAAATAAATATCGAGTCATAAAAACAAGGAAATTAGAGCAAGACATACAAAAGCCAGAGAGAGAACTAACCTGAGTATGGAGGAAGATGGATACGGCCAAACCTCGAATAAGAAAGTAGTGTGTGCAAAAATAGAGAAATTGAGGACTAAGAAATCAGTGAATCTCTGGAATCTTCAGAAACATACTGAAATGGAGAAGGTCCATTCACAGGGATTAAGTTTGAGAATGGATTTCCGTAGTCGCTCTGATGGTAAAGAATCTGCCTGCAGTGCAGGAGACCCGTGTTCAATCTCTCGGTCAGAAAGATCCCCTGAAGAAGAAAATGTCAACCCACTCCAGTGTTCTTGCCTGGAGAATTTCATGGACAGAGGAGCCTGGCAGGCTGCTTTCCATGGGGTTGCAAAGAATCGGACATGACTGAGCAACTAACGCTTTCACAAGCTTGAGAAACTGTGCCTGGATAGACATATTTGCAGATAATTTCTCGTAGGAAAACCTTGGATCAGAAAACAGGACACAGGTTTACAGAATGGGTGGATGAGAGCCAAGACAAACAAGCTAATTAAAAGGATCCTTCTAGCTGGATTCTCAGGCCACTCATGACCAAACCAGTTATCTTCCTTCCTTTCAATTCTTGCTTCTATCCTATGTGGTAACTTTGCTTGGTGCCACCTTGTAAAACCGTGTTATTGGTTCTTACTTACTCATCCTCTGATTCAGTTCCATGGCTGGTAGACTTAAATCATAGCAGATTTAAAGATGTGGCTAGAACCTTGGCATATCCTTGGCTTCTTACTCAGAACAGTGTCAACCTCACAGTAGCAGCAGACATTGTATATTGACAAGATGTATTGTTTGGAAGACTTAAGAGTTACACAGAGTGCTTGGTAGAGGTATGCCCTGGTTGTTAATATTACTATAAACACAGGAATTAGTATTGTGCCAGAAACTAAATGAACACATTTTAGGCCGCAGAGCTAAGAGTTCTTATTGAACTGGGCATAGAAGGCCATAGTTGAATTACGCCTCAAACTATGGGTACCTCATAATTCACTTGAGTAAGATGAAACTTTGAGTAAAATAGAATATGAATTAGCACAGGAAGAGAAGTTCTGATTTGGGAAGTTGTATAGACTTTGGAGGACTTCCCTGGTGGCTCAGACCGTAAAGAATCTGCCTACAATGCAGGAGACCTGGGGTCGATCCCTGGGTCAGGAAGATCCCCTAGAGAAGGGAATGGCAACCCACTCCAGTATTCTTGCCTGGAGAATCCCCATGGACAGAGGAGCCTGGTGGGCTACTGTCCATGGGGTCACAAAGTGTTGACCACGACTGAGTGACCAAGCATAGCACACAGCATAGAGTTCGGAAAAACTGAGAAAACTCACTGGATTCTTTCTTCTTCCCCCTCCCTTACTCTACGATGTAACCAAAACTTACCTTAAAATGCCGTCATTCATAGTTCTTATCATTAAAATGTTTTCTATTTTATCATTTTTGTGAACCTATTCACTCTTAATCCTATTAAATGTTCCACTGGCTGTTAGTTGTAATTTAAAGGGACGTAGGTATGTTCTTTGTTTTTGCCTGAACCACGTGGCTTGTGAGCTCTTCATTCCCAGACTAGAGATTGCATCTGGGCCCTCAGCAGTAAACCACAGGGTCCTAACCAATGGACTGTCAGGGAACGCCCCACAGGTAGGCTAGAGATGGTCACACACAGTGCAGAAAGTCGGAAAGAGAAAAACAATATTGTATATAAATGCATATATGTGGAATCTAGGAAAATGGTACAGATGAACCTATTTGCAAAGCAGAAATGGAGACACAGATGTAGAGAACAAATGGTGTGGACACCAAGTGGGGAACGGGGAGGTGGGGTGAACTGGGAGCTTAGGGTTGACATACATGCGTTACTATGTGTAGAATAGGTCAGTAATGAGGACGGGGCCCAGGGAGCTCTCCCCAATGCACTCGGTGACAGAGGGGGATCGATGCGTACATATGGCTGACTCACTTTGCTGCCCAGCAGAAACTAACACAACATTGGAAAGCAACTATACTCCAATCAAATGTTTTAAAAATTGGGGTCCCTGGCAACAGCTGAAGTTCAGTGGCCCTGACCAATGGGAAATATTTCATGGGTCTTTGCTTGCGAGTGTGCCTATTTGTCTGCTTATTAAACTGTGGATCACCCACCAACTGCAGCCACTGCATCTAAAAATGTGCTTTCTCATTAGATAAAATATATTACTTCTTGGTCTCCCCCACACCCAAAGCATACTCGGTTTTCATAATGATTCTGTAAGACAACAGAATCTTTTTATTAAACTGTACTACTGGGATAATACAGAAGGCATGAATGTGGTATGAAACCGAGGCCATAATAAATTTAAAAGTGATTTATGACAAGTCAGTCACTAGAGACTGCCTCCTCTCTTAGGGTTGTTTTTTGTTTTTATAGTTTTTCTCACAAAAATATGAAAGTGGATGCAGTGGATAGTGAACAGGAAAACATATTTAAAGAATTTTTTTTATATAGAAAGGCAAAAAAAAAAAAAAAAACCCCAGCTAGGAGGCCCCAATACTATTCCTGCCTTTTAATTTCAAACTGGAATGAGACTATCAGACAGTAAATCTGTTTTAAAGTGATTTTTTTTTTAAGAGAGAAGGTAGGAGAGACACATGAGAGAGATATTTTAATCTCAGAAGAGTGAAGGGAAATATTTGCAGTAATCTAAAATTGTTATTCTATTTATGTCTAAAATAAATGCGCCGCTGGACAGTCTCACTGAGCAGTGCTCTGTTATGGAGCCAGATTCTTGTTGTAAGCTGCTGCCTTCCTTCCCCTATTCCGTTTCTAGAAGTTGTGCTGTCGTGAGGCCGTGGAGCTCACAGATGGCAGCAGGCAGTATGGTGGGAGTTACTCGCAGCTCACTCCTGCCTCGCATACCCCTGAGAGTAACTGCAAAATGGAGGCCACGATTAGAGGGTGGAATTCAGCGACCATTATCCCCACTTATGTTATTAATTAGGAGCCCTCTGCACATAAACAAGATATGCAGAGGAGGCTGTTATTAATGTAACAAAGAGATTTTTTCAGTATCTGCAATTCACACACACATTAGTCCCCAAGTATTCCCAGAAACTGTTAGTACAAGTAAAACCAAGTTGTTTGGAACACATGGTCAGATTTTTGTAATTTCCTCTCCTCTGGGCATGGCATGCTGAAATGAATTATTGAGGGAGAATTTGGGAATAGTAATACTGTTAATTCATATACGTGTAGAGTTCTTAACAGCTTACAAAACACGTACATACATGTTACCTCATTAATCTTCACAACCATATGAGACAGATTACTAATATAATTGCCATTTTTATAAATAAGAGAAATGAAATCTCTCAAGCCTAAGAAACTTTCCAAGACCCCATGGCTTTTAAATAGTGGAGCTGGAATTATTCAATATGTGTTTGTGTAGTTTTTAATTGTAAGTTCAAGGGGCCTGTTTATACCAAACTAAAAAGTAACCAACTAACCCCCAAACTGGATAGCATCCATCTATTCCTAAGCACAACCCTATCTGAACATGGGCAAATCATCTTTGCTGAGCACTAGAGATGCATTCTAGGCACAGAAGCAAGGGACATTCTGAGTATTTGATGTCTCTTAGCACAGCACCCCTCAGATCATAGTTCCCATACTGCTGGTGGTCTTTCATTTGTAACTGATGTGCAATAAGATAACCACTGACGTTGAGAACAAACATCTGGAACATGGTATGGCCATTTAGGGCTTCCGTGGTGGCTCAGTCAGTAAAAATCCAGCCGCAATGCAGGAGACGGCCTGCAATGCAGAAGACTAGGTTCGATCCCTGTGTCGAGAAGATCCCCTGGAGGAGGAAATGGCAGCCCACTCCAGTATTCTTGCCTAGGAAATCCCATGGACAGAGGAGCCTGGCGGGCTGCAGTCCATGGGGTCGCAAAGAGTCTGACACGACTGAGCGACTTCCCTTCACTCACTTCACTTCACAAGGCAGTTTGGCAGAGTAATTTTATGGCTGTTGAACAGTAAAAAATTGAGACCTACATTTTGAATGTCCTTTCTAAAAAGTTTTGCTTTTCTATCAGTTTATATTTATTTTACAAAAGGATCAGGCCACAGCAGAAGGAGGGAAAGTGATTCCTCACCCAGTTTTGCATAAAAAGCACTGCTTTGTCGTACCAGACAGCGTGCCTGTGTTCAAGTTCTACAGGGCGTCCTAGGCAGGCTCTGTGCTACTCTACTGAAACTACTTAGCATGCACTCTCCCTAAGGGCCTCCCTCTCTTCTCGTTTTCTCAAGGTCTGCAGTTACAATGAGCATGTCCTTTGGAGTCTGTAATGCCTGCTTCTGAAGAGTAGCTGTGTCCGTTTTGCTGCGCAACAGATCACCACAGACTTAGTGGCTGAAACCCACCCATTCATTATCTCCCAGATGCTGCAGGTCAGAAGGCTGAGCGTGATGGAACAGGATTCTCTGCTCAGGCCTCACAAGGCTGGTACCCAGGTGCTGGCAGGGCTGCAGGCTCCCCTGGGGTTTGAGGTGCTCTTCCAGGCATATTCAGGTTGTTGGCAGAATCCAGCTTCTTACAGGGTGACATGTTCCTTGTTAACTGTCAACGGAGCTTACTCTCAGCTCCTAGAGGCTGTCTCAGCCACATGGTTCCTCTAAGACAGGTCACTTGTTCAGTTGCCTTCTTCCATGCCAGCCTGGAGAGGGATTCCAACTCTTGACCCTCCTTACCTCTTCACCTGATTCAGGCAGGCCTACCCCAAATAATCTCCTTTCCAATGAACTCAAAGTCAATTTGTGACCTAATCACTGGATTGATATCCTGTCATAGTCCTTGTTCCCAACCACACTGAAGAGGAGAGAATTGCACAGGGCATGCATGCCAGGGATGAAAATTTGGGGGACGGGGCAGCATCTTAGCATTCTGACAATCACAATGGTTAACACGTGATTTAAAAAAAAAAAAACACTAAGAAAATATATTGCTAATAAACTTTGTCTTACGATACTCTTTGAATAGTTACCTAAAAATAGTATTAATTAAACTGTGTAACTTTCCATTCATGTTGAATTATACCAATTCCATGCCTGCTTGTGCCCTCAGTTTCTTAGCAGGAGGAATCATCTGTCCCAAGAAGCATTTTGATCTTCAAATACCAAAATAACAGAGGTCACTAATGCCTTCATGCGGCAAATCCAGACTCCTCAACGCTTTCTGCTGTGGCACTGCCAGCCTGCTGGAATTACGCTCATTACAGCTGGCAGTTCTGAGATTACAGGACTGTAAATGGAACAGAGCATACCATCTTGGGGTGGGGTCAGGAGAAGTCAGGCTCTGAAACTAACAAAATCAACACATGACACAACCAAGCATGACAGCATCTGTAACTCATCCTGCAGTGCGTTTTTGAAAGTTTACTTCTGAAACTAAGGCATCAAAAACTAAAAACACACAAAAAAATAGCATAAAATAATATGCAGTCATGGAAATCACAGTAGTTCCATTTGGAATTAATAAAAAATGCTGAAAAAGTCATTGAAAAATTAGAAACTTCCTTCTGCCTATTGTATTACCTAAAGACAGTGAAGCTCCAAATTATTACCTTAAAAAAATCAATACCTTTAGTAGTTTCATCCCCCAACAGGAAGGAGTATCACCAGAGTGTTAATAAGTATTCTCTTAACACCATTCAATTTCATTCATTAGCAGTAGGCACTAACATTTTATGATACTTTAAAAATATTTTATTATTTCACGGACATATTTGATTTGTGCTCAGTCATGTCCAACTCTTTATGACGCCATGGACTATAGCCCACTAGGCTCTTCTGCCCATGGGATTTTCCAGGCAAGAGTACTGGAGCAGGGAGCTATTTCCCAGTCCAGGGAGCCTTCCCAGCCCAGGGACTGAACCCACGTTATCTTTCATCTCCTGCACTGGCAGACAGATTTTCTACCACTGGTGCCACCTGGGAAGCTTTTATTTACTTTCATTTACGCTAACCTTAAAATCTCAAAACAACCTTCTCATTATAATTTATTTTGACAAACCAGTTGTTCTAATAAAAATTTTTTTCTAATAATGAGAACTCTTTGGTGCAAGCTATAGAAATTACTAACAAAAATAAGCAAAAAAAAAAACAATGGGGAGAGGCAGTTATTAAGAGAATGGAAAAAGGTAATTCTTAAAACAGTATATATATATAAGGCCCTTACACAGATGTAGAATCAACACATCAAAGATTTTGTTTAACTCATTAATCAACGAGGAAAACAGTAGGTGTTCCAGCTTGTTCAAAGTAGAACTGAGAGTACCATACATTTATAGTAGTGTAAGGAGGGCTGACACAACTTTACACGTGTACAGAAGTTACTCCTGGAAGAATAATTTGAATTTCTGAGCTGAGTAAGAAAACTTGGATTCCTCTGGACTTTATCAAAGTATTACCAGTATGTGAGATGCATCCAGAAAGAAACAAGTGAATTATTTATCATTAACATTAATGTAGACCATCACATATCAAATCAGCCATATCAACGGGCCATACCTGAGGAGAGAATTGCAAAACAAAACTCTCTGCCTCAGTCTCGTTTTGCCAGTTCAAGGATCCTATACAGATTAAGACTTGGTTTTACCTGCATATTGTTTGGTATGGAAATTAGACTTACAACTTCCTTAAACTTTCGGAGTTATCCTATTGTAGACACAAACCGATGCATCTTTTCACTCAACCTTTCCTTCCCTGAAGACAGCCTGGTCCAGATTGGCTAACAGAAGGGCCCACTGCAGGAACACCTTGATAATTGAGACATCGTTAGTCTAATTACTTCTATCACACCCTGCTTCACCTTCGCCCTCCCCCATTTCTTGGAGAAGCATCTGCTAAATGTCAGTAGTTAAGATGTGTCAGACAGGATCCAGAACTGCATAGCTTCGTTTGTTGGGAGGCAGCCAGAGAGAAGAGGAAGAAAAATATTTCTTTCAAATTCTTTCTTTTTCGATTGTCATCCTGATTGTTTTTACAGAGAGAGAGGAGTCCAACAAAAATTGAAAGAGAGGTTATCTGTGTACCTGAGTATGTGTGAGCATATTGTGTGTGTGTGTGTGCACGCGCGCGTGTGTGTGCATGTGTGAGAGAGAGGGAAAACAGAGAGATTTTCCAGTCAGGCAAGGGCAAGGGTATACACGTATACAGGAAAAAGCATGACATCACTGGCAAGATTTATATGCCCATTAATGAGTTAATGATTTAATGGCTTTTTAAATAGGATGGAGAACGGAACACATTTAAAACTCAGCATTCCACTTGTATCCATCCCTAATGGATCAGATAGTGAAATTTAGCTAGTAAACTAGACACCAATTATCTATATGTCTATTTGAGGGTAATATCTGTTACTAACTGGTGATGATCAAAATTACCTATTCAATGCAAACGTTGTATAAAAGCAAAATTTTCTCTCATCTATAATTAGTATTCCCACTGTCTCTGTATGTGTGAGATAGGGCTACCACCAAGAGTAAAACAGGAATTCTTTCCTGTTTTAGGAGCAGCTACTTGACTGAAGCAATCAACGTCTTGGTATCTGTGGAGAAATCACTAAGGGAAGAAAGATCTGTCTGTTCAAATGCCATCACTTTACTTTGTAAGCACTGAAGTCACCAGCAGTCCCTAGAATGTGTGTTCAGTCCCACAGAACAGTGGGTCTCAACTTGGGGTCCCCGAAGAAGAAGCCCATTTTTCAAACCCCACAGCTGATCCTCCTCTCTGCCAGGCTGCAAGAATCACTTGAGAGACTTTCGCGCCCTCTGAGCTATCATACCTGTCGTACCAGCAGTCACTGCTGGTGGTTGTGGCGGCAGTTTAGTCACTAAGTCGCGTCCAACTCTTGCGATCCCTTGGGCTAGGAACCCACCAGGCTCTGTCCATGGGCTTCTCCAGGCAGGAATACTGGAGTGGGTAGCCATTCCCTTCTCCACGTCACTGCTGGCAAATGGACATGGAAACTACTAGATGAGTACATACAAAAGAAAGAAAATATTTTTGAAAAATAATTATTAATTAAATACAAATTAATAACTTCTTTGTTGGTGAAGGAAAAAAAAAGAAAGAAAAGAATATAAACAAGTAGCTACACGTTAATTCTCTCTAACCTAAACTTACCATTAATATGGACCACCACTGGCCTCTATTTCTCTTCAGTGGACTGAACATACAACAGTGGAATCTCAATGAGGGCATGGACTTTGCCATATTCTGCTGTAATTTTCATAGTTTCATACAACCTTGAGCATAGAGTATTGACTTAATAGGTATCAATATTTGTTGAATGAGAGAATCATGTTCTCAGAATAAAATCATTTGGGGAAGAAACTGCTCTGACATTGGTTTTTACAGCTTGGCGATTTTGTTTTCCAATGCAAAAGCTTCATTATTCTAATCAATGATTACGTCACAAACCCCTTCCAAGCCTTGCCTTTGCCATCCCTGTAATCTGGGCCAAATATGAACTATGCTATTCCATAATATCCCTTCCTCTTCCCTCATGTCCAATATCCCTCTGTGTTCCTAATGCAAGAAACCTTACATCAAACTGTCATTTTCTGCTCCAAGATTTGAATTCTGTTTTCAGGGCCAAAACAAAAATAAAAAATAAACTAAAAGGATTTAAAAGCACCTTGTTTCTGATATCCTCCCTCTAGGCATGCTTCTTAAAAAAATTTTTTTTCCTATTAGAGAGAGGTTACTTTTGGCCATGAAATCACCCACTCCCCTCCTTCAAGTGTAGCATACATTAACAAAAACAGAGCTTTTCTTGCTTCTCTGGTTTCTATAATTTACCATTTGGCTCAGGTTTTCAGTTGAAATGGTTCTGAATTATTCAAGGGGACAATGTGTTTTCCTTTCTCTGAATATTTTACAACATTTAATATAATAACTTACTCATTCACTTGAAGATATATATTGGACACCTACTATGCTCCAGGCACTGAGTGTGTGAGTTGGACACACCACAGTCTCTCTATGCTTTCTAGAGGAAGAGACATGCAGGTAAATCAGTGATTAACCATATGAAAACTGCTCTATGGAAAATGGAGATTTAGCTCCATGGCAGCGTAAGAGAAGGATCTCAGAATGTGACAAGACTTTAAAGAAAGACTGCTTAGAAGAAGGAGAATTTGAACCGAGGCTTTGAAAACATGGAAGTGCCACATGATATGTGTAGGCTGGAAGATGTAAGAAACTCTTAACATAAGTATAATGACTGTTAGATATAGTCTGAAATACAGGAAGACTACTTTGGAAACTAGAGTCTAGTACATCTGGAGAATATACGAAAGTGTGAAGGAAGGTTGGATGAATAAGAACAATAGACTGAAATGAAGAGTATATGGCAGTTAAACAAATAGATAAACTGACCAGTAGAGTTCAGAAATCAGCTTAAATATAATTTAGTATATGTGTGTGTATTAGTCACTCAGTCGTGTCCAACTCTTTGTGACCCCATGGACTGTAGCCCGCCAGGTTCCTCTGTCCACAGGATTCTCAAGGCAAGAATGCTGGAGTAGGTTGCCATTCCCTTCTGTAAATTTTGTATATGGCAAAAATATTTTTCAAATATGAAAAATTAATTCTTCAATAGTGGCTTAGGCAACAGACTAGTTACTTTGCAACAATAATCAAATGATTTTTCTAGCTCACTTCTAATAGCTGATGAAATTCTACGTAGCTCAAAATGCAAAAACCAAATCATAAAGGCTTTGGAAGAAAATATAGGTAATGTGAATTGAATTCCAGCTGAGCTACTTAAAAGATGTCAGCCTAAAAGATGATGACATAGAAGTGCTACACTCAATATGTCAGCACTTTGGAGATTTCTGTACTTTTGGAATTTTGGAAAACAAATTTGCTGTTTTGTTTTGAATGCAATGCCCAAAGGACTGGGAAAGGTCGGTTTTCATTCCAGTCCCAAAGAAGGGTGAAGCCAAAGAATGTTCAAACTACCATATAATTTTGCTAATGCTAGCAAGGTTAATCTTGAAATCCTTCCAGTTAAGTTTCAGCAGTATGTGAACTGAGAACTTCCAGATGTACAAGCTGGGTTTCAAAGAGGCAGAGGCACCAGAGGTCACATTGCCAACATTTGCTGGACTATGGAGAAAGCAAGAAAGTTCCAGAAAAACATCTACTTCTGTTTATTGACTATGCTAAAGCCTTTGACTGCGTGGATCACAACAAATTTTGGAAAATTCTAAAAGAACTTCGAGTGCCAGACCTGTCTCCTGAGAAATTTGTATGCGGGTCAAGAAGCAGCAAAACCAGACTTGGAACAACGGACTGGTTCCAAATTGGGGAAGGAGTATGACAAGGCTGTATATTATCACCCTTCTTATTTATATTATATGCAGAGTACATCAAGGAAAATGCCTGGCTGGATGAAGCACAAGCTGGAATCAAAATTTACAGGAGAGATATCAATAACCTCAGATATTCTGATAACATCACCCTTATGGCAGAAAAAGAAGAAAAACTAAAGAGCCTCTTGATGAAGGTGAAAGAGGAGAGTGAAAAAGCTGACTTAAAACTCAGAATATGATAGATAAATAGATAGATAGTGGTTCAAAAACCGAAGTTACCAAGAATTTCATCAAGGAACAGTTTGATCTTTTTCTTGGAGCTTTATTTAACCTTTGGACAGTTCATAGGCCAGTCTTAGGCCAGTTACTAAGTACCAACTGCTACTTGATCGACTAAAGTTGCTTTGAACTATTACTGGCTTCTGACGTTCTACTACAAAATAGTTGAGAAAAGAAGTAACCTTAATGCAAAAGAATAGTGAAACAACAACCTTTTTCAGATCTGTCCAAATGTCCATGTTCCTTTGTCCTGAACTTAGTATCAGGGCTTTGAAAATGGTGACAAGGACTCTCTTTAATAGATAAAAACAAAGATGAGGCTGAATTTCCTTTTAGGGTGGGATGTCTGATTGCAATTTTTTGTTTTTCCCTCTCTCCATATACTAGATTTTTTTCATTTACTTTATAGAAAATAGATGAGAGCAAATATAAATATGGAGCAATATGCAGAAACAAAGCCAAAATCAAGACTCTGGTGTTGCCTCCCTTTTATTACAATTGTATTTATTTTTATTTGCTTGCCTGCCAAGTTTTACTTGGAAAAAGCATTATTCCTCAGGGAAAGTTGAAAAGTCACTAATTCTGCTGTAGAATCAAAAACATTTTGATGCAGTTATAAAAATAACCATCTTTAATTTGTAAATGTCAGTTTGAAATTTTGATATTCAAGTCTATTAATTAAAATCAAAAGAAATGATACTCAAGTAACTTGATGGTAAATATTTGGCCACCTAATGCAAAGAGCCAACTCATTGGAAAAGACTTTGATGCTGGGAAAGATTGAAGACAGGAGGAGAAGGGGACAACAGAGGTTGAAATGGTTGGATGGTATCATGGATTCAATAGACGTGAGTTTGAGCAAACTCAAGGAGATAGTGAAGGGCAAGGAAGCCTGGCATGCTGCAGTTCATGGGGTTGCAAAGAGTCAGACACGAGTGAGCAACTGAACAATAAATTGGGTATCCTATTCCCATACGGTCTGTATTGAGTTTTAAATCTAAATCAAGAAACATCATAGTTTGAAATAGTCTAAAGTTCTCATGTTAATGTATAATTATATATTAAATTAATATTCAAAACTAAATAGAAATACATAGAGGCATTCATCTTATAGGAATAAATATGTATTTAGATTATTGATATCTTTATAACAGCCTAATTGTGATAATAAATGGTATTTTGCCATCTATTTCCCCCTTTGATGCCAGTGTATAATGTTCTGATCTTTCACTTAAACTGAAATAAACAAAACTTTAGTGAGATAGTCATATGTCATTTTTTACATTCATGCTCACTCTAAAATTTTGTAATTTTGTTACAAAACAATTCTATTACTACTTCTGGTCCTTTGCTCAGTGCAAAGGGGAAAAATGCTTGTATGTTTTTACCCTCTACCCTGGTGAGTGAAAAGCTTGTAATATGACATACACACACTTGTCTATGAAGTTTCTGGTTGCAAGATAAAAGAGCAGTTATCATGGGTGTGGCATGATTTACTTACCCAGAAACATCAAAAGCTAACAAGCAGAAGACTGACATGAGCCTCCACAATGAAAAAGCATAATCATTTAACCAACACGTGTCACTTGTTAATTTTTATAATCTTGTGATTTCCTTTCCCTTTCTAAACTGATATTTATTTTTGTGCTTAACAGGTATTATCTCAGTTAAGTCAGGCTGTTATGACAAATATAACATTCATTTCTCACGGTTCAGTTCAGTTCAGTTCATTCATTCAGCTGTGTCCAACTCTTTGTGACCCCATGAACCACCACACGCCAGGCCTCCCTGTCCTTCACCAACTCCCGGAGTCCACCCAAACCCATGTCCATTGAGTCAGTGATGCCATCCAACCATCTCATCCTCTGTCATCCCCTTCTCCTCCTGCCCCCAATCTTTCCTAGCATCAGGGTCTTTTCAAATGAATCAGCTCTTCGCATCAGGTGGCCAAAGTACTGGAGTTTCAGCTTCAACATCAGTCCTTCCAATGAATACCCAGGACTGATCTCATTTAGAATGGACTGGTTGGATCTCCTTGCAGTCCAAGGGACTCTCAAGGGTCTTCTCCAACACCACAATTCAAAAGCATCAGTTCTTCTGTGTTCAGCTTTCTTCACAGTCCAACTCTCACATCCGTACATGACCACTGGAAAAACCATAGCCTTGACTAAACGGCCCTTCGTTGACAAAGTAATGTTCTGCTTTTTTCTTTAATAGAAATTTATTTATTTTAATTGGAGGTTAATTACTTTACAATATTGTATTGGTTTTGCCATTCATCAACATGAATCCACCACAGGTATACATGTGTTCCTCATCCTGAAGCCCCCTTCCTCCTCCCCTCCCCGTACCAACCCTTTGGTTCGTCTCAGTGCACCAGCCCCAAGCATCCAGTATCATGCATCGAACCTGGACTGGTGATTTGTTTCATATATGATATTATACATGTTCAATGCCATTCTCCCAAATCATCCCACCCTCGCCCTCTCCTACAGAGTCCAAAAGACTGTTCTATACATCTGTGTCTCTTTTGCTGTCTCGCATACAGGGTTATTGTTACCATCTTTCTTAATATGCTGTCTAGGTTGGTCATAACTTTCCTTCCGAGGAGTAAGCATCTTTTAATTTCATGGCTGCAGTCACCATCTGCAGTGATTTTTGGAGCCCAAAAATAAAGTCTGACACTGCTTCCACTGTTCCCCCATCTATTTGCCATGAAGTGATGGGGCCGGATGCCATGATCTTATTTTTCTGAATGTTGAGCTTTAAGCCAACTTTTTCACTCTCCTTTTTCACTTTCATTAAGAGGCTCTTTAGGTCTTCTTCACTTTCTGCCATAAGGGTGGTGTCATCTGCATATCTGAGGTTATTGATATTTCTTCTGGCAATCTTGATTCCAGCTTGTGCTTCTTCCAGCCCAGCATTTCTCATGATATTCTGAAGATGAAATGTCCAAGACTGAGGCACTGACAGATTCTATGCTTGGTGAGTTCCTCTTTGCTGTGTACCCCTATGACAGAAGGGACAAGAGAGCACACTGGGGTCTCTATTATAAGAGCACAGTCCCACTCGGGAAATTCCACCCTCTTGACCTAATCATCTCCCAAAACCCCACCTCCAAGTACCACCACAATGGAGGTTAGGATTTCAACATATGAAATTTGGGGAAGCACAAACATCCAGCCACTACAATATTAATAATTTATTATTGAAAAAGGAAATTTTTAAAGTGATTCTTAAGATTACCAAAGTTCCAGGCGCCCCCAAATCTGGATCTTTCCCTGTAAACAGTGGTTGACATCATTTCCATTAATTTGTCTATGAGATCACAATATATAAGTTCACAGCACAATAAAACTGAAATAAAAACTTTTTCCACTGTTTTTATAGTTAATGAAAAATATAATTTGGGACAAACCACTACTATATTACTAGAAAGAACACAGGACTTCCTGACTAAACTCTGCCACCTTGTTTACTTCTTTGAAAGTTAATCAGATGTTTCCTTATTATATGAGGACTTGGTTTTCATGCTGTTGGAATGCTGTTCCCACCTTACTCCACCAAGATCTGTCTCTCAGTTAGTGGATGCAATTTCCGGAAAATAATTAAGCAGATTGTCAAGGGAAGCTAGACAACACATTTTGATGACTTTCAAGAATGTCAGGAACAGCCCTGGCACAGGCATTTGGATGTTCCAGAGATAGCATACTTTGTGTTTGATCAATTTGGAGCAAGGACTCTAAACCTAGAGAGTACAGAGAAAAAACAGGAAAAGAGCACTGGGCAGTTTAAGATTTGAACAAGTTACAATATATTAGAGGTGGGTGGGGTAAGAAATAATTTCATGGAAACTGAAACTACAGCTGAGAAGAAGAAATTAATCTCCTTTGACAGCAATAATCAGCAGAATTAGCATTGCAGAAAATTGATTCAGTGATATACCAGACAATCTTGAGAAGTTTCCTATAAGGCAGAAGGAAAGAATAAGATAAGAAAACAACCTAGACTACAATAGATAATGAGAAGAAATAATGAAGATACAAACTCAGAGTGATGGTTGTTCCTGAGTGAGCAGCAGAATAATTAGATCTAAAACAACAGTAACAAAAAGCATAATGTCCTTAGCTGAAGATCAAACAAACAATTAGAAAAACATGAGCTTAAAGATAGAATTGGATTCATCATGTGCCAGAGAATTCAATGAAAATAAATCCACACTGAAATCCACATAACTTTTTTCTTGTTATTATAAGGACAAAAGAGAAAATGTCTATAGGTATTCAGGATTTAAAAAAATCTAAAATTAAAATGTTACACATTGGACATTTTTCTGGTTGTATTTAAAACAACAAAATCTGCCGATATTCAGACTACCTTCTGCAAGAATGAGGTCAGAAACCAGAAAACTAACTCAGTAACTATTTGAAGACAGTAAGATTGTGTATCTAGATAACCCAGGTAATTTAATGGAAAAATTATTAGGAAAAAAGATAGAATTCAAGAAGTGAAAGGGCTGTGGGATGGCCACTGCAGGTTTAGGCTATTTTCATCCTGGTTAAGTGGGCTTCCCTGATAGCTCAGTTGGTAAACAATCCACCTGTAATGTGGGAGACCCCAGTTCAGTTCCTGGGTTGGGAAGATCCACTGGAGAAGGGATAGGCTACCCACACCAGTATTCTTGGGCTTCCCTGATGGCTCAGCTGAAGAATCCACCTGCAATGTGGGAGACCTGGGTTCAACCCCTGGGTTTGGAAGATCCCCTGGAGAAGAGGAAGGCCATGCACTCAGAATCCTGACCTGGAGAATTCCATGGACTGTATAGTTCATGGGGTCGCAAAGAGTTGGACATGACTGAGTGACTTTCATTTTCACTTTTATCCCAGTTAATGTACCTATATAATTGTTGAAAACTGGCTGTTTGTCTTGGCCATGGTTTAAATTATCCAGTATCTCTTTTTTCTACTCATTCCCTTTAGTCACATTATGTTTTGAAAATTGAAGTACCATACACTTCTCCTCAAAGAAAAAAGCTTCAATAAATTTTAAAAAGCAGAGATTATCATACCATAAGCTTTGATAAGTCAATAATAAAAGGAGAAATTAAAGCAAGATTTGAACAAAATAGCAACAAAACAGACAATTTTTTGCTAAATAACTCCTGAAGTACTTCAACGATTCAAATGTGACTTGTATGACGAGAAAAATGTCCTAAGCTGTCTCATTCTCAAGAAAACTGTTTCTCTGGCCAACCCACCAACCTTAGCACATCCTCTCCTCCAGAGGTCAGACGTCTCTGGCTAGGATGTCTTCCTTGTCTTTCTGCCAGGGTTGTGATTGATTATCCATCTTCGTTACCTAATGAGTCTGTGCACGGAATGTGGAATGGCTTCAGCAGTCAGAGGAGGAAGTGGGAAAACAAAGCTACAACGTTTTGAGATGTGCTATGACTTAGGCGTGGAGGAGGGCCTGGCAACCCTCTCCAGTACTCTTGCCTGGAGAATCCCGTGGACAGAGTAGCCTGGCGGTTGCAGTCTATAGGGTCACAAAGAGTGTGGCAGCAACTGCAGCAACTCAGCAGGCGCGCAGAACTCAGGGGAAAGCTGCGGTGTGACGCCATAGCGACCCCATTGGGCTCTCCACGTAGGTGTCTTCTTGCTCTTCAGATTTGATGCAGAACGCGCACACCCTAGAAACAGATTGTGATCCTCTATCCTTTTCAAAATGGGATGACTTTTTGTTCTCCATCTTACTGGAAGCCAAGGGAAGCAGTAGTCTAAGGGAAAGGACATCCATATAGCTAGGGAATAAAGTCAGAAAACTGATGTCTATGTTTTCCCAAAGAACCAAACCAAGTATAAAACACCCTAGTCCAGGCAAAAGGGAGGCTAATTTAATAACTGGAAGAAATAGTTGTCAATAGAAATTACTTGGGACCTCAATCACAGATCCGTAATGATTGTTCCTCACTTCTCAGAAATGGGAAGATTTGGTCTATTTCTTAAAACATAATTCAGTCTCTGAGAAGAGGAAAACAGGATGGAAAGAAGCATTCTGTGTTTTCCCCTCTACTTCCCTAAAAGGTGAGATTAGAAAACTTCCACAGGGAGTCCCCAGAGGGGTATGGGGCTGAGAGACATGTTTAGAAAACCAGAATAAGATTTTGGAAAAGAGAATTTGTTGCAGCCTCATTAAAAACAAACAAACAAGAAAAAAAATGTTAAGCTATTCTAGTGTTTTCATTCTAAAGGGTTGCATTTCAAATAAGAACAGAGATGGGCAATGTGCTAAGGAATCTTTCTAGACAGGTGACTGTGTCAGACTTACGCTGCCCTCCTTTGTTGTACTTCACTGCTCCACGCTTGCCCCTTAGCCCATCGTGATGCGATTGTCTGAACGTGTGTGCCTGTTTCCACTAGCCTCACAGACTCAGGCAGGCTACCTGCCTGTCTGTCGCTTGTGCAATACCTGGCAATAATGACTGCTTGTTGAAAGACTAAATGTACATAGATGGGAATTAGTGGTCATCAGTTCAGTTCAGTTCAGCTCAGTCGCTCAGTCGTGTCTGACTCTTTGCGACCCCATGAATCGCAGCACACCAGGCCTCCCTTGTCCATCACCAACTCCCGGAGTTCACTCAGACTTAACGTCCATCGAGTCAGTGATGCCATCCAGCCATCTCATCCTCTGTCGTCCCCTTCTCCTCCTGCCCCCAATCCCTCCCAGCATCAGAGTCTTTAGTGGTCATACATATAGTCAAACTTCCAACTGACAGCAGGCATCCAGAGAGCTGGTACTTTGAACTTTTTGGAATAGCTGCAAGAACAAAGAACTCATTGCTTGTAAATGCAAATTAGGTGATTTAAATTATTGAGTAGTGTAATTGGTGATTAATACATTTAGATTATTAGAATATATTAAAATTCTCTTTCTTCTATTGATTTTCCCTTACAGAGCTAGGCAGAATATCTCTTCTTCTGTGTATCCCCTCTTTGGTCTTCCCTGGTGGCTCAGCAGTAAACAATTCACCTGCCAATGCAGGAAACGTAGGTTCGATCCATGGATCAGGAAGATCCCTTGCAGAAGGAAATGGCAACTCACTCCAGTATTCTTGCCTGGGAAATCCCATGGGCAGAGGAGCCTGAAGGGCTACAGTCCATGGGGTCTCAAGAGTTGGACATGACTTAGTGACTAAACCACAACGACCACTGCCATCTCTCTTCAAAATCTAACTTCTGCCATCATCTACTCTTTTTCTTTACAAACAGTTTACATATACAGAGCCTCAAACAAACTAAATAGTTTATCCAAAGTCAGAAAGCCAAAGCTGATGGGCTATAATGGGACTTAAACTCAGCTCTTTGACTCTATAATCTGTGAGCTTAACCACTCTGTTGTACTGGAAATAACTGCAGTTCTTTAAAATGAACCTTTTTAAGTGGCTTAAAAAGTATTTACTATCTCAAAACCCTTTCTCCATGTACCATTTACTTTGTCAGTATCTCTCAAAATGCAGCACTAAAATAAACACAATGTGTCAGATATTATCTGACTAGGACAGAGTGTGGCGGGACTGTTACCAAACTTGATTTATTGGGCCCAGCAGTTCCATTTCCGTAAAATAAATGTGTATGGATCTTACCAAATCTATATTTATTTTTTAGTAAGCAAAACTTCTGGATCATTTTTATGCAAACTATTCCAAAAAAGTCTCTCCAATCTAGTTGTAGAGTTTTCTGTTTTTATTAAAACACAAGATCATTTATCTTTGTTACATTTCATCATTTTGAATTAGACCTGTCATAATCATTTTAAGACTTCATTCTGATGTCTATCATATTAGCCAGCCCCCAAATATTATGGCATCTGCACATTTGATAACCATATTTTCTAAGCATTTAGTCATGTCATTGCTAAAATATTAAAAGAACAAGATAAACATTTGTCAATATTCTATTAGAAATGTTCCTAAATACAGAAAAAAACCTAAACATCTCTGGATCAGTTGCTCAGTGGTTTGCAGTACAATAATCTAGATATATCCCACTATATTATTATAATAACTAGAAATAAAAGTAACTTTGTTTAAATGTGATGTAGAAGCTGTTATACTCAGCATGTCAGCTCTATCAAAACAGACTAATTTGCTCTGACATATACTTAGTGAATCCATATTGGCTCTTGATAATCATATAATCTTTTCTACAGGCCCAGAAAGTGTGAGGATAATAATATAAACTGGAATTTTCCAGGAAACAAATATCCATGTGTTTGGGATTCTTTCTGCGAAAAGAAAACATAGATCTTTCAGTGGAAGATAATGGTGAAAACACAAAATGATATTATTTGTAGTACCAGGTTTTTGCATAAAACATAACTGTCACCCATTCTCTTCAACACATTTTTTTCCTGGTCATTTCTTTAACTTCACAATTACACGAGACTACATCTTATGTATTTGAACATTTTGAAGCTCTCTTATAATTCCAGGATATATTACCAACCTCATACTTTCTGAGCTTGTAGAAAAGATTATGTGATTATAAAGAGCCAATATGGATATTATTGTATGCACTGTTTGGGAACTAGAAGACAGACTATGTATAGAATTTTATTAGAAGTAGCCAAGTCCCTTAATATTGTCAAAGCAATTTGCCAATTGGAAGAAAACATGTTGTCATGTCAAATCTTCCTGGTGACTGACTATACTGGCTTGAATACTTTAAAAAAAAATGCTCATCATCCCATAGCCCTTATTTTACTTAAAATCTGTATTTCCTATTATAAATTATTCCCAAAAAGTTTTCTGTTCAAAAGTGTGAATTTTGCCCTATACTATACTTCAGATTTTACCACACAAACCCTGCTTTCTTTCAGGAGGCGTGGGTTTGTCTAAGGCTCCATTTTACATTTTATGATTTCATGGATTCTGTTCACAGATCTAATTACTTCCGGCTGACTCTTATTTCTTTTGAAACACTAACTGGTCTTCTCGGAAGGTTTTCTGGATCCCCTCCAGGTTTCGTGGACATTTCTTAGGTATGTTGAGCAGGTGGCATGCACTTACGTCTTGGTCATTTGAGTCTCCTCCTGCAATGGGGACGTGAATCTCACTGCAGTTCCAACAGGCTCCACATGATGGTGGCCTTGTCTCCGCAAACCGGACTTCAGGTCCCTCTACTAGAAGTTTACTGGCCTCAGTTTCAGGCTCCCTCATGAAGTAGCTGTCAATTTGCCAGAACCCCATCACATGGCTGAGGTTTTTAGCGTGGGCTCCACACCTGTGGCTGAGGCACAGTGACTATGAGCTGCATGACGCTTGCAGGAATGGACGCTACGGTGCTTTGCTTTTGATTTTCATTTTTCTCTGGAATATGTTTTCCTAGTACAAAACTCACATTTTGAGGATGGAGGAAAAAGATGCAGAATGAAAACAGAAAAGATACTACAGTCAAAATTGAGATCTGCAGAAAATGTTAAAACACACACAAGATTTTAAAAGTATAATATGAAAAAAGATAATGACAATTATTTACACATATTTCACATAAAAATGATTACAACTGGAGGTGTATTGGGTTAAATAGAGAATATTAATTAAATTAATTTCACTTGTTACTTTTTAAAATGTGCTACTAGAACTGATGCTTTTGAACCGTGGTGTTGGAGAAGACTCTTGAGGGTCCCTTGGACAGCAAGGAGATCCAACCAGTCCATCATAAAGGAGATCAGTCCTGATTATTCATTGGAAGGACTGATGCTGAAGCTGAAACTCTAAATACTTTGGCCACCTGATGCGAAGAACTGACTCCTTGGAAAAGACCCTGATGCTGGGAAAGACTGAAGGCAGGAGGAGAAGGGGACGACAGAGGATGAGATGGCTGGATGGCATCACCAACTCAATGGACGTGAGTTAGCGATGGACAGGGGAGGCCTAGCATGCTGCAGTCCATGAGGTTGCAGAGAGTTGGACACGACTGAACAGCTGAACTGACCTGAACTAGAAGTTTTAATTTTACACATTACTTGCATTTGTGGCTTGCATGGTAACTATATTGAACTGAATTTATATTGTCTAGAAGGAGGTAGGTGATATTTTTATATTCCTCTGCAAAATTTCCTGAGGAAACCTCTGACTTCAGCACCGTTGTCAGATTGAGCGAAGAATCTGAATTCCCAGGAAATGTTGGAGGCCTCCATATGGTTATGGCATGGAGACATTTTAGAGTGGTCCCAAACAAGGGCTTCTGGGTCATAGTTGATTATCAGAATTATGTGGGAACAATGTTCTAACTGATTGTTGATCCCCTCTACAGATACATTGATTCAATACACCTGGATATAGTGATGCTTTCCTTTCCTCCACTCATTTTCTTTCTTTTTGCCTCCTCTCCAATTCCTCCAGTTCCTGGAGGAAGGAGTGACCTCCAGGTAGGAGAATACTGTGCTGCCTGAAGAAATAGATGTGAAAGAGGTGTGATGAGTGGAGAACTGCAGAGAGAGTGTGAGCTGAACAAGAGTGGACTGAGGGCTGTCACCTTTGGTAGCACTCCAGAGTAGTTCTGGTGTTTCAAAGTAGGGCATATTCAGCTGTACTATCGGAACATGGGCATAACTGGAAAACTAGCCAGTTGACTGACCCTGAAGTCTGAGGTTGATTTACAGCTATTGAAATTATATAGAATTTCTGCTCACTTCTGTTAACCTGAAAGTGATTATAAAATAGCATACTTTGGACGTACTTTAGATAAGAGATCCATCAGCTCTTCCCTCCACTACTTACATACAACTTTCCTACAGTTTGAAGCCATTGGAGCTTTGCTTGAGCTTCATGTACTTTCTCAGGAGGAAACCAAATTCCCTAAAAAGTAAAATGCATTCATTTGGAAAAGCCTGCAGAATTGAATTGGCTAGCTGGTGTACTTTTGACCCTTTACCAGTTTCGCAGCAACATTTCGACTGGATTCTGTTACCATCTCCCAATGTGGTGTTTTGTTTTTCACTTGTTTTGTTTTTCATTTTAGCAGCCAACCAACTCTCTTGACGTTAAACTACTAGCCCTAAGATGACATCTGACATTGCAATTTAGTTCTTTTATTATTGTTTTCTTTTTTAATGGCTTGCTTTGTGTCTACCTGATGCGTCTATATGATCCAAGTGTCAGCCAGAGATTTGAGCAGGGATTTCCACAAAGCTTGGGATTCCCTCTCTCTAGCTCTCCCCTCTCTAAAACTCCTTTCTCATTATCTGTCAGCTATCCCATTTTCTTTGAACTTGCTAGATGAAAATGGATGTAGATTGCCTAGCAGAGATGTTGCCATTCTGTGTGGTTAAGATTATGACCTGCCTTAAGGCTGAAAACCATAATAAAAGGGAAACTTGCCCTCTGTCTTTTGCTTCTTTCAAGTGCTGGCTCCCTTCCCAAACCTCTGTGCTCACATTCTTTCTCAAGTACCTTCAAATAGTTAAATTTTATGCCTTGACAATCCTTATAGTTGTTGCCTGATGGAGGGCTGGTCCCATGCAAGCTTATTCAGCCATGATGGATGGAAGTAGATTTTCTCCCCTTTGTTATTTTTTTTATTTTGTAGATTTGTGCTTTCTTCATTTTTATGTTTGATTACTAGCTATCATTTGTATTTGATTGTATGATTTGTTTGATTTTCTATATTTCTTCTTTTCCACCTCCCAGGATTTTGATTCATAATTTGATTTAAAGTTTTTCTATTCTCTACTCATTTTGATCTGTAATTTTCCCTTCTTTTTGGTTTCTTTTGGTTTATTTTATTGTTATTTTCTACTTGCTTATATCAATACTTTAAATTGTATTTTTTAATGCTTTATATTTATGTATTTATCATAATTATACAAACAATAGCATTAATCTCTAACTATGAAATCTAAATCAGTACACTTTCAAAACAAAAGAGAGTTTTTGCTCCCCCTTCTCCTTCATGTGTATATGTCCTTGATTTTTTTTTATTAACTTATAAACTTTATTGATCAAATTGCCAACATCCATTGGATCACTGAAAAAGTGAGAGAGTTCCAGAAAAACATCTACTCCTGCTTTATTGACTATGCCAAAGCCTTTGACTGTGTGGATCAAAACAAACTGTGGAAAATTCTTCAAGAGATGGGAATACCAGACCACCTGACCTGCTTCCTGAGAACTCTATATGCAGGTCAAAAAGCAACAATTAGAACTAGACATGGAAAAACAGACCAGTTCCAAATCAGGAAAGGAGTACGTCTAGGCTGTATATTGTCACCCTGCTTATTTAACTTATATGCAGAGTACATCATGAGAAATGCTGGACTGGAAGAAGCACAAGCTGGAATCAAAATTGCGGGGAGAAATATCAATAACCTCAGATATGCAGATGACACCACACCTATGGCAGAAAGTGAAGAGGAACTAAACAGCCTCTTGATGAAAATGAAAGAGGAGAGTGAAAAAAGTTGGCTTAAAACTCAACATTCAGAAAACTAAGCTCATGGCATCTGGTCCCATCACTTCATGAGAAATAGATGGGGAAACAATGACGGACTTTATTCTGAGGGGCTCCAAAATCACTGCACATGGTGATTGCAGCCATGAAATTAAGAGACACTTGCTCCTTGGAAGGAAAGTTATGGCCAACCTAGACACCATATTAAAAAGCAGAGACATTACTTTGTCAACAAAGGTCAGTCTAATCAAAGCTTTGGTTTTTCTAGTAGTCATGTACAGATGTGAGTTGGACTATAAAGAAATCTGAGCTTAGAAAAATTGATGCTTTTGAACTGTGGTATTGGAGAAGACTCTTGAGAGTTCCTTGGACTGTAAGGAAATCCAACCAGTCCATCCTAAAGAAAATCAGTCCTGAATATTCATGGGAAGGATTGATGCTGAAGCTGAAACTCCAGTACCTTGGCCACCTGATGCAAAGAACTGACTCATTTGAAAAGACCCGAGGCTGGGAATGATTGAAGGTGAGAGGAGAAGGGGACGACAGAGGATGAGATGTTTGGATGGCATCCCCAACTCAATGGACATGAGTTTGAGTAAGCTTCAGGAGTTGGTGATAGACAGCAAAGCCTAGCATACTGCAGTCCATGGAGTCCCAAAGAGTCGGACATGACTGAATGACTGAACTGATAAACTTTATTAGAAACAAATAAGCAAACACTGACTAGATACACTGTTCATTTATGGAACCAATCAGTTTAAGTAAGTAACATTTGTAAAGTCTAGAAAAGTTTGATAATGAATAAAATAAGATATTTTATAATAAAATAATTTACTTTTAGATTTTTACTTTTATTGCTGTCACTTTCAATGCTATGCACTTGAGTATTGCATTAAAGTGTTAGTCGCTCAGTCATGTTTGACTCTGCAACTCCATAGCCTTTCAGGCTTCTCTGGAATACTCCAGGCCAGTGGGTAACCATTCCTTTCTCCAGGGGTTCTTCCCGACCTAGGAACTGAACCCAAATCACCTGCATTGCAGGAGAATTTTTTTAATCATCTGAGCCACCAGGGAAGCCCTATTGATTTAAAAGTATCTTTTATTGCTAGAATTTTGTTAAGGATTTTTGCATCTATGTTCATCAGTGATATTGGCCTGTAGTTTTCTTTTTTGTGGCATCTTTGTCAGGTTTTGGTATTAGGGTGGCTTCATAGAATGAGTTTGAAAGTTTACCTTCCTCTGCAATTTTCTAGAATAATTTCAGTAAGGTAGGTGTTAGTTCTTGTCGAAATTTTTGGTAGAATTCAGCTGTGAAGCCGTCTGGACCTGGGCTTTTGTTTGCTGGAAGATTTCTGATTACAGTTTCAATTTCCATGCTTGGGTGATGGGTCTGTTAAGATTTTCTATTTCTTCTTGGTTCAGTTTTGGAAAGTTGTACTTTTCTAAGAATTTGTCCATGTCTTCCAAGTTGTCCATTTTATTGGCATATAATTGCTGATAGTAGTCTCTTATGATTCTTTGTATTCTGTGTTGTCTGTCGTGATCTCTCCATTTTCATTTCTAATTTTATTGATTTGATTTTTTTATCTTTGTTTCTTGATGAGTCTGGCATGGAAACAACCTAGATGTCCATCAGCAGATGAATGGATAAGAAAGCTGTGGTACATATACACAATGGAGTATTACTCAGCCCTTAAAAAGAATAAATTTGACTCAGTTCTAATGAGATGGATGAAACTGGAGCCGATTATACAAAGTGAAGTAAGCCAGAAAGAAAAACACCAATACAGTATACTGACACATATATATGGAATTTAGAAAGATAGTAATGATGGCCCTGTATGCGAGACAGCAAAAGAGACACAGATGTGTAGATCGGACTTTCAGACTCTGAAGGAGAGGGAGAGGGTGGGATGATTTGGGAGAATGGCATTGAAACATGTATTCTATCATGTAAGAAATGAAGCGCCAGTCTATGTTTGATACAGGATACAGGATGCTTGGGGCTGGTGCACAGGGATGATCCAGAGAGATGATGTGGGGTGGGAGGTGAGAGGGGGCTTTGGGACTGGGAGCTCGTGTACACCTGTGGCTGATTCATGTCAATGTATGGCAAAACCAATACAGTATTGTAACGTAGAATAAAGTAAAAATAAAATTTAAAAAAATAAAAAATAAAAGTATCTTTTATATTCTGGATGTTCATTATTTGATTTTCCTTACCAAAAAATTGAATTGCTGACATCCTTACTTGTTATTCGAAACTTGTTTAATAAAAGTTCTTGAATTTCTAGATTGGACATGCTCACAGGAAAAGTAAGTGCAAGATTTAGAAGGTGAATTAGAAGCAGCAGACATTTAATGCTCTGATGGTGGGTATAGAACTTAAAGTGATGTGGCATCCATGTGTGTAGTCACTTGTCTGCTAATTCAATTTTTGGCATGGGGCAGCATCTAATCCAGCCTCTCCAATTCCCATCACATCTCATTTGGTCTCTCAGGTCCTGGCCTATGTGCATATACAGCTACATTATAAAAGATGCCAGCTTTCCTGCAGGCCTCCAGCATCATCCAGGTAAGCCAGAAACAGACTCTGGCTTCATTTTGTACTTTTGGATTCTGAGTTATTTCTACAAGTTACAGTTTTCTCTGCTCTCTGTCTTCATAAAGACTTCAAGCCCAACCTAGCTTCAAAGGCAACAGTTTGCATAGATTTGCCCACAGTTTCCACAATTGGGAAGAGCCTAATATTTATGATAAATTTCTTGTTCTATACCATGTTTAAGAATAGCTTCTCTCATAAACCCTTGATTTCAGAAACTGGTACTGGAAATGGTTCTCGAGAAACATAACCTCAAGGAGAGTTTCTCTGAATGAATTCTGTGTTATTTGCACTTGTTACTGTGCTGTTGTTGATGTGCTGCTCAGGGAAATACTGATAGTCAATGATAGCATGATAGTTCCTTAAATTATCACCTGTTGCTGCTGCTGCTGCTGCTAAGTCGCTTCAGTCGAGTCTGACTCTGTGCGACCCCATAGATGGCAGCCCACCAGGCTCCCCCATCCCTGGGATTCTCCAGGCAAGAACACTGGAGTGGGTTACCATTTCCTTTTCCAATGCATGAAAGTGAAAAGTGATGTCTCTAATAAAGTGTCTGTAAAAACACACTACTTTGTTAGGTCAAGCAGTGCAACCATAGAGGTGTTAGTAAAAATAACCATAATGAGGTGGTTGTTTGTTTGTATGTTAATTGTAGCATTTGGGGAAAGAAAATGCCCAGACCAAGATTCTACTTAGGGACCAGAATAATTTTATCATTTGCTTGTTAAAAGAAAATTGGAATGGGGACATCTGGGCAAATTATGTTAAAGCTGGGAAATTTTCCCTGTATTCTGCCAAGTATCGTTGACTCATAAAGACAGCTCTTCATATCCTGTCAGGGAGATTCATCTTCTCTTGCCTGAAGACTATGTAATGGGCTTCTCTGATATAATTTCTTAATTTTACTAAATTTAGGGAACTACTGATCCTCCTTATGAACTGCCCCCACCACTTCTCATTGTTTCCAGAGCTATAAAAGGACTTAAGTAATGGGAATCTTAAACTGTAAAGTAAAAAGTGTAGCTTTTGAGGAGGACCTCAAAGATTTGCCAGTTTGTATCAATAGAAATCTTGGAAACATGCATAGGAATGGATTCTAAGCTACTCATGAGAGGTGTAAGGAATATACTGTTGGATTGCATCTAAACATTGCTATTGATGAATTGAGATACAATTCACTGGCAAAGGTGGCTGGAGGAGCTCTAACATTTTGTTTGCTTGGTTGACTGAAACCTGGAACCAAAAGTGATCTGCATAGAGTGAAGATGAGATGCTTGCTAGACCTTCCAACATAGGTATCCAAAGGATTAGGAAGACTGGAATGCTAGAGTGGTGGAAGACTTGGCCACGTACTCCCTGAATACTCCCCTCAAAAGTCCAGAGGATATTTCCTTCACAAGAGGTGTGCAAAATAGATTGGTCAGAGGAACCCTGACACTACTCTCAGAGTGGGTTGCCTGATTTTAATGATGATGATGGGACTCCTGAGTGTCACGGGCCATGTGATGGCACCAAAGACAAGAAATGCATGAATACTGGAAAGAGAGGCAGAGCCCAAATCTGTAATAGGAATTTTCTCACTGGCAGAAGTCTTTGGTATTAAGTAGTGGGCCATGGTTTCTCTAGATAAAAATTAGAGAGCCTACAAAATTTTTACTTAGTTTAGGTAATTAGAAAGCTCTAGGTTTGTTCAACAGAGGACTGACTGAAATCATTGTAATTGAAGGTGAGAGAAGAAGGGGATGACAGAGGATGAGATGGTTGGATGGCACACTGGCGCGATGGGCATGAGTTTGAGTAGGCTCCTAGAGTTGGTGATGGACAAGGAGGCCTGGCGTGCTGCAGTCCATGGGGTCACAAAAAGTTGGACAAAACCGAGCAACTGAACTGACTGACCAAAGGAAACAGAGGGTTTAACTGAGCCAGGACTGTGTGGGCACCCTTGCTGGCTACCTCAGGTTAGATGTACTTCTCCTAGTCATGATATCATGGAGTTCAAAACAACGTGCCATTGAAATTGAAAAGCAATTGCTGCAGAGAGATACCAGCGATATAGCAAAACCTCACCCTCGTGGAAAAGCTCTTTGATCGGTGGACGACTCGTGTCTCCAGGTTATGATTTGGCACTGCATGCTGAACCTGAGAGCACAGTAATCCCTCATTACCGCAGACCTTTGGAGGTTCCGCTGATGTGATTGTGAACAACATAAATAGAATAGTGAGTAACAGGGGAGATATTAGGTTAAATGGAAGAGACAATCAGACTACATCTGACTTCACCTTCATCATGAAGCAGCAGAGTTCCATGACCTGCTGCTTTTGAGGTTTTCAAAACTGCAAGTAAAGGAACATTTTGTAGGTTTGTCTTGGTCAGATACAAATCTACCAAGATTTCCTCATGTCTTGATAAATCAATGGGGTTTCTTCTCATATCTAATTAAAGCTCTTAGTAGAATAATTCCATTATTTCCATCATCAGAGACGTCAAACTCATCAGAGATGTCCTTGGGGTTTTTCCTCAGTATTGAGAATGTACAAAGAATCTGATTCTGATCAGGACTGCTGTGTGATGCTTTGATGTAATACAAAAGCTATCAAGTATGGACTTACCATTAGGCAGAGATTAACCTGGAGCAGCTGTTACAAACTGGCTGTTGGTGTCCCCCAAAATGTTTGTTGGAACCCTAACTCCCAATGGAATAAGGGGGTAATTAGGCCTTTGGAAGATAATTAGGCTCAGATAAAGTCATGAGGGTGGAATCCCCATGTTGATGGGATTAGTGCCTTTAGTAAGAAGAGACTGTCAGCTTCCCTGCCATATGAGGATATAGCAAGAAGACAGCTACCTGCAAACCACAAAAGGGGCCCTCACCAGACACTAAATCCGCTGGCACCTTTATCTTTTTCATCCCTGCCTACAGAACCGTGAGTGTTTGTTGTCTAAGTCACCCAGTCTTTGTCATAGTAGCCCAAGCTGACTAACAACAGCTACATCAGTCCTGCTTTCTTCTTTGAGGCAGCCAAATGCAGGGTGTGTTTGGGAAGGGGGAGGGGTGTGCACACGCATATCATTTGGCAATACGTTAGATTATTTCTTTAAAAAGTAATAACTCAAATAAATACACTGAGGACAGTTCAATCAGAGTTCCTGGATAGGAAAACTATGTGAGGAATTTTGCTGGAAAACCCAGAGAGCAAATACATATTTTCGTGGATTCTATCCAATTAATCAAGATAGTGATAGAAAGACAACACCTCTCATATATTTTCCACATTGCCAGAGTATTTTATTCTTTAGTAATACTTGCTGTGCTTAGTATACATTGGAGTATCATTAAAAATGAGCTCATCATGTGACAGGATGACAGAAAGAAAATAAATCTCCTGTTGCTGTATGTTATTTATCTCTGCCCTATTAAATTTTTCCTTTCAAATTGGCTTTTTAGCTAGCCAGAACATGACCAGACACTATAATAATGACAGTCTACACACACATTTTCTATGAGCATTTATGCAGCTCATGTAAATACTGTAAGAAGTGTCATTCCAATCTTGAAGGTTTTTCTTGATATATAAGAACTCTTCTCTCTGTGTGCATCATCCTGAAGTCTCTTTTCTCCACGCTCATAAAATGTGAGAAGATACTTCTTTCAGAGGGTTATTAAAGTTTGTTTTGCAGTCCACTTGTTGGGAACACAATTTCCTGGTAATTTAATTTTGATGTGTTTCTTAACTTGGGTTTAATTCTATTCATCCCAATAGATATCGGAGTAAAGAAGTATATATTATTGTGAATATGTATTGTATTACTATGAAGTTGAATCATTTTAAATATTTTAATACAGAGCACTTTCAACTCTGGCAATTTTAATGACTTATATCAACAGTAAAATTTCAAAAACAGTTACATGAAACAAAAGTATCACTTGGAAAGGGCAAACTGCACACTGGAAATTACACCACAGGACTGCATTACGTTGAGTACCATTTCATGGTTCAAGGACTAACTAACCTCAACTCACTCCAAGGTTGAATTAACAGCAAACTAACTCTGGACATGAGAGGCAGAGGGGACTCCCATTAACCATGTTACAGAAAGTGAAAGTTGCTCAGTCATGTCTGACTCTTTGTGATCCCATGGACTATACAGTCCATGGAATTCTCCAGGCCAGAATACTGGAGTGGATGGCCTATCCCTTCTCAAGGGGAATCTTTCCAACCCAGGGATCGAACCAAGGTTTCTCACATTGCAGGTGGATTCCTTACCAGCTGAGCCACAAGGGGAAGCCCAAGAGTACTGGAGTGGGTAGCCTATCCCTTCTCCAGTGGATTTTCCTGACCCAGGAATCGAACCAGGATCTCCTGCATTGCAAGTGAATTCTTTACCAACTGAGCTATGTAGAACTGAATTATAAAAATCATAATCCCCATGTATTGATTTATAGTGATGAAAACAACTCTCTTGGGATGCAGTACTCATTCTGACATGACGCTGATTTTCTTCCCACACGTGGACATAAATGGGGCTCAGATGTTTGTTCCGTGGAGATCAGTTCTGTCGAGGCAGTGGTTGTGGATGTGATAAGGTGTTTGGCTTAGGTTTCTCCCTCTTCTGAGTATGTTCATAATGGCACTCCCCCATGGACTACTGCAATGCCTCTTTACCAATACTGCTCATCTTTTCTCATCTCTCCCCACCACCTCCAGACTCCTAGTTCTTATTGACACAGCCTTTTTGATAATTCTGTGACATCAGTCTTGCACCACTCAGTTTCCTGATCAAATAGACCTTAGTTTTAAGTTTTCCTTGCATGTGACCTAGTAATCATTGATTTTTTGATTAATCCATTTCTTTTTAAACTATATTTTCAAGTTCTGGGAGACTTCCTCTATGTAGATTCCCAACTACTGAAAATCAGCAAAAAAAAAATAAATTTACATAATTTTAGAAATTGAAGTATGGTAAATTAAAAACCATTCTGAAAAGAGAAACATAATTAGGAATTACAAAGCAGAGTTGATGGTAGTTAGCTACTGAAGAAGCTGAGCTTAGGCAGATGTCAAAAAAAAACATCTTTATGACTCAGAAATAACATGATTTCCTTTTGAGAACCATATATTTATTACAAACACTAAACAAGAGATAGTATAAAGAATGAAAGACCCACATTATAAACAATTTTCCCATCCTCGCGTTCACTTATAATGAGAAAAATAATGACATATCAGGCTATAATAATCACTTTGACATGAAATTAATTTTCTCTCTTATGTAACAATTAATATCTATTTTTTCAGAATAAAAGAATAGAATAAGGTTTCAGAAACTCATTCATTACATAAAAGTCTGATCTGGGCAGAGAAGTAACATTCCTTTTCTGTCACAGTTAAAAACTGTTTGTTGAATTAAAGAATAAACCAGTGTGTGAGTTCAAGAATAATGAATGAAAAGGAAGCTCGGTAAGAACTGGAGGAGCATGTGGTGACACCGGTACAAGGAAAGCTAGTATCCCCAAGGAGGAAATAATGGGAACAAGGAGGAAAAGAAAGGTGTGTTGGAGCTTAGCAGGAAGCGGAGCCTGGGGCTTCCCTGGTGTCTCAGACAGTAAAGAAAGTGAAAGTGTTAGTAGCTCCGTCCTGCCCAACTCTTTGCAATCCCACGGACTGTAGCTCACCAGGCTCCTCTGTTCATTGAATTCTCCAGGCAAGAATACTGGAGTGGGTTGCCAGTCCCTTCTCCAGGGAATATTCCCGACCCAGGGATCGAACCCAGGTCTCTCACATTGCAGGCCAATTCTGGAGAGAGGAGCCTGGTGGGTACAGTCCACAGGGTCACAAAGAGTTGGACACAACTGAGTGACTAACATGTTCACATTTCAATTCTCTTCCCTTGCAAACATAGGCAACAAACCAAGGGTATAAGCAGGATTTTTGACTTTGTCATGAAGAAAATAACAGTCTTGTTGTATTACATTTGTCACAGATAGCTACAAATATCATGTATATTACCACTATCTTCAATAGTTATTAGACTTAACTCTAGATCTAATTTAGTGAGTAAATAGTGAAGCAAAAATATTTCTGCATCAAAAATTTTTCTAAGTATGGAAACTGCATTTCAATATAATTGGAATTATTTATATTCCAATATAGCTTATAGTAAGCATTTACAGTATTCTTTGAAGGGATCCACAGTCTTCTCCAGACTGCTAAAGGAGCTCATGGAACAAAAAAATTAAGAATCCCTGCATTAGAATTAGTATTTTGGTTTTAGCACTCCTTAACCTTTTCTCTATCAAGTTAGTTCTCAAACAGTTTCCAGGTAAACAACTCCAGAATTGATATCTAGAAGAGTCCCTATTAGTGTATATGTAGACAAGAAAGATGAACTTTTACATCGCCCTTTTGTATTTTCTTTACTCTCTCCTTTGTCCCTTTTTCTTCCCTTTAAATGAATTCCCTGTTTTGGCAGAGGCTTCTCAGGTGGCACAATGGTAAAGAATCCATCTGCCAAGCAGTAGATACAGGTTTGATCCCTGGTCGCGAAGATACCCTGGAGAAAGAAATGGCAACCCATTTCCCAGTATTCTGGCCTGGGAAATCCTATGGATGGAGAAACCTGGCCAGCTACAGTCCATGGGTCACAAAACAGCTGAACACAACTTTGCAACTGAGCATGCATGCATACTTTGGCATTTATCTGGAGATGAAGGGGATAACTTCAAGCAGGCAGGGAGATTCAGGAGGGCTTAAATATAAAAGCAGAGTTCTCCACACATGGATAGGAGCTGCTGAAAGAAAGGAAAGGAAAAGATGATGGTGGTGGAAGAGACAGAGCTGCCAATGGGAGGGGAAAAGTTGAGCCCAGCAGACAAAAGCCAGCACTCAGCACCTGGAAAGTACACACATAGGCCACAGGTTGGCCAGAGGCTAGTATCAGGGAAGTCTGGAAAAAAGTGAAATATTTACTGAAATATAGCCCAGGAAACATGGCAGCAAGTACGCTAAGCTCAATCAAAATAGGGATAATTTCCTAGCCTGGAAACTTGATTTGCATCAGGTGAGTTGGTCTAGATGGGGAAGAGATTCAGAGCAGGGCTATACAGAGGACAGGGGTGCTGTGACTGGGGCAAGGGTTTGAGAGAAGAAAACAGAGCCCAGATTTATAAGGTAAGGACACCGGGCTAACTATGAAGAGGTTAATTAAGGACATAGTAAAGGGTAATAAAATGGAGGTTTCTTACGCTTGGATGCAAGGTGAGCATGAAAGTGATGACGAATTTCTTATTGAATCAGATCATCTTAAATAACGACAGAGAGGATGGTTCACAAAGTCCGTATTGGGACTGAGTCTGTCAGTCAAGGTGAACCTGATTATTCGAATGGAAATAGAGGGCTTTGAAGGCAGAGAAGCAGGACGTTTTCGACAACTGGTCAGCTCTCCAAATCGGCTTTACTCTCTGAGGCATCTATTCTATGTGGCATTAGGCTCCCAAAGCATGAAGCAGAATGTGTTATTAAGTCAGATCTCCTTGGATCACAACAAAAATAATCAGGCAACAGTGACAGACAAAGAAAAAGAAACAGAAAAAAATGAGTGGGTCGCCAGAGGCAAAAACGGATGACAGATCCAGATGGCCTTCATTATTTCTCAGTTGGAAAAGTCCAACAACTTCCTAAATTGTCTTCATATTTTCAGTGCTTCACTACTCAGATTCATCTTATAAACCACTTCCAGGCGACAGACTAAAATTCTTCAAGTATAAACACTGTTTCTCACTTCAATCTTCTACTAAAAATACCAACAACTCTTTGTCACCTAACAAGCTCCTTTTCTTTTCATTCAAATTTCTGCACAATATGGTTCCAACTGATGTCAATGCTTATTTCCTAGTAGGCTTTATTTTTAACTTAAAAGTCATTAAAATAACTGGAATACTTACTCTTTGAATGCTTCTTTTTAATGTTTTGTTTTTATTTCTGACAAGTGTGTCCTTCTTTGAAGACTTTCTCTACTTCGTCTCTGTGTGATTTTTGTGGGCTGCCAATCAGAAGACTATGGACTTCTGACAAGAGAAGTGCCAAGTGGCCCTAGTGAGGCCACCCCTCCTTTACCCCCAGGAGGCACATCCCAAGAATGCAGGGGCGGGGAGGGACCAAAAGTGGTTGGAACGGAGGCATGAGAGGAATTCTTAGGTGTCTGTGTCTTTATCTCAAAGTTCCTCTGATCCTGTATCCTTCCTTAGGCTCTTCCACTCAGTTCTTTGAGCTACTCAATATCCTTTCAAGGAATTCCTTTGTGTGTGTGCACACACACATTTCAGTTCAAGAATAGCAGTTTCTGTTGCTTGTAACCAAAGAACACTGAAGGTTGCAGAAATGAGCACAAAAGCATAGGGAAGGCTGTCAGATACAGAATAGGGCACAGACCTTCCCCCACTCCTAGATGACTGGTATGTGGAATCAATTCTCAAGCTAAAATATCATACAAAGCAATGGCTGTGACATTAAAATTCGGATATGGGAAATTTAAAGTCCATATAAAGGAGAGCTGGGAAATAAGGTCAGGGATGGTGCTGCCTGGAACGCTATGGGTGAAACTCCTAGGAACTGTTGGCTTCTGTGATTTTTCATCCAGTTTCTGGATAAATGAAACTGAGAGAACTGTGACCTCAAATGTTACCATTTTCACTGGGAGGCACGGACTAAAATCCAGTCTTCCTGTCCCCGTGCCCCATGCATCTCTTTTTACTAGTTGTCACGGAGCTGAGACCAATGAAAACCAAATTCAGAGATGGACCGTACAGCTTGTTACATCAAGGCAATCGAGAATATTGCCACGTATCTTGCATAGATCTCGAGGGACATAATGGGATATGAGCTGTGCAGCAGATATATTCGTAAACATTTAAGCCTGAAGAAACCTGAGCCACCAGGGCTCTTGCCAACATTCCTGGTCTGCCCTCCTCCTCCCTGACTGAGGAAGCAGAGTCCCTGACAGGAGAGAGAAAATGGATCCTGTGGGGCCAAAGCGCCTTGGTGCTGACCTCGTCTCCCCTGACCCTCCTGATCTCTTGCCCCGCTCCCGTTTGCTTACTTCACCCCCAGGCTCCCTGTTCTTGCTCAGGTGCTGGGCGCTCCCATTGCAGGGCTTTGCACCCTCCGCCCTTGCTGCATGCTCTCCTACCAGCGAGGATGACACGTGGACCCAGCTGCTGCAACGCGTGAGCCCAGTTGCTCCACAGCTTGTGGGAACCCAGTTCCCCGACCAGGGATCAAACCTGCGTCCCCCGCAATGCAGGGTGGATTCCTAACGACTGGACCACCAGGGAAGTTCCCACACCTGCCTGACTTGTTCCCTCACCTCCTTCCAACCTTGGGGGCTTGAATGTCACCTCCTCCTGGAGATTGCCTCTGGACATTATATTCGAAATTGCAACACTTGCCCAATATTATGTTGCCCTTTGGTGTTTTATTTTTCTCTGTTACACTTAACTACTATCTACTATATATTTTACTTTTTTGTGTCCTTTGTTCCCAGACATAGCCCCCAATGAACCCTGCCTCCTGGGATTCACTCCCTTGGGTAGTCCCCCTCCTGGAGAATCTGGGCAGCTCTGCAACTCATTTGAACCCTGAGAATCTGTCAGAAAGGATGCTGAGCCAGTTCCAGGCTTAAGCCTTCAGAGGGCATGCTGACTTCCGAGTTTGTGCTTGGGAGGGCTCTGTACTACCCTGTGAAAAGGCTGGTTACTATGCTGGTAGACTCTGTAGATGCAGATAACACCCCGCGGAAAGAGCAAGCCTGTGGACTACAAGGAGAAACTGAGAGGCCCAGCCCTCCCGTGTCCCACTTGAATCCGGTTCTCCAGCTATTTCCACTAAGAGGTTAGGCACATGAGGAAGCTGCATTGGACATTGGACATCCCAGCCCTTCAAACTAACATCACATGGAACAAAAGCACTTGAGTCCAGATGAGTCCAGTCAGTCCACCAGGAGAGGCAGGAGATGATAAAATCATTGTTGTTTTAAGCCACTACGGTGGTTTTTTATGCAGTGGTATGTAACCAAAATATTTCTCATTGTGTTCATTGTCTGTGTTTCCAGCAAGAGTGTAAATTCCATGAAAATAGGAGTTTGGCGGGGGCCTCATTTTGCTCTTTGTTGTACCCCTGGCACCAGTAACTGTGCAGAGCACTTAAACAATTCATATGCAGGAAAGCATAAATTAATGAATTTAAACTAAACAGAGACTATGGGATGAAATGTATACTCAGAATTTGGAAGGGGAAATATATTCAACAAGATTTTTAGGAATTAATCTCCATTAATCAATATAATTATCATAGAATAAAATTTGTTCAAATGGGGTTTAGAAATGAATGCACTTCCTAGGAGTGTGCAATCCCATTTTCAATATGATCAAGCTCCTTGATAAGGATGACTTCACCAGAGTCTGGGTTCAATTTCCAGTATTGGTTAAGTTGCCAAATTTAACTCATAAACCAAATGGTGCCAATAGAAATCTACCTTAAATGGCCATAATATTTTTTAGCTTAATATAGAGGGAAGGAATTCAGAGATTTCAGGAATTCTTAATCAGAACAGTTATACACAACTTGCCCATTTTCTTCTTGACCACATCCCAGAATAGACCCCTAATAACTCTCTCTTCCTCCTTGCTGCAAGATAGCAGATTGGCATATCTCTAACGAAACTGATAAGAAGTTGAATTATTAGCTATGACTACCTTAAAAGCACATAACTCTGACTTAGAAGTCTAAAATTTATATCATTTATTGTAAGCATCTCAGTCTGTTGGTCATTTATAGCAACTGAGATATTCATGTAATTCTCCAAGAATCTCATAAACTAAGATACTTGAAGATTTCTTTCTCCTATATTTTTATGGATCTGACAACCAAGAGAAAGAATAAAAATGACTCATTGCAATTAATGGATTTTATGTAATAGTTTCTATCTCCACTAAAAGCAAGCTGCGTATCTGGATTCAGTCACTACATGTTATACTCTGTAAGGTATTCCTCCATTCCCAGTTTAACTACATGATGTCAGGATTTTCTATGTTGTTATTCTCTAACATAGATTGTATGGCTTCCATGCACATTTCCAAAGAAAAAAAGAAAATGCGCTGCAATAGCCTACACATATAAACCCCTTAGGCTTCCCCAGGGGCTCAGTAGTAAAGAATCCGCCTGCAGTACAGGAGACGTGGGTTTCATCCCTGGGTCAGGAAGATTTCCTGGAGGAGGAAATGGCAACCCACTGTAGTATTGTTGCCTGAAAAATCCCATGGACAGAGGAGCCTGATAGGCCATAGTCCACGGGGTCGCAAAGAATCAGACACGACTGAGTGAGCATGAGCATACAGCCTCCTTAGCCAATCCCACTAACGACTTAATATTGTAGCTATAATGGAGACATATATATATACACACATAATAAATATATCAATGCTCTGCTGGTCAAGGTTTTCTCCTTTAAAAATTATATTACAGAAATTAGATATTGAGAGCTAATTGTTCTTTATTTTTCTTTTTAAATTAAAAAAATGGAACACATGTCACTTGGCATTCCTTTGTGTCGAAATATTCTTGAATGACATGATTTTACTGGTGACTCTAATAGGACTGAACATTTACTTTACTTCTGCCTTGTTTGGAAAATTAAAAGACTGGGAAGAAGAGAAACATTGCTGGGGCAGGGGGGATGGATTGCTAAGATCATGACATGTTTTTCTCTGATTAAAATGTTCCCTATATTTTATTTCTAGGAGAATTAAAGTCCACATAAGTATGACGTAGGTATTACTTGCTAAATGCTCTGAATAACATTATGCTCCTTACCCTTTATGGAAATGTATTCCAAGATTCTATGTCTTCTTTGAAAGTACTGGAAGATTGAAAATGCATCTATTTGACAGAGCTGGAGACATTACTGTCTGCTTAAATAAGTTGTCTGCTGCTTAAATTTCCAGATGCAAGAAAAAAGTGTCCTCTGGCAGCCCAGACTGAGTACAAGAATGCAGGAGGAAAACATGATAAGATAGGGAAAAACATAGAGAGAATTTTTTTAACTCAGAAATAAGCTTGTAGACAGTGAGGAGCCTGTTTTACTCCAAAGAAGAATCTAAAATTTGAATTTACATGAGAAGTGTTGGAACATGATTCTCTACATTCTCGCCTTCTGATTGATGTCACTTTTAAAAGCTTAAGGCTTAAAATTAATTAAATTAAAAGCAAGCCAGAAAAAAAAAAAAGAGAGAGAGAGATCAAATGCTTCGATATTGCACATCTAAGGATGCTAATCTGTCGCATTATTTTCTGGAGAAGGTTAGTGGGAACAAAGCCCTTTGTTTCACTCCATTAGAAAACTCCACAACTGAAGGCTGATAAAATTTGAATTTTTATGTTTGGAAATTATTTTAAAATAATTCAGTTAGTGAAAGATAGTATTTTATATTGCCTCATTCGGTGCTTCCTAAAGCATATTTACCTTTGTTTTTATTTAAACCAAAGAAGTTATGAAACAATTTCAGACTTTCAGATATATGGAACCAAGAGTTACATATTATGGGAAAATATGTATATTTTTTATTTCTAAAGAAATCTGTCTTCTCAGTGGGTAAAGGACTGTACTGCTTCTTTTCTTAAATAAGGCTTCTTATGGTCAAGGACCCATAAATGAAATTATATAGTAATATTTTTAATACTTCCACAATTTAGTAGAACTTGATAACTATTTAGAGCATTAAATTCTATTTGGAGTTCTATTCTTTCAGAGTTAACAAGACACTATGATGTCATTCTAGGAATATAGTGTGATAGGATTCATACAATTAGGATAAATACGAAAGCCTGTCGAAATCCAAGTGTGAAGGATACGGTCACCATATTGAATAAGGACACGTTTGGTAACTGGAAGATTGTTTTTGATAATTGGAAGAAAACTTGTCTTCAGTCTAAGATCCTTTGAGGAAACATAGCTGATTTCTTTCCATTTCTCTTTCCTTCCTCCAGGCTTAAAGAACACTGGGATAAATAAGTTCATAAAACTCTGAATGACTGGAAGAGAGAGCTTGCTGGGGCACTCTACGAAATACTGAAACCGGTCTTTCTTTTCTATTTGTCAAGTCAGTGATTTTCAGAGCCCGTCCTTTTGTATTTATGTTTTCAATACTTGAGTGAGGTTTAGCAAGGTGCTTAAAGCTGGGGCTGGGATGGAATAATTCTTGAGAATTTAAGTATTTCGTACTCTATGCAGTGGAGATTCGCATCCGCACCCTTGTCTTCACAGAAAATCAGGGAGTTAGCGTATGATGTGTTAAGAACCACCCTTCACGGAGCAGAGTGCCCTTGCTTCCTGCCATGTCCTAAGGTTAAAAAAAAGAGGGAATGCCATGATTATTCACAGGACTGTTTTCCTGTGGGAGGTTGTGTTCTAGCTCACCTCAGCTCATTACTGGCTCATGGGCTGCTATTTTGGCTAAATGATGATGGAGGAGCAATATTAGGTGAGAGGCTAACAAAACATTCTTCAGGCTTTTCCACCATCCCTCTCCTTGCAGAGTCTTTGCCGTCAACAAAACCCAGTCAGGATAATGCCTCCCTTCCATCTCCTCCATCCATCCCCGTGAGTGCTTTTCGCAGATTCAGGTTCACCTGTAAAGGAGCTGTATTCACTATTCATGTTTCTGCACTTGCACTTTACAAGATGCTCTGCTCTTATTAAGCACCAGTCTATGAACTGTTCCACATATGTGCCTAGAGGTTTGTTCCTTTTCCTACTGCCCACTGGCAGCTGGCTTTGATTTAGTGGGGAGATATGGGTCCCGCCAACATTCCTAGCTCAAGTGGAGTCTTTGACCAGATGACAAAAATATTTCAACTTTGAAGGCACTTTGGCTGCATCGTTAGACCAGTTTGTAATTAGTTTATTGAAAGGTATGGAAATCATCATTTCTGAAAGTGGACTTAGAGTTATCTTGATAGGTAAGTGTTATTTATTGAGTCTTATCCCTTTAAAAGTAAAGGTGGATTTTTCAAGAGAAATACTTTGAGATTAATCCCAGCTGACTTCTGAGGTGTTATTTTTCTGAATAATAGAAGCATAGGTGTATTTACTTAAAAACTGTGTTTACAGCCCAGAAGATAAGGGAGTTATCTGCATATAGATGATAGAGTAGGAATCATTAGTTTATAGAAACCAATAACAAGCAACCATCATGCCTCGTGTTAATATGCAAACCTGGCCTTGAATATTCACTGGAAGGAGGGTTGCTGAAGCTGAAGCTCCAATACTTTGGCCACCTGATGTGAAGAAACCACTTATTGGAAAAGACCCTGATGCTGGGAAAGATGCTGGGAAAGAAGAAGAAGGGGGGTGGTAGAGGATGAGATGGTTAGATAGCACCAGTGACTTGACAGACATGAATCTGAGCAAACTCTGGGAGATAGTGGAGGACAGAGGAGCCTGGTGTGCTGCTGTCCACGGGGTCAAAAAGAATCAGACATGACTTAGCGACTGAACAACAACAAAGTCCAAAGTCCAAAGTCAATAGAAGAAGAGCATTTTTCTGTTCCACCAACCCTAGACTAGTTTGGAACTTTAATTTGGTAGCACCAGTCCAACCTATTACATACTGATAAGTTTAAAATATAGTTACAGACCTACATCTACAGCTGTGTCAACCCTTTATAACATTGTACCCAAGAATGATTTAATTAGTTTGTATGATCATTTCTCACTGCTAACAGATGAGCTGAGGGAACATAGGTGACAAAGAGAGAAGAAGGCTTTCAATATCAAATTATTGCACACAAAAGCATCTTTTTTCAGCATCACCTTGATTTATTTTCCTCGTCTTTTTTTTCCTCCAATGGAAAAATAATTTCATCAAAAAACAAATATTTCTGCCAAAGTGAAATAATTTCATGTTATAATGCTTTCTTTTAAAAAGTCAACGTTGAACTAGGACATGCTCTGATCACCTTCTCCTCATTTTGCTGACTACAATTTTTAAAAATCCACTGGCAGAAAAAAAGATATTTTCCTCAAATAGGATGATCATATTTTATTGCTGCTTTGTTTAGTAGATATTTTTCTCAATTGGGAAAAAAGTCTAGGTGAAAAAAATTACCTAACAAGAGAAGTAGTTTACATAGTCATAACATTTAAATTGCTGCCAAAAGGAAAAAATGTAAAAAAAAATTTAATGTAAAATATCACATAACTTCAAAAACCTTAACTCAGTTTTCTATCACTTAACATGTACTATAAGCCAACTTTCTAAATAGGATTACAGTCCTCTATTATAAGTCCCTAGTGGTACTATGGTATATTGATACATTTTAAAAAAAAAATGCTACTACAAAATTTTTCTTTTCATTTTGTTTCTGCCTATTGTGTACTTAAGCTATAGATAATTTTTGAATAAAAAGCCTACGGTAGATATAAATGCAATAGTTAACTGATCCTGTTTGCTGATGTCCTTTTCATGGTCCACGGAAGGTGGCGGCTTTTAGTCCAGCATCTTCTCCTGTTTCTTGCCTTCCTTTTTCTTCTTCTTAGATTCTGCTGTGATTAAAAGAGAGGAAAACGTATCACATTAGTAAGCTATGAGAGAGGGAGCCACTTTTCTTATAAATGGCCAGGAATGAAATGATTAAATGCATAGACAAAGTACATGTGTGTGTGTATGCACGTGCTTTTGCTAGAGAGAGTGCCTTATGAGAATAGGCAGGAGTAATACAGCTTCCTGTGTGAACACCTAAAAATGCCTGGCTTCATACTGGTTGCCCCATTCGATAAACAACATACTGTCTAGGGGTCTCACTTAGAAAACTGAAACACAGCCAGCCTCTCTGAGAGAATAAACAGGTCACTGCTAAATGGAGAGCTACCAACACTCTCCCAGACCCTCACTTCCCACATTCCCTTTCCATGGGACAGGTGATAAGCTTTTTTTCCTGTCATCATTTTCAATGTGCTTCTACTCCTGAGTTATCCTCTCCTGATGTGTCTTCTGTTTATACATTTGGCCATCTAGTCACATTTGAAGGACCACCTCTGAATCTACCAAACATGGAGCTTTGACTCTACAAAGACTCCTAGCCTTGATGAAGCAAGTAAGATGTACCAACCTGGGCTAAACCAGGTAAGTAAAACTATTAGGATTTAAACCAAAAGACTTCATCCTTTTCCATTCAGTCATCTGTCATTTCCATTTTCCTAAGCCTAGGAGAAAACAGTATGGAATAGGATATGTCAGCTTTGGCTCCAGAGATGAGAATGGTCAGCATCACCGGGCTAGTGAGTGAAAGGATATTGCTAAGTGTTTTTCCGATATTAAATACTTTCCCCACTCAGTCCACATAGTGGCAGAAATGTATGGGTTAGGGGCTAGAGCCAGACTGCTGGAGTTTAAATTCTATCACTAAGTTAATATGAGACTCTGAGAAATTTGTATATCTGTGAATCAGATTCTTCACTTGTGAATGGGTATATGAATAGTACCACTTCGTCGGGTTCATATCCAAATTCGATGAGTTGTATCAGATCCGCTGAGAACAGAACATGGGACAATAACGTGGCAATAAAGTTTAGCAGTTATTATTAGTGTGATAATAGACTAAGAACAAGGGGGTGATTTCTCTATACGATTAATATTCTTTGTCATCACCAAGACATTTGCACTGAGCAGGTCATTCAATGTGCTGAGCAACAGAGGAATATCAGGACAAAAACAGTGGCCAGTAGGGACTTGTTCATGGGATCACAGGACATGTGCCCAAGAGGGTCAGAGGTTTATGATGAGAGGGGACACCCCAACCACAAATGGTGTACAAAACTCAGCTTATACGTAAGCAGAGCTTGAACTTTTTCCATTGTTATCCTTACCATCTCTTCAGATTAGTTCTGAAGTCCATTATATATTAGGCCTAGCAGTATTTCTGTACAAAGTAATTGTCCTAAACTTCCTTTATTCAAGCTTCAAGGGTGCAACACAGGCAATTGGGTCAGGAGTTGTGAAAATGTTGCTGAACTGCTGCTCAAGAGTATTCATTTTATTCACAAATATCCTCCTCAGAATTTTCTCCTCTCCATACTGAAGTAACACTCTTTTACTGTCTCTGTTTCTATCTGTCATTTGAAATGTCTCCTTTTGACCTCTTATAGGTGAGATGACCAGAATTTCCAAGTTTAAAGGTACCTCTAAGGTCAAATAAGGTTTTCTGTTCAGTTTCTGAACAAATAATATCTGAACATTTAATCATCCCCAGTCTTTGGTTGGCATTTGTATATTAAGACGGTATCCTCAGGGAGTAATCTAGGATGACAGCTGAAATATAACTCTGATTTCCCTCGTCTCATTTTCTCCAAATCCCTTACTGGGGAAGCCTCAGTAATTTACAATCCTCTAGCCTCCAGGAAAGGATGTTTGGGGCAATAGCTCGCATGTCTTGGCTATCATGTCCCTATTTCAATATGTAAGTAAATGAATCCCACACTGATCAGGTGTTGGTAAAATTTTATTTCATAAAGCTTAAAGTTATTTTGAATATTGGAAACTATTTGATCTAAGTAATGTAGGCAACATTTTGGGAACTTGAATATCTCCTCAGTTGTCCTTGGTAAAAGCAAGAGCACCTCTCTCTGTTACCTAAGCCTGACATTTACTTTATATTCATCAATGAACAACCATTATTAGCTGTTAATACCATTAAATTGGTATTTAACAACAATTAAAAACCAGGAAACAAACCAATTGCCCATACAATCTGCACAATGTCAATCAATATTTTTAATGCAACTGACAAATAAGTCACCATGGCATTCCTTTGACACACTACACATCTTAAGTCCACTCTGGGTTCAATCTAAATAGATAAAATGAGGAGTCTTCAGTAAAAGGTAGTGGAAAGAAGAATTTGTATTTGTCTATAGTCAATTTGGTGACTTCCCTGCTGGCTCAGATGGTAAAGCGTCTGCCTACAATGCAGGAGACCCGGGTTTGACCCCCGAGTCAGGAAGATCTCCTGAAGAAGGAAACGGCAACCCACTCCAGTATTCTCACCTGGAAAGTCCCATGGACAGAGGAGCCTCTTAGGCTGCAATCCATGGAGTCGAAAAGAGTGGGACACGACTGAGCGACTTCACTTTCACTTTCATAGTCAATTTGATTTCTCACACTGTGACCTTTATGTGTATTTAGTGAGCTTTGTCATTACTTATCTCTATGGCCTCAAAAACTGATGAACATCCTCTCAAGCTTTACCCTGTCTGTGCTGTGGTTTTAGTCTTATCCAACTCTTTGCGAACCTAGGGACCATAGCCCACCAGGCTTCTCTGTCCATGCAAGATTCTCAGGCAAGAATACTGGAGTGGGTCACCATTCCCTCCTCCAGGACATCTTCCCAACCCAGGGATCCAACCCATGTCCCTTAAGTTTCCTGCGAGGGCAGGCAGGATCTCTACCACTAGGGCCACCTGGTAAGCCCCAGAGATCATGGGTATGTGGCAGCTATTTTTATTGCTTCATCCCTGTTTCTCTTGCTACCGTCACAGATGCATGTGACGTAAAAGACAGTAAACCAGTACGGAGGAAAAGTACATCTGTGGTAGATTTAGCCTGAGGAGGGAGAGAGTTTCTCCTCTCGGGGTTATTTCATTCTTTTAAAAAGTATTATTTTTCCAGTTTTAAAAGCAATACCTATTTATATAAAAATAAAGAAACATATGGTTAAAAAAAATTACCCATGGTTTCATAATATAGAGATAACACTTTCAGCAACCAGTTCTATTTATGTTTCCTTTCTACAAATATATGTAATATACTTTAAGAACATAATGACAGTTTATAGAACATATTATACTCAAAATTCTGTTATATTAGTTTCCATGCCATTGCATATACTTTGAAACATGACCAAGTAGCATTCTTTTAAGACATCTCTGCCTATTTTTCTTCTTTTGTTGGTCAGTCGGCGTGTTCCCACATGTCCCCACTTTTTGTTATTATAAAGAATGAGGCAATGTGTATTTTGCAGACAAATCACTGTATGTTTAAACTTTGCCCTAGTGTACATTATTAACAGAGGATTCACTGGATCAAAGAACAGAGTATTTTTAAAGCTCTAGGTATGTACTGGCATATTTCCTTCTTGAAAGGAAGTACAAATTTACATTTTTATCAACAACTTACATAAGGCTATCACAGGGATTCTCTAGTGCTCCAGTTATTACGACTCCATCTGCCAATACAGGGAACACAGGTTTGATCCCTGGTTAGTGAAGATTCCACATGCCATTGGGCACCTAAGCCCCTGCTCCACAACTACTGAACCTCCATGCCTGAAGCCCACGCTCTGCAACAAGCCACCGCAATGAGAAGCCATACACTGCAACAAAGAGTAGCCCCCACTGGCTGCAACTAGAGAAAGTCTGCTCAGAGCAATGAAGACCAGGCCCAGCAACAAATAAATAAATAAATGCAAAATTTAAAAAAGAATCGATCGCAGCAAAAGGCAAATCATCAAACAAGATGCATCATCTCGTTTTCACCCATCCACCGGTCCTTTTAGGAATAGGATTGCCATATGGTTGGTACAAGTAAACACCCACTCCCATTTCCATTATTAGGGACACCTAGAAGAAATAAGATTTTAAGTGGGAATTGAAAGAAAGACATCACAGATTTTTTTCTGAAGACTTTGAGAGGAGATGTCATTCTAAGAAGCAGAAGAGTTGAAAATTCTGGAATAAAGTAATCTATTTTCTTAGCAAAATGTCTTGATTTGATTTGTTTTTTTTCAGATGACCTATGGCATATATAGAAAATGAAAGAAAATTAAGAGATGAAATGATTTGAGAGGGGCTTGGATTTTAACTGGGTCAACATCTCTTTGCTACTATTTCAAATAAAATGGCTTTGGGTCATCACACTGATGGGAGGAACTGTTATAGAATAGGAAAATATGTTTACCTTCTAAAGAGGTAGAATTCCTATAAGAGGAAGCTATGAACTCTCAGAAACGGACACCAAAGCTTTAGAAGTCAAGAATGACCACGGACAGGGACAGTGGGTGGTGTGTCACAGAGAGTCCTAAATATAACCTGCGGAGATTCATTCAATAAATCATGAAAACTGAGTGAAGGAAAAGGATCAAGTTACTGTCAAACAATAATATCACCATGTAAATAAGCCCCAAAGTCTGGATACAACCAACACCTTCATGCTTCATGAACCTATTTGAAGGAACTCACCTGTGCTTAAGAATCAGCTGCCTAGTCACCTGGAAATCTCTAATTCCTTCCCAGCTGTGTTTCTGAACTGATAACAAGGCTTGCTGAATTGTAAATGTACAGCTCGGTGATCCACCAGGGATCTAGGTACTAGCTGTCTCGGTTTCTCGCCATGGCACCATTCATTGAATTCCCCAATATTTCAGGGAATAAATGGGGAAGTGTCTATCAAGTGGCATAATGCAGGAAGAAATTTCTGTATATTTAATAATCAAAAGTATCATCTCTTAGTTTTTTATTCTGATTATTCTCAGATATGGTTCAGTCCAACATCTGTGTAATAATTTGCTTCCTCTTCAATTTCTTATTTTGTAATGTCATGCCATTTTTTCTTTTACGGACTTGATACATTTATAATACTTCTAGAATTATATATGGAATATATGCATGCACGCATGCTAACTAGCTTCAGTTGTGTCCAACTCTTTGAGACCCTAATGAGATGCTCCAGGGAAGAACACTGCAGTGGATTGTCATGCCCTCCTTCAGGGATCTTCCCAAACCAGGAATTGAACCTCTGCTTCTCTTGACTACTCCTGCATTGGCGGACAGGCAGATTCTTTACCACTAGCACCACCTAGAAAGCCAATATGCAATATATACATCCCACTATATATACCCACCTTCATAGGGCTGCTCCTCAGTGATGTACTCATGCTAATATCTGCCCTTTCCCTCACTGCCCACCTTCCTTTTGCTCATCAAGTCTATTTCATAACAACACCAACCACTCTCCTCTCTACCACCTGCCCTTCTACACAAGTTTACTTTTGACATCAAGTACAGTACATTAAAAATAGTATAATTCTGTGTCAAAATGCAGACTAAACGTGTCTGGACCCTTTGAGCAACCTCTGTTTGCCCGCATTCTCTTACAGGTGACTCAACACTTAACTGTGTTGCCTCAAAATAGCAAGTTCAGCTATGAAAGCATGGTGAGTAATGTAGACTTAACAGAGGGTTTAGTGGAGATGAGGAAATTATTTCATCAACTACCCAGAGCAAGTTTGGTAAATGTCCCTAAGCAGGTCAGCTATTTTCCAAAGCAACTCCCCGTGGATCAGTAGATGAAGCTCTTCTCCCTTCACCCAGAAACTCCTCTTTTCAGCCCCCTTTCCCTCTTATCTCTCTGTTTCTTCCTCTTTGAAGGGAAAAGCTGAGACCACTACTGGCTTCTCCAACCCATCAAGAAAGGAATCCTCTCCAGGATGTGCTTTCTTTGTAGGGTAGAAGCAAGTGTGTTGGGGTCACTCCTAGATCTGACCTTTGCACATGGGTGTACCAGGGAGAGAGTCACCAAGTCAAACCCCTCTCTTAACTCAGCTCATTCATATTGTCCTTATGTATCATTCACACCTATTCATGTGTCTGGAAATGTAAAAAAAAACCACTGGGAATGTTTGTGGACTTTTCCTCTGAGAGTCACGAGAGAGAACAATAATGAAGAAAGGAATCAAGAGATATTTCATCTGTATGTCCTTTAATCCAGGGTTTTCTCACTTGTATACAGTTACAGAAGGAAAACAAAAAGCTGTGTGTGTTGTGGGTGTGTATATTTGTATTCATATTCAGCTGCTACATTGTTCTTTTCACCTTTGGCCAAAAATGTTTTTAAGTACTGAAGAAAAGTCAAGAGAGGCAAATACAGCTAGAGCAAATAAAACTTGGCAAAGAATATGTAGGTAGCTTTGAGAATGTTGGGATAATTGTGCACATATATTTGTGGACTCAATAGCACCCAGTTCTGACACCTGTGTTAGAGACTTGGTGTGTGCCTCTGTGTGTGTGTGTGTGTGTGTGTGTGTGTGTGTGCGCCTGTGTGTGTGTGCCTGTGTGCGCCTGTGTGTGTGTGTGTGTGTGTGTGTTTGGCAGTCACGAGATGCTGTCATTCCTGGCGACCCTGCCGGCCCTATCTCCATTCCCTAGCTACCTTGAAGCACTCTGTAAGTCAGCTAGAATAGAGGATATACTGAAATCCACACGTCTCTGTTTCTCTAACACACAGACACACACACAGAAAGACACACACAACCACAGATGGTGGAATGAATGTCTAGGCTTCTTGTATTCAGCAAAGCATCTGCTCCTTCCTCAGTCCACAGGCCCCTCTCAGTACCTTACACTTCTTGACAGTGACCTCTCAACACAGAGTAACTGACCTCTTCTACGTCTAAAAAGCAGAAAGCATACTTCTTTCTAATATGATATTTAAATGTTTAAAACCTTATTTCTGCAATAATGAGGGCATAGGTAGAAATTTTACATTATAAAATATTATAAATTATATGGTAGCCTAAGTCAGAAATGAAACTTATTTTTATAAACAATAAGTAGTTCCCACTAAGTACATCATTATCTTTCTATTATCATATCTAATGTTTAATATTAAATGACTGGTGCTATTGGAAACTCAAAGTATGATTTATGGAAAAGGGGAAAAGCTTGAACTCTAGAATATTTAAAAACTCAGTAAGTACAGCTCCATGAATCATTTTTAATTCACTCTTATATTTTTTTGGTTCCTATATATATATGTATATGTATGCATTATATATACATTATAAATATATATACATACACTATATATATATGCATGCATGCTGCTGCTGCTGCTGCTAAGTCGCTTCAGTCATGACCGACTCTGTGCGACCCCATAGACGGTAGCCCACCAGGCTCCCCCGTCCCTGGGATTCTCCAGGCAAGAACACCGGAGTGGGTTGCCATTTCCTTCTCCAATGCATGAAAGTGAAAAGTGAAAGTGAAGTCGCTCAGTCGTGTCCGACTCTTAGTGACCCCATGGACTATAGCCTACCAGGCTCCTCCGCCCATGGGATTTTCAAGGTAAGAGTACTGGAGTGGGGTACCATTGCCTTCTCCAATATATATGCATACACACACACACACACACACACACATATATGTATGTATGTATTAGAATCAGTTGTGATGGGCTGAATTATGTCTCCCTCAAAAATTCCTACTGAATTCCTAACCCCTCAGAGTGTGAACATACTTGGAGACAAAGTTGTTAACAGAGGTAAATAGGTTAAAATGAGGTCATTAGAGTGGGCCCTACCCCAGTCTGAGTGGTGTCCTTATAGTTAAGAGGAAATTTGGACACAGACAACCCCAGGAAGCGGAGAGCGATCTATGAGCAGAGCAAAGCAGTCTGGAACAGACTGAGAGGGAATCAATCCTGCTAAAACATTGTGAAAAAATTAATTTCTGCTGTTTAAGCCACCCAGTCTGTGGTACTTTGTTATAGCAGTGAGAGTAAATGGATGAATCTGTGAACTAGATTACACTAGCTGTCCTTTTTGTATATCCTTCAGATAACCCTCATTGGTTGCAGAGGTGCAAAATATACCTGAGTTTATTGTTATTTTTTAAAATGTCCCCCAGATTTTAATTAACATCATTTGAATGTGTGACTTTGGGACAGTACACTGTGGGACTGTATGCGCATGTGTGGTTTCACAGCTGCTCCAGGCATTAATCCATCACCGGTCTCCATGCCTTCCTCCAGATTTAGAGCAGGTGAGCTATGTTTCAACAACACTCAGTTCCACCCTGCCTCCACGCACCCAATGCTCTGTCTACAGCAGCAGCAAGTAGGTCTGAAGAGGCCCCCTTCAACTTCTCTACATGTTTTTAAACAGCAGTCTTCATAGCAGCTTTATTTATTACTCTGGTGCATGTCAGCAAAGGTCTGAAAATAAAGCTTTTCATTTTCTGTAGAATGAAAATCATCCCTGGAATTATTTTCACCTTGCAAGAGTGAGCACCAAGAATGTGTGAGCCTGTGGTAAACAGCTCTGGGCCTTGCCCTCTGTGTGCCCCAGCAGCAGGACACTGGGAAAATGTTTACCTGCTTCTTGCTCTTTGGATTTCTGATGAGTTCTTCTATAAATACTCCATTTTCCTCTAGAAAAAAATCTTTCTTTTCCCCTTCCTCTGAGTGGAGCAACAGCCAGCCTGCTTTGATTGCCCTGTAGGTTGCTGAAGGCTGTGCAACGCGGCAGAGCTGGCTGGAGTCACCGGGAACGTACAGAGCGTCTCTACAGCAGCACTTGCTACCAAGGCACTGGTGCCTTGGATCCTGGGGAAGCACCAGTATCTCAGAGTGGAGAGAAGGTAGCCCCAAATCCAGCCCTGGGTGGAGCCTGGAAGGCCACCGAGTGTAATGGGGCACCTGGCACTGCTGTGTCTTACTCTGGAGGAGGTCAGCCCCTTTACAGGACCCCCGTTTGAGAAAAGTTGCACTGAAAGTTACCATGTGCTCCCATGCGGTTATTATACAAAGAAAAGATGAGTCAGAAGTATCTAATGCAGCTCAATCGTAAATGACCCCAAACATACTTATACTAATGTTTTGGAGTTCAGTTCAGTCACTCAGTCGTGTAGCACACCAGGCCTCCCTGTCCATCACCAACTCCCGGAGTTCACTCAAACTCATGTCCATCGAGTCGGTGATGCCATCCAACCATCTCATGCTCTGTTGTCCCCTTCTCCTGCCTTCAACTTTTCCCAGCATCAGGGTCTTTTCAAATGAGTCAGTTCTTCTCATCAGGTGGCCAAAGTATTGGAGTTTCAGCTTTAGCATCAGTCCTTCCAATGAACACCCAGGACTGATCTCCTTTAGAATGGACTGGTTGGATCTCCTTGCAGTCCAAGGGACTCTCAAGAGTCTTCTCCAACACCACAGTTCAAAAGCATCAATTCTTCAGCGTTCAGGTTTCTTCACAGTCCAACTCTCACATCCATACATGAACACAGGAAAAACCATACCCTTGACTAGAGGGACCTTTGTTGGCAAAGTTATGTCTCTGATTTTTAATATGCTGTCTAGGTTGGTCATAAATTTCCTTCCAAGAAGCAAGCATCTTTTAATTTCATGGCTTCAGTCACCATCTGCAGTGATTTTGGAGCCCCCAAAATACAGTATGTCACTGTTTCCACTGTTTCTCCATTTATTTGCCATGAAGTGATGGGACCAGATGCCATGATCTTAGTTTTCTGAAAGCTGAGTTTTAAGCCAACTTTTTCACTTTCCTCTTTCACTTTCATCAAGAGGCTCTTTAGTTCTTTTTCGCTTTCTGCCATAAGGGTGGACAAAAGCCTAAACTATTCATTTATTTTAGAATACCTAAAGAGATCCCATAGGAAGCAATTTAGGAAGAATTGGTATAACAGAGAAGAACTCTGGACACAGACTCTCTTGATTTCAAGCCTGGCCCCTCACTGGCTAGTGACCTTGTGCAAGTTGCAACCTTAGTGTCCTGATTTGTCAAATGCAAACCAAACTCCTTGGGGCTGCTGTGGGGACCAAGTGAGGCAGTGCGTGCTAAGTGCTCAGTATAATGCTTTTCCAGGTTTCCCCGGTGGCTCAGTGGGTAAAAAATCTGCCTGCAAAGCAGGAGACATAAGAGATGTGGGTTCAATCCCTGGGTTGGGAAGATCCCTTGGAGGAGGACATGGCAACCCACCCCAGTATTCGTGCCTGGAGAATTCCATGGACAGAGGAGCCTGGTGGGCTATAGTCCATAGGGTCACAAAGAGTCGGACATAACTGCAGGGACTGAGTGCACATATGCATAGTGCCTTTCCCATCGTATCAGTAAACAGCAGCTACTTTTGTTATGCTCTGGAAATGCTGATGAGAATAGCTGCAACCTAAAACATGAAGCCAAAATTCTCAATCCAGAAGTTAGAAAGGAAAAATGCAGAAGCTTCAGGGGGAAATAAAAAGAAGGTCCCTCAACCCAGTATCTAATTAGTGCAAACATTGTTCTATTATGCAGCCTTCCTTGATACTAATTATTATATAGCTGTTTTACGTGTACGCAGCTAATGAGCCTCTGAACATGGAATTTACCAAGGGAGATGAAAGCAGATAAACAGCATGAAGTGAACCCTACAAATATTTATAGCTGCTAGACTTCACAGCTGTCCTGGCAATTAGAAGCAAAAATTCTTTAATAAGGATGGGAGTAAAATACCCAGGTGACTCTTCTTCCAAGTGAATGTCCTATGCTTTAACCGTGATTTCTCTGTACATTTTTGTTGCAGCTAATGAATGAACAGTGTGCTCTAGTGAGCCAGACCAGGATAGTTTATTTACTTGGACACATCATTCAGGGAAGTCTCTCGTAGCTCAGTTAGTAAAGAATCTGCCTGCAGTGCAGGAGACCCAGTTTCGATCCCTGGGTCGGGAAGATCCCCTGGAGAAAGAAATGTCAACCCATTCTGGTATTCTTGCCTGGAAAATCCCTGGACATAGACAAGATGTCCCATCTTGGACAATGGGGTCACAAGAGTTGGATATGACTTAGCGACTAAACCACCACCACCATTCATTCATTGAGTCGGTACTATTTGTTGAGCTCCTCTCAGGGACTAGGGACCTGAGTTGTAGTAACTTGCATAGGTGAATGGGTTGTGGCTCCTGACCTCCAGAGCTTCAGTGTGGGGCAAGGCAGACATGTACTCCCTGCAGAGGCAGTGATGAATGTCTTATCACAGGAGTCAGCCCTTAGAGATAAGGCAGTCACTGCAGGCTTGGGCAGGGAAGTCTGGCAAGTTCTCATAGGAATCTCCTTTCTAATCCTCAACAAAAACAAGCTCTTTTTGGCCTCAGGACTCTGAACTTCCCCTTGTTTTATTTAGAACAGTAGTATGGCTTTGTTTTCTTGGGCTCAAAAATCACTGCAGATGGTGCCTGCAGCCATGAAATTAAAAGATGCTTTCTCCTTGGAAGAAAAGCTATGACAAACCTAGACAGTATATTAAAAAGCAGAAATATTACTTTTCAGACAAAGGTCCATATAGTCAAAGCTATGGTTTTTACAATAATGCATGAATGTGAGAGTTGGACCATAAAGAAGGCTGAGCACTGTAGAATTGATGCTTTTGAATTGTGGTATTAGAGAAGACTCTTGAGAGTCCCTTGGACTGCAAGGAGATCAAACCAGTCAATCCTATAGGAAATAAATCCTGAATATTCATTGGAAGGAATAATGCTGAAGCTGAAACTCCAATACTTTGGCCACCTGATGGGAAGAACTGACTCACTGGAAAAGACGCTGATGCTGGGAAAGATTGAAAGCAGGAGGAAAAGGGGGTGACAGAGGATGAGATGGTTGGATGGCATCATCGACTCAATGGACATAAGTTTGCACAAGCTCTGGGAGATGGAGAAGGACAGGGTAGCCTGGCGTGCTGCACTCCATGAGTTCACTAAGAGCTGGACACGACTGAGCGATTGAACAATAAAACATTGTGGCCAGCTGCTATTTATCTTCAAGTCCAAGTTCAAAAGTGACCTCTCAAAGGTGCTCTCCCCAGTTACACTGTCTTAGCCCACTTCCCTCTTGGACACTCTAACATTTGGCTCTTCAGTTAAGACCACTTTCTTCAATAGGTAGTTCTCATTTTAATTACTAGTTGTTTAGTTTGGTCACTATTATCTACCCACTATCACCACTAGAACACAGAAATAAGAGGGAAGGAAGCATTTAGTATCAGCAGCACCTAACGTACAATCTGCAAGCTCTGAACAGATTTTATAAATAAATGAATACATTGGAAACTATGTCAAAGGACAGCATGCTTCTCTCAGAGCACTTGGACCTCCCTGCAGCACACTGGGGTTTATCCTCCTTCTCCTACTGCACTACTGGTCCACAGAGGTCATGGTATCCCTGGTGCTGATCGAACCTACAGCACCCACTCCATAAATGTTTGCTGAATAAACAAGCTGGGTTTTACAGAATGAAATGTATAAAGCATAGGAGAAGGGAAACAGGTCAAAAGTTTCTAGAGTAACAGGTATAGAGAAATGGACATATAACAAATCATGGCCGATGAATCCATCTGTGGGAGTTTGGTGTGGCTGGGGCGGAATCTATGAGCAATGCCTGGAGCAAGGATCCAGGAAGAGCCAAACTGGATGATGCATGAGCAGCAAGTCCTGCTAAGGAGCCAGGATCTGATTCTGTGCTCAGAGAAGTGATGCTCAAAGAGGGATTTTAGGAAGAATAAGTAGGTCTGAAATTCATTGCTTTTCTTAGGTAAGAAATTGAGAGGCCTATATGGAATAGATACAGGGGTAGGAGGTATATGTAATGCAGGAAATCTAGAGTCAGGCTGCCTTATATTTAAGTCCTGGCTCCTCCGCCTATTATCTGTATCACCTTATACTAGGCATTTAAGTTTTCTAAGCCATAGTTGGGGCTTCCCTGGTGGCTCAGAGGTTAAAGCATCTGCCTGGAATGTGGGAGACCCGGGTTCGATCCCTGGGTCGGGCAGATTCCCTGGAGAAAGAAATGGCAACCCACTCTAGTACTCTTGTCTGGAGAACCCCATGGAGGGAGGAGCCTGGTAGGCTACAGTCCATGGGGTTGCAAAGAGTCGGACACAACTGAGCGACTTCACACCAAGCCATAGTTACCATATATGTAAAACTGGGGATGATCACAGTAACTATTTCACAGAGATCTTGTGAATATTCAATGACAATGTATGAGCATTTACCCAACTATAATAAAAACCTATCAGGCTCTCAGGCTTCCCTGGTAGCTCAGCTGGTAAAGAACCTGCCTGTAATGCAGGAGACCCAGTTTAGTTTCTGGGTTGGGAAGATCTCCTAGAGAAGTGATAAAAAATTCACTCCAGTATTCTTACCTAGAGAATCCAATGGACAGAGGAGCCTGGTGGGCTATAGTCCACAGGGTCACAAAGAGTCAGACACGACTGAAGCAACTTAGCACGCACACACCAGGCTCTCACAAAATATTAACTCTAGTCACTATTGGTGTAAATCACCATAATTCTTTTACCTGGAAAAGTGCTGAGGGAAACACCCACCTCAAGAAATCCATTTGGAAGGAAGGAAACGTTCTACAGATTACTGCACATTTATCAAAGATTTTTACATAAATTACTTTTATCTATGCAACGTGCTATGAGATAATCATTGTAGATTTTAGCTTCCAGAAGACAAAACAGATATTCCAATAAAAGGGGGCAGATTTAGATTTTCTCTCTTCAAGAACAGTATCATGGGAAATAAAATAGACATTCAAAGATTGCCACAAGCAGAATGAAAAAGAAATGAAAACCCTGAGGCCAAACTGAGTAAGACTGTTTCTCCCCGATCAAAAAGAACAAATTCCCAGGAGTTCTTTCTGGTCACATGCAAGGGCAGCAGCCATCGACCCCCAGGGGTCTCAGAGCAGAGGAAGCCCCTCCCAGACTGGCCGGCACTGGGATTCTGTACGCTCACCTCTCTGAACACGTTCAAAGTCTCTCAGCCTAGCAAAGCTCACAGAGTATCTCCATGCTCATTCCCAAGGGACATCAGAGCCCAGAAAATAGAAAGAAACATTGGGGAGTGTCTTTTATCTTTAAAAGAACTAACCAAAGAATCTATTTAGCGGGAGAGAATTGAGAATGTGGGAAATATCACTTTACTGACCCCCTTTCCCATTTAATGATCAAATGCCAAATGCTGTGCCCTGCACACTGCCGAGTCTCGCACTTAAATGGCTGCCGTGCTTTTGATCTTTAAAGATGAATCATCAAAGCTGAGAAGCCTAGCAAATCATCCAAAAAGAGAGAGCAGCAACGTAGCAAAGCTTTCAGAAATAGCTGGGGGAGAAATAAAAGGAATCAGGGTTAGCGAGAGCAGGGAAACTAGACAAGGACTTGGCACCAGCAGAGCGCACATTGGTGGACAGGATGGCAGGAGGGATTAGCCTTGTTGTCTGGACCACGTGTGACACAGCCATCCATCCGTGTGCTCCTCACCCTGCCTCTCCGGGAAACCATTTGTCAATGCCCTCTGTCACACAAACTCAGAAGCAGACACATGCCAAGCTGGCCTGTCGGAATCGAAAGGAGTTCCACAATACTTTCCAGTATTTATGTATCTTGTTCATAAAGCAACGAATGATTTCTATGTCAAGGAAAACTCAAGATTCTAGAATGATCCAACATGATCATCGTGCTATATCATTTGTGGCGCCTAGGAGGATCTCAGCTCATCTAGGTGCCTCCCACACAAGTCCCCTCCTCGGCCTCATCTCTGACTCTGTACTCAGGTGATAGCTACCAGCAGCCTGCTCCCCTGGGCTGCACCTGCGTTCACAGACAGGCCAGCCTGGAGGACCCCAGCTCCCCCACAGATAGGCCATCCTGCCAGCCTCACTCAGCAGGACCACCTTCTAAGTCTACGGTGAGTCCATCCTCCAAGGAGACCATGGAGAAACACTCACTGCCCTCTGAAGGGTTCTCTGCTCTGACCTTTGATATAGCACTGTCAACCCTTACTGGCCACGTTTCCAACTTTCTGCCCTTGCTCAACAGCTCAAATATTCCTGTACATTATTTTCAAACTGAAAAGACCAAAATGACTCAACAAAGAATGACTGGTGGTTCCAATAAGGAAACACCTCTCTCTATAGTTGCTTCCCTGATAGCTCAGTTGGTAAAGAATCCGCCTGCAATGCAGGAGATCCCAGTTTGATTCCTGGGTGGGGAAGTTCTGCTGGAGAAGCAGTAGGTTACCCATTCCAGTATTCTTGGGCTTCCCCTGTGGCTCAGCTTGTAAAGAATCCGCCTGTAATGTGGGAAACCTGGCTTCAATCCCTGGGTTGGGAAGATCCCCTGGAGAAGGGAAAGGCTACCCACTCCAGTATTCTGGCCTGGAGAATTCCAGGGGGTCGTAAAGAGTCAGACATGATTGAGGGACTTTCACGTTCTTTCTTTCTCTCTATAGTTCGGTATTCAACTGGTCTAGTATGATTTTCTCCAAGAAATGTCATCAGTGCCTCTTCTAGCCCAATAGGCGAGAAGGGTAGGTCTAATGATATACTCCAACACATACTCCCTGGAGGATCCACTCACTGAATACCAATTCAAATCCTTTTCAGCTTCTCCTTTGTATTTATAAGCAAAGTTTAAAAAGTTTTAGACATTTCCCAGACCCTCTTGCAGCAGAATTTTATATGTGACCTAGTTTCCACCATGCAGGCACTCTTAAATGAGTCTTAGAGCAGAACAAGCAGAAAATGAGGCCAAATTTGGGGAGATTGGACACTGTGGCAAGAAGGGAGGTAGAAGTGTTTGGCTTTGGGGGTACAGGGAAGGTGAAGCTTCCAGTGTCCAGCTCTTAGTATTGTATGTGTCAAGCAGTGGGTACTTTCAGCAAGAGGGTCTCTGTTCTATCAGTCACGTATGGTGTGATTAGACATTTCTCCTGGATCTGATGTCTTCTCAGTAATATTGTTGAATCCAAGTCAAATCCTCTGGCCCTTCCGGAGAGTCTGTGAGCTATATAAAACTCTTCAATCAACCCCTTTCTGCTTCACTAGCAAGAATAGATCTTGCTGCAGCTAAAATCTCTTCAACAGACACAGGATTTTCTTAATTAAAATTTTTAATTAATACTCTGAATCTCTTTTCCGAAGAAATTAAAATCTTAAGTGTCCAACACAATGACTCACCAATTTCTCCCTGCCAGATTCTGGCAGCAATTAAAGCAAATTCCAGATATAATCTCTCAGTCAGTCAATGACCCTCCCCAGAGCAATCCGTCCTTACCCCAGTAAAGCTACATTTCAATTCTATATCTTCCAATTCTTAAGTCTGTATAGGATATAAATATCCTCCCTTCTTCTGGGTATATAATTCAGAAGTGAATGACTAAAAGCTCTTTTCAGATTAAGTGAGATTCCAACACAAGAGAACCTTCAGATAAGGATCTAAAGGTTTCACTGAAACTGCAAACCAAGGCTAGAGTGTAGCGCTTGTACAATATTGCCACAGCAGTAAGAAGAACCACTTCTTTACCTCAAAAGCTAACGCTGTGAGAATGAAGCGCTATGAATTTTAAGACAATTTTTAACCAAATCAAGTGAGATATTTAATAATTTGCCAAAATTTAGATGGCAATTCTAGCTATTAAACACCTCCTCTCCCCAGGCAAGTCTTTCAGTCTTTTAACCTCATTAATAATCAAGTCACAACAATTATCCCACAAGGAGGATGTTCTCCCATCTTTCCTCAATTTAATGCTGGGTCATCACAGACTTACAAACATCTTAATATTCCATTCTAAAATTTAAAGAGCATGTTTTTCACACTGAGAATCGTGCAGTTTGCATATTAATCCACTACCATTTCTCAAAACAAGAAGCCAGTAACCAAGCAAAAGAGTTTTACAAAATAAGCAGGAAAAAAAAAAAAATCCCAGAACTTGATGTTTTGTTTCATGAGAAGGATAATGTTGGGGGAAAGAAGGTATATTCTGGCTATGAGGTCAGTGACTGGGTTAAAAGACAGACGATGTCAAAAGAGAACAAAGCCTGGAATGATTCTGCTACTAAATAATAGGAGGACTTGGATGAATCACTGATTTCCTTTGTCCTCATTTGTTACATGAGGGCCCCATCAATCACAGGCAAGTTCCTTAGAAGCTCTACCATGTAATGAGTCTAGGAATCGGGATTTATCTAATGCTGCCAGAGTTTCAGGGTGAAGGAAATGGCAACCTACTCCAATATTCTTACCTGGAGAATCCTATGGACAGAGGAGCCTGGAGGCTGCTGTCCATGGGGTCGCACAGAGTCGGACAAGACCGGAGCGACTTAGTATGCATGAATGCATTGGAGAAGGAAATGGCAGCCCACTCCAGTGTTCTTGCCTGGAGAATCCCAGGGATGGGGGAGCCTGGTGGGCTGCCGTCTATGGGGTCGCACAGAGTCGGACATGACTGAAGCGGCTTAGCAGCAGCAGCAGCAGCAGCCAGAGTTTCATGAGTTTATAATACTTAGGGGCATGCATGTGTGAGCATGTGTGCTCGGCCATGCATGTGTGTGTGCATGTGTGCTCAGCCATGTCTGACTCTGCGACTCCACAGACCATAGCTTGCCAGGCTCCTCTGTCCATGGGATTTTCCAGGCAAGAATACTGGAGTGGGTTGCCATCCCTTCTCCAGGACCTAGGGGCAACACAGAACAACTGAAAAGGCAGTGAGTCTTCCGAGTCAGCAAACTTTACATTTGAATCCTGGTTTCAAAACTTACAAGCTGTGAAACCTCAGGCAAGTTGCTTAAACTCTTTGAACCCTGTGTTTTCTCATATAAAAGTAAGATAAATAAAATGCACTACAAAGTGTTGTTTGATGCTTGAATTAAATGATGAGGAGTACCTATGACAGTGCTTGAGTCAAAGTTAATGGGTCCTCTACCTCCCTCTGTCTTTTTGTGTTTTATAAGCTAAAACACAAGAAAGCATCAATGACTTACTCTTTCCTGAATAAAGGAAGAAACTAATTTATAATTGTATAGTTTTGAGAAAAATTTCTTTAAATCACTTCTTTACTCCAGCTTCCACCACTCTTTGGTGGATCTGGTTTACAAAACATTTTTTCCTTTTATTAATAGCATTTATTTTATAAATATTTATTCATCACTTATGGTGTGCTGTTCCATGTTCTAAGCAAAAGGGATACAGTGGAGAATAAAATAGATTAAGTCCCTATCCTCCTGGAATTTATATTCTGGGAAATGTCTTTCAGAACAGTCTCGGAAATAATGTTCTAAAAACTATCTTCTTCCTTCTGGGCATCATCCCCCACATCACTGTTGGATTTAACAAAGCTCGTGTGTGAGTGCCAAGTCACTTCAATCGTGTCCAACTCGTGACCCTATGGACTATAGCTCGCCAGGCTTCTCTGCCTATGGGGATTCTCCAGGCAAGAATATTGGAGTGGGTTGCCATGCCCTCCTTCAGGGGATCTTCCTGAACCAGGGATCAAACCTGTGTTTCCTGTGGCTCCTGCACTGCAGGCAGATTCTTTACTGCTCAACCACCTTTAGAAATCCCATCTTCTCTTATTTCAAAGGAAAATATACTCATGGAGGTTACCTAATATCCACAGGAGATTAAGTAAGAAATCTACGGGGTATGAAAGAGAATATGAATTTAGAGTCAGCCAAATGTGGACTCTTGTCATTTATTAGAGATGTAGCCCTTGGCAAATAAAGTAACCAGTGTTCTTCAGTACCCTTCATATCAAAATCTACTTGCAAGAATATATGGAATTTTATGAGATAATATATGTAAAACACCTAGAGCAAGGTGTTAGAGTAGAAACAGGACAATGCTAATCATAATAGAGATTCTATCTCATTATGACTTGTTTCTCCATTGATCAGAAATAAATGAGCTATCTTAAGGGTAGAAATTGACACAGAGAAAGCTGTAACATCCATTCATGGTTATTTGAAAAAAAAAAAGGTATAAAAATATATACAACCTACACATGCCACCTGTTACATTTTTACTTAAACCATGAAAAATATGTTATGGAAAGTGTGTGTGAATCCCATTAAGAAAATCTTCTATCTGACAGTCTCCCTAGCTCAGCTCATATGATAAGATTTTCAAAACTACTGATGCTGAGTTAGCTGGTCTGGGTTATACCTGGGCACTGGGATCTTTATAAGCTCCCACAGAAAATTGTGTGTGCAGACCAAGCTGAGAACCCGGTGTGCAAACTGCATTCATAGAACCCTCTGTTGTTGAGAGGGAAAAGATTAGTTTTAGCAAAGTTATGTTTTATGTACCAAAAGATTAAATCGTAATGACCTATGAGATACATAACTGGTAGTGTTGTGAAATACAGAACTCAGTTCAGGTAAGTCCATTTTTAATTAATTATATACTTTAATTTTTGGCATAAAAAATTAAGTAAAAAAACTTTGACATAAAACAACAGACTGCTTACCCACTTGAAATATTGTTACCTCTATTTTTCAAGACTGAATCAAACTTTTAACCTTCATTATGTATCCCTAAATGGGAAATGTAAAAAGGGAACTATTCACCAGTCCAATTAAAATGGAGCCTCATTTAATATATTTATCAAATATCCTGAGAAGTCTTTCTTACTTATGTTCCTACTTTGTCTGACTCATTCCAAACTTTTCGACATTTTACATGTTCACCCAGCCCCACCACCATCCTCCGCCTGTCTAATCAAAATCCCATTTTTCTTTCTCCTCACCCCATCAGACTGCAGTTTCTCTCGCCAAAGGAGAGAACAAGGATGGCATGAAAGCCTCTGTGTGCGTGCCTTCCTATCCATGGTCCCTGTGAATTTCACTCTCAATTTTGGCTGATACTGAAATCTCCTAAAAACCATTTTAATTTTTCAAAACTACTGATGCTGATTTAGTTGGTCTGGGTTATACCCGGGCACTGAGATCTTTATAAGTTCCCACAGAAAATTGTGTGTGCAGCCCAGGGTGAGAACCAGTAGATTGGAACATGGAGACGTCTTCAATCCCTTTTCTTTTCCACTCTGTATTTATGCGGAAGACTTTGGTTCTCTGACTGGATTAAAAATCAACTAATTTGAAAACTGCATTTCTTAGTTCTTCCAGTCTGTGGACTCTCTCTCTGAATAGATGAGGTATGGGATTTTCATTAGATTTCTGTGTCATTGTTTCCAGAAGAGTGATATTTGTACAGCTGGCAGACAAACTCAGTGCACTGCCCCTAGCCCCACATTGTGCCTTTCAAATACATACTACAACCAGCAGAGGTTTCCATGACCTGAGGAGAGCAGCCTGAGTCCCAGATATGCACCTGCAGGTCCAGCCTGCATCCAACCATCCTGAGATTGGAGGTAGTCATTTCTAAGAACCACTCCATCAGACTAAAGAGTGAGGCCTATGAAAGGGGTCCTTCCTGCCCATCAGCAGCAAGCTGGTCAATCCTCCTCAGTTTCTGAGGATATTTTTTCTTATTTTAATTTATTATGGACTTTTAATGTTCATTTTCCTAAATTATTCCTTATAATTAATCTAGCCAATATGAATTTTCATATCCATTTTAGAGTCCATTTAAATGAGCAAAGGCCAAGGAGATATTTTAAGATAGAGTTCACTGAGGCCTATCATATTCATTTGCTAGGGCTACCATATACCAGATCACAGAGTGCATGGCTTAACCACAGGAGTTTCTTTTCTCACAGTTCTAGAGGCCAGAAATGCAAGATCATAGTGTCAGCAAAGATGATGTCTTCATCGGCTTGTAGATGGCTGTCTTCTCCCTATGTCTTCACTTTGTCTTTCTTACCTGTCTGTCTGTGTCCTAATCTCCTTATATACTGCTGCTGCTGCTGCTGCTGCTAAGTCGCTTCAGTTGTGTCCGACTCTGTGCAACCCCAGAGACGGCAGCCCACCAGGCTCCCCTGTCCCTGGGATTCTCCAGGCAAGAACACTGGAGTGGGTTGCCATTTCCTTCTCCAGTGCATGAAAGTGAAAAGTGAAAGTCAAGTCGCTCAGTCATGTCTGACTCCTACCGACCCCGTGGACTGCAGCCCACCAGGCTCCTCCGTCCACAGGATTTTCCAGGCAAGAGTACTGGAGTGGGCTGCCATTGCCTTCTCCCCTTATATACTAGTCATATTGGATTGGGACCCATCCTCATGACTTCATTTAACTTTAATTACTTCTTTAAAGACCCCACCTCCAGACACAGTCACATTTGGAGAGACTGAGGGTTAGGACTTCAATATTTGAATTTGGGGGATATAACTCATCCATACAACCATGAAACAGAAGATTTTAATACCTTCTTGTCTCCTCTCAGCTGGGATTCTATCATATGAAACCATGGCCATGATATTTAGTTTGGTTTACTTTCTCTAGCATGAAAGCTGACTTTCTGAGAATGAATGGAAAGATAGCTCTACATAATTTTGGAATTCCGTGATAAGCTAATCTAACTAAAAAAAATTAGAAATACAGAACTTACCAAGTTAAGTAGTAGAAAGAGGGAAACTATAAAATAATGTAATTGATTTCATGAGAACTACATACATTGATTATCTAGGAGAGTTGGTTTTGAACTTTCAGCCCTTTGATCTTCCGAAGTGTGTTCATGCTTGTCAGGATGCGGTCCTGATTTAGGGCCGAGACTGTAAGTCACCATTGTCGTCGTTGCTGATTTAATCACTAGGTCTTATGTGACTCTTTTGCAAAGCTGTGGACGGTAGCCCACCAGGCTCCTCTGTCTAAAGGATTTCCCAGGCAAGAATACTGGAGTGGGTAGCCATTTCCCCTCCAGGGGATCTTCCCCACCCAAGGATCAAGCCTGAGTCTCCTGCATTGGCAGGCGGATTCTTTATCACTGAGCCACCAGGGAAGCCACGTAAGTCACCGTATAACTGTCTTCATTTGCCTGTCTTGCTAAGTTTGTTTCTGCAAGTGGACTATTCCTATACCCTCATCAGTGCGGAGGACTTCAATCTGAACTCATCAATTGCCTGCTGCTGAAAAGTACTTGTGTGGTGCTCAGTATATGGACTTTTTCCAATCCCTTTCTTAAGGTGATTCACCCAAGATTTCCTTGTGGAAAATCTGCACCTCTGAAGATCCTGCCTGAGCCCCAGTCCATCCAGATTAAAATTATGGTTCAAAGACAGGAGCCCACCTTGAGGTTTGGACTTGGCCAGCTTGCCGCAGGGCTTGGAGACGGTGACTGTCTTCTGGCAGTCGGCGTTGTGGAGGGCTCGCTTCAGGCTCCCAGTTCGGGTCTTCAGAGCCGTGTTCAGATCACATTCTCCCCAGGCCTGGAACTGGTATTTGCACTCCGCTGGAGGCAGGGGAGGACCAAACAGAAATCTCTGAGTTCCTCTTGGAGTACCATGAAAACAGACACTTTTGCTTTCCATTTTCTATAGTGAGGCAATTGTTGGTTCACATGCAGTTGTGAAAAATAATACAGTGAGATCCCGTATACTCTATACCCAGTTTCCCTCCGCGGTGATATCCTGCATAGCTATAGCACCACTGGGAACTTGTCATGGACACAGTCCAGAGAATTTACTTATTCACCGGAGAAGGAAATGGCAACCCACTCCAGTATTCTTGCCTGGAGAATCCCATGGACAAAGGAGCCTGGTGGGCTGCCGTCCATGGGGTCGCAAAGAGTCGGACACAACTAAGCGACTAACACACACACACAGTTTCACATGCTCTCATTTATGTATATGGTATGTGGACGCTGACTTTTGTGTGATTTTATCACATGTATAGATAAGAGTGAACACCCCCATCAATAACATTCAAACAGCTTCTAACACAAAGGTCCCTTGGGTGATCCTTTTATAGTCATAGCTTAACATCCTTCTTCCTTTCCTACCTCCTTGCTGTGCTGTGCTTTTCTCAGTCACTCAGTCATGTCTGACTTTTTGCGACTCCATGGACTGTAGCCTGCTAGGCTCTTCTGTCCATGGGGAGTCTCCAGGAAAGAATGCTGGGGTGGGTAGCCCATCCCTTGGCCAGGGGATCTTCCCGACCAACCCAGGAATGAAACTGGGGTTTCTGCATGGCAGGTGGATTCTGTATCAGCTGAGCTACCAGGGAAGCCCTTCCTACCTCCTGAATCCTTAATAGTTACTAATCTGTTCTCTGCCTCTATAACTGTGTCATTTTAAGAACACTATATAAATGGAATCATACAGTATGTAATGTTTTGAGACTGGCTTTTTTACTCGGCAAAATTTCCTGGAGGTCCATCCAACTGTATGAATCAATAGTCTGTTCCTTCCATTGCCGAGGAGCACTCCATGGTATGCACGTACCCCAGTTTGTTTAACCATTCACCAGCTGAAGGATATCTGGGTTGTTTCCAGCTTTTGGCTATAACAACTCAATCTGCTATACAAATTCATGTATAAATTTTTATAGGAACATAAGTTTCCATTTCTCTAGGATAAATGCCTAAGAGTGAAATCACTGCATTGTATAGTAAACACAAGTTTCATTTTGTGAAAAACTGCCATGCTCTTTTCCAGCGTGGCTCTCTGTTCTATATTCCCATCACCAACGTGTGCATGATCTAGTTTCTCCTGTATCCTTGCTAGCATTTGAGGTTATTTCTGACTTTAGCCATTCTTATAGGTGTGTAGTATATAGTGATGCCTCATTGGTTTCCTTTTTATTTTCATCATGGAGAAAAGATGCTGAACATCTTTTCACATGTTTGTTTTCCACCTAGGTATCCTCTTTAGTAAAATGACTGTTTATGTCTTTTGCCCAACTTCTAATTGGATTACTAGTTTTGAGAGCGCTTTATATATTCTAGACATTTATATAAGACCTTTAAAACACATTTTTAAGACATTTTATGTATAGATCTTTAGAGTAGTTACACACAATTTAAGATCAAACGTATCTGAATTTCACCATGCCTTTATAGAATTTACCTCCACTTATATAAAGTTATAACCCCAAAGGTTACAGACAATGAAAAAGATGTAGTGTATGTATTCATTACCCTTCTCCACTGTCCAGTAGGCCAAAACACATTTCTGTAAACCAGTGAGAATACTTGGGGCATTGTGTCCCACTATGGCAAGAAAGACAAGTCTAGAATGTGGAAAAAAAAAAAAAAAAACCAGGCAATTTTGGTGTTCGATGGTGGATTTAGGGTCAAATGTGTTGGAAGATTCCTTCTCAGATTGGGAGACAAGGTCAGCATGAAACTGGCTATAGTCACTGAGCTAAAATCTATCAACAGTGGCTCAGAGCAGTGCAGCTGGGTTTGGTGAGTAAAGAGCTATGAACCAGTGTGGCAAGTGGGGAGGGAGCAAAAGAGAGAGAGAAGGCCTGGAGGTAACAGAGAGAGAGAGATCTGGAGAAGGAGGAACTAAATAAGAAAAGAGGAAGGGAAGATACAAGGATCTAGAAATAGAAGGAAAGAGCACACTGTTAAGAGGGACGGAGGGCCTATTTTCTATCCCTGTTGCTAAGGCAGTGGTCTCAATCAGGGACCATTCGGACCCTCTTCCCCCTGCCCCGAAAGGAAACGTGCAGCAACATCCTGCAGCTGTCATAGCTGCTGGGGTGGGCAGTGCTATCAGAGACTAGTGGGCAAAGTCAGGAATGCAGCTAAATATCCCATGCACATCGCAGCCCTCCCTCCAGGACAAGAAAACTGTCTGGTTCCAGCTTCTAGCAGTACGCAAAACGAGGGACCCGAGGTTGGACGAGATGCCAGGTTATCTTGTATTTGATAAAATAAACTTGTTAAAATAGAGTCAACCTCAAAAAGATACCTGATGGAAGGACGCAAAAATTATCTCAGGTTGGTAGATTAAATCAATAGGACAGTAAGGGTGGGACTCACCTCCAAATTGCTTTTTCCAGTTGCAGGGGATCTTACATCTCTGGGTCTTCATGGTTTGTTTACACTCAGCTCCGGTACGGGTGCCCTCACGGGTGCCCAGCCCACAGTCCCCACTGGTGGGTACACACACACTCCACTGCCATTCTCCACAGTCAGACTTCTTCACCTTCTTTTCTGAAAGTGAAGAAGGAAAAATTATCAACACCCAGAAAACTCTTTAACTCCTGGATAAAACCAAGTTCATTCCTGAGCTGCTTAATTGCATGGTCTATAATTTTACCTCTCTCCTCAGTGTCTAGGAAAGAGTAGGAACTCGGTAAGTGTTAGCTGAATGAATGATTGAATCAACCAATGACCAGGAGAAGACAGAAAGAAAACTAGGGAGCTAGAACTAATATTGACTTAATTCTTACAATGTGCCAGGGACTGTGCTAAGTGGTTTACTGACACCTCCTTTTGGAAGCAAATGTTGCTGAAAAAGAGAAGATGATCAAAGTCAAGTTAAATCTAAAAAATAGGAAAATAGTCTATGAAAATTAATAGTTGTCAGATTAGTCATTCCAATGTATGTCAATGCTTCTTTCTCTGTTTTATAGATGGAGTGGTGGTTGTGGTTTAGTCACAAAGTTGTGTCTGACTCTTGCACCCCCACAGGCTGTAGCCTGGCAGGCTCCTGTCTATGGGATTCTCCAGGCAAGAATACTGGAGTGGGTTGCCATTTCCTTCTCCAGGGGATCTTCCCAACACAGGGATCAAAACCAGGTCTCCTGTATTGCAGGCAGATTCTTTACCAACTGAACTATGAAGGAAGCTCATAGATGGAGTAACATAAACTAAATGTGGTAGACCACAGATGTAACAGACTCTCGGCTCCACAGCCAACTTATGACATTGCAGGTGACACAGAAAAGGTGCTTTATTCCTGCTAAGATTCAGTTTCCTCTTTTGTTCATGAGATAAAAAAAAAATTTGCTTCCAGGACTCTTTTCGAAGAAGAGTATCAACATAAATTAAACATTTGATTGCCAATCAATTTTCTGAATGATGTAGCTGTTAATTATTATTTCAATTAATAGTTAATGGTCACCATCTGTATTTCAGGACTTAGAGTGGGGGATGGGATAAGAGGGGATGTCACTTAAGTGTTCCTCTAAATACTTGGAAGAAAGGAAAGTGGGAAGAAAGGGAAAGAAGGAAAAAGAGAGGGAAGGAAGGAGAAAAGACAAAAAAGCAAGTAGCTGGATTAGATAGACATTAATCAATGAAGATTTTTGTTCATAACGATATTGCTCACCTGGTTTCTCTTTCTTTCCTGCTTCAGCAGTGTCCACCACTGCCAAGATGAAAATAAATGCCAAGAAGGCAGCTGCAAATTTTCGACGTTGCTGCAGGTACTGTGGAGTCTGCATTCTAAGAATAAACAGAGAAATGGAGAAGGTGGTGTCAACCTAAGGCAAAGAAAGCTCACTGAACTCCTTGATGAAGAACTCCGGTTTCCATTTCTGAAATAACAGATTTTAGGAAGATTCATATCAATTATTACTCATATCAATTCATAAAGAGTTCAATCTTTTCTCCAATAGCCACTGAAGTAAGTGCTCTTCTGTAACTAGTCATGTATTCATTGATAAAATACAACAGTCCTTCACATAAGACTTCACACACAACCATTTGCTAAGTATGACTCAAGAGCAATGGAAGCAAAAGAATTTTGATGGCATACACTGGAACAGACTCCTACAGTAAGCTCGACTGATAGTGACACTTGGTAATGGCAATGACTATAGTTATCCTTATAACTCCTGATGATTCCTAAAAACAACCATGATGTTTTCGTCCATGTGTATACTGTGAGTGGACACAATGAATAGATTAGCTGTGCAAGTATATGTTTGCTGTTATCTTCAGATGCATCCATAAGAATCAATACCTCTCATTTTGTTTTATCATTTCCATGATCATGATTGTCTTATCATCATAGTTGTATTATTCATTGGTCCACTGAGTGTGAAGCCCAAAACAGGAGTAGAGCTAACACATCTTCAATATACAGCAAAAACACTTCTAAACTCAAATGTACTGAAAAATCCTCTAAATTCTAAAATGGAGTAAAGGGTTTACAGTTCAGTTCAATTAAGTCGCTCAGTCTTGTCCGACTCTTTGCAACCCCATGAATCGCAGCACGCCAGGCCTCCCTGTCCATCACCAACTCCCAGAGTTCACTCAGACTCATGTCCATCGAGTCCGTGATGCCATCCAGCCATCTCATCCTCTGTCATCCCCTTCTCCTCCTGCCCTCAATCCCTCCCAGCATTAGAGTCTTTTCCAGTGAGTCAACTCTTCACATGAGGTGGACAAAGTACTGGAGTTTCAGCTTCAACATCAGTCCTTCCAAAGAAATCCCAGGGTTGATCTCCTTCAGAATGGACTGGTTGGATCTCCTTGCCATCCAAGGGACTCTCAAGAGTCTTCTCCAACACCACAGTTCAAAAGCATCAATTCTTTGGCACTCAGCCTTCTTCACAGTCCAACTCTCACATCCATACATGACCACTGGAAAAACTATAGCCTTGATTAGATGGACCTTAGTCGGCAAAGTAATGTCTCTGCTTTTGAATATTCTATCTAGGTTGTTCATAACTTTTCTTCCAAGAAGTAAGCGTCTTCTAATTTCATGGCTGCAGTCACCATCTGCAGTGATTTTGGAGCCCCCAAAAATAAAGTCTGACACTGTTTCCACTGTTTCCCCATCTATTTCCCATGAAGTGATGGGACCGGATGCCATGATCTTCGTTTTCTGAATGTTGAGCTTTAAGCCAACTTTTTCGCTCTCCTCTTTCACTTTCATCAAGAGGCTTTTGAGTTCCTCTTCACTTTCTGTCATAAGGGTGGTGTTATCTGCATATCTGAGGTTACTGATATTTCTCCCGGCAATCTTAATTCCAGCTTGTGCTTCTTCCAGTCCAGCGTTTCTCATGATGTACTCTGCATAGAAGTTAAATAAGCAGGGTGACAATATACAGCCTTGACGTACTCCTTTTCCTATTTGAAACCAGTCTGTTGTTCCATGTCCATTTGTAAATGGAGGTGGGACTTCCTGGTGATTCAGGAGGTCAAGACTCCCTGCTCTCAACGTAGGGGAACACAGGTTCCATCCCTGACCAGGGAACTAAGATCTGGCATTTCACATCACACAGTCAAAAAATAAAAGTAAACGGGGGTAACATTGACAGGGACTTAACATGTTTCCCATACTTGGTTGTGCACTACAGTTAGATCCTGATATATTGATTGTTTGCAAAAAGGGCTCTACTGTAATCTCTAAAAAGATTGGCCAAATTCCTATTTATTAATATTAAGAGGAAAATTGCATCCTACAGAGAACAACAAAGTCCATAATTCTGTAATGGAAGTCAGTATTTATAAAAGGGAAAAAAATGTTGAGTGATCATTTACTCATAATTTGAAATCTCCACATTTGATATCAAAAAAAAAAAAAAAAATCCCAGGGTAACATTAGCAAGACTTCCCTAGAACTTGAAGTCACTTGTGACAGCATCGTGTCAACACGATCGCCTTGCCAAGCATACTGGGGAAGGTGCCAGGACAAGTGCCAGGACAGCCCTCTTGTTGAAGCTATACCAAGTCATTGGCTGCAGCAACTCACCTGGTAGTCACTGATCTCCATCTAGTATGTTCTTGATATTTTACACTTCATATAAAAATGATAGTAATGGCATTGGCTCATTAACTCAGAATTTTTCTTCCAGAAGTGTAGGCTACATGATTTTACATTCTCATGAATGTAAACAATAAAATCTCACATATTGTTCTGTAATTTCCTTTCCTCATTCAAGCCTATCTATAAAATGATATCCCTGTCAGTGAATTTTTCTCCCTTTCTGTAACACTGGAAATGTCCATTTTACTGTTTTTTAATTGATGACTTTGGATTCCATTGTATGGATGAATATTTCATATTCATCAGTTAAAGTTAATATTTTGGTCATTTGGTCCTTTCCCTGAATCATAAGTCCTAATTAGCAACTCAGCATCTCCATCACTTTCTAAAATCTAAAATTACATGCTTTTACTTTCTCTAAATGTAATTTTTTTTTTTAGGAAGTGAAGAAGACCTGAAGAGCCTCTTCATGAAAGTGAAAGAGGGGAAAGAAAAAGTTGACGTAAACCTCAACATTCAGAAAATGAAGAACATGGCATCTGGCCCCATCACTTCACAGCAAATAGATGGGGAAACAGTGGAAACAGTGGCAGACTTTATTTTGGGGTGCTCCAAAATCACTGCAGATGGTGACTGCAGCCATGAAATTAAAAGGTGCTTACTCCTTGGAAGAAAAGTTATGACCAACCTAGATAGCATATTAAAAAGCAGAGATATTACTTTGCCAACAAATGTTTACCTAGTTAAGGCTATGGTTTTTCCAGTAGTTATGTATGGATGTGAGAGTTGGACTATAAATGAAGCTGAGCGCCAAAGAATTGATGCTTTTGAACTGAGGTGTTGAAGAGTCCCTTGGACTGCAAGGATATCCAACCATTCAATCCTAAAGGCAGTCAGTCCTGAATATTCATTGAAAGGACTGATGTTGAAGCTGAAACTCCAATGCTTTGGCCACCTGATGCGAAGAGCCAGCTCATTGGAAAAGACCCTGATGCTGGGAAGGATTGAAGGCAAGAGGAGAAGGGGATGACAAAGGATGAGATGGTTGGATGGCATCACCAATTCAATGGACATGAGTTTGAGTAAATTCCAAGAGTTTATGGACAGGAAGGCCTGGGGTGCCGCAGTCCATGGGGTCGCAAAGAGTTGGACATGACTGAGCGACTGAACTGAACTGAACTGAATGTAAATTTTTATAATTATACTTCATTGATGATCAAACAGAAAAGTTGTTACTGATTACGACACTTGTCCTATGACTTTCACTGGACATGAATTGTCGGAGAAGTGAGTCTAGACATATTGGTTGGCAAGTCCTCTCAGAGCTGAGTACCCTGGTGCATCTACACAGTACATTTAATACATGTCCACATAGCACCTGTAATTATGAGATGTAATATGAACCTAAGTGAAGGTCTTCTGGTGTTTTCTCCAAAGGCAGTCTAAGAACATACTCTCAGTGACTAACCACTTCAGAGGCAGAAACTTCGCATTTGAGTCTTCTTAGAGGGTAAGTTAACTTTCAAATTTTAATGCATTTCTATGTTATAATACACCTTTTTGTTTCATAATCACCTATAAATACTTGAAATTAGATTATTGTGATTAGAATACTTGAATTAGATTATTGTGTTGTTGTTATTCATTCTCTAAGTTGTATCCTACTCTTTGTGACCCCATGGTCTGCAGTATACCAGGCTTTGCTGTCCTTCATTATCTCCCAGAGTTTGCTCAAACTCATGTCCTTTGAGTCAGTGATACCATCCAACCATCTCATCCTCTGCTGCCCCCTTCTCCTCCTGCCTTCATTCTTCCCCAGCATCAAGGTATTTTCCAATGAGTTGGCTTTTCACATCTGGTGGCCAAAGTACTGGAGCTTCAGCTTCAGCATCGGTCCTTCCAATGAATATTCAGGGTCGATTTCCTTTAGAATTGACTGGTTTGATCTCCTTGCAGTCCAAGGGACTCTCAAGAGTCTTCTCCAGCACCCCAATTCAAAAACATCAATTCTTCAGCACTCAGCCTTCTTTACAGCCCAACTTTCACATCCATACATGATACTGGAAAAACCATAGCTTTGACTATATGGACCTTTGTTGGCAAAGTGATGTTTCTGCTTTTAATGTGCTGCCTAGGTTTGTCAAAGCTTTTCTTTCAAGGAGCAAGTGTCTTTTAATTTCATGGGTGCAGTCACCATCTGCAGTAATTTTGGAGCCCCCCAAAATAAAATTGGTCACTGCTTCCATTTTTTCCCATCTATTTGCTATGAAGTGATGGGGCCAGATGCCATGATCTTGGTCTTTTGCATGTTGAGTTTTAAGCCAGATTTTTCACTCTCCTCTTTCACTATCATCAAGAGGTTCTTTAGTTAAAATGGAATCAAGGTTGCTGGGAGAAATATCAACAGCCTCAGATATGCAGATGATACCACTCTAATGGCAGGAAAGTGAGAATTCAGAAATTTCCATCGTGAGAGCACAGCTATTGAGAGAATTTTCTGACCAAGCAAAAGAGTGATGCTTGAAGAGCCATGTATCACACACAGTGGAAAGAGAGGTCACTGAGAAAACATGGCCACTTAGCAGAAATAGAACTCTTCCAGAAATAACACACACACACAGAGTAATAGAAAGATACTATTGCTGGCTATTTTAACCTCAGCATTTCTAGTTTGACATTGCTAACCTTACTTTTATAATTATTTTCAAAAAGCTTTCTCTCAATCAAGTGAAATTCACTTAATTTCAAGGGAAAAATCCCACAGAGGCCAGAATTTTCTGAACAAATGTTCTAAAATCATCTATTAAACAGGGATCATAATAGAATCATCTATTAAACAGGGATCTTACCTGCAGTGGTAAGAGAGAGGAAGAAAGGAGAGGGGAACTGGGATGAGAGTTAGAGTTAATAGAATAAAGTAAACTCTGTTTATATTGTTTCCCCTATGAATTCAGAAAAATTTGGAATCTTAATTAATGGGCAAATGGTTAATTTCAGCTTTTAGATGTTCTAAAGAAAATGCACACAATTCCATATGTACAGGGAAAATGTGTAACATTTGTGATCAGCAATAGGTTTGAGTTTTCAGCTTATCTTTTCCCTCCCTCCTGTTTTGCCTGCCATTCTGCTTAAGCCTCTGTTTTGGTAGCTTTAGATTCTTCTGGGTAGAGCAAAGGAAACAATTATTTTTAAAAGAGAGTAAAGGAGTTTAGGAAAGAGATGAGTCAAATTATTTTTAAAAAATAGCGTGTGATTTCAAGAACCTGAGTAACTGATGTGTGTAGATAAGAGTTTCCCTTGCTTGTGGTATTTGTTGGTTGTTTATTTGTCCTTAGCATCAAGCGAAGGCAGAAGTATCTCCATATGGTGTATCCCAGTCGCTCTCTAACACACGCTAGATGAGCATAGAGGCAAGAACACTGACTTAAGGAAGTGGTCAGGGTCGGGACTTAATTTTCGAAGGGAGGGAACTAAAACAATGGCAGAATAAGCCTTGCTAGGTCAGCTCAGTTTTTTTGAATAATTTACTTATTTTCACTCCTTCTACTGCCAACTTTTGCTGTCCTTACTCTGACAGATTTAATTTCATGGGGCTTAACAGTTAACTAGAAGACTACCCTAGATGCCTGGAGTCTGGAAATTACTGTTGCATTATCTCAATCACTAATAAGTATGAATGAAGCTCAAGGATGAAACACAATCAGTTAAAGAAACCAACTAGAGGGGAAAGTGTAAATAGATTAAATCCCGGTCACTTCTATAGAAAAATCACTGATGGGAAGGAAAAGTATTAGTATTTTAATAGAATCTAAAATTTTAAAAATGACTAACATCTGGTGTAAACATAAGACAAGGATGCTGGAATCTGTCTCTCAGTGATTTGTTCTGAATGACTAATATAGGATTTAGAGGCAGAAGCTTTGGTTTAAACTTCAGCTCTACTATATAATTTTTGAATCTTCTTGGGCAAATCACAACCATTTAAACTGCTGTTTTGACATCTACAAAGTGGGTGTGATTAGCATAACTTGAGAGGTTTGTTGTAAAAATGCAGGACGCAAACTCAGAGCTAACATAGAATATCAAGAAATATTTGTTGTGGAAACTAAGATGTAGACATAGAGCTAACCCAGGTTATCAATAAATATATTATTAGTTGCTGAATAAAGTTAGTTCACCCCTACACTCATATTACTTGTTAAAAGGAAGTATTTTTATTTATTAAAAAATAACGAACATGATACTTTTAGCTGTCTAATCTTATCTAAAATCAAAGGATAAAAATAAAAAAAGAGAGAGAAATGATTTAATGCCAGCTAAAGACTTTTCAGCTTTATTAGGATACAAATTTGTTCAGGCTTTTGACTTCTTAAAAGGTTAAAATAAACTCAAGGACCTTTGCCCCTAGTATTTCTTTGAAGTTCACTAAAGTATAGAGGCTCCATGTTGAGAACTAATAAAACTGTTATGCAATTTAACACGTATAAAATGGAAAAAAAATATAACTTTGCAACTTCATATTATGCCTCTTGTGTAGTGGAACTATTCTACTGCCCTCCTTTATTCAAATACCTGAGATAGGGCCCCAGCACAAAGTTGCCACTTAGTAAAATTTTTGCTAGCAAAAAAATAGCTAAAACATGGCATCGAATAGAGGAATTAGTAACCATGCTAAAATGATGCCTCAGCTCTTTGTCTATGCCATGGATATAAGATTCACTGAAAAAACTGAGCTGGAAACAACCAGAATCTAAAGCGGTTTCATACATACAAGAGCAGTCTATGAGTGATTTGTAATATATCAAATATTACACATCACCAAACCTTTCTAGATATTTTGCAATCTATCTTTCTAAAGCTCTGCGAAATAGTAATTTTTTTTCCTTTTTATAGGCCACTTTTATTTTCACTAACCCTTTTTCAAGTCATAATCCTCGAATTGATTTATTTTCAAATGGTTGATCATTGCCTTAGATTCCTAAAGTCTCAATATAACCATTACGTTTACTATGGAATCTTTTGCTAAACCAGCCTTTCACTTTGACCTTGCTGCTGCTGCTGCTGCTGAGTCACTTCAGTCATGTCGGACTCTGTGCGACCCCACAGATGGCAGCCCACCAGGCTCCCCGGTCCCTGGGATTCTCCAGGCAAGAACACTGGAGTGGGCTGCCATTTCCTTCTCCAATGCATGAAAGTGAAAAGTGAAAGTGAAGTCACTCAGTCGTGTCCGACTCTTAGTGACCCCATGGACTGCGGCTCACCAGGCTCCCCAGTCCATGGGATTTTCCAGGCAAGAGTGCTGGAGTGGGGTGCCATTGTTAAGCTGCCTTATTTAAACACTAAGCCTTGAAAAGAATGTGTCCCAAGCACATGTGTTCATGACCTCAGATACACTCTACTCACAGCCCATAAATGAATTCAACTGTGTTCCATCTTTGATTTTAAGTACATATCAATCAGACTGACAGTATGGCATTTGTTTAATTTTGTATAACACAATAAAAATGGGTAGTTTTCAGGCTGAAATATTTTCACAGCATAATGGCACCTGCTGGAGAAATGTGATATTTTAGGACATTTTATTTAGCTATTTATTCAACGATTTTTAGGGTACCTACTGAGGGCTGGGTGTCTACTAGGCATAAGAACATGATAAAAGAATATGATTCAGCACTCCCCCAAAAGAATTCTGTGTAACTGGGGAAACAGTGTGAGAAATGAGTGGCATGATTCCCTTTGGTGAATATCATGAAGCTCTTATGCACACAGTGCTATTTGAGTGCCTAGGCCTGAGTGATGATTTTGCTGAGCAAGGGTGAGTGAGGTAGACGGTTGTGGTATATTTTATCAGATTAAAAAAATAGTTGAAGTCTTCTAAATAAAGAAATGAGGGAAGGAAGGGAACTTCAGGCAAACGGGATCAAATAAATGAATGTGTGGAGATGATGTATATAACATATTCAGTGACAGAATGTGATCAGAATAGAGTGTACAGTACCAACTAACAGTGGGTGGACCTCAAAAGGAGGAAGAGGAAATGAGTTAATCATGAAAATTGTGAGGGAGAAAGACAGAATTATTAACTGCTCAGGAAAAGAGAGGCAAAGGAAAGTCAGGGAGAGAGGAATGTTGTATGCTGTGCTAAGTCACTTCAGCCGTGTCCAACTCTTTGTGACCCCACCAAGTTCTTCTGCCCATGGGATTCTCCAGGCAAGAATACTGGAGTGGATTGCCATGCCCTCCTCCAAGGGATCTTCCCGACTCAGGGGTGAAACCCTTGTCTCGTACGTCTCCTGCATTGGCAGGTTGGCTGTTTATCATCTGGGAAGCCCGCATGCTGTGCAAACATAACCAAAACCCTAAGTTACCGCGAAAGGTGCAGCCACCATACTCAACCATTCATCTCGATATCCTTTATGTCGTATGTTTGTTTCTCTTTTGGCTTTCTTATTATTTTTGTTTTCCCACGTTGTGGATGTTCTATGTACTTTGGTTCATTTTGAGGTATTTATTACCAAAGTACTTATAATGCTTATAATACTTGGGAGTTAGAAACAAGCTCCAAGACTCAAAAATGTCATACATACACATTTAAAAATCTCTTCTGATTTTCATTAGAAAAATAAAGTTGGGCTAAACAATGATTTTTAGAGCACTGGTGTTTCCAGGGAGAGGTCAAGGGCTGCTGCCAGGCATGAAGGAAACCTGAGATGGTATTAACAGTCACACCGTATCTTCCACCCTTATCTCAGCTTCACCTGCAGCAACTTCTCTTTGACGACTTTCCTTGTTAAGGTTTCATTTGTCAAGAAAGAAACATGTATTTATTTTTTTAAACCTGATACTACTATTTGTTCTTTTTTTACATTAATTTTATTTATTTTTGGCTTCACACGGGCTTTCTCTTGTCACAGTGCACAGGCTTCTCTCGTTGCAGAGCAGGGGCTCCAGGGTGCGTGGGCGTCAGTCATTGCCATGCACGAGTTTAGTTGCCCTGCAGCACGTGGAATCTTCCTGGACCAGTGATCAAACCCATGTTCCCTGCACTGGCAGGCAGCTTCTCAACCACTGAACCACCAGGGAAATTCAGAAAAATGCATTTAAGAGTCACTGGTCTGGCCATTCTTAAGGTCAGTAGGGGATATGATGTTACAAAACAACATATTTTTCAAAAGTACAAATGCAAAAATGTCTCAAAGTAGTTAATATGAAATATATCTGAGTATGCAAAATGCTTTGTTTTGGGTAGCAAAAACAGGAACTTTACAAGTGTATATTTTAACTATCCCATACTTTAATGTTTGACATGATTATGTCTTCTTATCAAGGATCAAACACACAGTATAATAAGTATGACTACAATTAAGAGGAAAATAAGACAGTAAATTATAAGGCATTAAAAACTAATTTTTTAATACATGGAAAAAGAAGAGGATTTGGAGTCAGCCAGATTTCTCCCATATAAGCTTCGTCACTTATATCTGTGATGTGAACAAAGCAGTCACTCCCTTTTAATCTCAATATCCTCTGTGGTAGAGAAATTTAAAGTTTTATCATGTAGACTCCTAGTTTTTTTTTAAGATTACAATGAGATAACAGATATAAAATACCTGGCATCTTGACAGGCACACGTTAGGTGCTCCATCAGTAGGGACCCCTGTAGCTCTTAGAGGAAGAAAGTGAGGGATGGAAGCCCCCAGAAGTAGGTTCATAAAGAGGGTGGCAATACCTCCTTTTAAAGTAGTTTGAATTTTGATAAGTAAATCTGGAACAAGAGCATTTCCAATGGAAGAAACATAATCCCTGATGACTCAGCAGTAAAGAATTCGCCTGTAATTCAGGGGACAGCTCAGTCCCTGGGCTGGGAAGATCCCCTGGAGAAGGAAATGGCAGCCCACTCCAGTATTCTTGCCTGGAGAATCCCATGGGTGAGGAGACTGGAGGGCTACAGTCCATGGCGTCACAAAGAGTTGGACACAACTGAGCAACTAAACAACACTGGGTGAATGGAAGAAATTTTAAGGTGAGAAATCAAGAGACTAATTTGAAGTAAATAGTTTGGTTTGGTGGTAAAAGAAGAAAGTGTGATATTGAAAAGTTGGAGCCATAGCAGGTAGATCGTTGAAATCACAGTCATTATCAGTGAATATTTAGTGACCACATACTATGTGAAAAATAACAGGCTAGGCACAGATATAAATTATATTTGATCTCACAAACTCTCCAAATGACAAATGCTTTATGGAGCCAAAGACACACTAAGAGTATATGCCATATTTTGCGGTGGAAGATATAAAAATGTTGCAACTAAAACAAACATATTTTTGATGAAAGAAATGTCTAATATTCTTGCTAAGATATCTTCTGCAAAGTTTAAAGATTATTTATCAATTTTAGGCAGTAAAAATCAAAAGAAAGCTGTGGGTACCGGCAAACTTAATTAGTTTCTCAAAGCAAGAGTCAATAGTGTTAACAAATATGGATAAATGCTCCATGTTGACTGAAGACACAGTCCATACTCCTTCAGACTAGCTCAGTAAGAAACACTTTTTAAAAAATATGTGGATCTTAACGTCAAATGAAAACATATTTCCTTCAAGATTACCACATTCTCATACTCTTTTAAACAACTGGATACAACTTTATCAACTACTCAGTTTAAATGGCACCTCGTTAATAACTAGTAGCTTTATTTGTTAAGATGAAGTGACCCAATCAAAAATACAATTAACAAAACAGCGTGCAAATTTTCATGTTCACTAACATACTGCTCGAAGGACATGAGTTTGAGCAAACTCCGGGAGTTGGTGATGGACAAGGAGGTCTGTGTACTGTAGTCTATGGGGTCACAAAAAGTTGGACACAACTGAGTGACTGAACTGAACTGAACTGAACTGAACATTCTGCTAAGCATTAGGAGAGTATTTCACATCATTTTGTATTTTGGTGGGGGGGGCACTAAAGAATAAATATTTTATGGCTGTGTGAGGCAGAGACTTAGTAGAAGAGCAATCAGGATCAATTCAGAGAAGTTCTATGTCTGCCACAAAGGCCAGACAAGTAATGAAAATGTCACACCCAGCATATGAGACTTTCATTTTTTTTTTTTTTGAGAATTTTGAAAAGGGATCTAAATTTTTGATTGGTCTGTTGCAGACTAAACTTGGACCAGAAAAGGAACTGAGTATTACTTTTTGACCACAAAAGAATCGCAGAAAATCTCAACTAGTAAATCTTGAATGTATCTGAGAGACTATACCAGGTCTCTAAATTTGATACTTAGAATTACCAAAGAACCCTCCAGAAATAGGTTTCTTTGGGGGTAATTCAATGGAATTATACTAATGGAATCAATATACTAATACTAATTACATAACTATATATATGTAAAATATTTATCTGTCAAAGGATTTCCATCTAGAATACATAGAGAACATTTACAAATCAGTAATAAGAAAACCCATAAAAATATGAGCAAAAGAACTGCACATTTTCAAAGAAGATACACAAATGGCAAATGAGCACATCAGAAGACATTCAACATTATTAGAAACCTCCATGTGATACTACTACACAGCCACTCAACTGACTGAAAGTTAAAGAATAACCATACCAAATGTTAGCAAAGATGTACAGGAACTTTAATTCTCATTATCTATTGGCTGGAATCACTTTGAAAGTCGTCTTTATAGGCATGATGGGGGAAATTCAATTATACTGTTTTAAGGATTTTTACTTACATAAAATGGTGTAATATTCATTTTAAATAGGAAGTTACATGTCAGATACATATGTCAATTCCTAATGTAACCTCTAAAAGAAATAATTTAAAGAGTAATAATTTAAAAGAGTAGAAAAATTATAATGCAATGTAAAATAAGGTTTGATTAACCTGAAACAATCAGGAAAGGAGGGACAAAGGAACAAAGCACAAATGGGATAAAAGAAACAGCAACAAAGTATATGCAAACCAACACATATGAATAACTGCATTAAATATAAACAGACAAAATATATTAAAAACAATGTCAAGTAAAGAAACAAACAATATTGAACTGCATGCTATCTACAAAAGATATATTTTAAGTATATATATATATTTTTTTATTTTAAGTTGAAAGCAAACCAATCATAAAAAAATTCTAGTGTGGCTATAGTAGTGTTGGTCAATGTAGATATCAAGACAGGAAGAATTAACAAAACAGAGACATTTCTTAATTAGAAAAGTATCTATTAATCTAGAAGACATAATACCAAGATGGTTTACCTATAATAAAATCTCAAAAGACATGAATTACTCAGAACTGGAAAAAGAAATAGACCAATCCAGAACCATAGTCTGATTCTGTTCTTAATTTGTGCCTGACTCTTTGCAACCTCATGGACTGCAGCATGCCAGGTATCCCTATCCTCCAATATCTCCTGGAGTTTGCTCAAATTCATGTCCATTGAGTCAGTGATGCTATCTAACCATCTCATCCTCTGCTGCCCTCTGACTCAATGGACATGAATTTGAGCAAACTCCAGGAGATAGTAACATATTCACTGCATTGGCAGAATTACAAGAATAACGGAGAAAAATCATGGGGTTAGCTCAATAGATGCCATAAAAACCTGAATCAAATCCAATACTATTTCCTGATAAAATAATGATGCACTATAATTAAAAATTGCTATAATAGCTTTGTTCTTCTTTTTAATGGGCATAAAAAGTTACCGGGTTATGTTCAAAGACTTTAAGGAAAGCTATCAGAGGAGACTAATTCTGAGTTTAGTCTCACATAATATTTTAGGTTAGAGGAAAAAAAGAACATCCAGGCAAAGCCCTGCAGGTTTGAATAAGTGTGATATAGTCTAGGAATCAATGATCAGTTAAAAATTGCTCAAGCACCACTGAGAAAATTTGAGAAATAGAAAAGAAACTAAGAGATGGAAGAGACTAATTTTGTTGTTTCTTGATTGTAATATGTAAGGGTCACATGAGAAATGCAATGATATTTTACTTTAGAAAATATGGAGCTATGAAGAATTTGGAGTGAAGGAGGACCATGGCCAGCTGTGAATCTGAGAGAGTGCTCAGCAATAGCAGAGTGAATGGGGGATGGTGAACCTGGACTCAGGAAGGCTTAGAGAAGGCCAGTTCATATAATCCAGGTGAGACACAGAGAAGACTTAAACTGTGGCACTGGAGAGTGGATTGAGAGAAGAAAAAAGGAAAGCGGCTATTTTCTACTTTACTAGAAAGATTCCACTAAATTGGCTATTGTGAATAATGTTCTGATGACCATGATATTTCACTGAGATCTGAAGTTTGATTCTTCTGGATAAACATCATAAGACAGTTCTATTTTTAATTTTTCTACTAGCCAATTTTTCTGCTTTACTAGAAAAAAGTAAAAAGAGAAAAGAGAAAAAGTTATTTAAGGGGTAAAATATGTTGGACTTATCACACTGATTGAACATACCACTTATGTAAGGAGAAAGAAGGAGAAATCTAGGACATTTCTCAGTTTCTAATCTTTAATCCAGAAATAGCTGCCAACATAGAGAATATGATTTTCAACAGTTTCCCAAGTAATACACATGATGATTTATGCTAAGGACAGTATTCTCAGCAACTGACATGTATTAAATGTTAGAATATATATAAAAATATTTATATTCAATATAGTTTATGAAATATGTATTAATATAATACTCAGACATCTGAATGTTTAGGTTCTTCTAATATCCTTACTTTTCAGATCATTTAAAAAAATTGCTTAAAGACACTTAATGACTAAGGTTAAGGAAAGGTAGTAATGATTTGTTTGGACATGTTGAGTCTGAGGTACCAGTAGGACATTTGAATTGAACGAGATAGAAGTTATCAATCTGGAAGAAGAGTTCTGATCTAGAGATGGAAATTAAAGTGAAGTCAACATATGCTATCTGAATAAGTAGGCAGATAAGAACTGAGCATGTACATAAGACGTGAGAATTCTTACATGAGTGGGAGGAGGGACTTCCCTAGTGGTCAAGTAGTTAAGACTCAGTGCTTTCACTGCAGGGGGCATGGGTTTGATCCCTGGTCAGGGAACTAAGATCCCACAAGCCTGGTGGTGTGGTAAACTTTTTTTTTTTTAAGTGAATTGGGAGTAGCAACTGAGGAATAAGAGGCAAGCAAAGGAAGCTGAATCATGGAAACCAAGCAAACCGGAAGTTCTGAGAAGAAATGATGAACAGGGTCAAATTCCAGGGAAAGGTATCTTTAGGAATTAGCAATAAGGAATCACTGGTAACCTTAACATGGTATATTTTAGTGATATTGTGAAGCTAAAAAAAAACCAAATAGCTGTTTCTGAACCAATCATTAAATTAACATTGCTTTAGAGACCGTTTCTTGGCCAGTGAATATCTGTGTGATTTAGCTCAGCATTATGTTACAAGAGCCTAATAAATATTCAATCTGACATAATGAAAGGCTCTGAGAAGTGCCACAGTGTAATGGCAAAGACTGTCCAAGTGTCAAAGGGCCAAAGTGCCTGCTCAGGGGATGCCATGACTCACGAGGGCCAGAAAGACAATGACTCCTGACAGAGAATCCCATGGGACTCCTTCGGATAATCTGGATTACAGAAGGGAATCTTTTACTCATTACAGAAGAAGACATCACCTCACTGCTTTTGGTTGTGATTCAAAGTGTGCTAAGCACTCAATACTTTGTGTTTTTATAAAGCTCTAAGCCTCTCTTCTGAACCCCTTACTACCCAAAGCACTACTCTGAGACCAGCAGCACCAGCAGCACCTGGGAGCTTCTTAGAAATCCAGGCTAGATCCCACCTCAGACCTGCTGAACTAGAATATTCATTCTAACAAGGTCAAGATCCTTAGGTGATACTGAAAATTTCATAAACACTTCTAAACCATAATATCTTTAGGAATCAAAATTTAAATATTTGCTAATTATTTGATTAGTTATTTAAATTATTTATGGCCCAATTTCTTCAAATAATTTTAAGGTAGCTTTTAAAAAATATACAATCTAGAAGGATTACAAAAGAAAAACAAAGAAAAAGGAAAAGGAAAAATTAAGAGTAGGGAAATACAGTAGCCATCATGGATTAAAGACTTTGAGACACAGAGGTATAGAGTGGACTTTTGGACTCTGAGGGAGAGGGAAAGGGTGGGATGGTTTGGGAGAATGGCAATGAAACATGTATATTTTCCTGTAAGAAACGAAGAGCCAATCTATGTTCAATGTAGGATGCAGGATGCATGGGGCTGATGCACAGGATGATTCAGGTGGAGGATGTGGGGTGGGAGGTGGTGGGGGGCTTCGGCATTGGGAGATTGTGTTCACCTATGGCTGATTCGTGTCAATGTATGGCAAAACAAATACAGTATTGTAATTGAAAAAATAAATAAATTTAATTAAAAAATAATAAAGACTTTGCTCTGTGCTAAAAGCTTTATCTATTATCATCCCAACAACATTAAAAATGAGTCAGTATTAGTCCACTTTTGCAGGTGAGTAATACAGAAATTAGAGAATCTAGATAACTTGCCCAAGATCACAAAGTGTTAGAAGTAGAGTGTTTAAGTCAACTTCAATTTAAAAAAAAAAACAACAACACACATTTGAACCTAGATCAGCCAAAACCAAATTAAATCTATGTTCTTAACCACAAAGTTGAATAGACAGGTTAGAATAAAAAATGCCTGTCATGTACTCTTATATGTTGTTCAGTCGCTCAGTCATGTCCAACTCTTTGTGACCTCATGGACTGCAGCATGCCAGGCTTTCCTGTCCTTCACCATCTCTCAAAGCTTGTTCAAACTCCTGTCCATTGAGTCAGTGATGCCATCCAACCATTTCATCCTCTGTTGTCCCCTTCTCCTCTTGCCTTCAATCTTTCCCAGCATCAGAGTCTTTTCTAATGAGTCACCTCTTCGCATCAGGTGGCCAAAGTATAGGAGCTTCAGTTTCAGCATCATTCCTTCCAATGAATATTCAGGATTGATTTTTTTTTTTAAGATCAACTGATTTGATCTCCTTTGCATTCTAAGGGACTCTCAAAAGTCTTCCCTAACAAAAACATCAATTCTTCAGTGCCCAGCCTTCTTTATGGTCCAATTCTTATATACTTACTAATAGTTTATTGATACAAGGCTTTACACTTCCTAGAAACTGATGTAGAAAGAGAATACAAGGACCACATCCATATTTAATTCTCTGTCCATCAGAATTTGTACAGTACAGGGAGAGCTATCACTACTTTTTAGAGGAGTTATGTGCATGCTCAGATACTTGTCATGTCTGACTCTTTGCAGCCCTGTGGACTGTAGCCCACCAGGCTCTTCTGTCCATGGGATTCTCCCAGCAGGAATACTGGAGTCGATTGCCATGCCTTCTTCCAGGGATCTTCCCTACCCCAGGACTGAACCCACATCTCTTGCATTGCAGGTGGACTCTTTGCTCACTGAGCCACCTGGGAAACCCCTAGAGGAGCTATAGATCCTTGTTAAAATGTGAATTGTGTAAAACCTGTATATTTTCTCACTTTTCAGGAGTTCTTGAATATACTTAGTAACATTCTAAAAATGAATGCTGTTGCTGCTGCTGGTACGGCACTTCAGTCATGTCCAACTCTGTGCGACCCCATAGACGACAGCCTACCAAGCTCTGCCATTCCCGGGATTCTCCAGGCAAGAACACTGGAGTGGGTTGCTATTGCCTTCTCCAATGCATGAAACTGAAAAGTGAAAGTGAAGTCGCTCAGTCGTGTCCAACTCTTCGCGACCCCATGGACTGCAGCCTAACAGGCTCCTCCATCCATGGGACTGACTTGAAGGCAAATAATTTCCAAAAGCAAAATTACAAATATTAATAATTTCACCCCCAAATGTGTGTATGGAGATAGATAGATAAATGGATAGATAGATCGATAGATATCTATCTATTGAAAGATCTCTGTAGAGAGATACAAATATAGACGCATCTTTCACAAAGACACTAGAAACCTTTGTCCTCTGTGTAGGTACCAAAGCAGATGGAGCTGACTGGCTTCAGAGCTCATAGTTTTCTCTTCTCTCTGTAGTTTAGGCCCTATGCTAGGTTAGGATAGAACAGGAAGATCAAACAGCCTGAAGGTTCTCTTCTCTACATACCCTCCCTCAATCCATGAGTGATGTAAAATCCCTTCCTACACAGTTCCCATACTGGTGGAAGTGTCCAAATGGGTACTAAGCCACTTAAAGGTAAAAATATGGTGTGGGTTTTCTTGGTTTAGCTTGCAAAGCCTGGGTTATTAATGCCTGGTTCCATACCAGCAACAAAGCACTGGAATAATAAAACAATTGCCCAGGAAGCCATCTGGATTGAAGTTAGTCTCTCCCTCAAGAACGGAAGAGCTGAAACTTGCCAGCTTTGATTTGCACGCCTTTCAGCTACTATTTCCAGCCAATTCAGTTCATACAACTCTAGCTTTCATTTAGAGCTGAGCTCATTGACTAAAAAAATAAAGAAGAAGGGGGGAAAAAAGAAATCAAGGAAAGGCTTAATTGATTATGCAGAGTGTTGCTTTGGGAAAGAGGAAAATCTTGTTAGAAGTCTGGCAAACTCACTTCATTAGGGACCTAGTGACATCTTCCAAAACAGGAACATTACATCAGGTTAGTTTACAACAGCAAGAGACCCTGCAGCTTGGTTGGGATACCTCATCCCCATTCACTCTGTCTGCCTCGTTCTTTGCATTCTCCATCATATTTTATCAATGGTGAAAAGTTCACTACTAAAAACTATGATGAAAGAGACATAACATTAGAAACTAGAAACATTAAAATCAAGGATTGTGATTCTGCTCACTCGCCTTGTCCTTTAAAAGCCCATTTTCTATTCCTGCTTACATGGTTATTTTCACCTCATTCCAACATCCTCCTCTCTCACACACATGGTGCCCTCCACTCAATCTTCCTTCATCTGACGATTCACTGAAAGCACTGTTGGTAAAGGAATGTGGGCCTGAGTACCAGATCTTACGCTGCTGCATGACAATCAACTGCTTCTTGTCCCTTCAGAGATCGTGTGAAGTCCTTCTGTGCGGTTTCCACGTCCAAGAAGGAAGCTGATGGTTTTTCTCTCCCCCTTTTTTTGGAAGCATCAAATGCCCCATTTACTGAACTCTCTCCTTCTAGAAATAATTAGCCTGAGGCTAAAACTACCATTGGAATTTATAAAAGACTAACAAGATCAAAATGGTTCCTTCACGCCAAATAAACCTTATTTAGTTGTGTGAGAAAGTGGCAAACAATAGTGATCTGATGGCCACAGAGTATCTTGGTTTCAGGAAATTCTGACACATATTTGGAAAACATACCTCTTGAGTAAGACAGTGAAGTTCCAATCAGACAATAACACTGTGAGGTGGATACAACTTGAGATGGTTCTACCACGGAATGCTTATATAGAAAGGGAAAAAATATCTAAAATCAGTCATTTAATCTCTCTCTCAAAAGCAAGAAAAAAGTTCAAATCCAAATTAAATACAGGTAGGAAAGTAACAAGTACATTTCTATTTTTAAGAAGCTCAAATATAAAGCTCTTCCTTATATGAGCTAGAGTCTATCCACTATAAATTTTATTTTTCTCAGAGGTAAATGAGGTGATTTCTTGACAACTTTTACATAGACAATAAGAGACATAGTTAGCACTGATTATAGTTATGTCTAACATCACGATGACAGCAGGGAACAACACAAATAGATTATTGCCTTGCAGTTGCAAATTTTAACTAAATTTAAAGTAGTTGCTAACCAAAGCATGAGCTTCCCAGTTAAAAAAATCCCCCTAAAATGCTGGAGACACAGGAGATGTAGGTTTGATCCCTGGGTTGGGAAGATCCCCTGGAAGACAACATGGCAACCTCCACTCCAGTATTCTTGCCTGGAAAATTCTATGCACAGAGAAGCCTGGTGGGCTACAGTCTATAAGGGTTGCAAAGAGCTGAATGTGTCTGAAGCAACTGAGCACTAACCTAGGTCATATTATTTAAGCCATACAATAACATCTTGCTTTATTGGCAAATAAATCCAGCAATTTTATGTATCTAAAACCTGTGTTCTATATATCTTTTGATCTCTATACTTAGTAATTACGTAGGTACTTGGCACATATTTACTGAATGAATAAAATTTAAAACTGACCAGCCAAACCCAATGAAACAGTATCACAGGGTTGATACCCTTAGGAGATCCATCATTATCTTTTGAATTTTATATATAATTCTGCAGGTTTGGCTATCTGCTTTTCAAGTCTGTGGTAAATTAGAAGAAAGATAATAAATACTGCCTCTAAGTATATCATTATCAGCATAAAGATACAGGAAAATATGGGGAAATTATTTAAAAACTCAAAAGCACATATGAGTCATTTCGATTGAGTCAAGTAGTCCCCCAGCAACTCAGTTTTCCCTGATTGGAGCCCCCAGATGTCATAGTATTGACATCTGCTAGATAGCTAAGAGCGTCAGTGACTGAGTGACTTGCAGTTTATGATTATACAGTGGAGGTGATGAATCAAAGACTCAAGGGATTCGATCTGGCAAACAGAGTGCCTGAGGAACTATGGACAGAGATTCATACATTGTATAGTAGGCAGTCACCAAAACCATCTCAAAGAAAAAGAAATGCAAGAAGTCTAAGTGGCTGTCTGAGGAGGCTTTACAATAATTGAGGAAAGCAGAGGAGTGAAAGGCAAGAGAGAAACGGAAAGATATACCCAACTGAATGCAGAGTTCCATAGAATTGCAAGGAGAGATAAGAAGGCCTTCTTAAGTGAACAAAGTAAGAAACAGGAAAACAACAGAATGGGAAAGACTAGAGATCTCTTCAAGAAAATTGGAGATACCAAGGGAACACATGCAAGGATGGGCATGACAAAAAACAGAAACAGTAAGGACCTAACAGAAGCAGAAGATAGTAAGAAGAGGTGGCAAGAAGATGATGAACTATACAAAAAAGGTCTTAATGACCTGGATAACCACAATGCTGTGGTCACTCACCTATAGCCAGATATCCTGGAATATGAAGTCAAGTGGGCCTTAGGAAGCATTACTACAAACAAAACTAGTGGAGGTGATGGAATTCCAATTGAGCTATTTAAAATGCTGTTGATGCTGTTAAAGTGCTGCACTGAATATGTCAGCAAATTTGGAAAACTTTAGTGGCCACACAACTGGAAAAGGTCAGTTTTCATCCAATCCCAAAAAGGACAGTGCCAAAAAACATTCAAACTACCATACAATTGTACTCATTCCACATGTTAGTAAAGTTATGCTCAAAGTCCTTCAAGCTAGGTTTCAACAGTATATGAATTGAGAACTTCCAGAATCAGAGATCAAATTGACAACATTCGTTGGATCATGGAAAAAGCAAGGGAGATCCAGAAAAACAACTGCTTTATTGACTACTGTAAAGCCTTTGGCTGTGAAGATCACAACAAACTGTGGAAAATTCTTAAAGAGATGGGAATACCAGAACACCTTACTCGTATTCTAAGAAATCTGAATGAGGGGCAAGAAGCAACATTTAGAACCGGACATGGAACGACCGATTGGTTCAAAATTGGGAAAGGAGTCCGTCAAGGCTGTATATTGTCACCTGCTTATTTAACTTATATGCAGCGTACATCATGCCAAATGCCAGACTGGATGAATTCCAAGCTAGAATCAAGACTGCTGGAAGAAATATCAACAGCCTCAGATACACAGATGATACCACTCTAATCAAAAGTGAAAAGGAACTTAAGTGCCTCTTGATGAGGGTGAAAGAGGAGAGTGAAAAAGCTGGCTTAAAATTCAGCATTCAGAAAACTAAGATCATGGCTCCTGGTTCCATCATTTCATGGCAAATGAAAGGGGAAAAAAGCAGAAGCAGTGACAGATTTTATTTTAAAGGGCTCCAAAATCACTGCAGTCAGTGACTGTAGTGATGAAATTAAAAGACATTTGCTCCTTGGAAGCGAAGTGAAGTGAAAGTCGCTCAGTTGTGACCGACTAGACTATACAGTCCATGGCATTCTCCAGGCCAGAATATTAGAGTGAGTAGCCTTTCCCTTCTCCAGGGGATCTTCCCAACCCAGGGATTGAACCCAGGCTCCTCCGCCATTGCAGTTGGATTCTTTACCAGCTAAATCAAAAGGGAAGCCCAAGAATACTGGAATGGGTAGCCTATCCTTTCTCCAGCAGATCTTCCCGACTGAGGGATGGAACCGGGGTCTCCTGCATTGCAGGCGGATTCTTTGCCAACTGATCTATGAGGGAAGCCTGCTTCTTGGAAGGAAAGCTATGACTAACATAGTTATTGTTATTGTTCAGTCACTAAGTTATGTCCTACTCTTTGCAACCCCATGGACTGTGGCACCCAGGTTCCTCTGTCCTCCACTATCTCCCAGAGTTTGCTCAAACTCGTGTCCATTGAGTCGGTGATGCCATCCAGTCATCTCATCCTCTGTCACCCTCTTCTCCTCCTGCCCTCAATCTTTCCCAGCATCAGGGTCTTTTCCAATGAGTCAGCTCTTCGCATCAGGTGGCCAAAATAATGAAGCTCCAGCTTCAGTCCTGCCAATGAATATTCAGGACTAATTTCCTTTGGAATTGACTGGTTTGATCTCCTTACAGTTCAAGGGACTCTCAAGAGTGTTCTCCGGCACCATAATTAGAAAGCATCAGTTCTTCGGGCCTCAGCCTTCTTTATGGTCCAACTCTCACATCTGAAAAACCATAGCTTTGATTATATGAACCTTTATTGGCAACATGATGTCTCTGCTTTTTAATATGCTGTGTATATTTGTAACAGCTAGAGAGCACATTAAAAAGCAGAAACATCACGTTGCCAACAAATGTCCAGGAAACAGTGCAAGTCAGAGGAGCCTGGGGTGTTGCAGTTCATGGGGTTGCAAAGAGTTTAACAAAACAGAAAGAGAAGCAGGAGAAACCAGGACCAGTCTACCCCTCAAAGGTAAAGATATTATTTTCCACTTAATCCTTCACTTAGACTGAACAGATTGGTGGTGTGTATGTGTATTACTCTGTGTGTGTGTGTGTGCATGCACACACGCTCAGTTGTGTCTGACCCTTTGTGATCTCCATGGACCACCAGGCTCCTCCGTCCATGGAATTTTCCAGGCAAGAATACTGGGGTGAATTGCCATTTCCTACTTCACGGGATCATCCTGACCTAGGGATCCAACCTGTGTCTCTTGTGTCTCCTGCATTGGCAGGCGGATTCTTTACCATCATGCTACCTGGGAAGACCCTGTAAATGTTGAGATAAGGCAATTCTCTTCAGAAAACAGACACATAAAAAACTGATGGAGTATTTTTGGAATGAATTAAAAATTCAAAGATATGTTTAAAATTTAATATGTATGGTATTTAATTTTTTCCTTTAAAGCACATTTCATTTTAAAGCACTAATTAGACTAAAGAAAACATTAACTACTTTTCAACCCCAAGATGGTATGATTCTATCTTGTTCACTTCTGCTAAATCACTGTGGGATAAACTGTGGCAGGCACTGTTAATCTGCAGTTAATAGACTATGAAATTGAAGATTTAATCGATTGCATAACTTACCCCAAACCACATAGTTAGTTAGTAGTGAAGCCAGATAAGAAGTTAGCTTGATCTTAATCTTAATTAATTATTATATAATGTCTCATCCATGTTTCAAGACAGGAAATCATCAACAATCCTATCACATAGCTTTAAATCTCATTCTAGTGGTATTTTGACAAAGAAGCATGCTGAATAAACGAGACTTGTTCCCTATGTGGTATAATAGTTGCTGATCTGCCAGCAGCGTTTTTCTCTGTCCTCTCTTGACATTCCACAATCATAATTTGTGAACAATTTCACTGTTAACTTCTACTTACAGGGCTTCTTTTAAATAACTACTGTTTCCAGAGGACTTATTAAGAGGGATTTATGAATTACCAAATGTAAAGCTGATCAGCTATTTTGGGGTCGACATGGAGTTCTTTTCTGCTTGGGATGTGATCTAAGTACCAACAAAATGTGTATTTTGTTTCTCAGAGAAAGGAGTGACTTTAATCTGATCCTTCAACTCCTAATCCATCAACTAGAATCTATTTAGTGTTGTAATGTTTAAGACTCTATGGACATAGAAATATATTTATATATAAAACATATGACATTTATCCATAACAAAATTAAATTAAAACTTGAAAGTTTTCATGAAAATGTAAATGCAGCTCCTTTGCTCAGTATGACAAAGTCTCCCATGGAATTAAAAGTTATATAATGTATGTGTTTCTCAAAATGCTTACCATGTGGTCCACTGTGGAGCCAGGGAGACCTATTTGCTAGAAGATCTCTTTTCTTTAATACATTTTTCCAGATTATAAGTGGTGCATATCATAATTATTATTAACTGTAGACTCTACTCACAAAAGACCAACCAGAAAAATCTGTTAACTAAGCAAAGCTAATTGTACTAAACCTACTACAGTAAGGAAGATGTAACCTTGACCACAGGACCCAGGGACTGAACCCATGTCTCTTATGTCTCCTGCATTGCCATGTGGATTCTTTACCACAGTTTTTCTTTAACAGCAGAAAAACTCCTGAGAAGCCCAAGGAATTTACTAGAATTTAGCAAAGCTCATGATATAAAGATTTAGTAAAACAAAGGTCGTAAAGTGTCTTGATAAGTGAACTGCTATGTGATAAGCAAACTCTTTACCCTGGTAAGCAGTCTATTGCTCTAAGTGGGAAACAATTTGCCGAGAAAAGTAAGCTATGTTTTTGGATACGTTCAGGAATTTTATGAAGCAACAAAATTATGGCTTGGTTTTATAGCACTAGAGAAGAAAGAAAGAAAAGAAAGAGAAGTTGCTCAGTCGTGTCCGACGCTTTGTGACCCCGTGGACTGTATGTAGCCTGCCAGGCTCCTTCATCCATGGGATGAATACTGGAGTGGGCTGCCATTTCCTTCTCCAGCAGATCATCCCAATCCAGGGATCAAACCCGGGTCCCCCACATTGTAGGCAGACTCTTTATCATCTGAGCCACCAGGGAATCCCCTGCCAGCACCATCTTCCTGGTCAAACATTTCCTAGAAAAATGGGAGTAACTCAGAGGCTCTGCCTGGCTTCACTCTCAGGGTTGCTTCTCACCTCCCAGTTCATTTATATGTTACGTATGATTTGTAATTATTGTTTATACATTAGAGGATATTTTGCCTCATTCTAGGGGTCTCCAATGAAAATCAGTACATTCAATTTAGTGACCTAAAAATCAAGAATAAATATTAGCATAGAGATGGAAAACACATTTATTTGAGGAAAACAAAATTTCCATTTGCAATTTTAAAAATTTAAACCTATCATCTCTCAAGAAAACTAAAAATTAATGTAATATATTCATTAATACTGACATTATTATAGGATATCACTTTTAGTTAACAGCAGAAAAACAGCACAATCAGCCCTGCTGCTGGATGGTGGATTTAGTTTGAAAGAAAATAATATAACTCTGCACTTTCTTTTGCTTTGCTCCTCACTGAAACAAGTTGAGATTATTATTTATTTTGCACTTCAATACAGGTGCTATACTAAAGCTTTGTACACATATCTTATTTGATAGTCACAACAACCTTGCGAAACAGGGAGCATCATTACCAGTTTACAGGTAGCAAAAGCAGAATCAAAGAGGCTAAGCAGCTTGCCCAATTCATATAGCTCTTGGCAGAAACACAAATTTTGTATATCTGATTTCTATGGCGGTCCTCTTAGGACTGATAAGAGGAGGTTAACATGACTGTCACTGTGAAATCAGAACCTCGTTAATGGGACCTCCTAGCTTTCTAAAATTCAGACCTCCTAATGGCTGTTCTGGCCAGTCAGTAACGAATGCGCCTGCAATACAGGAGACCTGGGTTTGACCCCTGAGTTGGGATGATCCTCTGGAGAAGGAAATGACAACCCCTCCAGTATTTTTGCCTGGGAAATCCCATGGACGGAGGAGTCTGGTGGGCTACAGTCCACAGGGTTGCAGAATTAGACATGACTTAGCAACTAAACCACCAGCACCAATATGAATCCATTAAATATAGCTATAAAATGGAATTATATGTGGCCATTACATGTGATCTATCATTATCCACATGAAAATTTGTGACATTTATTTACATGAGAAGTTGCTGACTCCATTTATATACTACAACCCCATTTAATAAAAAAAAAACACACACACACACAAATGCACACACACATACAATATACCACATTTTAGGGTCCTGTGGGTTATATTATTGTTTAGTCCCTAAGTCGTATCCAACTCTTTTGCAACCCCAGGAACTACAGCCCACCAGGCATATCTGTCCATGGGATTTCCCAGGCAAGAATACTGGAGTGAGTTGTCATTTCTTTCTCCAGGGGATTTTCCTGACCCAGGGATCAAACATGGGTCTCCCTCATTGCAAGCTATGTTTTACCAGCTGAGCTACTAGGGAAGCGATATAAGCCATTTTAATTTTCTTTTAATGCTTTCTAAATTTTCTGCAATCCTTATAAGTATTGTATTTTATTTAGTGTATTTTTTTGCCACTCAAAAAATACTAAAGTCAATCCATTTTACAAAATAATCTGATCCAAACTCTGCCTAGTCACATCAAAGTAACATCAGTTCAGTTCACTTCAGTTCAGTTGAGTTGCTCAGTCCTGTCCGACTCTTTGCGACCCCACAAATCTCAGCACACAAGGCCTCCCTGTCCATCACCAACTCCCGGAGTTCACTCACATTCCTGTCCATTGAGTCGGTGATGCCATCCAGCCATCTCATCCTCTGTCATCCCCTTTTCCTCCTGCCCCAATCCCTCCCAGTATCAGAGTCTTTTCCAATGAGTCAACTCTCCACATGAGGTGGTCAAACTATTAGAGTTTCAGCTTTAGCATCAGTCCTTCCAATGAACACCCAGGACTGATCTCATTTAGGATGGACTGGTTGGATCTCCTTGCAGTTCAAGGGACTCTCAAGAGTCTTTTCCAACACCACAGCTCAAAAGCATCAATTCTTCGGCACTCAGCTTTCTTCACAGTCCAACTCTCACATCCATATATGATCACAGGAAAAACCATAGCCTTGACTAGACAGACCTTAATCGGCAAAGTAATGTCTCTGCTTTTGAATATACTGTCTAGGTTGGTCATAACTTTTCTTCCAAGGAATAAGCGTCTTTTAATTTCATGGCTGCGATCACCATCTGCAGTGATTTTGGATTCCCCCAAAATATAGTCTGACACTTTTTCCCCTGTTTCCCCATCTATTTGCTATGAAGTGATAGGACCACATGCCATGATCTTAGTTTTCTGAATGTCGAGCTTTAAGTCAACTTTTTCACTCTCCTCTTTCACTTTCATCAAGATGCTTTGTAGTTCCTCTTCACTTTCTGCCATAAGGGTGGTGACACCTGCATATCTGAGCTTATTGATATTTCTCCCGGCAATCTTGATTCCAGCTTGTGCTTCTTCCAGCCCAGGGTTTCTCATGACGTACTCTCCATATAAGTTAAATAAGCAAGGTGACAATATACAACCTTGATGTACTCCTTTTCCTATTTGGAACCAGTCTGTTATTCCATGTCTAGTTCTAACTGTTGCTTCCTGACCTGCATACAGATTTCTCAAGAGGCAGGTCAGGTGGTCTGGTATTCCCATCTCTTTCAGAATTTTCCACAGTTGATTGTGTTCCACACAGCCAAAGGCTTTGGCATAGTCAATAAAGCAGAAATAGATGTTTTTCTGGAACTCTCTTGCTTTTTCCATGATCCAGCGGATGTTAGCAATTTGCTCTCTGGTTCCTCTGCCTTTTCTAAATCCAGCTTGAACATCAGGGAGTTCATGGTTCACGTATTGCTGAAGCCTGGCTTGGAGAATTTTGAGCATTACTTTACTAGCGTGTGAGATGAGTGCAATTGTGTGGTAGTTTGAGCATTCTTTGGCATTGCCTTTCTTTGAGATTGGAATGAAAACGGACCTTTTTCCAGTCCTGTGGCCACTGCTGAGTTTTTCATCATCTTTCAGGATTTGAAATAGCTCCTCTGGAATTCCATCACCTCCACTAGCTTTGTTCGTAGTGATGCTTTCTAAGGCACAGTTGACTTCACATTCCAGGATGTCTGGCTCTAGGTGAGTGATCACACCATCGTGATTATCTGGGTGATGAAGATCTTTTGGTACAGTTCTTCCATGTATTCTTGCCACCTTTTTAAATATCTTCTTCTTCTGTTAGGTCCATATCATTTCTGTCCTTTATAGAACCCATCTTTGCATGAAATATTCCCTTGGTATCTCTAATTTTCTTTAAGAGATCTCTAGTCTTTTCCATTCTGTTGTTTTCCTCTATTTCTTTGCATTGATCACTGAAGAAGGCTTTCTTATCTCTCCTTGCTATTCTCTGGAACTCTGCATTCAGATGCTTATATCTTTCCTTTCCTCCTTTGCTTTTCACTTCTCTTCTTTTCACAGCTATTTGTAAGGCCTCCTCAGACAGCCATTTTGCTTGTTTGCATTTCTTTTCCACGGAGATGGTCTTGATTCCTGTCTCCCGTACCATGTCAAGAACCTCCGTCTATAGTTCATCAGACACTGTGTCTATCAGATCTAGTCCCTTAAATCTATTTCTCACTTCCACTGTATAATCATAAGGGATTTGATTTAGGTCAAAGTAACATAGTAAGTAAGTAAGTAAGTTCAGTTGCTCAGTCATATCCAACTCTTTGCGACCCCATGAATCACAGCACGCCAGGTCTTCCTGTTTATTACCATCACTCAGAGTTCACTCAGACTCACATCCATCGAGTCCGTGATGCCATCCAGCCATCTCATCCTCGGTCGTCCCCTTCTCCTCCTGCCCCCAATCTCTCCCAGCATCAGAGTCTTTTCCAATGAGTTAACTCTTCGCATGAGGTGGCCAAAGTACTGGAGTTTCAGCTTGAGCATCATTCCTTCCAAAGAAATCCCAGGGTTGATCTCCTTCAGACTATTAAATATCCAAAGAGCCAAATGAAGCTTGAGAATTAATTATGGATCGAAGCTCTCATCTTTAACAGATCACTCCTCGTTCCTGTTAATGTAGCTGGGGGCACCTGATGTCACAGACTCAGCATCTACCACTGCCTACAAATCCCTGACTATTCCAGACCTCCAGTTTTGCCTCGAGTCACAAGTGTCAGTTAACTCTCCCAAGAACATCCTTAACCTGGCCAGGCACTCTGAGCAAAGGAAGAGACTTTGACGCTTTCTCAAGACTCCAGCTGAAGTGAGTTGAAAGAAATTTCCTTCCTTTATTTTCTCTTTTAGGGGCAGTGAAAGTATTCGGCTCTTTTTCAATGGCGTTTCCAATCAGATTTGCTGAAATCTATACATTTCCAGCCAAAGGCAGTGGGTAAAAATGACCATGAGTTCTTTTGACACATTTGAAAAGTAGGTGAAACTTGGCCAGGGTTTCATTTACCCATTCTTACTGGGACTGTGTCGTCTGGCATCCTCCTCTAGAGACCTAATGTCGTTCACTCCCCGTGTGCCTTTTTATTTGGGAAATTCAAGTAGCACAGCCCATCCTGCAGCCCACAGGCCTCCGACTGGCTCCCCTACTCTTGACTCTCAGGGAAGCGTTCCTTTTCCAGAGCTACTCCGGAGCTAAGTGAGCTAACATAACCAGGGTCTCATGAGAGGCTCAACAACAGAGTTTGTTTAGACCTAAAACTGTTTCACTCCTTAGTCAAGAGATACGAGAGAAAAAGGAGAATCCATAAATAGATGATGAAGAACCAGCTCCTACTTTCTGAGTCATGGTACTAGAAATAATCATTGAAACTGATTTGTGTTGATATGAGGCAGGCATTTTTCACCTCCCAGGCCGTAAAACTGCTTACTGGGGAAAAAGCAAAATGCAAGCACCCCTAAATACCTTTACAAGCCATGCATCATACACTTGGTAAAGTTTCTGGGCCAGCATACTTGAAATGCTAATAATCAAGGGTGGAATTAGTTGTGCAGCTTGCTGGGGTGCTCAGGGAAGATCAGTTCAGTCTCTCAGTATTTCTAACTCTTTGCGACCCCATGGACTGCAACATGCTTCCCTGTTCATATCCAGCTCCCGGAATTTGCTCAGACTCATGTCCATCAAGTCGGTGATGCCATCCAACTATCTTATCCTCTGTCATCCCCTCTTCCTCCTGCCTTCAATCTTTCCCAGCATCAGGGTCTCTCCCAATGAGCTAGCTCTTCGCATCAGGTGGCCAAAGTACTGGAGTTTCAGCTTCAGCATCAGTCCTTCCAAGGAATATTCAGGACTGGTTTCCTATAGGATTGACTGGTTGGATCACCTTGCAGTCCAAGGGAGTCTCAACAATCTTCTCTAACACCACAGTTCAAAAACATCAATTCTTCGGCGCTCAGCTTTCTTTATAGTCCAACTCTCACATTCATACATGACCACTGGAAAAAAACATAGCCTTGACTAGACTGACCTTTGTCAGCAAAGTAATGTCTCTGCTTTTTAATATGCTAAGTTGGTCATAGCTTTTCTTCCAAAGAGCAAGTGTCTTTTAATTTCCTGGGGGCAGTCACCATCTGCAGTGATTTTGGAGCCCAAGAAAATAAAGTCTGTCAATAGTTCCACTGTTTACCCATGTATTTGCCATGAAATGGTGGAGCTGGATGCCATTATCTTAGTTTTTGAATGTTCAGTTTAAGCCAACTTCTTCACTCTCCTCTTTCACTTTCATCAAGAGGCTATTTAGTTCTTCACTTTCTTCTGAGGGAAGATAGAAATATGCTATCTTGGGAGGTGGAGCACTGCATGATTCTACAATGCTCAGCATCATGAAGGTGGCAATTGATCTTACTTCTTCAACTGAACAATTTATTATGGAAATAGATATCATGTTAAAAAGGGTAGAACAGTGAATCTTAAATGTTATTTTCAACAGATGTGATACGATATTGTGGCTATAATTTTTAAAGAGCTTTCATCTTGGCATTTTCAGATGAAACAATAATATGGCTAGAATGTGCTTTAAAATACTTAAGAAAAAGAAAAGTTTTGGTATACCACCCAAGAAAAAAATGGTCACAGAGCATAGTAAGTATATCTCGTCTGTTCTTGTATATGTATTCACAATTTGGTTGCTTTTTTGTTTCCTTTTTATTTCCTAGAAAGAAATAGCATTCATATTTAGACCAATTTCAGGCATGTACGGACTTCCACATTTTAGGATTTAGCTCCCTTGTGGCTCAGATGTTAAAGAATACACTTGCAATGCAGGAAAACTGGGTTCGATCCCTGGGTTGGGAAGACCCCCTGGAGAAGAAAATGGCAACCCACAACCCACTCCAGTACTCTTTCCTGGAGAATCCCATGGACAGAGGAGCCTGGCAGGCTATAGTCTATGAGGTCGCGAAGAGTCAGACACGACTGAGTGACTAGCACTATCCCTGGCATTTTTTTTTAAATTGTCCTTGTTGTTGTTACTTTTTCATAACTTAGCCAGATGGAGTTCTTCCTTCTAGCCATAGTTTGAGTTCTGAACACGGCTGCTTAAGTCCTAAAGTGGGCTGCTGAGGGCCCAGAAAGTGTCCTGGTACAAAACTGCACACTGCTTCTCTCCCTCTAGCTGAATTTAAGTCCTCGGTCAGGCACAGTTTGCACTATGTCGCACAACGTGGAACAGTCTTGGTCCTAAACATTTATGTTCCTTTCAAAAACAATTTGGTCTCTGGCTGCTTTACTTGGCAATCTAAGTGTCTGGTCAGAAGCCAAATGAGACTCACTTGCTCCCAACCAGAACATCTCTTGCCCCACCAAAAGAGTTTGGCCAGTTAGGAAGTTTCTCTGCCTTCTGCCCCAGTCACCAGAAAACAGACCCAGCAGCAGTTACTGAAAAGCCCGTTATCTGTTGTGTCTTTAACCTCTCCTCAGTGCTTTTAATTATGTGTCCCTGTGGTACTGCATATTTGTACATCTTGGGGAAGGTGAGGAGGCAGATAAAAACATATCCTATTTCCATTAGCCAAACTGCTTTGATTCCCAGTGAAGGTAATAGTAATTGTTTTCATCAAGCAGGTGGAGGATTGGATGCGAATGTCATGTATCTTGGCTACTGTTTCTTCTATTATAAAGCAATTTATAATTTTAAATAGGAACTTATGCTTCCAGAGAGTCTGGCAAAAAAAAAAAACAGAAAAAAAAATTTTTCTGGGTCATCAGTAGATAACTGAGTCAGTGAAATATTCCAACAGTCTATACCTCCCTGTCTAATACAATAGCCACTGACTGGATGAACTGTGGGTGATCTGACCTGAGATACGCAGTAAACGTATAATACGCGCCAGACTTTGAAGACTTAGTATGAACAAAAAGGAAGGTAAAAAATATCTCAGAGTTATCTGATTCATTCCATCAAGGACTCATTTACTAACGAGTTGGGCAGTGGACTAGTCATTAAAAATGGAGCAATGAATAAGACAAGCTCAGACTTGAAGATAGAGCTTAAAGTCTAGTAGCTGTTATTCAAAACTGTCTTCCTTTATTGGTTGGCCTTCAGCACGAACACTCTGACAATACTTCTGGCATTCTCAAAACAGAAATCACTGCAGTGCTACTGCAACGGCAAGGACAGGGACGTCCACTCTATGTGTACATCTTCTTGCCACCGGACAAGGGTGCCACTTCCCACTGCCTTAGAGCCTCACTGTTCAATAAAACAGCCATGCATCCAAGGGGAATATTTGAAAGGTGACTAGTGTAAATCGTGATGGGCTGCAAGTGTAAAATATACACTGAACTTCAAAAACAGTATGAAAAAAATGAATAAAAATAACCTCACTCATCTTTTATATTCAGCATATGGTGAAATGACATTTTATATACAGTGGATTAAATAAAATGTATTATTAAAATTAATCACACCCATTTCTTGTTAACTTTTTAATGTGATCACAAGAAAAATTAAGATTATATACTGGCTCCCATATTATTTGTATTGGCCAGCCTTCTCTGTAATGATGCTTTCCACTCCGCCAGGGCAAACAGCCACGCCAGATGCCCTCCAAAAACCTGTGGAACAGCTGGTGGAAGAACTTGCGCCAAACTAGGGTCCTAATAAGCTGGCCCAGCTTCTCCCTCTTTTCTTTCCCATTTGAGGACCATTTGTACCTTGAGTGATCAGTGCATGTGATTCAAACGCGCAGGCAGTGTGATGCAACAGAAAGGCAGTAGCTGTTAATCAGAAAACCTTGTTTCTGCTGGTCTCAGAGTTCTCATTCACTTACTGAAAAATCAAGAGCAAATCATGAGATCTTGAGGTATAAATAGAAAAATCTCTTCATGTATTAAATATAAAAATCTGTTCTCTCTCTCAGTTTTAGATAGAATGGTACTACATGAGATAAATATATACATGTGAAGCCACCTGATAAACTGTAAGCCATATTGTCATTATCATCACTTTGAATAAGGATCATAATAGAATACTTTCATAAGCAATCAAGAAAACATTTGAGATGTAAAATATTGAAATACCCTAATTCTAGGGAAACTCAAAAAACAGCAAAAATTCAAATATTAAAACACAAATGTTTCAATAGTAAAATTGGCACAGGAAGAGATGTGTTGAAGGAACAGAGACCCCTAGTGGAGGGATGTAGAAGAATGGGGACAGTTTGCTTTTGGAGCTCACATCTCTATCCATTGCCTGATGCCAAGAGATCACTTTGATATTACTTGTCTCTCCAATGAACATATTCTTACACATGCTACTGATTTACAACAGCAGCAGCAAACTCACCCTATGTATTTGTAGCCAATCGTTTGAATATTGCTGCAGTAGCAAAAGGTAAGGGGGCGGGGGGGGCTCAGGTTTCTGATTTCACAGTGGCTAAGTTGAAGCTTGCTGAAACAGAGGGCACTTTGTACAAGTTCTGGCTTAGCAACACCAGGCACCACACCACTTAGCTCATAATTGCATACCAGTGAGACACAGAGACGTGATTATTTTTCTAGGTATGTGAGCTGCTACCAAAATTCTTGGTCTCCATCAGACCCTGAGTATTGGGGCAGACTGATAGCCTCAGAAGTCCTAGTTTAGCTGTGTTTGTTACAGCCTGAGAAGTTTGTCACAGTATGGCTATGGAACTATTTCATGCTTACTTGACTGCACCAACAATTTACAAAGTATCCCAATTACTGATTTTAATCAGCAAATATCTCTTCCATTGTGCATGACAAAGAGGTTGACATCATGGGGAAATGTATAAAACTGAAGGAAATGGACTTGGCCCAAAGAACCTTCCATAAGTCAAGGCCAAGTAAATAATGTTAAATAATATTTTTAATAAAACATGTTATAAAATAATATATGATCATTTTTTCCCAAAGAATCTGTGCTACCACTTTCCTCTGTAGTGGCTTGTCGGGCAAGGATGGTTAAGTTCGACTTAGGTTTGGTTTTGCATTGTGGAGGGAGTTGGAAATTTACATGGAAATGGAAACGCTCTAAAGGATATTTAAGACACAGTAAACCAGTCCCTCTGGAAGGGAGGTTTCATGCAGTGGCACAGAAAGGGGTCTCATATGAAGCAGACGGCACATTCACGTGGATTCCCTGAGGAGAGTTTAACGAACGCATTATTTACAATAATGTGAGAGTAGCTGGGGGCATCCCAGGCGGCACTAGTGGTAAAGAACATGCCTGCCAATGCAGAAAATGCAACAGATGTGAGTTCAATCCCTGGGTCAGGAATATCCCCTGCAGTAGGAAATGGCACCCCACTCTAGCATGCCTGGAAAAGTCCATCGGCAGAGGAGCCAGGTGGACTACAGTCATGGGGCCACAAAGTGAAACCAAGAGGAGGTGTTGAAACATCCTGAAGTGAGCAACAAGAAGGTGCTACCACTTTCTATCTGAGGTGGAAAGTGGAAGGAATCATTGTTAGAACCTCGGGAGAGCTCAAAGTGTAGGGGACCCCAGCCCCAGAGGACCAGCCTCCGCACACTCAGGAAACAGCCCAGGTCACTCCTCTGTGAGCTCTTGACTGTGCCTCCACTGACCAAAGCGAACCAAAAGCTAGATGGCAAAGAATCTGTTGATATTTCCTATAAAGGTCAGCCTCGGAGCAGAATAGCAAACACTGGAGAGGGAAATCGAAGGGTTGAATAGAACAGATCCCAGAGGACGGATACGTTAGGTCAGGAGGATGCTGTGTGTTGGGGGTCGGGGGAAGCTTCCCTCTGCTGGGCTGGGATGGGAAAGAGTTGATGTTTCCTGTCCATCCTTATCCCATCACAAGCTTGCCTGAGTCTGTTTCCTGTTAGGCTCACGACACAGGTATCTCACACGGCAGGCAGCAAAGAACTGTTACAAACAACTATTCTGTAGAGTTTCAACATGAAATCCCTAAGTCAAGGATTAAGGAGCAAGAGTGAACAAAAAAATAGGTCCCTGGGCCACTTGAAGAGTACAGAAAAATAATTCTTCAATATCAAAACATTATTGTTTCTAATCTTGGGTTTCCGAAAATCCTGAGATTGGTGTTAATTCAAATTTTAATCAAATTTTGATTGAACTAATCCCAAACACTGAATTCATTAGCTGAGTAAATATGCTTTAGATTTTCTTATTTCTGACTTAGCCAGATATTTATCAGAACTGTCCAAAAGGCTTCTGGGTCTCTTGAGTAGACATCAGACAGAGAAAAGTGTCCCAGTCATTTAATATGGTAGATTCTTTAATGTGATTTTTTTTTCAGATTTTCTGCTCCTTCTGTTTTATGTTAATAGCTTTTAACATAAAAATATTGGTAATTAAAGAGTTATCATCCTCTTATTATAATTCACATTAATAAATACATGGCCACCGGATGGCTGGCCACGGAGACAAAGAGAGACCCAGTCAAAATTCTGTGCACATCGTTAGTGGCTCAGCATACCATATTGAGAACAGCTTGTTTTCATAGAAGCCCTGCTTTATTCCTGGCCTTGTTGCCCATAATTATTGTAAATCAGGACTATTTCCTGCCTTCCTGCCCAAAATAGCAGGAAGCTTCCAACCTCTTTCAGCCTACTTTGCTCATGGGCACCACCTCTCTGCAGGGGTTAGGGTTCACTGCCAGGAATTTCAAAAGAGCTAACTCTGTTTTGGTTTCTTATCCAGAACATCGCTCGTGAGCAAAGAAATGAAGCAAGATCTGTAATATATCCAGGGATTTAGAGAAATGGCACCGCTTCAGGCCTGGTTAATAGCCCTGAGCCACTGGCAAGATAGAGCCCTTGCTCTTTTCCAGATTCATCATGGGATCAGTTCCAGGTGGGAACTGGTGAGCCTGTGACTAATGGGAAACAACTGGAGAATGCTAGAGAGTGCCTTATGACGTATTAAGAGCAAAGAGAATGTTCACTGCCCTTTGGGATTTAATATAAAACTGCATCGAGCCTCCTCTCTGGGTCCATGCTACTTACTGGGGGCATGCCCAGCCAGAATACTATTCATGGACAATATGGCCCACATCTAACCTTTGATAGCCCTCAAGGACACATCCCAGTGCCCAGTGCCCAGAGCCCAGAGTAGACAGCTACTATTTATAATAGCTAACACGAACTGTTATTTATTGTTTGCTTTTGGTTCTGGGCACAAAACTAATGCTCTGTATGCTCTTATCTCAATTACTCAACCCACTCCAGTATTCTTGCCTGGAAAATCCCATGGACAGAGGAAACTGGAAGCCTACAGTCCATGGGGTCACAAAGAGTTGGCCACGACTGAGCAATTGAGCATGCACGCATAACCCCGCCAGCCATCACTGTCAACCCCACTGTGCAGATGAGAATGCTGCACTTTAAAAAGACCAGGTCCTAAGGAAGGGAGCTAGGGCCCCAGCTAGGAGGTGCCATCGAGTGCAGAGGGCACCTGGGCCTGCACCTCGGAGGGGCCTCTGAGGGACACAGGGCAGCACCGTGCAGGCCCCAGCAGAGTGTCCTGGCAAGACCACCAAACGTGATGGGCAGTCATGCCCAAAGAGGAGGCACACATTGCTATTGCAACTAAACACCATCCTCGGGCATATGAGACACACTCCAAATTACACGCTGTGACCCTGCGCAGGGAAGCGGCCCCGACCTCTCCCCTGCTTCTGCCCTTGTGAGAGGGACAGAAACACTGCTCCCCTATGTTTAACTTCTGCCTGAGAATCAGCCCTAAAAACTCAACTTCTGACTCTTGCCAGAGACACTGTTCTGACTCTAGAATCACAGGGGCCCCCAAGTAAAAGGTATAGAAAGTGAAAGTGAAGTCTCTCACTTGTGTCCGACTCTTCATGACCCCGTGGACTGTAGCCTACCAGGCTCCTCTGTCCATGAGATTCTCCAGGCAAGAATACTGGAGTGGGTTGCCAATTCTGCTTTACTTAAAAGGCCATAGAAGCTCCAAATTGTACCATAGCAGCCAAATCCTCAAAAATCTCATTCATCAGGGCTAATCCTTTCATGGGGCGCCCATTCCCTTTTACCCTAAATCTTTTGGTGGGAGCAATGTGGGGACCAAGAGCCTTAGGTGAAATGGCTGTCCCCCTCCAGGTAGCGATGTCACCTCTTCCCTGTTTAAAATGAGTCCTTTTTCTTTGTTGCTAGATGACAGATAGGACATTAGCATCGCATTAAAATTCACTGTTTAGGGGCTTCTCTGGTGATCCAGTGGCTAAGACTCCCTGCTGTCAATGTAGGGGGCCCAGGTTCAATCCCTGATCTGGGAACTAGTTCCCACATGCTGAAGCTAAAAAGATCCTGCATGCCACAACGAAGACCTAGTGCCGTCAAATGAATACGTAAATATTTAAAAATGAAATTCACAGTTTAAGCACTTTTTATCTTTTATCCCATTTGACTCAAACGCTGTGGCCATAGGGCCGAAGGCACAGGTTTAGTTGGTCCCGGGAAGATAATTTGGGAAGTATAAAAACACACCAGCTATTTTAAAAGTGCTCAACAATTTTCCCCTTATTTCCTCATACATTTATTTTCATTTCTATTTACTAAGTATTTCATAGGTGTCAGCTACGGTGCTAGAGACCAGAGACAGAGGGCAAAACACGGCATGGTACCTGCCCTCAAGGAGACCACAGCCTGGAAGAGGAAACTCACAAATCAGCCGGCAATGATACAGAGGATATGGAAGTAACGTGGCAACAAATGAGGTCACTCTTCTTGGGAGTCAAGGTGAGTAGAGGAAGGGGTTTCAGAAGGGATGAGCAGGCCTGAGCATTAGATGCTCTGATGGCACAAACAAGCAGGCACCAGGGCCCGGCAGGCCTGCTCAGTACAGCAGGTCTCCTGACCAATAAGGAAGGACTAGGGGATTTGGGAGGAGGCATGGCAACCCACTCCAGTATTCTTGCCCAGAGGATCCCCATGGACAGAGGAACCTGGTGGGCTACAGTCCAAGGGGGTCGCAAAGAGTCAGACATGACTGAGCGACTCAGCCCAGCCCAGCACAGCACGTGGGGGTCTGGAGAAGGGCGTTGCATTAAGAGCATGAAAGCAAGCCTTCCCTGTGTCTCAGATTATCTTCATAGGGCTTTCATTTTCTCCTGAATTCATCAGTTCAACCCCATGGGCTCATAACTCTGATTCCTGAGCAGTACCTTGCCCAGCTAAAGGTTCCACTTCCCAACTTCTATTCTAAATATAGTACAAAATTTGTCTAACCTATTCCTGCCATGTTCTTAGGTATATAGGTCCTTTCATAATCCTTCCACCTGTACCTTAAAGTGAATTCTCGCTTGCTCCCCATTTTTAATGTTGTGTAAACAGCCACTGCAAGGATATTTTGGATAATTGCAAAGGAGGCAGCAGGCTGAGGTTCTAGAGAGAGAAAATATAAAAGGTGTTGTAATGGATATGCTAAAAATGTTGTTTCTGCAATGAACATCCTTATACAACTAGAGTTTCCTAAACAATGTCCTAAAGATGTACAAAATGTGTCAGAGAGAGAAATGAACCAAGGCAGTTTGGGAAATCAGAGTTGACATGTGAAGGTAAAGCACTGCTGTAGTTAAAGACAGACATGGGAAAGAAAACAGAAAGATAATCATCATGTTAGCCTCACATAACAACTGGACTGGCTGTTTAAAAGGGAGAGAAAGTGGGAACATATTGATCAATTCTACCTGAATAGAAGGGTCCTGAATTTCTCTGAAGGATGCCAAGAGCAGCTGAGAATTATGTATATAAAATCAACAAAAATGTACAACACGCCTACGCGGTGCCAAACACCACATGTAACAGGAGTTTAAATGCTGGATTCTCACGGAAAAGGACCAGAGATCTCACTTCACAGGTGCAGAATAAGCAGAATTCCAGGAATTCAGATGAAACCAGGCAAACATGAAAGCTATTTTCTTTTTCTTTGAACTCAGCGTGGTTTTTAGCTAATATCATCATTTAAAAATATATCTTAGCATTTGAAGATCAAGACTTAACAAAGCAGAGGTAACCCCAAACACTTTACTCTTGATAGTTAAAAATCCAGGATGAGAATCACAGTGTTAATATAGGTTCCTTAAACGTTCTGGTAATTTATTATTTTTTTTTAATTTCCTGAGTTTTCACATAATACATCTTAAAAGGCACTCTTTTAGAAATAAAATTATTAAAGTCATTTCTGTGCAAAATAAAAATTATACAGAGATTTCAAGAGAAGTCGATATAGGGACTTCCCTGCTGGTCCAGCAATTAAGACGCCATGCTTCCACTGCAGGGCATGGAGTTCAATCCTTGGTTGGGGAACTAAGATCCTGCATTAAAGAATTTTTAAAAAAAATTAATAGAGGTCAGCATAGTAAAAAAGAAAGTAAAGCCTAAATAGTCCCTACATGTATTCAGTAATTTGTGATTTACAAAGAATATTGTACAGATTTCTTATTCGATCCCCCAAATTTTGTGAAGTGGTGGGGGGAGGGGATCTGTTTTATCACCATCCTCCAGAAGTGAAGCGTAGTTCTCAGAGAAGCTAAATGTCGTGAAGAAGCTGACACATGGAGAAAGAAGTTGGGGTACATAGACACAACGGAATAGGACTCAGCTGTTAAAGAAAGGAACACATTTGACCCAGGTCTAATAAGGTGGATGAACCTAGAGCCTATTAAACAGAATGAAATAAGTCAGAAAGAGAAAGACAAATGTTGTATATTGCCGTATTTATATGGAATCTGGAAAGATGGTACTGATGAACCTGTTTGCAAGGTAGCAGTGAAGACACAGACATAGAGGACAGACTTGCAGACACAGCGGGGGGGAAGGAGAGGGCGGGGGCATTGAGACAGTTAACGCTGAAACATACCATGTATCTGTTCATCATATGTGAAACAGAGAGCCAGCGGGAGTTTGCTGCATGACACAGGGAGCTCAAATCTGGTGCGCTGGGACAACCTAGAGGCGGGGGATGAGGTGGGAAACAGAAGGGAGGTTCAAGAGGGAGGGGACGTATGTGTCTCTATGGCTGATTCATGCTGATATTTCGCAGAAACCAATGCAATGCTGTAAAGCAATTATCGCCCAATTAAAAATAAATTTTTAAAAAGGAGTTAACACAGATAGTAAGAAACAAAGCAGAGGCGATGTAACAGGTCTCCTGACCCTTAGTTACCAAATGGCTGGCATGTCGTTGTATAGTCATGCTGCTGCTGCTGCTGCTAAGTCGCTTCAGTCGTGTCCGATTCTGTGCGACCCCATAGACGGCAGCCCCCAGGCTCCACCGTCCCTGGGGTTCTCCAGGCAAGAACACTGGAGTAGGTTGCCATTTCCTTCTCCTATGCATGAAAGGGAAAAGTCAAAGTGAAGTCGCTCAGTCGTGTCCGACTCATAGCGACCACATGGACTGCAGCCCACCAGGCTCCTCCGTCCATGGGATTTTCCAGGCAAGAGTACTGGAGTGGGGTGCCATTGCCTTCTCCTGTATAGTCATAATGTTTAACAAATAGGAAGACTTCTGTTGCTTTTAAGATGAAAACAAAAATTTCTAGCCATCAGATGAAATTCCGTGAAAAAATTCAGAGTAGACTAGATAAAGCAACATGAGAGTATGGAACTGTTAGTCACTCAGTCGTGTTTGACTCTGCGACCCCATGGACTGTAGCCTGCCAGGCTCTTCTGTCTCTGGGATTCTCCAGGCAAGAATCCTAGAGTAGGTAGCCACTCCTTTCTCCAGGGGATCTTCCCAACCTAGGGATTGAACTCACGTCTCTTGTATCTACTGCACTGCAGGCAGATTCTTTAGTCTGAGCCAGAAAGAAGAATGGGAATCAAAAATTGATGCAAACAAGTTTTATTTACCACCAACAATGCCAAATATCACAGGACGTTTTCCTGGATCGTTAGCACCCTCCCCCTCACATCACTTCTGGGTATGATCTCCAGACAAGGAATTTCACAAGGTATTCAATATTGTGGTCACTGTCATTGATATGAAATTTTGTTAGGAAGAATGCAACAGTGGACTCCAACTTACACACTTAACTTGGTGCTTTTATAATTTTCAGCCGTTTCCATTTCCATTGAATTATTCATTTTATTTTCTTGGTAGGTGGTTGGAATATATAGCATTTGCTATTTAATGGTAGGACACAGTTGCATAAATATCTCAAAATAACTCAAAAAGTGTATCAGTTCTGCTCTGCTCTCCCTGCTTTCAATGTAAACTGTATACAATTTAGTTTCTTCATAAAACAATAGCTATTACTTATATAGCCTCAAAGAGAAAGCACTGGATGATCATGTTTATTCATTGTATAGTATTTATTGTAATCATATCAATAAGGCACTGTTTCTATGGGCCAGCTGCATGAGACATGGAAATAGCTTTGTTTCATAACACTCTCTTTGTATTTTTTGGTTGTTGCTATAATGGAATTTTGTTGTATATGGCTCTGAATTCCACTAAGTGCTTCAGACTTGAAGAGTTTGATTGCAAGACTTATTCCTTTACTTTCCCTGTGCTATGATAGTAGTTTACAAAACAAATCGTATATCAGAGTCATCAATTATAAAGCCCAGGAAGAATTTTTAAGCTTCCCAAGTGAATCTGATGAGCTACCAGATTTTTCAGTGGCTGTTTTATGGAACATCTTTTTATTTTATTATAGACTTAGGTTGAATGGTTATATTTTGAGAATTCCATCTGATTATTATTGTATTATTAGAATGAAAACCTTTTCCCAGGTAAAACTAATGCCCAATCACATAAAAACTTCTCTTAAGATGACTCTCAATTTGTAGTCGGATCGTTTGATATAAACCAAGTAATTGTGTATGGAAATAATGAATGTTACCAAAAGACTTTAAGAATTTTTGTCATCTTTACATCATCTTTTTATATGATCATGCAGTATTTAAGTGTTACAATATTACTTAAGTGACAATAAATTTAACATGAGGCATTACCCCTCATCCCAAAAAGCTTTGATCATGCACAGCAGTTTATACTTAAGTAATAACTGATCATGTAGAAAGCACTTAAGATGACAAAAATTTTTAGAATCCCTTTGTTTAACATTCATTATTTCCATATACAATTACTAAATAATGCTGAAGTTATAAAGATGCTGGGCCTAAAGATGAACAGAATGGAGTTCTAGCTCTTAAAAATTTAGTGGGAAAATTAAAACTTCATCCTGCTATTAATCTGTTCCTCATCACATTTTTATTGGGAGAGCATTAAAATAGCATGTATGAGTGAAAAACCAAGCAAATATCACTCACTGAACTACAAAGTTTATCTAAGTGACGATCACTAAGATCCTAAAACAGATAAACTTAAGTGCATATGAAATGCCCAGTAGGGCCATAAAGACTAGCCTTTTGAAAGCTAGTCTTACAAAGTTTCTAGGAAATAACAATAAATTTAACATGTAGTATTACCCCTCACCCACCAAAAGCTTTGATGTTGCACAATAGTTTGCCACCTAATTAAATGGTTTTAAATAAAGTTGTCTACAAGGTAGGAAGGCCATAATCTGTATACAGGCTGCACAATATATTCCAGGTCCACCCCTTAAGAAGATACAGAGACTGATACAAAGCATAATGACTCCCACATGGAGTCACCAGACATGTTCTTCAAAAACACTGCAAATCATGTTAACTGACCTCAGGGTTTGCATTCCTCCCCTTCTCTCTGATCTTTACCCTTCTTTTTCACCTCTCTCCCTTTGCTTTGAGGCTTCTGACAGCTAAGTACTTGCACAGTTACTTTGGGTGACAATATGTTATCCCCAGTAGAAATCAGGAGCTTTCATTCAAAAGGTGGCCACTCTTGACCTCTGACCCCGGTGCCTCCCACCCTGCTGCTCCCCTCCATTTTCTGTCTCCATGGATCTGAATAGTCAAGTGGAAAAATGGGAGCAGGAAAAGTCTATAGCTATTCATAGACCAGCCCACTCCCCTTTGCTGCCCTACCCCTCAAAAGGAGAGAAAGATGAATGAAACTCATTCATCAATAAGCAGGAGATGAAGAAGAAAGCCCTATTGGCTGAAAAGCAAGCCAAGAAGCAGAGAGGGGGAAAGAGAAGAAGTGCCAGGAAAGAAATGAAGAGGAGTAAGGGGCTGGTGCGGGGGGCAAGTTGTGAGTTCATGAAAATGAAAACCTAGGGGCTGAAGAGCCACACAGCATGTTTTCCAAGTCGAGTTATCTATAAGGGGCCGACTGTCTCAAAAATGAATGCCTCTCACTTGTGCCACACCTTCTTAAACAAGAACGCAGCTAAAAAGAACAAAAGGGAGAAGGCCTGAGCCTCTGGGACGTTTATTTGTTTAAACATCTTGATGGAACCTCTGGGAGCCAGGACATACAGCAGCTGAGACACCTGCTCATAGAGTTAAGAATTGAGAACTTAAAATCTACACTCATCCAGAGGAAATGCTTTTATGTGTCAGCAAGTGACAGCAGACATATTATCCGTTACACACAGAGCTGATCTTTATTTCAACGGTCTTGGCTCAGCAATCCAACCTCTGCAATCTAAGAAAGTGGCCGGACTCAGACTGGCCAATGGACTCTCAGTCGATCAACCTGGTCACAGCATAGAGGCCAGAAAACAGAGAGTAGTTCCTCTCAACCTAAGACTGTTAGGTGTGAAGAAATATCAACATTAAATTCAGATCAATCTCGACTAGATAGGGTTCAATAATTCTGCAGCATTCACCATATTTCCTCCTCTCCCTCACTAGATGTAAGCATTTAATAATTTATTAATCATCCATCTAAAAACTTGGTTTTTTTTCCATATGCATGCCATCTCTGAGATTAACACTCCAAAGTAAAAGTTTTCATTTTATGTGAATCCAAGGCAAAACACACACATTCGGATTTTAAAAAAAGACCAAGACTATGTTTCTATGTTCCATTCCTCTTCCACCAGTGGGACATCACCTGTAGCTTGACAAAAACTGCATTCAGAGCAACGGAGTCACCTACTTGCTGACATAGTTCAGTTACTTTCAAATAAAGTCTAAAACAATTTTGCCAGAAAATTTGGCATTAGTCCTAAATAATTGTTACATGTTTCCTAGTTTTTCCGTCTGTCAGTTATACTCTTCTGACCATCAACATTTCCTAGCACTTAGGTTTTGAGCATAAGAATATGCTTGAAAGAGGTCATGTGTTATGACTGGACAAAAATAAAGATGAGACTGATAAGAACACTGGCAAATTCACATGAGCTCAAGTCATCAAGTGAAAATCTCGTGAATTTCAAGTGTACATTACCACCATAAGGGCAAAGCCCTTGAGCATCTCACACGAAGTGGGACTGGAGATGAGTGTGGAGGAATCTCTCCTGGAAGGAGCCATCAGGGATTCTACTGTCAGAGTTCTAAGCAGGACACAGACTAACCCAAAGCTGATGCTCCTGTCACGACTGCCTCCCTGCGTGGCTCCCTCACCTCCTCCCTTACCTCCTCCCTTATAATCCTACAGATTCTCATGAAAAGCCCTGAAATGGGGACTAGCATGCAGAGGCAGAGAGGATTCAGCTCCTTTTGGGCCTCTGCCAGATTCTCATTAGGTCCTGGACATGTGAGCCAATGCTGATTTCCATGGCTGATCTACCCTAAATCTGCCCTTCCTGAAACACTAGCCTTTGTCCTTCCAGTCGCCGTCTCTAAATGGGGATTTGGGTGAGAGCAATACCAAAGGGACCGTCATTATACACCCATTATGATGAAATTGATGGCCTCTAAGTCTTTCTGGCTGAAAGCTCTGACAGGCTGAGATCACACTGGATTGTAGAATCATTGCTTTCCCTGGTAAATCAGGTTACAAATGAGAACTAGAGTGGGAGGGAGGGTGAGCAGGAGGATAAAGGAAGAGTGTTTTTCCTCAAATTCACCTCACTTCATGCTGGAGTGAGAGGCCATCCATACTCACGAAAGGCTAATTATATAAATCAGATGCCCTGGCTGGGTTTCCAACCTCCTGGGAGCTGGGAGAACTTGGAATAAATGAGGTCTTCTGCAAAATGAAAGAAACCCTTTGAAAAATGCCAAAACCAATGGTTATACAGCTTAACTCACAATTTTTTTATAGAAACAGAAAAATCTGGACCAAGGATAACAAAAATAGCTGAGTTTTCATCTTCTGGCAGATTTGGAAATGTTCTCTGAATTTATTTACCTTCTTGCTAGGATCTACTTGCCTTTACTTTGCATCACTAAATATGACAGCTCTCAAGATGTTCAGATGTCTAAATTCATCTTCAAAATAAAAGCTGACTTTTGTTTTAGAAAGATCAGGTTTGTGTTAGGATACCATGATAAAAAGCCATCGCTCAAGCAGCAGAGCTAAATAAGGAAAGAAAAATCACATCGTTAAAGGAACAGGGACCTACACCTTTTGTTCTGGCTTTGCCACTTGGGAACATGCAATCTTGCACAATCACTTCAGTTTTCAAGGCTTCAGAGTCATATGAAAATAACTGGATTGATGTACACTTGCACCATTTGGTCTACGACACTAATTTTCCACACATTCCACAAATAATCAATACTCAGAGGAACAACTAAAATTCACCAGCTGTCAATGGTGGACATGCCACTTACTTAGAATATGAGTGTTAAACTTTGGGCATTTGGTGGATGTTTTCATGAAGTCAAAGTCGCTCAGTTGTGTCCGATTCTATACAGTCCATGGAATTCTCCAGGCGAGAATACTGGAGTGGGTAGCCTTTCCCTTCTCCAGGGGATCTTCCCAACCCAGGGATCGAACCTAGGTCTCCCGCATTGAGGGTGGATTTTTTTACCAGCTGAGCCACAAGGGAAGTCCAAGAATACTAGAGTGGGTAGCCTAGCCCTTCTTCAGTGGATTGAAACAGGGTCTCCTGCATTGCAGGTGGATTCTTTACCAAGTGAGCTATCAGGAAAGCTCAGCTCATGAAAGTTCTTTCTTATTCTTGTCCCAAGTCACTGATATTGCCTCCTGCTGGATCCACTGAAGTACAGCATCTGAGAGTAATTTAGTTCCTGACAATGTAAGCTCCTTTTAAGGGCAGGACAGGAAAGGTACCTGGAAATTCTCAAACCTGGTACCTGGTAATTATTCAGTACATGCCTATTAGAATAAATCGTTACATAAGTGTATGAATGTTCGAAGTGAAGTGAAGTGAAAGTGTTAGTCTCTCAGTTGTATCCGACTCTTTGTGATCCCATGGACAGAGGAGCCTGGTGGGCTCCAGGCAAGAATACTGGTGTAGGTAGCCATTCCCTTCTCCATGGGATCTTCCTGACCCAGGGATCAAACCCAAGTCTCCTGCATTGCAGGTGAATTCTTTACTATCTGAGCCACCAGGGAAGATGGTATGGATGGATAGGCCACTTGAATATTTTTAAAGAATGCTTCTAACTGGATGGAGAGCTGACTTATTCATACTGATTTTTCTTTCTGAACAATCAATCCATTTTTTCTAATTTTTCTTTCTGACTAGACCAACATTAAAATTCATTCTTGCCTGTTTAAGAACTCAGACTAAACATACAGGCATAAGTTGTCAAAATCATAGTTATCCAGAGATGGAACATATTACTGAGGCCATCTGGTCTTCCTCCTTTTAGTTTCCAGAGGTAAGAGGCTAAGATAAATTAAATGAAATGTCTTGTTAAAGTCATACACTCAAAACATGACCACAGTGGAACTGAAGCCAGAATCCATATTTTAGGAAACCTAAGCCAATGGTGTTTCTATCATGTCCCATCCTGATTAAGTTCCTCTTATTTGAATACATACACACAATATAAAATGTATATATACTTAATATATGTATATATGCAAGATCTGCTATGTTCTTCATAAGTGAGAAACAGCTTCAGTTGCTCATGGAACCTCTAAACTATTTAGGATTATGCTTTCTGCCCTCTTTTCCCCAAAGGAAAGCATCACAAGATCCCTACTGAGGGACATACATAGATCTTAGCAATCCTACTTCCTCTAACTTGCTTTTCTTACTGACTGTAAAATCTTTAGTCTGGTGTTTGTTATTATAATTTTATGCCCCGAGTCTCCCTTGGCTTTAGAGGCCCCCAAACTGATCACTACTCAAAAGTCATAAATTTTGTGCTCTTTTTCCTGTGATCTGCTCTAGGCATTCTCTCTTGAGGGCTGCATTATCGTTTTGTCTAGCTTCTCAAAGAAAGAAGGGATATAGGGAAACTGGATTTACCAGTTGGGGAAAAGAACAGCACAGAACTAATTCTTCTATTTCACATCATTATTTCATAAAAAATACATGCACACTTTTACACAGTCCTACATCCTACCAGTGGTGATTAGATTCTCTAATCAACTAACTAAAAGCTATTAAAACCCTTAGAAAGCTTAGCTATCTGCCTTCTTTCCTTTCCATGGTCAGTTATGCCAAACTGCTGGTGAATTTGGAGTTCAGAGCTTGGTAAGGCAAATTTTTGTTGAAGATACCACAATAGGGACTTCACTGGAGTGATCTAATCATCATCACAGTCTATATTCTAAAACATGCATGCTAAGTCATTCAGTAATGTCCAACTCTTTGCAGCTCCATAGTCTGTAGCCTGTTAAACTCCTCTGTCCATAAGATTCTCCAGGCAAGAATAGTGGAGTGGGTTGCCATGCCCTCCTCCAGGGGATCTTCCCCACCCAGGTATCAAACTCACGCCTCTTACATCTCCTGCATTGGCAGACAGGTTCTTTACCACTAGCGCCGCTGAAGCCCATATCCTAACACAGGAGAGGGTTAAAATCTTTGCAGAAAACAGAATGGCCATGGATACGATGCCCCAGACTCCATCTTGGCATCTCTCTCGAGGACACTCCCCAAGTTCCGTGGAACTTAGACACTAGCAGAGTACATCATGAGAAATGCTGGACTGGAAGAAACACAAGCTGGAATCAAGATTGCTGGGAGAAATATCAACAACCTCAGATATACAGAGGACACCAACCTTATGGCAGAAAGTGAAGAGGAGCTAAAAAGACTCTTGATGAAAGTAAAAGAGGAGAGTGAAAAAGTTGGCTTAAAGCTCAACATTCAGAAAACGAAGATCATGGCATCCGGTCCCATTACTCCATGGGAAATAGATGGAGAAACAGTGGAAACAGTGTCAGACTTTATTTTTGGGCTCCAAAATCACTGCACATGGTGACTGCAGCCATGAAATTAAAAGATGCTTACTCCTTGGAAGAAAAGTTATGACCAACCTAGATAGCATATTCAAAAGCAGAGACATTACTTTCCCGACTAAGGTCCGTCTAGTCAAGGCTATGGTTTTTCCTGTGGTCATGTATGGATGTGAGTTGGACTGTGAAGAAGGCTGAGTGCTGAAGAATTGATGCTTTTGAACTGTGGTGTTGGAGAAGACTCTTGAGAGTCCCTTGGATGGCAAGGAGATCCAACCAGTCCATTCTGAAGGAGATCAACCCTGGGATTTCTTTGGAAGGAATGATGCTAAAGCTGAAACTCCAGTACTTTGGCCACCTCATGCGAAGAGTTGACTCATTGGAAAAGATTTTGATTCTGGGAGAGATTGGGGGCAGGAGGAGAAGGGGACGACAGAGGATGAGATGGCTGTATAGCATCACTGACTCAATGGACACGAGTCTGAGTGAACTCCGGGGAGTTGGTGATGGACAGAGAGGCCTGGCGTGCTGCAATTTATGGGGTCGCAGAGAGTCGGACACCACTGAGCGACTGAACTGAACTGAACTGAGTGAAGAATAAGGTTTGAATCAACTGACAACTCTAAATTTATTGGATTACCCTGAATTGTCTGAGATGCATGTTTTGCCACCTAAGAGGCTCAAACAGAAATTTTTACCTTTAGACCTGAGAGGATGATCTGTCCTAATCAATTCAGATGGCCCGATAAAGTTGGGACTGAAAGATAAAATAAGAAGAGGATGGGATCCAAAATAGACATTGAAATGACTCCTAAAGCAGAGTATAGAGGGAGAGCTGGGTAGAGTTTCTCTGTGAAACTGGGTGGTTGGGATGCCTGAGGAAATGGCTTTTATAATCCATTAGCCACTTTATGCATAGGTAGAAAGACTTGATTGTAAAATATAGGTGGCAATTCTGAAGCTCTAAGTAATCCATTAAAACTACCAGACCCTGCCAACATGGGGGAAGTGTGATGTTTTCCAGTGTGAAGGACAGGATATTAATTATTGTCTATTTTTGGTGCCAGTAGTTTTCAAAGCCAATTTTAAAATTATACAGTGGCAATCATTCTCCAGTGGAAAAGGAATATAAAGTAGAGTGTGCAACAACGAGGCAGTCACATGAATCCATCCATTTCTCTTTGAGGAGTCTCTGCCGCACACGTTACTTAGGACGGTTTTACTTGCTTTTCTACCAATGAGAGGGATCAGGGTAAATGAGATAGGGAACCAGAGGGTGGGAGGTCTACTAAAATGAGAAATGGAAGATGCTTGAAGATAAACTTTGCCTGGCTTGACATCTTGCCTGGGTGGTTTTTTTGCTTTCTTTGCCTGATGCTTGGCTGCGATCTCTACAGTTTCTGAGCCACATTCTGTGTCTCAATTTTCAAATTCAGTTTATATACCTACCTTTTGAAAGATTGCTGTTATTTATGTTTTAAACTACTCCCCTATCCCTACCCCATATTTAATGAAAAATAGGGGCTGTTAACACAGTGGAAATTGTTAACCTCTGGTCCAAGGGCAGACAAAAAAGGTGGAGAGCTAGAAAATTCCATTTGTCTTTTTAATAAAAATGTTAAAATATTGAATTTTAAACAGAGTCGTATCTTACTATTAAACAAATGTGTAAAACATATATTATGGAGTAAAGGAATTAGTTAATACTAAAACTAATTTACTTTATTTTTACCTACCTCACAAGGTTGTTCTGAGGAGCTAATGAAAAATCAGTGATTGAAAATGCTAAAATAATTCTGTGCTATGACCTATGCTATTTATACCAGGATATTGTTACCAAATGCTTTTAGGTATTTTAATAACTCTCTCTTTCTCCCTTTTGGTTATCCAGCTCTCACCCATCCTATGGAAGCCAAGAATCCTCTTGGTTACGCTCACTCCCACCCAGGTCTCCAAAGAGACTTCTTCAGGGTTATTTGACCTGTCTACCTCCCAGTTTCTATCACATATTGTCTTGTTCAACACCCACCTTAACCCCCTTCCAAAGTTGCAACGAGTAAAAAGCAAAAAAGCAGAAAGAGTAACAAAACTGAATAATTTTTTAAAGAAAATTATATTTCCCAGCCCATTTTAGAGCTGTTTTATGGCAAAGGCAGCAACTCCTATAGTGACCCAGCTCTGGGGTGTGTTTTGAAGAGTCACTCCCAGAACTTCAACCTAGAATCCATTTCTTCAGCTTTCTCAATAACTCTGGGAAGTATCTCTGTCCCTTAATCAATACCTCACTGCTTAAACTACACAGAGGGATTTTGTTGTTTGCAACTAAATAAACAGTTGACTTAAACTCACGCTTTCCCTTGTCAAATTCTGCTCTCAGCCCATCCTTCCATAACCGACTAACGATGAAATAAATTCTTACTAAGATTTTGTATTTCAATTCCTACATGAGTTACTATTCTGAAAATTCATAAATATTTATACTTACCTCATAAATAGAGGTAAGTATAAATCTTACCTCTATCCATCTATCTCTAAAAAGATCGAAATTTAATGTATTATAGCTATCCTACTTGTTGGATTGAGAAGCTTTATTTAATCCACTTAGGAACCCAATGAGAACTCATATCCTCTTGGAACATAACCTCTTTTCAGCACTGGATGTTCAACATGCACAGTCTTACTGGACTGGTAGAGATGTACGTTTATTATTCAGCCTCTTTAATTTAGCTGCTGAGAAATCACATTAGGAAGGCAGAAGAAAGTATCTGTTTTAGAGTCATTTAAGGAGAGCGTTAAGCTATGCCACAAAACCAGAATTTTCAGAAGGCCACATGATACCCTAAAGATAGTATCCCAAGATAAGCCTACACTCTAGAATAGGGTTTGCACTGTGTCTTCTGTTAATTAAAGCAGGTTCAGCAGTATCATGACTCACTATTCTCTTCTGTATTTACTGACCTACTTTGTTCCATGTTTTAGGGCATACAGCAGAGATGAGAGTCACCACTGAGGACTCCATTGTGAACAGAAGACACACGTGTAGAGGTATTAATAGCACAATGCAAAGCTGGCACTGCAGAAGTAAAAAGAGCTGTAAGAATACAGACTCTGTCTCAGAAGATTTGATAAGCTTAAAAGTCAAGGAAAATTATATATTCTCGAAGTGTGTCTACATTCTGCCTATTTTTATGTTCTCTTGGGTCCAAACCCATATGCTGCTTCAGGATACTTCATGATTCCTCAGTGTTTCATTCAGTTACCTAGCTAATAACTTTATTCATAGTTAACCAATACATATACTCATTCTCTCTGTTAAAATAATCGGTGTGTTGGTTTATCTTGTGGCTAGTCCTGACTGATCCAGAAGTCGACAGCAGGTGTGAGATCAGGAATCAGAGCCTCATAGATGGCATTTAGGAACTGGTTTCGTTGTGTCCTTAGGTCTGAACACAGTGATGGGCTCCATGCTAATGGAAAATAGGATGCTAGTAATTATGCAATGCAACGGCATCCCAATTAATCAAATGAACACCTGTGGTTGACTGTGATAAAGTGCCTACTGAAGAACGAGCCTTGAGAGCCCAGATGGCTGATGTCCTTGACCACTGCAACAGCCAAGATAACTATCCTGTGGGCTGGATTCTTCTGATTACTCTGCAGTGATTAGAGAAAGAAGGGACAAGCTCAAGTCTAAATTCTTATCACAAATCACAGAAGAGAAGTGGCAACCTTTAACTTAACAGATAAGAGAATCTCTTATCTCTTGTAACTCCTGAGCTGACATTACTGAAAATCTAAGGCAACACTTAATGGTGTGCGTTACAGAATGACAAACTATGTTGAAGTCACAACTTCACCAGGTCTCTAGTGTGCAAGTCAGGACATTGGGAGGTAGAGTTCCTGAAATTTGAAAAGGAGAGATCTAGCTGGACTCAGATAAAACCCAGGTACATAAAGCCCTGAGTTACTCTAAATTTCCCTTTAGTAACCATTGCGTGCACGTGTGCATGGAAGTCACTTCAGTCGTGTCCGACTCTGTGTGACCCTATGAACTGTAGCCCACCAGGCTCCTCTGTCCATGGGATTTTCCAGACAAGAATACAGGAGTGGGTTGCCATGCGCTCCTCCAGGAGATCTTCCTGACCTGGGGATTGAACCCGCGTTTCTTACATCTCCCACATTGGCAGGCAGGTTCTTTACCGCCAGCACCAGCCGAGAAACCGGAGAGCCTAACCGGAGAGCCTAACCGGAGCCAACTAGAAAAACAGAAATGTGTCTGCAGGGCCCCGACTCCAGCACCACTGGGTAGTGTGTGGAAGAGTGGGTTTGGAGCTGCGACACGAGTCCCACACCAATGGGCAGCTAAGCTGGACCGGTAGATGACGTTCCACCGGCAAGACTCAGCAGGACTCAGTTACGGTTCTGTGTTGGTTCTGTGGTCGTCAGCCTCTGGCTTTCTTTCTGTATTTGCGTATTAAAAAGAAAATGGTGGCCTAGAATGGTAGTTTAGTTCCACTTTCGTTTTGAGTAACAAAAACCTCTTATCAAATAAGGCCACGTAAAAACTCAATTACATAAAACATAAAAATAAGTTGCTCTTATTATAATTTGTACCCAGCTTGGGGACTTCCCCTTGCCCACCCTGAGCATCCACCCTGAGCTGCCTCTTCAGGGCTCCAAGGCTCTACTGAATGCAGTCAGTAAAGCTCTCAAAGGATCATCTCTCAAAATCCTTCTTGCTCCAAAGGAAACCGATTCTGAGATTCTCTCTTCATGTACCTTCTAAAGTACCTTGTTCTGAAAGCATAGTCCTCCAACCAGCAGCGTCACATCACTCAGCAGAAATTAACACATGTCAAAGCTGCCTGGGCTCCTGTCTCAGCCTCCTCACTCACTCACCGTGCACCCCAGGAGCAAAGTGCTAACCCTCTGCTCTCATGTCCACCCCTGGAATTTCCATCTCAAGGGCCTCCGTAGTAGGGGAACTCAAATAACCGAAGAAAATCCTTGGGACGACAAACAAGTCACGTTCCCGAGAAATTCGGAGTGAAGCATTTTCCATAATTACACGCCAAGTGACCCAATGGCAGAAAACTTTATAACAACAGGCCAAGGTCGCCCCACACTAATAAGAGAGGCCTCCTGTCTTTCAAACAGGAGGGGGCTGATTTCAAACATGACCAATGGCAGATACCAAAAGATTGAGTGGGCCCAAAACAGAGCTGAAAGCACTTTCCATGCTGTAGAAACTCATGGGCATTTCAGCAAGAACAATAAGCAGAGGTGCTAAATGCCCCCAGGGAGGGCGTGGGGTCTCAGCATGGCTTCCCAAAGCCTCACCTTTCCTACAAATGAGCCAGCTGCCAGATTTGGTAAACATCATAAATCTCTAAGAACAGGGCTTGCACTCATGAGGTAACCCAGGTGTTCGACCAGGGAGGATGTTGAAATATGCAAGGCCAGCACTGCCTGTGCCAAATGGGTCACAGCCACCCCCTCTGGGCGCAAGTTTCCCAGGCCCCTTGGTGGAACTGCTCACAATTAACTGCTTTGTCTGTCACCAAGCCTGCCTCTCTGTTGGACATGGAGTTCCTCTCAGGTTGGTGGTCTCTCTCTCTCTGTCTCCACGTCTCTCTTTCTTATTTCCATGCATGCATAGCAATCTTAATCAGAAATCACATCAGTTACCTAAGAGCCTTTCTGAGACTGTGTTAGTGAATCCATCACTTAGGATGGCAGGCTTGATGAAAGAGGCGCTGGGTGAGTGGGGAGAGACCAGAGGGCTGGGAAAGCGGACGCAGGCTCTGGGCCTCTTCCTCCTGGTCCTGATCTCTCGATCTGACATGCTTTTGTCATCTCAGCCTGTGTTCAACTCAGGGATAGAATGTGATTTTTAGATTTCTTCCCATGTGGTTATGGAGAATATCATGTAAGTTTGAAGATCAATAATTTGATAAACATACAAGCGCCTCTGGCATCATAATTTCTTCTTTAAACTTTCTAACTGAGCAGTGGGCGTGAGAATGTAGGTAAAGATATGAGAATTGCAGAGGTCTCCAAGGGGGAACCCCTGGAACCCAAAACTCCTGACCACATACGCAGGAATCTTAACTTTGGGAGATCCTCTAGGCCTTGAAACTTCACTGACTTCCTTTCCACCATCGCAGAAACTTCAAAATGTTCCAGTCTCACATCACCAAATGCAATAACAGATAGCCACAGGCTTCTTTTCTTTCTGTCATTGGATTTTATAGGGCCTTACTGAGAGAACACCTTAATTAAATATAGTAAAATAATTATATGTAAAACAATTGATACATAAGCAGTGATGGCTTGCAGGGTATTGTGGGGGTTTTTTTGTTTTTTTTTTTTTTGTTTTTTTTTAACTAAGCAGAATCCCTTCCTTTGCAGGAAGGAAATCGATCAACAGACACTGAGTAACATAAGATCTGCAAATAAGGGCTGACATGAGTAAGTACACTTGGAGCTCAAGAAGTAGATGGTGAGCTTGGGTAGAAGGTTTAAATAAGAATTCCTGGATTAAATAGACTTGAAACCTTTCTTCACAGGAAGCAATCTAGTGGCAGAGAGCCCACTGCAGATGAAGGTTTGCAGTGGTCCAAGAACATCAGCATCTTGTCATTCTCATGCTGACCTTGATAGTAATCCCAGCCACTCCAGAGACTTCTAAGAAAACAAACAAATCCTTTTATACAGTGTTTGATCACACATGGCTCCACATTAAATATTACCTGTTATACATTCTCTATATTTTTATTTTATATATTGTGGGCTCATCATACATAATTTTAAGACAGCAAGTGGTAGTCTCTTAAGTTTCATTTAACTTTGTGTTCCATTTCAGAGCTCTGACTCACAAATCTGTGTGCTATAAATGAATGAATACATGAGTGAAAGCGGCCACAGGCATCTCTGAGCAGAGTGTTGGTCCTCTTTTCTCTTTTAGGGCATTTGTTCATTCTCTGTGAGGTCATAAACAGCGTGGATTTTGGAGTCAGACAACCGGAGTTCAAATCTAGCCTTGCTAATCATTAGCTGATGACTTTCAGATATCTACTTATCCTTTCTAAGACCATGGTTTCCTTATTTGCAAAATAGGATAATAACCCTTTAAGTGAACTAAGGTATTTGAAAGCAGTAAGCATACCACTCAATACATAGAATTAACTTTCCTTCCATCAGCACCCAAGATTCTTTGTTCTCTGGCATTTTGGAGACTAGTGTCATGGTCTCCCCTTTTGCCTTACTAAAGGGAGAAGCTTCTAATTCGCCTTCCTATCTACACAGCTATCTACTTACCTGTCTATCCATTATCACATAATATTTAAATTCGGTGATACTGCGTAACTGCTGACAACTTGAGTTCTGGAGGAACATACATACATGCTTTCAGATCTCACCTACTCACCCAAAGTGCTCGTGCCTGCTTGGTTGCTCAGGAATGTCTGACTCTGCAACCCCATGGCCTCTATCTAGCCTGCCAGCTTCCTCTGTCCATGGGATTTCCCAGGCAAGAATACTGGAGTGGGTTGCCATTTCCTTCTCCAGGGGAACGTCCCAATCCAGGGATCAAAACTGCTTCTCTTGCATTGGCAGGTGGATGCTTTACCACTGAGCCACATGGGGAGCCCTGCTAACCCAAAGACCTTGTGCGATTTATGTAGGTCTCAGCCTCAATGTTCTCATCCATAAAATGGGATTCATTAGTTTCCATTCTGTAGAGAATTACTGTAAGGATTAAATGTCATTTAAATAAAGGATTTATCAGAGTTCCCAGCTCAAAAATCATTATCTATTACAAAGTTTGGGCTTCCCAGGTGGCTCAGTGGTAAAGAATTTACCTGCACTGCAGGACACATAGGTTCAAACCCTGGATTGGGAAGATCCCTTGGAGAAGGAAATGCAACCCACTCCAGTATTTTTGCCTGGAAAATCCCATGGTCAGAGGAGCCTGGCACTCTACACTCCATAGTGTCACCAAAGAGTCACACACGACTTACTGACTGAAACAAAGAATTGCAAAGGTGAGCTTTTTCCCCCTTCCATTTCCTCTCCAGAAGCTTAAGTCTCCAGAGTGGGCATGACCTGAATACCCACACGCTGAGATTTCTGCTTTTCAGTATTTCCTTAAAACTTGACATTGAAGCAAGACACTCCCAGGGACTGAAAGTGTCTCTTTGTCATTTTACTGAGACAGCCGCTCTCCTCACACAGCTCACAGTTCTTTTTTGGCTGTTCAGCTTCCTCTGTAGTCATTGAAATGGAAAACTCAGGATTTCTCCCCTGTAGGGTTTTGCCTTCCATTTTATCAGAATCTGACCAAGATCTCAGACTGTTTCTGAATACTCTTTCACAAAGAGTATTCAAACCTGCCCAGATGAGAAGGACAAACTGCCAAGACTTCTTCAGGGCTTGGAGGCTGGGTGCAAGGTCTGACCTGGGTTATCTTGTGGGCAGTGTCTGCTGCCCAGCCTCCGGCATCACGCAGCTTTGCCAAGACTCACTAACACTGTATTTTTCTATGTTGAAGGTAGAGCTTAAATGACATCAAAGGGTCAGAAGGAATGTTAAGAGGGCCTGGGTCACTGTTTGAGTCCATACTCAATAGCACTGCCCTCCTTGATACGCCCCCTGGATACATTCTCTGCTAAGAATCTACATAGATGGGTTCCTCCAACATTCTAAGAGGCAGAAAACAAATCCCTCCTTCTTTCTAGCTCTGAAATTCCCGTACATACCATATGTATGGTCAGTATGTGCTTGGAAAATACAAACATACATTCATACTTAAATGACAACCATTGAGCATCCTCAAATTTATTTTTATTATTATCATTAATTCTTATTATTTTATGCCATGGAAGAATAAAATAGTCTTATTATTTCTTTTCCTGTTCCTCTTTCATCACAATTCACGCACACATGCACACACAGCTCCTCCCCCATGCTCACCCTGGCTCCTCATTCACCTGATGGAAAAAAATAAAACCCATATGCGGGGTCTAGAATCTTTCTTTAAAGCAGACCGTTTTAGTGTCAAGTTTAAAATGTGAACTATATTTTCTAACAATTCCATTCTGTTGTTTTCCTCTTAGAATTTAATACCTGGCCCTGACATTAATTAATACATACTTATTTATAAGATCATGAGTACTTTTACTCCATCTACAACTTAAAGCTGTGGCTGGGAGAGATAAAGAAAGGGCAAAAAATCTTCTGGAAGGTGTTCAGGTAGGGAAAGAGAATTATGACAGGTATCAGAAATACTGTAGAAAAAGATATGATGCTGGATGTGAAACAAAGAAAAGGGACATTGTGGGTTTGCCCCCAAGTTTGAACACCCATTTTCTCTTGATTTTCTGATGTTAACTTTGCATTTGAATTTCGTTCCTAACAGCAGGGGGCTTCCATAAACCAGCGCTCGGCCTCTACGGTCCTGCAGCTCACTGTCAGCCTGCCTCACAGGAGAACTTGTTACTCCTCTTCAGAGGTCTGGTGTGATGATTATTCATCTCGCAGAGCAAGCTGGGCTTGGAGGAGCCCTCTGTGTTAGACTTTTGGCCGGATTTTCCCCGACGTCCAGTCAGCTCTGAGGTGAGCTGTATGTGCTGGGACTCTGTAAGGAGTATTGAAAAGTGTGCACTGTGTCCCATTCCGAGCATCCACGCAAATGGACAGTTAAGGAAGTGACCCCACAGCTACGAGGCCTCCCCTGCTGCTGCCAGCACTGTGTGCATGCTCCAAGTGGGCTGAATAACAACGCAAAATCAGCCGAGCAGCCTGCCGCCGCCACCCTCGGCCCCTCAGGTTAGTATCACTTATCAAGCTGGCCTCAGGGCAGCCTTCCACCTGCTCACAGTTGACCAAGAATCAAAGAAATGCTTGCTTTGCAAGAAGACAATCCTTTAAACCAAATACGATTAGAATTTCTGCTTGGCTTTCACCATTTTTAAATGATTCTCTTTATATACATCTATGTATGTATATATGTACACATACACATATATTTTCATATATTATGATTATATGAATAGGAATGAAATGACTATATATATATGTATATATAGGCACAGTTTCATATTTTACCACCTAAAAAGATAAGCTAATGTCTTTGTTTATATCCATGTGTTAAAGACGAAAATCATATGCGATGACAGTGTTTCTCTTGTCATTAATAGTGCTTATCATTGATGTCAAGTTCTTAAACGACAGATAATAAAAGTATTTTATGTGTGGATTTATAATTTCTCTATATCATTTTTGAAAGCTATGTACTAAAGTTTGAGCAACATTTTTAATGAATTTCAGCATGTGGTTTCCTTTCCTTGTCCAAACCCTATTTAACATTCATTTCTCAGTTGAAATACACCCACAGCCCTTGGGATTCACACATATGGTTTCAGATTAAATACACATAATCAATAAAAATAAGATATTGTTTAATGCTTCAGTCTTGAGTTAAGGTTCTATTCATAAATTTATTATTACAGGTTTTGCTATATTTAAAACAGACCATACATGACTAGGATAAGTAAAACAGTATGCTTCATACCGGGCTCCTGCATTGGCAGGCGGATTTTTACCACTGAGCCATCTGGGAAGCCCCCTTCTATCCCCCTATCTATCCTTATCTTTGAATTATGAGAGGAAATAGCTGTCATCCTAGCATTCTCAGTGGTAAAAAAATTTGCCTGCCAATGCAGGAGACACAGGTTTTGATCCCTGGATTGAGAAGATCCCCTGGAGAAGAAAATGGCAACTCACTCCAGTATTCTTGCCTGGAAAATTCTATGGACAGAGGAGCCTGGCGGGCTGTAGCCCATGGGGTCGCTAAGAGTCAGACATGACTTAGAAATAAAACAACAGCAAGTATTTAATAGCTAATTTTCAAAAATATATTGTATTACAAGTTACAGAATAAGAAGTTTAGACTTAGTAATTGATATTGTAGGATATAAGGTTTGGCAGGTGTTTTTATCATTGTTCAGAGAAGAATTTAGTAGAAACCCAATAGGTCTTTCCTGATACGCTCCTCCCTAAACTATCACCCCTTCCTTCGATAAACACAATCATTCTCCATCTAATTGCTCTTTATTATTTTCCTTAGAACTTACCACTAACTGAAATCGTGTCTATTTATTTGGTTCTTCATTTATCAATGTAAGTAGGTACCTTTTGCGTTTTCACCCTTGTGTCGCTGTACAGTACAGTATATCTGATGAGTGAATAAATGGGTGGATGTTTTCATCTATACTCTTTTAAAATACAAAACATGTAATCTCATATAGTTATATATAGGCAGATATACACAGTCACTGCTTTACACAGAAATGTGAAACAATAAAAATGGTCATGTAAACTGAAACCATGGAAAGCAACCTTAATAATAATTAGGAACAATTATGATTGCTCCTTGGACTTCAAAAGTTTTTGCAAAACCATTAAAAACTCTTAGTATCAGATATAAATGTATCATACATGATGCATCCTTGCTCAGTCATGTCCAACTCTTTGTGAGCCCATGGACTGAAGTCCATCAGGCTCCTCTGTCTGTGGGACTCTCCAGGGAAGAATATTGGAGTGGGCTGCCTACTGCAGGGAATCTTCCCAGCCTGGGGACTGAACCCCTGTCTCCTGCATTTCCTGCTTTGGCAGCAGATTCTTCACCACTGCACCACCTGGGAAGCCCCTATAAATGCATAGGGAAATTTAAAAATATAAAGAAGCCCACACTTACTTAGTATATGGTAACTTACACCATTAGAAATATTGAGATTTAAAGTGTTTCTTTTTTGGAAAAATATTTATCATGACTACTTTGAACAGCTTGCGCTGCCTTCTCACTGTGTAAATTACAATACATTGTGAGCATCTTTCGATGCCTGGGCCAATTGTCATGGCTCTCTAGGTTTGGATTGGCCTCCAAGGTTTTATTCTTCATGCTTTCAATATCTTAAAATATACTTGAGAATTCCATTAAAGTGGGTTTCTTGCCAGCATCGTTCCTTCGGGACATCTTCATCCTCTTTGTTTTGTCTGTCTTCCTCATTTATATCGACAAGCTTGTCTCCACTAAGTGTCTTTGGCTGTGAATGCAGAGCTTCTCAGCTGGCAGCAGTGTCAACGTACCCACCTACGGATAGATATTTCTTCTCTAACTCCATTTATGTTTCATTTGAATTTCACTTCCAGTGTTAAATCACTTCTCACTTCTTGCCTGCAATTCATCTCTGTTGGCCAATTTCTTCTTTAAATTGTCTGTTTCTGAAAAAATGTCATTGGTTTTATCCTGGGAGACAAGGAGGCAACAAAATTCCAGACTTCACTGTCTGTGCATAAAATGAATTACCGATGCAGAGGGACCACTGATGGGCAAGGGATGGAAGAAATGATGTGACTGCTCACTGATTATAAAGCAAATCTGTTATTTACGGAGCGATTTGTGGACTGAGGGATTTCCTGGTGGCTCAGACATAAAGAGTCTGCCTGCAGTGTGAGAGACCCAGGTTCGATCCCTGGGTCAGGAAGATCCCCTGGAGAAGGGAATGGCAATCCACTCCAGTATTCTCTCCTGGAAAATCCCATGGACACAGGAGCCTGGCAGGCTACAGTCCATGGGGTCTCAAAGAGTCCAACATGACTGAGCAAGTTTGCTTTCTTTTGCTTTCTCTTTATTTATGGACTGAGAAGTTAGCAGTTTAATTTGTACTTTATGCAATTACTTATATACTAAAATTTGAACCATGTTGTCAGGGACCCGGTGCTAATTAAACTGTAGTAACCAAACTTCATGCACATTGGAACCACGCAAGGCAAAAACCGCCTGTAATTGAAAATATTAATTCTCTGCCAAACTTTCATATATCCTTTAACTCTATGTATAAGAGAAGCTACTTTAGAACCATGCAAAATCAGATTCTTTACTCTCAGAAGTAATCAATTAAAAACACAGAGATCATATTTTCCTTATTGCCCTTCTCTGAGCAATAGAGAACTATAGACTTTTGCCCGATGCACAGGTCAAGGAAAACAAGATGTAACTGAACATTTTACATATTTGCATTTATTAGCCAAGATCAGAAATGCGTTAAGTCAGTGGTTTTCAAACCTAATCATGTGTTAGAATCACCAAAGGGATGATTAAAACCCAGATTGCTGACCCCCGTCTGTGTTTCTAATCTAACAGGTTTGGGGTGGTACCTGAGAATTTGCCTCTCTCACGAGTTCCCAAGTGAAACGGATGCTGCAGATCAGGAACCACATATTAAGAACCACTGACTGAAGCACATTCAGAAGGGCGTTTCATGAGGAGAGAGAAAAGAATCGGGAGACCAAAATTTGGCAAGAAGACAGCGGCTGACTCAAAGGGCTTCAGGTATCTCAGAGATCTCTTTATTTCAGGCTTCTTGTTTTACAATTAAGGAAGTGGAACCTGCAAGGTTCAAATCACTTAACTCAGAAACAAAGTGAGCCAGTCTTAGAGACTGGTCTGAAACCTAGAATCTATTTCCAATAATTTCTGGAAGACAGCTAGCACCATAATAGACCCTATTCTCAACAACTGTAAGGTGAGATTACGACATACCCACGCGCACATACACACACACAGTTTCTCAAACTTTGCTTCATATTAAATGGCCTGGTTAAAAATTAATATTCCAAGCCCTCACCTAAAAGTTCTGATTTCAGAGATAGAGGATGCAACCCCAGGAGATCCAAATGCAAGTGAACTGTTCTTTAAGAAATTGCTCTAGAATATTGCAAGCCAGTGTTTTAAAGCACACTCTATACACAGGAAAGAATAGAATGCTGACTTTGCTTTTTTTTTTCCCTTTCACAAAATACTTTTACAGACTATGAAAACTCCTCAAACTATCCTATGAGGTAGATGAGGCACCTCCTTGGAGAACCCCTGGTCAAGTCTCCACTCTCCAAGTTTCCTTTTCCTCATCTGTATAAAGAGTGACGTTATTAAAATTGATCGCCTATGATTGCTCTGAAGAGAGAATGAGAAAAAAAATATGAAAGCAATTCGCGAATGGAAAAATATTACATGGAATTTAGTTGCTAGGTTCATTATAGAGAAGCCTAAATTGGATATGCTTTTGTTTAATACCAAGTGGAGAATCTGCAGATAAAAGATTCTTAATTGTATTACAGTAGGCTCCCCTGGCAGAAGCTTACTTACTTGTCAAAGGAACCAAAAAGAGGTAAAACCTCCATAAAAGTCATAAGATTTCACTCTCACAGGTTCCCAGTTACCGTGAACAGAAGCTGGAGACTATGTCCTAATCTGTAACAATAAAAACATATAATATATCCTAGGCACAATGGTTTTCTTAGAAAACTGGCTAATCTGTCCCCAGGACATTTCCTGCCTCTTTTGACTCTCACATGAATTAGGGATTAGAAACCAGACAATTTTGACTTCCTGAGCTTTCTTTGCTTTTGGCAATGCTGGAAGAATAATTTTTAAGGAAAGAAAATGAAAATGACCCATTTACCTTGACTCTGCCCTCACTCTGAAGGAGGATCTTGGAGCTGGAGAAAGAAAATACCAGAGAGGGAGGGGAGTCTTCCTTCCCCGCAGAGCGTTGAACATAAGACACGTTCTCCTTTTGAGGGCTCAGCACTTGGGTTTCTCCACATATTTTAATCAATATTCACTGAACCACAACAATCTGGCATCCACGGTCACTCTGGTGTTGTGTTTCATGAATAACTACTTTTTCCACTGGGTGCAGGAGAAATGACTCTGTACACGGCTGGCAGAAGATCATTCCTTCGAGCAAGGCAAAATCAGCAGTTTCAAAGGAAATGTGGGCATCTCAGTGTGGTGATCAGTGCACATCTAAAACGTAAACTCAAAGTACAGAAGCCACCTCACAGGCCAACTGAGCTCTTTTGGAAGATGCGGCTTCAGACCATTCCACGTGCATGTGGAATGCCTAGACCTGATTACAGAGTTCTCCTGAAAGCCAGTGCATCCCAGGAAACCTTATGAGATGGAGCGAAGTAATAATGTGTATTCCCCAGTAAATAAAACTGTTAACATGACCTAGCCTCATTCTGGCAGAAGCATGTTGCAAAATCTCCTGGGAAGGAAGGTACAGTACTGAGCCTGGGAATTTGAGTTCAGCTGGGAACCTGGTCTCCACTGCCCACGTGCTGCAAGCCTGAGGCCCCTTCTCATGAAATGGCCTCTGAGATGGTGAAGATATCCATCAAGGTCAGAGACCTGAGAAGCCTGGATCCAGCTCATGGCCCATTCTGAGGATAATCCATCTTTCCACAATTTCTTCAAGTCCGAGACATTCCACTTCCTCTCCTATTCCAGCTCTTTCTTTAGGTTTCTTCCATCAGTGGGACTGGAATTCTTTCAAACTGATCAACATCTCATTTTTTACTCCCCCTTCACACCCATCTTAACATCTAGACGTCCATCCTAATATCAGATAGCTTCTATTTTCCTTCATAGTGTCTCCAGAAAGAATTCTTCCTAAGTACCTAGTAATGTGAAGGCATCAGAAATCCATTCGTTTATTCATTCTTACAGACATTTGGCATCATGCAAAGCATTGGGCTAAGACCTCTGTAGTTAAGTAGGGGAGAAACAGCTATTTAAAATAACTACTATATAAAAATTAAGTCAGGATTCACACTACTGTCCCTACCAGGAACTCCCAGATTTTCAGCCTTTAAACACAAGTCTGGAGACACTTTCTCCTGGAAGCCTGCCATGAATCCACTCCCAAATGAATCAGGTATCTCTCTTATAGGATTTCAAGAGTGCTTATCTAGATCATTGCACTAACACTGCACCCATTAGCCACTAATGTACCTGCTCTCCAACTAGACTGTGAGCTTTAAAGACACTGTCGTATTCATCTCCATACTGCTGCTGCTGCTGCTATCGCTTCAGTCGTGTTAGATTCTGTATGACCCCACAGACGGCAGCCCACCAGGCTCCCCCGTCCCTGGGGTTCTCCAGGCAAGAACACGGGAGGGAGTTGCCAGTTCCTCCTCCAATGCGTGAAAGTGAAAAGTGAAAGTGAAGTCACTCAGTCATGTCTGACTCTTCGCAACCCCATGGACTGCGGCCTACCAGGCTCCTCCACCCATGGGATTTTCCAGGCAAGAGTACTGGAGTGGGGTGCCATTGCCTTCTCCAATCTCTGTACTAAGAAGTACTTAACACAGAGCCCAGTATATCGTGTTCATTGCATATTTTTGAATGAATGAATGAATGGATAAAAACTATAAAAGAAAAATCTTAGAAAGTTGTAAAACAGAAAAAGGAATGAGTATTAACTTTAGTTAGAGGCATGAAGACAGTTTTCATGGAAGATATAGTATTTAAGCAAAGCACCGAAGTGTGAACAGGATTTCCAGAATTTGAAAAGACCAAGGGCTTGGGAGGAGGGGGTGGTACACAGATAATTACTTTTTAAAACCTAATGGATTCTCCCCACTTCTAATCTGTTACTTCTCTAATATTTCCTATACTCCTGCAAAGTTTCTCCTTGCTTGTGCAGAACCTCCAAAGATGCCTTACTATTTAACGGGATAAAGTTTCAATCTAGATCAGCTTGCATTTCAAGGGTCTTGCTATTGTTATCCGAAACTTTTTTCCTAATCCTAACTTTCATTCCTTGGTCACCTGTTGTCTGCACATATCTATCCCTTCTACTCTCTGTCCCCAAATATCTTACTTTTTACCATCTCTTTGCTACTCCTCTCTCTCCAGCCCTCACCTCGAATGCCTTCCTCATGCCTTCCTGCCATGGACGGTACCACTCTGTCTTTCAAAACCCTACCTCCTTCATGCAGCCTCCCTTTTCCATGCCAAATCAGAGTATCTTTTTCTAGACAACCTGATAACCACTCTTCTACCATTTAACCATTGTGTGGTTTTCTGATTTTAAGCCTGCTTTGTCCCTCTTTGGAAGACCAAATAAGGTACCTACAAGCTAGGATAATGGACATGGCTTTTGTAACATGAACAGTGTTTCAGATGACTATTCTATTGATGAAAAATTCTTGATTACTGAAGCACTCTTCTAAGGATGTATGACAAGTCTTTAGGGCAGACATCTTATTATTCAGCTACCAGCAGATAGGGGTGCTTTTTCTAGAAACAAGATTGAATTTAATGAGAAGAAGTAAATTATCTGTTATCAGTGTGTCTATGTTATGAAATCACTAACTTTGCCTATGTAATGAAAAAAAAAACTTGCTACTTTCCTCCTTCATTGATAGGAGCACAGTTATAGTTACTTTTTATCTCTTCCATGAAGCCAAAGTAATACTTTTTAAACTGTGTAACTAGCCCTTTAAGATAGGTGCATCCCTTTCACTGTTTTTACCCTTGGCCTTATCATTGTGGGGCTCCTTCACGCTTTTCAGCTTCCAGACTTTGCCCCTCATCAAACCACATCAATACGAGTCTCAAACCTTAATCATAAAAGACATCTAGAGAGAGAGAGGCTCAGTACTTTACGAAAAGAAGTGACTGTATCACACACAACGAGCTGCAGGGCATGGAGAATCCATCACCTAACCTTTCCCAGCCTCTATCCATCTGTGCCCCACTGTTGGATTTCCAAGCTTGACAGTGAATGCTTTCCAATGGGAAACTGTAGCAGGATTTTTTTCCATCCTTTGGTCCCTATTGTATGTTCAGCTGCACTGAAGCTAGCTGCTAATCAAAGCCAGAGTCTCTCATACACAAACAAACAGGGCATTGTGGCCTCCCCTGGGGCTGGAACACAGCAATCCAGCAAACAATTTGGTCAGGTGATAGCAGCCTGGAGGAGCAGACAGCGCATCACCCAGACCCCCTCCAGTCTCCTCTCCTCCCAAGCCCTTCCTCAGGACAAGCCAACTGAACCTCCAGGCCAGGCAAACCAATGCCTGAGAAAGCAGTGGCAAATAAGATAATATACAGTCAAAGAGATCCTGCCTGACAACAGGATTCTTTGTCCAAAAAGAGTGTATTCTCTCGACCGTAGTGAGGCAGAAATAAAATACAGAGCACGAAAACGTATTCCTGGACACAAGGGGAAGAAGGAAGGGATTGAGTCAAAATATCTTCAGATGCTCACTGAGCCCTTGTCATAGAACAGCGGGTGTAGGTGGAAGAGCGTAATGTTTAGGAGCTCTGTGGTTAGATATAGCTGATCTACAATCTCCGTCCTACTTCTTGAACTTCCTCAGTGGTCCACTGGTTAAGATTCCGAGCGTCTGAAGCAGAGAGTGTGGGTTCAATCCCTTGTCAAGGAACTAAGATCTTACATGCCGCGCGATACAGTCAACAAACAAACAAAGGATGTTCTCGGTTCTACCTCTCACTAGCTTGTGACCTTGAACAAGTTACTTAACCATTCAGGGATTCAGTTAGTAATGTCAGTGAATTGTGCTCAGAACAGAAATAGGAAAAATGATAAGAAAAGAAAGCAAGGTCTCCAGCTTCTAGAAATAGCTGGTGATAGGGGATGAAGACTCCTCCCTGGCCCTGGCATTTCCTAGGATCAGAGCCTCAGATGCAATGGAAGGGCCTGAACTTGACTTACTGCCATTGTCCCCAGAGCACACCAAGGGAAACTCAGGATGCCCAAGGCCAGCATGAAGCCTGGATACAGCTGTCTTCATACCACAGCAGGCGTGAGACTCCTGAGCACCTGCACAATGATTATGGAAACATCCCTGAGTATGCAACATGGAGTAGAAAAGCTAGACAGGTCAAAGAAAGTGATTGCTCATGTCACAGCTTTTGGTGAAGGCACCCAGTTAATATTAAATGTCACCGGGGTCAGTGAAGGGAGGGCAGGAGAGCGGGGAAAGTGAGGAGAAACCATGTGAAAGAAAGTGAAGTCGCTCAGTCCTGTCCGACTCTTTTGTGACCCCATGGACTGTAGCCTACCAGGTTCCTCTGTCTATGGGATTTTCCAGGCAAAAGTACTGGAGTGAGGTGCCATTTCCTTCTCCAAGGAATCTCCTTGACCCAGGGATCGAACCTGGGTCTCCCACATTGCAGGCAGATGCTTTACTGTCTGAGCCACCAGGGAAGCTCCGAACTTCCCTGTGTGAAAGGTTCTCTTAATTCTATGCAACGATAAACATGAATTGAGTACCTACTGGAGAAGGCAATGGCAACCCATTCCAGTCCTCTTGCCTTGAGAATCCCAGGGACATAGGAACCTAGTGGACTGCCATCTATGGGGTCGCACAGAGTCGGACACGACTGAAGTGACTTAGCAGCAGTAGCAGCAGCAGAGTACCTACTACTCAATTTGCCACTTGCTATTTGGGTAGTGGAAGAATTGATGCTTTTGAACGGTGGTGTTGGAGAAGACTCTTGAGAGTCCCTTGGACTGCAAGGAGATCCAACCAGTCCATTCTAAAGGAGATCAGTCCTGGGTGTTCATTGGAAGGACTGATGCTAAAGCTGAAACTCCAATCCTTTGGCCACCTCATGTGAAGAGATGACTCATTGGAAAAGACTCTGATGCTGGGAAAGATTGAGGGCAGGAGGAGAAGGGGATGACAGAGGATGAGACGGTTGGATGGCATCACCGAATCGATGGACATGAGTTTGAGTGAACTCTGGGAGTTGGTGATGGACAGGGAGGCCTGGCATGCTGTGATTCATGGGGCCGCAAAGAGTCGGACACCACTGAGTGACTGAACTGAACTGAACTGACTGAAAATGAAAGAAAAGAACCAACTGTCCAGAGGTATAGGATTGAACAAAGAGGTTTGGCAAGAAGACGCAGGATCACTGAAACTTAGAACTAATACAGTGACTTCCTTTAAATACGAAGGGTAGACAATCCAAAATGATTTAATAATTGAAGCACCTTCATACAGAGACCGACAGATGGAAATAAAATCAGCTAGATGCCATCTTGAGGAATCTTTACGATCTGTAGATTTACTTCAGGAGACACCAGTCAATATTTTCATGTCTTATCTTTTCTAGTATGTATCTTAAGTGCTCCTCAATTGTACATGGTGCTCCTCATTGGGTATCCTTATTTCAGTAAAGGTCAAATTAGTTCGATAAGCCACAGACCCATAGTTTCTCCATTTTCACCTTCTGGGGGAATGTTTTTACTTGCTCCTTAAGGCTTTCCTAATTGTCCCGCACTCAACCACTACATTTCTCACCTCTTAAAATTCAGAGGTTCCTAGCCTCCTATCAGGAACTGAGATCTCACTTCAGCATTATGAATCATAGAAAATACAAATATACAGTAGATACAAATACTTTAGGCTGATCTTCCTCACTGAAGAAACATTAAAATCACCTTAAGGAGAGTGGTCACACCTTCCTGTGCTCTGTACTTATTTTCAATAGTTGCTCAAGTTCCAATAGATGATGATAAACCTGGCCATACCTTGATATGGACTTGGAAATAAGGTAAGCAAGTGGTCAAATTGAGATGAGAAGAAGACAAGGAAACAATACATAGTTTTTAAATAGAAATGCCCAAGTCTAAACTTTTTTTTTTTTCTGATTTCAACAAAGATACTTAACACTACATATTAGAGCTGGTGAGTAGAAATCAGAGTAGAAAACTAATCCAGGAAGCTAACTGGGCCGGAAGGGATGCTGTTGAGCCCATGCAAGGGAGCCTCTGGGTCTGTTCCTTGATCTCCTTTCATGATCCCCCTACAAGAGTGGGGAAGATATGAATGGAATCAATGGGTAGAATGTATAAGCCTTATGGACAAGTTGACTCCAGCAACCAGCTTGTCTAGCTCACAGCCCAGCACCCAAGACTGCTCATGTCCTATTTAAGGCAGGGGCTCTCCACTTGAACAGCTGATACTGTTCTGTCTGCGAATACTTCCTCTGAGAGGAACAAGGAGGGGACAGGCTTGCTCCTGTCCCGGAATGACTTATACCAAGAGGCATGCAGAGCTTAGGAGATTCAGAAAGCAAACAAGACAAATCCACTGGGGAGAACTCTCCTAACGAACCCCACCAGAGTTAACTGAGCCCAAGGACCCAAAGAGAGTTCATGCAGAGTGGAGGAAAGAGTTGGTGGGAATCCCAGTACTGGCACAGGCAATACAAGCATTTAACTTTCACCCTTCCTAATGTTCTCTGTGAGATCTGAAGCTCCTCTGCCCAAGCATCAGGCTTCTATCAGATTTTTGGATGTTTTCCCTAGGGTCTCCGTTCAAGTCCACTTCTATTTCTTTTGTATTGTTGGTTCTGCTGCCTTTGAAGTTAAATGCTCTCATTTTAACCTCTTGCAAGAGAAATCACTGGATGAGATATTAGAAACCCACAGTTATCTTGCCTTTAGGAAATATGGATTGAGTTAGAAGTTGGTAGTAATCCACCTCTACCTGCTTATTCCTGCTAAATTGCTTTTGATCTGTTTCTCCAATCCAAATTCATTTATGACAGCCTTGAAGTACACCTTCCAATCCCCAGATATCATATATCAGAGGGCAAACTCTGTGATCCCTAACCATCAGACCCAAACCGCTATTTTCAAAGGCTAGTAATTATTTTAGGCTCAAGTTGGTTGGAATCCCAATACTGGCACAAACAATAAAAGCATTTAACTTTCGCCCCCTCCTCTACAAACAAGAGTGTGGTTGACAAACCCAAGTGTGATCTGACTCACTTTAAACTACAGCCAATCTGTACACTAGTCATTCCAAATAATAACAGAGCAAATAAATACTCCCCGAAGAGTGCCAAGCGCTGGGGGGACATGCAAGTTTACCACCTGCAGTGCATAAGGCCCACTCATCTTAGCCTAGAGCAGCTCAGAAGTTCCTCAGGCTCCTGGGACGTGTTAAGGGGTTGAGATTGAACCTGGGTGGGATCAGGCAGCTGTGGCTTCCCTGGGGAGACATGTACCCCTGGATACATATCTGAAGGGTCTGCAAGGTTAACAATGAAAGATAATGTTTACTCAGCTTGACCTTTAGCTACACACTAAGGTCAATAGGATTATTTGTTCCCATCTAAATATCCATCTGTTGCTGGGAGAAAGATTTTTTGTTTGCTTCGTGGGATGATGGCTGTTTGCTAGCATTCTTCTATTTCCAACTTTTTAATGAGAGTCCATGATATTAATTTACTAAGCTTTTTATGATTCACATGTACTGATGTCAAGCTAAATAAACTGAATTTCTGTCTTAACTGGACTACTTAGTAGAAACAAATGCACATGGTAATGTGTGTAAAACTATAAAAATATAGCATATTTCGTTTACAATGTTGACCTAAAAGCAGGACAATTATTTGCACAACTATTTTCAAAACTTAAATCGGGAAAACTATAAAAGTGTATCTGAATGTTAATAGTGGTACCCATTTTGAGCATAATTATAAGTCATTTTTCCCTTCTTCATAACTTTAAAGATCTGAAAATCCTATAGCTTGGACACATTGTTGCAAAATGAGAAAAAATAATGTGTTTCTTCAGGTGTATATTTGTGTTTTCCTGATAACAAACATAGTAATAAAAAAACACATTATGTTTCACATCATTAAAATTAATCAATCTTTTTACAAGTTTGAATTACATTGAGCTGAATTTAAGGTTCTGCATTTTGCCAGAGGCCTTGAATTGAATCGTTAAACATATATTGTAATTAAAAGAGGATAGGAAGAAAGGTTTTATGTTATTGTTTCAAAATGTAAGTACCTCCACCAGTTAAAATAACTTAATAAACTTTCTGCTTTCTTTCACGCAGCAGCTTCAGACTTCATTTGATCATCTTGGACCATAGCTCATATTTAAAGAAATACATTGTACACAGAAGGCAACATTTTTTTATAGAAAAAATTTGTTTGAAGAACTAAATTGGCTCTCGCATAAGATTCTCCAAAGCAGCAAGATTTTTTTTTTAAGCCAAAGATCCAACTCCTGGCTTAACATGGGCACTGTTAAATGTCCATCTGGCCAGTTGGCAGATGCCCAGTGGAAGCCTTCTGATGTTCTAATGCTCAGAAACGAAGGCCACTATACACTAAAACTTTAGAGATGATTCTCTGCTGTTGAGAGCAATAATCCCTCACCCAGGTTAGAAGATGCCATATTATTCTCAAATGAGGAAGGCCATTACAGAAACATTATTTTAAAGTTTTATATGGTCTCCATTCATTTTATCCTGAGTCAAGAAGAGTTTCTCTGTTAGCTAAAATTGGGACTGAGACATGTTCCTTACTGATTAAATCTGGACTCTGAGACAAAAATCTCTGGCTCCTTCTCTGGGCAGCCCAGTGTCTCCTGGGAAGCCACACAGATGGATGCTCCCTGCATCCATATCCCTTAAGATATGGAAGGGGACCTCCAAGAGAGAAACGATGTTCAAACCTTCAAGAAGAGAATACCGTAGGATGCAGAAAGCCTATTACAGTACATCCTTCTCATACTAAGAATGGAATTTCCTAAACACTTCTTGCCAGCTTCTAAGGTAAATGAAAATGGCAGTATTTGGCTCACTTACACCCTCTCAGGGAAAAAGCTCCAGCAGAGTACCCGTAAGAAGCCCGAGATCACACCTGACAAAGGGCCTTGGATTCCTAAGGGGTTTCAGTCAAGTCAATGGCAATTCGGATGGTGACTGTCAATTTCCTCTGCAAGCGATCAAACATTATAAATGTTATTTGGACATGAAGATACAGGCGTGATCAGCTTTTGCACTAGAAGGACGTGTTACTGCCAGTGACCCTCAGTGTGTGTACTAAGCTATGGACATCATGATTAGAGAGTTCTGATTCCTCTGCTAGTTTTCCAAGTTTATGGAACTAAACACTATTAGCTGGTAACTCAACATGAGGTCCCCAGCCCAGCAGCTGCTATCACCAGGAGTCTGTTGGAAAAGCAGCCTCTGAGAGTCAGCCAGAGACCTACTGGACCAGAATCTGCATTTTAACAAGAACTCTAGGTGACTGACATGCATATGAAAGTGTGAAGAGCACATCTATAGTATAAACAAAGGGCTGCTAATCCACCATAAAAACCTAAATTTACTGAGAATAACTGATTGGAATTTTTGGTATGCATCTGTACAACTCTGAAGAAGCACTCCAACATAATTTTCAGTAAAACAATTCATAGCCATTTTAGTTAAACTTTTTTAGAGTTGTCTGTTATCTTTTTTCATTCTGACTCAAATTTCCTTTTCTTCACACCTGCCTGTCACACATCTTGCCTCCTACTCACTTCATCTGATCAAACTTACCTTCTGACATCTCAGGCAGTCTCTAGGTCCTGAGAAAATGATCGTGATGAGCAGCAGAATTGGGGAAAGAAACAGACAGAACTGGCCCTATTGCTTTTATTAACAGAAGCTCATGTTTCGAATAACAGTTTACAGTTTATAAACGTTGCACGGACACAACTGACCTTTACCACCAGCCCAGGAGGGAAGGCAAAACATATATCTTCACCATCATCATCATCACCATCTTACAGCTAGAAAACCTAAGGTTCCAGGACCTACAGGACATACTCAGCACCAGGCAGAACTGCAGTGAGATAAATGCAGGCTCATGTTTCAAACCTGGACTCCTTCCTCCGAGCTGGCAGCTCCATGAGGGCAGCAGGGCCAGGGAGGACATGGCTGTGGGCATCACAATGCCAGCAATGAAGGGGCTGCGCCTTGGATAAGAAGTGCCCAGTGTGCAAAATGCTCTCCTGCACACTACAGGCGGGCTTCCCAAGTGGCGCAATGGTAAAGAATCAGCATACAAATACAGGAGATGCAAGAGACTCGGGTTTGATCCCTGGGTTGGGAAGATCCCCTGGAGTAGGAAATAGCAACCCACTCCAGTATCCTTGCCTGGAAAACTCCATGGACAGAGGAGCCTGGTGGGTTACAGTGCACGAGGTTGCAAAGACTTCGACACAGCTGAGCAGGAGCAGACAGACACCAAAGGAAAGGCCAAGGTCAACAGCCTGATTTGGGGACCTCACATGTCAGATTCCCTCGGGCCTGGAGCACGATCACATGTCCCATGTGTTTCTTTTCAGAGGGGGTTTTGGATCCACATTTAGAATAATTTGAGTATAGAAGGCAGAAGCACTGCAAGAAGCAGAAAGTCTCACGTGAGACACTGACTAGGTTTCTGTCTGTCTGTTTATGTCTCATGCCAGCTGGACAAGAGAAAGAAAAGCAGTGGAGTAGGGGAGGGTGGGGAGAGCAAGGGTGGGCTTTCATGGGGAGGGCTGCGCCCCCATAATCAGCATTTCCATTATCTCATCAAATACTCTGTAGCAGTCAGACTCTGGGTTCAGTCCTTCACACTCATTTTCAAGATTAATATTCATGTCAGTCCTAGGAGATAAGTATCATTGCCTCATCTTAGGAATACAGAAATTGAAGCAAGAAAGATCACAATATTTGCTAATGGTCACACAGCTAGTAAGAAGTGTAGCTATGGTTTACCTTCAGTTCTTTCATCTTAGAGCTCAAATAATGGAATGTTACAGCTGATGTTTGTAACACATCACCTGCATTCAGATGGCCTGTCACACGTCCAGGTTCTTTGACTCCACCTCTCAAATCAGAATCTCTGGAGATGGGCCCCAGGCATCTGGATGCTAAAACGTGACTCTAGTCATTCTGATAAACACTGAGGACCAGAAATCACTACCCTGGGTGATCTGGCCATTCACTGCATAGACACTGGAGATTAGGTTTGATGTGAGACGCAACTGAGAGAGAAAATTAACTAGCCAAAGGAAGAGACAGCATTATAGAAGAGAAAAATATCCAAACTAGGAATTTTAAGATCTTATAAAAACTCCAAGATTCTCGTATGGGGTCATCTTAACCTCTTTAAACTTGTATCCTTATCAATTAAAAAAAAAAGTCCTGCTCAGCCTACCTAGGTAGAATTGTTATAGAAATATGATGAGAAAATCCATGTTACTAGTTCTGAAAAGCAAAAGCCTATAGCCACACTGAAGTTATGATGAAAATAATGTTCCAAGTGTTCAGTCTTAAGGCTTTGAATAATACAGTTTGCTAAAGAACAGGGAAGGTTTCTGTCTCCATTATGGAAACGAGTCAGAGCCATGCAAGGTCAAAGGCCTTAAAATGAACAAGGTGAAGTGTGATAAGGAAGACACTCCACTGAACTGGCAGATCTCTATGTCTGCAATAATGGAGGTGAGGGGGAGAGAGGAGAGCCTCTTCTAGAGGTTCAAGGATGAGAATGGGGTACTTGGTTTTAAACAGGAAATTGGTACCAGGTGATGTTTATAGGGACTGAGGACGGAAGACAGTCAAGGTCACTAGAGCATGAGGAAGAGCAGACAGAATGGTATTCAGAGTCATTAGCTTACTTTTTCACTCATTTATCAGACATTTATCAGGCATTTCAATGGTCCCACTCTAGGTATTCTAGGGTTCTAGAGATGAATGAGAGTGTCCTTGCCTTCAGCGGGTGATGGGGTGGGTGGAGTGGAGCTGGTGGTTAAAGTGAGTAATCCTCAGAGGTAAATGATGTGCTTTTCCAATGGTAACACTGCTGGGAAAGGAGGAACTGAAGTCTTGGGAAGGGGTGATGGAGGGGCTGAGAAGACAAGTGAAGTGAAGTCGCTCAGTCGTGTCCGACTCTTTGCGATCCCACGGACTGTAGCCTACCAGACTCCTCTGTCCGTGCGATTTTCCAGGCAATACTGGAGTGGATTGCCATTTCCTTCTCCAGGGGATCTTCCCAACCCAGGGATGGAACCTATGTCTCCCTCATTGTAGACAGAGGAGGGAGAATTAGAGCGCCACCTAGAGGAGAATTTGCCTAGGAAAACCCACTCTTGGAGGCTTTAATTTCAGACTGATTCCGTTTAACCCAAATTCCACACTGAAGTTTGAGGACTTGCTGTCTTTCTCTCCATTGTTCATCTATTTCACTGAAGAACAGTCATCTCATATCTTGGTATAAAAAGTGGAAGAAGTGGGAGGAAAAGCTGAGAGTTACAGAATGCTATATGTGCCTTAAAATGTTTTTGGTTCTCATTCAGCACAATTCTTAGACTTAAGAGCCCAAGTGTCAGTTACTATTGACTTACTTCATTCAAGATTAATACATAACAATAGATTTTTAACTAACTATGAACTTTAAGAATTCTGGTTTTAGGAAACTCATTATGATGATGTTTTTATTTGAAATGTCACTTTATAGAAATCTACTACAAAGAAATGACTCCAAAATAAAGCAGTGTAGAAGAAATTTAATTACTTCTCAAACTACCTTGAGCATGCCAGTCACTGTATTCCCTGCCTACTTAAAAGAAATAGGAATGTGTGGTGAGTGTGATCTACATAATCAAATCTGCAGCGTCACCATAATTATAATGCCCTCTGATAACACTGCATTATAGTTAGCCTTCTAAACCACAGAAGTCTTAACTTGTCATTTGCCAAATACTAAAATAGGGAGGAACAAAGGGCTTGCTATGTTTGACAATCTAGAAAGATCGTATGACACCTGGAACACTATGCCACATAAAAGATTGGCAACAAGTGCATGGAAAAATGGCCCAGTGGATGGAAACTTGAAATGGACATAAACATCAAGAATGGAGAACAGCTTTCCAGCACAAGGCTGTGGCCCAAATTCCACTCAAGCCAGTTGACTCAATGGCAAAAACCAGGTCCAGCTCATAGAAAGAAGCTCCATATCTGAATATTATTTTACCCCATGTGTGACATGGAACTGAGTCAAGAGGAAACAAAAGCTCTCTGATTATTCATTAGAACTGCAGCCAAAAGAGACAACATCACTCACCCTTAGAGAGGCTCCACTCAGCATCCAACTAAGGGGACAAAGGCACTTGGAGATGTCTGACTCACCAGATGCTTAAAGGTGAGCATCTCTTCACACAGGACTGACCTGCACCAAGCTTGTCCCTTGATCACCCTGGGTGGTCTTGGTTTGAGTCAAGGACAGTTCCCCTTTTACTATGTCATCATATTAAAAAGTGTATTTGGAGAACTGGAATTCATAATCAGAATTCGGACTACTGGCCCTGAATCCACTATTAACTCATATACCATTTTGAACAAGCCAACCAAAATCAGTCTCCTGAGAAAATTTTGAATAGTAATAAAATACCACACGGCAAATAAGAATATGATCAGAATTCACACAAGAATGTCATTTAAATGTGAAAGCAAGAGTATCTTCAAAAGGAAAAAAAATATTTAAACTCAAAATATTTAATTTCTAAGATTGACTTTATTGATAAAAGCAATTAAATTATTTAAGGACCTTATTTCTCTCAAGTTATTTCCAGTGATCAGGTTCTGTGAAAATCCAAACCAGGCCACAAGGTTTTCTAGAGTAAAAGCATCAAAATGTTCATTTAAAAATGTGGGTTCTGTGACATATTGCTCTATGTGAAAATTAAGGTATATGTGGAAATTTTCAATAAATCAGTAAATTTACTTCCCAATATCATGAAAAGAAGTCTAGAAATCCACAGAATTGTGTTATAAATATACTCTAAATATTTTTAACTGTTACTATTCTCATTCTATATAAGACCCCATTGAGAAGTCAGATAATAAGAAGTCACATATTAACTGAGTTTCTCTTCTTTCACAGCTCTAGCTTTGAAAATACAATACACTTGTACCAAAAAGCAAACAGCAGGAACACAGCAGCTAACGCGGTAAGTATGGCTTCAGGTGGGTGTTCCTTATAGAGGCTTTCACTAAATGAGAAAAAAATGTCCTAAAGGAGGCCTGGGAAGAGGAGGAGAAGAACAACTTCTACTGGTTTAAAGTACAATTAGAGAATTCAAAGCACCAAAGTTTCTTAAAGCATAAAATAATGGTTTGGGTTTTTTTTTCCTAATGAAATAATTGTTTAAAAGCCATCCTCTAATTTAAATGAGAAAGTACAAATGCTCCTCTGAAATAACTCATGTCCCAAAGGAAGGAAAAAAAGAAAATATCCACTCTAATTGCCTTTGAATTTAACTGGACTATAAATTTTCTTAATGATTTGGTCTTTAGAATGCCTAATTTATTTAAAAATAAAACCATAAAAAGATGGAAAATAGAAGCTTTATTTTCTATGCTGAGAGACACCTCTTTTGTTTCACTCCCATTACCTTCCAATATTTCAAATATCAGTTTATCCCCAGATGCTCAAGAGGCTAAAATGGACTTTACTGTTTCATCAACATCACATTTGCCTGAAATCATGAAATCGCTTCATTATGTTTTTAGTTTAAAAGCTTTCTTGATAGTTCCTGGACCTCCTCCCAGGCCCTTTCCTCCAACACACACACACACACACACACACACACACACACACACACACCACCTCTCTCAAGCTGTTAAAGCCAAATGCCTAAATAACCCTCAAGATGAAAGATGCCAAATGCCAAAAAGACCGGAATTTAATTTTTCTCAAATTGTTCCTTCTCCCCAGACATTGCCACCCCTCCCCCATGTGCCACTCCTAGTTTTTCAGTGTATCCCCCAAACTTATAAAGCAGCTGTTAACAGAGGGAGGGGTAAGTTAACAAGAGTATAAGTAAACTCAGTGTTGTGTTAAAGAAAAAAGGGTGTTTGCATGTGTGTGTGTGTGTGTGTTGAAGAGAAAGGAAGTTTTGTTTTATGTATTAAGTAGGGAAGGGAAGTAGAATACGTTCCTCTCTTTTAAAATATTTTAACTTATTAGACGCATCAACTCAAAAACTGAGAATCTAGCCAGTTAGCAATCAATATACCCTAGCTTTACGTGGGGAAATAAAAAGTTCAAGTGCCTTTGTACAGGGCAATTATTAAAATTATTCAAATGAGAAGTGGGATGCAAGGTGTGTCTTTTAAACTCTGGACAGAACCATTTCTAGAACCATTCCTGGGCTGGCAGGCAGGACAAGGAGTGCCCAGATGCTCTGTGAGGGATGCGCAGTGTAGCTGGCGCTGGGAGGGACAAGCTCCCACTTGGTGCCTAGAAATGCCAGCTCAAACGCACCGGCTGGCAAGCCCTGGGGCCATCCGGGAAGCTGAGGAAAGACGGGAAAATGAGCCTGCTTGCTCAGGCTGCCTTACTTTTTCTCTCTTTTCGACTCAGCCACAGACGCACCTACTAGCTCAGGTTCTACAAAGGGCAAAGCCCCCGCACGTTCGCCATCCAGCTGGAAGCCGGGAACCCGGTCCTCATGCACGTCCCATAACATTACAAAAGCTTACACTCTTCCCAGGGGTCCCTGATCTGACCTGACTCCCCCAAAGTAAGCCTCTGGAGCGCATCAGTGTTGAAAGCAGCCTCAAGAGCAGAGACACCAGCAGCCTCTCTCCCACTCTTACCAGTATCACGCGCTGGCGCCCAGAAAGGTGTCGATCCGAGACACCTCTGGAGGAATCGCGCATTCGCTTCGACTTACCTGGAGTCGCAAACGAGCGGTGCGCGCTCAGGCTGCCTTTGTTGATCCGGGAGAGGTTTTTCTGCCCCGAGTCCAGGTACCCAAGTCGCTGGTGCTCGCGGCGGCCGCTGCTCTCTGCCCCTGCACGCCCGGTGACTCCCTGCTCTCTTTCTTCTCCTCTCTCCACTTCGGCTTTTCCTCTGCTCTGCGGCTCCCTTGGCGGGATTTTTGGACTGGAAGGCGGGGAACCCGATCCTGCCTCGGACTGGCGCACGCCCTGCCGGGGAGGGGACGGAAGGGAAATGGAGAATGGGAGGGATGCGAGGAGCGGTGAGGGAGAGGACGCGGCTGGGGAGGGGGAGCGCGCCGTTCCCTCGCGAGCTGATTGGGAAGCTGCTTCTTAAATGCGAGGTTCTCCCGGGGGCCGTCTCGGCCCCCACCCCCGGCGCCAGCACGCGAATTTGAACCCAGAGGCGAGGGGAATGAAAGATTTGTTTCGTTTTTAGCAGGGACCGATGCAATATCCCTTTGCCAATCAATATACCCTAGCTTTACGTGGGGGAAATAAAAGTTTGCGCAGGACCTTTTCTGCAGGTGGGTGCGTATCCCAGTTTACCAAGTAGCAGACCTGAAATGGACAGTTGAGGGTATCTTAGGTTGGGCCTCCGGCGATTTTTTGCGATTGCCATTGAGGGTGAAAAACCAGTCTTCAGAACAAGCTCTGGTTTGTCCCCACCCCACCCCCAACGCCCTTCCCGCTCTCTCCCAAACCGCTGCACAGCACCAATCACTCCAGCGGTCAGTCCCGTCCCACCTGCGCGTCACTAAATGTGCAAAGGACTTTTGGGCGCTTGTCACAAAGAGTGACAGAGGTTTGAAAGTTCCCAATTAAATGCCACTTTCTTTTAGGGGCTCTTTCTTTTCTGGCTTCCTTAGTTCATTTAGTGACCTACTTAATGACATGTCTTTGACACTCAAGAATTTAGGGGGCTTAATCCACGTGGCTCCAACTCCGAGGTTTGTACAACTCAGAGGCTGGGCTTCCGTCTTTCTGGAATTTCCATTTTCTTCGAATGAGGACAGAAGTTAAGGTAATGTACCTAGGATTATTTGAGTAACACATAAATGAGTATTTGTGATATAGATGAGAGAAGTGTTGCATGAAATGATTAAGTATAAACCAAATGTACCCAAGCACGATAAAAAAGGTGATTCTCCTCTGCTCACCGGTTCTTTTTGTTCTTTCTCTTGCTTCTTTTACTTCCTTTCCACTTAGTATTTGATAGTGCCGACCCCAAACGTAGCTGCAAAATATTCTTCCCTTCCGTTTCCCATAGTTCTGAAGTAACTTCCTTTCAATTCAGTTTAAGAGATAGCTACCAAGTGCCTTATATAACTCTTAAAATTTACATGAATCAACCTAAACCCCAAAAAGCATTGTTTTGTGGGAGGTAGTTCTTAGGATCTTAGAGACTTTGATGGCTACATGGACAAATGTACCATGGAGGGGCTGGGTGGGGACAAAGAGCCATCACTATGGGCAGTGCTTGAATCAATCCATTCTTTTTTTTTTTTTTCCAAAAGCACAAGCATCAGAAATTCACCTACACACCTCCGGTCTATCCCTATAGCTGAATTCTCCATATACCCGACACACACCTTCTTCAAACGAAATAAATGAATAAGGCGCTGTCTTCCTTCCATATACAAACTTCAGACTGCCTGTGTTCCTTTTGTCTCTGTGTCCCGTTTATCCAATGAAGTAAAGCAATATTTGTTTAATCTGATTTTACCTGTATAAATTGTGGAGGAATGCATATTATCACTTATGACTATTTTTCCCAGACCCTTTACTGAAAGAGATTTCTCTGTATTCATGGTCACTTCATAGGGGTGAAATTTCCAGGCCATTAAACAAGGAGTTATCCGTTTTTTGGAGGTGGTGGTTTAGTCGCTGAGTCGTGTCTGACTTTTATGACCCCCTGGACTGTAACCCACCAGGCTCCTCTATCCAGGGATTTCCCAAGCAAAAGTACTGAAGTGGGTTGCCATTTCCCTCACCAGGAGATCTTCCCAACCTGGGGATTGAACCCATGTCTCCTGCAATGGTAGGTGGATTCTTTACCAACGAGCCTCCAGGGATGCCTTCTTAAACACTATCTTAACATCTCCAAATGTAACATATTGCTACCAGTTATTATGATGCTTCTTTATAGGGATCCATAAAGTAAGCATGAGATCCCTATGATTTCCATTCTATTGTATATGTTATATCAAAAAGTAACCCTTTATTCAAACTGGAACATATGAAAATTATTTTCATCAGTGGTTCTCAACCAGGAGCTGTTTTGCCATTAAGGGAACATTTGGCAATGACTGGAGACGTTGTTGTCACATCCTAGGGGAGGGAGTTGCTACTGTGCCCAGGAGCAGAGGCCAAGGTCGCTGCCAAACATGGTGCAACGCACAGGACAGCATCCACAGCAAAGAATTACTTGGCCTGAAACGTTAATAGAGCTGAGATTAAGCCCAGAAACGTTACTAATGTTTGTTTTTATTTTTTCATTTAAAAGTTTGTATTTATTTTTACTTTTTTACTGTGGCGAAATATACAGTGATTTTTAAGTGTACAGTTCAGTGACATTATACACACACATTGTCCTGCGACCAGTACCACCAGGCTTCCTAGGTTCTTAATGAGAGATTATAATGGCTGGATGGGACCATAATAACCATTTTTAGCCATTGTATTTTAAAAATATAAAGGAAGATGAGAAAGAGGGGTTTTTTTTTTTTTTTTTTTTTTTAAGAAATAGAAATCTATAAGGTTTAGATTAGTCAACCCAGCAGGTACACCAAAGTTGAAGAAGAAGATGCTTTTTAACACACTCTGAAATGTGCTATTTCAAATTGAAGCTTATTCCTATGACACAGACATGGGTCTGTCTGTTGATTTAAGATTTCAAGTCATTTCATTTATTTAGCTGACTTTCTTTGAGCACTTAAGTTTTTGAGTGAATAGAGCCATGAACAAAAATAAATGAAAATCCCCATTCTCATATAGCTTACACTTCTATTGATATAAACTAGCAAATGAAATTAATTAACAAATTAGTAAAATTTTTTAAAGATATAAGCCTATGAAGGAAGATGAAAGCATCCGTTTGGAGAAGGAATGACTTCCTGAGTGAAGACTTAAAAGAGGTGAGGGAACTGGCTAAGAAAATATTTGGGAGAAGGACCTCCAAGCAAAGTTCAGCAAATGCAGAGGCCCTGAGGCCTGACTGCAGGATGGGGTAGAGGACCACTGGGGAGGTCGAGGCAGGAACACAATGGGTGGAGGTAGAGATAGAGGTGAGGAAGGTAGTGGGCCAGATTGGGCAAGGTCCGTGTCCTCCGTCAGGAATTCCACTTTTATTCTGAATGAGGTGAAAGGCAGTTAAGTCTCTGGTTTAGCACGGTCTCTCTGCTGTGTTTAAAAGACCACACAAAGCCAAGGGTAGAAGCAGAGAGTCCAGTTAGGAGGCTACAGCAGCTTCTCACTGACCAGACTTCTGCTTGTCCCTGCTTCTTGTGAAGAATAACTAATTCCAAATTTACTCTTTCATATGCTCTCTGCCCCCGAAAGTGCCTGTCAGCAGTCACCTTGACTTGCTCATGCCAGCTCCCCAGCCTCTCCAGGGTAATTAGTGAGCCCTCTGCATGGGTGTTACCAGGCTAAAATATAACTACATGCAAGATGATTTGAAATCATAGAAATTATAACATATCCTAAGGGTGTTTTGAAAATGAGGCGGCTGATTCTGCAGTGACAAATACAAGGAGAAGTGTGATCAGCATGAAGTTAAAAATGTGAAGCAACCTGCTGAAAAATTGGCCAGCATGTCTCCTGGATTGCCTACTTGGCAGGACGTTTAGATTCTTGATTACCACCCTGAGTTCTTCAATATGCCTAGAATGCAAAGGACAATTCATCACACCCTCAGTGTGATGGAAATTCATTAATACATTTCCCTTCCTCTCTCTGGAATAGTTCAAAGGTAATTTTTTAAAAACTTTTACTTTTTATCTTTGTGACTAAATTACAAAACTTACTTTAAGGTAATTTTTTTTTAATGATTGTAGTTTTATTGGATAAGAAAACAGAAAACTCAGCTAAGAATGGCTTAAGTAGTTCGAGAATTTATCTCATAATAAATATAGTTTGATCAAGTCAGTATTTTAAAGTCTTCAAGGACCCAGGTCTTTCCATCTTTCGACTCTGTATCTTTAATTTGTGAACAAAGTCTCATCAGTATGGGTTCAGGGAGCTTCAGACATATTTGGCTTAAAGTAAAGAAGGTCCCAAACCTTTTTCTCCATATCCTCACCAACATTTGTTATTTGTAGACTTTTTCATGATAGCCATTTTGACAAGTGTGAGGTGATATCTCATTGTGGTTTTGATTTGCATTTATCTGATGATTAGCAATATTTAGCTTTTTTTTTTTCATGTGCCTCAGAGCCATCTGTGTATCTTCTTTGGAACAAATGTCTATCAAATAGGCTCTATTTTTAGAAAAAAGGACAAATTTGGAAGACACATTGCTTAGTATCAAGTCCTGCTATAAAATAAAAATAATCAAAATTATTGTTTAATAATTATGTTTAATAAATAGAGACTCATGGGTAATAACAAAATCATCAATTCACAAATGGACTTCAACATATTTCAGTGGAGAACAAGATGGTCTTTCTAACAAATGATCCTGAAAGAACTTAATAACTACATGGAAAGGAGCAAACTTTGACACCATAGAGAAAAGGTGACTCCAAACAGCCCATAGACCTAAATGTAAAAGCAAATAATATAGAATTTCTAGATAAAGAGTTGGAGAAAATCTTTGTTACTCTGAAGTAGGTAAAGATTTCATAGGTTAGACATGAAAGCACAAATTATTATTAAAACATTGATAAATTGCACTTTATCTAAGTTGAAATATTGCTCTTTGAAAGCCATCCTAAAAATAATGAGGCAAACCTGACAATGAAAAAAATACAGTTGTCCCTCAGTATATGCCAAGGAGGTTGGTTCTAGGACCCCCAAGATACTAAAACTTAACCATGCTCAAGTCCCTTATATAAAACAGCTTAGCGCAGTTGACCTTCTGTATCCATAGGTTTCACAGCCTCAGATACAGGAGAGGCCAGCTGTTTTCTCAAAATATGTGTCTGACAGAGATTGTGACCCAGGATATTAAAGATTCCACATAACTCAATAATCAGAAGTCAGCCATCCTAATAAAAAACTGCCAAAAGCTCTCACCAGACACATCACAAAAGAAAATATATAAAGGCTAATAAGCTTAGCATTTGCTCCTCAAGGAAATGCAAACTCAAACCCCAGTGAGATACCACTACCTACCTACACAAAGAGCTAAAATTTAAAAGACTGACAATCCTAAGCATTGGTGACAATATAAAATGATACAACCAGTTTGGAAAATAGTTTGACACCTGTTAATAAACTTAATAGATTAAAAATGCATCTACCATATGATCTGGACTTTTCATTCTTAGGTATTTACTCAAGTTAAATAAAAATCTGCACCCCACACAAAAGTTTTGACATAAATGCACTTTTATTCTCAACAGACCCAAATTAGAAATCTGTCAGTTGTTGAATGTGTTAATAATATGTAGTAGGTCCATTCAATGAGATGTCACTCAGCAATAAAAGAATAAACTGCTGATACATACAACAATGTGGATTAACTTCAAAATCATTACACAGTGCAAAACAAGCCAGACACTTGTGAGCACATAAGGTATGATTATATTATATAAAATTCTAGAAAAATCAAATCTAATCTGCATCGACAAAAAGCAGATCAGTGTTGCCGGTGACTGCAATCCAGGGTGGGAGAGGTTGATAGAACCAACAAATAATATGTTGATGTGGTTACATGAAAATACACATTTATTAAAAATCTTCAAACTATACACTTAAGCATGGGTACACTTTATTGAATATAATTAAAATTCTTAAATGGACCTCAACAAAATTTTTACAAAATCAAATAATAAGGCCGTTAGGTGTAGTAGTTAATAACATTGACTCTAATCAGAGTAACTGGTTCCAAACATGGGACTTTCACTGATTGACTGTGTAACCTTTAGTGACTTACTTAAGCCCTCTGTGCCCTGGTTTGGGCTTTCCAGGTGGCTCAGTGGTAAAGAATCCACCTGCCAATTCAGAAGACTGGTTCGATCCCTGGGTCAGGAAGATCCCCAGAGAAGGAAATGGCAACCCACTCCGGTATTCTTGCCTGGGAAATCCCACGGACAGAGGAGCCTGGCAGGCTACCGTCCCTGCAGTCACAAAGAATCAGACATGACTTAGCCACTGAGCACGCACGCGTGCCTTGGTTTACCATTTGAAAAGTAAGGATAATAACAGTGCCTGCCATGGAAGTTTACGAAGAAAATTAAGCTTTTAATATGTCTACAACACTGCTTGGTTATTAACAGATACTATATCACCATTCACTAAATTGGTAAAGACTCTTTAAAATCACTGTGTTAAAATCTGGGCCAGACACTGCATTAAACTGGCTCTAGATCCATGTATAAAGGAACTATGTCATGAAGTAACAAGTCCTTTAAATATATACATCCCTTAAGTAAAAGCTGTATCCTAAGACTTTCAAAAGTAGACCACTTAATTTTAAGAAATCATTTATTTTCTTTGCTCATTTTCCAAATTAGATTGCTCACCCCTATTATTAATAGGTATTTGGTTGATAGTCAACCAAGAAGGATGTCTGCAGTGTACAGGTGCCTGAGGAGTCAACCTTCAGATTCTGCTTTAAGACCAGGGAAGTACTTTTGCTGGGGACACACAAAGACAAAGCCACAACGAAAGACACGTGCCTTGTTCTCAAAGAAATTACACATATGGCATGACTGGCAAATGTGTATGGGTTTATAATGAAGGGTTTTTTCCTTCAGTTCAGAGGAAAAATCACCCACAGCCAAAGTCAGGAAAAATGAAAGAACACTTAATAGAAATTTGTTTGTTTGTTTTTTAATGTGATGAGTAGAGTCAGACATAGTGATTATTCCAGCTAAGAAAGCCCACAAAGTCCAGTAAGAATGCTGGCTATGATTTGTGGGTAGTTTTGGCTGAAGCAGAGACCAGGTCTGGGAGCAAACCTGAGTTGACCTGAGAGTCACTTTGAGGCAGCTCTTGAGTCTGCCTTTATTGTATTGTTAGACCCTGCAGAGACGTGGAGGTTTCGGAAAAAGATTGACACAGTGCATGCAATATTTAGGAAGCTTACTTTGACAGATGTATAACGCATGGAGAAAGACTGAAAGAAAGAAAATCTTTTAAGAACTTGTTATCTTGTCAATCTTTGATTCAATAATCCAGAATTTTCCAGTGCAGGTAAGATGTTTTTGAATGACATCATCTAAAATTTGGTCCTTAATAATGTGCTTCATTTCTCATTGTCTCCAGTATCCATTTTTATTGTACCCAGGCAGCTGTCCCAGTGGCCTTTGTGCATAACAGACTTCTTTATGCCTCCTGAGTTCCTGCTATTTTTCTGGACCAATAAGGTCTTCCCTGCTCTAATGCATTTACCAAACCCTGTTCTTCAATCAAGTTCCTCCTGCACCATAAAGACATTCCAGGATGATACAGTGGCAGTGAACTGGCCCATCATCTCCAGCACCTCTCTCAGAACTCTTTGTTTCAAAAACAAAACAGTGAATTGTCATTTGTAAGGAGTGCTAACCCAAGAATATCAGGTTAAAAGTGAGCCTCCTCAGATCTTCTTGACCTGCTGCCGGTTTGTTTTCCGACTTTGGATAAATCACCCATGATGTCTGACCTTTATCTTCTTCTCTCTAAAATATAGTAGAACAAGTGATCTAAACTCCTGATGTCCTGAGTATGAGACTGGACATTTTAATATCATTTCAGGGATTTGGAAGTCCATAGTTAATATGGGTTCATCTGAACAAAATCCATCTTTCTTTTCCTTTTCCCTTTTAAAATTGTCACCTTCAAGTACTACATACAGCAACACCTTTTTATGTAATATAAGTTTTACAAAGTCTTTCACATATGTTTTCTCACTTGATATATATCAGGAACCCTTAAAGATAGATATCATTATTACTCTGTCAGAGCTGAGGAAGCAGAAGTTTAATCCTCTAATGAGGATGGCGACAAATTTTCAGAGACATCTCTATCTCATCTAAGGTTCTCTCCTCCCTCTTTGCCTCCCTCCCTTCCTCTCTTTCTCACTTTCTCACTCACTGATTCCCTGTGCCACTGAACTGGTTCCAGAAAACATACATATTTTGATGTGAGATGAACTAATTGCTCCCTCATGACCATTCTGTAGTATATGGAAAAAGAGCAAGATTATGTCCATGGACTCAGCATAGACTGTCCTTCAGACATTAGTATTTCTTTTCTTTCATCAGAAGATATTTCTAGGAGAGTTAGGCAAAGGGATGTGAGTCTGAGCCATCCTGTTTTGATATGTCGGGCTCTGTGGTTTAAGATCAGTTGCTGTTTAGCAAGGTACAGTCTTAGTCTTATTTTGGAAATGACTTTCAGCTTCCATTGGGCATGAATACTGAAACCACGATTATTATTATTTGAGACCAAAGTTTAGCTTGAGGAACTCAGTGGAACATTTTCCAAGACCCAAGGAGAATGTCACTCTAGGACATATTAGTACAGATGCCCTGCAGAGCACCTGCCACACGCCTATACACAAATACATAATCACACGCACACGCCAGGAAGGAGTCAAAGGAAACCTGTCAACAAATGACGTATTACATATGGTCTTTTGGCAAAGGGTACAGACACACACACATACACACACACACACATACACACACACATACATACACACACACACACACACATATCTAGGAATGAAAGAAAATGTGGCCACAAATTATATTTACCAAAATTGCTCCTTGAGATGAAATTTCAGAATAGTCATTAGTTCATTAGAGAGAAAGAGGAGAGGGGAAAGGAGAGGCGGAAGCAGAAGAAGCCTAGAGCATCTGAAAACCTTGTTTGTCCAGGGCTAACTGGCAGAACTATTCATAGTCATATATGGATGTGAGAGCTGGACTATGTAAAAAAAGCTGAGTGCTGAAGAACTGATGCTTTTGAACTGTGGTGTTGGAGAAGACTCTTGAAAGTCCCTTGGACTGCAAGGAGATCCAACCAGTACATCCTAAAGGAAATCAGTCCTGAATATTCATTGGAAGGACTGATGCTGAAGCTGAAACTTCAATACTTTGGCCACCTGATGTGAAGAACTGACTCATTTGAAAAGACCCTGATGCTGGGAAAGATTGAAGGGAGGAGGAGAAGGGGACAACAGAGGATGAGATGGCTGGATGGCAACACCAACTCAATAGACATGAGTCTGAGTAAACTCCGGGAGCTGATGATGGACAGGGAGGCCTGGCGTGCTGCAGTCCATGGGGTCGCAAAGAGTCAGACACGACTGAGCAACTGAACTGAACTGACAGTATCTTATATCTATAAAGCAATTTTTCTTTCAAAGTTATACTGAAATGTCCATTTCCTGCTATATGTGCATAATGAAGTAGATGCAGATGTTGGATAATGGAGCTGGAATTGGAAATCTTCTTCCTCCTGGGGTACCAGAGCTCAGAATTTGCAGCAATTTCTGCTTCTGCCCTCTCCCCCCACCCCCACATGGGTTGGGGTTGTGCATGAAAAGAGAGATTCTGTGACTAATATCAATGAGACAAAGAAATGAAAGCTCTCTAATCCCTGGGCCAGGCGCCAGCCATCCCACTGTACGGGGCCATTGGCCAGAAATCCCACTGTAGGCTGGGCCCTAAGCCAACCAGGATTGGATACAATGAGTTTCACAGCCACCTTTTCAGAGCTGACAGCTAATGTCGGGGCACCAACAGCCTTTGATAAGAGCTCCAACTTTCTCTCTAACATTTCTACCCAATAATAATAAAGCTTTTTTTTTTTTTAATTTATAAAGCGGTACTTTCTTGAAGATTGCTTAGTGCCTTTAGAGACACAAACTCATTCATCTCAATGCTTATAGTGAGAAGAGGTGAGGCTGGTGGCCAAGACTGGGAAATCAATATTCTCTTCCTGTTGAGAGAGAGAGGGGGAGAGAGAGAAAGAAAGAGAGAAAGAGAGAGAGAGAGAAACAGGCACATTACTTTATGCAACAGTTTATTCTGTTATTGAGATTTCTAGACAAAATCTCACATGAATATTCTTCCTTAAATTAAATGGGTGTCCTGAGCTAATGCATACTTGCCCTGTGATTCCTAATGAGTTGTTTACTTAGAATGTCTTCTCTCTTCTTAAGACTGGGGGCTTTTGAAAGGCCAAACACATATGCAAACCAGTTAGTACTGGCACCCCTCGTGGAAATTTCTGGTGGTTTCAGATTTAAATATTGATTTCTTTCTTTCACTTTCTCTGTCTCTTCTCAACGGCAGCAGCTGTCAGGAAGTGAGGAACTTCATGCCAAGAAATCACCCAAGAGACTGTGAACACCATTAAAATATATTTTACCTTTACTTTATTGTTCTCAAAAGCTCTTTAGTAGCTAGCTGAATATTGGGTAACCAAGAAGAGCTGCTCCACACCGGGAAGCGTTGGATCTGATTTCCATTAGAGATTCTGAATAATTTAGTGGGAATTGAGTGCCCTAATCAGTTGCTTTCTGAGTGGTTGCCTCTAGGCACAAGTGTATGTGCCTTGAGGTCTTCTTCTCTTGAACACAGAGCATGCACAATTTGAAACTTACTCATTTTTATTTAGAATGGTCCGGGACAAACTTACTTTCTGATAATTAAATTAGGTATAAAATATATCTAGTATGCAAAGTAAGCCCTAGTATACTGAAAATTAACAGAATTGTGAGGACCTCACTTAATCACAACCTGTTGTCATTTCAGTCTCTTATCATAATGTATTCCGCCATACAATTCTCAGATCTTTCATTCTTTCAAACTGCAAATTGACGGTAATTGCTGTAAGAAGTTGAATTCCTAGCACTCATTATCCTGCTGACTAACTGGTATATATTTAGTGGATTGACACTTTTGATTGACACTAATGGAGATTTCAGTGGAAATCTAGACAAGAAAATAAAAATTTGGGTTGAAGGAAGCCAATACATATATCACTTTCTATCTCTGTGTACCTGTGAAAAAGCCATAAAAAACTAAAACAATACAACTGACCACTTATTTTAGAATTGCCATTTTTTTCATTACACAGCATGCTTAGAAAGGGATTTTATGGGGATTGATATGATTTATTGATAACATTGCCCATATTCTTAAAGAAGTTAGAATTTATTTTATTGCTATGAAAGTGAAAGTGCAAGTTCCTCAGTTGGGTCCAACTCTTTGAAACCCCATGGACTATACAGTTCATGGAATTCTCCAGGCTAGAATGGAGTGGGTAGCCTTTCCCTTCTCCAGAGGATCTTCCCAACCCACGGATTGAATCCATGTCTCCCGAGTTGCAGGCAGATTTTTTTACCAGCTGAGCCACAAAGGAAGCACATTTTATTGTTACAGGCATTCCTTAGTCCATTTTAAGCTACAGAGTGCCATCTATCAGATTTTCACTTGAAAGGTCTTACTGCATTGAGTTGGTAGAAGAGAACGAGTGAAGATGAAGCATGGGTACCAGCTGAGATGACCTAGCTGGGTAATCACATGCTTGAATAAGTAAATCAGCAACATGAGTTTGAGTAAGCTCCGGGAGTTGGTGATGGACGGGGAAGCGTGGCGTGCTGCAGTCCATGGGGTCACAGTCGGACACAACTGAGTGACTGAACTAACTGAACTGATGGGGCAACAGGAGATTTGAGGAAAAAAAAAATCACTGTCAAGGAGCAGTGGATGGGGATATCCCTGGTGGTCTAGTGGCTAAGACTCCATACTCCCAATACAAGAGGCCTGGGTTTGAACCCTGATTTGAAAACTGGATCCCACTTACTGCAACTAAGAATACACATGCTACGATTAAAGATCCTGCAGGCCACAACGAAGATCAAAGATAATGCAAGCCACGAAAAAAAAAAAAAAAAAGCAGCAGCAGGAACAGTAGATCAGCTATGTATGGTGAAAGGAAAAATGATCAAAAATAACTCCTAGGATTCCACCTCTGTGGATGATGATGCCAGTCTTTGAGATGTGAGACAGAAAAACTAGAGATGAGCTCACCTTTGGAAATGTTGAGTTCTGTGATTTATGTGAGATTCAATAGAGAGCATTATTTAAGCAAAATTCAGAAGAAGTATATACCTTGGTACAAACTGACAATTTAAAATTCCTCTTTCATGTGTTTTCAAAGAATGGTCCGAAACTATGGGCCACTTGCTTTAATTAGTTCATTTATAATGCCTCCCTAAATCAATTTGTGCAAGAAGCTCTCAACCCTATTATAAAAATCTTTTCAAGCTAGAGTTTGCCCTTTTAAAAGGGGTGTTTAATTTATCTTTCTGATGCTTCCATGTCCAGAATAGAAAAGGAGAAACTTAGCTAGTGACTAATTCTTCGATCTCTCTCCGACATCAAGGTAACCATAATTTGGTAGCTCCCAGCATCAAAGTGGTTGGAGAAAAGGGAACTTGTGGCTTTTAAAGAAAAATCTGGTTATCTACTACTTAAGTAACAAACTTGGTAGCTTAACTCAGTTTTGTTTCCCACCCCATCCCAAACCCCATCCCTTCTCTTATCCATTTAAACATTCTAATGAATGAATCTAACTTGCAAGCAGATTTTTGCTGTTATCCAAGGGTTACAATCTCAGTGTCTTAAACTCTGCTTGCTTTTTGTCTTCCTGAGTGCAAGTTTGTGAGTCTTCTTTCTTTTTAATAAAATAATTGTACCTTTATTCTATTTTTGGCTGTGCTAGGTCCTCATTGCCACATGGGCTTTTCTCCAGTTGTGGACAGCAGGGTCTATTTTCCTGTTGACTTGCACGGCCTTCTCATTGCAGTTGCTTCTCTTGTTGTGAAGCATAAGCTCTGGAGCACAGTCTCAACAGTTGTGGCTCACAGGTTTAGTTGTTCCGCACTATGTGGGACCTTCCCACACCAGGGATTAAACCTATGTCTCCTGCATTGGCAGGCAGATTTTTTTTTACCACTGAGTCACCAAAGGAAGCTCGAGTCTTCTTTGTTTTGTTTCATTTTAGCTTTCGGTGTGCATGCATGAGAGTGTCAGTGCAACCTTGAGGTCTGTGCTATTCCCTTGTCCCAGGAGATGAAATTTCTCTGACACTGATTTGACACATGTTGAGCTGAGCCTTGAGAACTCCATGAACAGTATGAAAAGGCAAATGATAGGATACTGAAAGAAGAAATCCCCAGGTCAGTAGGTGCCCAATATGCTACTGATCAGTGGAGAAATAACTCCAGAAAGAATGAAGGGGTGGAGCCAAAGCAAAAACAATACCCAGTTGTGGATGTGACTGGTGACAGAAGCAAGGTTTGATGCTATAAAGAGCAATATTGCATAGGAACCTGGAATGTCAGGTCCATGAATCAAGGCAAATTGAAAGTGGTCAAATAGGAGATCGCAAGAGTGCTGCTGCTGCTAAGTTGCTTCAGTCGTGTCTGACTCTGTGCGACCCCATGGACAGCAGCCCACCAGGCTCCCCCGTCCCTGGGATTCTCCAGGCAAGAACACTGGAGTGGGTTGCCATGTCCTTCTCCAATGCATGAAAGCAAAAGTGAAAGTGAAGTCGGCTCAGTCATGTCCGACTAGTAGCAACCCCATGGACTGCAGCCTAACAGGCTCCTCTGTCCATGGGATTTTCCAGACAAGAGTACTGGAGTGGGGTGCCATTGCCTTCTCCAGATGGCAAGAGTTAACATTGACATTCTAGGAATCAGCAAACTAAAATGGACTGGAATGGGTGAATTTAACTCAAATGACCATTATATCTACTACTGTGGGCAGAAATCCCTTAGAAGAAGTGGAGTAGCCATCATGGTAAACAAAAGAGTCTGAAATGCACTGCTTGGATGCAATCTCAAAAATAACAGAATGATCTCTGTTCATTTCCAAGGCAAACCATTCAGTATCACAGTAATCTAAGCCTATGCCCCAACCAGTAACGCTGAAAAGCTGAAGTTGAATGGTTCTATGAAGACCTACAAGACCTTTTAGAACTAACACCCAAAAAAGATGTCCTTTTCATTATAGGGGACTGGAATACAAAAATAGGAAGTCAAGAAACACCTGAGGTAACGGGCAAATTTGGCCTTGGAATACAGAAGGAGCAGGGAAAAGGTTAGTAGAGTTTTGCCAAGAGAACGCACTGGTCATAGGAAACACCCTCTTCCAATAACACAAGACAAGACTCTACACATGGACATCACCAGATGGTCAACACCAAAATCAGATTGATTATATTCTTTGTAGCCAAAGATGGAGAAGCTCTATACAGTCAACAAAAACAAGACCGGGAGCTGACTGTGGCTCAGATCCTGAACTCCTTATTGCAAAATTCAGACTTTAATTGAAGAAAGCAGGAAAAATCACTAGACCATTCAGGTATGACCTAAATCAAATCCCTTATGATTATACAGTGGAAGTGAGAAATAGATTTAAGGGCCTAGATCTGATAGATAGAGTGCCTGATGAACTGTGGATGGAGGTTTGTGACATTGTATGGGAGACAGGGATCAAGACCATCCCCATGGAAAAGAAATGCAAAAAAGCAAAATGGCTGTCTGGGGAGGGCTTACAAATAGCTGTGAAAAGAAGAGAAGCAAAAAGCAAAGGAGAAAAGGAAAGATATAAGCATCTGAATGCAGAGTTCCAAAGAATAGCAAGGAGAGATAAGAAAGCCTTCTTCAGTGATCAATGCAAAGAAATAGAGGAAAAGAACAGAATGGGAAAGACTAGAGATCTCTTCAAGAAAATTAGAGATACCAAGGGAACATTTCATGCAAAGATGGGCTCAATAAAGGACAGAAATGGTCTGGACCTAACAGAAGCAGAAGATATTAAGAACAGGTGGCAAGAATACATGGAAGAACTGTACAAAAAGATCTTCATGACCCAGATAATCATGATGATGTGATCACTAATCTAGAGCCAGACATCTTGGAATGTGAAGTCAAGTGGGCCTTAGAAAGCATCACTATGAACAAAGCTAGTGGAGGTGATGGAATTCCAGTGGAGCTGTTTCAAATCCTGAAAGATGATGCTGTGAAAGTGCTGCAATCAATATGCCAGCAAATTTGGAAAATGTGGCCACAGGACTGGAAAAGGTCAATTGTCATTCCAATCCCAAAGAAAAACAATGCCAAAGAATGCTAAAACTACCGCATAATTGCACTCATCTCACACCCTAGTAAAGTAATGCTCAAAATTCTCCAAGCCAGGCTTCAGCAGTACATGAACTGTGAACTTCCTGATGTTCAAGCTGGTTTTAGAAAAGGCAGAGAAACCAGAGATCAAATTGCCAACATCTACTGGATCATCGAAAAAGCAAGAGAGTTCCAGAAAAACATCTATTTCTGCTTTATTGACTATGCCAAAGCCTTTGATTGTGTAGATCACAATAAACTGTGGAAAATTCTGAAAGAGATGGGAATACCAGACCACCTGATGTGCCTCTTGAGAAACCTGTATGCAGGTCAGGAAGAAACAGTTAGAACTGGACGTGGAACAACAGACTGGTTCCAAATAGGAAAAGGAGTACGTCAAGGCTATATATTGTCACCCTGCTTATTTAACTTCTATGCAGAGTACATCATGAGAAATGCTGGGCTGGAAGAAGCACAAGCTGGAATCAAGGTTGTCAGGAGAAATATCAGTAAGCTCAGATATGCAGATGACACCACCCTTATGGCAGAAAGTGAAGAGGAACTAAAAAGCCTCTTAATGAAAGTGAAAGAGGAGAGCGAAAAAGTTGGCTTAAAGCTCAACATTCAGAAAACTAATATTATGGCATCCGGTCCCACCACTTCATGGGAAATAGATGGGGAAACAGTGGAAACAGTGTCAGACTTTATTTTGGGGGCTCCAAAATCACTGCAGATGGTGACTGCAGCCATGAAATTAAAAGACACTTACTCCTTGGAAGGAAAGTTATGACCAACCTTGATAGCACATTGAAAAGCAGAGACATTATTTTGCCAAATAAAGGTCCATCTAGTCAAGTCTATGGTTTTTCCAGTGGTCATGTATGGATGTGAGGGTTGGCCTGTGAAGAAGCTGAGCACCGAAGAACTGATGCTTTTGAACTGTGGTGTTGGAGAAGACTCTTGAGAGTCCCTTGGACTGCAAGGAGATCGAACCAGTCCATTCTAAATGAGATCAGTCCTGGATGTTCTTTGGAAGGACTGATGCTAAAGCTCAAACTCCAGTACTTTGGCCACCTGATGCAGATAGCTGACTCATTGGATAAGACTCTGATGCTGGGAGGGATTGGGGGCAGGAAGAGAAGGAGACAACAGAGGATGAGACGGTTGCATGGCATCGCTGACTTGATGGTCATGAGTTTGAGTGAACTCCAGGAGCTGGTGATGGACAGGGAGGCCTGGTGTGCTGGGATTCATGGGGTCACAATGATTTGGACACAACTGAGCTACTGAACTGAACTGAACTGAACTGAGCTGAGTATGTGTCTCCAGGTAATTTAACATTCCTATGCTCTTCCCTTCTCCCATCTTCCCTTGCAGTACACTAACTTGGTCTCATTCTAGTTAGGTGAGAGAGAGAGATGGTGAAAGGAGTACAATATTTGGTTCCTGCAGTAATAGCTAAAGAGCTGGAATAACTATTGAAGAAAAGCTTACACACCAATAGGAATTTTGTCAAAAAGGAAAAACAGTATATTTGAGAAGTAAATAAAGATTTCCTTAAAAGCTGGAAAAGTGCAAGTGAATATTAAAAAATGACTGATAAATCGAACATTTACTTTGCAAATTAATTCACGAATATATAGTAAAATAAAAAGCTATAATCCTCTTCATTTTCCAGGCATTGGGGTAAGCAATTTACAAATATCACATGTAATTCTCACAAAAACTCTATGAGGTAAATGAATCATTATCCTATTTTTGCATGAGATCACACAACTAGATGGGGTCAAGTTGAGGTCTGAGCCAGTCCTGACCCAGAGTAGATTCTGGTCTTTTCAGTCATCATCTTCCCAAATTTTTCATTACATTTTTGCCACATCCTGTAACATTTTGATCTGTGGGGAATGAATTATAATGATTGCTCACGTTTTGAAGCTGCAAACTGCTAGAGAAAAACCATGATGGCATTTAAATGTGTAGATAGATTACTATGTAAAGTGTGGCCTTCATCTATAGGGATAATTCAGAATGCTTGCAGCGTCAAATAACAGAAAACCTGACTAACGTTATGTTGCATAATGAGATGTCTAGAAATAGATGGTTGCTGGCATTGATTCAGTGTCTCAAAGATTTGGATTCAGTGTGGTGTCTCTGCCATACTGCTGTCCTGCACTTGTGTCTACAAGATGGCTCTGTCTCGGGGTATGCAGGACAGAGCATTTCTCCTTGAGCACCTCTTTCTTGGAGGAAAAGGATAAATCCTTCCAGAGGCCCCCAGAAGACCCCTTACACATTGTTAGCCATGACAGGGTCATAAGTGATTGACATGCAAGGGAGATCTAGTTTCAGCTTCTATATGGGAGGCAGGCAAAGGGAATAAATACAGGTGGCAGAAGGCCATGGGGTAGCCAGCACACACATCTACCACGACTATTACTTGACAGGCATATATTGTTCCCCTTTAATTTGATGAGTATGTTGTAATTACATAATCTCTTCTCCAAATACTAAACATAGTGACTTGCACCTACCTGGGTTTTGGTTTTGGGATTTTAATGCTGAATTTCAGCATCTGCACTGAGTTTTGGCAACATTCTTTAATTTCCTCTAACTACCTCACTTTATTAATAAAGAGCCGTTGCAGTAGGAAAATAGTTATTACATTTAATTTCCATCAGATCACTTCTGCCTGTGCCAACATTCTTTAAACAGTTCTAGCCTTTCCCTTATACCTTTCATTTTCTTTTTATTCATTTATTTAATTTTTGACTGCTTTGGGCCTTAGCTGTGGCAGGTGGGTTCTTCCTTAGGGCCCACGAGCCTTCCTCTAGTTGTGGTGTGCAGGCACCAGAGCACGTGGGGTCAGTAGTTGGCAGCCCTCCAGTGGCTTGCTTGCCCTGTGGCATGTGGGAACTTAGTTCCTTGACCAAGGGTCTATCGAAACATGTCTCCTGAATTGAAAGGTCGATTCTTAACCACTGGACCACCAGGGAAGTCAGTACTTTTCATTTTCTATTTTGGCCTCTTCCTGTAGAAGACATTTTGGTTGTTCTCACCTTGTAAACTCAGGATTACTTAGCAAGTTCTATCAATAACTAATTTGTGTATATTGAAATTAACTATGTATTTTTGATATTAACATGTTTCTCTGGATCAAAGAGGAAAAGGACAAGTTAATAACTGAGAAATTACTGCTTCAAACAATTTTTCATTCATATCGTTTAGAATCAGAAAATTGTAAGAGTATAAGATATATTTTCAATAAGTCACACTGATTCCTTATCCAACCAAATATTTCATCTGTCACTGGCACAAAAGATGCACGCTGTGGCCAAATGTTCTTAAAGGAGGGCTATGTGTTAAAGAAGGTTAGTTCTTCCTGATTAGTCATTTATTTATTTCCTGTTGAATTTTCTAAACCCCAGTGGTTTCAGTTCGTATTTCTTTTCCACTTAAAGAGTGGGGGTGCTTTGAGAGAACCACATGTAATGCCATCCTGTGGCTGTGTCTCCCTAAAGGCCAGTTACTAGGAAGCCCACTTGTCTTCCAATAGGAGCCACACATCCAGTATCAGATTTATCAGTAATAAAGGCAACATTTAGGGCTCTCATTTGCTTTGTCCCATTGTGTTTTTATTTATTTTTCTGAGTTGGCTTTGAACTTGAGCTGTAGTGATGGTGTATTATTTACTGGGTCCTTCTTGAGACTCATCAATAAACAGCTTACAAACATAAATCCTTCTCTTTGACTCCGCAGCTATCTGACTGTATATAAGCCCTTCACTGCTGTCCTCTGATATGCATATGTGTCATACAGATGACACTTTATCAAAGGACATAATACAGCTCTGGAGGCTTTAGATTCACATTAGTAAAAGTGTGATAATGAAAAAATTAATCCACATGAACATAGTATTTACTGTGTCCTACCTGTTAATAGTGGCCCACTTCCATGGAAGTGTTGCAGATCACTGGAGTCAATGATAGAGACACTGAAAGAACCTGAAGACTGGGATTCTATTCCCAGCTTAACTTTCCTGAACTCTGTTTTTTGTTTTTTTAATAACTTTCAAAATATGCTTTGTGAGGACTCTCCAACTCCCGAATTTTATGATTCTATACTATTTCAGGCCACTTTGATACCACCAATTCAATTACTGATTTGGACCCACCCCCAAAAAATCATGTAACAGTCCCTCCTGTGTCCCCAGTCACATAAGAGAATGGATCACAAATGGTCAAGCCAACTGGGTTGTCTCCTTTTTCAGATAGCAAGTTCAGTTCAGTTCAATCGCTCAGTTGTGTCCAACTCTGCAACCCCATGGACGGCAGTACGCCAGGCTTCCCTGTCCATCACTAACTCCCAGAGTTGACTCAAATTCATGTCCATTGAGTTGGTGATGCCATCAAACCATCTCATTCTCCATCATCCCCTTCTCCTCCCACCTTCAATCTTTCCCAGCCATCAGGGTCTTTTCCAATGAGTCAGTTCTTCCCATCAGGTGGCCAAAGTAGTCAGCTTCAGCATCAGTCCTCCCAGTGAACACCCAGGACTGATCTCCTTACAGTCCAAGGGACTCTCAAGAGTCTTCTCCAACACCACAGTTCCAAAGCATTAACTCTTTGGCGCTCAGCTTTCTTTATAGCAATGTTCTGATTCAACTATCTATTGCTGTGTTGTTATAAGGAAGAACCTTGTATTCTTCCCTCTTACAAGTTTATCACTAAAGGGTTGTTGCCTGTTAAGCTTAAATTATACATAATGCCCCGTCTCTGGGAACCCTGCCTCCTAAGTAATGAGCATTAACCTAAAATACCTTAGTGTAGCTCACAGGTCCAACTGTGAATGACTGCAGGGAGCAGGAAATTAACACCTCTCCCCAGGAGGCTGATGGAAAATAGGAAAGGTTTGGCTTTGCTCCCTCCCCTTTCAGTAAAGAGAAGCCTGGCAAGATGATTCCTCAGGAGACAAGTCCGCCAATCTTCTTGGTCTGTTAGTTTTCTGAACCAAGTTGCTATTTCTTGCCCCAACAAGTTATCCCTCCAATTTATTGGCCTGTCATTGGGTGAACAGCAGGACCTTGGACTCAGTAAACAAATTTTAGCACAACCAGGCAGCAGGCTTGTGGGAAGGGTTGTAGCAGCTGACCCAGCTGCTAGTCCTGAGGACCTTATCTTCTCTGAGGACCTACTGTTTCAAATTCCCCAAAACAACAGCTGTTCCACCGTATGTGGGATGGCAATAAGGTGTCACTCTGGTTTACACAGCCAGGAATGTTATTGTCTCTCCTTTGCGGGCTTTTTCTCTGGAATAAGCCAGTTTGTCTTCTGTTTGAGTGAGGTACCCTGTTGGAGAAAGGAAAGAGTAGCATTTCCTCTCTAGGGCTTTTTCTCTGAAACAAGTGGATTTGTTCTGCAGTTGAGCGAGCTGTGAAAAGAAGAGAAGAGAAAAGCAAAGGAGAAAAGGAAAGATATACCTATTTGAATGCAGAGTTCCAAAGAATAGCAAGGAGAGATAAGAAAGCCTTCCTCAGTGATCAATGCAAAGAAATAGAGGAAAACAATAGAATGGGAAAGACTAGAGATCTCTTCAAGAAAATTAGAGATAACAAGGGAACATTTCATGCAAAGATGGGCTCGATAAAGGACAGAAATGGTATGGACCTAACAGAAGCAGAAGATATTAAGAAGAGGTGGCAAGAACACATAGAAGAACTGTACAAAAAAATATCTTCATGACCCAGATAATCATGAAGGTGTGATCACTCACACTCACCTAGAGCCGGACATCCTGGAATGTGAAATCAGGTGGGCCTTAGGAAGCATCACTATAAACAAAACTAGTGGAGGAGATGGAATTCCAGTGGAGCTGTTTCAAATCCTGAAAGATGATGCTGTGAAAGTGTTACACTCACTATGTCAGCAAATTTGGAAAACTCAGCAGTGGCCATAGGACTGGAAAAGGTCAATTTTCATTCCAATCCCAAAGAAAGGTAATGCCAAAGAATGCTCAAACTGCCACACAATTGCACTCATCTCACACCCTAGTAAAGTAATGCTCAAAATTCTCCAAGCCATGCTTCAGCAGTACATGAACCGTGAACTTTCAGATGTTCAAGCTGGTTTTAAAAAGGCAGAGGAACCAGAGATCAAACTGCCAACATCCACTGTATCATCGAAAAGGAAGAGTTCCAGAAAAACATCTATTTCTGCTTTATTGACTATGCCAAAGCCTTTGACTGTGTGGACCACAATAAACTGTGGAAAGTTCTGAAAGAGATGAGACTGCCAGACCACCTGACTTGCCTCTTGAGAAACCTGTATGCAGGTCAGGAAGCAACAGTTAGAACTCGACATGGCACAACAGACTGGTTTCAAATAGGAAAAGGAGTACGTCAAGTCTGTATACTGTCACCCTGCTTATTTAACTTATATGCAGAGTACATCACGAGAAACGCTGGGCTGGAAGAAGCACAAGCTGGAATCAAGATTGCCGGGAGAAATATCAATAAGCTCAGATATGCAGATGATACCACCCTTATGGCAGAAAGTGAAGAAGAACTAAAGAGCCTCTTGATGAAAGTGAAAGAAGGGAGTGAAAAGTTGGCTTAAAGCTCAACATTCAGAAAACGAAGATCATGGCATCCGGTCCCACCACTTCATGGGAAATAGATGGGGAAACAGTGTCAGACTTTATTTTTGGGAGCTCCAAAATCACTGCAGATGGTGACTGCAGCCATGAAATTAAAAGACACTTACTCCTTGAAAGGAAAGTTATGACCAACCTAGATAGCGTATTGGAAAGCAGAGACATTATTTTGCCAACAAACGTCCATCTAGTCAGGTGAAGTCGCTCAGTCGCGTCCGACTCTTTGCGACCCTGTGGACTGTAGCCTACCAGGCTTCTCCATCCATGGGATACTCCAGGCAAGAATACTGGAGTGGGTTGCCATTTCCATCTAGTCAAGGCTATGGTTTTTCCAGTGGTCATGTATGGATGGGAGAGTTGGGCTATAAAGAAAGCTGAGCACCGAAGAATCGATGCTTTTGAGCTGTGGTGTTGGAGAAGACTCTTGAGAGTCCCATGGACTGCAAGGAGATCCAACCAGACCATTCTAAAGGAAATCAGTCCTAGGTGTTCATTGGAGGGACGGATGTTGAAACTGAAACTCTAATACTTTGGCCAGTTGATGCAGAGAGCTGACTCATTTGAAAAGACCCTGATGCTGGGAAAGAGTGAAGGGAGGATGAGAAGGGGACGACAGAGGATGAGAAGTTTGGATGGCAGCATCACTGACACAGTGGACATGGGTTTGGGTGGACTCTGAGAGTAGGGGATGGATAGGGAGGCCTGGCATGCTGCGGTTCATGGGGTCACAAAGAGTCGGACACGACTGAGCAACTGAACTGAACTAAACTGAGCTGGGGGTACCCTCTGGAGACAGGAAACTGTTGTTGGACTTTGTCCCAATTTGTCAACTGGTTCATTTGTTTCTTTGGATGCTAGCATCTGTGTGTGTAGGTTGTATCTTGTTTTTATTGAATTTCTATCTTTAAAATTGGATAGTGTTACAACTATTCCTAAAGAAAGTCCTCTGAGCCTCTGAGCTGCATTTTAGGGAAGTGATCTGATTACAGCTGTAAGCCCAGTGGATGAGGAGTATATGATACTTCATTGTAACAATGTGTAACCACAGCACCTGTTAGGCCCTCTGCTTGGGTATGGGCAGGGGTATCTCAGGACCCCATATACCACTGACTGCTCCCCTTGCTGTCTTAAACATGTCATTTATGGTCTGCATCAGTGTATGTCAAACCTCAAGAGAAAACTTAAGGGCTTATTTAGGATCTTCTGTTTGTCCTTTGTTTTTCGTTTCAGTTTGTTTGGTAACGTTGCTCCATTTACAGCCAACTCAGTTTTGTGATATGTAAAACCTTTACTGATGTCAAAGGGAAGAAAGGATCAGGGAAAAAAAACAAACTTTTCTTGTCGAAGAGTGAGACTTTTCTAGGGAAGAAGAGACAAGCTCCACTTGGTCCCTAAGGTTTAAAAAAGTTACAAATAGAAATAGAAGTGTGTTTTCCATAAATACTAGTAAAAGGGGGTTAGCCAGCTAGACAGGTGATGTTGATCTGTGTTATCTGCCAGAAGCCCCAGTTTGAATCCAACCTCTTTTTTTTCCTGATGGGTTTTATGTTGTTTTACCTGATTCAGTTTTTTTGGTATTTTAAAAACTTTTTAATTTTCATTTTTAGCGGGAATATGAAGCTCTCTGGCAGACAGCATTTACAGTTAAATTTAGCCTTTTAGCCTTACTGCTACCAAGAGATTCTTGTAGTCTTTCTCATTCAAATGACCCATTGTATTGAGAATTCTTTTCTTTCTACAGGACCGCTTGCTCACTTAAATAGATACACGTTGCAGGAGAACCTCAGCAGGAATGCTGAAGCCACGTGATATAGGTTATCAATTCAACAATTTAGCACTCGATCACAATGGTTTCTGCTTCTTAATCAGCAATGAGGCCTTCAGAAAGATATTCAACCATCCTTTATCTTTACACATGATGCTTCCTGATTTTTCAGTTACTCTCTACAGTGTTAACCATACCATGTTTCATATTTTAGAAGTTTCCCAATCATCAAGTTTTGGCTCAACTGTTCTTAAATCTAAGAGGATTTCCATATAATTATGCAAAACTGGTTAAATATTTAAAATTTCTTTACAGAGAATGGTAAGATGAACATAAGTCACTCACATACACAAATGTTACCATTCATCTTCAAACTGGCTTTATCACTACTCTTCCCACAATAAAAGACACTGAAAATATCATGAGTTTTAAAGTTTTAAAGATATTTAGATAAATGTAATTAACTTTCTAAATTCTGAAAACGTTAGAGTTCCTCAATATCTCTTTCGATAATTTACTCTTCTCTTAGTTTTTACCTTTGCATATGAACATTTTCTTAAAAAACCTAAAGCAGGAGAAGGACATGGAAACCCACTCCAGTATTCTTGCCTGGAAAAGTCCATGGACAGAGGAGCCTAGTGGGCTGCAGTCCATGGGGTTACATGACCAAGCACGCATGCATGAGGGTGGAGGGAGATGTGTTGGTAGCAATAAACTGGTGAAATTTACAAACAAAAAACATAAAGCAAAAACCAAATGCAGCTGTCAAAAATAATAAAGTTTATCTGTTGCCTTCATAGTCTCACATGCGAGTAAGGCAACCTGAACAGATATAATCATCCTCATTTTGTAGATAAAGGCACAAGGCTCAGATAAGTTAAATGACTTGTCCAAAATCAAACACCTAAATAACTGGCAGTTCTGAGGCTTGACTGCAGAACTTTAGATTTTACAGACAGAGCACAAATGACAGGATATACATGGAAGCAGATAGACCTACTGCATTGTTACTCACTGTTGAAATGTCTCTGGCCATGATATGCTGATTTCATCCCTCCTACCATCTTGCTGGGGCTTCTCTTTTGCTTGGATGTGGGGTATCTTTTTGGCGGGATCCAACGTTCTCCTGTTGATGGTTTTGCAGCAGCGAGTTGTAATTTTGGAGTTCTCGCAAGAGAGGATGAGCGCATGTCCTTCTACTCTGCACATGTGGACATCATAGATGGTAGATACCGCAATCAGATTGATTTATATTCTTTGCAGCCAAAGATACAGTCAGCAAAAACAAGACTGGGAGATGACTGTGGCGCAAGTCATGAACTCCTTATTGCCAAATTCACACTTAAATTGAAGAAAGTAGGGAAAACCACTAGACTATTCAGGTATGACCTAAATCAAATCCCTTACGATTATATAGTGGAAATGACAAATAGATTCAAGGGATTAGATCTGATAGAGTGCCTGAATAACTATGGATGGAGGTCATGGCATCCTACAGAAGGCAGTGATGAAGACCATCCTCAACAAAAAAAAATGCAAAATTGTTGCCCCAGGAGGCATTACAAATAGCTGAGAAAAGATGCAAAAGGCAAAGGAGATAAGGAAAGATATGGCCATTTGAATGCAGAGTTCCAAAGAATAGCAAGGAGAGATAAGAAAGCCTTCCTCAGTGATCAATGCAAAGGAACTGAGGAAAACAATAGAATGAGAAAGACTAGAGATCTCTTCAAGAAAATCAGAGCTACCAAGGGAACATTTCATGCAAAGATAGGCTCAATAAAGGACAGAAATGGTATGGATCTAACAGAAGCAGAAGATATTAAGCAGAGGTGCTGCTGCTGCTAAGTCACTTCAGTCGTGTCTGACTCTGTGCAACCCTATAGATGGCAGCCCACCAGGCTCCCTCGTCCCTGGGATTCTCCAAGCAAGAACACTGGAGTGGGTTGCCAGTTTCTTCTCCAATGCATGAAAGTGAAAAGTGAAAGGGAAGTCGCTCAGTCATGTCTGACTCTTCTCAACCCCATGTACTGCAGCCTACCAGGCTCCTCCATCCATGGGATTTTCCAGGCAAGGGTATTGGAATGGGGTGCCATTGCCTTCTCCAAGAATACACAAAAGAATTGAACGAAAAGATCTTCATGACCCAGATAACCATGATAGTGTGATCACTCACATAGAGCCAGACTTCCTGGAATGCGAAGTGAAGTGGGCCTTAGGAAACATCACTACAAACAAAGATAGTGGAGGTGATGGAATTCCAGTTGAGCTATTTCAAATCCTAAAAGATTATGCTATGAAAGTGTTGAACTCAATATGCCAGCAAATTATTGGTTTGATTAATGCAGACATGCCTTTAGCATTAAGAATAATGCTACTGTACCTAAGTTTACTAGAAATCAAATAAGACCTTATTATTCTTTTTACAAAGTTTGTTAAACAAGAAAAATAACAATATGACAAAGCTTTTCAGTAAATAAAATAGAGGTAAATGTAGCAAGAGTTTTAGGTAAATGCTATAGGTATAATTATGTTTTGGGAATGTCTAGCTAAAATAGTCTCTCTTGATTTTCATAACTTGCAACTTAACTAATTAAATAGAGAGACTCCATTGACTACCTGGGTCATTTTTAATAGGATAAAATATTAGAAGATTAGTTACTGAGCTGGTCTAAGTTTATCTACCTTTTCCTTCTTAGGAGAGGAAGACTAAAGCATACGTTTGTCGACTGGGAAATGTTAGAATGACAGTTTACAATGACTTGTCTCTAGGGTTTCATTAGAGATTAAGGTTTTAAAGTTAAGAATTATGAGGCAGTTCTATTTCCAGTTTTTAAGGAATCTCCACACTGTTCTCCATAGTGGCTGTACTAGTTTGCATTCCCACCAACAGTGTAAGAGGCTCCCCTTTTCTCCACATCCTCTCCAGCATTTATTGCTTGTAGACTTTTGGATTGCAGCCATTCACTGGCGTGAAATGGTACCTCACTGTGGTTTTGATTTGCATTTCTCTGATAATGAGTGCTGTTGAGCATATTTTCATGTGTTTGTTAGCCATCTGTATGTCTTCTTTGGAGAAATGTCTATTTAGTTCTTTGGCCCATTTTTTTATTGGGTCGTTTATTTTTCTGGAATTGAGCTGCAGGTGTTGCTTGTATATTTTTGAGAATAGTTGTTTGTCAGTTGCTTCAATCCCACTGCTGGGCATACACACCAAGGAAACCAGAATTGAAAGAGACATGTGTACCCCAATGTTCATCGTAGCACTGTTTATAATAGCCAGAACATGGAAGCAACCTAGATGTCCATCAGCAGATGAATGGATAAGAAAGCTGTGGTACATATACACAATGGAGTATTACTCAGCCGTTAAAAGAATACATTTGAATTAGTTCTAATGAGGTGGATGGAACTGGAGCCTATTATACAGAGTGAAGTAAGCCAGAAAGAAAAACATCAATACACTATACTAATGCATATATATGGAATTTAGAAAGACGGTAACAATAACCCTGTATGTGAGACAGCAAAAGAGACACAGATATATAGAATAGTCTTTTAGACTCTGTGGGAGAGGGAGAGGGTGGGATGATTTGGGAGAATGACATTGAAACATGTATAATATCATATATGAAACGAATCACCAGTCCAGGTTCGATGCATGATAGTGGATGCTTGGGGCTGGTGCACTGAGATGACCCAGAGGGATGGTACGGGGAGGGAGGAGGGACGGGGGTTCAGGATGAGGAACAAGTGTATACCTGTGGTGGATTCATGTTGATGTATGGCAAAACCAATACAATATTGTAAAGTAATTAACCTTCAATTAAAATAAATATATTTATATTAAAAAATAATTATAAGGGAAGCATTTCAGTATGCAGGATATTTGTTTTCAGCAAAGAGGGTTTGAGAAATAGAAATGCATTCTGTTAGAGGGGAAAAGGTAGTTTTGTCCTAGCACTCATTTCTGAATGTAAGAGAAAGTGAGAGACAGATTAATATGAATACAGAAAGACAAAAGTTTGTGGAGGAGGAAAACTGAGTTTTATGCATGGTCTGGCTTGGCTAAGATGAGATTGAACTTAAAATGAATTTTAAAGGTAAAGTAGCACAAAACTTGAATTTGGCTCTCTAAGAAGAAAAAGTTTTCTTAAAATATTGTATTGCTTTTGGTAATAGATTGTGAATTTAAGTGATCTGTATTTGCCACTGAAATCTTTTATATCACTGGTTAAATTTTTTTATATTTTTGAAAAACTTTCCAAAGATCAAATTTTAAATGAAGTTCATGTTCTCAAAGGATCCCTAATGTTAGTCACTCAGTCATGTCCAACTCTTTGTGACCTTATGGGCTATAGCCCACCAGGCTCCCTCTGTTGGAATTCTCCAGGCAAGAACACTGGAGTGGGTTGCCATTTCCTACTCCAGGGGATCCTCCCCACCCAGGGATCAAACCCAGGTTTCCTGCATTGCAGGCAAATTCTTTAACATTTGAGCCATCAGGGAAGCCATCAAAGGGTCCCTGAAACACCTCAAGTTATTTGTTTTCTCTCCATCTCATAGAAGAATATTAAACTAATTGGGCTTATTTGATATGGTAAATTACATAGGAAGCACCGTCAAATATCAATAACTGCAGATATGCAGATGACATCACCTTTATGGCAGAAGGTGAAGAGGAACTGAAGAGCCTGTTGATAAAAGTGAAAGAGGAGAGTCAAAAAGCTGGCTTAAACACAACATTCAAAGAACTAGGATCATGGCACCTGGTCCCATCACTTCATGGAAAATAGATGGGGAAACAGTGGAAACAGTGACAGATTTTATTTTCTTGGGTTCCAAAATCACTGCAGATGGTGACTGTAGCCATGAAATTAAAGGTGCTTGCTCCTTGGAAGAAAACCTATGACCAACCTAGACAGCATCTTAAAAAGCAGAGAGATTACTTTGCCAACAAAGGTACATCTTGTCAAGGCTATGGTTTTTCCAGTAGTCGTGTATGGATGTGAGAGTTGGACTATAAAGAAAGCTGAGTGCCAAAGAATTGATGCTTTTGAACTATGGTGTTGGAGAAGACTCCTGAGAGTCCTTTGGACTGCAAGGAGATCAGTCCTGAATATTCATTGGAAGGACTGATGCTGAAGCTGAAACTCCAGTACTTTGGCCACCTGATGTGAAAAGCTGACTCATTGGAAAAGACCCTGATGCTAGAAAAGATTGAAGGCAGGAGAAGGGAATGACAGAGAATTAGATGGTTGGATGGCATCACTGACTCGATGGACATGAGTTTGAGCAAGCTTCAGGAGTTGGTGATGAACAGGGAGATCTGATGTGCTGCAGTCCATGGGGTTGCAACTGGTAACTGAACTGAACTGACTGTCAAGTGATGATAAAACTTCTTAGGCTGTATCATATGGGTAAACATTATTAATATATACATTTTAGAAATTATATGAAACTCTTAAAATTCTAGTGTATCCTGGTTAGTGATATCAGTCATAATTTCAGTTATGTAGTTCAGTTATGTTTAGTTTAGTCATCATAAATTTTTGTATGTCATAGCAAGGCAATGGCGCCCCACTCCAATACTCTTGCCTGGAAAATCCCATGGACGGAGGAGCCTGGAAGGCTGCAGTCCTTGGGGTCGCTACGGGTCAGACACGACTGAGCGACTTCACTTTCACTTCTCACTTTCATGCATTGGAGAAGGAGATGGCAACCCACTCCAGTGTTCTTGCCTGGAGAATCCCAGGGACGAGGGAGCCTGGTGGGCTGCCGACTGTGGGGTCCCACAGTCGGACACGACTGAAGTGACTTAGCAGCAGCAATAACCAAGTTTCTTTTGAATTGTATAGTAATCCTGGTTGGCTAACGCCAAAGGAAACAGACATCCTTTTAGTGTTTAAGATGGTCAATTACTCTTTAGGTTTTAGAATGACTTTTTTAAAAACTGAAGTATCGTTGATTTAAGATACTGTTTCAGTTGAACAGCAAAGTGATTCAGTTACTTGTGGTTGTTTAGTCACTAAGTCGTGTCTGACTCTTTTGTGACCTCATGGGCTGTCGCCTGCCAGGCTCCTCTGTCCATGAGCTTCTCCAGGCAAGAATACTGGGGAGGATTGCTATTTCCTTCTCCAGGGGATCTTCCCAACCCAGGGATCGAACCTGCTTCTCCTGCATTGACAGGTGGATTCTTTAACACTGAGTCATCAGGGCAACATATATATATAATTGTTCTTTATCAGATGTTTTCCCCTTATAGCTTATTGGAAAATACTGAGTATAGTTCCCTGTGCTATACAATAGGTCCTTGTTGGTTATCATTTTATATATGCTTAGTCACTCAGTCATGTCCGACTCTTTGCAACCCCATGGACTGTATCCCATCAGGCCCCTCTGTCTATGGGATTTTCCAGGCAAGAATATTGGAGTGGGTCGCCATTTCCTTCTCCAGGGGGTCTTCTGGACCCAGGGATGGAATCCATGTCTCCTGTATTGCAGGCAGATTCTTTACTTGCTCAGCCATCAGGGAAGCCTTAGTAGTGTGTATGTTAATTCCAAGCTCCCCTACCTTTCCCATTTGGAAACCATAAATTTGTTTTTAAGTCTATGCATCTATTTCTACTTTGTATATAAGTTTATTTGCATCGTATTTTTAGATTCCACATACGATATTTGTCTTTCTCTGTGTTGTTTACCTCACCTAGTATGATAATCTCTAGGTCCATCTATATTGCTGCAAATAGCATTATTTTATTGTTTTATATGGCTGAGTAATATTCTGTCATTTATACATAATATACCACATCTTTATCCATTTATCTGTTGATGGACATTTAGGTTGCTTTCACGTCTTGGCTATTGTAAATAGTGCTGCAATGAATATTGGGGTGATGGATCTTTTCCAATTATAATTTCTCTGGATATATGCCCAGGAGTCGGACTGCAGGATCACGTGGTACCTCTGTGTTCAGTTTTTAAGGAACCTCCATACTGTTCTCCATAATTACTATACCATTTTACATTCCCACCAACAATGTAGGAGAGTTCTCTTTTCTCAACACTTTCTCAAGCATTTATTGCTTTTAGACTTTTTGATGATGGCCGTTCTGACCAGTTTGAGGTGATACCTAACTGTAGTTTTGATTTGCATTTCTCTAATAATTAATGATGTTGAGCATTTCTTCATGTGACCTTTTGGCTATGTCTTCTTTGAGCTTTCCAGGTGGCACTAGTAATGAGCTCGCCTTCAATGCAGGAGACGTAAGAGGTGTGGGCTCAGTCCCTGGGTCAGGAAGGTCCCCTGGAGGAGGGCATAACAACCACTCCAATATTCTTGCCTGGAAAATCCTGTAGAAGAGGAGCCTGGCAGGCTTCAGTACAGGGGGGCATCGCAAAGAGTTGGACATGACTGAAGTGACTTAGCATGCAAGCACATGCTTCTTTAGATAAATGCCTAGTTCTCCTGCCCATTTCTTGATTGGGTTGTTTGTGTTTTTGATCTTGTGCTATATGAGCTGTTTGTATATTTTGGAAATTAATCCTTTGCCAGTCATATCATTGCAAGTATTTTCTCCATTTCTGAAGGTTATCTTTCCATTTTGTTTATGGCTTTTTTTGCTGTGTGGAAGATTTATGTTTTAATTAGGTCCCGTTTGTTTATTTTTGTTTGTATTTCTATTACTCTAGGAGATGAATCAAAAAGATACTGCTGTGATTTAGGCTAAAGAGTGTTCTGCCTATGTTTTCCTCTAGTAATTTTATAGTATCTAGTCTTACATTTAGGTCTTTAATCCATTTTGAATTTATTTTTCTGTATGATGATAGAAAATGTCCTAGTTTTATTTTTTTACAGGTAGTTATCCAGTTTTCCTAACGCTACTTATGTTTTATTTATATTTATTTTTAATTGTAGGATGATTACTTTACAATATTGTAATGGCTTTTCGCCATATATCAGCATGAAGCAGCCACGCGTATGCGTGGGTCCCCTCCCTCTCGCATTCCTCTCCCACTTTCCTCCTCTCCAAGCTGTTATGGAGCGCCAACTTTGGGTTCCCTGCCTCATACAGCTAACTCCCCCCGGCTCTCTATTTTTTATGGTAATGTGTATGCTTCAATGCTGTTTTCTCAAATCATCCCAGCCTCTCCTTCCCCCACTGGGTCCAAAGTCTGTTCTCTAGGTCTGTGTCTCCTTTGTTGCCTTGCACATCGGATCATCGGTACGATCATTCTAGATTCCATATGTATGAGTTGCTATATGATATTTGTCCTTCTCTTTCTGCCTTACTTCACTCTGTATACTAGGTTCATCACTCTAGCTTTGTCTACCTCATTAGAACTGGTTCAATGAGTTCCTTTTATGTGTATATGTACATTGCGTATTTTCTTATGCATTCATCTGTCAGTGGACATCTAGGTTGCTTCTATGTCCTAGCTATTGTAAACAGCCCAGCACTACTTACTGAAGAGACTGTCTTTTCTCCATTGTATATTCTTGCCTCCTTTGTCATAGATAAATTGACTTTAGGTACATGGGCTTATTTCTAGGCTCTCTACCCCGTTCCTTTGATCTCTTTGCCTATTCTGTGCTAGTACCATACTCTTGATGCTTGTGGCTTTGTAGTATAGTGTGAAGTCAGGGAGCTTGATTCTTCAAGCTCTGTTGCTTCTCAAGATTGCTTTAGCTATTGAGGACCTTTTGTGCTTCCATAAATTTTTTTAAATTTTGGTCTATTTTCTGTGGAAAATGCCATTGGTAATTTGATAGGGATTTCACTGAATTTTAGAGTGCTTTGGGCAATATCATCAATTTGATAATATTGATTCTTCAGTCTAAGAATACAGTACATCTTTCCATCTGTTTGCATCACCTTTTTTTCATCAGTGGCTTATAGTTTTTAGAGTGCAGGTATTTTCCTTTATTATGTATGTTTATTCCTAGATATATTACTCTTTCTGATGTGATGGTAAATGGGATTACTTTCTTAATTTCTCTTTCTGATCTTTTGCTAGTGAATAGAAATGAAACATATATATACATATGCACACACACACACATACACACACACACACATATATTTATATTTGTATCCTGCAACTTTAGTGAATTCACTGATAAGCTCTGGTCATTTTCTGGTAGTGCTTCTAGGATTTTCTATGTATAGTGCCATGCTATCTTCAAACAGTGACTATTTTACTTCCTTTCCTATTTGGATTCCTTTTTTCTTTCCTGTCTAATTGCTGTGGTTAGGACTTCCAAAACTATGTTGAATAAAAGTGGTGAGAATGGACATCCTTGTCTTTTTCCTGATCTTATAGAAAATGCTTTCGGCTCTTTTCCACTGACTATGATGTGCTGTGAGTTTGTCACATATGGCCTTTATTATGCTGAGGAATGCTCCCTCTGTGCCCACTTCCTGGAGAATTTTTATTGTAAATTGGTGTTGCATTTTGTCAAAAGCTTTTTCTGCATATTGACGTGATCATGTTTTTATTCTTCATTTAGTGTGGTATATCACAGTGATTTGTGGATATTGAAAAATCCTCGCATCACTGAGCTAAATCCCACTTCAACATGGCGTATGACCCATTTAATATACTGCTGGGTTTGATTTGCTAGTATTCTGTTGATTTTTGTGTCTGTGTTTATGAGGGATACTGGCTTGTAATTTTCTTTCTCTTTTATGATATCTTTGGTTCTGCTATCAGGGTAATAATGGCCTTACAGAATATGTTTAGAAGTGTTTCTTCCTCTGCAACTTTTTGGAGTGGTTTCAGAAGGATAGGTATTAACTCTTCTCTAGATGTTTATAGCATTTGCTTGTGAAGCCATCTGTCCTGAACTTTTGTTTGTTGTTCAGTTCCTAAGTCATGTCCAACTCTTTGAGGCCCCATGGACTGCAGCACACCAGGCTTCCCTGTCTTTCACTATCTCCTAGAGATTGCTCAAACTCATGTCCATTGAGTCAATGGTGCCATCCAATCATCTCATCCTCTCTCACCTGCCTCTTTTCTTGCCCTCAATGTTTCCCAGCATCAGGGACAATCCTAAAAGAAAACAACCTTGAATATTCACTGAAAGAACTAATGCTGAAGCTCCAATACTTTGGCCTGATGCAAAGAGCTGACTCACTGGAAGGGGACCTGGGAAACATTGAGGGCAGGAAAAGAGGTTGACTTCCTTGCTGTCCAAGATCCCTTGCTATCCAAGGGACTTTCTTGCTGTCCAAGCAGTCTGCACCACAATTTGAAACCATCAGTTCTTTGGTGCTCAGCCTTCTTTATGGTTCAACTCTCACATCCATACATGACTACTGGAAAAACCATAGTTCTGATTATATGGACATTTGTCAGCAAAGTGATGCCTCTGATTTTTAATACGCTTTCTAGGTTTGTCATAGTCTTTTTCCGAGGATCAAATGTCTTTTAATTTTATGATTGAAATTACCATCCACAGCCCAAGAAAATAAAATCCGTCACTGTTTCTATTGTTCCCCCATCTATTTGCCATGAAGTGATGGGACTAGATGCCATGATCTTAGTATTTTGAATGCTGAGTTTTAAGCCAGTGTTTTCTCTCTCCTCATTCACTTTCATCAAGAGGTTGTTTAGATCCTCTTTGCTTTCTGCCATTGGGGAATTTTTAAATCACAGATTTAATTTCAGTACATGTGATTTTTCTGTTTCCATGTGATTTTTCTGTTTATATTTTCTATTTCTTCCTGGTTTACTCCTTGGAGTTTGTTCCTCTCTAAAAAAATCTGTCCATATCTTCTAGGCTATCCAATTTATTGGCATTTTGGCATTGTCCAATTTATTGGTTGTCCAATTTATTGCTTGTAGTTGTATTTTATGGTCCTTTATATTTCTGTGGTGTCTTGTAACTTCACCTTTTTCATTTCTAATTTTATTGATTTAGGCCCTCTCCCCTCTTTTCTTGATGAGTCTAGCTAAAGCTTTATCAATTTTGTTTATCATTTCAAAGAACCAGTTTTTAGTTTCTATAGTCAGTCTCCATTTCCTTTATTTCTGTTCTGATCTTTATGATTTCTGTTCTTCTCCCTCTTAGGGTTTCATCAGTTCGCCTTTCTCTGGTTGGTTAGGTGTGATTTATGCTGTTTCTCTGCAGTCTCTCTTGTTTTCTGAGGTGCACCTGTCTTCGTATAAGCTCTCTCGGAACTACTTTTACTGTCTCTCGTGGGTTTGGGGTCATCATGTGTTTGTTTTCATTTATCTCTAGGTATTTTTTTTTTAATCTTCTCTTTAACTTCTTCAGTGATCCATTGGTTGTTTAGTAGCATTATTGAGCCTCCCCATGTTTGTGTGTGTGTGTGTGTGTGTGTGTGTGTTTTTTTTGCAGCATTTCCTTATAGTTGATGTCTAATCTCATAGTGTTATCGTCAGAAAAGATGCTTGATATGATGTCAGTCGTCTTAAATTTACTGAGGCTTCTGTGGCCCAGCATGTGATCCATCCTGGAGAATGTGCTGTGTACACTTGAAAAGTGTGTGTACAGTGAGTCCCCTATATACAAACAAGGTCTCTTCTGAGAGTGCATTCGTAAGTCCAGTTTGTTCTTAAGTCTGACAAAGTTAGCCTAGGTCCCCAGCTAACACAATCAGCTTTATAGTCCTGTACTATAATATGTTCGTAATAATTTTCACACAAATAATACATGAAAACAAATATTTTTAATCTTACAGGATGTTGAAAAATACAATGGTACAATATAATAGATGGTGCACGGGGGCTGGCATTGAGTGAACAGGCAAGAAGAGTTACTGACTGGAGGAGGGAGAGTGGGTATGAGATGGTAGAGCTGAAGTGTCATCAGATAGAAGATGGAGGCAAGCTGTAGTTTCATTCATGCCTGACGTTGATGGCACAGGTTCTGGTTCCTTGCTGGGTTCAACTCTGTCTACCCTTTTGAAAAAGGGATCCAGTGACATCTGGGTGGTAGATCTTATATTTTCATCATAGATGATGCAGGAGCACTGCTCTGCCTTCTGAACGCCTGCTGCAGCCTTCATGCACCATAGTACATTCAGGGGCCTCAAAAGCTAACAGTGCATCTTCAAAAAAATAAAAAGAAAAGCCCTTGACACTTCTTGCATCTTGAATCTCTGTGGTTCTTCAGCTACTTCTTCCTCTTGTCTCTCTTGGTCCTTTCTCTGGGCCTCCAATTCTATCAGGTCTTCGTTAGTAAGCTCCTCTCGCTGTGCCCCAAGGAATTCAGTGAAGTTGTCCACTTGCAGATCTAGCTCCAGCTTCTTGCTGAGGGTCACTGAGACACTGAAGACCTCTTTGGGTTCCTCATCCACTTTCTCTCATCCACAAATAAACTGTGGGCAAAAGTTCTTCCAAACCCCATTCATGATGACAGCTGTAACCTCATGCCAAGCAAAGTAAATTTTTTTTTTTATGGCTTTGTAGATGTTAGAGTCCTTCCAGAATTGTCTCAAGGTGGTTCCTGATTTGTCACTCAACTTTCAGTTCAGTCGCTCAGTCATGTCTGACTCTTCGTGACCCCATGAATTGCAGCACTCACCTTTACTGCCTGACAAAAAGTGTGACATAATTGATATTTCTTGAAAGTCACTATAACTCCCTCACTTACAGGTTCGATGAGTGACACAGTGTTTTGCGGCAGATGCACTACTTTGATGTTGAGGCGAAAGTTGTCCACGAATGGGGGGTGGCCCCGAGTATCATCAAGTAGCAAGATTGTTGAATGGGATATCCTTCTCCAAGCAATATTTCTCTACCTCTAGGATAAAGGAGTGGAAAAACCAGTCCTGGAATATGGTCTGTGAAACCCAGATTCCTGGGCTTCCCCAGTGGCTCAGTGGGATATGCTCCCACCAGTCCAGGAGATGCGGGTTCAATCCCTGGTCCAGGAAGAGCCCCTGGAGATGGAAATGGCAGCCCACTCCAGTATCCTTGCCTGGGAAATCCCATGGACAGAGGAACCTAGCGGGCTACAGTCCATGGGGTCACAAAGAGTCAGACAGGACTTAGCGACTGAACAGCAGCCCAGGCTTTGGGATTACTCTTCCACACAACAGAAGAGAGCCCTTGGCTATGATTTTAAGGGTTCTTGGGTTTACTGGACGATAAATTATGAGAGGCTTAAGCTTCATATTTCCAGAGGCATTGCCACCAAACAACAGAATTAGCCTGTCCTTTGCTGCTTTATAGCCTGGCATCAACTTTTCATCCTTACTGATGGAACTTTTGTCTGGCTTCTTCTTCCAGTATAGTGCTGTCTCATCCATGTTAAAAACCTGCTCAGATAAATGCATAGTTTCATCAATAATTTGTCAAAGAATTTCAGGCAATTCCTGGGAAGCTACTGTATCTGCACTCGCTGCCTCACCACTTCCTTTCACATTGCGAAGGCAGGCTCTAGCCTTGAACCGATGAAACCAGCCAAGGCTGACATTAAAAGGCACCCTCTCATTCTTCATCGTGTTTCTTCTCTAGGTCCTCATAAAGGCTTTCTGCTTTCTCCTGAGTCAGCATTAAGCTGAGTGGGACTGAACGCTGATTCTGATCCCGCCTTGATACACCGAGCAATTTCTCCATCTCCTCCCTCACTTTCCCGTGCTTCTTTGATATCTTCATCGTCAGGACAGCAGATTTTACATGTTCCATGATCTTGTCCTTGTTCTTTAGAATCATGCTGATGGTTGAATGATTCGTGTTGTAAGAATGCCTCGATCCACTGTCTCAGTTATTTTCACTTTTGTTTCCATCATTACTGTTTGACACTTTCCAGTAGTCCCAGCTATATCACTGCTGCTTTTACACTTGCTTCTGGACATCCTGGGTTTGAAATAAAGACACTAATGTACTCTATACAGTACGGTACAGTAAAGTACACAAAAGCACAATCAGGGACTTCCCTGGCAATCCAGTGGTTAAGAATCTGCCTTCCAATACAGAGGACTCAAGTTCGATCCCTGGTCAGGGAACTAAGATCCCATATGCTTCAGGGCAAGCCAGCACACCACAGCTACTGAGCCCATGTGCCCCAACTACAGAGAAGCTCATGCACCACAACTAAGACTTGACACAGCTAAAAATATATTTAAGCACACACAACCAGGCCTTGGTGCCAAAGCTCTAGGAGAGCTCCCAATACACTGCTGAATACTCCCTGTTACCTCCACCACCTTATTCCCACAGCAAGCCACAGCTTCCCCCTGCCCTCCCCAGGAGATGCTCCAAGACCAGCAGGTAGGTCTGGCTCAGCCTCCTATGGAGCCACTGCTCTGCCGTGTCCCAGGGTGCATGAGACACTGTGTGCACCTGCCAGAGGTGACTTGTCTCTTTCCCTCAGTTCTGTGGAGTTCCTACTATAAAGCCCTGCTGGCCTGCCAAGTCAATAGCTCTGGGGGTTCCTCCTTCTGATGACAGACCTCCAGGGTGGGGAGTCTGCGATGGGGCTTAAAACTCTCATTCCTCTTTGAGAACTTCTGTGATGTAATTATTTCTCCCCAGTTTGTGGGTCACCCACTCGAAGAGGTATGGAATCATCCCTCCTACCATCTCACTGTGGTTTCTTCTTTAAGTCTTTAGATGTAGGATATTTGGGGACAGTTTTCAATCTTTTTATTGGTGGTTGTTCAGCAGTTAGTCGTGATTTTGGCGTGCTTGTGAGAAGTGAGCTGAAATCCTCCTACTCTGCCACCTTGTCCAGGAACTCCAGCCACTTTTTAAAAAATCTATAGCGGGGACTTCCTGGGCAGTGATTAAGACTTCACACTTCCAGTGTAGGAGCTGCGTGTTTGATCCCTGGCTGTGGAACTAAGGTACCATGTGCCTTGTGGCATCACACACACACACACACACACACACACACACACAGTGGCTTTTGGAGGACTCTATAGCTATTTTGTGAAGAAGCAGGGAAGGATGATGAAATCCTTTCTGTGCAAGCATTTGCGCCAATACATCAGGGAAAGTAAGAAAGGAGGGGGCATAAGAGTGAGAATGTTGTTGTTTAGTCACCAAGTCATGTCTGATTCTTTGCAACCCCATGGACTACAGCACACCAGGCTTCCCTGTCCTTCACTGTCTCCCGGAGTTTGCCCAAGTTCATGTCCATTGAGTTGCTAATACCATGCAACCATCTCATCCTGTGTTGTCCCCTTCTCCTCTTGCCCCCAATCTTTCCCAGCATCAGGGTCTTTTCCAATGAGTTGGCTGTTTGTACCAGGTGGCCAAAGTATTGGGCTTCAGCATCAGTCCTTCCAATGAATATTCAGGGTTATTTCTTCTGGGACTGACTGATTTGTTCTCCTTGCTTTCCAAGATACTCTCAGAGTCTTCTCTAGCACCACAGTTCAAAAACATTAATTCTTCAGCTCTCTTATCTGTACATGACTACTGGAAAGACCATAGCCTTGACTATATGGACCTTTGTCAGCAAAGTGATGCCTTTGCTTTTAAACACACTGTCTAGGTTTGTTATAGCTCTCCTGACAAGAAGCAACTGTCTTCTAATTTTGTGGCTGAAATGTTGCCTCAGACTGTCACACCTCTGGTTGAACTAGCTGCCCCAGGCTCTTACACCCACATATTCATCCTTTCTGCCACCTTCCATTCCTTTCCAGCCCCAATTCCTGGCAGGGGCACTCAGGACTGTCTGTCCTTACTGGGAAAAATTTTAAAATTCTGTGTTAATTTCTGGGGCAGAGGAATTAGTCTGGTATCACCATCTATGACCAAAGAGGGCACCCAGGAGCCACTCCCAGGGCAGGGCAGTTTTCATCACTGTTATCTCACACAGGGGACGAAATGCAAATGATCAGCCAGCTGGGTTTCTCAGACTTTAATTGAATCTTTAATTTAAATCTTCCTTTATAGGAAGGATCCTCTAAACCTGAAGTCCATTTGGCAGCATCCACAGCTGAACCAAACTGGGACCCAGTGAGGGAAGAATGCCCTTACTAGAACACTCGCTATTCGTAAATCTCTGCAGATCTTTGAAAGGGGGGACCAAAGCAAAAGCATTTGAACTTAATTCAAGAAATTCAGTAAAAAAAAAAAAAATCAAAACCTTTCTGAATTTTTCAAAAGGATTTATCAGGCCTACAGATGTCATAGTCATACAGATCCTGAAGCCTTGAAAATATTAGAATGGTAAATTTGACCTTTCAGGGGGCAAAGTACCTTAGATGTCAGGAGAAATTGCAAAATTTAGATGCTGCCTTTGTAACAAGCCTCCTTAATGGGTAGATGTTGCTTTTAAAGTGTTCAATGGGGGAAAAAAAAGCAGAAAAAAATAAAATGTCCCCTTTTGGGCAGAAACATTGGGTTTCCCAGAGGGCAGGAAACCCGAAGAGAGGTAAACCAGTATGGGAAAGGAGCAGGGTGCTTCCTGTAAGGAGGGAGAACACTGGGAACAGGCAGAGAAGAGCGCTCTGATGAGTGAGGGGCCAGGGCACGCCTTGGACTGGAGATATCTAGTTTCCCACAGCAGCCCTGGGTAAGACTGACAGTGGGGAATGAGCTGATTAACTTTCCTGTAGAAGTTTCACAGCAGAACAGCTTGACATCAGAGTCCCACCAGAACAAGCTTTAAGCCTATAGATGGCGTGCATGAAAAGCCCAGGAAAGGAGACAGAGCTTCCCCCACCCGCCCGCCCCCAGGCCTACAGAAAGGGAAGACCGGAAGTGTGCTAATGGCATCCCAGGGAAGGCCAGAAACACAGGGCCACTGCGCGTCCCATTGAAAGGGACACTGGGACACTAACCGGAAACAATATATTCTGAGGCAAGAGAATTACTTCTTCCACAGACTGACTTGTCAAAATAGCAGCTGGAGGATGCAGAAAAGGACCAAGCGAGGGCCAAAGAGTAAGGATACACCTTGGACAATATTGGCGCACATTCATAACAGACTCATACATTAAAAGGGAACAGCTCTAAAATATGTCAAGAGACTAATTTTACCTGGGTTAAGGCCTTGCAAGTTCCTCTGCTATGGATCAGTGGCTTCCAGAAGCAGGCCTAAATTAAGCTCCTTTAGAATACTGTAGGCTGTTCCAGGTGTTAGTCCAGGTGGGAGAATCTATAAATGCTCTAACAGACCTAGCAATGATCAATTATGCTAAAACCCTGGGTGCTATAATAGCCTCTGTTCATGAGTTTGCCTCCAACAGGTCAGTCTATCCAATTGAAGTAGATGGTAATCTCATTGTAGCTGAAGTGTCAACCAATTTTTTTAAATTTTGTCCAAATACATTTTGGGAACTGGAACCAAAACCTCAAGATCAATTACAAATGAGACAAAGTGCTAAGTGGTTTTATCAGGTTCAAATAGCTGTTGATAAAAAATGACTGGCTAAAGAGTCCAAGGAATATTTGTTGCCTCAATTCAGCAGGAATGAGGAAAGAATTCAACCCTTTTCCCTATAGGATTGTGAAATGGATATAGACTGTGGGCAATTGTAATAGGGAAGAAACTTTATATTTTACTACAAGTAAGTCACGAAAGGAATGTTGCCTATAAGCTTAAATTACACATCTTATCTCTGGGAACCCTGCCTCCTAGGTGAGCATTAAGCTAAAATACCTTTGGTTTAGCTCACAGGAAACATCCTGACAGGGCCCACCTGTGAATGACTGCTGGGAGAAAGAAATTAGCACATCCCCTCTGGAGGCCAACCTGAGTCAGGAAAGGTTTGACTTTACTCCCTCCCCTTTTAGTATAAAAGCCTGACTTCTAACTCAGGCAGGTGGTTCACCAGTACACCATCTTCTCTTTACTTTCCAAGTAAAGTCACTATTTCTTGCCCTTGTCTCTCAATTTATTCATCTATAGTGTGGCGGGCAGTATTATCTTGGACTTGGTAAGAGTGGTGGAAACCACCCAAAACTCAGTGGCATTTACATGCTTATGTTTATGCAGTTTAGACCAGGCTTGTCAGGCCAGTTCTACTCTGCATTATGCTGGGACTAGAACATCCAAGACGTCTTCTTCAAATACATATCTGACAGATGCCTCAGCTCGGGAGGCTATTCATATCTCTTCTTTCTGCACACCTCCCCATGTGGCTAACTTGGGATTTGTTAAAATGGTGCTGAGTTTCCAGAAGGAGGAGACCAAGGGGACAAACCCAAAGTGCAAGTGCCTCCTATCAAACCAGCACTTAGTTCACATCCACAAATGTCCCATCAGCAAGAGGAACAAATCCAGAGTTAATGCTGGAAGGGACTATAAAGGACATTCCTAGCAGCGAGCAGGGTTCTCTGGGGCCAAAGGGAACAGTCAGCCAGAGACACCAACATGAGATTTCCGGTTCAAACAACTAATACCGGTGAGTACACTAGAACAGCTTCTGACCCAGGCTCTTACAACCTATGCTTTGTTCCTGGGGAAAAAAAAAAAAAAAAAAAACAGAACTAAACTCTGAGAAATTCATATTTACTGTGTGGACCTATTCTATCAAATGACTAGTTCATTATTCTAGTATAAACTTCAGGGATGACATTTAACACTTGTTGCTCAGCCAACTTTTACTCCCTAGTTCTTTTTAAATAAGATAAATAGAATGGAAAATATGAGCTGATTTGGGTTAGACCTAGAAAATCCCATTCCTTCAGTATCGCCCTTCTCTTGACAGCTTAAATGGCTATTTCACATCTGGTGATTAAGAATGTAGTTTTTACCAGAAGTTACTGCTGATGGAGTTCAGACTCTTGCTTCTGATTGTCTCTGTCAGAGGAATGAGTGTCTTAGGCAGACAGGGAAGCTGTAACCTCTTCCTGCAATAAACCAGCAGCTCACTGAGCTGGCACCAACTGCTTCCATTGATTTTTCTATACAGATAATTGAAAATGGCTCATATGCTGGTATTTCATACCCATCATCAGTGACAAGGAAAAGGCCTTAATTTCTGTGATTGTATCACGGTTCTTGTTGCAAACCTTAGATGTGAACTGAAGAAGCATTTTCCTTTCTGTGGAAGCACCCCTCCCCTACAAGTGAATAGTGAATAGTGAAGTCGCTCAGTCATGTCCGACTCTTTGTGAGCCCATGGACTGTAGCCTACCAGGCTCCTCCGTCCATGGGATTCTCCAGGCAAGAGTACTGGAGCGGGTTGCTGTTCCCTTCTCCAGGAGATCTTCCCAACACAGGGATCGAACCTGGGTCTCCCACATGGCAGGCGGACGCTTTACCATCTGAGTCACCAGGGAACCCCCCTCCAAAACAAACAAAAAACAAAACACCAAAATTCAGAGGAACCAGGCCAATTTCAGAACTGAGATGAAAAGTTATGGATAGAGGAAATTTACAGAGGCTTCAAGCAATGCGAATAAACAGAGAAACTGAAAATGAACTTATGAGGCATGTGGAGTACATATTGAATATCACTACAACTTAAACCTTGTCATGCATGCTCAGTTGCTTCAGTCGTGTCTGACTCTGCGATTCTGTGGACTGCAGCCTACCAGGCTCCTCTGTCCATGGGGATTCTCCAGGCAAGAATACTGGAGTGGGTTGCCATTTCCTTCTCCAGGGAATGGAATCCTCCCAATCCAGGGATTGCACATGGATCGCAAAGAGTCAGACAGCACCACCTGGGAAGTCCCAAATATTGATTTAGGTTTTAAAATTATGAAAGAATCTTCAAAAGTTTGGTCAATATAACATCTAAGTTTAAAAATTTAGTGGCTTTCATAAAAACAAAGATAGTTTAAAAACAGATAAATTAAAAAAAAACTAATTCAAAGACCAAAACTAAATGATAATACTCACTGTGTGATATGCATGCATTTCCAAAGGAAGAGCACAGCAGATTCCTCTTAAACAGGCAATACACACTGACAGACATACTATGGAACAAGACCAGAGGTCAAGCTGATGGAATTTTTAGCCTTATTAATTTCAAACTTTTTTATTTTACCTTTTCTTTTAAATTCCCAGGTAGCTCAGATGGTAAAGAATCTGCCTGCAATGCAGGAGATCTGGGTTCGTTTTCTGGGTCGGGAAGATCACCTGGAGAAGGCAACGGCAATCCACTCCAGTATTCTTACCTGGAGAATTCCATGGACAGACCATGCGGTCGCAGAGTTGGACACAACTGAGCAACTAACACTACACTTGATTTACAATATTGTGTTAGTTTCAGGTGTATAACATACTGATTCAGATATTGTTATTCAGTTGCTAACTTTTGTCCAATCTTTTCTGACCCCAGGCTTCCCTGTCCTTCACTATCTCCCAGAGTTTGCTCAAACTTATATGCATTGACTTGGTGATGCCATCCAATCATCTCATCCTCTGTCAGCCCCTTCTCTTCCTGCCCTCAATCTTTCCCAGGATCAGTCTTTTCCAGTGACTCGGCTCTTCACATCAGATGGCCTATATTTTAGAGCTTCAGCATCAGTCCTTTCAATGAATATTCAGGGTTGATGTCCTTTAGGACTGACTGGTTTGACCTCCTTGCTGTACAAGGGACTCTCAAAAATCTTCAGCACCACAATTTAAAAGCATTAGTTCTAAAGTGCTCAGCCTTCTTTATGGTCCAGCTCTCACATTAGTACATGAGTACTGGAAAAACCATAACTTTGTCTATAAAGACCTTTGTTGGCAAAGTAATGTCTTTATTTTTTAATATGCTATCTAGGTTTATCATAGCTTTTCTTCTATTAAAAGAAGCAAGAATCTTTTAATTTCATGGCTGCAGTCACAATATGCAGTGATTTTGGAGACCAAAGAAAATAAAGTCCATCACCGTTTCCACCGTTTCCCCATCTATTTGCCATGAAGTGATGGAACTAGATGCCATGATCTTAGTTTTTTGAATGTTGAATTTTAAGCCAGTTTTTCAACTCTCCTCTTTCATCTTCTTCAAGAGGCTCTTTAGTTCCTCTTCACCTTCTGCCATAAGGGGTGGTGTCCTTTGTATATATGAGGTTATTCATATTTCTCCTGGCAGTCTTGATTCCAGCTTGTGCTTCATCCAGCCTGGCAGGCTTCCCTTGTAGCTCAGTTGGTAAAGAATTTGCCTGCAGTACAGGAGACCCAGGTTCGATCCCTGGGTTGGGAAGATCCCCTGGAGAAGGAAATGGCAACCTACTCCAGTATCCTTGCCTGGAAAATCTCATGGACAGAAGAACCTGGTGGATTGCAGTCCTTGGTGTCACAAAGAGTCAGGCACAACTGAGCGACTAACACACACACGCACACACACACACACACACTCTCTCTCTCTCTGCATATAAGTTAAATAATCAGGGTAACACTATACAGCCTTGACATACTCCTTTCCCAATTTTAAACATCTGTTGTACCATGTCTAGTTCTAATTGTTGCTTCTTGACCTGCATACAGGTTTCCTAGGAGATAGGTAAGATGTCTGGTATTCCCATCTCTTGAAGAATTTTCCACAGTTTGTTGTGATCCACACAGTCAAAAGCTTTGATGTAGTTAAGGAAGCAGGAGATGGTTTTCTGGAATTCTCTTGCTTTTCCTATGATTGAACGGATATTGGCAATTTGATCTCTGGTTCCTCTGCCTTTTCTAAAACCAGCTTGAACATCTGGAAGTTCTTATTTCACATACTAATAAAGTCTAGCTTGGAGAATTTTGAACATTACTTTGTGACCATCTGAAGTGAGTGCAATTGTGCGGTAGTTTGAACATTATTTGGCATTGCTTTTCTTTGGGATTGGAATGAAATTGACTTTTTCCAGTCCTGTGGCCACTGCTGAGGCTTCCAAATGTGCTGGCATATTGAGTGTAGCACTTCAACAGCATCATCTTTTAGGATTTGAAATAGCTCACCTGGAATTCCATCACCTCCACACGTGACTTCACATTCCAGGATGTCTGGCTCTAGGTGAGTGATCACACCATCATGATAATGAGTCGTTAAGACCTTTTTTGTATAATTTTCATGTGTATTCTTGCCACCTCTTCTCAGTATCTGCTTCTGTTAGATCCATACCATTTCTGTCTTTTTATTGTACCCATCTTTGCATTAAGTGTTCCCTTGGTATCTCTGATTTTCTTGAACAGATCACTAGTCTTTCCCATTCTATTGCTTCCCTCTATTTCTTTTGCATTGTTCACTTAGGAAGACTTTTGATCTCTCCTTGCTATTCTTTTGAACTTTGTGTGCAGATGGGTATATCTTTTCTTTTCGCCTTTGCCTTTTGCTTCTCTTTTTTTCTCAGCTATTTGTAAGGCCTCTTCAGATAAGCATTTTGCTTTTTTGCATTTCTTTTTCTTGAGGATGGTCTTGATCCCTGTCTCTTGTACAATGTCATAAACCTCCATCCATAGTTCTTGAGGCACTTTATCTATCAAATCTAGTCGCTTAAATCTGTTTCTCGCTTGCACTGTATAATCGTAAGGGATTTGATTTAGGTCATGCCTGAATAGCATTGTGGTTTTCCCTACTTTCTTTAAGTTTGAATTTTGCAATAAGGAATTCATATGAGCCATAGTCAGCTCACGGTCTTGTTTTTGCTGACTGTATAGAGCTTCTCCATCTTTAGCTGCAAAGGATATAATTGATCTGATTTCAGACTGTCTGGTGATGTCCACTGTAAAGTCTTCTCTTGTGTTGTTGGAAGGAGGTGTTTGTTATGACCAATGTGTTCTCTTGGCAAAACTCTCTTAGCCTTTGCCCTGCTTCATTTTGTACTCCAAGGCCAAACTTATTTGTACTCCAGGTATCTCTTGACTTCCTATTTTTGCATTCTAATCCCCTATAATGAAAAGGACTTTTTGGGAGGTTTTTGGTGTTAGTTTTAGAAGGTCTTGTAGGTCTTCAAAGAACAGTTTAACTTCAGCTTCTTTGGAAATCCAAGTCCAATCCACAGACCTGGATTACTGTGATACTGAATGGTCTGATCTCTTCAATAAAATTAGAGATACTGAGGGAACATTACATGCAAAGATGAGCACAATAAAAGACAGAAATGGTATGGACCTAACAGAAATGGAAGATATTAAGAAGAGGTGGCAAGAATACACAGAAGAACTATTATACAAAAAAATCTTCATGACCCAGATAACCACAATAGTGTGATCACTCACCTAGAGCCAGACATCCTGGAATGTGAAGTCACATGGGCCTTAGGAAGAAACATCACTACGAACAAAGCTAGTGGAGGTGATGGAATTCCAGTTGAGCTATTTCAAATCCTAAAAGATGATGCTGTGAAAGTGCTACAATCAGTATGCCAGCAGATTTGGAAAACTCAGCAGTGGCCACAGGACTAGAAAAGGTCAGTTTTCATTCCAATCCCCTAAAAGCAATGTCAAAGAATGCTCAAACTACCATATAATTGCACTCATTTCACATGCCTGCAAAGTAACGCTCAAAATTTTTCAACCCAGGCTTCAACCATATGTGAACTGTGAACTTCCAGATGATCAAGCTGGATTTAGAAAAGGCAGAGGGACCAGAGATCAAGTTGCCAACATCCGTTGGATCATCAAAAGCATGAGAGTTCCAGAAAAACATCTACTTTTGCTTTATTTACTATGCCAAAGCCTTTGACTTTGTGGATCACAACAAACTGTGGAAAATTCAGAAAGAGATGGAAATACCAGACCACCTGACCTGCCTCCTGAGAAATCTGTATGCAGGTCAAGAAACAACAGTTAGAACTGGACATGGAACAACAGACTGGTTCCAAATCAGGAAAGGAGTATGTCAAGGCTGTATGTTGTCACCTGCTTATTTAACTTATATGTAGAGTACATCATGTGAAATGCCAGGTTGGATGAAGCACAAGCTGGAACCAAGATTGCCAGGAGAAATATCGATAACCTCAGATATGCAGATGATACCACCCTTATGGCAGAAAGTGAAGAGGAACTGAAGAGCCTTTTGATGAAAGTGAAAGAGGAGAGTGAAAAAGTTGGCTTAAGACTCAATATTCAGAAAATGAAGGTCATGGCACCCGGTCCCATCACTTCATGGTCCCATCACTAGATGGGGAACAATGGAAATAGTGACAGACTTTGTTTTCTTGGGCTCCAAAATGACTGCAGATGGTGACTGCAGCCATGAAAATAAAAGACACTTGTTCCTTGGAAGTAAATCTATGACCAACCTAGACAGCATATTAAAAAGCAGAGACATTACTTTACCAACAAAGGTCCGTCTTGTCAAAGCTATGGTTTTTCCAGTGGTCATGTATGGATGTGGAGAGTTGGACTATAAAGAAAGCTGACCACCAAAGGATTGATGCTTTTGAACTGTGGTGTTGGAGAAGACTCTTCAGATACAACCAGTTGCAAGGAGATCCAACTAGCCCATCCTAAAGGAACTCAGTCCTGAATAATTATTTGAAGGACTGATGTTGAAGCTGAGACTCCATACTTTGGCCACCTGATGCAAATAACTGACTCATTTGAAAAGACCCTGATGCTGGGAAAGATTGAAGGCAGGAGGAGAAGGGGATGACAGAGGATGAGATGGTTGGATGGCATCACCAACTCAATGGACATGAGTTTGGGTAACTCTTGAGAGTTGGTGATGGACAGGGAGGCCTGGTGTCCTGCAGTCCATGAGGTTGCAAAGTGTCAAACACAACTGAGCGACTGAATTGAACTGAGGTTTTGATATAACAGTCTCTCTCTCTCTCTCTGCATATATGTATATGTGTGTGTGTGTGTGTGTGTGTGTGTGTGTGTGTGTGTGTATGTATATACATGATTGAAGTTGCTGTTCTCTTAATTTCAAACTCATTTTAATTATCCTGCATTTGTATTCTCCTCCTCACAATGTCTGGTTTTGATACCATATTGGTGTGTGTATGATTTCTTACATTTACTGTATGTTTGCTTTTACTGGTGAGCTTTCCCTTTTCATAATTTTATTGTATCTAGTTGTGGCTCCCCCTCCCCACCCCGCCCCCCATCTAGAAATGTTCCTTTCAGTTCAGTTCAGTTCAATTCAGTTATGTTCCTTTAGCATTTGTCATAAAGCTGGTTTGATGGTACTGAGTTCTTCTAGCCTTTCCTTGACCGTAAAAGTTTTTTGACATCTCTGTCACATCTGAATAAGAGCCTTGCTGGGTGGAATAGTCTTGGCTGTAGGTTTTTCTTTTTTTTCTCTTAAATATATTATGCCACTTCCTTCTGGTCTGCAGAGGTTCTGCTGAAAAATCAGCTTGATGGTCTTATGGGGGTTCCATTGCATATTATTTGTTGCTTTTCCCTTGGTTCTTTTAGTATTTTCTGTTTGTCTTTCGTTTTTGTGTGATTATATGTCTTTGTGTGTTTCTCTTGGGTTTGTCCTGTATGAGACTCTCTGCAACTCCTGGAGTTGGATGACTGTTTCCATTCCTGTGCTAGGGAAGTTTTCAGCTATTATCTCTTCAAATAATTTTTAAGGCTCTTTTGTCTCCCTCTTCTCCTTCTGGCACCCCTATATATGAATACTGGTGCATTTGGTATTGTCTCGGAGGTCTCTTAAACTGTTCTCATTTCTTTTCATTGTTTATTCTATTCCATGACAGTTATTTCTACCACTTTGTTTTCCAGTGCACTGATTTGTTCTCTGCCCTATTTATTCTGTTATTGATTCCTTGTGTATTTTTCATCTGAGTTATTGCATTCTTCAACTTTGTTTGGTTCTTCTTTATACATTCTAACTCTTTGCTAAGAATTTCTTCTAACCTCTCGCTCTGTGCATCCATCTTTCCCCCAAGTTTCTGCTTCATCTATAAAGATGATAAGATCATTACTCTGAACTCTGGGTACATTGTCTTTCTCCACTTAGTTCTTCTGAGGTTTAATTTTGTTCTTTCACTTGGAACATATTCCTTTGTAGTCTCATTTTGTTTAAAACTCTATTTACATTTGTTTGTGTATAGTGGGTGAATTACATTTCTTGACCTTGGAGAAGTCACCCTGTGTAGGTGATTTCCTATGTATTGCAGCAGTACAGTCCCCTCTCATCACCAAGGCCCAGGGACCAGGTGGTTCCACTGTAGGTTCTGACCAGTGTCTTCAGACTCAGACTCAGTTTGCAGGCTGCAGTACCATACTTTTCTTGTCTCTGGTGACTGCCCCATGATGGATGAGGCTGGTCTGGAGGCTCATGAAGTCTTCTTGGTGGAAGGAGTTGCTGCCTGCCCACTGGTGGGTAGAGCTGGGTCTTGGCCCTCTGGTGTGCAAGGGTGTTTCAAGTGGCATGTGAAGAGGTGGCTGTGGGTTCAAGAATTTTTAGGGTAAGCTATCTGCTGATGGCTGGAGCTGGATCCCTCTTGGTTAGTTGTTTGGACTCGGGTGTCCCAGAACTGAATCCCACAGGCTGTTGGATAGGGCCAGATCTCTGTGCCAAAGGCTCACAATGGCTGCATTCAGCCAGAGTTCACATAGGTGAACACTCCCTGCTATATTCACCACCAGCTTTTATGATGCCAGAGAGAGCCAAAGCCACCTCCTTAGAAGACCCTCCAATACCAGCATGTAGGTCTGGTCCAGGCTCTTGCAGAATTACTGATTTTTACCCTGAGCCCCAGTACATGCAAGACTTTGTGTGCACTAAGAATGGAGCCTCTGTTTCCCCAAGTCCCGAGGAGCTCCTAAAGTCAAACCCTGTTGGTCTTTAAAGCCAAATGCTTTGGGGTCTCCTCCTCCCAGAGCTGGACTCCTGGGCTAGGGAGCCTCACATGGGGCTCAGAGCTCTCATTCCTGTGGAAAAACTTCTACAGTATAATTATCCTCATGTCTGTGGGTCACCCACCTGGGTGGTATGGGATTTGATTACATTGCAAGTGCACCAATCTGTTGTGGTTTCCTCTTTGTGTCTTTGAATGTGAAATATCTTTTTTGCAGATTCCAGTCTTTTTCTAATGGGTGCTTGCTCAGTCTTTTGTTGTGGTTTTGGTTTGCTTGTTAGAGGAGGAGAGCTCTACTTCATCATCTTGTCTCTCCCCTCTCCATTTCAAACTTTTGGCTATATTTATTGCATATTTTCACTCAATCTGTTTTCAGAGTTGTACCTTATCACTGTCAACATTTGTATATCTTTAACTTTTTAAGACACATTTTTAAGCTACAGGGAACAAAAACGATTGAAGAAAACTTAAGGTTAGGACTTCAATGTCAAACCAACTAGATTTAATGAACTAAGATATCTAAAGTGAGAGCATCTTGCCTGTCCCCTATGCCACAGTGCAATCAGTTCAGTTCAGTCGCTCACTCATGGCTGAGTCTTTGCGACCCCATGAATCGCAGCACATCAGGCCTCCCTGTCCATCACCGACATGAGTTTGCAAACTCACGTCCATCAAGTCGGTGATGCCTTCCAGTCATCTCATCCTCTGTCGTCCCCTTTTCCTCCTGCCCCCAATCCCTCCAAGCATCAGAGTCTTAGAACAGTGCTGTGTGTGTGTGTGAAGTCGCTCAGTCGTGTCCGACTCTTTGCGACCCTGCGGACTGTAGCCCACCAGGCTCCTCTGTCCATGGGATTCTCCAGGCAAGAATACTGGAGTGGGTTGCCATTTTCTTCTCCAGCTATAAATATGATATTATGCATTTCATCAATGTATCATCCCCAGCATATTTTCATAGGTATAACTTACTATGTGGGCTTCCCAGGTGGCTCAGAGGTAAAAACTCCACCTGCAATGCAGGAAAAATGAGTTCAATTCCTGGGTCTGGAAGATCGCCTAGAGAAGGAAATGGCAGTCTACTCAAGTATTCTTGCCTAGAAATCTCATGGACAGAGAAGCCTGGCAGGCTATAGTCCATGGGGTCACAAAAGAGTTGGACATGACTTAGTGACTAAACAACAACTTACAATGTGCTAGGCATTATTCTGGAGAAGGCAATGGTACCCCACTCCTGTACTCTTGCCTGGAAAATCCCATTTACAGAGGAGCCTGATAGGCTGCAGTCCATGGGGTCACTAAGAGTCAGACATGACTGAGCGACTTCACTTTCACTTTCATGTATTGGAGAAGGAAATGGCAACCCACTCCAGTGTTCTTGCCTGGAGAATCCCAGGGACCAGGGAGCCTGGTGGGCTGCCGTCTATGGGGTTGCACAGAGTCAGACATGACTGAAGTGACTTAGCAGGCATTATTCTAAATATTTTTCTAGACAATATCTCATTTAATGTCCATAACAACTCCATTTGGTTGGCAGTGGTGTTTTCTATATTTCTGATGAAGAAACTGAGGTTCAGGGAGAGTTATGTGGACTCAGTTTATTGTTAGCACCGTAGATGCCAAACCCAGAGCTGTCCACAGTGATTCAGAAAATGCCAAGCAGGAAAGAAATCCACTGTGACCCTCTTATGTTGAGCAGTAAAGAAGAAACGCCCCCTCCTCATTAGCTATCATGATCACATCCTCCGTGTGATTTTAACACATAATGCTTATTAAGCATCCATGCTGTGGGTAAGTTCTGATCCTTTCCATCTGTATAAAACTGAACTAATTATCTTACACCTTTCAAGTGATAGTCAAGGAACTAGCAACCTGTGGCTGACAGTATTGATCTCTAGAAATAAACACACACAAAATTCCAAGGGTTGAAACCTATAAGATGTATGAGATTGAAGCCATAGATGTCTTATAAAAAAGACATTGTAGATTTTAAAAATGCCAGTCAGCATGACTACTATGACAAATATTGCTCAAACAGTATACTTTGTGGGAGACTTTAGTGGTTTGCAAAGTGAAGGCTTTAAACAGTGATCAATGTGAAGCTTTTCCCATCTTTATAATGAGTCTTCTATAAAAAGATTCCCTTCAGGGAATCCCACCACTTGAAAGCAGAAGGAGGTCCAGAGACCATGTGTTGAGTCTTGTTTTACAGATGAGGAAACTGGGCTCCTCCAGAGCAGAGCCGGGCCTGGAATCCAGTGTATTTTTCTTCTACCAAAAGTGTCTGCTTCATCCTCATAATGCCTTCAGCTGGAATCCAAAGCATTTGAATGTTGCAATCGCGACACGGGCTGCAGATGAGAAGTCCCTAGGCTTTGGTGAAGTCTCCCTGTCACTATTTAGCTATGTGATCCTGAGCAGTGTTTTAAGCCCTTGGAACTACAGTTTTCTCCTCTGTACAACGCAGTTTGATGGCCATGGTGTCTGGAGTCATTTTACTACCGTAACACGTAACTCTGTGATTTAATCTATTTGCGAATGAACTTCTACTTTTCACAAAGTACAGGGCCTTTTTTTTCCTCATTAAGACTCTCTGCATTTCTAAGATAAATGGCTTTGGAACTAGAATTCCAAAGACAGACAAGCTCTAAAAGATAAGGTAGGGATTTTTAGATATGCAAGAACCCAATTAATTTCCCTTATTCCTAGTTTTAATAAGCAATTTGTGGCTATTCATCAGCAAATCAAGGAATTAAGGTGTGGATATCCAGAAGTAATAAGACAAATGCTGAAGCCCCAAAGAAGACCATCCTAAGGAAATAATTTTTCATCATCCCTAGGAAAGCATTAATCAAAACTAGAACAGGAAGCCAATGGACTCTGAGAAGGATGCCTTCATGAAAAAGAACTGGAATGGATTCCAAGAATTATTAGGGAGCTGGATGATGCTAGTGACTTAAAAAAAAATTATGTGTATGTGTGTGTTTTATCTTTCCACAAGAATAAAAATAATCAACACCAAGGGAAAGAAATTCATAAATCAGAGAGTACAAATAAGAAGCAGAATGATCCAAATAGAAGTCAGAAAGGAAACTATTTGACCCAGATAAAGGAACACTGTCTTTCACCAGCATTGGGGTCTGGCCTTGAATGTTATCAGAAAGGAATGTGGTTGTCGCACATTATGACCCATTGCGCACAAACCTGCCAGGCTATCGAAACTCCCCACTCCTGCGGTCAACTATTAGAATAAAATTTGACAACACACAGACTTTCTAATATTGATACCACATAGGGTGTCAAAGCTTACTTCGGTGACAGGGAATATTGTTAACAGGTGTTGAGAAGGAGAAGCAAGGACGAAAGATGGGGATGTGCTAAGATTCACACAAAATCATCACTGTGGTTCCCTCTGTGACCAGAGAGGGGGAGGAAATGGGACTAAAGTGGGAAAACACAGGAGATGGTAATATTTTGTTAAGAAATAAAAGCTGGATAGACAGGAAAGGTGCAACCTGGCTAGTAGCAACAGGCATCTTTCCCAGTCTTGTGGGAGCTGACTGCTGTTTCTTACCATTTGGTTCTTTTTCCAATGTTGGGTAGTTTCCTCACTTGCATACCCTGGTAAGTATTTCATTAAATACTTGAGTTGGGGGTGGGGTCTCTGCAGAACTCTAGGGTTATTTCTCGGTGTGGCTCTCTCCTCTCTGATACTCAGTTCTAGAAGCTCTAGCTGCCTTGGTCTCCCAAGGTCTCAGCTCTTTCTTACCAATTTAGGAAATCTTCCAGGCTCTGCCTCAATTTCTACTCCCTGAGCCACTGCCAGGAAACTCTCTGAAGTCTGTAAAAATGAAGAAATCATAGAGCTAATTTTATTTAACCCTCATCTCTCAGGGATTACTGTCTTTCTTTGCCTGAGTCTAGTGTCTTAACAATTATAGTTTCATACAGAGATTTTAAAAATTCAGTTAGAGTAAATCCGGTCTCTCTTAGTCCAGATTTACTGGACTAGAAGTCTAAAAGTTTTTTTTTTTTTTTTCTGCTTTATCAGGGATCTCTTTTAGTTTCTACCATCCCCAAAACAGACAATGCTTCATTTGCTTCCAAATTTTGAAAATCTAATTTAACCCCCTAAAGGATAATATTCATACCAACTACACGTAACAGCCAGTAACCAAAGAAAAGAAACTAATTGCAGTTCTTAATTTTTATTCTGTACATGTCCACACAATTCACAATACAGAAAAAGTGTCCAAAAGTAACTGTAACTAGTCAATGTCTTTTTTTTTTCAGAGATTAGTTCAATCTCCCAAATTAATTCCAGAGAAAATCTCTGTAGAGCAACGCGGTGATCAAGATACTTTGTATAAATAGGAAATGCCAGAAAATTAGGGAAAATACTTTATGACTTTGTTACAAAAACTCCATTCTCCCGCAGCCCACCCTCCCCACCCACCCTCCATTTTATGTTATCTGGATCCTACTTTACCTGGCAATAAACTTCCTCATCCTCCTGCCACAGATGCTACTTTGGTTTGGATTCCACCTGCCAGCTGGCAGCTCTGCAAAGGTGTGACTGTGGGATGTGGTAGGGCAGAAGCAGAAATCATGAAAGAGCCCTTTATAATGTGACTGCAATGCTTCCTACAGACATAGCCTTCGAGAGTGGACTCCCACAGACAAGGGTACTCTGGATGCCCAGGAATATTATCCCACTCAGAAATCAAGTCAAATGAAAGGTATTCACTCTTTTGGAGCTGAGATTGTCCTCTACCATTTTCAATCAGCTATAGTCCATATAATATTCAGATTCATGGTTGCCCACTTCATCATTGGTAATTTAAAAAAACCCACAGCCTAACTTTTTAACTGAGACTAATTTGGACTCTACCTTTTCTAAGATGTGTTTTGTAAAATATTCTGTTGTCCTAGAATATTTTGTCTATTAAATTTCCAAATCTCACTCCCCAGGATGGCAAGAATCCCACATGTCCCAGCCCACAATCAGGATGTTAGCAAGCATTAAGCTAGGTGCCAGTTGCATTGGGAATTATACATGTTATCAAAGCCTCTGTCCAACTAATGGGGGAGGGGGACAGGGAATGAAAAAGTGTACAGTTAATAAAACCTAAAAGGTTAGGAATCATTTGGATTCATCACACAAAGTGCAACAAATATCAAATCTAGGCTCTACCTTAAAAATTGATAAATCTCACTAACATATTTGAGAGAATTACCCACAAATTTAAAAAAATATATAAGGTAAACCAGTTTAGGGCTTTCATCTATTTATTTTTACAAGAAGATTCATAATAATCTATTTCTATAATTCTTAAGAGGAAAGGTTACATGTAAACCCCAGAATAAGAAAGTCATAGTCTCAGAATTTGTAAGGATTATGAAAAAGTCCCTAAATTGTCCTTTATTTTTCTCAGATTTTATCAGAGTCCTGCACAAGTCCACAGTCTAATCTCTGAACATTTGGAGAAACTCCTTCAAAATCAACCCAGTCCTTTGGAAAGCTCTACTGGAAAGTTCTTCCTTCTATTACTAGAGCTCTGTTTTCTCCTAAATTCTAGGCATAATCTAATTCTTCTAAGCAATCTCTAAACCAGTTCAGTTTTTCTCTATATCTTCTGAATTTGCTTTCCATGAGGATCAAAGTTTGCTGAGAGTATATATTATTCATTTGTGGGTTGCCATGGCAATTTTAGACTAGCGCCTTATTACTGTATTACTCTTGAGAATCTTTTTTTTTTCCCCATTACTCTGCTTTTTCTTACCTTCCTGAGCCACAGGCAAGCGGGAAGGGTGGAAGACAAGATGGAGTGGGAGCAATTCTCTGAGCAAGCCTCCAGATATGGGTCCATGGTTAACAACTATCTCAGGAATGACTCCCACCCCCATGCAGCCAACCTGAAATCTAGGAATTCATGGAAGTAAGGGAAGGTAGGCAATTAAAACTAGTTCACAAACAGAAATATCCCAGGAAAATTAGTTTAGGGATGGGAGGTTAAGTCCTGTTTCATGACAACAGGTTACAGAAATCGCCTTTTTGTAATCAGAAAATACAGAGAGCTTCTGCTCCTTCTCCAAACCCCAGTTCCAAATGCACACCCCAAACAAAACAAATGGGGAGAAAGTAGGAGAGTGAACACTTGATCCTTTGTTTCCACTTTAATTCCTGAATTTGTGACTTATGCCTTAGGAGAAATATGTCTCCTATTTAGAGATTTGGGAATTGGCTGGCAGTGGTGAGTGTGTATGTGTAAGCAAAGCAAAAAAATTTTTTTAAGGTCATGAAATACTGGCTTCTAAATGGTCTGGGATATGTTTACAGTGTCTGGTATTTTTACAGAAATACTTTCATTGCATCTATATGGCAGGAACTTGAAAGAAGGGGGCTCTAATTGAGTTCTGCTCCAGTCTAAAATCATAGAAATTGAAACCTGGAAAACATCACAGAAGTCTTTTAGTCCAAGCAATTGCTTTAACATGATCCCTGATCTAGTTATTCAGTTTTTACTTATATGCTTTAAGAAACATCACTGTGATAAGTTCACTGTTTTTTAGAAAACCCAATTCATTTTTCTGGATGTAACGTTTAGGGAAAACAAAATCCTCACAGAAGAAATAAAGCTGCCTCCCCCTCCATGTCTGTTCCTGATCTTGTCTGTCCTACAGAATTTGGACCTCATAGTCCTACTTAAGCCATCTTCTCCCAACATTCCTATTCATCTGGCTCCCTTCCAGATCAAACACCCCTCTTTTACATATTCATCAACTGCCCATAGTGGTGCCTTGTAAATATGAGATTTGGAATGGAAGGATATCTCAGGCCCATTTGTTCTTTCTACCTTAAGTGTGGCATCTTCCCACAGGTGTGTTAGGCCTCTATGTATTGGGTTGGCTAAAAAGTTTGGGTTTGTCCATAACATCTCATAGACAAACCCAAAAGAATATTTTGGCCAGCCCCATACGTGAATGTGTATGATGGATTTAGCCTTGTATACTCACCCAAAACTTTAATCTTTGGAGTCTTGAATGGCAAGACACATTTTGGTGCAGTATTCTGAAATAATATTATTCCAGTAGTGACTTTCAAGGAGAGAAAATAATACCAACATTTAAAAATGCTGAGAATCACAAAGCAGAGAAGCCAAGAAATCCTCCCTCAGTGTCATTTTGTAAAATCCATCCTGGTACCAAAACATTTGGTCTTTTCTCCCCGTGAAATATGTCCAACCTGATAAGCCTCTGTCTGAGAGCAAAACCCTTAAATTTTTAACTTCATATTCTCCCTCAGTCCTAACCAACCCATGCTATGGAATCTTAGGTAAATATTTTTTCAAGGAGGTACCTTCTACATGATGGAAATCTGAATGATGGATGTAAAGCAGCATTGAAAGCAATGGTGGAAAATTATTTACTTAGAAAACATCTATTGTAGACATATTAGTCTGGAATATCTGAAGATCTTAGCTGTGCTACAGTTCTACCACTTACTACATGTATCAGTGTTAGTCAAATTCATTGCTCTGAGATTCTATTTAGTTAAAACACATTATATGCATTAAATCTCAGGGGTTTGTATTGAGGTGCAAAAGTGTAAAAATGCATCAAAATACTAAAGTAACATTCTAAAATTATTGAAACTGTTACTAATAAGTTGTACAGATTCGAGTGGTTAAAATTCTTTTTATTGAAAGCTATACGCACTGGAGGATTGAGAAACAAGATAGTTTCTGTTGCTCCCACCACTATAGGCTCCCATGTCAAATGCTATTTGGCTCAAAATACTGAAATTATGGAAAAATGGGCAAAACCAGAATCATTACTTATTTTCATGAGTAAGCTCTCCCTTGTAATTACCATGCCAGGAGCAGAAGCCAGGGAACTTTCTAGGATTGCCTTTCATGGACATTTACTTGGACCTCAAACATCTTTTAGGCAGTGCTTTCTCCTCTGATTATACCAGATTACAAGTAATTCTAAGAATATCAAACCGCAGCACATTTTTATACTGAATTTGAATAGACAGTAAAACAGATTTCAAATAAGACTTTACTTAAGGATGGCTAAGAATATTCATCAGAATCCATGATGCTTCCAGAAGTAGAGTTATACCTCTTAGTATGCTTTCTTTTCATTAGCTCTTAAATTCATGCTTAGTTTTAAGATTTTTAAATGACAACTAAACATCATTCTCTTTAAGACTTAGACTGTCACAAAGTGATATTTTAAAAGATTAAAAGTCAAGATTTTTTATAAAATTTTCAAAGGGATTCCTCCCTTTCAACAAAGTCATTTTAAAAGAACATTTAAAAAAGCTCCCAGAATCGAATCCAGCCCCCTCAGACACATGTCCAAAATCACAGCATCCCCCAGGTGGTCCAGTAGCCTCTGCTTACATACTGCCCATTACTAAAAGTTTCTAATTCTGGGATAACTCCACCGTTTGATGATACTTATGCTTCACCTTTCTATTCAGTCAAAATCCAACTGCAAGTTTTGCCTCTTGTTCCTAGTTCTGTCCTTGAAAATAGGATAAACATTTGGGCTCTCATTTTAGTAGTGTTTCTAAGTCTCATCTTGAACTCTTGGTTTCAGATCCTTTTTTTTTTTCTTCTTTTTAAAGAACAGTAACAAGACTCTAAGAGAAAGGGAATGCAAACTGTGGCTTCTTTCATATTCTCATTTCATATTTCATAGAAATAAAACATGGTTAGACTTGAACTTGCAGGGCCTGATCCCCAGTACCATGGGCTTCTGTACAGAACTTTTCAGATTGGAATTTGTATTTTCTCCTAGACCTAGTTCTGTTGAGGTCAAGAGTTCTCTCTCTTGCAGTCATTCTTACATCCTCTGTATGGTGCCTGCACCAGAGTAAACATATCTTCAAATGAATAATAAAATATATGATTGTATAATTGATTTGTGAACAGATGACTGTGTGTAAAATGACTGAATATATGTATAAACAGATTCTGGAATATGTCCACCATGAAGATACCATCCAATATCCAAATCTCTACTTTAAAACATAATGCTTCAACAGCCTAAGAATTATTTATGCCTTTTTTTTGTGGGGGGCAGGTTGGGGGACAAGTTCAGTAATTGTCAGTGTCCTGGGAAACAGACTGTCATGAGCACTATTCCTTTCTTAGTTCCTATTTTTAGGTTTCTCTTTGTGGGGTTGTTTATTGTTTATGTTTGCTTGTTGTTTATGTTTGTGGGGTTATGTTTGCTAAATCATGTCTGACTCTTTGCAACCCCATGGACTGTAGCCCACCAGGCTTCTCTGCCCACGGGATTTCCCAGGCAAGAATACTGGAGTGGGTTTCCATTTCCTTCTCCAGGGGATCTTTCCTACCCAGGGATTGAACATGCATCTCCTGCACTGGCAGATGGATTCTTTACCATTGAGCCACCAGGGAAGCCCATGAGATTTCCCATTCAACTGTGGGGAGATAGCCTAAATCCATAAATGGCCAGGAGGGGTAAAACACATACAGAATCCAGCCACCCAGGTGACTTCCTGGGGGCACACAGTTTAGATCACTGGGTGTGGAAGAAGCTTCTATAGTTGTGTACTCTCATTGTGTGACTAGCACAGAAATTTGCTCAATCTATCTGGGAAATTACTTCTCAGAGTAAGACTTCTTGTAACTGTGCAAGATGATCAAGGTCAGTGGGAGTCTATTTGTCCTTTAGGCAAAATGGATACTTGTCCTGGAGGGTAATTTCATTTTGATCCAGTTTGAACATACTATCTGGGGGAGACTCATCTGTATAATGGAATTATTGAAGGTAGTGGCAGAAAGTCCAGGAGTGGGACTACCGCTATGGTCAGACAATCGGAGGGATCAGAGGTGGGATTATGACCAGGAAATAGACATGAGTCGGTGCCAAAGTCAGTGTGAGGGGCCGGGCAGAGGGGAAAAACATAAAAACATAGGACTTAAAATAATCAGCTGAATACGGCATTTAGAGAATTAGAAACTTGAGGTATTCAGAGATGGTTCTACTAAGACCTGGGCAGAAGCAATTTTATACTAAATAAATGTTGAAGATCAGAAAACTCTCTAAAGGATGTTACACTTTTCCCCCTAAAATAAAAATAATCCATTTAAGTAATTAGTTTTATTGGATGGTTACGATGAGCCAGTTTAACAACAATCTACTTTATTTTTAAATAGCATAATTGAATATAAGATACTGTTTTCAGTGATTTCATTAGCTACTCTTACTGGAAGGAAGCCAAGTTACTCAGACCCTACCCATATCCAAGTTATGACACCTTTTGGGCAGGAACTTGCCAGAATGAAGTATCATTAGGCAGCCTACTGACTGTCAGTCCTGGAAACTCAGCCTTGTAAAAGTGTGTAAGTGTCACAGAGAAACTCTCCACTCGAGATCCACAAATAGCGTAGACAAGTCTCGAGGCTCAGGTAGGTTGCATGCTTCGTGGAAGGTAAGAAAGACAATTATAAGACCTCTTGGTCAGATTTTACGACACAGGCAAGAGCAAATGTCATGTGCATTTGAAGTGCTGCAGTAACAGAACCGGGCTTAGTAATAGGAAAAATAACAAAGAATAAAAGAACAATTGTCTATTACCTTATCTTTGCCCGTTGGAGTTAACTACACAGGCACAGATGAATAGCATGCTTCTAACATGTTTTTTTAAACTTATGCAATATATGTGTGTATAGGATATATACACATATATATCTACAAATAAATACCTCTCTATGTGTGTGCTGAGGCTTGTATATGCAGAGTATTTCTGACATATGTACAAGCAACAGTGTTTATTTGTGTTCTCGCTGTTTATCTCTAGGGGCCGAACAGAGGACTCTGCACCAGCAGAGAGCAATACTTTGACACTGCATGTGATACTCATGTGTGGTATTAGAACTTCTTATAAAAAGAACATTCAACTTTTATAATTTAAAAACCTAAACATTTAAAATAAAATTGACATGGAAAAAAAAAAACTTCTGCCCCCATTTTTTAAGACATGAATATTATGTGTTCAGTCAATAAATCCTGGAAATCCTTTAGGCAAAGAAACTGTTACTGGGTCTGAATGGAAACTACTTGCTTGTTGAGGATCTCTCAATGTAAACAGACCTGCCTACAGAGTCAGGCCAGCTAGAACAGAAGGATGGGAACAACGGAGCACGTGTGAAGCTCTCCAGCACTTGTTGCTAGTTTCAAGGCTGTGTACTCGCCGGTTAAATTCTTCATTTCAGACATTGCATTCGTTTTAGGTTAAAACCTCTGTGTGTATGCTCAGTCGCGTTCAACTCTGTGTGACCCCATGGACTATAACCTCTATAGAGGTAACTAAAACTCTCAAAGTGAAATTCCCGGCCGTGGTGTTTATTTTCTTCTTAGCTTCTGTTCTTTATCAAGTCCTCGAATGTGATAAGCACAGCACAACTGGGTCCTTTTTCATTAAATGCATCATACCAGAATATAAGGCTACCAAAAAATGACTAGCTTTAAGGTTATATAATGTTGGCTTTTAATAACTCTCCATTTCTCACACCTCTATCTGCCCAGTCTAAAATTGGAATCCCAGAGCAGACAGCAGCACAACACGAAGAGCTCTCCTGAGCCAAACACAGAGGAATGGCAGCTGAGCCAGCTACACTTGGCAGTGCTGTCTCGGTAGGTTTTGTAGAAAATTATATTTCCATAGGTGTACAGTTTTATGTCTTTTAAAGTTACGTGGATTATCAGACAAGTGCCAGACTATTTGCTCCCATGCTTCCATGCTTCCTGATGGCCCAGGAGAGGGGCTACTACCTACCGAAGCTACGTTGGAGACTCCTAGAGCACATGCCCTTCTCTCTTTTCTAAAGCCCAGGACTGTCACATGCAGTGGCCAATTTTTTTTAAAAAGCTACAGGAGGTAGAGTTAATGTTTAAACCATTAAATAGGTCACTATTCCGACCATTTCTGATGCTTTTTTTTTTTTTCTCAAAACCTAAGCTCTTAGGGTGTTTGCTTTTTCAAAGAGATATTTGCCTTTGTCCTATGTCATTCCCCCATCAATAATGTAGGACATTAATGTCTTTCTTTTTTGGTTTGGAACAATTTCCAAATGCATCAGGACCCCTACAGTAGTCATTACCTCATCTATTTCCATACTGAAGATTTACGTGTGACTTCAGCTGGAGCTGTTTGAATTGGCCCACAGCCACCTGTACCCTCAATTTTCTCTGGGCTGTTTGGAAGCATCACAGAGAAATATGAGATGGTGGTTGGTGAGAGCAGTCCTTCATCCCAGCGATCGCTGTGGGGCCAAATGCTTGGCTCAATATAGGGCATGGAAGGCACCATTCAAAGCCAGATTCCAGTCTGTCGTAAGGATTATATTTCTGTCATCACAACATCTCCTTGACAGTCTCACCAACTGAAAAATTCCCAGCAGAAGCCCGGTGATTAAATTCTCCTGGAGCATGTTTCTTTCCAGCTTCTGGAAACAATCTACTGCAGTCCCTTTTGCCCTTGCCAGAAAACCCAAAAGATCACTCCGTTTCTAAGACTGATGTATGAAAATAGATTCCTCTTTCCACAGCTGAAAATAATGCCAACAGTTTGATTTGGAAACAACTAAGGGCAGATGTGGTCCCCATCCACTGAGAGGCTATTCCCACCTAATACAGTGTATCATCTCTGTACTTTCAAAATGATACGTGACCAAAAGTGGTTCAGATAGGCAAGGCGGCACCACTGGACTTTAACTTAAATGCAGAGAGACAATCATTTATGCTCACATGCAGAAACACAAGGGAAACACTTGGCTTATGTCTCAGAGCAAAATGGAAGAAAGCTCAGAAGACATTAGTTTAAAGCAAAAAGGGCCAGCCACTTTCACTTCTGCCTTATGCCCAAGTCAAGCAGATGTTTTCTCTGAAACTGAGGAGACTTTTTCTCCTGATTCTTTAGTTATCATAGAGTCCCTAACAGAGGTACTTGTAAGTACCAACTGGTCTGTGGCAGGATGAAAAGCTGTAATTCTACTGCCAGCGAGATGCTTCCAGTTAGACTCCCAACAGGAGTCGGCACTAAGAACATTCTAGCAGGGGAAACAGAGAAAAGGATATATTCGACTGCCCTGTGCATGAACAGTGGGGCTTCAGTGCTATCAGGTATGACCTTGGAATCTGATAACAGTAGGTGAGACATCCATCCGAATGATCCACGCATCTTGAAAGTCTGGCAGTGGAGCTCATGAAACAAGGCTTTGTCCTTGGGACAAGGCTCCCTCGGGGTAATGAAAACCAAGACCTTAGAAGGAAACCCTAAAGCGCGGCCCCTCTCAGCACTGCACCCGAACCTATTAGCCTCTGTGCAGCTCCGGTGACTGTTTTCTTAAGTGAGTTACTTTGACATATGTTGCTGCTTTTGCTTTTGCTGTTTTATTTCAAGTCGATTAGCCTGCTTTCCACTATCAGTCAAAACGCCTAGAAGTAAACGCAGCCGGAGTGCTCCGTTTCCTGTCACCAGAGTTCCCACTCATGGTTCTCTGCTCTGCAATTTCAACAGCACTTAAAATGGGGTGGTTCTGCAAACCCGCTACGGGCCTTGGTAAGAATCCACTGCCCATCTCTGCTGCAGCAAAAGGCAAAGATGGCTACACATAGGCAGTACGGAGCTGGGCCAACAGCCCAAGCTGAACCAGTCCTCCATGGCTCTTGGCTATCGTGCCACCACCTGGGCTGACCCCTGGGTCCCGAGGTACCACTCAACCCAGGCAACTCCCATGCCACCTTGCCGCACCTCAGAGATACTGCACACAAGCAGACGCTATCTACGTGGCACTCCCAGCTCCTATATAATGAAAAAGGGTTAGGGAGGGAGAGGAGACATGCAGAAAGGGCACTAAGTAGTCTCGGTGTATTTAGTCTTGGAAGTGGAAGCGGTTTTACAGTTATATTTCTGCAGGACATCCAGAGGGTTTGAAAAGACCTTCAGAGTCTCGTGGTCTTCAAAGACTGAATGTAAAGAGAACAGATCATATATATTTTTTTAAATCGATGGGTCGTTACAGTAGAATTGTGCGGTACAGGGGAAAGCGAGTGCATAGGGGGTGAGGGAGCAGTGCCATTTATACGAACATCCTTGGATCTTTAAAATAAATTATACAGGTGAACACAGAAGTTCATGCTACTTGCTGGAAGCAATAAGGATCGAATTTTGTGGAACTCGCAGTCCACAAATCTCCAGGTATCCTGCCTCGTCCTCAGTGGGCTATCATGTTCTGTGGTACATCTTGGTAGCCCTTAAAACTGGTGGCATGGTCTCAGACAGATTCTCGCAGGAGAGACAGATTTATGGATTCCATCAGCTTCTTCCAGGGGAGCCGCCCGATCGCCAGGAGGGCACAGGTGAGATGCTTGTTGAGGTTCTCTCAGCCTGTCTACCACGGTCAAACAGCCGTTTCCAGGTCCTCATGGCCAATGATCTTATAATTCTGGCGGCTTTCCAGGTAGGCAGCCAAGTCTGGGTCCCCGGCCTGTTGGGCTCTGTCTTGAGGTGTCTTTCCCTGTAGGGAACAGTGAAGAGGAAAGAGACACAAACACTTGGGAAACGTTTTTTAAAAAAATCATAGAAACAGAGGTGCTCAAAGATAACTCACTAAAACTGATCTTTCCATGTTTTCTGTTTGAGTTGATGAGATACTTTCTAAATTTATTATTGCATCAAATGCATCAGATATGCAAGTTCAAGAGAGACGATCACTTTTCAGAGGTGGGGCTTCCATCAAAGGAAAGGGAGGTTCATAGAGTTACTAGGTAGACAGCAGCAAATTATGTAGCACAGGAAGTATGAGAACCCAGATTCTCTTCAGAGGGGGACAGAAATCACTGAACAGAAAACAGGGAAACAGGCATTCTGATTTCTAGTTTGGAAGTCTTCCTGTGATACTAAATCCTGGGAAATAATAAGCAGAAACAAAGGAGGGACGATCAGAAACAATTTAAAGGGGTTTCTTCGCTGGTTTCAAAGTCTTCAGTTTGGTTCTCCCTAATTTAGAACTATTTTATCTCCCTAAAAAGTAAGTTAATTTCTGATAATAAAAGTGATGGGTGTTGAGTAAAGAAATCTTAGGAAAGTAGAAAAGCATAAGTAAGCAAAAGTCACCAGTAATTCCACTATACTAAGATAACTGCTGTTAACCTTCCCATAAAGTAGCTACTTTCTTATTTCTGTAGCTTTACATATAATTAGTTTTATGAAAACTAAACCATACTTTGTTTATATACTTAGGTAATGTGTTTTTGCACTTAATGTAAGTGATAAAATGTTATGCAATGCTCTATGCCATGAAATGTTCTTCTGCATCATTGTAATTGACTGTATAATTTTTTGCAGTCTGTTATAATATTGGGTTTCACTGGTGGCTCAGCAGTAGAGAAGCTGGCTGCCAGTGCAGGAGGTGCAGGTTGGATCCCTGGGGTGGGAGGACCCCCTGGAGAAGGGAATGGCAACCCACTCCAGTATTCCTGCCTGGGAAATCCCATGGTCAGAGGAGCCTGGTGGGCCACAGTCCATGGAGTTACAAGAGTCAGATACAACTCAGCAACTGAACAACAACAAATTATAATGCTGTGTGTATTTTGTTGATTTAGGTCATACCTGAATGGTCTAGTGATTTTCCCTTTCTTCAGTTTAAGTCTGAATTTGGCAATAAGGAGTTCAGGATCTGAGCCACAGTCAGTTCTCGGTCTTGTTTTTGCTGACCGTATAGAGCTTGGGCTCCAAAATCACTGCAGATGGTGACTGCAGCCATGAAATTAACAGAGGCTTGCTCCTTGGAAGGAAAGTTATGACCAAAGTTATGGCAAAGACATTACTTTGTCAACAAAGGTCCATCTAGTCAAAGCTATGGTTCTTCCAGTAGTCGTGTATGGATGTAAGAGTTGGGCTAAAATGAAAGCTGAGCACTGAAGAATTGATGCTTTTGAACTGTGGTGTTGGAGAAGACTCTTGAGAGTCCCTTGAACTGCAGGAGATCCAACCAGTCCATCCTAAAGGAAACCAGTCCTGAATATTCATTGGAAAGGACTGATGCTGAGGACTGAAACTCCAATACTTTGGCCACCTGATGTGAAGAACTGATTCATTTGAAAAGACCCTGATGCTGGGAAAGACAGAAGGTGGGCAGAGAAGGGGACAATAGAGGATGAGATGGTTGGCTGGCATCACTGACTTAATGGACATGAGTCTGAGTAAACTCTAGGAGTTGGTGATGGACAGGGAGGCCTGGCATGCTGCAGTCTATGGGGTCACAAAGAGTCGGACATGACTGAGTGACTGAATTGAACTGAACTGATGTATATTTATACATGTAATATTTCTGAAATGAGGGAAATAAACATAAGTCAACCATTAAAGGAGGAATGATCTCCATTATTTTGAATGTTTATAGACATATTTAACTGTCCTTGACACTTCTAATTTTTTCCAATGGTATCTATTAAAAATGATATTGTTTTAAAAAATTTTGTTGGAGTATAGTTGATTTACAGTGTTGAGTAAGTTTCTGCTGTATAGCAAAGTGAATCTGTTATATACTCTTTAGATTCTGTTCCCATATAGGTCATCACAGAGTACTGAGCAGAGTTCTTGTGCTCTATAGCAGGTCCTTATTAGTTATAGTTATCTATATATTAGAGTGTGCATATGTTGTTCCCCAATCTTCCAGTTTACCCTTTTCCTCCTCCCTTTCCCCCTTGGTAGCCATAAGTTTGTTCTCTACATTAGTAACTCTATTTCTGTTTATTTGTATCATCTTTTTAGATTCCACATAAGTGACATTTGTCTTTCTGTGTGTGACTGACTTCACTCAGCATGACAGTCTCGAGGTTCATCATGTCACTGCAAATGGTATTCTTTTGTTCTTTTATATGGCTGAGTAATATGCCATTGTGTATATGTACAAAATGATATTAAGTTCTAAGGAAAGGATAGAGGCATGATCACTGTACCAGATGAATAGTAAAAAAATGCACACAAGTATTACAGAAACTATGAAACACTTCTCAACCTTATCTTTTGCAATGGATGGTATCAACTTCAATTAAGTCTGATCCTAGTAGCCTACAAGGGCATGTGGACTAGAAGAAAAAAGGGATGTAACAATGGCTCTAAATGCTCTAAACTTTTTACGTATTTAGTTGGGATTTAATATTTAGCCATAGCTTCAAGTTCCTATCAATTCAGTTCAGTTGCTCAGTCGTGTCTGACTCTTTGCGACCCCATGAATCGCAGCATGCCAGGCCTCCCTGTCCATCACCATCTCCTGGAGTTCACCCAGACTTGCGTCCATCGAGTCAGCGATGCCATCCAGCCATCTCATCCTCTGTCGTCCCCTCCTCCTCCTGCCCCCAGTCCCTCCCAGCATCAGAGTCTTTTCCAATGAGTCAACTCTTCGCATGAGGTGGCCAAAGTACTGGAGTTTCAGCTTTGGCATCATTCCTTCCAAAGAAATCCCAGGGTTGATCTCCTTCAAAATGGACTGGTTGGATCTCCTTGCAGTCCAAGGGACTCTCAAGTTCCTAAATTTTATTCAGTTTGGTTATAGTCTTGTAGCGTATCTTTTTCTTCTGGAATATAGATGATTTGCAATACTGTGTCAGTTTCAGGTATACAACAAAGTGATTCAGTTTATACACAGACACACACATATCCCAATTTTTTTCAGATTCCTTTTGCATATAGGTTATTACAGAATATTGAGTAGCATTCCCTGTGCTATACAGTAGGTCCTTGTTGATTATCTATTTTATTTATATGTAGTAGTATGTATATAAAATAGATAATCTCCCCAATTTTCCAAAACTTTCACCAAAACTCCTAATTCCTCCCCCTCCACCTTTCCCCTTTAGTAAACATAAAGTTGTTTTCAAGGTTTCTGAGTCTGTTTCTATTTTGTAAATAAGTTTCTTTGTATCATTTTTTAAAGAGATTATCTTGTCATCAACATTAATGAGGTTGAGATTCCTAATTTCTAAATAGAGGTGGAGTGAGTGGGCCTTTGAGTTGATTTTTAAGGAGCCATTCTCTGTCGAGAGAAATTCTCTCAAAATATTGCTTCTCTCCAAAAATTTCCAGGAGAAGATCCAGTCATAATTATGATATTCAGCTTTCACCATAAAGCTGAATTTCAACATAAAATTAGGGAATGGAAAAAATTAGAGGATCCCTGAAAAGGATGAAGCATAGCTCTTCTACTCCAAACAGTCAGCTCTCTAAAACAAAATGTTGGGTGCAAATGTAGGGTATACAATAGCATGTAGTATAGCTTGACTTTACCTACTTGCAGGAAATGAGAGAGAAAAAATGGACATACCCACATGTGAGGAGAAATAATTAACATTTTAATGGTATATGTCTAGATTGTGGGATTTCTAGCTATTTTTACTTTTTAAAAATTTTTTCATTGCTAGAGTTTTCTGTGAGGCTGTACTATATTTATAATAAAAATAATGAAACTTTGCATTTTGAAAGAGGACATACATACATAACACAAAATAGAAATATCAAGGAACATTGAGTACCTTTATTTGATTAAAAAACTTAGATTAAAAAGAACCATCTGCTCTGGGGCCAGGTCTCCTGCCCCGTCTCTTCTTGGTCCCTCTATTTCATCCTGCTCTTCCCTTCTACCACCTGAGTTGAGACCAGTCTCTGGTGCACAGGCAAGGGCCCTGCAATGTTTGAGTGGCCTTAGCAAGGAAGGCCAAGCCCACCTCAAATCTTGGCCTCTGCTGATCTTGCTTCCCTGGGTTGTGCCCCTCACTAAGGTTATACATCAAAGCACTTGAATGCAAATATCATCTGGGAAGAATATCACAATGAGTAATTATCTGCCATTTGGAATCTTACACCCAGTTAGCTAACCAGACAGGTAATAGATCAGCTAGAAATGAAGACTCGGCTTAATGAATTCGATAGATAGTCTAGATTTATCAGAATTAAGACAGCCAGGGACCTCAGAGAGCAAGGATCTGGTGGGTCACAAGGGAAATGAAGACTCAAGCACTGAAACTGGTTCAGAAAGGACAGAAAGGTCCATATCAGAGAGAAAGCTGTCACAATGTACTGCAATTGAAGGAAACTCCAGAGTGAAAACCACACACAGCTCCCATTAGATTTATTTAAGTGATGAGCAAATCTGAAGTCATCAGTAGGCTTCTAAGTTACCTGTTTCTTGTCTATATTCATTGACGCCAAACTTAGGTTACTTAGCACATACTTAATAAAGTCCTAACTTATATATTAAAATTCTTCTCTGTAACCTGCTACAGTTAAGTGGCTTGTTCTTTCTTAGATGGTGCTTTAACACTCAGAGCCAACCATGACCATGCCCTCAGATCATCATAGCAAATTACTCTCTGGGGTTGATCTCCATTAACTCTTCTCTCTGCCTCTCTCTCCCCTTGAGTCCTGAGGTCAGAGCGTTCAGAGGTCTATGAAGCCCCTTGGACAAGCACACACCCTCCCTTTGTGCTTATATATTTAAATTGCAGTTTCTCTAAATGAAACACTTTATTTTGTCCTCCTTTTTCCAAAGCCCCAGGCACTTCCATAAGTACAGAAAGGATGCCTTTGCTCGAAGGCAATGGAGCCAGAGATCCTGCCCTGGGGGAGGATGCCTGCACTCACTCATCAAGTTACCTTGGAGTCCGTCTTTCTCAGAGATGCTCCTGCGTCCACCAGAAGCTGGCACACAGCCCGGTTCCGCTGGCAGGCTGCCTTGTGCAGTGCAGTCTCACCCCTAAATCAGAGATGAAATGGGTAAAGGGCTGGAGGCGGGAGTTGGGTGGGGGAAAGGGAGCAGGGAGGGAAGTGAGGGTCACATCTTACCCCTGCTGCTGACCTTCTGTGCCCCCCTGGCCACTTTCCCACCTATGGTTGAGACCACAGTTGCAGGCCACTGACAGGGGAGGGGAAGTGGCTGATAGGGGTCCCAAAAGTACCTTGAGTTGGTCATCATCTCACCATAACATCTGACTCCAGCCTTTTTTCCAAACCGTGTTGGCTGGTTAGGTAGGCTGAGTGGTTTTGTTTTAAATGACTATTGTGTGATGTAAGTAATCTTCAGTGGCACTCTGAAATAGACTGATGTGCGTAGACGTGTCTGAACGGTGTGCAGCCACTCTTTGTAGACATTCCAGCTATGTCCCGTAGACATCAGGACACAGCCGGAATGACATGAGACGAAGCACACACAGGAGGAGGAGCAGCACGGAGCACCACATCGCAGGGCTCGGTAGACCACCTGGCCCTGGCAAGACCATCTCCTGGGCCTTGACTTCAAAGACCCAGGAAACACCCGACTGGCTGATTCCTTGTGAGCGGAAGGGGAGGGGCAGCCCCAGAGGATATCTGGGAGGGACAGTAAGAACTCTGGAGAGTTCAGCAGCCCAAGTCACCTCCGGTCTGCCCACTCAGGATGGGGAATAGCCGCGGCAAAGTGACTATTTCTCCAACCCCCACAGACAGCAGAGGGAGGAGGATATTCCCATCCTGAGTCTGAAATTGGAAAGACACTTAATGCCAAGCTAGGGTGAATGACGACCTTGCCGAAAGGATGTGCGGTACGTGAACAAGCTCCCGTAGCAATGGATAGTTTCTCCCTTGTCAGTGGCTCATGGCTAAACCCCTCCTACTTTTCTTCCTTCCGGTCTCCTTAGCCCTTCTCCACTCCACTGACTCAATGGATGTGAGTTTGAGCAAACTCGGGGAGATAGTGAAGGACAGGGAAGCCTGGTGTGCTACAGTCCATGGGACCACGAAGAGTCGGACACACCTTAGAGACTGAACAACCACAACTCTACCCCACCCATTCTTTACCCTTGTTATATTTCACTGCAGTTCTCTAGAGGCTCCTCCTGGCTTCCAGGGTTAGGTGTTTTTAGCCTTTCTTTGTCCCTGCTTGGGCAATAGCAACTGTTGTGCTACTCTGGGAATAAAAACGTTGACAACAAATGTTATCTGTTTGGGGGCCAACTGCAGAGCTGGTGAGTTTCTGAACCAGAGCTGCTCTTCTGGGGCACAAAACATGGAAATGGTTGGAGCCACTATATTCCTGGTTCGCCAGTGGTTGCATATAACTTGTCCCATTCTAGATTTAGCACAGAGAAATCGTCTCACTGCACGAAAAGGATGCTTTAGGGCATTAGCGCTTAATTTGCTTATAAACCTCAGTTGAGAAAGAGTAATTAAGAGCTAAGTACATTAGACTTCTCTGGCATTCAAGGCGCACCAGTGCAGAAGTACCTCCCTTGAAGGAAGTTCCGAATGATGACCAGCAATGGTTATGTATGCAATCATCATCACAGGTACCATCTATTTTTACAGTGTAATCTTTGATTTAGAAGATTAGCTCTACAGTTATAAAGGCAAGTGAAAGTAGGACATTTTTATAGGATCTCAAGAAGACAATCTGGATTATATAATGTAAGGCAACACTCACGTTTCACTGTCTGCCATATCCAATAACTCGGACGGTCCTAGAGAAGAGGAAAAGCAAGATGCCCATCAAAAAAAGTTCAAAAATTACCATTAAAAAAACCCAAAATTGTAGTTAGAGAATTAAAATACTTTGGGAGGCTGAATAAGAGCAGAGTATTTAGTTTTAGGGATAATAAGACCACCTCCCCCTCCAAAAGAGAAATGCTCCCTCCACCTCCCCCTCATCAATCTCTTAATCATCACCAGGCAATATGTAGAGAATGGGAGATAAAAAACAAAACAAAACAAAACATGGCTATGCCTTCAAGAAACTTTCAAACAAGCTGAAGAAATAAAATTAATAGGGATAGAATAAATTAAGAATAATTAAGTGGCTACCTAAGGAAGAAAAGGAGAATTGGATAGGCTTTAAAGACTACTTTTAGCACAGGTTGTTCGGGAAGGTCTAATACAGCATATACCATTAAAACTATGAGAGACTGTATTATTAAATGTTCTTTATCTGACATAACACTTAGCAGCTTACACTAAGTCAAGACATTATCTACCCCAATTTCTTTATTTTAGAAATACAGTAAAATTCTATTTTTCATAAAATTTCCCTCCCCAGATCTGGAAGAAATATTAATATATAAACACCAAATGGTTCTAGAAGCTTCATCAGGAATTGAAACATTCTGAGCTTTCACATTCACACCTTCTTATTTGGTCACTAATTCACTCAGTTCAACCTGCAAACACTGCTTGGAATGTCCACCTTTCCCCCTGCGGCACTTCTGCTTTCCTCCAAACCCTTCCTGCGACTTCTTACCTGCAGGCACCAGCTGACACACATTTTCTACAGAAAGCACTCTGTTACCGCATCCTTAATATTGCTCAGATGCCCTGCCCATGTGTCCCCTCATTTTGTATGTTAACCCTGTTTCCCACAGTTAGGAGGGTAAGATAATTAACCATCAAAACTGAGAGTATCCCTAACAAGTAGGGATATACTATCACCTTAGTGATCATGACACTTGTCAAGCCATGTTAAAACCACCTGCTGTCTTGTCTCTCTCCACAACTACATGCTGGAAGGCCCCTTGAAGTTGTGGCAGATGCCTGTCCAACTCTGTGTCCTTCGTTGGTGACTGGCATAGAGCAGGCTGCCAAGCAGAGGCTTAAATGTTTGTCTGAATTAATGAATAAGGAGCCTGGCAAGCTACAGCCCATGGGGTTGCAAAGAGTTGGACACAACTGAGCAAACAACACACAAACAGATGGAAAGATATACAGTGTTCTTGGACTGGAAGATTTGACGTCAAAATGACTCTGCTACCCAAAGCAATCAACAAATGCAATCCCTATCAAATTACCAGTGGCATTGTTCACAGAACTAGAATAATAAAGTTTAAAAATTTTACGGAAACACAAAAGACCCCAAATAGCCAAAGCAATCTTCACGAAGAATGGAGCTGAGGAGTCAGGCTCACTGACTTCAGACTATATAAAGCTACAGTAATCAAAGTTGTTTGGTACTCACCCAAAAGCATATAGATTAATGGCACAGGATAGGAAGCCCTGAAATAAACTCAGGCACCTATGGTCAATTAATCTACGACAAGGGAGGCAAGAATATACAATGGAGAAAAGAGAGTCTCTTCAGTAAGTGGTGCTGGGAACACTCGACAGTTACACGTAAAAACTTGAAATTAGAACATTCTTTAACACCATACACAAAAATAAACTCAAAATGGATCAAAGACCTAAATGCAAGAACAGAAACCATAAAACTCCTAGAGGAAAACATAGGCAGAACACTCTGACATAAATTGCAGCAATATCTTTTTGGATCTGTCTCCTAGGCTAATGGAAATAAAAACAAAAATAAATGAGACCTAAGCAAACTTAAAAGCTTTTGCATAGCAAAGGAGAGCATAAACAAAATGAAAAGACAACTTCCAGAATGCGAAAAAATATCTGCAACAATGCAACCAAAACATACAAATTATATAGCTCAGTATCAAAACAAAACAAAAACCCATAAAAATGGGCAGAAGATATAAATATTTCTCCAAAGATGACATGCAAATAGCCAACAGACACATGAAAAAATGCTCAGTTCAGTTCAGTCGCTTAGTCGTGTCTAACTCTTTGCAACCCCATGAATCGCAGGACACCAGGACTCCCTGTCCATCACCATCTCCTAGAGTTCACTTAGACTCACGTCCATCGAGTCAGTGATGCCATCCAGCCACCTCATCCTCTGTCGTCCCCTTCTCCTCCTGCCCCCAATCCCTCCCAGCATCAGAGTCTTTTCCAATGAGTCAACTCTTCGCATGAGGTGGCCAAAGTACTGGAGTTTCAGCTTTAGCATCATTCCTTCCAAAGAACACCCAGGGCTGATCTCCTTCAGAATGGACTGGTTGGATCTCCTTGCAGTTCAAGGGACTCTCAAGAGTCTTCTCCAACACCACAGTTCCAAAGCATCAATTCTTCGGTGCTCAGCTTCTTCACAGTCCAACTCTCACATCCATACATGACCACTGCTCAACATCACTAATTATTAGAGAAGTGCAAATAAAAACTACAAGGAGGTATCACCTCACACCAGTCAGAATAGCCACCATCAAAAATATCTACAGACAATCAATGCTAGAGAGGGTGTGGAGAAAAGGATACCTTCCTACACTGTTGGTGGTGATGGAAATTGGTACAGTCACTATGAAGAACAGTATAAAGGTTCTTTAAAAACTCAAAACAGAACTACCATATGATGCTGCAATCTCATTCCGGGGCATAAATCAGAGAAAAGCATAATTCAGAAAGATACATGCACCTCCATATTCACTGCAGCACTATTTACAATAGCCAAGACAGGGGGACAACCTAAATGTCATCAACAGATAAATGCATAAAGAAAATGTGGTGCATATATGTGTGCTGGGCTTCCCTGGCGGCTCAGATTGTAAAGTGTCTGCCTCCAGTGCGGGAGACCTGGGTTGATCCCTGGGTCAGGAAGATCCCCTGGAGAAGGAAATGGCACCCCACTCCAGTACTCTTGCCTGGAAAATCCCATGGATGGAGAAGCCTGGTAGGCTACAGTCCATGGGGTCACAAAGAGTCAGACATGACTGAGCGACTTCAGCTCACTTCACTTTATATATATACACCGTGGGACACTACTCAGCCATAAAAAGGAATGAAATAATGCTATTTCCAGCAAGATGGATGGACCTAGAGAGTATAAGAACTAAGCCAGAAGAGAAAAACAAATACATGATATTGCTTATATGTGGAATCTAAAAAAAAAAAATGATACAAATAAACTTATTTATAAAACAGAAACAGACCCTCAGATATAGAAAACAAACTTATGATTACCAAAGGGGAAAGGAGGCGGGCAGGATAAATCAGGTATTCGGGAGTAACCTAAACACACTGTTGTATATAAAATTGATAAACAAGGACCTACTGTATAGCTCAAGGAAGTTTACTCACCATTTTTTAGTATTGAAAAAGAACATATAGATACATTTTCTTTTCAATATACGTGTGTGTGTGAGTGAGTGTGTTGCTGCTGCTAAGTCACTTCAGTCGTGTCCGACTCTATGTGACCTCATAGACTGCAGCCCACCAGGCTCCCCCGTCCCTGGGATTCTCCAGGCAAGAACACTGGAGTGGGTTGCCATTTCCTTCTCCAATGCATGAAAGTGAAAAGTGAAACTGAAGTCACTCAGTCGTGCCCGACTACAGCTCACCAGGCTCCTCCGTCCAAGGGATTTTCCAGGCAAGAGTACTGGAGTGGGGTGCCATTGAGTGTGTTACACACACATAAAACTGAATCACTGCGCTATATACCTGAAACTAACATAACGTTGTAAATCACTACAATTTTCAATAAAAACAAAAGTCACTGGTAAAGGAGAAGGGAGATGTTCACAATCCTCCTGGTCATCCAGGAGCTACATCGCCAACTTCTCCTCCTTTCTTTCCATCTATGGTCCTTAGGACAGGTGAATCTTCTCTTGAAATGTCCGTCCTATTACTTGTTCCAATTTGTCCTATTTGACAAATACACTTCCTAATAGGTCTCCATCAGGGACAGAATGAGTGTGTAGGACTGTTACTAAGGAAACATATAAAGATCTAACATTTAGATTTCTAGGCTTCAAATCCATCATATGCCCTCTGTCTCCCCAAGTATTTAAAACATTGAAGTTCACAGTCTTTCACTTGGAACTACCCCACCTCAATTTGTTCTCAAGGCTCCATTTTATTTATTTTTTGTATAAGCTAAATCGGTAGCTGCACGATCATCCAAATATTTCTCAGACTCTCCCAGCTCTGAGAGTTTGTTCCTCCAGCTGTCTAGAGCAGAATTTTCTACCCACACCTAAATCTTTGGAGGAGGAAATGGCAATCCACTCCAGTATTCTTGCCTGGAAAACCCTACGGACAGAGGAGCCTGGTGGGCTACAGTCCACAGGGTCACAAAGAGTCGGACATGACTGAGCATGCACACTCACCTAAATCTTACACACCCTTTAAAAGCCCAGTGTGTGACAAAGTCCTCTGAAAAGGCCACCTTTGATCCGATCTCTGAACTCCCATAACACTGGGGTCGACCCTTGTACTGAGCATTTGCTTTCTGAATGTATGCCTTATCTCCTTACTTATTCTACATCTTTTAAGTGTAAGAACACTTTTTCTTACCCTTCTAGCACATTCCCTGTTTCACAGGTTCAACGCGGATTTTCTTCATTCATGTTTGTTCCTCAGTCCTATGATTCTAAGGAAACTAGAATGATAACTCTCCACCCCCAACACCCCCTGCCCCACCGAAATCCCCCTAAAGTCTCAAGCAGTCTAGTGCAGTGATTAAGAGTGAGGGCTTTGGTGCTGAACATCCTTGGTCCCAAATCCCAGCTATCGCGGCCCCCGTGAGATCTCAGGCAAGTTCATTTTATTTCTCAGTCCCTTGATTACTGCACACATAAATTACAATTAATAATAGTATTTATTGCATAGGTTTGTTATGAGGTTCATAAGTTAATACCAAAAATGTGCTTAAAACAGTAGCTGAGACACTACATGCAATGTGTAAAGTTTAGGTATAATTAAGTGTTCTATTATCTGACATAACACAGCAGGTTACATTAAGTTAAGGTGCTGGAACATCAATGAGGGAAGGAGAAATAAAAGGGTGCCTTGGCTCCCACTTACATTTGAAGTAAGTGTTGACTCCAGTTCAGTGTTCTGAGAACCAAGTGCTCCAGGCCTATTCAGTCTTGGATGAGGCAGCCTCCACAAGGTCAGGAGCAAGAATGCTTACAGAGCCCAGTGGTCCTTTTAAAGAGCTCCTGTCACCTTCAGCAAAGCCATTCATTTTGCAAGGAATTCCATGAACACAGGCAGTGGCTTCACCAGTGTCTGTTCCCACCATTACTGATAATCGTGTAACCAAGCAGGATGCTATGGGGACTTCTGGGGACAGACCCCTCCTACATAGCTCCTCTTTGGAGCACCTAGAAAACAGTATCTGATGCACATTTCTGAATTGTTTTATAGATGCTGAAACCACCAACAAATGGAAGAAGTTAATGGATGATCATGAGCCTCTAGACCTACTGGCCCCTAAGGATTGATAATGTTAACCTCTGTGACACTACCATGACCTCACCATCAGATGAGCTGATCATACACTCTGCAATGCCTCTCCCTCACCTGGCCTTTAAAAATACTTTGTTGAAACCCTCTGAGTTCGAGGCTTGGGGACACAAGCCACCTGTTCTCCTTGTTTGGCTCTGCAATAACCCTTTCTCTGCTCCAAACTTTGATGTTTCCATTTGTTTTGGCCTCGTTATATGTTAGGCACACAGCCTTGCATTTGGTAACAACTGCACAAATATTTAGGTAGTAGGGATCTTGAGAAACCTATATGCAGGTCAGGAAGCAACAGTTAGAACTAGACATGGAACAACAGACTGGTTCCAAATAGGAAAAGGAGTATGTCAAGGCTGTATATTGTCACCCTGCTTATTTAACTTACATGCAGAGTACATCATGAGAAACGCTGGGCTGGAGGAAGCACAAGCTGGAATCAAGATTGCCAGGAAAAATATCAATAACCTCAGATATGCAGATGACACCACCCTTATGGCAGAAAGTGAAGAGGAACTAAAAGCCTCTTGATGAAAGTGAAAGAGGAGAGTGAAAAAGTTGGCTTAAAGCTCAACATTCAGAAAACTAACATCATGGCATCTGGTCCCATCACTTCATGGGAAATAGATGGGGAAACAGTGGAAACAGTGTCAGACTTTATTTTGGGGGCTCCAAAATCACTGCAGATGGTGATTGCAGCCATGAAATTAAAAGATGCTTACTCCTTGGAAGAAAAGTTATGACCAACCTAGACAGAATACTGAAAAGCAGAGACGTTACTTTGCCAAGAAAGGTCTGTCTAGTCAAGGCTATGGTTTTTCCAGTGGTCATGTATGGATGTCAGAGTTGGACTGTGAAGAAAGCTAAACGCCAAAGAATTGATGCTTTTGAACTGTGGTGTTGGAGAAGACTCTTGAGAGTCCCTTGAACTGCAAGGAGATCCAACCAGTGTATTCTAAAGGAGATCAGTCCTGGGTGTTCATTGGAAGGAATGATGCTAAAGCTGAAACTCCAGTACTTTGGCCATCTCAAGAGAAGAGTTGACTCATTGGAAAAGACTCTGATGCTGGGAGGGATTGGGGGCAAGAGGAGAAGGGGAATGACAGAGGATGAGATGGCTGGATGGCATCACCGACTCGATGGACGTGAGTTTGAGTGAACTCCGGGAGTTGGTGGTGGACAGGGAGGCCTGGTGTCCTGCGATTCATGAGGTTGCAAAGAGTCGGACACGACTGAGCGACTGAACTGAGCTGAACCGAGGGGTGTCATCTCATTTCCTCAGCACTGTCACCTGGTGCTCTCAGAGCTGCAACCACAGTAGGTCCGTGGACTTGGGTCCATGCCTCCATGCAGTGAGAGGATGATAAAGCAGTATAATCTGTGCTAAAAAGAAAAAGTGAGACAAAGAAAAGAAGCTTGTTCCTCAAACTCCTGACAAGATTCACTATAAATGAAGCCAAGTCAGCAGGATTCCAGAGCGGATCCTCTAATCTGGGAGCCAGGCACGCCTGGAGCTCTTTATCGTCTCCTCCTTCCTCTCCAATCCTCTGTCCTTGACAGAGGTGCTGATACTAAAACAAGATGCATCTTTTTGCTCTTAATTAATACCCAAAGAAACTTCAATTAAAGGTTTAGAAAGATGGACTCTGGAAAGATGGACTTAACTGACAGCAAGAAGATTTAGGAGAAGAAAGGACAAGAAGGGTGAATGCCAGGGGGAGTCTGAGACAGAACTGTGCTTTCCTCCCTATGTGTGTCTCCAGTGACCTACTGGGAGCTATGTTTAATAGTGTATCAAGCTATCAAGGGTATGTGGAATCTAAAACGTGACACAAATGTACCTCTGCATGAAACAGACTGAATCAGGGACACAGAGAATAAACTGGCAGTTGCCAAGGAGGAGAGGGCTGGGAGAGGGATGAATTGGGAGTTGGGATTAGCAGATGCAAACTGATATATATATAGAATGGATAAACAACAAGGTCCTACTGTTGAGCACAGAGGACTGCATTCAGTATACTGTAAGAAGCCATAATGGAAAAGAATATGAAGTAATATGTGTGTGTATATAAGTACATAAAACTGAGTCACTTTGTTGTATAGCAGTAATTAACACAGCACTGTGAATCAACTATACTTTGATTCAAAGATACAAAGGAATTTTGTACAAAAATGTACATGAGTAGAGTATTTTGCAAACAATAAAAATTACATTTTTTTGGAACCAAAACAGTGCATCATGCTGTCTAATAGTGCCTTGTGTAGATTCGTAGCATTAAGATTTGGAGATGGCAGCACGTCCAGAAAAACAAAGCATTAACAAAGACCACAAGTATATTCCCTTGAAAGAAAAAAATACACGTGAAAAGTAGCAACTATGATTTTTGGAAAAGTTAATTTCAGCCTCAGCCATTGGTAAAGAACAGGAGAAAGGAAAAATAAGGATGGAATTCCTTCAAATAGATCAATGGGGAACATTTGGGTTTGGGCTTTGTTTGTCCCGTGTACATATATTCTGATTGTGGATACTATGCATCTCCCTAAGGAACTGGAAGGAATGCCATTAATTATCAGCAGAGAATTCCTGATTGTTCCCTGAATAGAAGTCTTGGCTTTCTGTCTCCTCAGGGTTTACTAAAACACCTACAGTTCAGCCCCCAGCTGACCTGCACCAGGAAGCAACCACTGAATCTCTATTGAGGGGATACAGGTACAGATTTCTCCATGAACGTTTCAGAAGGTGATCGCCCTTCCATAGAAGCCAGTTATCAGTAGAATCCTGTATGTGATATTCATTTCAAACTACCCTGAACTGTGGTTGTTTATCCATGCTTTATTTCTCTTACTGAGTTTTAGGAATACGCACGGCAGAGACCATATCTTATATTATGGATGAGCTTTTGCAAGTCATCCAGCTTTACTACACTTCAGTTTTACCACCTGTCAAGTAGAGATAAGAGAACTTACCTTGTGGGCTTGTTGTAAGAATCAAATACATAAATACACATAAGGCACTTAGAACAATAAAGATGAGCAATGATTATTACAATAATATTTCTCTTTAAAAGTGTATGGGACAGACTTTTTGAATGAATGAGTGACATTTAAAAATCCACTTGGATCCTGGCCAATATCACACTTTTTTTCCTAAGAGAGAAAGATCCATAAAAGGAATACAGATTAAAAAAAAAAAAAAAAAGCTATGTTATCTGAGAAGTGGTCTGAAAAATAAAGGGGAAAGAAAAATACATTGTGGGTAGAAACACATTAGTTTTCGGATGCGGGGCAGGGAATTCAAAAAGAAGCAAAACTTCACAAATTTCCCAACGTTGAAAAAGTGACAGCGTGGTAAGTAGTCAAACCTTCCAAACTTCAAATCGACTGCCCAGTCAGTGCTCATCCCAGAGGGTCTTGCAGGAACCCATGCAACTGTCTCATCACCGTCGCGCTTGTATTATATATGATGTGTCTTTTGTCACGTGCATCCTTTAATTTGCTTCCCACACCGAGCCATCCAAATCCCCTTTGCTGTCCCCCCACCTCCCTGTGGCCTCTCTCCCTCTGGACCTCATTTCCCATTAGTCTCCCTGACGCTGCCAGCAGACCATTCCAAATCCTCCTGAGCGCCGACAAAAGCTGCACAGATGTGAGGAGAGCCGGCACTGGGAACTCTCAACAGCACCGCCATCCTGTCCCAGCGGGACGGGGGTCGTTTCTCTTGGGGACCAGAGGCAGAGAGGGGGGTGGGTGGAAAAAAAAGAGAAAAGAAAGACGGAAGGCAGAAAAAGAGGGAAGACAAAGTAAGCCATTGAAATCAGAAAGGAAATGCATGAGTGAGATTTCTATCAGGAAACACAGTAGGGGGCAGAGGGGGGTGGGCGCTGGGAGAATAGAAACAAAAGAGCAAAATGTGCCCGGTGGTTAAAGACTACATGCCACAAAAGTCTCTGCGAGGGTACAACGAGGGAGGAGGGAATGGGCAAAAATATGGTTGAAAGGAGTTGAAAAGCAGGAACCGTTGGGGGTGGGGGGCTCTCCTCTGGAATCCCTCCCGTTCTCCACTCTCCACCCGGTCCTTGTGGTATTCTTAGGCTTTCTCTCCCACCTCCATTCTCTTTTCAACCCTCCCATTGCCCAAATTCCAGTTTTTCATAAAGGGAAGCAGCGTGTTGTGTATTTAAGAGAAGACGTCCCAAAGAAGATGAGGGACGAGAAAAATTCAAGTCTCCTGTGGCTTTTGAGAAATAGCCACAGGTCCCATGGCCCCCCAGCCCGTGTTTAAAAGAGCCCTGAGAAGAGAAATTCATGGCTGAATGTGGTGCCTGGGAGAATGACTAAGCTCTCACGACTCCCATTCAAGAGGCATCCTGACTGTGGACCCCCACCATCAATAAGACATGAAGAAGAGGGTGAAGCAGAGAGGAGAGAGGTGTTCCCTGGAGTAAGGATGCAGGAGGCAAACAAGTCCCATCAGTCATGCTCCTTGAAAAGGGCCCACTGATTTCTTAGGACCCTTGTCTTGAAAGGCATCCTGACAGGCAGGTCTTTGAACAGTCTTTAGGATTTATATACTTTAAAGCCAAAAAGGACTTGAATCAAGTTTAAAAAAACAAAAATTAAAAAAACTACAATTTCAAGAGGTTTGTAGCAACTCAGATGGCAAGAAGGGGTGTCCCTTGATCTTTGCCACAGTATAAAATCTGCATGGATTTATTCTTTTATTTATGTGAATTCAAACTGATCAGATCCATCCACTGTAAATCTAACGTTAATTTATCAATACGATGCCTTAGTTTGGTAGACATCTCTGAACCTCAGCCTTACAGAGGCATCTCAGCAAAGGCTATTTTCCATCAAATCAGGGGAATTTCAGAGTCAGCATCATTATTAATCAGGCAAGACTATTTGCTGAACAGAGACCACACTAAGAAGATGATTACAGAGTAGAGAAAGTGTTATGTTTTCTGGGTATGTGTCCCTGACTTCAAGACCACCACAAAGGGCTTGCTGCAATTTAAGAGAGATGACTAGTTCTGCAAAGATAGTTTTCAATTCTAAATGCGCAAGTTTATAAAATCATAATGTAAGACCTCGCGGCCTTTTTCAGGACCTGTCGCTCCAAAGACCACAATGGCTCGAATTCGATGCAATAAGCAAGAGGATTTATTAAGCCGGCGCGCCGGGGTTCAGTCTCCTCGGGAGGAGTGAACCCCTTAGTGTCAGTAGTGAGGGGTTTTTATACAAAAATCACAGGCAGGTGGGGATGGAGTCGGGTTATGGGATACATTGAAGTAGAGGCCATAGGTGCGGGGGATACGCTTGATTGGTGGGAAAACTTACAGAAAGCAACTAAGTTGAAACAGAGAAAGCTATTTTCTGGGAGGCTATGTCTTTGCCTCCCGATAAGGAGAAAACTATTTTCTGGGAGGCTATGGCCTTGCCTCCCGAGCTTAAATTTTTAATCTAAGTTTTCAATATCAGCAACTAAAGACGTTAAGATAAATGACAACAACAGAAATGGTTGAGCCAAAGTGCTCAGCTCTTAAACGACATGGAGAATTAGGCTGACAATGTCAATAGATTTCACATCCATGCTCCTCAACAACTAGAAATAACGAAGTTGATGTTATGAATGAAACTGACCATCAGTTCAGTCAACCTGAATTGTCTATCAGGTTGATAAATACTAATTTTAATAAAAGTCAACTACAGGTCAGTTTTTATTATTTGACTGGACTGTGGAGCCTGGTGGGCTGCCGTCTATGGGGCTGCACAGAGTCGGACATGACTGAAGCAACTGAGCAGTAGCAGTAGTACTAAAAGGTTAAAAATCACCATCCACCAATATACAGTGATCTTTGGACTGTAGATTGTAGGAAGAGTTTATTTTCAGACAGAAGAGATGGATTTGGCTGCATCATCTTCAGAGTCATATATCTACCAGCCATATAGAGACCCACGAAGCAGATGCAGTGACTGTGAGAACTGTCTGCCTGTGACTGAAGTGGAGGTGATTACAAGAATATCATGTTTTTTCCTTAGTGTAAATATTAAAGTGACTAATTTACAAAAGTTAACCAAAAAATGAGAAAAATAAGCTTCTCCCTTACCCAAGTTACTAACACGTTCTTCCTGCACGACTCACTCTTTGCAAAATCTCTCACTCTATACTGCATGATTCACTCCTGGGATCCAAGAGAAAGGATTCTGGAGTTGGAATGTCAGGCTTAGGTGCAAGCAGTGAGATGTGCCAGTTGGATTTCATGGAAGGAAAAGTGTGTGTGCTGATCTACAGCTTGGTTAGAAACTCCAAGTCTTGGGAGCTCGAGTTACAGTGGCCTTTCTCAGTTCAGTCGCTCAGTCATGTCCGACTCTTTGGGACCCCATGAACTGCAGCACACCAGGCCTCCCTGTCCATCACCATCTCCTAGACTTCACTCAGACCCAAGTCCATTGAGTCCGTGATGCCATCCAGCCATCTCATTCTCTGTCGTCCCCTTCTCCTCCTGCCCCAATCCCTCCCAGCATCAGAGTCTTTTCCAATGAGTCAACTCTTCACATGAGGTGGCCAAAGTACTGGAGTTTCAGCTTTGGCATCATTCCTTCCAAAGAACACCCAGGGCCGATCTCCTTCAGAATGGACTGGTTGGATCTCCCCTGCAGTCCAAGGGACTCACAAGAGTCTTCTCCAACACCACAGCTCAAAAGCATCAGTTCTTCGGTGCTCAGATTTCTTCACAGTCCAACTCTCACATCCATACATGACCACTGGAAAAACCATAGCCTTGACTAGATGGACCTTAGTCCGCAAAGTAATGTCTCTGCTTTTGAATATTCTATCTAGGTTGGTCATAACTTTTCTTCCAAGGAGTAAGCGTCTCTTAATTTCATGGCTGCATTCACCATCTGCAGTGATTTTGGAGCCCCCCAAAATAAAATCTGACACCGTTTCCACTGTTTCCCCATCTATTTCCCATGAAGTGATGGGACCGGATGCCATGATCTTCGTTTTCTGAATGTTGAGCTTTAAATCAACTTTTTCGCTCTCCTCATTCACTTTCATCAAGAGGCTTTTTAGTGCCTCTTCACTTTCTGCCATAAAGGTGGTGTCATCTGCATATCTGAGGTTATTGATATTTCTCCCGGCAATCTTGATTCCAGCTTTTGCTTCCTCCAGCCCAGCGTTTCTCATTATGTACTCTGCATATAAGTTAAATAAGCAGGGTGACAATATACAGCCTTGACGTACTCCTTTTCCTATTTGGAACCAGTCTGTTCTGCCATGTCCAGTTCTAACTGTTGCTTCCTGCATACAGATTTCTCAAGAGGCAGGTTAGGTGGTCTGGTATTCCCATCTCTTTCAGATTTTCCACAGTGTCTTGTGATCCACACAGTCAAAGGCTTTGGCATAGTCAATAAAACAGAAATAGATGTTTTTCTGGAACTCTCTTGCTTTATCCATGATCCAATGGATGTTGGCAATTTGATCTCTGGTTCCTCTGCCTTTTCTAAAACCAGCTTGAACATCAGGGAGTTCACGGTTCACGTACTGCTGAAGCCTGGCTTGGAGAATTTTGAGCATTACTTTACTAGCATGTGAGATGAATGCAATTGTGCAGTAGTTGGAGCATTCTTTGGCATTGCCTTTCTTTGGGATTGGAATGAAAACGGACCTTTTCCAGTCCTGTGGCCACTGCTGAGTGTTCCAAATTTGCTGGCATATTGAGTGCAGCACTTTCACAGCATCATCTTTCAGGATTTGAAACAGCTCAACTGGAATTCCATCACCTCCACTAGCTTTTTTTTAGTGATGTTTTCTAAGGCCCACTTGACTTCACATTCCAAGATATCTGGCTCTAGATGAGTGATCACATCATCATGATTATCTGGGTCGTGAAGATCTTCTTTGTACAGTTCTTCCATGTATTCTTGCCACCTCTTCTTAATATCTTCTGCTTCTGTTAGGTCCATACCATTTCTGTCCTTTATCGAGCCCATCTTTGCATGAAATGTTCCCTTGGTATCTCTAATTTTCTTGAAGAGATCTCTAGTTTTTCCCATTCTGTTCTTTTCCTCTATTTCTTTGCATTGATCGCTGAAGAAGGCTTTCTTATCTCTCCTTGCTATTCTTTGGAACTCTGCATTCAGATGCTTATATCTTTCCTTTTCTCCTTTGCTTTTCACCTCTCTTCTTTTCACAGCTATTTGCAAGGCCTCCCAGACAGCCATTTTGCTTTTTTGAATTTCTTTTCCATGGGGATGGTCTTGATCCCTGTCTCCTGTACAATGTCACAAACCTCCATCCATAGTTCATCAAGCACTGCATCTATCAGATCTAGGCCCTTAAATCTATTTTTCACTTCCACTGTATAATCACAAGGGATTTATGTCATACCTGAATGGTCTAGTGATTTTCCCTACTTTCTTCAATTTAAGTCTGAATTTGGTAAGAAGGAGTTCATGATCTGAGCCACAGTCAGCTCCTGGTCTTGTTTTTGTTGACTGTATAGAGCTTCTCCATCTTTGGCTGCATAGAATATAATCAATCTGATTTTGGTGTTGACCATCTGGTGATGTCCATGTGTAGAGTCTTCTCTTGTGTTGTTGGAAGAGGGTGTTTCCTATGACCAGTGCATTTTCTTGGTGAAACTCTATTAGTCTTTGCCCTGCTTCATTCCGCATTTCAAGGCCAAATTTGCCTGTTACTTCAGGTGTTTCTTGACTTCCTACTTTTGCATTTCAGTCCCCTATAATGAAAAGGACATCTTTTTTGGGTGTTAGTTCTAAAAGGTCTTGTAGGTCTTCATAAAACCATTCAACTTCAGCTTCTTCAATGTTACTGGTTGGGGCATAGACTTGGATAACTGTGATATTCAATGGTTTGCCTTGGAAACGAACAGAGATCATTCTGTCGTTTTTGAGGTTGCATCCAAGTACTGCATTTGGACTTTTTGTTGACCGTGATGGCTATTCTATTTCTTCTGAGGGATTTCTGCCCACAGTAGTAGAATAAATGGTCATCTGAGTTAAATTCACCCATTCCAGTCCATTTTAGTTCACAGACTCCTAGAATGTTGACGTTTACACTTGCCATCTCTTGTTTGACCACTTCCAATTTGCCTTGATTCATGGACCTGACATTCCAGGTTCCTATGCAGTATTACTTTTACAGCATCGGATCTTGCTTCTATCACCAGTCACATCCACAACTGGGTATTGTTTTTGCTTTGGTTCCATCCCTTCATTCTTTCTGGAGTTATTTCTCCACTGATCTCCAGTAGCATATTGGACTCCTAATGACCTGGGGAGTTCCTCTTTGGGTATCCTATCATTTTGCCTTTTCTTACTGTTCATGGGGTTCTCAAGGCAAGAATACTGAAGTGGCTTGCCATTCCCTTCTCCAGTGGACCACGTTCTGTCAGACCTCTCCACCATGACCCACCCATCTTGGGTTGCCCCGCAGGCATGGCTTGGTTTCATTGAATTAGACAAGGCTGTGGTCCTAGTGTGATTAGATTGACTAGTTTTCTCTGATGGTTTCGGTGAGGAGGAGCTAAAAAGCCTCTTGATGAAAGTGAAAGAGGAAAGTGAAAAAGTTGGTTTAAAGTTCAACATTCAGAAAACGAAGATCATGGCATCCGGTCCCATCACTCCATAGGAAATAGATGGGGAAACAGTGGAAACGGTGTCAGACTTTATTTTTTGGGGTTCCAAAATCACTGCAGATGGTGAGTGCAGCCATGAAATTAAAAGATGCTTACTCCTTGGAAGAAAAATTATGACCAACCTAGATAGTATATTGAAAAGCAGAGACATTACTTTGCCGACTAAAGTCTGTCTAGTCAAGGCTATGTTTTTTCCAGTGGTCATGTATGGATATGAGATTTGGACTGTGAAGAAAGCTGAGAGCCGAAGAATTGATGCTTTTGAACTATGGTGTTGGAGAAGACTCTTGAGAGTCCCTTGGACTGCAGGGAGATCCAACCAGTCCATTCTGAAGGAGATCAGCCCTGGGATTTCTTTGGAAGGAATGATGCTGAAGCTGAAGCTCCAGTACTTTGGCCACCTCATGCGAAGAGTTGACTCATTGGAAAAGACTCTGATGCTGGGAGGGATTAGGGGCAGGAGGAGAAGGGGACGACAGAGAATGAGATGGCTGGATGGCATCATGGACTCAATGGACATGGGTCTGAGTGAACTCTAGGAGATGGTGATGGACAGGGAGGCCTGGCGTGCTGTGATTCATGGGGTCACAAAGAGTCAGACATGACTGAGCGACTATACTGAACTGCCCTGCAATACCCTCTTGCAACATCTACAGGCAGTGGCAAGGGAAATGGGTGGTGGGGGTTGTGAAAATCCATGGTGTTAGAGCAATACCATCTCAAGCCTCCTCATTCAAGCCCTTAGAAGGAGACTCAGCTGAAAAGAGGATTTCTTGTTTTTAGTGTAAGCATGTCCCCCAAATTGCATAGGACATACTTATGCTTAAAAATGTTATCATGTCTTATATTTTTATTTGCTAAATCTTGAAGCCCTAGCTTAGGACGCTAAACCAAGGGAAAATATAAAAGCTGAGTACCAGGGAATTCTGAATCAGTAGTTCAGGATATTGAGAAGATCGCCATTTTCAGCTGAAGAAGACAGAGAGTAAGGAAGGGTACAGATTAAACACGTCCATTAATTATGGAGCAGAGAGGTCTATTTCTCCAATCCTGGAGCTGGGGCTGCCTCCATGACCCGTGTTAGCTGACAGAATGCCACAGAGATGAGGCAGACTTCTCCAGCCCAGGCTCCAAATGTCTGGAAGCTTCCATCCTCATCCTCCTGAAACCTGGGGATCGTGCTGTGAAGAAGCCTGGGATGAAAGTCCAGGTGTCCCAGGCACCCCAGCTGACAGCCCCGAACACGTGAGAATACATCTTAGATATAGACTCAGTCAAAACCGCAGTTCCCTGCAGCCTGACAGGTAAGACCAAGTGAGATACCAACAGATCACTGATAGAGAAAGGATCCCAGAACCAGGGAGGGGAATTCCTGTTCTTCAGGAGAGGTAGAGCAGGGAAGAGTGAGAATTTCTAAGAGGTCTCATCACTCTAATAGATAGCTGGTGTCTCTCCAACCCTAGAGAGGTACTTGGGTACCAAGCAGATTAAGGTGTGAGGGCAAGCACCCAGCTTCGTGGGTAAAAGCCAAACCAGGAAGGAAGAACTGAGAATGATCAAGATGACAGCCACCAGGAGAACCTGAACCTGAGCTAAAAGCAAACAAGGTGAGGGCATATATGTAAAGCTCACCTTCACTTTGTCCAGGGGAAATTCTGAGATCTTTTCTATTAAGACAAAAATAACTACGGAAGCTTTGTGACCTTTATGCACTGTCTATGGGGCTGGGTTCTAATATTTGGTTTGGTTCTGCCTGTCACCAGCTTTTGGAAGAGTCACTATAGGAAAACACCTATGCAAGTAGAATTTATGCCACCGTTGTTTATTCAAGTCTTGTTTAAAGAGGCATGCCTTAATTGCTGGAGGCTGAATGGTCAGGGGAATGGGAGACCGAATATACACACCCCTGACATAGCACCAGGAATAGATCTAGGCTTTCTGGGGCAGATAGGCTCAGCACCATCCAATCTAGCCTACAGCGGAGGCGGGGGTGGGGGAGGCTGGGGAGGGGGGGACCCTCTAATGGTGACCATCCTACTTGAATACCCTTTCCTTTTCCTACACCACTCTTTCTGCTGTAATTCAGGCCAAGGGTTCAGGCCAACTCTCCATGGTGAGAAGGTATTGAAGACAAAAGCAAGGAGAGTTTAATGGGACTGAGAGTCTAATCCTTTACAAGGTCCTTGTAAAGATTAAATAATAGGACGTGTTCATTCTAAGCATGTGGCATAGAACCAGTGCTTGAGAAATGGCAGCTCTGTTAGTTATCTCTTTGTGACTTTACAGTATGACTTAAGAGTCCTACATACAACTGCTTTCAATTTATCGATGCATATGATTATATTTTTATCCTGCAATTGCTTGATAACAGAGACTATATTTTATTTTTGTGTGTGTGTCGGTTTATGACAGATAGTTTCTGTGAAGTACCCCACAAATATTCAGTGAATGAATGAATGAGTAAATAGAATAAGACATGTTTGCTGAACTGAATGAAAAGAGGAATAAAAAGGAATGTAAATCCATACATAGCAAACAAACTTATGGTTACCAAAGGGGAAAAGGAAGGGGAAGGATAAATTGGGAGTTTGGAATTAATAGATACACCTGATTGTATAGAAAATAAACAGCAAGGACCTACTATATAGCACAGGGAACTATATTCACTATCTTGTAATAATCTGTAATGGGAAAAGAATCTGGAAAAGATTAAATATATGTATAACTTCTCAGTGGCTCAGCAGTAAAGAATTCGCCTGTAATGCAAGAGACATGGGAGACATGGGTTCAATTCCTGGGTTGGGAGGATCCCCTGGAGAAGGAAATGGCAACCCACTCCAGTACTCCCACCAGGAAAATCCCATGGAGAGAGGAGCCCTGAGGGCTACAGTCCATAGGGTTGCAAAGAGTTGGACAAGACTGAGCAACTGAACATACATGTCTTTAACTGAATCACTTTGTTGTACAGCTGAAACTGACACCCTGTAAATCAACTATACTTCAGTTTTTTAAAAAGGGAATGTGACTGTGTACTAAAATGCTTACTGTTTACAGCTGAAATGTGGATACAATGAGGATAGGCCATTGGCTCAGTGCTAGGGCTCACAGAAAATCTTTTAGGATCTCTGTATACCTGAATTCAGGAGAGCCAGAGGTTCCTCAAAAACAGCCAAGCCAGGGAGACTTTGCCCACTTTTATCCTATTTTTCAGTCCTAGAAACACTATAAACATGGGAAGCAGAAAGTATGGTCAAGATTTGATACTCCTCTGAGATGTCTGTGCCTCTAAAGGGCTATTAGAGGTAGATGCTGAGGTCACCATCTAACATCAGATTACAAACTCCATTAGGAGGCTGTCCAGGGGGTGAACATGACCTGCCACAGAAGACACGGCAGTACCAGATATTTTCAAAGAGAATAAAAGATGACTTGTGTTGAAAAGGTGAATGAGATTCAAATAGAAAAAGAGGACACTAGAAAGATGGAAATAAATATGCACATTACTCCTCAGAATGATCAGCTATAAATATGGATTAGGTACCTGGTCCCAACTAGTTAATTTCCCAAAACATAAAAAGCCCTTCCCCAAACAGTACATGATGCCAAGTCCACATTCGGTTTTGTCTTTCATTTTGTAAGTAATTAGCCCCCAAATATCCTGCAAAGGCCTTGATATGGAAATGATTTCTGTTAAGGTTAAGGTGGTTAAGGTAAAGGTGCTTGGTTAAGGTGACCTGTGCCAGGGGTCTGAATCCTGGCTCCGTCATACAAGCAAGGAGAGTCAGCAAAAGCTTAAGGGTCTCTCCACCATTCTGAGGACAGCCTGGACGAAAGTCAGCTTCGAAAATGCAGTCTGTTTCATGGATAATTGATTCCTGGTTTGCTATGCCTACTCACCGTGGTCAAGGATATATTTCACAATCTCCCCGTTGCCGGTTTTAGCTGCGTAATGAAGGAGTGAACAGTGGTCTGGTCCCTGAATTAGCAGGCTGCCTCCGTTTTTATAGCTTTCTATTAGCTGAAAAAGAGACATAGGAAAAGCAACTCAGACACAGTCCGAACAAGGAAAGCAGCTAGCTGGTGATAAAATAAAAGTAATGTAGCAAACCACAAATGTCTCCAGCCTCAGAGGACACAGGGAAAAGCCGAAGAGATGAAGTAACATTCCTGGGTTGTGTTATCACTCAAATAGATGGCCAGTGTCTCAGCAAATTCCGGAGAGGGTAAGTGGGTACTGAACAGCCTAAGGGAATGGAAGCGTGCTAAATTACTTTTTCCCTTCCTGTTTTTTTTTTTTTTTTTTTTTTGTCCTTTTCTTTTCTGGGCACTGAAAGAAGGAAAGAGAGGAGAATGAAAGCTTCCCTATGCAGGCTGAGTGTTCTTGAGTTAAAGAACAATTAAGTGTATAGGAAGGAAGAGCTTGATGTCTGGTAGCGACGCTCCCCTCCGGCCTTTAATTTTTTCTGCCCTTTCTAATGAGCCCAGCTACTGAGTACAGAAGCTGCTTGCCCCTTCCCCGCTTGAGATCACACGCACAGGCATACAGCAGACACATGCACAGCCATGTTTGGCTCCCTCCTTCATCCAGATCTGCAGTCTGCCTGCCTTCTATTTATCATCCAACACATACCACCCAACAAGGCTTGAGATGATGCATGGGATGAGAACCAAAAGGGTTCAGAGAATGTAGTAGTAGAAACCTAAAAGACTTCCAAAAGACTGGGGGAAAAACAGATTTTGCAGCCTGAGAATTAGGTGCTAAATGAAGACACAGTCTTAAGTTTGTGAAATACTGCACATTACCGAACTGTAATGTGAGTGAAAATGGATCTCTGTTCTCTAAACTGCAATAATCAGAACAAGGGCCTTACTGGAGCTTCTAAAATGTAGCTTTAGAATAAATAAGAATCAACTAATCCAGCATGTAATAAGCAAAAGGAACGGGTCTACCACCAGGAAGTTAGATGGTATAGCATTATAAAAACAAAAACAAAAAAACAACTCAGAAGGTCAAAGAGAAACTGATAGTTCATACATTCAGTCAAATATAACTATAGATTAGCCATGTACCAGATGCCAGGGAAACTAACATGAATACAGCTTTACCACTGACCTCTAAGCCTCCAAGACCTCACCGTCCATGGGAGAGAGAGATTTTTAAAGAATTGCACAGAGATGAAAAGGACAATGAGGAGGATAGCACAAGGCACTAGGAAAACATAAAGTAGGGGATGGAAAAAATCATGGAAGACTTCCTAGAAAACTGATCAAAAAGGAGCAGTTGGAAGTAAGGAACATGGGGTTTCCCAGGTGGCACTAGTGGTGTGGGGTTCAGTCTCTGGGTTTGGAAGATTCCCTAGAGGAAGAAATGGCAACCCACTCCAGTATTCTTGCCTGAAGAATCCCCATGGACAGAGGAGCCGGGCAGGCTATAGGCCATAGGGAGGAGAAGAGTCGGACACGACTGAATCGACTGAGCGTGGGCAAGGAGCATACAGAGTTTTCACGCCTAAATTGAGAAGCAAAGGAACAGGAAGCTAAGAATCCTGTTCTGTTCAACTGTACTGTCTCACAATGACACATCCATTCTTTGTGGGAAGATCCACAAAGGATTTGGGCTCACAGAGTAGCAGAGACCCAATCCATCAGCTGCGCCGATTTTGCCTTGCTGTGGTGTTCATAGACACTGCGGCCATTAGGTTAGTCCATGGGTATGTTGTGCAGCCCGGTGGATAGGAGCTACTCATGACAGCCTGCATGCAGGGCTGGGCCAGGGTCTATTCTCAGTTCACTGGTGTGCTTGGACCTTGCTTCCCCCTTCAACTCTCCCTCTCTCCCCCTCCTTCTTCATACTTGTGACACACACACCCAGTTGAGTATTTAATATTTATAGTACTTTCTGCATGGGACAGAGAAATGGAAGAAGATAAAGAAAAGGAGAGGAAAGTACTTGGGAAGGAAAGAAAGAAAAAAGGTGAAAAAGAGAAACCCTCAGGCTTTATATTTCACCTCTCAGTAAATCAGATGTTACCGAGTCATTTCTCAGTCATCTAGGAAAGAATTATAACAGAGAATGAAATAAGGCAACCAGCCGAATACAGTGATTTCCCTTCTCTCACATAATTCTCTGTTAAATACCAAAGAAGTGCAGCAACATGCCCAGGGCCCTGGAAAATCTGTTGCCTAGACTAAAAGTATATACAAAACAAAATGAAGTGGTTTCAAAGGTACAACAACATTTTGCAAAATTTTCTGGCTTAGAAACTCTCCAAGAGCAGGGATCAGGTCTGAACTCATGCCTCTTGCTCACAGAATCCAAAAGGCTTTTCAGGGAATATAGGATAATATTTGGTTTAATCCACTGCCTGGAAACAGCATTGAATTCAGGTATATATGCTGCTTAGAGAGCACTTTCCTGCTGTGGCTAACAATTCCTAGTAACATTGAGATCTGGTCATGGCACGGGCACAATTCCCAGGGATGTGTGCCTGAAGATGACAGTTTAACAAGATGTTGACAGTCTTCTCAGCACTTGTTTTCTGCTAGTAACTTGTTAACAATGTAGCTCTGAGGTTTCTCAGTTTTTTCAATAGATGTGCTTCCAAAGAACTTGTATACAAGAGCCTGTGTATGTGTGAAAGTCACTCAGTCATGTCCGACTCTTTGCAACCCCATGGACTACACAGTCCATAGATCAGATTTTCCAGGCCAGAATACTGGAATGGGCACCCTTTACCTTCTCCAGGGGATCTTCCCAACCCAGGGATCGAACCCAGATCTCCTGCACTGCAGGTGGATTTTTTTACTAGCTGCGTCACTAGGGAAGCCCAAGGATACTGGAGTAGGTAGCCTATTCTTTCTCCAGCAGATCTTTCCGACCCAGGAATTGAACTGGGGTCTCCTGCATTGCAGGTGGATTCTTTATCAACTGAGCTAGTGCTTCTTAACTTTCTTTTAAGGCGTCTGGGTTCTTAATCTGGGATAGTGCTGAACTTGAGTTAGTTGGAGCCTCTGCCTGGGAAAGTTGCTAATACAGAGCAGATCAATACCGTTATAATGTATACAGGGATATCCAGGCAGTCTTAAGTCCTGACACCTGAAAATAACTTGGGACCAAATATAGCTTTCTGGGTATTCATGGACTATATATTATACTTTATAACAAATATTTGTCTTCCTTCTATGTTTAACTATTAAAGGAACACAGATTAACACTGTATTAACAAAATAGCTACCTTGGGAGAGTCCCTTCTATGAAGTTATAGGAACAATCTTAAGAGCTTTACATGAGTTTTATATTCAATCCTCACAGTAAAGCAAAGAGAAGAGCAATGTGATTCCATTTTACAGATGAAGAAACGGAGGCTCAGAGACAATTAGGTAATTATACAAAGTCTCATATATAGTCAAAGGCAGAGCCAAGATCTGAACCCAGACAGTCTGACTTCAGAATTTGCTTTCACTCAGGAGGCAGCAGTTTCCTCTGAACTAAATTCTCTAGAAAACATGAGCACAAATCACAATATTCAAGGCAGATCAGAATATCTTCTGATTAACTGTAAGCCTCAGAGCTCAAAATGGCAATAATGTTGCATGATGTTGTCTCTTGCTTAAAGAAAATATTTCTGGGTATTGTCCAGGTTATTCTTATAGATGCATTCATTTAAAGACTTGGGCTGAAAGAAATCTTTAAACTTCAAATATTAGTTCCAGATAGCAGGAACCCAGGGCACTATAAGCACTGTCTCCTGGGGACACATATCAGTTGTAACCAGTCAAGGCAGACAGCATGTGCCTTTGCACAGACTCTTTGCGGTTTGGAGACATGGCGATGCTACAAGGACTCCTCTCACCCTCTCTGCTCAATTCTCAAAAAGAACATCCTTCTGCCTTCTACCCAGCTAGCACCAGGAGGATGGGAAATGATAAATGGGATCATGAAAATTTGGTGAGAAATTATGCTGATTTAGAGTTCTTAAAGAATCACCAAAAGTTCTGGTAGGAAGATATCTTACCTTCATAAGATCACCAGCTATTACTGCCTGCAAAATTGCTGTGAAAGACAAAAGAGAGATGTCCCATTAGTAGAAGACCCTCTCATGAAAATATTACAAAGGGCTGGATCCATATTTGGGAGACACAGTCTACATTTGGGGTGGGGATCAGGGAGGAGAAGCATGCCAAAGGTTGAAACGTGGGACAGACTGAGGCCTTCTCTTCAGCCCTTCCCTCCCTGAGCATTCATCCTGTACATCGTTCTAGAGCCGATGGGAACCCCCTCCAGCCCTGGCACAGAACAGTGAACACGAAATGTAGAGCCACACATACTGGATTCAAATCTTAGCTCTGACCCTTACAGGCGGTGGAATACTAGGCAAGTTATTTAACCCCTCTGAGCCTCAGTTTCCATATCTGTAAACCAGCAAGTCTCATTTATATCAGATCTTTGAAAGGGTTTATTAAATCATATAAATGTTCTTATCTCATCCACTGATGCAGAGCGCCTGATCTTTAGGATTGTTTCTGTTCCCTTTCTAATTCTTTCTACTTTGTCCTTTGGGGGTTCAAATATTATTAGCAATTTTGTATTTTATAATTATAAAAAAATACCTACTGCTATGGAAAGAAGGAATAGAGACAATAAAGAAGAAACACATATTTTAATTATGTTCTAAAGAAAGTAATCATACATTTAGCATAAAATTCATTGGTGATTCTTATAGAAAGAACTCTGAAAGTTTAATTAAACTAATTGTAAGGCTACTTGGTGGTGGTGGTAGTGATTTAGTCGCTAAGTCGTGTCTGACTCTTGCTACCCCATGGACTGTTGTCTGCCAGGCTCTTCTGTCCATGGGACTCTCCAGGCAAGAATACTGGAGTGGGTTTCCATTTCCTTCTGCTTAGCTGAGGAAAAATAATCTAAGTACCTGTGCATGTCATGTGGAGTGCAGAAGAAAAAAAAAAAAACAACATAACTAATAAAAGAGGAAAAGAAAATATGACTGTCTAATGGCGGTTATGATTCCTAAAGGGGACAGTTGTATTAAGTCAAAAATGGTCCCTTTAGAAAAATACCTATATTTTTAAATTGCTCAAGAAAAAGATCATTTTAAAGTTTTAAAGTCAGCCCCTCCTATTTTTCAAAGTATCATTTTACTCTTATTTCAAAGTCTCTCGTATACAGTTGGCCAAAAATGCAGCATCAAAGCACACAGTGTCCTTGACTATCACTGAACAAAGCCCGTGAAGCTTTCATCATGCGCACTTATGGGCCCTGGGTGATCAGAGGCAAAGAACCACAGACATGTTCAACTTGTTCAGAGGCCCAGGGCCAAGTGCCTTCTCTCTGACCAAAGCAGAAGTCTTGGAAACCCTAGGAAATGATGCTGGCTGCTTGAGCATGGAAGGAAGAATGAAGGAAGAAGGGTGAGAAAGGAAGAATAGGAAAGAGAGGGAAGAATGTTTCTTTTCCATAACAAGCTGCTTAGGCTGGGACTATGGCTCCAGGAGCAATAATGCTCTTTGTACATGGTCAGTGTGTACCAATCAGCTGTTGAAAATGATAGAAAAGAGTGCTAGTTGCTCAGTCACGTCCAACTCTTTGTGACCCCATGGACTATAGCCCATCAGGCTCCTCTGTCCATGGGATTCTCCAGGTAAGAATACTGGAGTGGGTTGTCATTTCCTTCTCCAGACAGAAAAGAGAGCAAAGAGGAAAGGAGTGAAAGGCAAAGGAGATAAAAATAACAGAAAAGGGACTTTGTAATGGTCCAGTGGCTAATACTCTGCACTCCTAATGCAGGGGAGGTGGGGGTTCTATCCCTGGTCAGAGAATTAGACCCCACGTGTCACAGCTAAGAGTTCTCGTGCCATAACTAAAGACCCTGTGTGCTGCAGCTATGACCTGGCACAGACAAGTAAACAAATACATGTCTCTAAAAATAACAGAAAGGGAATTAATAAAATGGTGTATATCAAAAGAGCCCAAGAAACATGTCTCTTTCTTCCTTTTACAGATGGGACACTGACATTCAGAGGGAAATGTCTCTCTCAGGGAGCAGAGACTGGGTAGCTCAATCACCCCACAATGCAGGTCCCTGGACCATCCCAGGCTCTGTCCTGTGCCCTCTGGTTCTCCAGGGCTCTGTGGGGCCTAAGGAAAATGAAAGGAAATAGTCTTTAACCAGAGTCTAATTCCGATCTCTGCAATTTACTTGTTGTTCAGTCGTTAAGTCATGTCCGACTCTGCAACTGCATGGACTGAGCCCACCAGGCTTCCCTGTCCTTCGTTAACTCCCAGAGTCTGCTCAAATTCATGTCCATTGAGGCGGTGATGCCATCCAACCATCTCATCCTCTGCCAGTCCCTTCTACTCCTGTCCTCAATCTTTCCCACCCTCACGGTCTTTTCTACTGAGTCAGCTCTTCACATCAGGTGGCCAAAGTATTGGAGCTTCAGCCTTATCATCAGTCCTTCCAATGAGTATTCAGGGTTGATTTCTTTTAGGATTGACTGGTTTGATCTCCTTGCAGTCCAAGGGACTCTCTAGAGTTCGCCAGCACAACAATTTGAAAGCATCAATTCTTCAGCACTCATCCTTAAGAAGTCAAACTTTAAAAATCAACTTTCTTATCTAAAGTAAGATTAACAGTTGTCCTGGTCACTTCTCTGTAGTAAAGATGAAGCCAAATAAGCACATTATAAATAGGATAAGTTATATTGACAGAAGGGATAGATTATAATACCTCTGTGACTATGCCTAAGTATATGAAAAACACATACACACACTTTAGAAGGAGCCTAGAAAGAAGGGTGAATTGGTATGTGAAGTCAATTGGGCATTTCGCTGTTCATACGGCCCTCATCAGAGGTGAGGCCGGGCTGCAGGAGCCAGTGAAACGGTGGAGCTTTCCCAAGATGTCAACTCTGCATGAGAGGACAGGGAGGAGGAGGCAGGGGCAAGTACGAGCAATTGCAGGTGTGGGCGAATGACTCAGTTTGGGTTTTTATGCTACAAGATCTTCTATATCCATTTAGGAGAGAAAGAAGGTTAGGGTAACTGTCTGAGAAGGCAATTCGTGAAAAGCCTTGAAAATGACACACAGATGTTCCTAACAATATAGAGCCCGCATTTTCAAGACCACATTGAAACACTTCCCAGACACTTAAAAGAAATAGAAAAAGAAAGAATAAAGGAGAGAGAAAAGTAGAATTCGCTAACTTAAAGCACCAGTGAATAACATTTGGTGCATATAAGCAATAAGTCAGGATGATGAAAAAATTCTCCAGGATAAATACTATTGGAAGAGTACTGATCATGAGTGAATGGATGAATGAGAGGCTGGGGGAAACTCACTGGCTATCTGCCAAGTTCAAAGGGTTGTTGGAGGAGGTGAAGTTAAGCCAACTCTTCCACAATCAGTGGTTTAATTAGCAAACACATTTGGGAAATCCTTAAAAGATGAAGTGAAGATACAAACGAGGACTTGGAAGTTAAGAGGCTATCCGAAGGGCCCTAGGAAGAGGTCTGCATGATCACACCTGGGATGGGTTGTCACACATGTGACTGTGAAGTTCCAGTGGGACCACTCCGGTGAGCACCTCTTCGTCCAGAGAAGGGACCTACATTTTTATCCTGTGAGTATTGAGAAGCGAAGGAGGAGGTGAAAGTAAATCAGAGAGTCACGTAAATGTCCTGACATCTGCCAGTTTGATTCAGCCCCTCCCTTCCTGAGAACAGAGTTGCGACCTGCTCTCAGATCATGTGCCCCATCACGGCAGCAGTTTTCCATTGCTACCTCACTCCACTCACAACATCTTTATTTATGTCTTTTGGTTTCCAAGCTTCCCAATTTAAAGTCTCCCTGAACAGACAGAAGAGCATATAAAAGAATCATAACCACAAATAATTTCCAATTGTAACTGGAGATGGAAAACATGAATATTTATTTTTAAGTCAAGCAAATACACTCAAGGGTAGCTATTATGCAAACATTATTAGGCACAAGGCCCTCTTCTCTGCTGATTAATGTCCTTTCCTCCTGAACACTGTTGTTTAAGATTTCCTTTGCATAAACAGAGCTTGAATCCATTAGTATTCAACTCCAGATAATAACCTTCTGAAAGATCAAGCTTAAAAACAAATAATGAATTGTTATGATTACAGCATTATTTTTTTTCTTATTTCTTCAGCTCAGAGCCTGCCTTCTGGCCTTTTCAAAAACTCCTTCGTATAGAGTAAACAATGCTCCCAAATTCAAAAGAACAAGGGAAGTTAAATGGCCAGTGGGATACAAGGATTATTGAGTAGATGACTACTAAGTTTCCTGGACAATTAAATCACATAAACTTATATAGTCAGACAGGAAAGTAAGGGGGTATAGGACTGAAAAGCTTGTCATTTTCAGAGAGTTCAGAAGTTGAGTCATTAGCTTATAAGAAATGTAAGAAATGACTTTTTTTCCCTTTAGCACTGTGCCTCCTGATCAACTGCTAAACAGTAAACATCTTGAGACAGAAAGCTGGAAATGGAAAAGTCAGGACTACCAGGAAGGAGTCAAGTGTCTTCCTCTTAGAGCCTCTCTTTCTTTGGCCTGGATTCCCAGAAGCCCAGACATCCTTAGACAGCTGTGTACAGAAGGAAAAAAGTCACTCCTTCCCATCATGATGGGAGAAAATAGTCCGTGGGCCACAGGCTGGCCCACCTGCTTCTGCCAGGCCAGGCCCTGTTCCAAGCTGACTGTACAAAATAAATTCCATCCTCTCCGGAAACTGATATTTTGGCAAGAAATCCAAATTAGGAAGGGATATATTTTAACTGAGTTTAGAATCATACTGCCTGAGTTTAAGGCTTGTGAGCCTGGTGGGCTAGAGTCCATAGCGTTGCAAAGAGTCAGACACGACTGAAGTGACTTAGTACGCCCGCACATCGTTAACTAGCTATACTCTTGGGCAAGTTAGTTTCACCAAGCTTCAGGTCTCTCCTTAGGAAAATGAAGATAAAATCAGTTCTTTTGAGACTCTGCCTTGCAAGTAAGCTCAAGGAACAGTGACTGTGATCACTGTGTTTTTCTGTGTAGAACACCATGGAATACTGATGTTAACACCATTACACAGAAATGAGCCACTTCTTAGCTGTGAAATGAGAAGGTGAGACTCAAGGCAATTACAGTTCTAGAACACAGCATGTGACTAATTCCAAAGGGATAGTTTAAGGTCGCAAAGTTTGCTTTGCAAAAAATATTTGCAAAAAAAGTGTACAGAACTTGGCAAAGCCACAATGCTTGTAAATCTCAAAAATCAACTAAAATAACTATAAACAGAGTTACAACTCTGAGCACTAGTGTCCATTTAAAAATTTTAAACTTTCATGTTAGTTTTCAGGTTTAAAATTAATGTTCTGTTCCTGATTGTCACTTGCTAATGATAGTGGCCATTTAAATCTTTTATTTTAATCATGGAAGAGAAAGATTAAAAGTCACAGCAAAAACTGTTGAACAAAAATGGCTTCTGGAGGCCTAGGGGGTAAAAATCAGCCAGTTCACTGAGATTCATAAATATACATCTGACTTTGCCAAGTTCTGCACACATTTTATTCCTAAATATTTACAAAGCAAGAATCAGAACATAAAATAATGTGTCAGGAGTCATATTCCACATTCCAAAGCTCTATGTAGCCTTAGTCTAACCCTTGCATTTAATACGGAGGGAAATGGTGCTTGAGAAGTAACTCTCCAAGGTCACACAGGTAGTTAGCAATCCAGCTGAGAGAGACAGAAGGATGCTAGTTTCTTTTATTTTTACTTAAAAAAAAATATTTTTTTTTATTATCTCTGAATCTGAGGTCAGAGTTACTTTCACCTTCTTTTTTTTTCTGTAACTGGGAGCAGCGTGGCAGAAAAAACAACCGCAGACGAAAGCTTCACAGATGCATCAGACAGAAAGTGAAGTCATTTTATGGTTTCAGGCTCCAACCCTTCTTACACCAAAGCAGACGCTGAAGAACCAGCCCCCTATGACAAACGTCAGGTTCACAGTTCCCTTGATCTGATCACAACAGGTGTCTTCACACTTTTCCTTTCTTAGTGTTGCTCAGCCCCACAGAGGCTGCACTTCCAGGTGCCCGAGAGCTTACTTCTCTGAGATCCATATTTCTACATAGCTTTTCCTGTATTTTCCTTATCAGCAGCATTCTGTCCAATTTCTCTGCTTCGTGAACAGCAAACTCTGGTACATCAGCAATAAACTGTGAAGGCTCAGCTCCCCAAAATGGAATTTAAAATAAGCATCAAAAATAGCAAAGGTAACCTAACACACCTGTCATGATATGGATAACTATGCTGAATTATGCTAATCAGACATAAAGGAGGAAGCGGCTCATGAAAATACTGTAATTATTAACATTATTAATATTAATTAATATTATTTTACATACTTTTACTGAACAATCCCAAGATAAGGTGAAAGAAAAGAGGAATTAGATATTGCTAAAGACCTCTGCATGTTAACTGAGGCCTCAAGGAAGTTTTGACAATTGATAATAACATATGTTGCCAAGTTATTTATTAATAGTAATAGCCAAAACACTAAGGGTTCTTAATAATATATTAGAACAAATTTAAGATTGTTCTTCTAATGACATACAAATCTGTATCAGTTCCCTATTCTTGCATAGCAAAACATTCCAAAACATAGTGACTTAAAACACGACAATTATTTATTGTTTCAAAAGCTGCAGCTTGGGCTGGGTTAAGCAGAAATTGTTGTTTCTGCTTGATCTGGCCTCAGCTGGGGCACATTCACTGAGAGCTCAAAGATCCACTTTCAAGATGATCACACACGACTCCTAAGTAGGAGCTGGCTTCACCTGGGAGCTCGGACTCCTCTTGCGTGGACGTCCATGGGCTGCCTGGGCTTCCTCTGGAAATGATGACTGTGTTTCAAAAGCAACCATTCCAAGGGAGCCCAGCGGAAGTCACCTTGCCTTGGACCCCACCACAGCATCACATATGCCCTGCTTCAGTCTTCAGTTTGTCCATATTCAAGGAAAGGAGACACACACCCCATAGCTCAATGAAAAAACAGTCACAGACATGTTGTAAGAAGAATGTGTGGGATGGGAGACAATGCTGTTTTAGGAAAAATGCAATCTGTCACGTCCCACACTTGCATCATGATGTGCGTGGAGTCAAGGGGCTGGTGCTGACCTTCAGTCAGTGTTGGGAGATGCCCAAGAACACTTGTGTCACAGATACAATGTCATCTGTTTTACATTGAGCATCTAAGCAGATAAATAAAAAGGCTGAGAACTACTTATCTGAAGGACCAGGTTTTTGGAGTAGGAAGAGGAAAGGCAAGTAGAAGACTCTGCAGACAGCAAATCCTGGTTGAGTTGAATTAGGAATTCTACGTAAGGTATTAAAAAGCAGATACATCACTTTGCTGACTAAGGTCTGTATACTCAAAGCTATGGCTTTTCCAAGGTCAGGAGTGGCGGCTGTGAGGAGATACCCCAGGTCCAAAGTCAGAGAAACTCCAGTAAGATGGTAGGTGCTGGACTGACTGTCAGGAGATACCCCACATCCAGGGAAAAGGAGAAGCCCCAGCAAGACAGCAGGAGGGTGGATTCGCATTTACAATCAAACCCCATTCCCGCCAGAGATGCTCAGAGGGCTCAAAGACACCTTATGTGCAGACACCAGGACCCAGAGACCCCACAGATACTGAGGACAGAACTGTGAGCATCTCCTGTGGGGCACGGGTCAGCAGTGGACTGCCACAGGGCCAGGGGCTCTGGGTGCAGCAGACCTGGGTATGGCATAAGCCCTCTTGGACGAGGTCGCCATTAACCCCGCCACAGAGCTGCCAGAACTTACCCAGGACTGGAAACAGGCTCTTGGAAGGCACAAACAGAAACTTGTGTGCACCAGGACCCAGGAGAAAGGAGCAGGGACCCCACAAGAGACTGACCCAGACTTGCCGGGGAGTGTCCAGGAGTCTCTGCAGAGGCGTCAGTCATGGTGGCCTGCTGCAGGGCTGGGGGCACGGAGTGCAGCAGTGCCTGCATGGGACCTTCTGAAGGAGGTCACATTATCTTCATCACCTCCACCATAGTTGGGCCTCAGGTCAAATAACAGGGGAGGGAACAGAGCCCCTCCCATCAACAGAAAATTGGATTAAAGATTTACTGAGCACAGCCCCACTCATCAGAACAAGACCCAGTTTCCCCCTCAGTCAGTCTCTCCCATCAGGAAGCTTCCATAAGCCTCTTATCTTTCTCCATCAGAGGGCAGACAGACTGAAAACCACAATCACAGAAAATGACCCAATCTAATCACATGGACCACAGCCTAGACTAACTCAGTGAAACTATGAGCCATGCCCTGTGGGGCCACCCAAGACAGATGGGTCATGGTGGAGAGTTCTGACAAACTGTGGCCCACTGGAGAAGGGAATGGCAAACCACTTTGTATTCTTGCCTTGAGAACACCATGAAAGTGAAAGTGAAGTCGCTCAGTCGTGTCTGACTCTTTGCGACCCCGTGGACTGTAGCCTACCAGGCTTCTCTGTCCATGGGATTCTCTAGGCAAGAATACTGGAGTGGGTTACCATTTCCTTCTCCAGGGGATCTTCCCGATCCAGGGATCGAACCCGGTCTCCCACATCAGAGGCAGACGCTTTAACATCTGAGCCACCAGGGAAGCCCAAGAACACCAACAGTATGAAAAGGCAAAAGATAGGACACTGAAAGATGAACTTCCCAGGTCAGTAGGTGCCCAGTATGCTACTGGAGATCAGTGGAGAAATACTCCAGAAAGAATGAAGGGATGGAGCCAAAGCAAAAACACCACCCAGTTGTGGATGTGACTGGTGATAGAAGCAAGGTCCGATGCTATAAAGGGCAATATTGCATAGGAACCAGGAATGTTAAGTCCATGAATCAAGGCAAATTGGAAGTGGTCAAACAGAAGATGGCAAGAGTGAATGTCGACATTCTAGGAATCAACGAAGTAAGAGGGAATGGGTGAATTTAACTCAGATGACCATTATATCTGCTACCGTGGGAAAGAATTCCTTAGAAGAAATGGAGTAGCCATCATAGTCAACAAGAGAGTCTGAAATGCAGTACACAGATGCAATCTCAAAAATGACAGAATGATCTCTGTTTGTTTCCAAGGCAAACCATTCAGTATCATGGTAATCCAAGCCTATGCCCCAACCAGTAATGCTGAAGAAGCTGAAGTTAAACAGAGCCGACTATGGCTCAGGTCATGAATTCCTTGTTGACAAATACAGACTTAAATAGAAGAAAGTAGGGAAAACCACTAGACCATTCAGGTATGACCTAAGTCAAATTCCTTACAACTATACAGTGGAAGCAAGAAATAGATGTAAGGGACTAGATCTGATAGAGTGTATGATGAACTATGGAAGGAGGTTTGTGACATCGTACAGGAGACAGGGATCAAGACCATCCCTGAGAAAAAGAAATGCAGAAAAGCAAAATGGATGGCTGAGGAGGCCTTAAAAATAGCTGTGAAAAGAAGAGAAGCCAAAAGCAAAGGATAAAGGAAAGATATACCCATTTGAATGCAGAGTTCCAAAGAATAGTGAGGTGAGACAAGAAAGCCTTCCTCAGTGATCAATGCAAGAAATAGAGGAAAACAGTAGAATGGGAAAGATGAGATATCTTTTCAAGAAAATTAGAGATACCAAGGGAATATTTCATGCAAAGATGGGCTCATAAAGGACAGAAATGATATGGACCTAACAGAAGCAGAACATATTAAGAAGAGGTGGCAAGAATTCACAGAAGAGCTGTACAAAAAGATCTTCAAGACCCAGATAATCATGATGGTGTGATCACTCACCTAGAGCCAGACATCCTGGAATGTGAAGTCAAGTGGGCCTTAGGAAGCATCACTATGAACAAAGGTAGTGGAGGTGATGGAATTCCAATGGAGCTATTTCAAATCCTGAAAGATGATGCTGTCAATATGCTGCACTCAATATGTCAGCAAATTTGGAAAACTCAGCAGTGGCCACAGGACTGGAAAAGGTCAGTTTTCATTCCAATCCCAAAGAAAGGCAATGCCAAAGAATGCTCAAACTACCGCACAACTGCACTCATCTCACATGCTAGTAAAGTAATGCTCAAAATTCTCCAAGCCAGGCTTCAGCAATACGTGAACCATGAACTTCCAGAGGTTCAAGCTGGTTTTAGAAGAGGCAGAGGAACCAGAGATCAAATTGCCAACATCTACTGAGTCATGGAAAAAGCAAGAGAGTTCCAGAAAAACATCTATTTCTGTTTTATTGACTACGCTAAAGCCTTTGACTGTGTGGATTACAGTAAACTGGAAAATTCTGAAAGAGATGGGAATACCAGACCACCTGACCTGCCTCTTGAGAAACCTGTTGCTGATCAGGAAGCAAAGGTTAGAACTAGACATGGAACAACAGACTGGTTCCAAATAGGAAAAGGAGTACCTCAAGGCTGTATACTGTCACCTTGCTTATTTAACTTTTATGCAGAGTACATCATGAAAGTGCTAGACTGGATGAAGCATAAGCTGAAATCAAGATTGCTGGGAGAAATATCAATGACCTCAGATACGCAGATGATACCACACTTGTGGCAGAAAGTGAAAAAGAAATAAAGAGTCTTTTGATTAGATTGAAAGAGGAGAGTGAAAAAGTTGGCTCAAAAGTCAACATCAGAAAACTAAGGTCATGGCATCTGGTCCCATCACTTCATGGTAAATAGATGGGGAAACAGTGGCTGACTTTGTTTTTGGGGGGCTCCAAAATCACTGCAAATGTTGACCGCAGCCATGATATTAAAAGACACTCCTTGGAAGGAAAGTTATGACCCATCTAGACAGCATATTAAAAAGCAGAGACACTACTTTGTCAACAAAGTTCCACCTAGTCAAGGCTATGGTTTTTCCAGTGGTCATTTATGGATGTGAGAGCTGGACTATAAAGAAAGCTGAGCAGGGAAGAATTGATGCTTTTGAACTGTGGTGTTGGAGAAGATGCTTGAGAGTCCCTTGGACTGCAAGGCGATCCAACCAGTTCATCCTAAAGGAAATTGACCCTGAATATTCATTGGAAGGACTGACACTGAAGCTGAAACTCCCACACTTTGGCCACCTGATGCGAAGAGCTGTGCCATTTGAAAAGCCCCTGATGCTGGGAAAGATTGAAGGCGGGAGGAGAAGGGGACGACAGAGGATGAGATGGTTGAATGGCATCACTGACTCAATGGACGTGAGTTTGAGTAAACTCCGGGAGTGGGTGATGGACAGGGAAGCCTGGTGTGCTACAGCCCATGGGTTTGCAAAGAGTTGGACACAAGTGAGTGATGAACTGAACTGATGGCTTTTTCTGTAGCTATCATCATGTATGGATGAGAGAGCTGGACCATAAGGAAGGCAGAGTGCCAAAGAATTGATGCTTTTGAACTGTGATGCTGGAGAAGACTCTTGAGAGTCCCTAAGGCAAGAGCAAGGAGATCAAACCAAGCAATCATAAAGGAAATCAACCCTGAATATTCATTAGAAGTACTAATGCTGAAGCTGCAATACTCTGGGCACCTGATGCAAAGAGCCAACTCACTGGAAAAGACTCTGATGCTGGGAATGATTAAGGGCAGAAGGAAATGAGGGAGACGGAAGATGAGATGGTTGGATGGCATCACTGACTGAATGGACATGAGTTTGAACAAATTCCTGGTGACAGTGACGTACAGGGAAGCCTGGTGTGCTACAGTCCATGGGGCTGCAAAGAGTTGGACACAACTGAGCGACTGTACAACAACCACACAAGGTGTGCTCTCTTTAATCATCGAATGTGAGAGAAGACTACGCCTCCTCTTTCTCGTCTCCAGTCAGGCAAACACTCATAGATGTTGAGTGTTATATTTCTTGTGTTCTGCCTACTGGTGTCTCCTCCACTGCTGAAATAGAGCGTGTGGGGTACAGAGCACACATCTCACGTATTCCGTTATCACCTCATCTTCGTTGGGATGAACCCATCAGTGGTTAACGCAAAGGCCATTCGAAGCTACAGTGGTCTAAGACTCACATACCACCTGTACCAAATTCCTTTTAGCATGTGCAACCATAGATGGAGACATAAATAGGTTTTGTGTCTCTCTAATGACAGTTAATCCTCAAATTTAATTAGTCCCTGCTAACTGAATGCATGACTGTATATGGGCTCTTTCCATCTGCTGCAGCAATCTTTCTGAAGCTGCTATTAGCATGGAAGACATCTCCTGTTTGCAGAAAAAACAAACAGCCCCCCGCCTCCCCATTCAGCATTCCCTCTGGCAGAGAATGTGTGCCTTGCTGCCAGAGGGCCAGGATGTGCTCTGCTCACAGTCAGTTCCATTTCTCTTACAGATCACTGGAATTAACCATAAACCTGAAGGAACCAGATGTCTTTCCCAAACATCCTATTTGTTTATCTCTTGTTGTGAAACTGTTTTCTGGTTGTTTTTTGTGTTTAAGCCTCATCTCTGCAATTAAGCCACGAGCACAGAGATGGTGTTTTTAGTTTTTTCCTCTTTGCTTTATCCATACGCCACCTCTTAATGAAAACTCTATAGTACAGGAAATATATGTAATGCTTACTAGCCACTTGGTCTGGTGATTCACCTGGCTATCATTTCAACACTCTTCAAACTGTGGGTCAAGGGAGATGTTCTAAGGAATAAAATAAAACCTACTTTACTGCCCCAGCTACACATGGCAGTTGATTTTGGAGCCAAAAGTATTTATGTATCTTTTAAAATTATATCATGGTGCTTACCAGATGCAGTGAAACAGCATTATTAAGTATCTCAATAAACCAGAAACGTTTATATATGGGTCAAATCAGAGCCTTACACTAAGCAACAACATATGTTACTTTTTAGAACACTGGTTGTAAGCCTTGTGTTAGTTACTCAGTTGTGTCTGACTCTTTGTGACCCCGTGAACTGGAGCCTGTCAGGCTCCTCTGTCCATGGGATTCTCCAGGCAAGAATACTGGAATGGGCTGCCATGCCCTTCTCCAGGGCTTAGTTCCTTGTTAAAACAAATGTCACACATTAATTAATTTGCTTTGGGTACGGGGTTAGAGGAAAGTTCACAGGTTAAAGGGCCAACTGGGTTCATACTCTCTCAGAGTCACAATATGTTACTTTCCACCCACTATGAATATGCACTGACAGTTACTGGGGGCCAGAGAAGTTCTTGAAAAATTCCTTCTTGACAGTCTGTACAGCTCAAAATTAATGTTTTCTCTAGTGATGACAGATTAATGTCCTTTTCATATGAAGTGGGTCAACACACTTTTTTTTTGTATGCCCTCTTCGAAAGTAATATCCAATTATTCCCATAAAACTAGAAAAATAAAAATTCATCTTTAGCATCAAGATTACAGAATCTTCTCAACTATTTTTGTTCAATAAATATTAAGCCTCCATCCACAGTGAGGACTTTTCCTTTTAGTCAAGGGTTTTAATCTGATTACAACTCACTGAATTCATGAACCCTAAATAATTGTAATATACAATAACACTCTTTCTCCTTACCGTGTGGATAAAGTCATACACATTAAAATACTTAGTGCATGGCAAACTGCTTTTGGAATGTCAGAGATTAAAAGGAAGTTCTAGTATTTTCCAAAAGTCCTTCATCCCTAGAATGCTGAGAGAATTTAATTTAGATTGACGAACTTTGTTGATTTTTTTTTCTTTCCTGGCATTTGGATGATGAAGCATCATCCTGAGAGGGCCGGAGAAATAGATCTAAGAAATAAGGTCACTGTTAGCCTCACAGATGAGAGGAAGGTGCCCAGGAGAAGGGCTGCTGGCTACAGTCCTGACAACTTTCCCCGAGGATCTTGGGTGACAGTACTGGGGCCTGGGCTTCATTCTTTCCCTCAGTGTCAGGCTGCCTTCCTCCTGTGACGGGTCTCCTTAAATGCATGTGTGTATTTTAGCAGTGTCCTTCAGGACCTCTAAACGGAACTTAGGTTGGGAAAGTGTGCTCATATATCATTCACCGATAGCCACAAGCAGATCTGACAGGGCTTGAAAGTGACGGATGGTTACTGGTTTTAACCAAATATCAAGACTGTATGGGAAGTGGCATTTAAGGCCAGCTTCCAAGAATGAATGATTGTGCTCTTGAGCTAAAACAGATGAGAGGTCTACAGGTCATCCGGTCACCGGGATGTCCGTTGAGTTCCTTATCATCGCCTAGCAGCATGCTGACCACTCTGTCAGATGAAGACCTTTGTGACGGAAAGGAAGACTGGGTTTAACCCAAACACCCCTCTCTGGAACAAAATAAAGCCAAGGAGGAGTTGATATAGCAAAAGTTACTTTCAGGGACACAGATCAGTGAAATGCGCGTCCAACAGAAGTGTACCATTATGGTAAAGAATCTACCTGCAATGCAGGAGCCAAAGAAGACATGGGTTTGATCCCTGGGTTGGGAGAATCCCCTGAAAGAGGAAATGGCAACCCACTCTAGTATTCTTGCCTGGAGAATCCCAAGGACAGAGAAGCCTGGAGGGCTACAGTTCATAGGGTCACAAAGAATCGGACAAGACACCATTTTTCTAACAGATAAAACTTTTAGAGTCTGTCCTTACTTGTAAATGTGAAGACAGACAAGAAAATTTATAGCTGGAATTAGGTTACAATAAAAACATGAATTTTGACTCCTCCCATCTCAGCATGGGGGCTTCCCAGGTGGCTCAGTGGTAAAGAATCCGCCTGCCAATGCAGGAGACATGGGTTTTGTCCCTGGGTTGGGAAGATCTCCCAGATCCCTTGGAAGTGACAACTCACTCCAGTATTCTTGCCTGGAAAATCCCATGGACAGAGGGGACGGTGGGCTACAATTCATGGAGTCATAAAGAGTCAAACATGACTAAGGACACACACACACACACACACACACACACACACCTGTCATATGCTGATATGTGTATGTGGACAGCTGTGAATTGGAGGCATAGAAAAATCAAACATTTTATTTCAGAGGAATGAAAAATAAGCTTTATCTTTCACTTAAGTATTATGCTAAGTTGATGAAGCAAGATCACACCTTAGAGGCAAGAATGATAAAGTCCTTGGGTAGTTCTAATGCTTGCTCTATAGGTAAGATACAAAATAGAAGAGGCTTTAGTATAGGAGTTGAACTTCAATGATCTTTATTAAAGAGCAGATTTTACTGTTCAGCTTCTAAGAAAGGAAATAAAAATTAAACCTTCATCCTTCTCAGGGATTCATATATTCTAAAGACAGAAAGGTAAGAGTAACTACAAAGTGGCATGCACACTGACAGACACAGGGAGCCCTGCTTGCTAAAGAAGTAGCATGATGTACAGAACAACTTCCTAGGGAATTTGTTAGAAATTGTCTCAAAAGGGAAGCTGTGTACTGGCAAAAAATGATGGGAGGAAAGTTTTATATAGAGAAGACACACCAGCCTAGAGGTATGGCGGGCAAAGCAAAAAGCAGCTTCACTTGATAAAGAAGGAAAGCTGAGGGACCTCACTGGCGGTCCAGTGGTTAAGATGCTGCACTTTCAGTGCAAGGGGCGTGAGTTCGATCCCTAGTTGGGAACTAAGAACCCACATGCCCTGCAGCAAGGCCAAGAAAAAAAAAAAGAGAAAGCTAAAATGGGGGCAGGGAGAAATGAGTCATGAACAGAGGGCGCTTCCAACATGCAGAGAGCAATGTGAGGTCAACGACTTTTTTAAAAAATGTCAATGAAAATCACTCAGCAATTCCATTTCCCAAATATAACCTTGGCCATGACCATCATTCTTTTCCTTGAAGATAAAAAGAGCTTAAATATAGACAAGAGGAAAAAAAGGAAAGGTCACTGGGAAATCAATACCAGAAGAAGAATGTCTGTGAATGGGTCATGTTTTCTGAGAACGAGAAGCCCTCAGGGTTAGTTGAGGAAGATTCAAGGGCCAAAGAGACACCTGGTCAGACAAACAGCAAACTGCTGCTACATTCAGTTCAGCCGCTCAGTCGTGTCCGACTCTGCGACCCCATGAATCGCAGCACACCAGGCCTCCCTGTCCATCACCATCTCTCAGAGTTCACTCAGACTCACGTATGGCTGAAATGCCATTTGTGTTACCTTATAAAACAACACTCTGATTTTTCCGTGGCTGAAAAAATTGCCTTCACTTCCTGGAGTGGAGAGAGGGGATGGGAATGCCACCAGGCTAAGCACAACTGAGTGGATTCTGGCTGATTACAAGCCCCCTTTTCAGTAAGCAATGAGGCTTTGCTTTGTCAGGAGAGAAGCTGGAAGCTGCATAATTAAATAGGAATGTATGTTGCTACCTTCATTTAAAAAAAAAAAGCTACAGTGTGAAAGCTGCCTGCAGCCTTTATGCCCTTTCAAAATTCCTGTCTTTTTGGAAGATGGGTGCATGGTGAAGTATGGAAATAGCAGAACTTCTGCCGCCCAGGCAGAAGTAACAGGCTGGCACTCAGCTGCAGGAATCCCCACGCTAACAGGGCACACGAGTCTCCAAAATACCTTTCCGAAATGGAAGATGACATTATTAGGTTGCCTAATGTGCTTCATTGTCCAATATCCTTTCCTGGCTCAGAGGTCTGAATCTATAGAACAGAAGGGGTCTCCGGTGTCAGCCAGCTTGGCCAGCTCAATGAAGAGATCAAGGTGTGAAAGCATTGCTCTGCCCAGGGTACCCAACTTGTGAAGGGTGGTGCCTGGACCTTCTCACGCTCAGACCAAGGCTCCTGGTCTTTGCCTGATACCACCATCCATGCTCGCCTGACCACTGCCCAGAAAGATAAAGTCTTTCTCTGTCTGTTGGGCTTCCTAAAGGAGTTGTTTAGTTCCAGTAAATTTATAAAATAGGCTTAAATAAAGTCATAAGCCCATGCTAATAGGATCCAGCAGGTTTATTCATTTTGGTTATTTGACATTGATAGTTTCTCTTGTTCTCTACTGCATTTTTACTCTCTTGTTGTGTCCCTTTCTTTTGTTAATACTTGCAAGCACACTATGTGCTAGGCATAGAGCTAAATGCTTTCCCTAGATTATCTGATTTGATCCTCATGGGAAGTTGACAGCAATACGTAGTATTATGGCTATCAACCTCACCTGAAGGATGAAGAAAGAGAGGCTGGCTGAGGCTGACATCAGCTCAAGGGCACACAGCTAGCGTGTAATAGAGCCAGGCTGACAAGGAAGCCTTTTCTCCCCCTTATTCGGCTGTACAGACTCTCAAATGGCACTATGGTGATGAAACCAGGTCCTTTCCTCCCACCATTCCCCTGGTCAGCCATGGGGGATGCAGGTTTCATTGTCTCCATGCCCCATACTTTTCTAGCTTTGATGAGTGAAGGTGCAGAAAACAGAGCTGCAGAGCTGGTGAAAGGAAATGCAGAGGTGATTAACCTCTCACAGGTATTGTGTGGAGTTGTGATGACTGGAAGAAGGGATGATGCATGAAGCTAAGAAAGTCATCCCCTAAAATTCAGAGCATCCAAAACGCTCCCAGAAAAAGAGGCTGACATAGAAGGCTGCCAAAGAGAGGAAGCATTCGGTTGACTTCATTATTTTGCTAAAGAAGAGCTGGACTGATGATTTTCCTAGCTCTGTGCAGGAGAGCACCAGCCTAAGAAGCTATGATGGGCATTATGGGCAGACAGAAATACACACTGGAAAATTGCTTCTAGATTCTGGAACGTACAGGTTGAAGTAACACATCCAGAACTAACTTCCAGGAGCCAACTGAAAGAAAGGGCAATGCATTCTAATATTTTGCATCTGGTACTTGTGATGAGAGGCTTAGTCTAAGATCATGATTTACAGATACCAGTCATCAATGGCACTAACTCAATTCTTTGCAAGAATAAAGCCATCAAAATAGAAAATAAGTTTTAGCTAGAGTAAATTGAGGGCTCTCCAGTGGCTCAGCAGTAAAGAATCTGCCTGCAATGCAGGAGACCCAGGTTCAATCCCTGGGTCAGGAAGATTCCCTGGAGAAGTAAATGGCAACCCACTTCAGTGTTCTTGCCTGGAGAATCCCAAGGACAGAGGGGCCTTTCTGACTCCATGGGGTCAGAAAGAGGTGGACACGACTGAGCATGCACACACACACAGAGCGGATTGGGTGAAAAGTTTTCACTCGCTTTCAGGGTTTCTAGTCAAGTAGAACACAGACAAATAGTGTCACAATAACCATGATCCTTATATAAAGACTGTACTATAGCTGCCAACAGCTATAGTACATAGCTGCCAATGTACCTGCTGCCCCCTCGGTTAAATAAGCACCACTATAAACCAGATAAGATCACTGTATAGAGTAAAAAGCTTAAACAAACAGTTTGAACTTTAGTTCAAAAGCAAGCACAATTCAGTTCTTCATCTCTGCTCTCATATATGACTACACAGGGACCCAGCCAGGCATTTCTTACTTTCTTTTTAAACACTTACCTGTAGAACAGGGGATGTATCTGTAGGAATGAGACCTATGAAAGCTTCCCTTGTTGCCTGAAGATCCATGACACAGCCGTGTTTGATGACCTCTTCCCACCCATCCACTTAAAAGCCAACCAGGAGGTTAGCCTTCCTCCCTTCCTAGCTCTCTCCTTTTTTTCTGTTGCTTTCTCATTTTGCAATGTTTTTAAATCCTTTAACTTAAATATTCTCTGAGGCCAAAGGCAATCTAAAGTGAAGCTGTACATAAATCTTAGTAAAGAATGCTCCCCATTCAACACACACAGACATCTATAATTAGTCTTCAAGAGGTAATTAGATAATGATCACCAGCAAAGTCTTCCAAAGAATCCAGAAGGCTCAAAGGATTATAGAGTTACAGTCAATAGTCAGATTTAATAAGGGGGAATGAGAGAGAACAGTAGGGTCAGGGAAGAAGTAAAGTAATATAACATGATTTCAAAAAGCCCAGGGCAAGGGCTTGTTTTGTTTTGCTTGCTGGTTCTGTTTTGTTTTTGCTTTTAATCATCAGTGATTGTCTGTTTTCCTAGGAAATGTGAAAGAAGACAAGCCAAGGAAAAGTGTGCTGCCATTTCTGATCCTTTTCTTTCTCAGAGCCTCTGGGGAGCACCCAGTGAGACCACCATTAAAGGCCATCTTTTCAGCACAGTAGTAATGAATTTCTTTGGAAAAGGACCAGCAATAACCTATCTTCTATAAGAGGGAAAATGTTAATGAGGCTACCATGGAACTTAAAGATGTGTACTGAAGGGTCTGTTTGCCAACATCACATACTGCAGCAAATTTAACAGTGAGACTTGTATAGAGAGAAACAGCTCTGTGCCAGGGCACAGCACAGAATGGGGCAACGTCTCTATTCATTGAGCGTAGAGTTAAATAGGAAGGGCAGCACCGCCCGTGGGGAGAAAAACTGGAATCCGCTCAAAAAAACAGTGAATAGGGAAGGAGAAATCATGGGCACTTGAGCTGTCAGAAAAATTCATCATTGTTTGTCCTTAGAATGGACGGAGGTGGTTCCAAAACACCGAATTAATAAGTACAGAGGAGGGGCTGGAATGAAGGACAAGGAAGATGGTCTGCCAGAGAGATGGTAGGAGGGCATAGAAGCTACACAGATGTGTGAGTACGAGGGAGATGGGATCTGGAGATGGGCCACAAGCAGGGAGTAGAAGTAATTCATTAAGGCAACAGAAGTAAAACCAGGATGAGGAAGAAACTCAAGAGTGAGCGCTAAAAGTTTGAATCTAAATAAAAAGCCAATAGAGGCTTCCATGTCACAAAGTGAACTGGGGCAAATACACACCCCCACACACACACACACACACACAGCAAAAACAAAACACTCTAACCACTTTGCACTTGCTAGCCCAAGCAATGGCTAATGATAAAAATTCTTCCCAGTAAGGCAGTTAAAGATCAGCAGATGTTTCCATCTGTGTCATTGGCTACGTTTACTCATTACATTTTACTAATAAATAGCTTGTAGAATATAAAAGGGAAAAATATCTAGCTTTCTTAATCCACTGTCTGGTCTGGTCATAAAATGCTGGGTTGTTCAAAAAGTTCGTTTGGGTTTTTTGGTAAGATGTTATAAAAAACCTGAATGAACTTTTTGGCCGACCCAATAACTGTCTTTATATGTGATATTTCCTTAAGGAAATAGCTACTTTTCAAGAATTCTACCTCTTTAAAGAGTAAGCGCTACTGACAGGAAATTAGATACCTGTTTCTTCGATTGTGGAAGTGTGAAGGTGAAATAAGTGGACAAGAATATAGCTTTAAATTGTTCTTCTCTGTTAAGGGAACTGCTCACTGCTATGAGAAGAAAAAAATAAAACCTCTTTGTTAATGATCAGCTCCAACCCAATAATTTTGAGGTCTCTTTTCAGCCAAAAGAACCAAGATTTCCTATTATACTAGCTCAACACTTAGCCATGCTACTGAGAGATTGTATAGATGGGCTAAATGTGGGATCTGGACGTAGGGTATCTGAGTTCAAATCCTAGTTCTAAGCCTTACCACCTACACGTGTGACCTTGGACAAGTCATCTAATAGGTTCATGCCTTACTTTCCTCATCAGTAAAATGGGAATAATAGTAGTACTATGATTGTACTGAAAATTATATATACATAAAACATTTAGGGCAGTATGTTCAGTATATAAGAGTTTGGTCTGATCTTATAGTTATTTAATGTCTCTAAACCTCAACAGAAAGTCTCTTAAACCAGTGGTCCCCAACCAGTCTGGCACCAGAGACTGGTTTCAAAGACAATTTCTCCATAGATGGGAAGGGGGTGGTTTTAGGATGATTCAAGTGCACTACATTTATTGTGTACTTCAATTCTATTATTACTACATCAGATCATCAGGCATTATACCCCAGAGGTTGGGGAGCCTTGCCTAGAACTTACTAATTTTTAATAAGTACTAACCTTTATTTTCTAGCTTTAACCACACATATTATGCCAAATAATTTCAAAGAAGTAGTTGAAATTATTTTTGCTAAAACATATAAGGACCAAAACCATTAATTCCTCTAATCTTAGTTTCTCAAAAATCAATTATTCTTTTTAATTTCCGAAGATAACATATATTTTAAAATATAACTCTTAAGGTATGGAACTATTATTTGAATAAAAATGAATACAGGTTTCTCTTTCAGATAACAGGAGGAATGAGATACTTTCTTAACATCTTAAGCTAAAATGCTGGATTAAAAAAAAAAAATCGGGAAGTGTGGAAAGATGCTTGTAATACTTGCAGCTGACTTTTGAATATCCCCACATCTCCAAATATACAGAGACAGAGAGACTAGAGGAACCAAAAACACATGGTGAAATTGAAGACAAACTAGATATCCTTGCAAACCTCAAAATTATGAGTGGCTGGAGAAAAGAACTGACAAGTCAAGTGACCTGCATTTTATCAGCGTCTGTGCAGGAAAGCAATGGGGCATGGACCTGAAAGCAGGAAGCCTCACAATAGCCAAGTGTTAACGGAACAGTACAGTGGGCCCAGGTGAGCACAGCCACAGAAACAGTCAGAAGCTTTTCCAACCTGGAACCTGCCCATGTAGACCCCCAAATAAAACTGTGCCCCCAAAGAAAAAAAAGCTGTGCAAATGAATAAAAAATAAAGACTACAAAGGACTTAGCAAGAAACTTGGTATTGTATGGAACTAAACACTACAAACAAAGCTAGTGGAGGTGATGGAATTCCAGTTGGGCTATTTCAAATCCTGAAAGATGATGCAGTGAAAGTGCTGCACTCAATACGCCAGCAAATTTGAAAAATTTAGCAGTGGCCACTGGACTGGAAAAGGTCAGTTTTCATTCCAATCCAAAGAAAGGCAATGCCAAAGAATGCTCAAACTACCGCACAATTGCACTCATCTCACATGCTAGTAAAGTAATGCTCAAAATTCTCCAAGCCAGGCTTCAGCAATACATGAACCATGAACTTCCAGAGGTTCAAGCTGGTTTTAGAAGAGGCAGAGGAACCAGAGATCAAATTGCCAACATCTGCTGGGTCATGGAAAAAGCAAGAGAGTTCCAGAAAAACATTTATTTCTGCTTTATTGACTATGCCAAAACCTTTGACTGTGTGGATTACAATTCTGAGAGATGGGAATATGAGACCATCTGACGTGCCTCTTGAGAAACCTATATGCAGGTCAGGAAGCAACAGTTGGAACTGGACACGGAACAACAGACTGGTTCCAAATAGGAAAAGGAGTACGTCAAGACTGTATGTTGTCACCCTGCTCATTTAACTTATATGCAGAGTACATAATGAGAAACGCTGGGCTGGAGGAAGCACAAGCTGGAATCAAGATTTCCAGGACAAATATCAATAAGCTCAGATATGCAGATGACACCACCCTTATGGCAGAAAGTGAAGAGGAACTAAAAAGCCTCTTGATGAAAGTGAAAGAGGAGAGTGAAAAAGTTGGCTTAAAGCTCAACATTCAGAAAACTAAGATCATGGGAAATAGATGGGGAAACAGTGGAAACAGTGTCAGACTTTATTTTTTTGGGCTCCAATATTACTGCAGATGGTTGACTGCAGCCATGAAATTAGAAGATGCTTACTCCTTGGAAGAAAAGTTAGGACCAACCTAGATAGCATATTTAAAAGTAGAGACATGAGTTTGCCAACAAAGGTCTGTCTAGTCAAGTCTATGGTGCTTCCAGTAGTCATGTATGGATGTGAGAGTTGGACTGTGAAGAAAGCTGAGTGCCGAAGAATTGATGCTTTTGAACTGTGGTGTTGGAGAAGACTCTTGAGAGTCCCTTGGACTGCAAGGAGATCCAACCAGCCCATTCTAAAAAGATCAGTCCTGGGTATTCTTTGGAAGGAATGATGCTAAAGCTGAAACTCCAGTACTCTGGCCAGCTTGTGCGAAGAGATAACTCATTGGAAAAGACTCTGATGCTGGGAGGGATTGGGGGCAGGAGGAGAAGGGGACGACCGAAGATGAGATGGCTGGATGGCATCACCCACTCGATGGACGTGAGTCTGAGTGAACTCTGGGAGTTGCTGATGGACAGGGAGGCCTGGCGTGCTGCGATTCATGGGGTCGCAAAGAGTCGGACACGACTGAGCAACTGAACTGAACTGGACTGAACTGAAACACAAAAACAAAGAAGACCTTTATACGAATCTACCGCCATCATCTGCATAAGATGCTCTTTGAATTAATATCTCTGTGTTTCCTATGCATTCTAAACAAGAACCAAACACAAATGCAGGAATGGAGAATTTAATTTATATTAATCGAGTCTGGTAGTTTTCTCTGGCAACTGGAAAAGCTCGCAGAAGGGGTTAAAGAACTCTTATGCATAAAGGGCCAAGGAAATGGGCATCTCACCTAGAATAATCTAAAGTGAACATGAATACAAATTAGTAAAAATGAACACGAAGATAACTCTTAAGAACTTATTTGGGATGCATTCCAGAGAAACAAAGAGACAACAAAATAGGGAAAGTAGGATATGACACATACAGGATAACATAAAAATGTCTGACATGGATATAAATGGAATTCCAGAAGGAGCTACACAAGCAAGCGAAGGCATTCAGGTAATGTTTGTCCTTAAATGTCTGTGGTAGGGGGTGAAAAAGTAGAAAAAGAATAAAAATAAGACAAATGATTAGAGGAGAGGAAGCTATAAACATAAGACACTAATGAAACAGAAGACAAATATATAATACAGAGGACCAATGAAGGTAAAAACTAGTTTCTTAAAAAGCCAGTAACATAAACAGATCTCTAAGCCTCTGGTGTGAGAGAGATACAGGTGGGGAAGATACACACAAGAAGCAGGCCCAAACAATATTAAAAATGAAAAGGCAGCTGTAGCCTCAGATCTCATAGAAATGTCACAGGTAATAAGACAATATTTAAAAATTTATGCCAAAATGAGAAATAACTTTAATAAAATGGATGAACCCCTTAAACATAGTTATCAATATTGATTTAATATGAAACAGAAAATCTATTTCTGTAAACATTAAAAAATAGAAATCTGTCATTGAAATTTATTCCCACAAAGGGAATGCCAGCCGCAGACAATTCTGCTAAGAGGATGTTTCAAGATATAACAGAAATAGATGGCTCAAGTGTTGCACAAAGTCTTCCAGATATTAGGAAACGAGGGGACAGTTTCCAAATCATTTTACGCAGCTTGGAATACCATTCAATAAAAAGAAAAATCAAAGACCAATCACATTGATGAACATGGATGTAAAAATTCTAAATAGAATATTGGTAAGCTGAACCCAGCAATATACAAAGGAGATGTATGCAATAACCAATTTGAGTTCATCTCATGCACATAATAGGTTTTCTATTATAAAATCAATTGATAAAGTGTACCACAGTAAAAGACTAAATGAGAAAAAGCATATTATCATCTCAAAAGATGAAAAAAATCAATAAAATTCAGTATTTGTTGAATTTAACAAATTTGAATGAAGAGTGAAATCCTTAAAAGTCTGTCCACAAAGTAACTATACCAGCAGCACCACGACCCCCTCAGTGACCTTCACAAGCAGTGGCGACTTGTGGATGGCACTGCCTTGGCAATCAGGAAAAGGCAATGATGCTGACTCCCTCTACATCTGTTCAATGCTGTTCCCAGGGTTCTAATCAGCACAGAAGGAATGAGAAAAACACATACAGAGCATAATGGTTGGAAAGGATGAAACAAAATTCTTAGTACTTGTAGATAATATTGCCTATAGAATTTTTTCCTTACAAAAGGTCCCTATGAGTATAAATATTAGCAGGAATCTTGAGTTGAGATTTTGAAACAAGATTCTAAGGCAGGTGCCTTTTAGTATGCCAACAATAATCACTCGAAAATACAATTTTAAAAATATAAAATATCACTAAAAATGTTAAGTACTTAGGAATATATTTAACAAAATATGGTCAAAACTTTCATGAAACAAATTATAAAACTCTGTTGACAGGCACTTTAAAAGGTTAATTAGTCTTAATTAAATGCAGAGATGGTTTGAGATGGAAAGACTCATTATCATAAAATATCAATCCTCTTAATATGGATGTATAGATTCATGCAATTGTCATGAGAATTGTTACAAAAACTTGGTAACTTGATTCTAAAATTTATATGAAGAAGCAAAAGTCCATGTGTATCAAGACACCCTGGATGAAGAACAACTTTAAGGTAACTTCTAGATAATCAAGATTTCTATCGAAGTTAGAACTTTAAAAACATATGAAAAAACTGGCTGGAAACTCAACATTCAAAAACTAAGATCATGGCATCCAGTCTCATCACTTCATGGCAAACAGAAGGAAAAAAAGCAGAAGCAGTGACAGATTTTATTTTCTTGGGCTCCAAAATCACCGAGATGGTGACTGCAGCCATGAAGTTACAAGATGCTTGTTCCTTGAAAGGAAAGTTATGACTAAATAGACAGCGTATTAGAAAGCTGAGACATCACTGTGCTGACAAAGGTCCATCTAGCCAAAGCTATGGTTTTTCCAGTAGTCATGTATGGATGTGAGAGTTGGAAAATAAAGAAGGCTAAGCATCGAAGGACTGATGCTTTTGAACTGTAGTGGTAGAGAAGACTCTTGAGAGTCCCTTGGATAGCAAGGCGATCAAACCAGTCAATCCTAAAGGAAATCAACCCTGAATGTTTATTGGAAGGACTGATGCTGAAGCTGAATCTCCAGCCCTTTGGCCACCTGATGCAAAGAGCTGACTTACTGGACAAGACCCTGATGCTGGGAAAGACTGAAAGCAAAAGAAGAATAGGGGTTGCAGAGGATGAGATGGTTATATAGTATCACCAACTCTATGTGCATGAATTTTAATGAAATGTGGGAAAGAATGGAGGACAGAGGAATCTAGTGTGCTGCAGTCCACGTGGTCACAAAGAGTCAGACGTGACATAGCGACTGAGTAACGACAACCCTATGCCATCCCTATGTTTAAACCACAGACATTCTTGCAAATGGGCACCAGGAGGAGTTATCAGAAAGAATATTCATAACAATATTGTTTACAAAAAGAATGAAACCAAACAAAAACACCCTAGAGTCCACCTAAACATTAATCAAAATTTGGACATGTAAACTGTTCTATATTCATACAGTAGAGCTATACATCAACATGATAGCTGCTCATCAACAGGATGAATCAGAGAAACACTATCGTGAAACAAAAGATACAAACTCAAGAACTCAACTTATAGAAGTTCAAAATAAGCAAAACTATATATATATATATACACACACACACAAACATATGTGGAATACATATACATATATACTCATATGTGGAATATTCATATGTGTAATAAAATGATAGATAACAAGGAAGTTCTTAACAAAAAGCAGAACAGTAGTTATCCCATAGGAGAGGGAAGATAATGTATAATAAAGGCAAACACAAAGCTTCCAGATTGCTACAAATATTTCACTGTTTAGGCTGGGGGCTGAGTACTGAGCCCCTTGGCTATAATTTAAACCAAGCCAATAAATTTTATATTTTTATGAGTATTTCTATTTCAGCAAAACCTATGTACATGGATATATTTATACTAGAGAGAAAAATGAACATATGGTATTTGAGCCAGACAGCCCCTGATGTACTGAGCTCTGGGTCACTCTGCACTGTTTCCCTGCACGACCCACTGCAAAGTAAAACTGCCTCAAGCATGTCAGCGGCTCATCCTTGGGCACATACACCAGTAACTGTGGATGTTACAATTTGTATTTCCAGATAACCCCTCCTCCCATTCTTGATCACTGTGTTACTGTTGCAACAGCAGAAGTACCATGTAGTGTGAGGACCATTTTTACCAACAACAGTTCTAGTGGGAAGGATAGGAGAGGGACACATGCTTCAGACATGCCAGGGGAATCGAGATTGCTTGGCCCTGCCGCTCAAGAGAGTCCATGATGTCCTTAACTTTGTAAGTGAACAGACACTGGTTGAAGCTGACCCTCGGTTGCTGCCTGGGTGTAGATAGCAGCAGCACAGAGGTGATCTGAGTAGCCTGAAAAGCAAGAGGTTAAGACTACGGGGCAAAATCTGAGAGCTCAGAGCAGCAGAGGCAGCCTGGGCACTGGAGGTGGCTCCAGGGGCAATTTAAATGATGAAGTGATAGGCACTAAATGCAGTGGAAACTCGGAGAACAGGGCAATCCATCATTGCCAAGCTTATCTTCTGACAAAGAGTAGGACTCGGCTTCCAGCTGTAACATTCAAATGTAATGCTCCCCCTGGGACTCAGCATGGCAGCCTTCCCTCAGTTAACTAATTATGAGAGAATGTGACATTGGTATTTACTTTTTCTACAGGGACAAATCATTCCCAGCAGGAGGGAGAAAGTTGTTATTTTTGGTCTGTTTTGGTTTGTCATTAAAAAGAAATTAGTCACACAGTAGTAAATAAACTCTTGTTAGAGGGAAATGTTTTTCTTTCTACAATTCTATCAGTTCACCTGAATGGTGACACTCATTTCTTTTGTTCTCTGGGGACACGGTGAGCAAATGAACAAGAGCTGAGTGTTTAGACTAGGTGTGAAAATTAACACCACCACTAACTAGCTGTGTGATCATCAGCAAATTATGTAAGTGCCCGTGAGTTTCCTCCCCTAAAAACTGAGAACACACTTACTGTGTCCTGTGATTTGTTACAGATGAAATGAAGTGACGTGGCTGTAACACTTTAGCAGAGTGTTTCTGCCTAACAAGCACGCAATAGATTTCAGCCTTTATTCTTAACAACTCTGATATTCTGGTGCAATTAGAAACATTCTACACTTCATTATGCCTTAAATCATCAATTCCTCATATCTATTGACCTCGCATCTAATCAGACACTGTTCCTTTATCACTGCAAGCTAAATTGTGTATTGTTTTTACTCCTCCTCACTTATACATAAAAAGTTTCCAATGAAATTTAATATTTAATGATAATGTTGAAAGAAACATTTCTCACACGCCCTCTCATTCCCAGCACATCTTTTAACTTGTCAAAGGCAGGGCATAATGCTGAGCAAACATCATAGTAAACACATATTTTCCCATCCATTGTGGACAACAACAGCATTATGTTAGGGCTGCTTTTTGCAAATGGGAAAGCGATTTCACAGACAATTTCACAACTGAACTCATAACAATCCCATGAGGAAGGCAGGCAAGGTAGATACGAACAGCCTCACTTTATGGCTAAGGAAACAGAAACTTAGAAGGAAAATGACAAAGCCACGCTAACCAAGCACATTTTCTGTAAAAGGGTGATAATCTGAGGGGATTGAGAAGGTCGGGGCTACTGGACTTTGGAAAATGAGATTTTCTCAAGAACAAAGCCCGTTTTGGCGATGCCCAAAGGGACCAGTCAGAGTGAGGGACCGGATCACTGGCAGAAAGCAAACAAAATAGAAAAGCAAGAGGCACTGAACTTTCTATTCTGATTTCATGATCTGATTGCTGATATGCCTTGATTTTTCTACCCATAACTTTGAGAAAGCAAAATTACTAGTTCTTACTTCTCTTCCAAGTATATTGCAGTGTTATTATTATATACAAACACACCTTGATGACATGATACTTAAGGTTTTATGCAAACCACAGAAAACATGAACACTTAAAAATGTATAAACATAAGAAAACACATTTTAAGTACTAGTAGAAAATCTTAGTGATAAAGGAAAAGAATATTTTTCCATGGATACATGGGCCAGAAGATGAAAATCAGATGAGATTAGTCACATCATCATTGTAAGTTTATGCTACATATTCGAATCACTTTTGGAAGTTGCAGAATCAAATTAAGAGGCATGACATGTAACAAATGTTTTAAAGCCATGAGGATGGAAAATCCCTAAGTTTGGGCAATGTTTCTTTAACTGATCACATACACCCATTTTAAAAATAATCAGTTCTGAAGTGGTGTTAATTCTGATCAAGACTTCCTAGTAGTCATCACCTTTCAGGACTCCTCAGGATGTGGGCAGTGCTCACTGATAGCTCATAGTCCTTAAGAATTCCCAGTGGACTATGGACTATAGAAATGGAATTCTAAAGTCTCACTCCCTTTTATTCTGGAATAGGGAATAAGTTCTTATACAGAGAAGAAGGCAAATGCAAGCAAAGTCCATTACAGTGAACCCTGGTTCAAAATAAATACTGAACATGAATTTCTGGTTTATCATATGAACCTGAAATCCAAGGACTCCTAAATATGCAATTTAAAAACCCAGTCAACCAACACTGATGGACAAAATAGCATACAACAGTAGGTCATCATTAGATGGTCGATACTTGATTTGATAGGCCTGAACATAACTGCCCTATGATTTTTCATAAAACACGACACAACTTTATTCCAATACAGGGAAAGATGTTATGATATGGCAGCAGGACAGGTCTACTTAAAAACCTCCCCCTCGCTCGTCAGTATATTCAATTAATAAACATCTATTGACTGTTTGCTATTTGTTGGGATCTTCATCAAAGAACTCACAGTCTAGCAGGGAAGACAGGTAAATCAAGCATCAGATTTTTAAGTCAAATTCTAGAATGAAGAAAAATGTACATTGCAATTTTAAGCAGGGCAGAAAGCTCTCTTGGAGGATGGATGATTGACAAGTATAAACTGTCAAAAAGGAGGAGGGACTTCGGTCAGAACAGACTGGATAAAAGTGGGAAACATGATAAATATGGTGAGTTTCAGAAACTATACATAGTACCTCATGGCTAGAGCAGAGAGAGAAGGGAAAGAGGCCCAAAGAAACAATGAGCAGGAGAGGAAGACAGATTCCATCATTTTGGGGAAACAGTGTCAGACTTTATTTTTGGGGGCTCCAAAATCACTGCAGATGGTGACTGCAGCCATGAAATTAAAAGACACTTAGTCCTTGGAAGAAAAGTTATGACCAACCTAGATAGCATATTAAAAAGCAGAGACATTACTTTGCCAACTAAGGTCCATCTAGTCAAGGCTATGGTTTTTCCAGTGGTCATGTATGGATGTGAGAGTTGGACCGTGAAGAAGGCTGAGTGCCGAAGAACTGATGCTTTTGAGCTGTGGTGTTGGAGAAGACTCTTGAGAGTCCCTTGGACTGCAAGGAGATCCAACCAGTCCATTCTGAAGGAGATCAGCCCTGGGATTTCTTTAGAAGGAATGATGCTAAAGCTGAAACTCCAGTACTTTGGCCACCTCATGCAAAGAGTTGACTCATTGGAAAAGACTGATGCTAGGAGGGATTGGGGGCAGGAGGATAAGGGGACGACAGAGGATGAGATGGCTGGATGGCATCACCGACTCGATGGACGCAAGTCTGAGTGAACTCTAGGAGTTGGTGATGGACAGGGAGGCCTGGCGTGCTGCGATTCATGGGGTCGCAAAGAGTCGGACATGACTGAACTGAACTGAGTTCAGGTTTAAGTTCAGTATTAGAAAGAAGAATACAACTATTGGTCTATCGAAAAGATTTCATCCCACAGGCAATCGGAGCAGACTTTTGCCATAATCAGCTTTGGTGATAGGCAGTTATAAAGTGAAATAAAAGAAGGAATTCCAGAGGAATGGCTATCACTTAGAAGACAATTTTAAAGGTCCAAGTAAGACATAAAGAGGCCCTAAACAAAAGGAATGGGAATGAAAAAAAAACAGAAAAAAAAGTAGTGTAAAAAATAGGGTTGGCAGAATTTAGTGACCAGATAGGAAACAGAGGGTGAAGAGGAAAACTTAAAATATGTCTTTTATTTTTTTACTTGATTGCCTAAATAAATAATGGTGTCTGAGCTGAATTAGGAAGAGCATGAAATAGAACATCCACGGTACTCTTACAGTCCTGGTTTATCCCTCTTTTATAAGATGAATTGCATTTTGTTTTGTATAGCAGTAGGTATGTGGCATTCCACCAACTCCATCCCCCAAAAAATCCTTGAGGGAGAAAGCTGTGTGTCACGCATCATCCTGTCCCTGCATATAGCCCCATACAGCATTCCTGTATAACATGATCATATAACTGACCCACTGTAAACACGTAGTAAACATTTTTGACTGACTGACTGAGTACACACACAACTTCAAAGCTAGCTGGAGACAAAACTATACATATTCTCCTTTGAATAAGACAGTTGTCTCTTAAAACGTAAATAACTCATCTTAACTGTGTAACAACACAGACAACTATCATTCAGCCTCATATCAGACTCATAACATCCTCCACACATCTCAATGTCCCATTTGCGAGGGACTTTAGAAAATATATACTACAACCCACATTTTAAAGGCGACATCTGTGACTCAGAGAAGTCACACAACTAGCCCAAAGTCACAAAAAGTACAGTTGACCCTTGAACAACATGAGTTTGACCTGCCCAGGTCCACTTGTATGAGGAATTATTTTCAATAGTAAAAACTACAGCCCAGGAATCACATCTGGTTGAATTCAAGAAAATGGAGAGATCACAGATATGAAGGGTCAACTCTAAGTCACACACAAATTTCTGACTGTGTGGAGGATTGGTGCTCCTAATCCCCACATGGTTCAAGGGTTAACGGTATCCAGAGATGGGACAGAAATCAGAATACATTAAACTTGGCAATATTTGTCAAACAAAAAAGTTGTAACAGATCTGAAGATAGTGCAAGATACCAAATTTAGCTAGGGTGAATTAAGCTCTTAAAAGCACTTCATAATTGGCACTTAAAAAAAAACACAAGACAAACATCTTAAAGACATTTTCTTAAATGATTCTGCTGACAATGAAATGCAAGGACCACAGCTCAACTTTCACCTTTGAATTAGTATAAGTAAGACAGATTCTTACCGTGATCTTCTGAAGAGACTGGTGACCTAAAATGAGACAATAAGCATGATAAATCTTTTGCAAGTGATACTGATAATTCTAAGTACAATGATCAAGAATAATCTTGTCGAAATTACACCATGAAAATTCAGTTAAACAGAAATTCAATACAGTAGATGGTATAATTAATGTGTTGGTTGTATGGTATATTCCAGCGAGTAACTCCCAAAGCTTACCTGGATTAGTTAAGTGGTAGATGGTACTAAAAGACTATTAGTGGGACTTCCCTGGTGGTTTGGTGGTTACGAATCCACCTGGTAATGCAGTAGACATGAGTTTGATTCCTGATCTGGGGAGACCCCACATGTCACAGAGCAATGGAGCCTGCACACCGCAGCTGCTGAAGCCTGCACGCCTAGAGCCTGTGTTCCGTAACAAAGGAAGCCACCAGGACGAGAAGCCCGTGAACTGCAACTAGAGAAAGTCCTCGTGCATCAGGGAAGACCCAGAGCAGCCAAACATATATAAATAAATAAAATTAAAAACAGTCTATCAGCATGGTGATGTAAGACCGAAACAAACTTAAACTGTCTGGATTTATCAACACACAAAAAGAACTCATAGAAATGTGACGATGGACAAAATCCCTGCGATGCCACTAGTGCCCACGGCCAGCTCCCCAGAGAAAATGCCAGGGATGCAAATAAGCCCTAGATTAAGTGTCTATCGGTAAAAAGGAGTCTACTTGGACAATAAAAATGAAACCAAAGCAAAAAGCAATGATGTTCCCTAAGCATTACTGGCTTTTGCTTCCACTGTCCGTGGAATTTAATGTTTGAGTGATATGACATAGACACTTCATATGTTGGCTTTGTGTTTCTAAACCTATCAGAATCAGGATTAGACAAGAGGGCAACCACTGGGGTCTCACAAAGTTTTTACAAATCGGTGACTTTTACCTATCATTTGGGGCTCAGGTTTAATTACGACATTAAAATACCAATGGATGGGCATTCCCTGGTGATCCAGTGATTAAGACTCCTTGATTCCAGTGCAAGAGGTGTGGGTACCAACTCTGGTCAGGGAACTAAGACCCTACATGCCACAGGGCATGGCCAAAAACAAAAATAAAGTAACATTAAAGAGAATAAAGGTGCCAAAAGATACCAGTGGATAATACATCAATCCCTTTCACAATAAAAACCTTTTTTTTTCTCAGCTGACTACTAATTAAGTTACTTGGGGCAATACAGACACAACCTTGTGGATTAATCCCCCCCCACCCCCAAGCTTGAAAGATACTGTCTTGATTACCAACTCATGCTTTACTTGGGAGAAAGAGATGAATAATATCGTCTTCAGAGGTGTTGGAAGTTTGAAACGAGAGGCGAGAAACCAGGAGGGAGGCGTCCTCTCTAAATGATGGGCCTGCTGGAGCCCATAGCAGGGAGATGACCAAAGGCTAATGCATGAGTTTGGTAATAAAGCTACCAAACTTAACTAATATTATATGCAGTCATAATACAACTAAACCTAGACAGCATATTAAAAATCAGAAACATCACTTTGCCAACACAAGTCTATACAGTCAAAGCTAATGTTTTTCCAGTAGTCATGTACAGATGTGAGAGCTGGACCATAAAGAAGACTGAGCATTGAAGAACCGTGGTGTTTTCGAATTGTCGTGCCGGAAAAGACTCTGGAGAGTCTTTTGGACAGCAAGGAGATCAAACCAGTCAATCATACAGAAAATCAACCCTAAATATTCATTGCAAGGTTGATGATAAAGCTCCAATACTTCGGCCACCTGATGTGAAGAGCCAGCTCATTGGAAAAGACTCTGATGCTGATAAAGATTGAGGGCAAGAGGAGAAAGGGGTGACAGAGGATGAGATGGTTGGACGGCATCACTGACTCAGTGGACATGAGTTTGAGCAAACTTTGGGAGATAGTGAAAGACAGGGAGCCTGGCATGCTGCAGTCCACGGAGCTGCAAAGCAGCAGACACGATTCAGCAACTGAACAACAATATGTTTCTGAGACAGGATGCAAACACTGAGGCAAGAATGATTCAATTGGGACGTAGTGGTTGAAGGACAATTTTAGTTACTTTGGGATGCCCAATACCATTTTACTTTATCAGAAATACTTTTGTCCATTATGTGAACAAATAGTACAGTAATACAGACATAGGAGTAATGGTGAGACAGCCTTAACTTTCACTGGGTGGCGAAGTGTGAAATTATTTCAACCTCAGTGGTTTCTTCAAGTAAATATTTGCACGTGAAGACTACAGAGGGTTCCAAGATCAGGTGGAGAGAAAGTTGGCATCTGGGAGGCAGACACAGGGAGGGATCCTGCTGCTGCTGCTGCTAAGTTGCTTCAGTCGTGTCTGACACTCTGTGCGCCCCCAGAGACGGGCCGCCCACCAGGCTCCCCCCGTCCCTGGGATTCGCCAGGCAAGAACACTGGAGTGGGCTGCCATTTCCTCTCCAAAGCATGAAAGTGAAAGTGAATTCACTCAGTCGGGTACCACTAGTAGCGACCCCATGGACTGCAGCCTACCAAGCTCCTCCGTCCATGAGATTTTCTAGGCAACAGTACTAGAGTGGCTTGCCATTGCCTTCCCTGGGGAGGGACCCTGACACCACCCTAAATCAGCTCTGTGGCATCTGCCTGAGAAACACCACTGGGCCTCCCCAGGTGGAGCTGATCTGTCCTCTCCCTAAGTGCCCCTGTTTCATACTTCCACACACCAACCTTCTCACTAAGCTGTGGCGGAGGTGGGGGTTTAGTCACTAAGTCGTGTCCCTCTCTTTGCAAGCCCAATGACTGCAGCCCACCAGGCTCCTCTGTCCGTGAGATTTCCCAGCCAAGAATACTGGAGTGGGGGTGGAATTTCCTTTCCCAGGAAGGAGATCCCTTCTTCCCAACCCAGGGATCAAATCTGCATCTCCTGCTTGGCAGGCAGATTCTTTACCACTGAGCCACTAGGGAAACCCCACTAGGCTGTGAGCTCCTTGGAAACTAGGACCATGTCTTATTTATAACAAAGAGGATCCCTGATTAAAATGTATTAAACTGCATTAATTTCAGCACCATACACTAGAGTTTGGACTCAGACACATTCTGGAACTCCTCAAAATCACATCACCTTCAAACTACCTTCAAGTCTGCCAGCTCCTAGGTCAGCTAGGAAGGAAGGATCCAGGGAGTGATCTGAAGCTTCAAATTAGTGACAATGCGGGCACTCTCCAGGCTCCACCCCCACCCCAGACATGCCCACCATCCAATAAAGGACCAGAGGGGCCTGAACAAAGAAGCAACAGGATTGACATGTACACCCTGCTATATTTAAAACTTAAGCAACAAGGACCTACTGTATAGCACAGGGGACTTTGCTCAATATTCTGTTCCAACCTAAATGGGAAAGGAATTTGAAAAAGCACTGACATATGTGTATGTATATCAATCACTTTGCTGCACTCCTGAAACTAACACATCATTACTCAACGCCACTCCTGCACAAAATAAAAATTAAAAAGGAAAAAGAAACTGGAGAATTTTTAAGCTGTCCAGGACATAAAAAGAGCTAGTAATAAGGAAACATCTTCATTCCTGGTATTTTCTGATGAGAAGTAAGCAAAAGCCTGTCTTGGATGGTTCACAATTAATTTCTCACAGAGTTATAGGAATAAAGGAAAATCCATGCCGATGGATGGACCACTAGATGTCTCAGCTGGAGGACCCAGGAGGAAGGGTTTTTGCTGCTTTTCTGTAGCAGCAAAGCCCTAACATTAAACCTGAAAAATTCCAGATGGCTCCATGAGAACCCCAGGGGGATGCCTTCTGCGGTATGTCCGGGCAGCGGGGAAGAACGATCGATTTCAGACTGTTTTCTAAGGATTAGTCATGTTGAGTTTGTGTGGAATGTCTCCCACACGCCTAGGTTTGTGGAATTTTAAGACATATGGAGTATTTCAATCCTCACTCAGCATTTCACCTTTCACCGGAGAGAGTCACTAAATTATTCCACTGAGACAGGCACATCATCCATTATTGCTGGAAATGGGCATAAAAAGTTTTATGGAACTTAGCTCAGGAGAGAAGAAATACCATGAAATCAGCAGCATACACAGTTATTTTTAAAACAGAGAGGTTGAATCCCGGGAAGAGATAACCTTCCTTAACCCAACAATGCAGGAAGGCGAGAAAGCTTGCTGCTTTTCTTTCAGTTGCATCTGAAAGGCGTGCACTTTGTCCCAGCCTGCTCATATCTCCTCCACATACACTTTTTCCTGCAAAAAGCACCTACTCTCTTAATGCTGACTATAGCTTTACTAGTGCTCAAATAACCTCCAGGATTTAGAGTTTGCCTCCTCACTTTTTTCCTCACCACTACTTTCTTTTAAGAGGGCTTCCCTGGTGGCTCAGGGGCAGAGAATCTGCCTGCCGGTGCAGGAGATGCAGGTTAGATTCCTGGGGTGGGAAGATCCCCTGGAGAAGGAAATGGTAACCCACTCTAGTATTCTTGCCTGAGAAATCCCATGGACAGAGGAGCCTGGTGGGCTACGGTCAACAGGGTCACAAAAGAGTCAGATACGACTTAGTGACTGAACAACAACAGGATCTTTATACTTGATTTTGTCCTGTTTTGTTTGTTTTGGTATTATTTCACATGTTTATTTACATTCCATTCAAATCCAGCAAAGACAGTGAAAACAGAAATTCAAGTCCAGCATTTAAAAATCTTTCACCTACTTTATTAACCTTGAATAATGATTATTCAGATCTGAATCTTTCCATTTATAATTAATTGAACCTGAATACTAACTGTTACTTGAGACCCTCTTAAGCACCAGGTCCTAAAAGTGATGTAGACTGAAAAGAAACAAGACATCAATTTCAAGGAACACATAATTTAGTGTAGGAGTAAAATATCTAACCAAATGATTATAATGAAAAAATGCAATCATCAAAACATGTATGAGTAGAGAGCACAGAAGAGAGGAAGACCAATGCTCTTTCAATGCTCTTTCAAAAAAGTAAAAGAAGGCTTCAAAACTCGAGAACTGTCTGAGCTGGGCTTTTTTTGTTGTTTTTAGTTGGCATATAATTGCTTTAAAATTGTGTGTTGGTTTCTGCGGAACAATGAAATAATCAGCTTCAATATACATATATCCCTTGCCTCTTGAGCCTCCCTTCCACCCCGCATCCTACCCCTGCAGTTCATCACAGACGACTAAGCTGAGCTCCCTGTGCAATACAGCAGATTCCTGCCAGCTATCTATTTCACATATGGTAATGTATATGTATTGCCAGCAAATTTGTAAAACTCAGCAGTGGCCACAGGACTGCAAAAGGTCAGTTTTCATTCCAATCCCAAAGAAAGGCAATGCCAAAGAATGCTCAAACTACCGAACAATTGCACTCATCTCACACGCTAGTAAAGTAATGCTCAAAATTCTCCAAGCCAGGCTTCAGCAATGCGCTGAAATGTGAACTTCCTGATGTTCAAGCTGGTTTTAGAAAAGGCAGAGGAACCAGAGATCAATGGCCAACATCCGCTGGATCAATGAAAAAGCAAGAGTTCCAGAAAAACATCTATTTCTGCTTTATTGACTATGCCAAAGCCTTTGACTGTGTGGATCACCATGAACTGAAAAATTCTGAAAGAGTTGGGAATTCCAGACCACCTGACCTGCTTCCTGAGAAACCTATATGCAGGTCAGGAAGCAACAGTTAGAACTGGGCATAGAACAACAGACTGGTTCCAAATAGGAAAGCAGTCCATCAAGGCTGTACATTGTCATCCTGCATTTAACGTATATGCAGAGTACATCATGATAAACACTGGGCTGGATGAAGCACAAGCTGGAATCAAGATTGCCAGGATATCAATAACCTCAGATATGCAGATGACACTACCCTTATGGCAGAAAGTAAAGAGGAACTAAAAAGCCTCTTGATGAAAGTGAAAGGGGAGAGTGAAAAAGTTGGCTTAAAGCTCAACATTCAGAAAAACTAAGATCATGGCATCTGGTCCCATTACTTCATGGCAAACAGATGGGGAAACAGTGGAAAGTGTCAGACTTTATTTTTGGGGGTCCAAAATCACTGCAGATGGGGACTGCAGCCATGAAATTAAAAGACGCTAATTCCTTGGAAGGAAAGTTATGACTAATCTAGACAGCATATTAAAATACGGAGACATGACTTTGCCAACAAAGGTCAGTCTATTCAAGGCTATGGTGCTTCCAGTAGTCATGTATGGATGTGAGAGTTGGACTGTGAAGAAAGCTGAGTGCCAAAGAATTGACGTTTTTGAACTGTGGTGTTGGAGAAGACTCTTGAGAGTCCCTTGGACTGCAAGGAGATCCAACCAGTCCATTCTAAAGGGGATCAGCCCTGGGTGTTCATTGGAAGGACTGGTGCTGAAGCTGAAACTCCAATAATTTGGCCACCTGATGCAAAGAGCCAACTCATTTGAAAAGATCCTGATGCTGGAAAAGATTGAGGGCAGGAGGAGAAAGGGACGACAAAGGCTGAGATGGTTGGATGGCATCACCGACTCAAAGGACATGAGTTTGGGTGAACTCCAGGAGTTAGTGATAGACAGGGAGGCCTGGCATGCTGCAATTCATGGGGTCACAAAGAATCGGACACGACTGAGTGACTGAACTGAACTGTATGGATGTGAGAGTTGGACTATAAAGAAAGCTGAGCACTGAAGAACTGATGCTTTTGAACTGTGGTGTTGGAGGAGACTCTTGAAAGTACCTTGGACTTCAAGGAGATCCAACCAGTCCATCCTAAAGGAAACTGGTCCTGAATATTCACTGGAAGGACTGATGCTAAAGCTGAAACTCCAATACTTTGGCCACCTGATGTGAAGAACTGACTCATTTGAAAAGACCCTTTTGCTGGGAAAGATTGAAGGCAGGAGGAGAAGGGGATGACAGAGGATGAGATGGTTGGATGGCATCACCGACTCGATAGACATACGTGTGAGCAAGCTCCAGGAGTTGGTGATGGACAGGGAAGCCTGGCGTGCTGCAGTCCATGGGGTTGCAATGAGTCAGACACAACTGAGCAACTGAACTGAACTGAACTTATATATGTGGAATCTTGAAAAATGGTAGAGATGAACTTATTTGCAAAGCATATCTAGAGACATGGACATAGAGAGCAAACATATGGGCATCAAGGAGGGAAGGAGTGGGTGGGATAGATTGGGATTGCCATACATACACCATGATGTATAAAATAGGTAACTAACGAGAACTGACTGTGTAGCACAGGGAACTCTACCTAGTGCTCTGTGGTAACTTAAATGGGAAGGAAATGCAAGGAAGAGGAGACATGTGTGTGCTTGTGGCCGATCCACCTTGCTGTACAGCAGAAACTAATACAACATTGTAAAGCAACTGTATTCCAGTTTTTAAAAAAGACAACATTCAGGCCTGGGCAAAGTTCCCCAGGCTGGACTCCTGTCTCCTGCCTGGGCCATTATTGCTAGCTGTCTGTCAACAAACTCTTGAGAAATGGTCTGAGTTTGAGACTAGTTTCCCAGGTGGACATCCAGTCCAGGCTCATTTCAAGGGTCCACACTCCACTGCTGCAGAAACACCATCTTTATTTTTCTCCTGTTTTATGTTAAAGTCATGAGGCTACACAAATTGAATTTATTTCCTGCAACTGTGGATGAACGAAGAACACTCAATTTAAATCAAGCTGGCCAAGGGATGATTTAATATGGTCTCAAAGCATGACTGTAGGTAATCATCTCTGGGCAACAGCATTCTCCCTTGAGCTTCCCTTGAGGATGTGCATTGCCGAAGGATTGCTATGTGCAGCCCATGACATCATCTTGAGGGCTTGAGGGAGCAACAGTGAGATCATGGATATAGGTGACATCTTCACCACCATCACTCCAGCCCCCAAGCATCTCCCACAAGGTAAAATAGAACCAGAAATCCCTTAGCACTGAGAGTCTCCATCAATTATACAGGCTTCTCTTTGTTTTCTTTTCCTCCCTGCTAATTATGAAAATTGCTATTAAGACAATGAACAAAGCACATACAGTAAGGGAGCAGGCGAGAATGAGAGTGAGAGAGATGAAAGTTACAGCAGCCACACAGAGTGGCATTGAAATGAGAGAAAGACAAACACATTCTCTATTCAAGTGGTCACAAACCCATTCAGGGACTGCCAAACAGCCTCAAAGGTAACATTCACCACCAGCAGAGGGGAGGGTGCGGAAAGAGGAAGGAGAGAGACGGGCATTTGTGTGGAGGTGGGGAAATAAGTCCCAGGACTCAAATAATAAGGCTGTTTGGTGAGTTCTTCTCCTTTGATGTAAATTTCTTCTAATTCTGTTCATGCTCATAGTTTCCTCCTATTCAAATATATACCCGATGGTCCCCATGTGAGCTGTACTGGAAATACCCTCTGTGTTTTTAAATAAGTTTCTATGTTTAGTTATATTTGGTGTTTTGAAAACACCCCTGTTTTACCACTTGCTTGTATAATTCAGTTTCTCCTATGCACCCTCAGTCTACAGAGTCAGGAAGCCCTTGAACACTCTTTGGCTTGAAACTGTACTGCCACCTACCGTTAACCACTAAGAACTGCAACAAAGCGAAGGGAAGGTGTTGGAAATGCAAGGACGAAGGGGCAAAAGTGAGAAGTGGATACAAGAAAAACGGATTAAAAAAAAATGAAGTGGAAGAGTCTAATACTATCCAAGTTCCTTAAACATGAAAACTGGACCATCACGCTTTTTATTATGTAAATTTTGGACACGCCAAAGAAATACTTTAACATTTTGAAGATAATGTAAAAATAACAACAAAAAAACCCCTCTGCATCAGACATTGTACAATCACGCAGAGAAAGAGATGTGATGGTTCATATTACAAGTCAGTCTTTGCAATATAGTTTCCTGCCTAGTTTCTAAAAAGAGATTAAAGGGATAGAAAAGGCATGCTATTCTAAAATCTGATCAAGGGAAATACACCTGTGGAGAGCGGTCTAGAGCATTAGCAAGGAATCTCTTTTAGAAAGGGTTGCCGGCTTTAGCCTAATGTCTCTGGGAACCCTGGCCAACAACTCCTGTTGAGACGCAATCCATCTGGAGTTTTCTGAATGTGGACTTATTTCTTTTTAAGCATAAATTGAAACATGAAGCTCTCAATTCTGAAGGCAAATCATCTGAGTGCTACACTCAGTATTAACAACAAGCTGATGTGCTCAATTGCTGCAGTCATGTCTGACTTTGAGACCCTAGAGACTGAAGTCCACCAAAGCTCCTCTGTCCATGGGATTTCCCAGGCAAGAATACTGGAGTGGAGTGCCATGCCCAATTCCAGGAAATCTTCCTGACTCAGGGATCAAGCCCACATCTCCTGCAGTGCAGGTGGATTCTTTACCCACTGTACCACCTGGGAAGCCCATTAAAATAAGAAACTTATACAAAGCCTATTTCACATACCACAACATTCAGGATACATAATATTTATCTTGTGGGGCCAAGGTGATTGAGCAAGGCTTATCCACAGCTAATTATTTTTATGAAATGCCATAAGGACTTCTGAATCTAGCATCAGAAAATGGAAGAAAAAATTGGTAGAGTTGGGAGTGGCTTTGGTGCTCCTCCTGAAGATAACTGTCATATAATCTGGAAGTTTTCCTGTCAACATCTCCTCCCATCTCACTCAGTTCTGAGAAGAGAAAATTCACGTTCCAGACACTGACATGAGAAACAAAATCCACCCCCTCAAAAAAAAAATCTCTTCCCCACTCTTCTGTGTCCAAAAACAGGACACTTTCTATGTAACATTTACATTACAAGCAACCCAAAACAGGAAAGGAGCTATAGGAGAAAATGAGAAATTGATATAGATAAATCATGGGGCATTCTTCTACTTCTGGCACAGCCACGGAAAACAAACAAATCCCCCATTCCTATACTGCCATAAAAACACTCAAACTCCTCCAGTGCAGAAGGAGATGGGAGTTGTTTTCCCAGTTTTAGAATGGTGCTTAAGTGATTTTGTCCCCAAAGGCCCTTGTCATCTTCTGACTTGCTTTCCTTAGTGCCCTATGACACTCTGTGTTGTTGGAAGGAAAGAGAAATCCCCTGATCTGATTTTAAAGAAGGGTCAATAATATCCTGAGCTGCCCTTCCCACTGATCTCTGCCTCTCAGCAAATTCCAGGAAAGTGCTTTCCTGCACAAATTGCTCTCTTACTTCCCAATGCTCTGGCTTTGCCTTATCTCTTTATTTGGAAATCCAAGAATTCTCTTCCACTCATAACACTGATAGTTTATGGTTCCCCACAAGCCAGGTTTCTCCCTTCTGTCCAAAGAATATTCACAACCTCTTCAAGAACTAAACTTCGCTACCAACATAGTTGAGACATATGACATGGGGTTCCCAGGTGGCGCTAGGGTTAAGAATCCACCTGCGAATGCAGGAGACACAAGAGACGTGGGTTCAACCCCCAGACAGGGAAGATCCCTGGAAGAGGAAATGGCACCACACTCCAGTATTCTTGCCTGGAATTCCTTGGGCAGAGGAGCCTGGTGGGCTCCAGTCCATAGTATCACAAAGAGTCGGACGTAACCGAGACACAGCGCATGTGAGCAAGGCATGGGAGACACGCATGGGCTTCTAGGGACAATTCTTTCTCCCGGCTCCACCCTACCGCTGTGCTCACTAACAGCACCTACCACTGCCAGTCACCTCTTACTGTCTAGCTTGTAAAATAACAACAGCTCTCTGAGTCAGGGATTCAGTGCATCTTTATTACTATAGTATGTTAATTTCCTGGATCCAATCGAGGAGCAATTAGAGAAAGAACAGAGCAAAATTTCTTATTATTTTGCACACGTAAAAGGATAGAGTAGTATTATGTGCTTGGCAAGAGAGGTTAATGACTGGAGGTAAGTTAGGAGAAAAAGAAGAAGAAAGGAAGATACATGTCAGCTAAACTGCACTTTTTCCAGCTTGAGTGATTAGCCAGGGAGAGCAAGATTGAGAGTCATCAAAGGTAAGTAGGGAAGGGACCCAACTATCTTCGTGAAGCAGACACAAGAGACTGTCCCTATCCTGACAGCACTGATCTCATCTCTGAGATAGATTCCAGCAAAACCTGCCTCCCACTAAGAGGATTAATTTTCTCCCTCTTATCTGATTTTGATGCTTGAAGGATATTTCCACAACCAAAATCGCTGCCCAATAGTCTGTCTTCCTGTTGAGAACCTGGAGCTTTGACAGCAAGCACAATTATCCTTTTGTTAGAATCAGGCCATCTCTGAATGTTCCAAAAAGAAATTGGGTAAAGTAAATAGCTGAAGACAAGACAGGCATGCAACTATTACTCCTATGCTCAGACCAGAACTTCTGACTTTTGGGAAAAGGTGAAGTTTGGGGTCCATCTTCTTGATAGGGTGGTTCAAAATTCTAGACTACACTAAAAGACCAATTTTTTAAAGTATTATTAAGTGTTTAGGCTATCCCTAAATAATTTGCCAGTTGTACAAACTTCCTTAAGGACACTTTAGGTAGAGTGATGTGAAACTGTCACGGAATATTCAATTATTTGACAGGCATTTCTGGTGATGAGGGCTTCTCTGGTGGCTCAGATAGTAAAAAATTTGCCTGTAATGCAGGAGACCTGGGTTCAGTCCCAGGGTCAGGAAGATCCCCTGGAGAAGGAAATGGCAACCCACTTCAGTGTTCTTGCCTGGAGAATCCCATGGACATAGGAGCCTGGTGGGCTATAGTACATGGGGTCACAAAGAGTCTAACAGGACTGACAGACTAACACTTTCACTTTTCTGGTGATATAATGATGAAAGTGAAGAGGAACTAAAAAGCCTCTTGCTGAAAGTGAAAGAGGAGAGTGAAAACGTTGGCTTAAAGCTCAACATTCAGAAAACTAACATCATGGCATCTGGTCCCATCACTTCATGGGAAATAGATGGGGAAACAGTGGAAACAGTGTCAGATTTTATTTTTTTGGGCTCCAAAATCACTGCAGATGGTGACTGCAGTCATGAAATTAAAAGATGTTTACTCCTTGGAAGGAAAGTTATGACCAATCTAGATAGCATATTCAAAAGCAGAGACATTATTTTGCCGACTGAGGTCCATCTAGTCAAGGCTATAATTTTTCCTGTGGTCATGTATGGATGTGAGAGTTGGACTGTGAAGAAGGCTGAGCGCTGAAAAACTGATGCTTTTGAACTGTGGTGTTGGAGAAGACTCTTGAGAGTCCCTTGGACTGCAAGGAGATGCAACCAGTCCATCCTAAAGGAGACCAGTCCTGGGTGTTCTTTGGAAGGACTGATGCTGAGACTAAAACTCTAATACTCTGGCCACCTGATGCGAAGAGTTGACTCATTGGAAAAGACCTTCATGCTGGGAGGGATTGGGGGCAGGAGGAGAAGGGGACGACAGAGGATGAGATGGCTGGATGGCATCACTGACTCGATGCACACGAGTTTGGGTGAACTCTGGGAGTTGGTGATGGACAGGGAGGCCTGGCGTGCTGCAATTCATGGGGTCGCAAAGAGTCGGACACGACTGAGCGATTGAACTGAATGATGAAAAGCAGATACTTATCTGATCACAGGCAAAAGATGAAGAAAATAAGCAGATAGCCCTTTAAAAGCCTCCTTTTTCCTTAGAGGCTTACATTTTCATTAAATCTTTAAATATTCATCCTTTTGACATAAAAATAGAAAAGCGAAATCTAGAGGGAGAAGCAAATTATTTTTCCTCTTATTTCTAGAACACCCCATGCATATATCCATTATAACACTTGTCATAGGAACTATGATAATTGGTTTGTTGAGTATTTCCTCTAAATATCTAAATATATTTTCCCCTAGAGTGTAAGTTCTTTAAAGGTGATAATTTATCATTTAGTTCTACATCATCAATACACACACACACATATACACACACATATACACACATGTATATAGCTCCTACCTAGAAGGTGCTGAATATGTATTTTCCCAAAAAATAAATGACTAACTGAATGGCCCAACCCATTTTTTAGATTCCAATCAATCCAATGGAATCCATTTAAATTCCAATGTCAAAAATCCAAATCATAAATCAGACCAGATGCCTTATCATTCAACTTTTGATAACACTGTCTCTTGATAGAGACAGAAATGCTCTACTGATCATAAAAATCCACCATTCCTGCCTCGGTCACAGACACCCGGGCATGTGGATGTCTAGACTGAATGTCTGCCTTTGGGTGGTTCCCTGCACTGTCTCTTAGTGTCTTTTATCTCTACCTGTGTGACTCTCACCTTCGGTCTTCCAGGCTCAGGACTTGGGGACACTAAGACAAAGTGCATCTCCTTCAGTCAATTTTGGGGGTTTTGCACAAACCAAAACATAAAAGACCTAGAAAATACTACTTTTATTCATAAACTAAATAATACCTTCCAGTCCCTTTACCTGTTTTCCCTTAACCCATTCAATTCAGTGGTAAGTCGGTCCTTTCTCAAAGATAACTTGAAAAGATCATATCAGAGTTTTCACTCAGTGCCTATGTTTTCTTTAATCTCATAGATCCTAAAGTCAGGAAAAGTCTCCCTTAGGAATCAAACAGATTCTGTCTGCTAAAATTTTAATTACTTCCTTGCAAATCTTCTGTCAAAATATAATCTTGTTATGAATTGTTCAATTATGGTTCAATTAATGATGACAGCAAATGTGTTTCCAGAAACATGCTATTTTACTAGCACTTTCTTAGACACTGAAAACATTTTTCAAAGAGAAAAACATTTTCAAACATCTTTAAAGACAAATTCATTAAGGTCATAGCAGTAACAATGTGAGTCAATTATTTCTCATCAATTTATTATAAACAGTGATTCATAAAATATTTTTTTTTTACTGTGTTCATAGGATTTCAAGATCCTACATGTGTTGTATAGCCTTCTTTGGAATTGTTGTCTCCTCTAGAGGACCTGTGTAAGCAGACAAAACATACACACACACACACACACACACACACACACACACGGAGTATTTACATATATTATTACCTAAAGATGCTTTTGAACTGTGATGTTGGAGAAGACTCTTGTGAGTCCCTTGGACTGCAAGGAGATCCAACCAGTCCATTCTAAAGGAGATCAGCCCTCGGATTTCTTTGGAAGGAATGATGCTAAAGCTGAAACTCTAGTACTTTGGCCACCTCATGTGAAGAGTTGACTCACTGGAAAAGGCTCTGATGTTGGGAGGGTTTGGGGCAGGAGGAAAAGGGGATGACAGAGGATGAGATGGCTGGATGGCATCACCAACTTGAAGGACATGAGTTTGGTGAACTCTGGGAGTTGGTGATGGACAGGGAGGCCTGGCGTGCTGCAATTCATGGGGTTGCAAAGAGTCAGACATGACTGAGCAACTGAACTGAAAGTTTCAAAAAAAAAAAAAAATGGGTAAAGGAAATAGCTGAAGACAAGAGAGGCATGAAGCTATTACAGGCAGACATACATATGTCTGTCTATCTATGATTTCCAAATCCTGAGTTAACCAATCACAGACCATATACTATGTTCACAATCCATAGTTGGTTGAATCCGAGATGCTGATCTGCAAATACAGACAGCTGACTATGGGACTCAAGGATCCATTTGATTTTGGTCCTAAAACCAATTCCCTGCAGATACCAACAGATGACTCTATAAATCTTTCTTTAAAAGTTGCAATATATCTAAAATGGAATTTTAATATAAATGTAATCAGTTCCAGTAACAACAGAAATGCAATTCATTTTATGTGTTCATTCTGTTTGCACTCCCTGAAGAGGGATAGAGCCTGATGCATCTTAGAAGTGAAAGTTAAAACTCTGAGATGGAGCCTTGCTCCTCTCCCTGGGGGAAAAAGAGGTTGGCTGGTCAGTTAGAGTTTAGAGGGGAAAGAGTCACCCGAGCAGGAGGAAGAATGAGCTGGGGAAGCACTGGAATTGCATTTTTGTTTGCCTCTTATATTTTAATCTTCTTAGAATTCTGTCTGTTTTGAAAGAACCAATTTTTAGGATTTTTATTATTGGTTAATCATTTATTTTGTCTGTTTTGTTCTCCTTGTCACTGATTTCTATCTCTATTATTTCTCTTCCCTCTTGTTTCTTTGTCCTCTACTCTGGGACTCTTTCTCCAGTTTATCAAATTGAATGCTTTATTTGTATGCAATCATTTTTCTCTTGATAAACAATTTATAGTCATAAATCATGCTGCGAGTACTACTTCTACCATTTACTGCAAATTCTGACAAACAATATTTCCGGTTCCAAGAATTTAAAATTTCCCTTTTCATTTCTTTACAGAGTGGGTTATTTAACACAGTGAACAAGATGTTAAAATTGAACTTTACTATCTCCAAGTTGACTGGGACTTTAAAGCTAAAAGCAACAGATGCCAACTGTGCCTACAATATTATGCTAATTTTTCAGGTTCCTTCATATACTGCTTTTTAAATGTCCCCAAAGGGAAAGTAAATTGTGCAATACTGAGCAAAGCTGAATCTGCATGTCTACCCTGAAACAGACACACACTGCAGAACGTTCACTGTATTTTTAAATAATAAGATATTAGAAATCAACATTTAAATGGAAGAATAAATTATGGCATATTGGTATAACACAATATTCTATATCAAATAAAATGACTCAAAATCTACATATATCACATACTGAGCAGAACCTTATGAGGCTTCCCAGGACCGGTCCCCCTCGCCCATATCCTCTGCTGTAGCTCCTCTGAAGTAACTAGATAACAGTATCTGAAATATTTCCAGAGATTTTCAGATGCTAAAACTACCACCAAATGGATGAAATTACTCGATGATCATGAGGGTGTAGCTCTTAAACTTTCTGGTGCCTAAGAATCAATCATCATCAACCAGAGAACTGTGTATGAGCTGATCACAAACCTTGTGGACCACTCACCATCCACCTTGCCTTTAAAAATGCTCTGATAAAACTGCTCCGGGAGTTTGGAGTGTGGGGGGTACAAGCTACCCATTCTCCCTGCTTGGCCCTGCAATAAACTTATCTCTGCTCCAAACTGATGCTTCAGGTTTTTACGGCCTCTCTGTGCATTGGGCACACAAACTTGCATTCGGTAACATCAGCATGAGTAACTTTTACAAATTCAGTGTTGTATGGAGTGGCAAGCTTTAAAAGTGCATGCAACTGTTCATTACAGGTAATGATAAAAAGATAACACAAAACCAAAAACCCCGTAAAACAATACATATTTTTATGATATGGTACTATGTTATGGATAGAAACACTTATGCAAGTAAAAACACAAAACAATAACATATTTTAGTGTTGTTGGCACATTAGGATTTTCATATAATGTTTGTATCTATTTAGACTGGAGCATATTTAATATATATTTAATAAAATAAAAGCCTATCTCTAATTTTTGTTTCAGTCTGTTTTTAAAGGAAAAAATGCTTTCAAATTAATTCTCAAATATATTTACTTGTGGGTAAATTTGCAGCTGTGCATATTTAATGCACATACATAGCCTTCCTAGATTGTAGAATCTTTCACTTTACAAATGCTAAAAAGAGAGATACCAAAGTAAATCCTTTTGGGCCTTGAGGCTGTGGGCACCCTGCCTGTGCACTGGCCCTTTGGGAAGACAGTGTGGTGTGGAGGAAAAGCGTGACGTCAGAAGTGAAGAAGACCTCATTCAAACAGCAGTCTCCGCATTTATTATCTTGAGTGACTTAAGATGAATATTTTAAACTCTCTGAGCTTCCAGTTTACTCATCTGTTAAGCAATGTGAAATTTAAAAGGTGTTGAAACAGTTAAGGATAATTTAACAAAGCACACAGAAAGTATCGGTACTAGCTATTATTGGCCTTATGATACATATGTACATAAAATATATATATTGTTATGGAATAACTACAACTATACCCATTTGTATCAAAGATGATCTCTGAAGTAAATAAAGAGATGTTCTTCCTAAGAAATTAATAAACACATGTCCACATTTTCCGAATTAATAGACAGTTTGGGTAAGGTAAAGCACTTCCCTGGTGGCTCAGATGGTAAAGCATCTGCCTGCAATGTGGGAGACCCAGGTTCCATCGCTGGGTAGGGAAGATCCCATAGAGAAGGAAATGGCAACCCACTCCAGTACTCTTGCTTGGAAAATTCCATGGATGGAAGAGCCTGGTAGGCTACCACCTATGGGGTTGCAAAGAGTCGGACACGACCAAGTTACTTCACTCTCTCTCTCTCAAAAGTACTCAAATGATTTAAAGCAACCATTTTATTTTGTCATACATTCTGTGAGTCAGAGATTCAAACAGAGTCCAGTGAAGACAACTTGTCTCTGTTACACAGTATCTGGAGATTCAGCTGGAAAGACTGGAAGCTACAGGTTCCAAAGCTGTTTTGTTTTCTAATTCACTTGAGAAAAGGAAAAAAAAATAAATGTGAAAAGAGTCAGCTGCTCTAGTGCACTTAAGACCTCAGTGTGTGTGCTAAGTTGCTTCGTTTGTGTCCAACTTTGTGACCTATGGACTGTAGCCCTCCAGGCTCCTCTGTCCATGGGATTCTTGAGGCAAGAATACTGGAGTGGGCTGCCATTTCCATCTCCAGCCAGTCTTCCCAGCCCAGGGATCGAACCACGTCTCATGTCTCCTGCACTGGCAGGCAGGTTCTTTACCACTAGTGCCATCCGGGAAGCCCATTTAAGAATTAAGTTGTATAAACACTCAGGAAAACTAGTAGCTGCCAACTGAAGATCAATAAAATAATGAAAAGAAATTCCTAAAAGGATAATAAATCCAAATAAAAGAGAGTTGATTTGAAGAACTTGGCTGTTACATAAAGTGGCACATTTACTTGTGATTCTTGGAAAGAATATTTACTGTCTTAGAAATAATCTCACATATTATGATATGTATTAACACACTAACATACTATACACAGAAAAACAGGGTATAGGAAACTAGATTGAGATCATGCTCCGCTTTTTGCAAACAGTCTGTATATAAGAATAACCAAAACACACATCTGGTTTGTCTAGGCTTAATTTCTATTCTGTGACTAATTTAAACTAATTTTCAAATAAATCTGCCTAAAGCTAGATAGCCACTTTTTTAGCTGTCAGTGGGTGGCTGACTCAGTCTGGTTCACAAACCTTAATTCCATATACAAAAGAAATGAAAAAACAGCCTGAATTGTAAGCAATCAAAATGCTATCAGAAACTAACAACATGGTTTAATTAAAAGGAAAATCCATAGACATTCACTTTTTCCTTTCCATTCTTCACACAACAGAAAAAGAGGTAGTACAGAGAAGCAATTAAAATGAAGTCACCTTTTGCCCTTGGGGTGTCTGAGTAGAACCCTTACCACCAAAATAATTAGCTTCTGATTTCTCATTTTCCTCCCCTTTGTCATCCTGAAATTGCTTCTGGTCTTATAAACAATGCATTGTCCTGCCTGTTCAGTTAACCCTAGGCTTCTGAGCATCTCAATAACCTGATTATTTTATAAAAAAGTAAGACTGCAGAGTTACGATGCCACTGTCCTCATTCGATTAGGACCTTGAATAGGACTGGAAATTAGCCTGATCTCCTGAATTACAATGAACTTGTGTATAATATCTGAGATAGGGTTGTTAGGGGAAACCACTGACCAAAACCACCCACCCTTGCCAGGGTACCGCAGTCACTATTTGCCTGAATAATCTTACAACAGGAGGTCCTGGTAAGGAACATGGAATTAACAAGCCATTAACAACTGAAAGGTCAAAAGGAGAGAGAAGACACCAGACCATATGTCCTACCAACATCCTAGAATCCTTCTTGCTGGAATCCACCTTGGCTGAACGACGCGCAAGCCACCAGGAAGGGCTCTGAATCAGAATGATTGGCCAGAGGCAACCCCCAAACTAGTCCCATCACCATAGAACCTGAGACTGAGAGCCATGTGGCAGAGCAGTCCTCCTGGGCTCCCTTACCCCGTTGCTCTCTGCCTGGGCACCCCTCCCAGTAGAGGTGCTTGCTCTGTCAACATGTATGAGTCTTTGGACAAATCATTTCCAAGTGTTAGACAAGAGCCAACTCGCGGTAGCGGAAAGGAGTTCCCCTCCCTGCAACAAGGTGTCTGGCCTGGAGTCAAATCAGTTCAGTTCAGTTGCTCAGTCATGTCTAACTCTTTGCAACCCCATGGACTGCAGCACGCCAGGCCTCCCTATCCATCACCAACTCCCGGAGTTTACTCAAACTCATGTCCTTTGAGTCGGTGATGCCATCCAACCATCTCAGCCTTTGTCGTCCCTTTCTCCTCCTGCCCTCAATCTTTTCCAGCATCAGGGTCTTTTCAAATGAGTTGGCTCTTTGCATCAGGTGGCCAAATTATTGGAGTTTCAGCTTCAGCACCAGTCCTTCCAATGAACACCCAGGGCTGATCCCCTTTAGAATGGACTAGTTGGATCTCCTTGCAGTCCAAGGGACTCTCAAGAGTCTTCTCCAACACCACAGTTCAAAAGAATCAATTCTTTGGTGCTCAGCTTTCTTTATAGTCCAACTCTCACATCCATACATGAATACTAGAAAAACCATAGCTTTGACTAGATGGATCTTCTCTGGCAAAGTAATGTCTCTGCTTTTTAATATGCTGTTTAGGTTGGTGATAACTTTTCTTCCAAGGAGCAAGCATCTTTTAATTTCATGGCTACAGTCACCATCTGCAGTGATTTTGGAGCCCAAAATAATAAAGTCTGTCACTGTTTCCCCATCTATTTGCCATGAAGTGATGGGACCGGATGTCATAATCGTAGCATAAATAAATGGGTGCAAATGATTCTGTTTGTGACCATAGGGTGCACCCTGAGCCTGTCCTGCATGGAGGGGTGACAGGAGGGAGGATTCACAGGGCATGAGGGTACCAACACTGCTGCAAAACCCAATTCCCATCCCTCAGACGAAAACACACCCACTCTTCTAAACAAACACTTCATCCATTACCCAGAGAGACTAAAACACAGCACACGCAGCCCTGCAGGCGAGCCCCCGACACCGCCTAGTCGTATCACACAGCACAGCCAGAGGCCAGAACTGGAGGTTCACGAAGCTGACTGCGAACAGTCCATCCCAATGTTCACACAAATAAAACGCTTTACATCGTTTCCAGACTATTCATGTCACACTCAGGTATGTCCTTGCGATATGGCAAACACAGGGGCCTCTTGTAAACCCTAGGATCGCTTCTGGGGAAGCCAACACTGCTGAGGTTCAAAGTACTGACAGGTCCATGTGCAAAGTCTCACTGAGGCTCAGCAGCACGAGCAATGGAAAGTGAGGCTCCATCAGAGCTTGACGTGGGTAAAAGGGTGCGTGGTGAAGAAAATGGTAAACCACAGGGTGATACCATCAGGAGAGAGCTAGAGCACCCCTGAGAAGAGAATCCTTCCCTTCGGTGAGTGCCCCACGGAATCCCCTCCCTCCCAACAAGCCCAGTGACACAAGGACAAGAGAGAGAATGCTCTTACTGTAGCACTCGGGAATGGCTGAAGTCTTTCAGATCTGAGTCTTCATAATGCGGGCTTATCATCCCCAGCCCACTGTCACTCAGCATGCGTTTCCGGAGAGCAGGATTCCACCAGTCTGTCATTCTGGGAGAAAGAAGGACACCAGACACTCAAAGTCAGGCATGGGACTTAGTCTGCCCTTTCTCAGGATGAATTTTATCTCCAAACGAGAGGAGAACAATTAATCTTTATGGGGTATTTATAAGCATTTCACGTTTACTTGGGTTTCCCAGATGACACAGGTTCGATCCCTGGGTTGGGAAGATCCCCTGGAGAAGGAAATGGCAACCCACTCCAGTATTCTTGCCTGGAGATTCCCAAGGACAGTGGAGCCTTGTGGGCTACAGTCCATGGGGTCACAAAGAATTGGACGTGACTGAAGCCACTCACCACATTTTTTAGTTCATTTAATTTTTTTCAACAGTCAGGCTCTCTTTGGACACTGCTGCCCTCTTTATAGATGAAAAAACTGAATTTTGAAATTAAGTAATTTTAAATATGACACAGACAGAAGTAATGGCAAGGGACTTTCCTGGTGGTCCAGTGGTTAAAACTTCACTTTCCAATGCAGGGGTGCAGGTTCAGTTCCTGGTTGGAAAGCTAAGATCCCATATGCCTTGTAGCCCAAGAAAATAAAACATTAAAAAAAAAACCCACCAGAAGTTATATTGTAACAAATTCAATGAAGACTTTATAACAAATGGCCCACGTGGGAAAAAAAAAAGTAGTGACTGATGTCTTATAGAAAGGTAGGCCATTCTCTTTCATCCTATGCCTGTTGCTAGTTAATTTCCAGAGGGGGCAACAAAAAAGAAATAAGAAAGGAACTGATTCAAGTTCTTGTGGATTTGCAGGTTATTTTATCTTTGGAACCAGAGCTAAAAGAGAGTGACTGGGAGGATAAAGCCCAGGGAGAGCTTGGCTGAATAGGCTCAGACTTCATCAGACTGAACACTACAAACCAGACCTCGTAGAGGGAGAACACCCAGACTCCAGCAGAACCGCAGCTGACAGGCGTGACATCACACACAGCCTTCCCCATGCCCTTCCGGGACTCTCCGGGTTCCATCAGGCCATCCTTTGTGCCAGTCGGCTGCCCCTTCACGACACAACAGCTCTGGGATTACTAGCTCTGGTTCCTAAACACAGCCATCTATCTGTTCCAGCCTCCACTTCTATCTTTCCCTGGCTCCCCAGAGACTCGGTATGTACCCCTGATATCAGCTGGCCTGGTAGACTGGGAGATACCCAGAAATAGTAGCCATGGTCAAATTAGTGAACAGGGGTGACCAGGCGTGAGGGTTTTACTTCAAGTGCACATGCCTGTTAACACTGTACAAGTATGTGTACACATTTGCACATGCCATTTGAGTCCATGTGTGTCTGCTCCCTAGGGAAATCCTTGTTTTAACTATTTACCTTCTGTGTACCAGTAAACCTCTAAAGTAAACCACTAAGCTTCACAAGGGCAAAGGTTTCTGTGTTTTCACTTGTGCACTGCTGTTTCTTAACTTGCCACATAGAAAACTCCAAAGAAATATTTCTGAAGTTTTAAAATAATCTAGAAATATTAATATGTTGGTGGTTCAGTATGGTGGTTAAAACATGCATGGGCTCTAGCCTCAGAAAACCTGGGAATAAATCTCAATTTTTTCTCCCTTTACTTTCTGCGCAATAGTAGCCAAGTTACAAAAAGTCTCTAAACCTCATTTTGCTTATATGGATTTAAGACAGTAATAGTACCAAATTTGCAGGGCCATTGTGAAAAGATGATTCCAATAATATAATATTTAATGACTGTCCACGAAGTGCCACAGACAGCCTTAATTTTACATGTATCAATTCATTTGTTTATTTTAAAATTAACTTATCTCTTCGACTGTTTTTTATCTTAGTTGCAGTGCACAGGCTTAGCTGCTCTGTGGCATGTCGATCTTCGTTCCTTGACCAGGGATCGGACCTATATTCTCTGCATTGCAAAGCAGATTCTTAACCACTGGACCACCAGGGAAATCCTTCAGTTCATTTAATTTTAAAACAATTTTCTGAGTAGGTATTATCATTTCCATTTTACTGATGAGAAATAAGCATAGAGCACATAATAGTAGGGATATAAAATAGGCATTTCACATAGTATGTGGCTCTTAATAAGTTTTTGATATTTCATAGTTTTATATATATATATATATCAGGCTGCCTGGATACAGGAAAAAAGGAGAAGGATTAGGAAGAGGAGGAAGAGAGGAAGAAGAGGAAGGAGGAGGACGGAAAAAAAGTCAGATCACCTGTGTCATTTTTCAATGTGATAATCTAGGCATTCCAGACGTACATGGGCTGTGTGCTGTGGGAAGTCACTTCAGTCTTGTCTGACTCTTCACAACCCCACGGACTATAGCCCACCAGGTTCCTCTGACCACAGGATTCCTCAGGCAAGACTACTGGAGTGGGTTGCCATGCCCTCCTCCAGGGGATCTTCCCAACCCAGGGATGGAACTCAGATCTCCTAAGTCTCCTGCATGGACAGATGGGTTCTTTACCACTAGCGTCTCCAGATGTATACATACAGACAAATACTAGTGCCTTCTAGTTTGGTAGGAATTGTTGCTGTGGTGGGTAAAGACGGCTCAGACATGATACAGATCTGAGTGGGAAAGAGTGATTCTACCCAGACATCCATAGACTGACTTACAATGCAGCCTCAGGAAATGCAAGAAAACCTGTACATCCAAATGGTTTGATTCTATTAAATATACCAAGCACACGGCCAAACCAGACATAGATGTCACCCTGCAGCCAGTCTCACCACAAGGAGTAAGCCCACTTACCCCGAGGCTTGCTCCACCACCAGGTCAGGCATTCCTGGGGTGTGTCCCCGCCTGCTGTGACAACACCATATCTGGGTCCAGAATAAAAATCTCATCTTGAGAAATCTCCATTACAAAGTGCAAATGTTCCTAAGGAAGGAAAAGAAATCTGTCAGATGACTGATAGGATGCTCAAATCTATCATTTAAAGAACAGCTAAACAAAGCTATTTGGTCCTGAGGAATACTGAAATTTTATGCCATAGCAAATGACCACAGCATATTATATTTTCAGAGGGCTGACCAGTGGCATTCCTCCCTAAAGAAACATGGTAGCAAGAGGCTGAGGAAGGGGAGAGCTGAATCCTTGATCTGGGACTCTTTAACCAGGATCCTGTCAGGTATAAGCAGAGATGGCCTTGCCTCTTTTTACCAAATACTATCCAAGTACTGACATGCTACATGCAACCTGGTCCAGCATGTGCATACAATGTCCTGGACTTATACCCTCAGGATCTGGTCAAAGCTAAGTGGCATGGCTAATAACTGGTTTTATCAATGGATTCCATTCTATACCTTCTTTTACATGAGAATTTGGACAGTGGGACCACTTGCCATCACTGGGCATAAGCATTTTGTTTTCTCACTACCAAACTCTGGAAAGTGGTGAGTTGAAACTAAGTAGCCTACATATACATTTGAGGTTGCAAATGTGCCAGTCAGAAATAAAGTTAAAAAGGCATAAAATTTGGCAAGGAAGCAGTAAAGAGTAGCATGAATAAAAACTTGGAGTGCAGGCTGGTGATGACATCGACAAGCCTGCTTATCTTCTGGACTCATTTTCAAGGTCAAACCGTATCACCTTGAGTTCACAAATCACAAACATGCGAGGACAAGTAACAAGCTCATGGCTGAGACTATGAGTATCATTCCAGAACTGTACACATTTCAGTATTTTTGTTGGGGGAAAATGTGTAAGATTAGTATAGTTACTTGGGAATTTTTCACTTTCACAAATAGGTTCAAGAAATCTTACCTGAGATCTGTCTATTCGATAAAAGCGATCAGCAGAAGTAGCTGGGGAGAGGGGGAAGAAAGTACATGGCATTCAGAGAGTCCTGTGTTATGGCACCAAATTTACAAGCTTCTCTCCCACCATGACACTCCAGTCTTGCTGGATAACTGGCCAGTCCCTAAATCTACTTAGAAAAATCCAGGACTTCATGCCTCTGTTGCTACTGTTTCATAGCTTAGAAATCCCTTCCCCAGGACTTCCCTGAAGGTTCAGTGGTTAAGACTCTGAGCTCCCAAGGCGGGGGACAAAGGTTCAATCCCTGGCTGGGGGACTAGGATCCCACATGACCTGTGGCTCAACCAAAAATTTTTTTAAAAAGGCCCTCCCCATTACACGACTATCTAAATCATTTAACTCGTAAGCTTGGGATTAAAATTATATACACTACTAAACGTAAAATATAGATAATCAACTACAACCTACTGTATAGCACAGGGAACTATACTCAATATCTTGCAGTAACCTATGATGGAAAAGAATCTGAAAAGGAATATACATATATCTGAGATATATACATATACATATACATGTGTGTATATATATATCTGAATCACCTGAAACTACAAGATTGTGAATCAAATATATTTCAGTAAAAAGTTAAAAAAGAATCATGTCTTAAAAACCAACTTGAATGCCACCTCTTCTGTGAACCCTTCCTCAGCCCCTTCCTCCCTGCCCCAGATAGAATCAGCTGTTCCCACCTCCATGTACATTTGTAATCTGTTTACACTTCTTATAAAACTCTCTTCACTGAGAACTCTCAGACCAAGATATCTGCCTCTTTAAAGACCTGTTTCATTTCTTCTTTTATATCTCAAGATATGAGCACAGAATCCTCAACAGAGCTGAAACTCGATATGTATTTACCAAGTAAACAAAGCTAGAAAAAAAATCTGTAGGTTGCCTGATTTCTGAGGAAACAATTCTCATTTTAGAAAAAAGAGCTTGAATTTGCAGAATTAGGGACCACTTCTGGTATTAAAGGAATCATTTCAGTTTAAAACTGAGTCCCTGAGCCATGTCTGAAGAAAGCTAAAACAGAAAAAATAAAAATTATTTAAGCATTCCTATAAAGGATCGGGCTGTGTGTGTAGTTTGAAGGGAAAAAATACTTAATGATAAACTCTGGGCTTCTAGAAATTAATCTGATTATTCCTAATATTCAAAAGAATTATGTTCCTCCTCATTTAAATCTATCTAATAGAGTCCAAATATTAGAAACAGATTTTCTACAAAGTATATAGTACTAGAGGGAAAAACTCAAAATGCAAATAATAGTTCAAAAATCATACATATTTAACAAGTAGCTTCTCTCCAAATGAAATAAGCTAAGAAACAAGATAATCATGGTTCTTACCCTCAAAAACCAAGAGGGGGAATACCTGCCTGAGAAGGACTTAACCTACTTTGTTCTTTTAACTATGACTGCAATCTTTAAACATTTTAAACACAGCTATTTCTAGAGTAAATGTAGTACCTAGGTTAACACCATTAACCACTTAGAATTTTATCTAAGACTATATACAAAATAAACTACAGATAGAACATTTATATACATTCCCATAATCTCTTAAATATAAGTTGTTCCTCTGTGGATTCAGGAAAAGCAAATGACTATGTTTCTCATCACGAGGGAATAAAGGACCTGGAGGGAAAGCAGGTCAAATATCTTCAGAGGCAGTTGACAAGCCATTAATGAAAATCGATGTTTAATGTGTGTGGATGAGATTTGATACAGATATGGGTGCTCATCTTCATAAAATGTTCACACCCTCACACAGCCCATCATTCTCTTGTCCACATTTATAACCTTTCGGATGTACACAGTAGCTAAACAAAAGAGAGGCATACAGCGAAAGCCCAATGTCCGCATGAGATGAGAGATACTGGGGAGTAGGCCCACGGGGAGTATCTAAGCAGAAATGTACTGTAAAATGGGTAACTGCACAGAAAAGTGGGATTAGACAGCCTTTAGGGGAATGGGTGGAAAATGGACCCATTAACCACATTAACCAATCAGAAAATGACCGACCTACTCTGTATTCAGTTGGGCTTCCCTGGTGGCTCAGAGGTTAAAGTGTCTGCCTGCAATGCAGGAGACCTGGGTTCAATCCCTGGGGTTGGGAAGATCCCCTGGAGAAGGAAATGGCAACCCACTCCAGTATTCTTGCCTGAAGAATCTCATGGACAGAGGAGCCTCTGGGCTACAGTCCATGGGGTTGCAAAGAGTCGGACTCAACTGAGCGACTTTACTTTCACTCATGTCATGCTCAACAGAGTAGATGTAAATACAACTGAAAATGCCCACCCTTTCACAACAATTTGTAACTCATTCTGAGATGATGGCTTACCGAAAATCATATGGAAGTTCCATAATACGCAAACAGCATGCAAATTAGTACCTATTCCCCCTGCTGATGAAATCCATCTACCAGCCTGAATTGAAGACAGGCACTCAACACGTTTTCAGAAAAGGGGGCACAGGAAGGGATGTGTTAGCTTGAGCAATTTGATGCTGAGAAGTTTGACCAGAGTTAACTGACTTGCTTTGAGGGAGATAACTTCAGAAAAGTGTGCTGCGATATCAGAAAGTCGGTTCCTGAACAATCTTTCGGAAAATTAGAGTCCACTCAAGCCATCAATGCTTTGCCCTGAGGCTTCCCAGAACCCCCACCCCTCCGAAAATACAGAAACACTCACCATCTAGAAAGCACCACCGTGGGGAGAGTCTCTGAGCTGAGAGCGCCCTAGGGAAGGAGGTTTCATGGTCCTGGAAAGACACACACATCCTCATGGCTCCATTTGAATGAGCTGAGAGCTGTTCCTCACTCCACATTCTGCCCCATCACCTATTTCTAAGAGTGAGCATCCTTTCCTACTCAAAGCATTGGTGAGAGATCGAAGCATACTTTTCACTGGAAACACCCACAAGGGCTCTTAGAAATGATTTATTTCACATAACTCTCGCATACAGTTTCCAGAAGGCTTTCCATTTTTCCATTAAGCATTCGTAAAGTCTATAACTTGGGACATGTACTTCCTTTGGGAACTCTCTCTCTTTCCCTAGTGGCAAGCTGGCTGTCATTTGCATTTCAGTTCTCCACACAGGTATAAAAATGTCCCCTGCTAAAAGACTCCCTGCCACTCACAATTTTTTAAAACATAAAATGCTAATTTATAAGAGGATTTGGGGCATTCTGGACTGGACTCAGTGAAACTGAGATAACTGACAGAAACGGGAGAGATTAGGAGGGCGGGCAGGTCTCTGTGGGGAAGACACCGGGACTTTGACTCTTATTAGCAATTTGAGATGTTTGACTAGAAGAAGCGTCCTTGGAGTGAGGCTGGCTGTGCATGACCTTGTGTGTACAGAGGGGGACGGGAGAAAGATACGGGAGAAACAAAGAAGAGGTTAAGAAGAGAGTGCATCAGTTTATGTGCTGACTTCTTCGGAGGTTGAACCTGTCCCACATGGTCCTGGGGCAGAGCTTCTGCTTAAATCAGTGAATCTTAAAGCATGAACCCTGGGCCAGCAACATCAGCTGGGAGGTTGTTAGAAACACAAATTCCCAGGTGCCACCCCAGATCTACAGACACCCTGGGGTGACACCCAACAATCGCTGAGGTTGAGATTGATGTATGTCAAAGTTTTAGAACCACTGGCCTTAAGTAACAGGGACTAAAATTGCCCATTATTAGGAATCTTGGGTAGATGGAGTTTTTACACGAGTGGATTCTGCAAAGTAAATAATGAATAGAGGAAAATCTGGTCTCACTCAGGACATGTGGAGATGTAGAAGTGATATAGCATGGATATATAGATAAATATAGTCTTCTTTCTTGAACTGGCTCTGGGCTACATGAAACCTTAACATGTACCTACTTATATGAGAATTGTGTTTAACGTTTTGGGAATTATACTTTGACACAAGTGATATCTTATTTTAAAGAAACTTATGATTCTTAACGCTTTTTTATAAAACAACTAAAGCTACCAATGATCATACTAAGTAATTCAGAGGAAGACAAATATAATACAATGTTACTTATATGTGTAATTTTTAAAAATTGATATAAATGACTTATTTACAAAACAAAAATAGACTCTTGGACTTACAGAACAAACTTATGGTTACCAGGGGCAAAGGGGAGGGGAGGATAGACTGGTAATTTGGGATTGACATGTACACACTGCTACATTTAAAATAAAATGCCTTTCCATGAAAAAAAAAAAGAGAATACCTTAAGAACCTTAACATCAAAGACAAATGTATATTGAAATGGATTAAAAGTGGGCCAGAAGTAAAGAGGAACAGATTGTCGAACAGGAATGCATAATAACCCAAAGCCAAGACCTGTCCATTTCTTCACATTCTTGATGGACCCAAACAAATGAGGGCCACAGCGGTGATGCAGGCCTTCCGTACTCACAGAACTTTTCCAGTTTGTCTATCTGCACCCTCAATTCTCCTAACCAAACAAGAGGACCAGAAGTGGTAGTGATGTGAGTATGGAGATAATGCAAAACTTGCTGTAACTCTGTCTTAACTAACTCCTATTGCTAACACATTGTGGGTATTATATCAGCTAGCCTGTGTCCTTACACAGGACCTGGACACAGGTGGAGTGGGAGACCCTGTCATGAAGGATCCTGGATTCAGGCTCAGCGGGAGGGTGAACAGCAATGCAGTGCTGGCCAGGAGTCAGACTTGAGCAGGAAATGGGGGAGTAAGGAAGCAAACCTCCCCACCAGGAGGTCAAGGCGTGGCCCCAGGATTTCATGGGGCCATGCAGCCACAGCACAAGGATCCACTATGACAGACATGCCAGCATCCTCGCCACCAAACAGCGACAGCCAAAAGGATAGCCAGACATGCTTGCTTTGTGAACGCCACACATTAAAGTCGGTATAAAAAGACAACTTCTGATGGAGCCACAAAAGCTCAAAAGCAAGCCCCTTTCAACACTGACTGTAGACACTTAGAAATGTGATGTCTGAACGCAGCTACATTTCCGAAGACAGTCACATAATCCCCTGAGCGGTGCCTCTAACCACGTGTCAACAGCCTTCAGGACTAGTTTAGGGCTTCTTGTCTTCTGTGCTCTCAAACAGCATAATCAAATCAATGATTCATCAAAGAGATAAGACACTTGACGTGCTCATTTTGTGACCTGTTATTTTTCTTCATAGAAATGGTAGGACTTAGATGAATGCAACTGTCAATGCTCTATAGTGTAGGCAGACTGATACAACCCTGGATGTAATTATGCTTTCTATCTCTTAAAACTGCATGCTCTTTAAATGAGCAATATTAACAAATACTGCTAACTCCCCAAATTCCTGATATGTGAATTTTCTCTTTTGATATATTCTAATGGAAAATCTGTTCCCATGCTAAAAACAGAGCATACACAAAAGCAAACCTGACATTCCTCAGATATATATTTTTGAAAGTCAACTGGCATGAATTATATGCAATTGATAAGGAAATTACCTTAACCACTATCGGAAAAATACACACCAAACTTACCCTTAATTTATAATTACTCACTGCTGATTCATACATAATTTCATGATTGTGCAGCCCCATTTAAATACTTCACTAGGTTATCCAATTAAGCAATATTCACCTAGCATTTAACTACACCTTTACTGGGAATGAAATTCTTTTTCTTTCATAAAATTTAGGGAAGATATAAGCAGAAACAAAATAGAAGTCCCTTTGAATTGGGAATTTCTGCTTCATTTAATAATGTCTAGTCAATAATCGCTACTTTTAAATTTCTCTTATGTATCCATCCAAATTTCTTCCTTGCTGGCCTTGCCATTTCCTGCATCTAACCCATCTACACATTCATTTTTCCCTCTCTTTCCATCACCAGGCTATATACCAATATCTCTTACTTATCAAATCTACTCCTTTACTACCCACCATTCTTGCAGAAGAAATGTACAGAAATGGGATACCCATTTGCAAATCCAGCTTTGAAAGAGGATGAAATAGTGATGGTTTGGTAGAAGATGGAAATGAGAGATATTTCAAAATTTTCAAGAGCCCTTTTCTGGCAAGAATGTTTTCCATTAACAACAACAACAATTCTCTGTGTGTATGTATATGTGTGTGTGTGTGATAGACAGAGAGAGCTGTTTTGCTTCCACTTGTAAAAGCAAACAGAACCTGGCTCCAGGCAAGTCTTATTTTAATTCCCCATTTGAGACATTTCTGACAGCTTTGATCTAGCACCCAAAAAATAACATTCTTCAAATTCTCTACCTAACTCCTGTCCTTGTCTAAGACAAGATAAATTAATTCCCAGGAGGACTCCCTTGAACTGGTTTCAACTCCTCCATTCAGACACTTCTAGACTCCAAACCACAAATTAAAGGAGGAGATATTTCAGAGAGAGGAGGGAGATGAGTAAAGGTAGCCAGTAGTAGAAAAGGAATGAGTCAAATATTTGCAGACACATGCTATTTGCCCAGGACTAGATAGAGCTCTGATGGACTAGATAGAGCTCTGATGGACTACAGGACCTATATTCTAGGAGAAGATTAGGCATGCAGAAAAAAAAAGAGATCAGAGGATGACCGAATGGCTATAGAGTCAGATTTGACCAAGAGTGTTTTCTTATGAAAGTGAAAGACATCTATAAGGGCTCTAAAGAATGAAAGAACTTTTTGAAATTATTACATCTATAGTGAAATATTCCAACTATTCTAGAGTTATTCCAACTAAATGGATTCTTAAAGAGGAGGAATCACCAGATCCATTTTCACCTATTATTGAGTCCTATTGTATTTATTAGGGCTTCTCAGGTGGCGCTAGTGGTAAAGAACCTGCCTGCCACTGCAGGAGACATAAGAGATGTGAGTTTGATTCCTGAGTCAGGAAGATTCCCTGGAGGAGGGCATGGCACCCCACTCCAGTATTCTTGCTTGGAGATTCCCATGGACAGAGGAGCCTGGCAGGCCACAGTCCGTGGAGTCACAAAGAGTCGGACACGACTAAAGTGACTGAGCACACACACACATATTGTATTTATTAAAATCTCAAATTATCAGCTCATAATAATTTGAAAACACACTTCTGTGTGCCAGCTTCACCCATACATATGGTGAAACCCTGAGTGTCTACAAAATCCCTAATTGTCCCTGGTTCCATTGTGCCACCACATCCATAGACAACTCTTTCTACTTTCCTTTGCCTCTTTGTCTCTTCCTGTTCCTCTTTCTCTCTCTTTCCACTTTCTTCATCTAGCACTGTCATTGGCCTTGTCCCCAGAAGTCCTGAGAGCCATCGAAATGACTCAGGGCTTCTCAAACCCTCACAACGGGCCTTTGGGGATGACAGTTCTGTTGCAAGGAACTTCCCTGTGTGTTGTGGCATGTTTAGAAGCTTCCTGACCTCTACTCAGTAGATTCTGGCACTTCCGTGTCCCCTAGTCATGACACACAAAAATATTCAAATTGCCCAACTGTCCCATCAGTTCAGTTGCTCAGTCATGTCCAATTCTTTGTGACCCCATGGACTTTAGCATGCCAGGCTTCCCTGTCCATTACCAACCCCCAGAGCTTGTTCAAACTCATGTCCATAGTGTTGGTGATGCCATCTCATCCTCTGTCATCCCCTTCTCCTGCCCTCAATCTTTCCCAGCATCAGGGTCTCTTCCAATGAGTCAGTTCTTCCCACCAGGTGGCCAAAGTATTGGAGCTTCAGTTTCAACATCAGTGCTTCCAATGACTATTCAGAACTGATTTCCTTTATGATTGACTGGTTTGATCTCCTTGCAGTCCAAGGGACTCTCAAGAGTCTTCTCCAATACCACAATGCAAAAGCACCAGTTCTTTGGTGCTCAGCTTTCTTTATGGTACAACTCTTACATCCATACATGACTCCTGGAAAAACCATAGCTTCAACTAGAGACCTTTGTCAGTAATGTCTCTGCTTTTTAATATGCTGTCTAGGTTTGTCATAGCTATTTTTCCAAGGAGCAAGCATTTTTAATTTCATGTCCCATATGAGGGATAAATCTCCCCCAGCTGACAATCACGAGGATGGCTGAATCTGCCTCTATTCCTTACTAACCTTACAACTTGGAGTTTAAAAGAGATATAATGAAGTCCAGGGAGGGAGCAGAGAAGAAAGCATTTCATAGTAGGAGGCCTCAAGATGAATCTTATTAAATAGGAGACAAAGTTCAATTTGCCTATGAATTTTAGCTTATCTGGCAAGCTCAGGAATATCCTGAATCTGCTAGCACAATGCATTTTGTTTATCAAGTTATAACTTACCAGTTACAGGTAATGTGAGCTGCATTAGGATTGGCGGGGGATGGGCTTTGTGTTTAGACCTCAGAGATGATACAGGCAGGAATTTTCAGTAGGCTATAAATATCCAATAAATTCTTGTATAACTTGTAAGGCCTTGTTAGGTTAATACAAGGTGTCATTTTGAGGCTTAGGGCTTTGCTGGCATTTCACTGTGAATTTGGGAAGGGAAGAAACCAAAGCACTTCATTGCTTCAGTGGCTAGGAACTGCCATCCGGCTCATTAATAAGGTGTCTTGGGGACTTCACACCTTTCCAAAGCCTGGTTTTTCTCTTGAGTTTTTTTCTAGCCTTAGAAAACAGTCAGCTAAGTTAGTGAGCCTGCAGGAATTTTGCAAGTTTTCAAACTTGCTGATGTTTATTCATTCCATGCAAGTTAATTCTCAAGTACACTGACTTCATCTCGTACATAAGAAAAGTCATTAGAAAGCATTTCAGGCTTTTGTTGTTCACCTTACAGGTCTTTCTCCTAATCACTCACTAATCTCAGACCAGAGATGCTGATATTACCAGTTTCTGCTTTAGGAAACAAAAGATGTAGTATTAAATTTCCTGCCAGTTGGTTTGGTCACTTTCTGGATAAAACAAATGGCACCTCTAGCCCATGTATTTTATACACACAAGAAAATATCGGAATCAATCTATGTCAGCCTCCCCTTAGCATTTGACTTATTTCATCACTTCTGCCTTTTTTGATATACGTTTCAGTTTTGGCTTTCATGGTACCATTTTCTCCTTGATTTCCAGCTATCCAGCCGCTCATCTGTCTCCATGACTCTTATTGACTGATTGTTTTCTTAACCTTGTGCTCTCCTTGACCACTCCCTAGACACATATGACATTGAGCTCTTTTCTTTATGCAAACTCTCCTTAAGTGATCTCTAGCCTGATGGGTTCAATGAAGTAGCATTCCTTTGCTAACAACTCTCAAATTTCTGTGTTGAGGAATGAATTTTTCAATGAGCTTTGAAAGCCATACATCCAATTTTCTCCTCACCAAAACCTCTTGCATCTAATAGGCAGATCAAAATTATTGCAGCTAAAGAGAACTCTTCATTCACCATCCCTCCAACTCATTCCTAGTCCTGTCTGTCTGTGCTTGTAAATTTCAGCCAAATGAGAAGGGTTTTATATCCCCCTACGGTAAAGCATCTGTCTACAGTGTGGGAGACCCAAGTTCAATCCCTGGGTTGGGAAGATCCCCTGGAGAAGGAAATGGCAATCCACTCCAGGACTATTGCCTGGAAAATCCCATGGACAGAGGAGCCTGGTAGGCTACAATCCATGGGGTTGCAAAGAGTCAGACACGACTAAGCGACTTCACTTTCACTTTCACTCCTTGTCTCAGACAGCTTTCCGATGCTCTGCTTAGGAAATTTCCTCATCACCTTCTCCCTGCTCTTCAGACATGTTAGTTCAAACATCATTTCCCTCAGTTAAACTACCTATTTAATGAGCAGATTCTGGGCGTCCCTAGACAACCTTATTCCAGCCTTCTCTTAATACCCAAATGGTTCCTGCTTTTTATAATTCTTCAAGGAAGTATGTGGTGCAAAGTAACACCCTGACACTCATCTTTGATGCTGAATTGGTCATCCTATCTGGTTGGCGCACAAACTTTTGGAGGTGACATTTATAGTGCAGCAGTTTTGACACCAGGATTTGACCTGACTGCAAACAAACAACAAAAACAGGAAGATTTTGATACAGATAAGTACCATTAATCCTTCTGCAGGTTGTTATGAACAAATAATCAATAAAATAAATGTCCTTATCATATTCTAGAGTCTCAACCATCCTCTGCTACCTGCAGACTTGTACAAACATAGCCTAAAGAAAACATGGTACAAAATATCCATATATCAAAACTCTCATGCCAAAATGACTACATTGAAGAAGTCAGGATAGTAAATAAATTCATCATAAAACTAATTAGAGGAAATGTTTGAAATGCTTTGATAAAGCTGCAAAGGTTTAAAATACCATGTGTAACAATTAAAAATTCTAAAAATGACTTGAAATCTATGGCTAGCGGTGCCACTTCTTAAAGGGTAGAAATCAACTCTAGTCTAGTCTTTAAAAACACTTAAAAAATAAAATGATATCTAGGTAGTGTCTCTAGGTAAATATGCAAATAATGGATACAGGAAAGGTTCTGCTCTGTCTAAAAATACAGTGAAATTTGCCTTCTAAGAGTTGATGCAAAAAAAAAAAAAAAAAAAAAGATGTCCCAGAAGTAGAATTTATTTTCTCATAGTAAACACATCTAAGTGAATTTTTGTCCTTTCTATTGAAGCCAGATGGAAGGCAGGATTCTGGAATAGTGGGGTACGTTCTCTGAGAAATAAACATACAAAGAAATAAGAACACCAGGGCCACTTCTGTCATCCAGCCTCAGGATAATTAGGCTGCTTTGACTGAGGGCATACAGGGGAAGAAAGTTACCTGGAGGCTACAAGGCACAGGGGTCTTTAAATTGTTTTTGCAAAATGATGCTTAACCAGCAGTTTGAGGGGTAGTATAATAGACACCAAAACCCAGAATGAGATGCTACCAGGAATTATGATTTAGACATTTTGAGTCCTTCTCCCACATGGAAGTATATAGGGTCTAGGAGAAGATTTATTTGGAAGGTGTCACTGGCATGCTGTGACTTCCACACACCCCTCCCAGCTGGCAAGGGTAGCGGGCTTCTCAGGGATAAGGGCTTTTATGGGACAACTGAGAGCTACTTTGCATGCACCCCTTACAATTTGGTGTGCTGCTGCTGCTGCTGCTAAGTCGCTTCAGTCGTGTCCGACTCTGTGCGACTCCACAGACAGCAGCCCACCAGGCTCCCCGTCCCTGGGCTCTGGTATCTAAATCATGCCCAGGAAACCTAATGGGAAGAGGATGGCTTGCAGAGGCCTGTGCTACACAGCAGAGATGGGAAAGTGAGGGAGAAACTGCGCTCCCAGGGAATGTTGAGGCAAAGGTAGCTGAGTGTTCTCCTGGACTGGAGGTGGGTTACTAGAGAGAGGCAGGCTGGGTTTATTGGATTCTGTCTATGAAACCAGGATGGGACAATCAAACTGCATTTTAGAAAGCTGGCTTGATGGTTGTAGAAGCACAGAATTTACTCTCTTGTTTGTAAACGAGAAACCCAACTCCTGGTTGCTCCTGGCAGCCATCTTGGATCAGGAAAACATCTTGTCCAGGGGTGAAATTTCACAGAAAAGAGAACAGAGCAGAAAAATCAACAGAAAAATGGAGTTTGAACCGTGGCCAAATGGTACACAAAATTCACCCTGGATCTGAACTTTGTGCTGACGTAAAGCAAAAGACTCCCCGTCAAGCTAGTTTGAGTTGCGTTTTCTAGTATTTGTCACTAAAACACTGCGTTTTATAACGTCTAAAAGATTTGAGAGGACAGCCACAGCCCAAATTTGTGCTAGACTAGAATTGTCCACTTTGCAGGAAAATGCATAAGAATCAAAATGCCAGCTTCAACTTGGCTCTCAGAGTGAATTCTATCCCTCAAGGAAGATGTGGAATCTAATTCAAATGAGACATTAATTGAAAAATGGACTTCTTTTGGCCAGAAGGTAAGAAACAAGGAGAGTCAATTATATGTTACCTGGTAATGAACTCTCTGGGAGCCAGAAGAAACTGACTGCAGGTCCTAATAAGAAAATGGAAAAAAAAACACAACCCACATATCTTAAGATTATTTTGAACAAGCTGCTTCCACGACTCCATCAACGAAATGCCCAATTTTATATTATTAAACCCATCTGGAAAGCATCTTACTCTCCCCAATCCCTCAATGTTAAACAATGAAGATAATGCCAAAAATAATAAAAGCACACTAAGTTGGACTGAGAGAAGAAAGGCCATTTAGCTACTGAAACTTAGAAATCTTAAACAGTGTTTAGAGGTGAGTGGTATAATTTCAAGGAGAGAGAAGACCAAAAGTAAAAGATAGGCGATGTTGTTGTAATTGATGGGGGTCATATTTAACTTGCACCTGGATTTTGGCTTGTGAAATAAGCTGCTTAGGTCCCTTTAGGCGCTTAGGAAGAATTTATTTATCTAAGACCAAAAACATACTGTCATGATAATTGTGTTTTGTGTTTATACCAGTAAGTTGCTTGGCAAACAAGATTCCATAGACTCAAAAGAAAATCGCTGACCATCTCTGCATGATCACGAAGTGCAAATTAACAGGACTGAAATTAATGAGGTTTTACTGGAAGATTCTGAGAGCCAGACTCCCTGTATAAAGTTTTATAACTAAGTCGTTGCCACGGTCATAACCTGCAGGCTTCCTTGTTAATGAGCATAGTGATTCTATTTACAGATGTCAGCAATCCTCACAACCTGCTTCCCACAGGCTTTATCAACTTACTGTCTAAGCCCAAGTTTAAAACTCTTCCTCTTTATCTGTGCTTGCTCTTTACTTAAAAAAAAAAAAAAAATCCCACTTTTAGTTGAATATTGGTGCAATGAGCCTAACTGTTAATTTTCAACAAAGTCAATTCACCAGTCAAATATTTTGCTATTGTGGGATCTAAAGTTACCCAAGTGTTTTATATATAAAAAGGTTTGTTATCAATTAAGACTTTTTATTGTAGGTTTTTTTGAGGGAGGATCTACAATAAAAGAATATTATTTTGGAAGAAAAAGAACAATCTACAATATGTTCTAGGATTGATTTGGATCTGAATCACGTGCTAAGAAGTTTACCAACTTTAACATGCTCGAGTTATCTTTGGTAAATGTAGCCAAATTAAGCCACAAATATAAACCTTGTTGACTTTTCTTCTCTCACCCTTATTAACAGTCACAGTTCGGCATCTATCTCAAAATACTCTGCATTCCCAATTCCAACTCTATGCATAACAATGCTGAAGAGAAAAATCACTAATTATGACATTACTTTATGCCTCCTACCTGAGTTTATATCCACCAAAAGAAACAGAATCTAATGTTCAAAGCTAAATCTTTTGCAGCCCCAAAGCTGCAAAATTTGAAGGATTTTAAACACTATACATCTTCTTTATTTGTGATATTTATTTATGTATAATGTGTTGTCTGGAAGAGAGTTGCTCATCTTGGGGTATTTATCAAAATCACCCAACATCTTTAAAAATAAAAATGTCTGGACCACATCCCCAGAAGTGATTCTAATGTGCATCTTTCACCAAGAAACAAAGATGAAGAAGTGGCTATTTGTGTGTGTGTGTGTGTGTGTGTGTGTGTGTGTGTGGTGTGTGTTTTGCCATTTTCAGGAAAAGATACTGAATACTCTCCCTTGAAGTTCTGCAAAAACAACCCAGGGCCACTGTAGTGATGGATCTGGGTCTCTGGGCTTTGCAGGTGCAGTTCAAGGGAATGTCACATATGAGACTCTCCTTTCTCTTTCTCAGTGCTAAGACTGGATTGAGAAAAAAATAATAGATTATTCCTTTGTGTTCTGACACAAATTCTTTTGAGACAGAGGTTTTTCTTTCCTATAGAAGTTACATTAAAAAAATAAACCTAGTTGTCTCTGACTGAAGTTTGTACTAGACACAAAGCATTAAGGAACCACAAATCTCTGTCTCCCTTGATTACTTATCATGCCCCTTGAAATTCTGTAGAGTTCAAAAAACACAGGTGAGCTGTCTGGCAAGACAAGGACTTCAAGCAAAAGTTAAGGATCACACTGGAGCAGCATCGTGCTGTCGTTTTCCCTATCAACCCTTTCCCATTCCAACCACCTGAGGCGGAGAAACAGCGGTGAGGCTGAGGAGGGAGAGGATGCAGCATGTGCTTAAAAGACGAGAAAGACGAGGCCACCATTTTTCCATTTCTCCCCAAATGCCTCATTTTAGAAGTAAATAAAGATGGCTGGTAATTGTTGACAAAAATGGAAAACTGAGCAGCATAAATGATTGGCTAAAGAAACTCACCTCCTGCAGGCGATCTATGTACATACGGCAAGTCTCCAAATCACAGTCTCCACGCACAACGAGAATGCCCAGTGGGATGGCTGAGGGCAAAGGAAAGAGAAAAGTCCAAAATAACATATTTGACTTTTCTATTTTGGCATAAATGCATTTTTACAGTTGCAAAAGACCTCTAATAAACAATACTGCTTTTTGGATATTTCACTCTCTCCCGGCACGTCTCCTATGAGCTCAGTCTCTTTACTTATGCAGCTTTCATATTTTTCCTTGCATGATCCATGTTGCCCCTTGCCACCTGGCCAACCTTCACTGCATTTTGTCTCAGTGGCCCCGATATGAAATAAAATGTCATGGAAACGGTAGACTGACAGAGCCAGAGGCTGTTCACAGCCAGCTGCTAATTTATGCCTGCATTTGCAATAGCCAATGTACCAGGGAGGAATTAAAAAATCATGATTCTGGACATTAACCCCTTTCCCTCTTAAATCCATTAGTCTTAATCTTTCTGTCACTTATTAGTTGCCTAATAAGAGACTCAAGCTACTCAAGGTACTGTTACTACCTGGTAGACAATACCAGAACTAAACAGGCAAGAAATACTTTTTAAAAAATGCTTCTAGAAGGTTCACAGCTATAAAATCCAATTGATTTTAAAGATGGTCAGTGTAAATGTAGTAGCAGCAGGGCTTCAGAAATCAATGAGGAGAAGCTGTTACGGGCTTTAAATATCTTTTCTAGGTGGTAGTAAATGTCATAGGATGACTTTAGTAGATAGAAACTCCTACTTTAGATATAGCCATAAGATTGTATGGAATAATGAAAGTAGTCTCCCAAAACTTCAAAAAAATGTATGTGTACATTTCTGATTTTATAAGTATAGTTATATTATTAAACCCATGATTTAAAAAATATTTCAAAATCTTGAATCAACCAACTAGAGATTAACAAGGAGATGACAGGACAATGGTGTCCACTAAAGATTTTAAAAATCTTTCACTCATTGAATTTTTAAAGGCTCATCACTGATAAGTAGGTCTGAAGATGCAAAGTGCTAGGACTTTAAAAATGAACCATACAGACAATAAAATCCATTTAAACTCATGGGAAAATCATGAATTCACAAAGTTGTAGAGAAGACACATATATGAAAAACAAGATATGCAGCATAGGCTATGGTAAATGTATGAACTTAAGTCACTTGAAAACTAGGCGAGAGGGACTAATTCTTGCCTGGACGGTAGATTTTAGGCTCTCTGAAGGATATGGAGCCCCATTGGTCTTTTAGAGAAGCAAGAGTGGTCTAGAGAAAAAGAAATAGAATTTGTTTCTCAACATTAGCCCTAGATTGGCTCCTTAGGAAGATCAATACCACCATGTCATGCCTCTAGGTTCCCAAAGTGCTACACAATTAAGCTGGAAGACATCCATCACCCTGTAGAGCTATGTAAGCCTATGAATCATACGGACTCTCTCACCACAGGAATAAGACTTATTTCCTTTACAACCCCAATATCTGGTAGATATGTAATAAAACTTTGTGTTTTTTTTTTTTTTTCATACAAAGGGGTGGAGGGAGGAGGAAGACAAGCTTAGAGCCTGTGTAGGTATGAAAGAGAAACTGTGTCTTTAACAGCGAAGTCTATACAGGATAGACAAAAACAGAATTCGGGAGAGTAGACAGTGTGCGTTAGGCTGGAGCTTGCCTTTGTCTGTTCTTCCAGAAGCTAGGCAAGAGAACAGTAAGCAAGGATGTGAGGAACCATGCAAGTGTCATATGTTTGAGGGAACAATAATCTTGCGAAATAGTTTTTCCTCTCTCTTTTTTTTGGTATATAGCTAGAAGTATCCAAAAAAGTCTTCAGTATGGCAATAGTGCATCTTTGAAAGGAATGAAAAGGAAATTCAATAAAGAGATTCCTAAAAGTAGTGACTGAAGTAATTATCCTCAACTAGACTACTCAATAGGTTCAAATAAGGTGATCTAGTTAAGTAAGAGAAGAATAAGGATTTCTAATCTTTGATGAATGCAGAGGAAAACCTAGAAGTTTGGCCTAGAAAGTAAATCACACATTGGGGAAACAGAATACAACTATACTTATTATGAGAATCCATATCTGAATCTTGTTTAATGAAATTTTTCTTAATTTCAAATGTGCAAATGCAGACACATAAAATTCCATTAATATTTACCTATTTACTTAAATGAGGAGGCATCTGATATGGGAATGCAGGATTTTGGTCAACATCTCGGATCTCCTTCTTACTACCAGTGCTTGGGGTTAGTCTGGTCATAAATTCAATATACTTGGTAGAAGATACTTTAAACTACACTTAGAGATTGGATATTCTAGACCCAAAATAATGAATGATTAGGAAAGAGTTTTCAAAGATGTGTCATTCATTTCTACTAAGAGTATAAAATCAGCAACTTTGCTGATTCCTCAAGAAGCTAATTAAGAGAAATTGTATTTGATTGATATTAGCTATTCAATTAGGATTAAAAAAGGAAAAAGGCATCCTATATCACAATTTCATAGTACAGTTACTGGCATTTGTTGTCAAATTTATCCTATGAAAGTACTACTGTGCACTAGAAAGAATTTATGGTCATTTTCTCTTGGATTCATAGCCCAATGCTCTGGTCTTACAAATGACTCATGTTAGCTGTTTGGTCTTGAAACTTAATTCCTTTGATCCTTTGATCTTACACAGCATATTAAGCAGAGACATTACTTTGCCAACAAAGGTCTGTCTAATTAAAGCTGTGGTTTTTCCAGTAGTCATGTATGGATGTGAGAGTTGGACTATAAAGAAAGCTGAGTGCTGAAGAATTGATGCTTTTGAACTGTGGTGTTGGAGAAGACTCTTGAGAGTCTCTTAGACTGCAAGGAGATCTAGCCAGCCCATCCTAAAGAAAATCAGTCCTGAATATTCATTGGTTCGGCCACCTGATGTGAAGAACTGACTCATTTGAAAGACCCTAATGCTGGGAAAGACTGAAGGAGGAGAAGGGGATGACAGAGGATGAGATGGTTGGATGACATCATCGACTCGATGGACATGAGTTTGAGTAATCTCCAGGAGTTGGTGATGGATGGGGAAGCCTGGGATCCATAGGGTCACAAATAAGTCAGACATGACTGAGCAATTGAACTGAACTGAACTTGATCCTTGGATTGAAGGCTATAGGATTTAGAATAGGTATCTTCTAGGATTTGGGGAAGATTAAATGCAATACTATATTTAAAAATGAATATCCAGAACATCAACATTAGTTCTTTCTCACTCCCTTTGCTATCTTTTGAGCCCCTTGAGCTAGAAAATTGGATAAACCAAAAATCTATTTTATCGTGCCACAAGGATTAGCTGGTAGTAGTTCTGTAAGTTATATTCTGCTTATTTAAAACTTTTACTCTTTGATGGAAAAGATAACTGTAGTACAAAAATACTGTAATCTGACACTTCTGTTTGAGGCTTTAAATGGTGAAGAGAAACCAGAAACTTGTGTAAAATTACCACCTTCCTTTTACACTGCTGACAACCAATTGCCAAACCTCAGTGAAGCTTCCTTCATCTTAATTGGGAGCAGTGAGAATACTTCTCACCCAAGCATTAGCATTACTATTCCTGATCTTGATGATTCATCTTATTTTAGTGTTAGAGATTTTATTTGACTGCAATAAGCATCAGCCAATACTCAACCTACATAATGGAACTTTTATTGCAGGGCTCAAATGGAATTTACAAGTTCTAACTAAGCAATAAAGAACAAGCTGGTTTCTATGTTAAGAAGGCAGATTTAACACATACTTACTTCTCTTGTGCCAGGAACGCTACAAAATTACAGCACATGCGTTTTAAAAAATATAAAAACCAACAAAAAGGGAGTAAGGAGAAAATGGCAATGGATAAAGCACATGGAAAACGCATAACTGACTCAAAGGCCCTAGACAGTCTAATTCTAAACTATACGTGGGAGTGGATAAGAACCAACACAATTTACGCTGCAAAACCATCAGAAGATGCGCTACCCAGAAACATCATTTGCAGTTAAAATAAGAATCACTGGATATTAAATCACTAGATTCTACCACCTACTCTTGGTTAGGTGCAGTTACTTTATAGAAAATGGGGATTAACTAATCATCTCAGAATGCAGAGATACCCAACTTGTTCCTCTCACTAGACTTTCCAGAAAGCTGGCAGCCAGACCACACATTCTTAGAAAGAGATCTGAAGAGTCTTCTCTGGGGAATCCTCAGAGAGTTAAGAGAGAATAATCCCTCCATGAAACATAAATATGATTATATTAAAAGACGAAGAATATGAAGAAGGAAATGGGTCATTATACAGACAACAAATAGGTCCTTGAAACTTGATAAAATGGAGTTTAATAGAAGGGTTAGAAGATGAAGAAATCTTTACAAAAGAAGAGCAGATAAAAGGAGGCATAAGAAAAGGTAAGGAAAATAAGACTGGCCCAGTGGCCCAACTTTCCAACGACGGGAGTTCCAAAAATCAGAAATAGAAGTAATTACCAGAAATAAACAAAAAATCAAGACGATTTCTTAGAACTGAAGAACATCAGTTTCCAACCTGAACTGTCCAACAAGCACAATAACTAAAGGACAACAGGGAGACATTTTAATTCGAAATTTAAGAATATTGGGAACACAGAGAGGGGTCTACAAATTTCCAAAGAGGAAAAATTAGATGGCAAAGAAAATGGGGATTAGACAGTTTTAAACTTCTCAAAGGCAACTGCACAGTCACAGAAGCAAGGAAGCAATGGTTCCAGAATTCTACGACTTTTACACATAATTCAAACTACCAAACAAGTTCAAGGACTGAATAAAGGACACACCCTCTACTAAAAAGTTACTGCAGGACTTGCACCAACAAAAGCTGAATTTGGAACAAGAATGAGGAATGCATGGGATACAATGGGGAGTCTAACAAAGAAAAAACCAAAAACCCTCCAAGGGGATGGGGCTAGAGGACTCCAGGGTGACTGATATGTTGGAGCAATAGGCCAATAGGCCAAGATGTAGAGAGCTGTCATCACCGAGTCTCACCATCACAGGAGAGTTATTTTTCAACCTAAGGACAGAATGTCTAAGTGAGTCTGAACCAGTTTTCTAACAATCACCCCAAGATTTACTCTGCCTTAACCTGTTCTTGAGAGCAACAGTTAGGTCTTGGTGAAGGAGAAAATTTCAAAAAGTCCATCCCTTATAACGACAGTTCCACATGATAGCTAGAACCCACCCTAACACCTTATCAAATGCTTTCCAGAATGCAATCATGATCTTGCCCAGTAAACCTCATAGAATGGGTGCACAGGTACTCTTGGGGAAGCTGAAAAGTGTTAGTCGCTCAGTTGTGTCCAACTCTTCGTGATCCCATGGATTATGGCTCCTCTGTCCGTGAAATTCTCCAGACAAGAATACTGGAGTGGGTAGCCATTCCCTTCTCCAGGGGATCCTCTCAGATATTGAACCCAGGTCTCTTGCACTATTACCATCTGAGCCACTGGGGTAACTGAAGCCAGACACTATTCCTGAGATTCTTTCCTGATCTTGACAGCTTTCATCTAAAAGTGAAAGCATCATCACTTCCTTGCACAGGGAGGTTTAAGACTGCTACTTGATTTTTCAAAACTGCTGTATCTGAATGAGGGATGCATATATTGATGGCAAACACATACGTATGAAGAAAATGGCAAATAGAGAAGTCAGCAGACTGGGATTATCTTGGTAGAAGAGGGATAAGGTGAGGTATTTGTTTCACTTCTTAATCTGAGTGGGAGGTACATGAATGTCCATTTACTATTAATCTTTAAGTCTATGCATTATATACACATGCATATGTGTGTGTATATATATATGTATATGGGTATAGGTGTATATGTATGTGTGTATATATACATATATATATGAACATTTATGAACAGAACAAGTATGTGTGTGTGTGTGTGTGTGTGTGTGTGTGTGATGTATATTTCTGTGTACAGTATCTCAGAATTGAAAATAAGAAATACAACCTATCTGTGGCAATTGATTTTACTGATAGTGTTGCCAAAGTTCACTGTATATTCTCTCCAACATTTTCTGTGAATTAAAAAAAATTCTATATTAGTATTAAATAGGAAAAAGTAGAGAAGTCATCAAAAGCCACCAAATGAAACCTACTGTTGCAATCCATCTCTAGTAATGGACACCAGGCACATTGAACAGTCATAACTTCATGGCTCATCATGGCATGTGTGTTTGTTTGTGGGTGTGTTTATATAATAAGCAGCAGGATTACCTCGCTGCATTGTCTGGGCCCCTGAAGTCTGTAGAGAAGCAGTGTCCAATTCTGTATGTCCAATACAGGAGCCACCAGCCACATATCAAACCAAGTCCTTGAAATGTGGCTTGCGTGACTGAGAAACTGAATTTTTATCTTATGCAATTAAAGTTTAAATAAACATATGTGGCTAATGAGCATTATGGTGTGTTCTCGGTAGAACCAAAAGTTGATGTCCTTAGAACCAGATGTAATCTTTGTCAAAACCATCCATGTGTTAATCATCCCACAAGCAGTGCAAAAATCCAACAAACAAAACTTCTTTGGTCTTTGTCCCTACTAGCTGGATCTAATGTGCTTCCTAATTTCTAGCAGTAGTATTCCTTGGTTGACTGAGGACTAATTTATTTCCCTTACTCTATATCCTACCTTTCTTAATGACTTCTCTGACTCTCCTTCTATCAAAATATACTTTCTGATCCTTCCTGGCACTTTAGTATAAATGAATAATAATTAACTAAAGGATTAATCCTTTAAGAAGCATCTGAGTTTTAACATGTTTGAAACCTGAGCTAACATTATTGTCATAAACTGAATGATTGTGCTCCCCCAATTCACATGTTGAGGCCCTAACCCCAGTGCGATGGTAACTGGAAATGTGCCCTCTTTGGGAGGTGATTATAGTTAGATGGGGTCGTGAAGGCGGGGCCTTCATGATGGGATTAGCGCCCTTGGAAGAAGAGATGCCGCACAGCACTCGCATGCTCCCTCTCTCCCGCTCTGGGAACACAGCATGAACCTGGCAGTCTACAAGCCGGGAGGAGTGCTCTTACCAGAAACCAAATCGGCCAAATCAACCAAGTCCTTGATCATAGACTTTCCAGCCTCCGGGACTGAGAGGAAATAGATCTCCATTGTTTAAGTCACCAGGCTAGTATTTTGTTACAGCAGCCCAAGTGGACTAAGACAACGACAAACTATGACAAACACAGGCACAGAAATAGGAAAGATACTGTTGAGTTGACTGGTGATTCTCAGCTCTGAGAAAATTATACTGCCAATTACCTCTCTATAGCTAAAACACAAGCACTTCCCTGGATTCCTTCTCAGGCTTCACCATGGCCTCCATTAACCTCCTTTCCCTATCTCGGCTTGTTTAAATGCCTCATAATCCAGAAGGTGATTAAATTAATTGGTTGAGAAATCCATTAGATATTTCACATCACATGCTCTCGATTTTATGTCTGAAATAAAATGCCACCAGTTCATGATAATTAATTTTGTCTTCTACAGTTGAAGTTAGGACTACCTGAAGTCATTATGCAAATTCATGTCAAGTAGTGAATAAATTAACACCATTCATCTTTAACAAATTCAAAATTTTCTAGCAATCAGTACACAAGTATACTCTTTTATCTATAAGAAACTTCTAAAGTATATATGCCCTAAAAGAAAATATATGAAATGTGGTTTCTAAAATATATATTTCAGCACAATTGATGAACAGAGTGAGGAAATAAATCTGATGTAGGCTCAGATATCTATATATGGAGGTGAACTGCCCAAAACATTGAAAGCCAAAGTTCTTAGAGGCAATTACATAGAAAATTCCTACAGTTTTCACAAAACTTATAAAATATTTTTCAGAGTCAGAGTGTGTGTGTGTACATATGTTAGTCACTCAGTTGATCCAACTCTATGCGACCCCCAGGGACTGCAGCCTACCAGGCACCTGTCCATGGGATTCTCCAGACAAGCATACTGGAGTGGATTGTCATGCCCTCCTCCAGGGGACCTTTCCAAGCCAGGTCCCCTGCATTGTAGGTGGATTCTTTAACAGATGAGCCACCTTAAGAAAACTTGAAAAACACTTTTAAAGCGTCAGAAATACGATGCAAAAGACAACCCAACTGTTTCCTTAAGACAATAAGTTATTTGACTGCAGACAAAAGATCCTTGGGGACCAAGTCTGAAATGAATGCCTCTCCCCACTCCCCAAGATCTCTGTAGCCATTTTATTCTGGTATCACCACAGAAGTGTGAGCAAACTGCATTAAGGTCGGTGAATTCACAATGTACAGGAATCTGAGGTGAACAAAACTGCTAACTCCATGGGTTCCTATATGCAAAAATCTTCTGCTGGACTGAGTGAGGAGTGGTCATCCTCACCTCACCCAGCTGTTCTGAACCTCAGCCTGGTGGTTCAGAGAAGCCACAATGATAGCAGGAGGAGGGTGGCTGAAGTCATTCATTTTCTTCTATTAGTGAATCCCACCTCCACCTTTGGACTAGCCAGCTGTGCCAGAACAGACTTTGTGTGTATGTATATTCTGGGAGCACACTCTAAACCATAGTATATTTAAAGCTATACCTAGATAGCATATTAAAAAAGCAGAGACATTACTTTACAACAATGGTCCACATAGTCAAAGCTATGGTCTTTCCAGTTGTCATGTACGGATGTGAGAGTTGGACCATAAAGAAGGCTGAGCATTGAAGAACTGGTGCTTTCCAATTGTGGTGCTGGAGAAGACTCTTGAGAGCCCCTTGGGACTGCAAGGAGATCAAACCAGTCAATCCTAAAGGAAATCAACCCTGACTACTTATTGGAAGGACTAACGCTGAAGCTGAAGCTTCAATACTCTGGCCACCTGACGTCAAGAGTTGACTCACTGAAAAAGATCTTGATGTTGGGAAGGACTGAGGGCAGGAGGAGAAGGGGGTGAGAGGATGAGATGGTTGGATGGCATCACTGACTCAATGGACATGAGTCTGAGCAAACCCCAGGAGATAGTGAAGGACAGAGTAGCCTGGCGTGCTGCAGCCCATGAGGTCGAAAAGAGTCAGACTTGACTGAGTGACTGAACAACAAAAGGGGAAAAAGACAGTAATGATTATGTGATATGAAGAAGGAGAAGCAAGGATGGGGAGAGGAAGAAAAGGAAGAGCAGAGTGGGAAGGAGGCAGAGGAGGATGGGAAGAGGAAAAAAAAGACAAGGTATTGAACACAAACCATGTACTTGTTTTATGGTGTTATTTAATCTTTACCACAATCCTAAGAGGTGGATATCACTAGTCCAGTTTCTAAAATGAGGAAACCTAGTCTCAGGAAGATGAGGTGACATGCTCTGAAAGGTCATGGCGACCACATGGAGCACCCGGGTTTCATCCCAGGCTTCTCTGACCAGATAGCCTGTCTCCTGCATTATCCCTCCTTCTCATTAATCCTAGGCCTCACAGGTGATGGAGTCTCTCCATTTAATACTGAGTTCAGAGCAGTGAAGCCAGAAACTGGTGACAGGCTGACCAAGGAGTGAGGGAAGAATGACAAGTCCTGTACCCAGAGCTACACAAGAACCGGGGAAAGGCTGTGACACTCTGGAAGCAAGGCCAAGGTGAGTGATTTCAGCCTGGGACAAAGGAGTATGGCCTTGAGACTCAGAAACTATGAGTCAAGACACACACATGCTCCATAAACACACCTGGCAGGGGTGGGATCACTTTTAAAGACATGCCATTCCCTTCCCCTTTTGAGTTTTAAAGACACACCATTCGCTTCCCTTCCCAATAGGCCAGCTTCTGAGACTGTGATAAGTCAAGCTGTTGATAAGTTTTAACCATATCTTCAATATAAGAATCATAGAATTAAACTATTTCTTACTTTATAAAGAACTACATGCTACTAAAATATTGTGAGCAGGATTATGGGGCCAGTAGAGGCACCAAGAGTATATCTGACTTTAATCAGAATCATTATGGACAATCATGTGATTTGTTTGGCTATTAAAATGACTGCATTAGAATTTCCCGTACGGAGCTGATGAGCTAATTGACATCATAAACTAAATGTGAAACTATGTTCTCACTTGAAATGGAAAAAGTTCATTATGTCAGATGCACAAGATATTAAAAATATTTCCCTCAGATTTTTGATAGAGCATTTACTTAACATTAGTTTTGGGTTGGCAACATTTGATATCATTAACTTGGTAGTTTTTGCTGAGATAGGTTTCAACTACATTCATTTTAATGTTTGTTTATTTTTGGTAAATAACTAACTAGAAAAATCAGAATGGCAGATGTTTTTGATCATTTTGAGTACTCAATGAACTTATCTTGTCTCTGATTATTCTCCCATATAGTATGTGAAGTCTCCATGCAAAGACAGATATGGTACCTGGATAAGGGTGAGGATTAAAGACGTCAGTGTCTGCAGAACACAGTATCTTCAAATCAACTCTATATTCATTTCTATAAGCCTTATTAAATTCATGGATTTCTTCTAATTCCATATCAACATGTACCAGCCATTCATAAAGTCACTTTCAGCAGATCAAATGTAGTGACTTCTACAGCAGATGATATTGCGCCAAAGCTTCTAAAGGCCAAGCCTAAGCCAAAGCATATAAATGAAAGAATCAACGAAACCTGCAAGGAATCATAGCTGGCTGCTTTATGACACAAGCAAAGACCCTTGGAGTCAAAGCAAGAAAGAACAACCTTTGCCACAAAATCCACATCAAACTGTTACTGAGATTCATAAAAGGGAGAAACTGCACAGCAGCTAATTCATTCCCTGCAAGACACTGTGATGTGTTCAGCAAGGTATCTCGATGGAAAGAAAGGGCTGAAAGCTCAGCATTTAAAAGGAAAGGAAGGATTTAATTATATGACACATGAGCAGTTATAGTGCAATTCCCGTTCAAACAGAGTCGCAGCTAAAGGAGCTATTTACCTATTCAAATCACAAGATATTTTCAATGGGATCATTAAAAGAAGGTGTGAGACCTTAGGGAAAAGCGTCTCAGAAATTGCAAAGGTTTACAAAGTTGGGATTTTAACTCTAAATATACACAGAAAAATAATAGAATTTCAAAGGCTCTGTTAAGGCTAAATAAAAAGGTTGCTGCTTTCTGAAAAGAACAATAAATGTAACAACGGGGTTAAAAATTTGTAAAACAGAAACATTCTGAATTTTATGGGCAAAACCATCAAATGCACAGATAATCTTAAAATGAAAGTAGTTTATGCTAACACTCTTCAGAGATACACTTTTAAAAGGCCGACATTCCCTTAAGCATTAATTTTAGGTTTACTGACATAGTCAATACAGTTTGTCAAAGCTTTGCTATCTTTCTACCAATTTATAAGCAGTTTTAAAAGACCCTGATGCTGGGAAAGATTGAGGGCAGGAGGAGAAGAGGGTGGCAGAGGATGAGATGGTGAGATAGCACCACGGATGCAGTGGGCATGAGTCTGAGCAAGCTCTGGGGATAGTGAAGGGCAGAGGCGCCAGCACGCTGCAGCAGGCTATGGGTCACAAAGAGTCAGACACAACTACGCACCACACAAACAACAACAGGCCGTCTTCAAAGGCAAATCGTCTGAAAAAGAATTTTTTGCCCTAGAAAATAAGATAGGTTGGAAGCCAGGTAAGCTTGGCTTTGGTAGTTATATCTGATGATAGAAATAACATCAAAAGCATGATCCATAATAGACGAAGTCGATGACTTGGACTCAAAATAAAAACTTCTGCTCTGTGAAAGGCGCTGTTAAGAAAACAAAAAGACAAGACAGAATGGGGAAAAAATATTGGCAAAACACATATCTGATGAAAGGCCAGCATTCAAAATATGCAAAGAACTCTTAAAACTCAACAATAAGAGGGTCAGTTAAACAGTGGACAAAAGATCTGAACTGGCATCTCACCTAACGGGATGCACAGATGACGAATAAGCATATGATGGCAACAAAGCAGAAGCATTGCTGATGAGCCGCTAAGTCATGTCTGACTCTTCTGCAACCCCATGGACTGTGGCCCATCAGGCTCTTTTGTCCATGGGTTTTCCCAGGCAAAAATATTGGAGTGGGTTGTCATTTCCTGCTCCAGGGTATCTTTCTGACCTGAAGGTCGGACGAACATCTGCAAAGCTCCTGCATTGCAGGCAGATTTTTACTGCTAAACCACTGGGCTTTCCATTCATATGTTATTAGAGAATTGAAAATTAAAACAACAATGTGACCCTATTACACACCTATATGACAGATAAAATAGAAAAAAAATGAACAATTCCAAATGCCAGTGAAAACCTGGAGCAACAGGAACTCTCGTTGTTGGTGGGAATGCAAAATGGTAGAACCTCTTTGGAAGACAGCTTAGCAGTTTCTTACAAATTTATACAAACCCTAACCATGTGATCCAGCATTTAAACTACTTGGTACTTACCAAAATGAGTTGAAAATTAGGCCCCCACAAAAATCTGCCCATGAATGCTCATAGCATCTTTATTTTTAACTGCTGAAACTTTGAAGCAACCAAGATATTCTTTGATAGTTGGAAGGATAAACACAGTGGTTATCACACCACAGAACGTTATTCAGCAACAAAGAGGAAAGAGTTTCCAAGCCATAAAAGAAAATGGAGGAAACTTGAGTGTATACTGTTAGGAAAGAAGCCAGTCTGAAAAGGTCACATACTGCATGATTCCAACTATATGGAATTCTGGAAAAGGCAAATCCAAGGAGACAGCAAACAGATCAGTAGTTGTCTGGGACCTGCAGGGAGGGACTGATGAACGGGTGAAGCGCAGAGGGTAGTTAGGCAGTGACGCTGCTCTGTGTGATACTGTCATGGTGGACACAGGTCACACCTCTGTGAAAACCCATAAAACTGTAGAACACAAGAATGAATCCTATTGTAAAGTGTGGGTTTTAGTTAATAAGAACATACTACTGCTTTTGCATCAATTCTAACAAGGTACCACTCTCACACAAGATGTGAACAGTCGGAGAAACTATGTGTACTGGAGGCTGGGGGAGGTTGAGGGGATATATGGAACTCTACTTTGACTTCATTTTTCTGTAAATCTAAAAGTTATCTAAAAGGTAATGTCTATTTCATGCATCGAACCTGGACTGGCGATCTGTTTAACATATGATAATATACGTGTTTCAGGGTGCTCAGGGCTGGTGCTCTGGGATGACCCTGAGTGATGGGATGGTGGGAGGCGGGGGTTCAGGATGGGGAACACATGCGCTCCCACGGCTGATTCACGTCAATGTATGGCAAAACCACCACAATATTGTAAAGTAATTGGCCTCCAATTAAAATAAATTAATAAGAAGAAACTAAGGAAAAAAGTAATGTCTATTGATTAAAAAAAATTTAAAAATCAAGAGCAAAGAGTGAAAAAGAAACCGTTCTGAGTTTCCCTCAGACAGATACTTTGCTGTTACCAGAGAATACTGACATACAGAAAAACAAACATTATTTGCTTTCTTAGCCAGAGTGTAATCACTATTCAAAAAAATCAACAAGATGATAAGGGGCTGGAGGGGAACATCAAGGAGGGGAGGTCGTGGACCAGAGAAAGTAAAGCCCTGAGGGAGGATGGCAGGGGCCACGTGGAATCTTTCCATGTTACCTCATTAGTTCTGAATGTGTCAGGGTTATCAGGGCACGAAAATTTTAACTTGATGGCTGATGATAATTAGACAGAATGAGTTGGCAATAGTTCAATCCAATTTTCTCCCTGCATACCACAGGTTTATTGTACAACAACCTGTCATTGTTACCTGCCCACTGTTCACCTGGAACCAAGAGGGGAAATTAATGGGCATATTAGCATTCAAAAGGAAACAGAACACCCTGAGACCCTTCCATCCCACTGTGCAGTGCCTGGGTCTGTCAAAGGTTTCACAAGCCCCGGTGCTCGTGCTGAAAAATGATCCTAGAGTTTGAACTTCACGGCTTGAGCTGAACCGAGTCCTCTCCCCAGTTAATTTAAAATGTCACCCATAAGATAAAAGTCACTATGCAGTTTCCATTGCATTTGATTCAAGGATGATATTTTGAAGATGTGCTTTCCAGAAACCAGCAGGTTCTCTACCAATCTGGGTTTCAAACTACAGGTCAAATTCTGCTCCTTATTCTGATGGTATACAACCTAAGAAGGCTGTCCAAGGAACAGGCAAGTCACTTTTCTTTTTAAATACTCTGGCAGTAATAATCTTGAATAAGTTATGGTATTCATGTTCATTTAATTTGGCAAACTTGTGTTGAATACATAAAGGACTGTGCCAAAAATATTTTTCAGGTCTACAAATCATACACTTAATTAATCAACAAAGAAGCTTTAAGGATTTTCTCGTGCCAGAGACAGTCTTGTGCCAGACTCCCATGCCAGGAGTTGGGCATATAATACCAAGAAAGACACACTTCTTGCCCTCAAGGTGTTACAGGAGAGTGGGAAAGAGGGGTGGATATAAAGACAGCCTCCTGATGATACTCACTGTACTAAGAATGCTGATAGCCAAGCACCCAGTGCACTTAGAACCACAGAGCAGGAGATACCCCCTAAGGAGTTATTCCGCAAGTAAAGAAAACAATGACATTTGACAGAAGACACAAGAGTTTTTCTAGACAAACGGACTTCTCTAAATCTTAGATCATCCTTAGACTCTAAGAAACCAAGGCATGAAAAGCAGCAAATGCTCAGGACTGGGGAAGTTAGGGAGGTGCAGAGTGAAAATGGCCGAGGCCACGGCCAGAGGTTGATTTGTTTCTGTTAAGGAGCTGGCACTTTATTCTCAAAGGGATTGGCAGATGAGCAAAGGTTTGCAGCACAAAATGGTTTCAGATTGACACTGACTAAGGTGGGGCTTTGAAGAAGGAAATGGCACCCCACTCCAGTGTTCTTGCCAGGAGAATTCCAGGGACGGGGGGAGCCTGGTGGGCTGCCGTCTACGGGGCCGCACAGAGTCAGACACGACTGAAGCTACTTAGCAGCAGCAGCAAGGTGGGGCTTAAAGTTGCCCTCAACTTGACTAAACTTTGGACAAGCTTCTTCCTGACTGAATGGTCCTGATCTCCCATTTGTAGAGTACTTTATTTTTTAAAAAAATATGTATTTATTTGGCTGCACTGGGTCTTAGCTGTGACATGCTGAATCTGGTTTCCTGACCAGAGATCGAACCTGGATTCCCTACATTGGGAGTGCAGAGTCTTAGCTACTGGACCTTCAGCAAAGTCCCCAGTACTTACTTTAGAAAACTTGCAATTATTAAATTTTTTCTCTGCCCTTTTGAGAGTTAAATCTTTTCCTAGCTATCTACTGGTTCTACAACTCTGGACGTCATTTCCAAAGAACAACCCTGGATGTCACTCCCTAAGACTCTAGGACCCATCTCTTTGAAATGCAATTGTTGGAGACTTCTTTGGTAATCCAGTGGTTAGAACTCCATGCTTCCACTATAGGGTACCCAGGTTCAAGGCCTGGTTAGAGAACTGAGATTCCACAGGCCATGTGACGTGGCCAAAAAATAACAATAAATAAAAGAAACAAGATTAATAAAAAAAAACAAACAAACAAACCTGGAAACAGATACATGAAAAATAAACCAATAAAAAGAAATGTAATCATTCATGAAAGACAGTACTCCTGTTCCCAGCCTCAACAGGTGGCTAATAAGTGACAATTAGCAAACACAGACAGTCTAATCAAATTGACTCAAGTCTTCCAGTATGTTTCCACTTGTTCACCCCCATTCTTGAAAAGTCTCCGTCTTTTGTTCCAGCAGAGTTCACTTCCTTTCCCCACTGCCATTGTCTTGACCCCTGTTGCAATAGTCTTGAATAAAGTCTTCCCTGGCTGTTTAACTTTCTGTGCAATTTTTCTTTGACAACATATTAGAGAATCCTTTGGCAATGTGGAAGGCAAATTAATGGAAGACAAGGTGAGTGGCAGGAAGGTGAGTTAGGAAGCTAGAGCAGTAAATGAAATGAGCGACACTAGAGTCTGGAACAGAGGAGGGAGAGTGAAGCTTAGAGACACATGAAGGAGATATTACAAACCAGCTCCATAACTAACTGGATGGTGAGAGAGAAAGGAACCAGGTGATTTAGAGTGGCTGTGGCGGTTACCACCTTCTCACACACTTGGTGTAGAGAAGGCAATGGCACCCCACTCCAGTACTCTTGCCTGGAGAATCCCATGGACGGAGGAGCCTGGTGGGCTGCAGTCCATGGGGTCACTAGAGTCGAACACGACTGAGCGACTTCTCTTTCACTTTTCGCTTTCATGCATTGGAGAAGGAAATGGCAACCCACTCCGGTGTTCTTGCCTGGAGAATCCCAGGGATGAGGGAGCCTGGTGGGCTGCCATCTATGGGGTCACGCAGAGTAGGACACGACTGAAGTGACTTAGCAGCAGCAGCACACTCTTGGTGACAACACAGCAGACTGGGGCCTGCTGAGCTAGAGGGAGGGTGGGAAAACCAAGAAGGCAGGAGAGAGGGAGGCTGGGGAGGGAGAGAGAATAGAAATAACATAAAAGTAAGTGGCCCTTGGAAAGATGGTTGATAAGAAGCACTTATAAATGCCTCAAAGGCAACTGATCACACCCTAAAATTTCTGAGAAGGACTTCAGAGTTAGAATGTTGTTACAGGCAGAATTGGGGAAAAGAATATCTCAAGTCTGGAGAATAAAAAGCAGGTAGGGGACTTCCCTGATAGCTCAGTTGGTAAAGAATCCACCTGCAATGCAGGAGACCCTGGTTTGCTTCCTGGGTCAGGAAGATCTGCTGGAGAAGGGATAGGCTACCCACTCCAGTATTCTTGGGCTTCCCTTGTGGCTCACCTGGTAAAGAATTCACCTACAACGTGGGAGACCTGGGTTCGATATCTGGCTTGGGAAGATCCCCTGGAGAAGAGAACAGCTACCCACTCCAGTATTCTGGCCTGGAGAATTCCAAGGACTAAATAGTCCATGGAGTCGCAAAGAGTCAGAACTGAGCAACTTTCACTTTCAGAGTGAGGAGGGGAAAGAAGGAGAGACTGTCACTCCCCAGACATCCACCCAAGGCTCAGACCATGTCATCTCAGGAACTAAGAGTCACTGTTTCTTTTCTTATCTTTCCAGTCATCAGCATACAGCACATGATGAATGGAGAAGAATAGGTAAGAAAGAGAAGTTCAGAAACAAACAGAAAAGATGTTGAAGCAGTTTTCTGAAGAGATGAAAGGGGTCAGGGAGAATGCAACTCAATCAAGGCTAATGTGTTTAACATTGTATGAGCTTTATTTTTCCTACTTTGGATAAATGTGGTTCATGTATTACTGCTAAATGGAGTAGGAAATGGCAGCCCATTTCCAATATTCTTGCATGGAAATCTCCACAGACTAAAAAGCCTAGCAGGCTACAGTTCATGGGGTCACAAAGAATTGGACACAACTGAGAAACTGAACACATTACTAGTAATAATCCAGGAACAAATAAAGGGAAAAGGCCTAATGTGTTTAGTCACTTAGTCATGTTTGACTCTTACCGACGCCCTGCATAGTAGCCCACCAGGCTCCTCTGTCCATGAGGATTTTCCAGGCAAGAATACTGGAGTGGGTTGCCATGGCCTCCTCCGGGAGGGTCTTCCTAACCCAGGGATCAAACCTAGGTCTTTTGCATTGCAGGCAGATGCTTTACCATCTGAGCCATCAGGGAAACCCACAAGTCCCAATATGGTCTTCTAATTAATAATAGAAACCAAAGGTCAAGGTCAAACAGTTCTAGAAAGTGTCATATCTGAAAGTTTACTGACACTGATGTAAAGTTCTATTTTTGATGAAAGGGATTTCATTTCAATGAAGATTTCTAATGTCTGATACAATGAAATTCTAGTACAACAAGGTGGTTTATAAAATTCCTTGGAATGCACTGCTAGTGTTAAATACGACAGAAGCATTTAACTGTGGGGTTCCAGAAGGCACCTGACAATGGACATTGGAAAATAATGTAATTTTTGTGCAGGTATATTCATTCGGAAGGTAATATTTGCAAAATTCCTGGATAGAGGGAAGAACCACCACTGATAATTCACTGCCAGCACTCTAGAATTTGGGAGGGAAAGCTTCACTTATAGCTCAGTTGGTGAGGAATCTACTTGCAATGCAGGAGATCCAGGTTCAATTCCTGGGTTGGGAAGATGCCCTGGAGAAGGAAATGGCAACCCACTCCTGTATTCTTGCCCGGAGAATCCCATGGACAAAGTGCTACAGTCCGTGGGGTCGCAAGAGTTGGACACAGCTTAGGGACTAAACCAGCAACGAGTACTTACCAGTGACATGAAAATGCTGGCTACGTGGTTTGGCTATCCAAATACATGTGAAAATCAAGATGGAATATTCAGTGTTCAAAAGCAAGGATTCATAGCCATACTCAAAATTTAAATACTGCACTCAAAATGATGTTTAGAGACACTGGTTCACATCTCTTTCACAAGATGGTGATGGGCAAGGTCACTGACAGATGCTGAAGGAACATTCAGTCATGCACTCTGAACTGAGCTGACTGGGTACACGTGAAGAATTAGTCATGGAAGATGTCCTAAAATCTGTTGTAGAGGCCCAAGTCTCTTTGTGGAAGCAAAGAGTAAAGAGTGCAGACAACTGCCATGTAGCAACGAGAACTATGGTAACACACTGCCAGCATCTGACAGCCAAGGGGACACTCCGATCCTGCTTATCAGTGACTCCGGAAGGAAAGCAGTGCATCAGGGATGTGGGAAGCCCAGTAAGAATTAAAGAGTGCTTTCCACCTGTATGAACTTGGAAGGCCTGACGCTTTTATCTCTGTAACAAGCAAATACAATTGTGGTTCTGAATCAATCTGCAAAGAGGTTATTTTCAGACCAGCATACATTTCTGTTCTTGGTTCTGTTCAGTTCAGTATCTTTACCCATAAACTGGATCAACACACAGAAGAAATATCCAACTTGTTGAGGATCAAACTATCCTGCTATCTCTGACTACAACGTTTGGCTAGAAATAGCCTGAAATTTATATTACCCTGTGTTTAAGTTTCCAGTTTTAATTACTCAAATTCCAAATGGAGAATTATTTAGCTTGATAGTGGTTTGGGCAAACAGAACCTTTAAGAAAAGGTCAGTATTAACATTTTAGTCTTCCATTTTCCTTAGCTCATTCTGAAACATCTAAAGAAAGCAATTAGCTTATATTCCAATACCCTGAATTTGGAATAGCTGGGAGGTTGGGCTTTCTAGGTGGCCCAAGTGGTAAAGAATCCACCTGCCAATGCAAGAGCGTCAGGAGACTTGGGTTCACTCCTGAGTCAGGAAGATCCCCTGGAAGAAGAAATGGCAACTTATTCCAGTATCCCTGCCAGGATAATCCCAGGGACAAAGGAGCCTGGCTGGCTACAGTCTGTGGGGTCACAAAGAGTCAGATACAACTGAATATGCAAGCACAGGCCAAAAGAAACTACAAAGAGAGAAACTTGGAGGTTAGTGATGCACGAGCCTAATTCCTAGTACCTAGAACAGTTTGGTACATAGTAAGTGTTCAATAAATAGTTGTCACATGAAGTGAATGAATGGATTCAAGGTTTTGGGTGTGGGGGTGGTTATATCCTGGTCTTAGTTCAAAAGCAGGTGCCAGGTTATGCAAACAGGATGGTGATTTCAGAACAAATACGTTTCCCACACTGGCCCCTCAGATCCGTGATGGAACTGAAACCCTCATTCTCTCAGCTGCTGACAGCTCACAGCTGAGTCCCTCTCTAAGAAGAACATGACCTCACTCACGGCTTGCTTCCTCCCCGCGGACAGCCTGAACACTCGCCCGGTAACCCTTGCCTCAGCTGGGACCATTCTCAATGGCCATCCCAGGCTCAGATGTGTAGCGAGTGCTCTGTTACAGTCGCATCAGGGCGCGGTTTGTTCCTCGGCCCAGTTCTGCTCTCTCTCCACATTCATCCTCCTGTTGGAGCACCTCCACTGAACCTCCTACACATTAAGCTCAAAAGACTCAAAGTGTGTTTCCCAGGGAACCCAACCAAGAACAAGAACTACGATCCCAAATTTCTTCCTGAAAGCACATTTCTGTAAGTGCACAGCTGTGTCTTTACAAAGAAGGGGAACTGTGTTTTAGAAAGTGTACTGGGTTAGGAGACAGAAGATGTCAATTCTTATTACAATCCCGTTGCAGCTGCGTGAGCCTGTGTGAGGTCACCGCTGGAAGTGTCCCTGTAACAGTGACCATTGGACAGTGTATGCAACAGTACTCTAAACTACGAAGCATAATGAATACTCTTAAGTGCTATTCATTATTAAATATTATAATAAGAGTGGTGACTCTGCTGTGGCTAACAGCACACCACACACACGTTAACATGATGAATGAAAAAGTAATAAGTCCATACAAAGCTCTTAGAAGAAAGTCTTCAAAAAGAAATGTAACAACAATCTGAGTTCATATACCAGAGCTGGTCACCTGGGAAGGTAACAACGAAACAGACTAAGCTTTTCTATAAGCAGTGAGAATTAGTCATTATTTGCCTCCATGTGTGTGTGGGTGGGGCAGTGGGTACACAGGATAAACCAAGCAAAAGGAAAAATATTTCTTTGGGCAAGACTTAAGAATATACTTCCAAATGATGGGTCTCAAAATGGCAAGAACTTAGCAGAAGAGATTAAGAAGAGGTGGCAAGAATACACAGAAGACTACTCAAAAAAGGTCTTAGAGCCTGGGATAACCTTGATGGTGTGGTCAATCATCTATAGCCAGACATCTTGGAGTGTGAAGTTAAGCGGGCCTTCAATTCAGTTCAGTCGCTCAGTCATGTCTGACTCTTTGCGACCCCAAGAATCACAGCACACCAGGCCTCCCTGTTCATCATCAATTCTTGGAGTTCACTCAGACTCACGTCCATTGAGCCCATGATGCCATCCAGCCATCTCATCCTCGGTCGTCCTCTTCTCCTGCCCCCAATACCTCCCAGCATTAGAGTCTTTTCCAGTGAGTCAACTCTTCGCATGAGGTGGCCAAAGTACTGGAGTTTCAGCTTTAGCATCATTCCTTCCAAAGAAATCCCAGGGCTGATCTCCTTCAGAATGGACTGGTTCGATCTCCTTGCAGTCCAAGGGACTCTCAAGAGTCTTCTCCAACACCATAGTTCAAAAGCATCAATTCCTCGGCACTCAGCCTTCTTCACATCCAACTCTCACATCCATACATGACCACAGGAAAAAACCATAGCCTTGACTAGATGGACCTTAGTCGGCAAAGTAATGTCTCTGCTTTTCAATATACTATCTAGATTGGGCATAACTTTTCTTCCAAGGAGTAAGCGTCTTTTAATTTCATGGCTGCAGTCACCATCTGCAGTGATTTTGGAGCCCCCAAAAGAAAGTCTGACACTGTTTCCACTGTTTCCCCATCTAGTTCCCATGACGTGATGGGGCCAGATGCCATAATCTTCGTTTTCTGAATGTTGAGCTTTAAGCCAACTTTTTCGCTCTCCTCTTTCACTTTCATCAAGAGGCTTGTTAGGTCCTCTTCACTTTGCCATAAGGGTGATGTCATCTACATATCAGAGGTTATTGATATTTCTCTCAGCAATCTTGATTCCAGCTTGTGTTTCTTCCAGTCCAGCATTTCTCATGATGTACTCTGCATATAAGTTAAATAAGCAGGGTGACAATATACAGTCTTGACGTACTCCTTTTCCTATTTGGAACCAGTCTGTTGTTCCATGTCCAGTTCTAACTGTTGCTTCCTGACCTGCATACAGATTTCTCAAGAGGCAGGTCAGGTGGTCTGGCTATTCCCATCTCTTTCAGAAATTTCCACAGTTTATTGTGATCCACATAGTCAAAGGCTTCGGCATAGTCAATAAAGCAGGAATTGATGTTTTTCTGGAACTCTCTTGCTTTTTCCATGATCCAGAGGATGTTGGCAATTTGATCTCTGGTTCCTCTGCCTTTTCTAAAACCAGCTTGAACATCAGGAGTTTACGGTTCACATATTGCTGAAGCCTGGCTTGGAGAATTCTGAGCATTACTTTACTAGCATTTGAGGTGAGTGCAATTGTGCGGTAGTTTGAGCATTCTTTGGCATTGCCTTTCTTTGGAATTGGGATAAAAATGGACCTTTTCCAGTCCTGTGGCCACTGCTGAGTTTTCCAAATTTGCTGGCATATTGAGCGCAGCACTTTCACAGCATCATCTTTCAGGATTTGAAACAGCTCCAGTGGAATTCCATCACCTCCACTAGCTTTGTTCATAGTGATGCTTTCTAAGGCCCACTTGACTTCACATTCCAAGATGTCTGGTTCTAGATTAGTGATCATATCACCATGATTATCTGGGTCGTGAAGATCTTTTTGTACAGTTCTTCGTGTGGGCCTTAGGAAGCATTATTACAAACAAAGCAAGTGGAGGCGACAGGATTACACCTATTTAAAATCCTAAAAGATGATGTTAATGCTGCACTCAACATGAGAGCAAATTTGGAAAACTCAGCAGTGGCCACAGGACTAGAAAAGGTCAGTTTTCATTGTAATCCCAAAGAAAGGCAATGCCAAAGACTGCTCAAACTACCATACAGCTGTGCTCATTTCACATGCTAGCAAGGTAATGCTCAAAATGCTTCATGCTAGGCTTCAACAGTATGTGAACCGAGAACTTTCAGATGTACAAGCTGGATTTAGAAAAGGCAGAGGAACCTGAGATCATAGAAAAAGCAAGGGAATTCCTAAAAAGTAGCAACTTCTGCTTCATTGACTATGCTAAAGCCTTTGTGTGGATCACAACAAAATGAGGAAGGTTCTTAAAGGGATGTGAATATCTGACCACCTTACCTGCCTCCTGAGAAACCTGTATGCAGGTCAAGAAGCCACAGTTATTCCCCCGCCCCCCCACACCAAGAAGCCACAGTTAGAACTGGACATGGAACAACAGACTGGTTCCAATTTAGGAAAGGAGTACCTCAAGGCTGTATATTGTCACCCTGCTTATTTAACTTATATGCAGGGTACCTCATGCAAAATGCCAGGCTGGGTGAATCACAAGTTGGAATCAAGATTGTCAGGAGAAATATCAACAACTTCATATATGATAACACTCTAATGGCAGAAAGCAAAGAGGAACTAAAGAGCCTCTTGATGAAGGTGAAAGAGGAGAGTGAAAAAGCTGGTTTAAGACTTAACATTCAAAAAACTAAGATCATGGCATCTGGTCCCATTCAGTTCAGTTCAGTTCAGTCGCTCAGTCATGTCCGACTCTCTGCGACCCCATGAATTGCAGCACGCCAGGCCTCCCTGTCCATCACCAACTCCCGGAGTTTACTCAGACTCACGTCCATCGAGTCAGTGATGCCATCCTATCTCATCCTTGGTCGTCCCCTTCTCCTCCTGCCCCCAATCCCTCTGGCCCCATTACTTCATGGCCAACAGAGGGGAGGAAAGTGGCAACAGTGACAGATTTTATATTCTTGGGCTCCAAAATCACTGTGGACGGTGAATGTAGCCACAAAATTGAAAGATGCTTGCTTCTTGGAAGGAAAGATATTACAAACCTTGACAGTGTATGAAAAAGCAGAGACGTCACTTTGCTGACAAAGGTGCATCTAGTCAAAGCTATGGTTTTTCCATTGGTCATGTACAGATGTGACAGATGAACCACAGAGAAGGCTGGGCACCAAAGGACTGATGCTTTTGAACTGCGGTGTTGGAGAAGACTTTTGAGGATCCCTTGGACAGCAAGGAGATCAAACCAATCAATTTTTAAGGAAATCAACTCTGAATATTCATTGGAAGGAATGATGCTGAAGGTCTAATACTTGGGTTACCTGATAGAAAGAGCTGACTTATTGGAAAACACTGTGATGCTGGGAAAGACTGAGGGCAGGAGAATGGGGTGACTGAGGATGAGATGGTTCGATGGCATCACTGACTCAGTGGACATGAGTTTGCGCAAACTCTGGGAGATAGTGAAAGACAGGGAAGCCTGGCGTGCTGTAGTCCATGGGGTTGCAAAGCATCAGACATGACTTAGCAACTGAAGAACAACAATAATATCAACACTTTGGGCTACTTCCTTGTCTGAGACCTAACATCATTAGCATCTAATAAAGCAAAGCTCTGGAATCACCTCTTACTTTCTTGTAAACAAAGCAAGGCTTTGGATCATAAGGTTAGATAACAAAGGGGATTATATTAAAAATAAGATCATTATCCTTCAGTCTAATATCCCCCTGGCATTTGAGTCTTGTAAGACAAGGAGTGCACTCATGTATAAGGCAAGAAGATCCCCAGAAACTGACAAATCAGGGTTTCGGTGCTTTCGAAAAGCCAAGGAGTTAAAGGTTCCAAATTTACCCTATGGCTCGGCATTCCTCCCAAGCCACTCACGGTACAACTCTTCAAGTGACTATTTCCAACTCTTGTTTTCCTTGACCACTGACACACTTCCCTTCCCTATCATTAACTTACTTGCTTCTTATGTCACTAAGAAAATAAAAGTAATCAGAATATAACTCCCTCCTCTTCTTGGTACCAAATCCCCCACCAACATGCCTCTGCACCTACTCCTCTGTCTTCCTTTGTATCCTCTGGGGGACTTGCCCCATCCCTCCGCTGTGCACTGGACCCCATTTTTGGATACTCCAAGGCATCGCTCCTGCACCTGGTCCTCTCTCTCCTGATTCAAGTTCTCACTCTCTCCTGCCCATGAGCACACACACCAGCCTATGGAGCTGAACTAGCTTACAAATCAGAAAACAAACAAACAAAAATCCTCCCTTGATTCCATATCCAGCCCCCCTCCATTTCTCTCCTTTCCATTTAAACAGTTCAGAAGGGTGATCTACATGGAAGCAATTCCTTTGCTCCCACTTGCACCTGAACCTACTCCATTCAGCTTCTTTCCTCTACAACCTCTTATGAGGTTACTAAGAACCACCCTTTACTCAAATCCAATGGCTAGTTCATAGCGTGCATCACCCTCCACCTCCACAGAGCATTTGACACCATTGTCACTCTTCTTTTATAAAATAAAAGAATTTATTCCTCTCTTGGCCTTCAACTGACAAGCTCTCCAGTTTTTTGGATTTTGCTAGCTCACTCTGTGCTTCTTGGCTGCACGTGGGTCTTCTATATCAGCCCCACCTCTATGCACCAAGTTGAAAGTGAAAGTGCAAGTTGTTCAGTTGTCTGACTCTTTGTAACCCCATGGACTTTAAAGTCCATGGAATTCTCCAGGTCAGAATACTGGAGTGGTTAGCCTTTCCCTTCTCCAGGGGACTTTCCCAACCCAGGGATCAAACCCAGATCTCCTGCATTACAGGTGGATTCTTTACCAGCTGAGCCACAAGGGAAGCCCAAGAATACGGGGGTGGGTAGCCTATCCCTTCTCCAGCAGATCTTCCCGACCCAGGAATCAAACCAGGGTCTCCTGCATTGCAGGTGGATTCTTTACATGGTGCAGCTAAGCCATCCTTTGATCTTACCAGCATTATCTCCAAAATAGACACCAATTCTTCTGCTTTAACTTCCCTCGACTTTCAGCATACATATCACTTGGAATGTCCTGTAGGTCTTGTATCTGGTACCCTGAATTCTAATTCCACAATCCAGCAGTCAATTCTCCACTCAGCAGCCAGAGCTATTCAGTATCAGTGCAGACATGTGAAACTCTTCTCAAATAATTCCTGGACCTTCTCATTACATTCTGAATAAAATCCAAAGCCTCTCCATAGCCAACAAGCCCCCTCCATGGGCCAGCCCTTTCTTATAACTTCAAAACCACTTCGTACCTTTCTCTACCCAACTAACGAGATATCAGCCACATGGATTTCCTTGTACCTTAAATAGTCCAGAGGTGTTCGCATCATAGGACCTTAGCACTGGCTACTCTCTCTGCCCCAAAACACTCTTCCCTCACATACCCTGGTGTGCATTCAACCTTTACTTTCAAGTCTCTGCTTAAATGCCACCTTTTCAGAAAGGCCCTCTCTGATCACCTTAGCGAAAACAGTATTCTAGATCACTTTCTCTATTTCCCCTGATGGAATTTACTGATGTATTATACAATGTATTCACTTATCTGTCTCTCAGATGGAGTATAAGCTGCATGAGGCAGGCACTTTTCAGTATCCCCATCATCTGAAATACGGTAAGTAGCCAATAAATGTTAGGTTGGCCAAACTGTTCTTTTGGGGTTTTGCCTTAAGATCTTACAGAAAAACCTAAGTGACCTTTTCAGCCAATCCAATACAAGCTGAACTTATGAACGGATGATTTATTTGGGGGTTGAGGAAGATTCAAAAACAGAAACTTGTCCAACAAACCAGAGTCTGGTAACTTAAGAGAATATCAGTTTAAATATAAAAAAGCATTTCAGACAGTGCTGCTAAAGATTTAAAAACAAATATGCTATTAAAAATATTTTATAAAAGAAAGTAACTACTCCTAAAAAAAATAAGCAGCATAGTGATAAATAAGTATCAGAATGTCAGAGCCTTAGACATTTTCCTTAAGTGTTTTGGACCTCAGTTTCTGTATACATGTGCTTCCCTGGTGGCTCAGATGGCAAAGAATCTGCCTGCAATGCAAGAGACCTGGGTTTGATCCCTGGGTCAAGAGGGACGATCTCCTGGAGAAGGGAATGGCTACCAACTCTAGTATCCTTGCCTGGAGAACTCCATGGACAGAGGAGCCTGGTGGGCTATACAGTCCATGGGGTTGCAAAGAGTTGGACACAACTGAGCAACTAACACACACACACTTTTTATTAAGGATAAATAGAAAATACAGACAGGAGATAGGATAGAACAGTAAAGGAAACTAAACACAAAGCTCTTGAGTAAATTTCAACTCATGAAAATAGAAATAAGCATAAACACTGGCAAAGGAATGGACAGTGTCCTTCAAGGGACAGACTGACATCATTTAACTCCTCAGACAGATTGCAAAATGGAACATCTACATCCCCCAAATGGAGGTCTAATCTCCACTGAACAAGCCTGTTGTCAACTTGTTAAATGAGGGGGAAAGATTCAATTTTAGATGAAGCAATCGATAGGGGGAAAATCCATGTTCTTAGCAAACTCAAAGCAAAATGCACAACACATTTTGACACTTGTAATCACTACAATGAATGATGTTGGAGCTTTAAAAACTTTCCTAAGTAAACACATTGGGAGGAAAAATTTTCAGTCCTGTGTAATTTCTATAGGGCTAAACATTTACTATGATATAGTATGTTCTGAGGAAACATGGAGTTTAACCACTGCATTTAGGAGATAAGACAACTGAAGCCTAAAGAAGGTGAATCCATTGCCCAAGGTTATTCAGCTAATTAGTGGTTAGCCTGGCTTTTGTCATTCTTGCTTATATATTCCATCCCTTCCTGCAGTTATTTAAATATTGTTTACTAAGGAAATAAGACACATAGTGTTTCCATGGCTCTATCATAATCCTCATCTTATAAGGAAAAGCTCCTGCAAGTCAGGGATTATTTCTGCTTTTCTTTTTCCACCACTGTTTGCTCAGTGAAACCACTCAATACATGAATACTGAATAAATAACATTGTGATATTACATGTCCTGATTTCATCTTGCGGTGCCTGGCATTTAGGGTGAGATCCAGCATGTAACTGACACAAATGGATAGTTTTTGGAAGCATAGATGCCTCGATTTGTGAACGGCTCCAGCATTTTGGCAGTTTATCAAAGGCAAGTGAGTCAAACATAAAAACTAGAAACAATAAAAAAAAAAATCCAACGATCCACATTCTCCTGTTTTGAAGATGAGTGAAATATGGTGACTGACAAAGAATGGCATAGGGAATGGAAAAAGACAGTAACTTTACAGTGGAGAAACCTGGCCGATACAGCCTACCAGGACATCAGGTTGCCATCACGAGGCATGAAATGTGGACATCAGGTGGTTACCATCATCAGACATGTTGTATGGGCATCAGGTAACCTCTGATGTGATGGGGAAGAGTACTTTACCTCTGCAGGGTTCTTTCCAAAAAATGATGACTCTAATCTAATTATAAGTAAAACAGATGAAACCATAATAGGCGATACTGTGCAGGACACTGGCCTGTATTCCTCAAGACAAGCAACATCATGGGGGATGGGTGGGGAGGAAAGACAGAAACTGCCAGAGACCAGGGGTGCCTGGGGAGCCAAGCCAACCTGAGGCACGTGGTACCCTGGATTAGATCCCAGAACAGGAAGCCCTGGGATTAGTTAACAGTAATAAAGCAGTATCAGTTTCTTTGACAAATACACTATGAGAATATAAAATGTTTAACAAGAAAAACTGGGTAAGAGGTACACAGGAATTCCTAGTACCATCTTTGTAACTTTTGTATAAATCTAAAATTATTCAAAAGTAAAGTTTGTTTTTAAATATCCTGTGATGGATAATAGTTTATGCATTTAAGAAAATGTATAGGGACTTAAGAGGGTTTGTAGATATCTGACCCGATCTCTAAATAAGGATTTCATAGGTAGAAATATCTTGCCATCACAGCCATCCCCAATAAAAGTAAATCAAATGGTTACTTATATTTTCTTTCTGTAATATATCCTAGTGTCTTCAATCCTCTTTTTGAAGTGAGCTGGAAGGTGGCAATGATGTATGCAATTTGGTGAGAAGATACATAAAAACAGGGTAGCAGCTCTGAGCCTGACTTTCGGAGCTGTAGATTGAAGGGCAATGCCACAGCAGTGTCTTTCATAACAGCAACCCCAACAATCAGAGTTACCATTTTGGGAAAACTGGATAGTGTTGCCAGGCTGTGCAGCATGGGTTTCATATACAACATTACATTTAACCCTCAGCACCCTACGAGGCTGCAATTATATTCTCATTTGAGAGATGAGAGATTTGGCCATCAGTAAAATTACTCTGTCAAGGTTGTAAGCAAGATGCAAACCCAAACATTTCGAGTCTTTTACTAAATCATTACACAGAAGATGAGGAAAGTCCCTTAGGACAACTGCCTAAATATTTAGCCATAATCATCAGTCAGATAATATACTGAGATATTATAACTATATAGATATACTAAATTGTACATAGCCAGATAATACCCATTGTACTGGATGCTGTTTGTAAAAGGGTGGTTGAACATTGTATTTGATATACAAAAAGTTAGCATCTCCAACCTTTATAGGCTACATCTGTTTTCAATTAGTTTCAAACTGGTTTTTACTTTTGTGTTTTAGGCCCATATGAATCAGCGTGGCCATTCAAACATACAGAGGAAGCTGAAGCCAGAAGTAGAGTTTAGTCAGCTTATCAGAGACAGAGTTAGATCTTGGCCAGTATCAAGTTATTCTAAATACCAACCAACCTATATGCCATGTGTCAATGAAACTCTTTTTGTACTTAGAAATATGAGAAATTAAAAAAACTGATTACCCTTTGCCTAGACTACATGACTATATGCTTTATTAGGACTCATTTATATACTTCATTCAGATTATGGGAGTGAGTTTCTGCTATAATTATTATAGTCTTACATTAAGAATTATTTTTTTTAAGATGGCCACTTTCTCTTTATTTTAATTCAAGTTGAATAGAATTTCTTCTCTTGGACATCATAACCATTATCTTGAGGATTAATAATTCATAAATCCAGGGTAAAAGACTTTAACTGTTGTAAGTAAGCCTGAAATTTATCAACAAGGCCAGAGGGAGAGAGTGGCAAAAACTCTACCTCTCTGTATTGTTATATTTTAGAGGAGAAGCTGCCAGGTGAGTTGGGCCTATTGGAAGGGGAATAGGAAGTATTTAAAATACTATAGCCAATTTTCTCTATGCCAAAATAAGCATAGTCATTAAAAGGGCTGCCATTCTGTGATTATCATGGAGTCCTGCCTTACAGAGAGAAGCAAGGCTTTGTAAGACAACAAACATCTGAGTTTATAATCTAATATGAATAATAAGCCAGACACATGAGCAAGATTCTATTAAATAGTAAAGGCAGACAGCCATATGCTGTCTGGATGAATCACTTGGTGTATAATCAAAGAAGAGAACTCATTTTTTAAACCAGTAATGCAGGACTGAACTAGTTTAGACTTGGATGTTGACAATAAATGAACGACCGAAGTGGGATTCACCCATTTTGTTCTTCTAGGATGCAGGTCAGAGCATCTTCCTAGAGTCTCTTTTATCTCAATGTGTTCTCTGCATTTCACTTTATTAGCGCTTCTGAAATCACCTATTTTGGTATGTACTGCACATTTGGATTTGAACTGGTTTTTCCCCTTTGTATTCAATTTGAACTGAGTCTTCCCACGCATCTGTAGTCTCTTGCAAGTTGGAGCCAGGGAAAAAGGGTGAGAGTGAATAAGAATAAATTCACAAACCCCCAAGGACAAACTTCCCTGAACAACTGCAACTGAGAAGCATCATCACCACTTATTAAAAATAGAATGACTGAGTTGGTCACTTTTACTTCTAATATGTTGTTTTCCTCAAATCTTTAGAATGAGATAGTGCTTTGAGTGTTTCTGTGTTCTTTGGGGTCCCAAGATATGGCTGAATTTATTGAGCTTATATTTATACCACGTCACCTCCTCCAATTTCAGATCAGAAGTTTCCTCACAGAGATGTTTTATCACAGAAGAGATGATGAGTAGAGCACTTGCCAGGAAATGTGATCTTGTAAAACTCAGGTCACAATTACTTCTGGCAACAGTGGACAGATAATGCCCCAGAAGAGATAGATCACTGGAATCCACAGATAAGCCTCAAATCTCATTTCAGTCAAAAAGTTCAAATATTTCCCCACTCCCAACTGACTCTCCTCGGTATTCTTTGTAAGCTGCAAAACACTTCTGGCTTGAGATCCAGGATCTTTCTGATTTTTCAAACTTAAGCTATTTGTTTAGAAGTTTGTAAGAAAAAGAACATAAAACACCACTCTTTATCATTAGTAGCCTCTAAAAATCAGTTTAATTTACACTGTAGCCACACATCCCATTGCAAACAAATAGGTCCACCACCTTACAGGTTAACCTAGATTTTGCCCTAGTCTGTAAATCTCATTTACATTAGAAAATACAATGTGCCATTGGCAGAAGGGGGAAATGCAGAAGTTCAGGGAATTGCTACTCCTTCACCTCCAAGCATTCTTACTAAAGGGAACAAGAGAGAAGGATGGAGTGAGAAGACTGGGGAGAAGCTAAAGGATACTGATGTTTACAGAAAGGATGAAGAGGGTTGAAGAAGATGAAGAAGCAGTGAGGGAATGAGAGAGAAACGCCACACAGAATGCCCTGGTAGGTTCAGTGTCTGGACTATGGGGGTTGGGGGTGGGGGTGTGGATCCATGCTCTTTGCCACATCCAGATCACAAAGTCCCTGCCCACCCTGAGACTGTCCTGGATTTGGGGACTTCCTTCCCATACACCCGACTCCTGATTATAAGTTCAAGAATCAAAGCTCAGAAATGTGCCCCCTACTCCATTCCTGCCAGTTTTAACTATCTGCATCTTCTACACCTGCAGGTAGGTCCACACTTGGAGACAGCTTGAGTTTTAGTTCATAAATCTCTGGTTCTACACAACACTTCTTTCTGCTGGCATCCTTGTCTGTGCCCTTGGATACTGGCCCTCATCTTCTCAAAATTTATGGCACTTGACTATCAGCCCCCACAGTTAAGAAGGAACCCAGAACCCTAATATCTAACACACCTATAGTCTTAACTGCTTCTGGTCAACCCTCCCCAATTACTTCATATATCATATGCAGACATGGATCTAAACCAGTGACTAGAATGTAATAAATGTCAATAAATGTGAAATGATGAACAAAGTGAACTAATACTTGGTTATATATTTAAAGAAGCATATGGAAAATATGAACATTGAGGAGGAATTCATACATTGACTCAATTTAAGATTTCAGAAACACTGGCACCTCATCAATGACTCATTTTACCCTGACATTTACAATGCTGTGGATCTTTCTCAGATGTCATATAATCACATAACAGCTAGAAGTGAAGGAAGTGTCTTCACAGATAACTGTCACACCAGCATGAAGAATGAGGACAGTAATTGGTAGCACAGTCTCCAAGAAGGGATGCATGCTGTCTTAAGATGTCCTAGATGTTATTATACCATATGGTGTCACCAACTTTCTACTCTTCTCATTTTATGTTATCCTGAGACTAAACTGGTTAATAAACCAAGAGATCCTAACATAGCATCAAGAGCAGAACTACTGTATTCTAATTTCCTTTCCTAGTTCCATGTTCTTCAGCCTATATGGCATCACTTTGGGTTCACATGTTACTAACACTTCCCTACATTTCTTTAACCATGACTTCCAGACAGAGATGAATCTACCCATCAAATCAAGGAGGACCAAAAGACTGAAAATGAGCTGATCCCATTACACCTCTTAGGCACTTCCAACTTACAGGCTTCCCGGAGTTTCTCTTTGTCGTAGTGGAATCCTTCATAGTCTTGTAAACTGATTTTGTTCACCCGGATCCTCAGACGGTCTGGAACAGACTGGGGACTGCAAAACAAGAACCGAGAGGTCAGATATCAAGGAGAGCGCAGAACTGAGAGTCATAAGCCCTTTGCTGGACTAAAGGCAATACTGACTCTTTCTGCTAAGAAAGAGAGTCAACACTCAAACCAGAATCATGGGTTCTTGACCAGAAGAAAGCAATTATCTGGAGAACACCTCTCTGGAAACCTCAGGTTTCTGGAATTTAGGTAATAACATGGGATTGAGCAGAAAAATGCTTTTGGAGCTTACTTTCTTTCTTTCTTTTTTTTTTACTCCTAACTTATTAAAAACTCCAATAATATCATGTGTTCAGTTCCACAGTAAATTAGATGTAGCTAATTTGAAATGGTGAGAAGTGGTGTAGAGCTGGAAAGAACTGCTTTAGCAGATGTGCCCAGAGTGGCTTGGCTCTGAGAAGAGACAGGAAAACATGAAAAGCAGATCAACAAGCTAGAAAGCACAGGCCTGAAAAGGAAATGGCTCTGCACACCGCAAACCCCTAGAACATTCCTCAGTCAAAGCAAACTACAGAAAAATGTTGCCTGTGATGATGCCACTGAACACCTCCAAATGGAGAAAGAGTGTTAAAATAAGTACAAATTACATTCTTTAGGAAGAGACTGAAGGATTTCATTCATTTTAAAAGAATTCAATCCAAATTGGCTCAGGATAGATAGTGAACAATTAAAAGGGGGTCATACCAAACTTTCTAAAGCATCCTGTTTACCCTCAGAATATTTTTACCTGGATTCTTTGGGTGTTTTTAACTCAGATTTTCAAAATGGTTTAATCATGGGCATCAGTTGAGTGAAATAATTTGATCTACATCATCACCACTATGGAAGAGCACATTTCTTCGATAAGTTAGTATGACACAATCCCACTTGTCTTTATGGCCTCTGTTACCTTGTATATGGGATGAAAGTTCCCACTGACTAAAGCACAAAGAAGAGCATTAGTCCTCAATTCACCTCAGGAAGGGAGGGACTGGAAGGAGAAGGAAAATATAGACAGAAAGAAAAAGAGGAAGGAAAGAAGAGAGGAGGAAGGGGAGGGAGAGGGAAGAAAGAGGAAAAAGATGGATAGAAGGACAGAGTGATACTTTTAAAATATTGTCAGGATACCTCCACCCCTGCCTCACACACACACACCATACACACACAGGCATCCACGCATACACAATTTCGCTGCAACTCTGAAAGAAGGAGAAATAATTTCATTCTCTTGTCTAAAAATTCCTTTTAGGGAAAAGTATAACTCCCTCCATACAGATTCCAACTTAACGAGTACTGATGAATAAAACTGACATGAATATTTAAGTTGGGATGGAGATGTGGTTTGAAGCACATTTGTGAATATGCAGAACAGACCTTTTGTTTCACGCATCCCCATGCCACCATTTACAGAGAGGGTGCCTGAGGTTCAGAAACATGAAGTGAGTTTAAGGTCACAGAGCTACTGAGTGACAGAGCTGGGGGCAGAGTCTTGGATTCTCTACTCATCTCTTTCATGCTCCTTCCATTATATGATGCCAAGGATCACAGATTGACAGCCAAGCCCTAGAGCCTGGATTAGCAGAGTCAGATGATCCCTACGTGGCGCTCAGACTCTTGTTAATGAATAATCGACAGTGGGGTGATTAACTAAACTGTTGGTAATACAAACGAGCATCTTCATGTAGAAGGAAGTCTGACTACAACATATTGTTAAGTGAAAAAAAAAGTCATGGAAACTTATATAAGGCATAATCTCTTCCATGTGAACTATTGAATTCAGGGTTTTACAGAGAAGGATCTGAAGAGAAGGTTCAATAGGCTGTCTGAGATGGTTACCTCTACCTGGTGGGATTTGGGGATTATTTTTTACTCAGTATTATCATTTTTTAGAAAAATAATATTAATATAATTATTTTAAAGTGCATTAATATGTGAATAGATGGTAGTTCAAGGCATGAGTTAAAGGAAGGATTATATCAATGTTAGGTGTTAGTGTTACGTAGATAGGAAAGAATCAACAGAGTGATCACACAATGTTCACCCCAAATGCTCATTTTGAAATTAAGAGGGGCCTGATCTCTTTTTCGGCTCCAGGACACAGCATATAAGATAGTTCTTCGACCAGGGATCAAACCCGTGCCCCTGCAGTAAACATCAAGTCCTAACCACTGGGCCACCAGGAAAGTCCCAAGAGGGGCTTGATCTTTTTAATGTCGAGTTCACCTTAATGAACTGCAAAGATTATAGTTAGCAAGGATTCAGCAGATAAGAGGGAAGATGGAAGCAAAGTATATGGTGGCTCAACATACTCTGTAACAGGACAAGAGAGAGGGCAGAGGTTGAAGAGTTCCATCGAAACGCTTTTTGAGACAATGCTTTTGGGGGCTCTAGTGGCTGTGAGCTCCAGTCCTCTCCAAGGGTCTGAGATGTCGAGTCAAGAGCTGGGCTACCACAGCAGCTGCAGAGCAGAAGATGGGATCCAGAGAGGAACTGCGGAGCAGTCCCGCAGCCCTCCTCCGGGGGTCTCCCGGTGGGCTAACCAGTGTGAGCCACCTTTCGCAAAGCCCATCAGTATCTGCTCTCTGCCCACACACTTCTGCCTCCCAGGTTCTCATCCAAACCCACTGATTCCCACCACACACTACTGTCCCACCAGTCTCATAGAACTTTCCGGATTCCAAACGAATTCTCAAATATTATCTCACTTCATCTCCAGAATGGAGACCCCACTAACCACTGGACATGCTGCTTTTCCCATTTCCTACACGTTCACTCTCCTACTATCATCTCCCGCCTTCTCTCAGCACCCACAACACCTCCCACCTTTCCAACAGCAGCAGCCTCTGAACTGGGGAACCTGGCTTAACTCCAGCCTCTGACTGGGGTTCCTGGAGTCTGGGCTGCTAGCAAATGGTGCCTCTGATCAGATCAAATGTTCATCAACAGAGGAATGGAAAAAGAAGGTGTGGTAGATATATACAACATTACTCAGCCACAAAAAGGAACAAAACTGGGTAATTTGTAAAGACCTAGAAACTATCACACAGAGTGAAATCAGAGAAAAACAAATATTCTATATTAATGCACAGATGTAGAATCTGAAAAACTTTGGTATAAATGATCTTATGTACAAAGCAGAAACAGAGACAGATGTAGAGAATAAATGCATGGATACCAAGTGGGACAGAGGGTGGGTGGGTGAAACTGAGAGATTAGAATTGACATATATACCGTATCGATGCTATGTATAAAATAGGACCCCAATGAGAACATACTGCATAGCACAGGGAACTCTAATATTCTGTGGTGACCTAAATGGGAAAGAAAGTCAAAAAGAGGGGATATACACACACACACACACACATACATGTATAGCTGATTACTTTGTTAAACAGTGAAAACTAATATAACATTTTTTCAACAGAGTAGAGATGGGAGACAGCTCAACCAAGCGGTTAAGAGCTCAGACCCCAGCTTAGGCTGATTGGCTCAGAAGTCAAGTTCCAGTTACCGGTCAATCAGAAAACTGCGCTTCGGCTTCCTGGTGGGGAAAACAATAGTATGCACCTCACAGGGGTGTTATGAGAATCCGTGGATCAATAAATACAGGCGATGTGCTTAGAAAAATGTCTGGCACATTATAAGTGCATCCTATAAGCTATTATCAGTCTAACGGTGATTCTGAAGCTTGTTCTTTCAGGTGAGGTTCTGCCTAATAAACACGAGCGCCTGTGCCGACAAGCACAGAAAGGAGAGCAGAGTACCCACAGGAACTCCCCAGACACGTCTGACACGCTGCCGGGCTTCCCTGGAGGCAAACCGCCTGGCCTGGCTGGGGTCATGACTGCCCCGGACCTTCCCGCACGTGGTATTTTACAGGCCAAGTGTTAACGTGAACATAAACGAACACAGGGGGAGAAAAGTGCACAGAGATGAAATGAAAGTCAAGTAATTCATTTATGTCCTTCGATGTCAAAATATATCGTGTCCCATTAGCGGCCGACCAGAGGTGGAAGATGACAAAGCTGTTCCTTGGACTCTGGGGAACAGCATTGTCATTAGTTTTCTAAAATTAAAATTTGCCAAGAAAGTTAGTAGAGCATAGCAGAGGCTAACAACCTGGTAAAAATAGATGTGCCTCTGTGCCAGCATCTGCCTGAAGTTCCTCCAGGACTAATGTAAGCTCTGTATCAGGGGTTCCAAACCTGACTTCCAAGGAACCCCTCAAGGTCCCTGCAAAGGACTCAGCAATCACTGACCGTCCTTTAAAATGGGGACAATGGCCTCAGGCTATTGCCTTCTTGCTAATTTCCTCTGAAACATCAAGAATGAGCTCCTTGTGTAGACTGGAAGTTGATGCTCTGAACTTAAGTCACAAATATCCTCGTTATGACTTTTTCAACAACCATAATGAGAGTGCCTCTCATTGCTTAAGTCATCAACAAGGGCCTCCAAGAATTGTAGACTGCACCCTCGCCCTCCACTTGCAGTATCCAGTACCCTGAGATGCTGGGGAGAGGGGTGGGGAGAGATGGACTGCCATGAAGACAACTCCCTAAACACAACTTACATCTCATTCTCATTGCTATCTGCTCGCCTGCAGTTCCTGTCAATAGATTTTTGAAACAGACTCTTCAAAAACTTTCAGTCCATTAGGGTTGAATTCCTCCCTTGTGTCTCCAAGCTTCTTCATCCTCTCAGTCAATTTCCTTACGAGCCTCTGTCTCTCAGGCTGGTAACAGACTCCTCTCATCCCAACCTCCTATGTACAGACACCTCTAGTGGACAGAAGGGATGAGCTGAGTGCTTCTGTTCCTACTTCCAGACAACTGACATCATACAATCTTGTCTATTCTGAAGGAGATCAGCCCTGGGTATTCTTTGGAGGGAATGATGCTGAAGCTGAAGCTCCAGTACTTTGGCCAGCTCATGCGAAGAGTTGACTCACTGGAAAAGACTCTGATGCTGAGAGGGATTGGGAGCAGGAGGAAAAGGGGATGACAGAGGATGAGATGGCTGGATGGCATCACCGACTCGATGGATGTGGGTTTGAGTGAACTCACTAACTCGTAGGAGTTGGTGATGGACAGGGAGGCTTGGCGTGCTGTGATTCATGGGGTTGCAAAGAGTCGGCCACAACTGAGCGACTGAACTGAACTGAACTGAATCTTGTCTTCTCATTTGGAACAGGAATCACCTGAGAGTTTTATCACCTAATATTAAGACAGCAAAGCACAGTGCATAAAGGAGGACACAGAGCCAGAAAAAATTTAGCTCCAATCTGAATGCTGGCAGTTGGTATACATTTGACATTGAGAGCTCTGAACCATTTTCTGATCTAAAAATGAGCATTGAATGAGGAGCTGTGTGTAAGACAGCACATTCCTAGTAAATAAGTGTTCAACATAATGTTCTATTGTTGTTTTGTTACTATTAACAGCATACTAATGCTCCTTCCATTTCCATAGGCCTTTTTTCCTGTTTAATTTAGTCCTGAATAATAATATCGTAGAAGAAACCACAGTCATAACTCTAAATAGCAGTTAGTAGATCTCTAAACTTTGCAGGGTGCAAGTCTGTTGATGCAGGTTGGGAGACAAGGTTCATCAGAGTTACAAGCTTATCTGCTAGATGAGAATGCAAGTGGGGACTAAGAATGTTTGCAAGATACTCTACTAAAAGATAGTAAGGATATAAATCCTAATTCACATTATAAAGTGAAAGTGAAGTCGCTCCGTCGTGTCTGACTCTTTGTGACCCCATGGACTGTAGCCCATCAGGCTCCTCTGTCCATGGGATTTTCCAGGCAAGAGTACTGGAGCGGGTTGCCATTTCCTTCTCCAGAGGATCTTCCTGACCCAGGGATTGAACCCCGGTCTCCTGCATTGTAGGCAGGCGCTTTACCATCTGAGCCACCAGGGAAGTCACATTACAAAGGACAGCCTTAAAGCTATAAAATGATTCTATATTTTGTACCTTGCAATGTCCTATTTCAACATTTCCTAAGTGGTTCATGTGGACAGAGGAGCCTGGCGGGCCACAATCCATAGGGTCACAAAGGGTTGGACACAGCTGAGGCAACTTAGCACACACATACACGAGACTCACTCAAAGGCCCAGTTACATTGTATTTCATCATAGAAACCAATGAGTCTACGCAGTGTGTGGTTTATGGGTAGCAGTATAATGAACTCTAATTTAACTGGGCCTATGTCACTCATGTATCAAGAGTTTTCGTTTGCAAGGCAGAAAAGCCTCACAGCTCCGCCTGCCTTTCTCTCTTGAAGATTGATTTAACAATGAGGAGGAGGAGGGGAGGAAGAGGAGGAGGGAGGAAAGAGAAGAGGAAGATGGAGCAGGGAGAAGCAGCAGTGGTGACAGGAGCAGTGTGTGCGTGCTAAGTTGCTCGGTGGCTCGGTGGCTCGGTTGCTCGGTGGCGGTTGCGGTAGTGGTAGTTGTGAGTTGTGTCCAACTCTTTGCAACCCCATGGCCTGTAGCTCCCAGGCTTCTCTGTCCATGAGACTCTCCAGGCAAGAACACTGCAGTGGATGCCAAGCCCTCCTCCAGGGGCTCTTCCTGATCGAGGGACTGAACGCATGTCTCTTGCGTCTCCTGCACTGGCAGGCGTGTTCTTTACCACTAGTGTGGAGAATCCCAGAGACAGAGGAGCCTAAAGGGCTGCCATCTATGGGGTCGCACAGAGTCGGACAAGGCTGAAGCGACTTAGCAGCAGCAGCAGCCACCTGGGAAGCCGTAACAGATGATTCAATTTCTTTCGAGAAAGTAAATGTGAGATTCTATTCAGTCATAACATAGACAGGACAAAGGATGTTTTTAACTAATCTTGAACAGAATTCTGGAGAAGGAAAAGGCAACCTACTCCAATATTCTTGCACAGAAAATTCCACGGACGGAGAAGCCTGGTTACCGTCCATAGGGTCGCAAAGAGTCAGACACGACTGAGGACTTCACTTTCACTTTTCACTTTAACAGAATCCATTTGAATCGGCTCAGCTCTTGTTTGATGAATGGACTTTGATTAAGATATTAACTTCCAGTGTGAATTCCTGACATGAAAGACTATTTCTTCTTCCCCGTGGCGGCTCCAGCACCAAAAATAAGGTCAGTCTCTGTTGTTTACAATAACTGATTTTGAACAAATAAATGAGCGAAACGCAAGAAAGGCAAATCCTTCTGGGACTCTGAACAGACCTGAGGCTTAAGCACAGTTTGGAATCAGACCATCTGTGAGATGCTCACTCCAGAATTTTGTCTCTTGAAGCCCCAGGCAAACCCTGCTTTGGCTGTCCATGTCTGTCATTAGCTGTCTAGATTTGGAGGTAAACCCATGCTGGGTTATGCTTTCCCACTCCCTCACATCTTATTTCTAGTGGGATCTACACAAACCAAGAGGGCAGAACACAGAAATAAAGAGAATGTCCCCACCAGAAAGGCACATAAAGCACTTCAAGACTGCTTGTTCTTTACATAATGGTGAACCAGAAGCATTCACTACCACATCTTCTTGTTGTCTATCAAGCTGGGCCTTATTTAAATATACTCAATGGCCTTGCCTTTAGCCACTTTCTAGAATTTGCCTGTTTATCTGAGAACATATCCAAACCATGACTGATAATAACTTATCCAAGTGGGCCTCTGTATATTGAACAGTAAAACCAAATCAAGTCAAAGCTTCTGAAGAGAGATTTTAAATGGACTTTTGACACCTGCCGAGTCCAGAGAGAGCTCTAATAATTCAGTTGTCTCCTGCCTAGAGTACAGAACAGTAAGTCAGGACTGGGACATAAACTGTGAAAGGGTTTTTGAATTTGGAATCAAGGATAAACCAAAGTCACATTAGCAGCAATCACGGCTTCCTGCTGTCTGACATGTTTTTCTGGAGAAAGTCCCTTTATAGGTTGTTAATTCTTTTTCATAGGAGTTGACTAAGTTCTTGGCTCCTTAAGACATCCATTTGTGAGGTGGCTCACATAACATGTCATAGCTTATAAATTATTTGAGATAGCTAGCCTTCCAGATCCCAACAAGATAATGAAATTAAAGCATTCTGGGGTTGGGAGAGATGTTAGATGTCATCTAATTCAATATCTGGTTTAGACTGCTGTAAGCCTTTGTCAATTCTCCCTAAAGACTATGAACCTCTCTCTCCATGTTTCTGTTTATTGACCTTTCTTATACTATTTGGGTCAGAATTGGATATTAAGTCATGGAGGTAATCAGCCACTGGCATTAATGGCAAAGATATGTAAACTTTAAGCATGAGAGCTAGACACATATCAAAGAAATGTGTGCTGCCTTCATGGCTAATACATCACAAATAGGCTACAAGCACCAAAGATCAAAGCATTTTTATGCCACTGGTTGAAACAAAACTTCATTTTACAATTTTCTTGATATCTTCAATGCACATTTTCATGCTTCCACTGAAACTGTAATACATTTCTAAGCCTCTGAAATTGTAATCAGTGAATATGCAATAGAGTAAAATCAGCATTATTAGGTTCCTGGCATTTTAAAGAGAACAAACTAGTAGTGGTTTTAGTCCGTGGCATTGCAAAGCATCTAGACCAGTACAGCAGTTTCATCATTTCTGCTGAAAGGAAAAAGAAACAGGCCAACAGCTTTGATCAGTATGTCAGATTCTCCTCACCACTCATTTGCTTTTGAGGCAGTGATTGCCACAGATGCTAAGGATTCTAATTAGGACTCAGTCATCTAATGCTGAGATTTTATGTGGAACTACTGCACATAAACTTAATGTTACAACTTCTGGGTACCAGAGACACAGATTTATTTTTTAAGTCATAAATGCTCAAACTCTCCTCTCCATAAGATCACAAACTTTCTCCTTTCCCTTTATTCATGCATTTTAAATTCCCTTCTAACCTCTCACCCTAATTCTCCTTTCAGCAGCATTTCACTCTGTGGTTAACACTCTGCTCCTTGAAGCTCTTTGCTCTTGGATTTCAATAAAAAAGCTCTCCTGGTTTCCCAAGTAAATTTCTGCCTGCTCCTTCTCCCTCCTCTAAATGTCTTCCAAATACATACGCTTCTGGTGTGTGCATGTACACATGCTCAGTTGTGTCCAACTCTTTGCAGCCCCACACACTGTAGCCCTCCAGACTCCTCTGTTCATGGACTTTTTCAAGCAAGAACACTGGAGTGGGTTGCCACTTCTTACTCCAGAGGACATTCCTGACCCAGGGATGGAACCCACACCTTCTGTGCCTCCTGCATTTGCAAGCAGATTCTTTGCTGCTAGCGCCACCTGGGAAGCCTCCTGTGCTTCTCTGTGCTGGGCTGTCACCAGTCGTGTCAGACTCTTTTTGACCACATAGACTGTAGCTCACCAGGCTCCTCTGTCCATGGGGATTCTCCAGGCAAGAATACTGGAGTGGGTTGCCATGCCTCCTCCAGGGGATCTTCCCAACACAGGAATCGAACCCAGGTCTCCTGCATTGCAGGTGGATTCTTTACCAGTTGAGCCCTCTGAAAGTGAAAGTTGCTCAGTTGTGTCCGACTCTTTGTAACTCCATGGACTATACAGTCCATGGAATTCTCCGAGCCAGAGTACTGAAGTGGATAGCCTTTCCCTTCTCCAGGGGATCTTCCCAACCCAGGGATCGAAGCCAGGTCTCCCACATTGCAGGTGGATTCTTTACCAGCTGAGCCACCAGGGAAACTCAAGAATACTGGACTAGGTAGCCTGTCCCTTCTCCAGGGGAACTTCCCGACCCAGGAATTGAACCAGGGTCTCCTGCAGTACAGGTCGATTCTTTACCAACTGAGCTCTCTACCCCTCCACTGAAACCCTCACAGACCAAGACCAGACTGCTATTATCCTGCGACTAGACTACCTATGCTCTTGTACCCGTTCACGCCTTATCACACTGTACAGGCAGCAGTTAGTGTGAAATGTCAATGTGATCATGATATGATGGTTTTGTTACCTTCCCTTGTACTCTGTACAAAATAAATAAGCTAAAAGGATATACTGCAGAGCATAGGGAATACAGCCAATAATTTATAATAACTACAAATGGGAAAAAAAATCTATAAAAATTCTGCATCAATACATTGTACACCTGAAGTGAATATAATACTGTAAATCTCAATAAAAAAGAATAGAATGCCCAGCTCTCTCTATATATCTAACTTTACATCTCTCACAGTACGTATTAAATATGAGGCTTTCAACACCTTACTGCTTCTCATCTAGACTCGCTAATTTTGCAATGAGAAACAAGATTTTTCATGGTTAACAGACTATGTTATTCATTCCACCGAATCATGTGTGAGGCATATGATGCATCATTGTCCAGAATGGGGACCACTCAACAGAATTTGGTTCAAAGGAAAAATCAGTTCCCATTACTACATCCAACAAACAGGAAATAACTGCAGTGTCACGTTTCTCATCATTGCCGTGCCCTCCCCATGCATGGAGTTGATTCTCTGGCTGCCTCTGGTTAATACCAGTGGAGAATTTCTACTTCTGATAAGACACCATCTACACAGGTGAGAACTATGAAAGTGGAATCTCCTTCCCTGCTGTTTGCTGAACTGGCAACCAGGGATGATAACCTTTGGGCGGGGGAGTCTTTTAGGAGTTTTAGAACTTAAGTTCCCACTTACACTCTTTTATACTATTTTATGCTTAAAAATATGGGAGTATATGAAGGGGAGAAAACTATCATGATGAGAGGCAAAGAAACAAATACTGTAGAAAATAAAGAGGGGTTTAGGATGGGGAACACATGTACATCCATGGCTTATTCATGTCAATGTATGGCAAAAAACATTACAATATCAGCCTCCAATTAAAATAAATAAATTAATTTTTTAAAAAGAGGGGTGGAAATCAGAGAGAGGGAACATACATATTTGTTCAGTTCAGTTGCTCAGTCATGTCCGACTTTTTGTGACCCCATAAATAGCAGCACGCCAGGGCCCCTGTCCATCATCAACTCCCGGAGTTCACTCAAACTCATGTCCATCGAGTCAGTGATGCCATCCAGCCATCTCATCCTCTGTCGTCCCCTTTTCCTCCTGCCCCTAATCCCTCCCAGCATCAGAGTCTTTTCCAATGAGTCAACTGCTCACATGAGGTGGCCAAAGTACTGGAGTTTCAGCTTCAGCATCATTCCCTCCAAAGAAATCCCAGGTAGAACTCTATAAATTCAAATGGCTGGGACAAAGAACAGTTTGTAACAGGAAGTAAAGAACTCAAGCCATCTCATCATGCCCAGTCAAAAGCATTTACAGTTAATGAGATAATTCCATGTAATGAAGGTCTTGTATTTAAGTGATTAAAGATTCTATCATAAAACGCTAATCTGAGCTACTCTGAGTACCCTAGCCTTCAAAAGCATAGAGAATTATTTTGCTGTTCTGATTGTAGAGGACCAATAATCACTATCTCCAATGAAGTAAGGAATCACTGGGCTTGAACCAATGAGACTGAGACACACTAAGATAATGTTACTCCCAGGTCATTCAAATGGCTTCAGATTGCATGTGCTCCAACAGGAAGCATTTTTCTGTTTACTTCAGATTTCAATGTTGATATAGCAAACAAAGAAAACCTTATACGCATCTGCTACTTAAATGGCAAAAATCTTCCCTTGGGTTTGTAATCACTAACTGTTGTTAATATCCTGCTCTTATTTGCAACTGATGAGAAAGTACTTTCTTTCCTAGAAAATAGTGTGGAGTAAGGAATGGGAGGTGAGTAGTTCAGAAAGTATCATTTCACAGAAGAAAACATTTCTAGCCTTTCACAAATACCCTGAAAGACACTGAAAGCAGGCTTAAAGCCTAACATATTTGGTCATCCTCCAGTAACTAAGCACTCTGATGAATCAAGTGGAGGTATCTGAGTGGGTGTCTGTGTAACATCAAAACAACTTTTTACCAAAAAGAAAAATCCTAGCATGTTTATAATATTTATAATTTAAATATTTTATATTTAACATTTAATTCACCTAAAAGCTATAGAGAAAGAACAAGAATTTAAAACTGTTTAGAAGGGAAAAAAAGCAATGGCCAAAACTGCATAAAGCAAAAACGGAGTGAAAATAAACATAACCATCTACTGTGGCAGAGAAATGTAACTCTAGTTAATTTGAGGAAGGGTTGGCTGTATGAATTACAAGATGTGTTCTTATTGAAAAGTTATCATGCAAACTATGTGGAAGGAGCATAGTTTGCATAGTTCCTGCATCCCTAGGAAACAGGCTCAGTAAGGAGAGGATTCTATGTTTTGTTTCATATCAAGAAAATAAAAAGTATTAGCCTTACAATAAACGGCATTGCCTAAGACACACTTCCTTAAATGGTTTTTGCCTTCTATAGAAAACATCCATGACATACATTTTCTTAAAATCTGGATATCAGAGAAAGGATGCTTGCAAAGTCATTTTTTTAATAGGTAGTATTTCACTGTGCTACGTTTTGACTCTATTTTCCCCCAGGTCGACTATGGCTTCCCAAAGTCTGCAATACTCACTCAGCAGGGCTGCACTGGGCTCAGGAGACAGATATGGCTTCATAACCCTTCTATCCGTCAAGCTACAGCTGGCGGAAAGCTAAGCCCCCAACTTGTGACACAGATGGGCCCCCACTCCCCCGTGTGTCCTTGTCAGAAATCCAAGAAAGAATTGGAAAATCCTTAAAATCCAACTCTCCAACCCAGCAAATTCAGCCAACTAGGGAGAAACTTTTCACCACCTTTCTCTAATTTCTGATTCAACGACTAAAGAAATTTTTTTCTTGGAATCATTTTTCCTGATGGCATAAGAACAGACAGACTAAAGACATATTGCTAGAATAGAACTTGAAAAGGTCATAGAACAATTCTATGACTACCACAATTGCTCATCAATACAGATAATTTTTGTAAAGTTTGACAGTAAACTTGGGGAGAAAAAAGTTCCTTGAGATAAACTTTTAGTGTGTAGACAAATTACTTGGATGATGATGATGAACATGAAAATAACTGCTACCAGTACTAAAAGAGAATAAGAAAAGAGAGGGGAAAAGGTTTCTGTTGAGAAATATATTGGGGTACTTTTGCTGATCCAGACTCCCCTCGTGGTTCCAGAGGTTAAAGCGTCTGCCTCCGATGCGGGAGACCTGGGTTCAATCCCTGGGTCAGGAAGATCCCCTGGAGAAGGAAAATGGTAGCCCACTCCAGTATTCTTGCCTAGAGAATCCCATGGACAGAAAAGCCTGGCAGGCTACAGTCCACGGGGTCGCAAAGAGTCAGACACGACTGAGCGACTTCACTTTCACTTTCTTTTTGCTGATCCAGTTTATTCTGTCCTCTCACTTATCACAGTAAAGCACCAGATGGGCCAGTGTTTTGGCCAAAAAGTTAATTTGGACTTTTCTGTAAGATGCCATGGAAAAATGCAAATGAACAACTCGATAGATCAAGCCTTTACTAAAGTCAGTATCCTAACATACTCATAAACCAAGAACCTTTCTTCAAGGAAATGTGTAATTGTTTTACTTCATCTAGGTAACAAAACATCATCTGACCAAAAGACTTATTTATGCCCCAATAAGAGGACATAAGTCACTTGAAAGCAGTAGAGCCTAAGTGACTAAGAAAAATAAAATAATTATAGCTTTCTGTAATATAAAGCTGAAAAGCTTTGACCTTTTTGTTCCATTTGTAATTCTAACTCCGCATTCATTTTAATCAAATATCTTAGCTGCAAATTTTGAAACATGCCAAATTCTTTTTAGAATTCCATTTTCTGACACAAAATGTGTGACACAAAAGTTCTAGGGATTAATTAAATCTAGCATCAAGAAGTATTTTCTTTTTTGTCTTTTAAAATATACTTTTTTCTTCATTTCATATAAGCATTTCAGGGTATCATGACAGATGAGAAAAATTCAATTGCATTTGTATAACTGAAACTCTCACAAATGAAATATACATTGCATTTCATTACCACCCCAGCAAAGCAACCTAAAATAAATACCCTCTTGCAACAGTCAAAACAAATGTTCAGATTTCTTTGTTATTGATATGTTCTTCATACACCATGGCAGAATACAATATAGTTATCACTGCAGTACTGGAGTAAAAACTGAGATGTTTCTTTTTTCTCTGAATGCAGCAATTTTATGACTAACTTCAGAGTTGTGTTGGTATATCTAAAGATATAACAACTATTTTCTAAAAGTATTTAACTTTATTTTTATTATAATAATGCCTTAGGAATTCAGATCTGAGCAAAAATTTAAAGTTCATTCGTGCTGTGCTCAGTCACGTCGGATTCTTTTGCAACCCTATGGACTGTAGACCACCAAGCTCCTCAGTCCATGGGATTTTCCAGGCAAGAATGCTGGAGTAGGTTGCCATTTCAGCTTCTCCAGGGGATCTTCCCTGAAGCTGCATCTTCTGCTTTGGCAGGAAAATTCTTTACCACTGTGACATCTGAAAATGAAAGTCACTCAATCGTGTCTGACTCTTTGCAAAACCCTACGGACTATGTAGTCCATGGAATTCTCCACACCAGAATACTGGAGTAGGTAGCCTTTCCCCTTCTCCAGGGGATCTTCCCCAACCCAGGGACCGAAGCCACGTCTCCCACATTGCAGGCGGATACTGCCATCTAGAAAGCCCCAAATGCTAGGGATGTTGGGAGAAATCACGGGTGTGCTAAATTTCAATGGGTATTTCTCCTGTTTTAGAAAATATGCCAGAAGCTCTTCAAAAACCTTATTTGAAGGGAGGGTGCTTCATGGCTTGTAGGAATCTTAGTTCATATTGTAAGCCATTTTAATTTACAAAAAATAAATTTTGGCCTAGAGAAGTCACTGACCTTATCAAACGAGATGCTTCCCTGGTGACTTAGATGGTAAAGAAACTGCCTGCAATGCCGCGTACCCAGGTTCGCATACCCAGGTTCGATCCCTGAGTCAGGAAGATCCCTTGGAGAAGGGAATGGCAACCCACTCTAACACTCTTGCCTGGAAAATCACAGTTAATTAATACTTAGAATATGCTATAAATAAAAGAGCAATGTCTTTAGCCTCTTAGACAGTTTAATTAAAAAAAAAGATTTTAAAGAATTAAATGATCAATATATGTAAAATACACAAAGTTCAGCTTTCATGTAGTTGGTGACAGAAGAAAAATCCTAAAATTTATTCAGATTTTTCTAGTACAGTGTTATGGGCTAGATTTTATACCCCCAAAATCACACAGCGAAGTCCTAACCCTACTACTGAAAAAAGTGACTGCATTTGAAGATAAAGTGTTTGAAGATGAACTGAGTTACAATGAGGTCATATGAGTGAAACCTAATTCAATCTGACTGGTGTCCTTATAAGAAGAGATTAGGAGATGGGCAGACAGGGAGGAAAGACAGAGTGAAGATGCAGGGAGAAGATGGCTATCTATAAGCCAAAGAGAGGCCTCAGAAGCAAGTAGTCTTTCCAGCATCTCGATGTCAGACTTTCAGCTTCCAGGTCAACAAGGAAAATAAATTTCTGTTTAAGCCTCTGTATCTGGGAACTCTGTTATGGCAGGCCTAGCAAAGTAATACAGATGCCTATTGAAAAGATACACTAGGAAAAATAACACACTTTGTTTTAATCCTAAAATTATGGCTGATAAAATGATACATAATAGAAGAATGAGAGAAGTCTAATTATTCACTTTCCGAAATTCCAACAAGACTTGGAAATTTCTCCTGGCTTAATGTCACTGTTAGGGTGATCAGACCTTAATTTACACTTCTTTTCCTCAAAGTCAGAGTATGTGGAATAATCTTTAAAAAGTCGTTGTTGTGTTTATTGGACTAATGTTACCTCTAACTTCAGGCTTTTTCATTTTTAATTTTCTAAAATTTACTTTGATTAAACACAACTCATGAATTTTCCTCCCCAACAGACTGTACCCAAACATTCCTGAGGGCTTTCCAGGTGGCTCAGTGGTAAAGAGTTCATCTGACAAGGCAGGAGACAATGATTCCATCCCTGGGTTGGGAAGATCCCCTGGGGTAGGGAATGGAACCGGCTCCAGTATCCTTACCTGGAAAATTCCATGGACAGAGGAGCCTGATGGGCTACAGTCCATGGCGTCGCAGAGTCAAACACGACTGAAAACCTTGCTCTTTATCTTGAAGCTCACTGGGCCCCATGCCCTGCCCGTTGTACAAACACCTGAGTTAAGTATCAGCTTCACTTTTTTTATTGTTGCCGTTTTCTTCTTTTGAAGTGACCTTTTATTATACAAGAAGTGCTGACTTGCAAGACTGTTTCTACACCTACGCAGCCATGAATAATTCATCTGGAAATTTTAAAAGCAATGAGATATAACTTTAAATGTTGAGGGAGTCCTAATACCCCTTTACGTAATTACAGCAGATGCTGGAGCCCCCATCACCTTTGCCGAGAGAACACTGGCACCATCCGTCCCCTGAGGATGTGAGCAGGACCCGCCCCTACAAGTCTCTTTTGCAGACTCAACACCATTACAAACAAGCTGAAAAGATTCTCCACCTTCTTTAGCTGTGCGAGAATTTATTTTTAACTGGGGTTTGTCATTCTGACATTTTTCGTATAATAACACAAACTTCAAACCTGCAATCCTAGAGATTTCCACACTTGAAACACTCAAAATTGAATTCTAACATGTTATCTCTGAGGTTTTCTTCAAAGGGGGAGTTTATATAGTATTTGATTAAAACTCAGAAGTTACATATATAAAAATGCACACACACAAGAACATGACCAGAAGTTATATCAACAACACAATTCAGTGCCTTAAACGTCACCCTCAAACAGCCCTGAATGTTACCTTTTATGATTTATCACACCTGATCTTGGGTAAGTTTCCCAACATTTCTTATTCTCAGTCTTCTCATCTATGGGGTGGGAATGAGAGCAATCGTTACCACATACAGTTATTAGGTTGTTAGATTTGGTCACAAATATCAGGTCCATACTATCTCTCTGGCTAAATGAAAAAAATCCACCCAGGCTCTTGCTGAGAGCAAGTTGAAAGTGTACACAGCCTGGCCCCTGATCAGTACTAAGGATAAAGAATGACCCTGTCTCCATCCCAGGGCATGTCTCACCTACTTCATGTCTTAGATCCCTCTGGGGCAGATCTTCATAGAGTCTAGGGTCATGCCCTAAACTTTCACATGACAGAACTTTAGAGCTGATAAGAATCCCAGGGAACAACTGCATTTCTTTTTAATATCTGCAAAACTGAAATGCAAAAGGTTATTATAGGGTATAGTCGGGTCAATGTCACAAGGACAAAAGCAGGGCTCACATATTCACTCAAAACAGAGGCTGTCTTTCTGGGGCTTGGGGTCTACGGAATGAGGAAGACCCTGCAGTTAGAGGCCCAGGTCAGCTCCTGAGCCCCCTGGTCTTTTAGCCACTAAAGGCCCCTGCCCCTGCTGCCTGGGTGAGAACAGAAGTGCAGGTGGGGCGAAGAGCTGTTGTGGAAACTCGCAAAGCACAGGGGGGGAAAGAAACCAGTGTGCTGAGGTGCAGCCTGGATTCAAGTGTAGAAACTGGAATAAGATGAATTCCACGGAGTTCTCCTTTTCTCTGGTGTATCGGTCTTATGGAGCCAGCAGAGAAGGGTGGCAGAGGGAAAAAGGAAAGCAGGGCAGTCTGACATAACTGAAGGTCTAGGAGCTGTGGACAGTGGGGAGCGAAACCACTAGGAATTCAGAAGATGTGGGGGTGGAAGCGAGAGAAAGGAGGGAGCAGAAAAGACCTGTGAAGCTCAGCAGATCCTCTGCTCGAGGATATGAGCCAAGCAGCTTTATCTTCCAGAAAGCCTGATGATAACTCTTTTATAGAAGATCCTTGTTTTAGAAGGTTTTGTTAGTTTCTGTTGTTCACAAAGTAAATCAGCTATATGTATACCTAGCCCCTCTTTCTTAGATTTCCTTCCCGTTTAGGTGGCCACAGAGCACTGAGTAGAGTTCCCTGTGCAATTCAGCAGGCCCTCATCAGTTATCTGCTTTATACATAGGAGTATATATACATTAATCCCAATCTCCCAATTTCATTCCAGCCTTCTTTTCCCCCTTGATAATCATAACTTTTGTCCCTATGTCTGTGAGTCCATTTCTGTTTTGCAAGTAGCCTAACTATTATGCTTTGCCATTTGATTCTGAAGGAGGATTGAAAGAAATGTCACTTGCTCAATCAGTGAATTCAACAATTCTCTCCTGTTCTTTTAAATTTCATTTCTTTCCTTTTGGTTTTACAGCTGCATTCACTGGGGGAGGGGGCGTGGAGTGTGTGCTTACCCACCTGACTCAGAACCAGAATCCTCTACTGCCTTTCTTTTTTGGCCATGCCACAGGGCATGTAGATCTCAGTTCCCCTGATCAAGGGTGGAACCTGAGGCCCTGGCAGTGAGAGCACTGAATCCTAACCACTGAGCCACAGGGATTTTCCTCTGTTGCCTTTTAAAGCAGAGACATTTTTATAAATGGCTATTTTTTTTCCCCTTTACAGACGTGTGCTCATTGAAATCAGTCAAAAATTAAAGTCAATTTAAAAATGATATGTAAACCTCCTACTCAGAGATAATCACACAGAGATACAATAATAACACAAGCATTAACAAAAAATAAATTCACAGTTTTGTGCATACCTAGGCCCTTTTAGGCTTACTTTTTGGAAGGAAACTTATGACCAATCTAGATAGCATATTCAAAAGCAGAGACATTACTTTGTCAACAAAGGTCCATCTAGACAAGGCTATGGTTTTTCCAGTGGTCATGTACGGATGTGAGAGTTGGACTGTGAAGAAGGCTGAGCACAGAAGAAATGATGCTTTTGAATTGTGGTGCTGGAGAAGACTCTTGAGAGTCCCTTGGACTGCAAGGAGATCCAACCAGTCCACTCTAAAGGAGATCAGTCCTGGGTGTTCTTTGGAAGGAATGATGCTAAAGCTGAAACTCCAATACTTTGGCCACCTCATGCAAAGAGTTGACTCACTGGAAAAGACTCTGATGCTGGGAAGGATTGGGGGCAGGAGGAGAAGGAGACGACAGAGGATGAGATGGCTGGATGGCATCACCGACTTGATGGACATGAGTTTGAGTGAACTCCGGGAGTTGGTGATAGACAGGGGAAGCCTGGCGTGCTTCAATTAATGGGGTCGTAAAGAATCAGACACGATTGAGCTACTGAACTGAACTGAGACCCTTTTAGTACCATCACAGTTTGGTTTTTGGGTCCAGAAATTATTACCCCAAAATAATAATCCATGGACTAAAATATGGGCAGATTCCTGCCCCAGGCATGAAGCCCTCTTCTGAAGGTTTAACAGGCCCAGGAGTGCTATTCATCCTGAGGTTCCATGAAGGTGGTGTGTTCACCACTAAGCTTAATTCATTCCGAGGCAAACCATGTCTGGTGGGTCTTCTTGGCTAATTTAGAGGCAAACCCCATAGTTTCCAAAGGCATGCATGTAAATTTCTATGTTGACAAGGCTCTTTCTACTCCCTGAGAGAGTCCAGGGTATGGAAGAGTGAAGTTTACTGAAAGAAGAAAGGAAAAGAGAAAGAGTTTTGAAAAAGCATAGTGAATCTTATCTTCTAATTAAAGGGCTAGTATGCGTTAAGTCCATGAATCAAGGCAAAATGAAAGTGGTCAAACAGGAGATGGCAAGAGTGAACGTCAACATTCTAGGAATCAGCGAACTAAAATGGACTGGAACGGGTGAATTTAACTCAGATGACCATTATATCAACTGCTGCGGGCAGGAATCCCTTAGAAGAAATGGAGTAGCTATCATGGTCAACAAGACTCCGAAATGCAGTACTTGGATACAATCTCAAAAACGACGGAATGATCTCTCTTCATTTACAAGGCAAACCATTCAATATCACAGTAATCCAAGTCTATGCCCCAATCAGTAAAGCTGAGGAAGCTAAATGGTTCTATGAAAACCTATAAGACCTTTTAGAACTAACACCCATAAAAGATGTCCTTTTCATTATAGGGGACTGGAATGCAAAAGTAGGAAGTCAAGAAACACCTGAAGTAACAGGCAAATTTGGCCTTGGAATGAAGCATGGCAAAGGTTAATAGAGTTTTGCCAAGAGAACACACTGGTCACACCAAATATCCTCTTTCAACAACACAAGAGAAGGCTCTACACATGGACATCACCAGATGGTCAACACTGAAATCAGATTGATTATATTCTTTGCAGCCAAAGATGGAGAAGCTCTATACAGTCAGCAAAAACAAGACCGGGAGCTGACTGTGGCTCAGATCATGAACTCCTTATTACCAAATTCAGACTTAAATTGAAGAAAGCAGGGAAAACCGCTAGACTATTCAGGCATGACATAAATCAAATCCCTTATGATTATACAGTAGAAGTGAGAAATAGATTTAAGGGACTAGATCTGATAGATAGAGTGCCTGATGAACTATGGACTGAGGTTCGTGACATTGTACAGGAGACAGGGATCAAGACCATCCCCATGGAAAAGAAATGAAAAAAGCAAACTGGGGAGGCCTTACAAATAGGTGTGAAAAGGAGGGAAGCAAAAAGCAAAGGAGAAAAGGAAAGATATAAGCATCTGAATGCAGAATTCCAAAGAATAGCAAGAAGAGATAAGAAAGACTTCTTTAGCAATCAACACCAAGAAATAGAGGAAAACAACAGAATGGGAAAGACTAGAGATCTCTTCAAGAAAATTAGAGATACCCAGGGAACATCTCATGAAAGATGGGCTCAATAAAGGACAGAAATGGTATGGACCTAAGAGAAGCAGAAGATATTAAGAAGAGGTGGCAAGAATACATGGAAGAACTGTACAAAAAGATCTTCAAGACCCAGATAATCATGACAGTGTGATCATCCACCTAGAGCCCGACATCCTGGAATGTGAAGTCAAGTGGGCCTTAGAAAGCATCACTACGAACAAAGCTAGTGGAGGTGATGGAATTCCAGTGGAGCTATTTCAAATCCTGAAAGATGATGCTATGAAAGTGCCGCACTCAATATGTCAGCAAATTTGGAAAACTCAGCAGTGGTCACAGGACTGGAAAAGGTCAGTTTTCATTCCAGTTCCAAAGAAAGGCAATGCCAAAAATGCTCAAACTACCGCACAATTGCACTCATCTCACATGCTAGTAAAGTAATGCTCAAAATTCTCCAAGCCAGGCTTCAGCAATATGTGAGCCGTGAACTCCTTGATGTTCAAGCTGGTTTTAGAAAAGGCAGAGGAACCAGAGATCAAATTGCCAACATCCGCTGGATCATGGAAAAAGCAAGAGAGTTCCAGAAAAACGTCTATTTCTGCTTTATCGACTATGCCAAAGCCTTTGATTGTGTGGATCACAACAAACTGTGGAAAATTCTGAAAGAGATGGGAATCCCAGACCACCTGACCTGCCTCTTGAGAAACCTATATGCAGGTCAGGAAGCAGCAGTTTGAACTAGAATTGGAACAACAGACTGGTTCCAAATAGGAAAAGGAGTACGTCAAGGCTGTATATTGTCACCCTGCTTATTTAACTTATATGCAGAATACATCATGAGAAACGCTGGTCTGGAAGAAGCACAAGCTGGAATCAAGATTGCCAGGAGAAATATCAATAACCTCAGATATGCAGATGACACCACCCTTATGGCAGACAGTGAAGAGAAACTAAAAAGCCTCTTGATGAAAGTGAAAGAGGAGAGTGAAAAAGTTGGCTTAAAGCTCAACATTCAGAAAACTAACATCATGGCATCTGGTCCCATCACTTCATGGGAAATACATGGGGAAACAGTGGAAATAGTGTCAGACTTTATTTTGGGGGGCTCCAAAATCACTGCAGATGGTGATGGCAGCCATGAAATTAAAAGACGCTTACTCCTTAGAAGGAAAGTTATGACCAATCTAGATGGCATGTTAAAAAGCAGAGACATTACTTTGCCAACAAAGGTCCGTCTAGTCAAGGCTATGGTTTCTCCAGTGGTCATCTATGGATGTGAGAGTTGGACTGTGAAGAAAGCTGAGCACAGAAGAATTGATGCTTTTGAACTGTGGTGTTGGAGAAGACTCTTGTGAGTCCCATGGACTGCAAGGAGATCCAACCAGTCCATTCTAAAGGATATCAGTCCTGGGTGTTCTTTGAAGGAATGATGCTAAAGCTGAAACTGCAGTACCTTGGCCACCTAATGTGAAGAGACGACTCATTGGAAAAGACTCTGATGCTGGGAGGGATTGGGGGCAGGAGGAGAAGGGGACGACCGAGAATGAGATGGCTGGATGGCACCACCGACTCGATGGACGTGGGTTTGGGTGAACTCCGGGAGTTAGTGATGGACAGGGAGGCCTGGTGTGCTGCAATTCTTGGGGTCACAGAGAGTCAGACACAACTGAGTGACTGAACTGAATTGAACTGAACTGAATAAACAAAATAAATAGGCTTTTTAGCATATTACACAATTCAATAAAATGCTGAAACAAAAGATTTCATGTGACTAGTTGGAGACAAAATGACCAAATTTTTAGAAAGCATTTCAAAGAATTTTCTAATTTACTTCCTTGGCCAGAGGCATGCAAATATTAAACCACCTGTGGCCAATTTATTTTTTCCAATCATGAAGATTAGAGATTCTTGGTTCTCTCTTGGTTATTTCTCAAGAAATAAATTGTTAAACTCAACTCAAAAGAAGAAAGTTGACACATACAAAATATGTCTCTTTCTCTTAGTAAAACTCCCTTTCTTCCTAAAACAAAAATCAATTTGCTTTCATCCTTTACCAAGAAGCCATCACTTAATTGGAAGCAAGTTTAGAATGCAGAGTCATAGTTGGGTTGTGGTCAAAGGTAACAATTCATACTGTTTTTAAGGACCTGTGTCTAACTCTGCCTTCCCCAAGATAACAAGCAAATCCATGCAATTTAGCATTGGGAAACATCTTCTTTATGTTTAAATTTTGACTGTTGTGAAAAATTGCCTATTACAATTAACATTGGTTGTTTGCAGTTCAAAACGCACCGGTTTTTCTGCAGAGCTTAGCTATGGCACCCTCTGAGTAACTGTATCAGGTAAAAGAGGATACAGTGTGAAAACTCTCTGCTTTAAAAGACAGCAGATGGACTTTCCCAGTGGTCCAGTGATTGAGAGTCTGCCTTGGGATTCAGGGTATGCGGGTTCAAACCCCGGTCAGGGAAGTAAGTAAGATCCCACATGTCATGGTGTAACTAAGTCCGGGTATTGCAACTACTGAAGCTCGAGCACCACAACTAGAGAGCCTGCACCCAGAAACAAAGGAGCCTGCAGACACAGAGATGATCCCCCTCTTGTGCAGTGACTAAGACCCAAAGCAGCCAAGGGAAAAAAAAAAAAAAAACAGCAGAGAAGTTCTGGTTCTGTTTGAGGAAGGTAAGCACCCACCATTCTTTTCCCCCAGTGAATGCAGCCATAAAACCTGGACAGAATGCATAAAACAGGTATTTAAAAACTCGAAATACAAATGACGAGGAGAAGACCAGAATTTAAAATACCATCCAACTAATGGTAAGCTCTCTCCTCCTTTGACCTCTAATCAACCCTAGTCTGGTCTCCAGGCAGTACAAAGCCTAAAATGGACAACAGGCAAAGGCAGAGAAAGCTCTAGGAGAGCCCTTGAACTGGTGTGAGGATAGGAAAGAGGCTGTGAATGAGTAGGGAAACTGGGGAGCATCTTCCTCTCTTACTCCATCTTCTCACAATTTAGCACTCAGGCAATTCTGCTGTGCTGGCGGCAGCAATGACAAAGGTCTTAGGTACTTAAAACCATCAAGAAGGGAAGATAAACAGCAGGATACCACTGGGGAGCACAGGGAACTGTATTCAACATCCTGGGATAAACCATAATGGAAATGAATATGGAAAAGAATGTACATACGGATAACCGCCTCATTTTGCTGTCCAGTAGAAATTAATACAAACATTGTAAATCGGCTATACTTTAAAAAAAAAAAAAAACACTTTAAGGAAAGGGAATCTTCCTCTCTGATAAGAGGAGCTGTGGTCCCAAGAGGATAAATGACCATGCTTCTCTTTCTCTTCCGGTCCTTTCCTTCCCTGGTCCTGGAGGTGAACATGGTTTCAGGAGGTATGCGGCTGAATGGGGTAACTAAAGCCTTAGCATTCTAGCTGAAGGATCTGAAAAGGGAGCCCCAAGAAATGGGAAAGTACGGGGGCAACGAGAGAGAGGCAGGAGCTCGGGAAGCAACTCCACAGGGACATTCGTCAACTTGGGTTTATCCCTCAACTATAAATGTGTGAATCTGGCCCTAAGAGTAGTACCACAGGCTCTGGGAACTAAAGCTCCAGAGCAGACCTGCACTCAGATTCCACCTTGCAGCTTGGTGGGGCACACGCCAGACAAACAGGAAGAGCACTGCACAGGCTCTGAAAATACAGCTAATGCTTAGAAGATGAGTCAGAAGCTGTGGTCTGAAAGCTGATTCCACTGCTTTCTAAAAGGAAGAAATGATTAAGCAAAACACATATCTAACAAAGGCTTGGGTCCAAAATACTTGACCATCTTACTCAACAGGAAGAAAACAAACAGCCCAGTTTAAGAAATGTGCAATAGACTTGAGAGGATGATTCACTATAGAATATATAAAAGCTGGCAAGCAGTCATATGAAAAGACACTGGTATTAAATGATTAAAACTTTAAAATATTGACATTATTCAGTGCTGAAAGAGATGGGGGACAACAGGAACTCTCGTACACAGTTGGTGGAAATGCAGAATGGTATAACCACAATGGAAAACAGTGTGTTGATTTCTCATGAAGTTACCAGATGACCCTGGACTCCCTCCCAGGTGTTTAACCTGGAAAAATGAAAACTTAGTTTTTATAAAACTTGTTAATCAGTATTAACGCAGCTCTATTCAGAATAACCCCAAACTGGAAATAATCCAGATGTCCTTTTGGGTTATTGGGTAAATAAATGAAAACATCCATGCAGGGAATACTATTCAGCAATAAAAAGGAACAAATGATTAATATATGAAACAACTCTGATAAATATCAAAGATGCTATGTTTATGCAAAGGAACCAGTTATAAAGGTTGCATATTGTGTGATTCCATGTGTATGGCATTCTCTAGAACACAAAACTGAGACTGCCAATTTTGGTGGCTCAGACGGTAAAGAGTCTGCCTGCAATGCAGGAGACCCAGGTTCAATCCCTGGGTCAGAAAGATCCCCTGGAGAAGGAAATGGCAACTCACTCTGGTATTCTTGCCTAGAGAATTCCATGGACAGAGAAGTCTGGTGTGGGCTACAGTCCATAGGACCGCAAAGAGTCAGGCACAACGATGCAACTAACACTTTCACTTTTTCAAAACACAAAACTATAACAAGCAGTGGTTGCCAGAGGTTCCGATGAGAGATGCAGGGATTAGAGGTGTGATCATAAAGGATGCAGATTACAAGGAAGCTGTTTGGAATGATAGATTACAATGCTGGCTTATATGATCGACACATGTCTTAAAAGTGGGAATTAGTATCAAAAAGTCAATTTGACCCTATCTTAATTTTAAATATTAAAGTATAAAAACAAATATAATAAATACTCAATAAAAGGTTATTCTCATAAAGTGCAGCCAGAATCTCTATTTGGACACTTCTCACATTGTGTCATAATTGTGTTAATACTGTAGGTCTTTTCCTACAGTGCATCCATTTCTCCAGGGCAGTAACCTTAGCTTTCTCATCTCTTATCTCCAGAATCGCATAGGGTATCTGACATCTAAAGTAGACACTGAATAATATTTTTCAAAGACAAAAAATGAATAAATTAGATGTAACCAGTTCACATTATTTCATTTTGGTAGAGGAAGAGCAGGAGAGAAATAGAACTTAATGAAAAGAACTCCTAAAAGTGAGAGTTTCAGAAAGACTCATTTTATAGTTACACACTTTTGGGGGCTTTTGGGGCATAACTACATAACATTAATATTCATGATTTATAAGATAGTGCATGTATGCAGTCTTCAACAGGGATTCTACTGTAAAGGCATTAATTATAATGAATTTATTAATTGAAGGACTGCTCTAATACTTTGAGCAACACTGGGGAGGCAAGGATGAAATGAGCGAAGAGGGTCAAAAGGTACAAGCATCCATTATAAAATAAATAAATCCTAGGGATGTAATGTGGTTGCTACATGGTGATTAGAATTAATAGCATTGTATTGTCAGACTTTATTTTTGGGGGCTCCAAAATCACTGCAGATGGTGGCTGCAGCCATGAAATTAAAAGACGCTTACTCCTTGGAAGGAAAGTTATGACCAACCTAGATGGCATATTGAAAAGCAGAGACATTACTTTGCCAACAAAGGTCCGACTAGACAAGGGAGGGTATGGTTTTTCCAGTGGTCATGTATGGATTTGAGAGTTGGACTGTCAAGAAGGCTGAGCACAGAAGAATTGATGCGTTTGAACTGTGGTGTTGGAGAAGACTCTTGTGAGTCCCATGGACTGCAAGGAGATCCAACCAGTCCATTCTGGAAGGAGATTAGCCCTGGGATTTCTTTGGAGGGAATGATGCTGAAGCTGAAACTCCAGTACTTTGGCCACCTCATGAGAAGAGTTGACTCATTGGAAAAGACTTTGATGCTGGGAGGGATTGGGGGCAGGAGAAAAAGGGGACAACAGAGGATGAGATGGCTGGATGGCATCACTGACTTGATGGACATGGGTCTGAGTGAACTCCGGAAGCTGGTGATGGACAGGGAGGCCTGGCGTGCTGCAGTTCATGGGGTTGCAAAGAGTCGGACATGACTGAGCAACTGAACTGAACTGAACTGAACTGAAGGTCTATTTTAGAGTTGCTAAGAGATCTTAAAAGCTCTCATCATAAGAAAAACTATTGTAACTATATATGATGATAGATACTGGGTTTCGCGATAACATCTTATGGAAAAAGTTGGATGAACTTTTTGGCCAACTCAATATTAACTAGACTTACTATGATGATCATTTCACAATATAAACAAACACTGAATAATTATGTGGTACACTTGAAGCTAAATAATGCTAGCTGTCAATTATATCTCAAGAAAAAAGAAAGTAAGAATGGCCAGGTTACAAGGTATGTTATGTTAAGAAGAGATGGCAAAAATACACAGAAGAACTATACAAAAGATCTTCATGACACAGATAACCATAATGGTGTGATCAGTCACCTAGAGCCAGACATCCTGGAAGGTGAAGTCAAGAGGGCCTTAGGAAGCATCACTATGAACAAAGCTAGTGGAAGTGATGGAATTCCAGTTGAGCTATTTCAAATCCTAAAAGATGATGCTGTGAAAGTGCTGCACTCAATATGCCAGCATATTAGAAAAACTCAGCAGTGGCCACAGGACTGGAAAAGGTCAGTTTTCATTCCAATATCAAAGAAAGGTATTTCATTCCAATACCATTTCATTCCAAAGCCAAAGAATGCTCAAACTACCACACAACTGCACTTATCTCACACACTAGCAAAATAACGCTCAAAGTTCTCCAAGCTAGGCTTCAACAGTACATAAACCAAGAACTTCTAGATGTTCAAGCTAGATTTAGAAAAGACAGAGGAACCAGAGATCAGATTGGCAACATCCATTGGATCACAGAAAAAGCAAGAGAATTCTGGCGGGGGGGGCGCGGATCTACTTCTGCTTTATTGACTATGCCAAAGCCTTTGACTGTGTGGATCACAACAAACTGTGGAAAATTCTTCAAGAGATGGAAATACCAGACCACTTGACCTACCTGAGAAATCTGTATGCAGGTCAAGAGGCAACAGTTAGAACTGGACATGGAACAATGGACTGGTTCCAAAATGGGAAAGGAGTTCATCAAGGCTGTATATTGTCACCTTGCTTATTTAACTTATATGCAGGGTACATCATGTGAAATGCTGGGCTGGATGAAGCACAACCTAGAATAAAGACTGCCAGGGGAAATACTGATAACCTCAGATATGCAGATGACACCATCCTTATGGCAGAAAATGAAGAGGAACTAAAGAGCCTCTTGATGAAGGTGAAAGAGGAGAGTGAAAAAGCTGGCTTAAAACTCAACATTCAAAAAATGAAGATCATGGCATCTGGTCCGATCGCTTTATGGAAAACAGGAAAACAATGGAAACAGTGACATACTTTATTTTCTCAGGCTCCAAAATCACTGCAGATAGTGACTGCGGCCATGAAATTAAAAGATGCTTGTTCATTGGAATAAAAGCTATGACCAACCTAGACAGTATATTAAAAAGCAGAGACATTACTTTGCCAACAAAGGTCTGTCCAGTAAAAGCTATGGTTTTTCCAGTAGTCATGTATGGATGTGAGAGTTGGACTGTGAAGAAAGCTGAGCACTGAAGAATTGATGCTTTTGAACTGTGGTGTTGGAGAAGACTTTTGAGAGTCCCTTGGACTGCAAGGAGATCCAACCTGTCAACCCGAAAGGAAATCAGTCCCTATTATTCATTGGAGGGACTGATGTTGAAGCTGAAGCTCCAATACTCTGGTCCCTTGATGCCGAGAACAGACTCATTAGAAAAGACCCTGATGCTGGAAAATATTGAGGGCAGGAGGAAAAGGGGGACGACAGAGGATGAGATGGTTGGATGGCATCATCGACTCAATGGACATGAGTTTGAGCAAGCTCCAGGATTTGGTGATGGACAGGGAATCCTGGTGTACTGCAGTCCATAGGGTTGTAGAGTTGGACACGACTGAGTGACTGAACTGAAGACAACTCTGGGAATTATAGCTTTTCTCTGATGTTAAAAAAAAAAAAAAAGGTACACAATATAAAAACTTGTAGTGAAATAATTCATTTACTTTATGAAGTAAATACCTTTGATTTGCTGTTGTTGTCACTCAGTCATGTCTGACTCTTTGCAACTCCATGGATGTAGCCCACTGGGCTCCTCTGTCCCTGGGATTTTCTAGGCAGGAATACTGGAGTGATGCCATTTCCTCGCCCAGGGGGATCTTCCTGACCCAAGGACTGAACCTGGATCTCCTGTGTCTCCTGAATTGGCAGGCAGATGCTTTACCCTCACCAGTTCAGTTCAGTTTACCCTCATATATGGTCATATATGATCAAAACAAAAATTTCAAGGTTCTCCTTTGTGTAAAGCTGAAATTTCCCCTGTAGGCACATATTAATAGTATGCCACAATTCCTAATAATTTATGCATTATGTTGTCAAAACCATGACTTCCTCCCTAATTAAAAAAAAAAAAGTCATTGGAAAGCTAGAGAGAAAGGATAATTCAAGTTGCTTTAGGAAAGTAACATTTGCTTTAGAAATAGCATAAAGAGGTTTCTCCCAAAGGAAAGATCATCTGTAAAAAGAGTTGTTCTCAGCAGAGAATAAATAGCTGATACAAGAGTAAAAGAAAAAAAAGTTTAGCTCACTAAACTGGAATCCTGACTTTGTGAGGACCAAGGCAAGGTTAATGTGATTCTCAAACACTGCCTCAAACGGCAGCATGAGAGTGGGTCTAAGCTAAGTTTACCTCTGCCATAATATTGGCTTGGCCAAAAAGTGAGTTTGGGTTTTTCCATACAATCTTACAGAAAACCCCGAACCAACTTTTTGGCCAGCCCAATATATAAAGACAATACTTATTATCGTGCTTGGATTTTTCTCCATTTTCCTTGCTCTATTGGACAGTGTTTAGTTATTGAATTTTTAAAATAATACTGTAATAAATACTTATTATATAAGTCATCAGTTATACAGATATAAAATCTATAATATGCACTAAGTAACATAGCATATATAAGTATAAAATACTTTAGATCAACAGTCAAGTTTTAAGTGGCCATATCTGGGGTCCTGTTACACTCTATGAAAACTAACAGGACAGTTCACCTTCCCATAGCATACATGCCCGGAAAAAGAAAAGAAAGGAAAAAAGAGCCTCATTTAAATTATATGATGAAAACAAACACAACCAAAGCTTAAATGATGATAGAAATATGACAAATATCACCTGCATGTCTGCTGTTGATATTCTCAATTGTTTGAAATCTATCAACAAAGGTGCTGAAAATAATGAACACTGAGAGCCATTCTGGACTCAAATTTATTGAACAGGACTTATGTAGAATAATATACCCCAGTAACAGCTGCCAAATTAGAAAGTAAATGCTATTTTCTTGTTGTCTGACCAGTCAATACTGAGTTCCATGAAAGTATATGGTTGTTGTGCTCAACCCTAAATACTAGGCAGAAAATAGCATCTGACACAGAGCAAGTACAAAATAATACTTTTAGAAAAACATTTTGCAATAAATGAATAAATAAGCATGTTTCCACAAGATTAGAGTTGAAAGTAAAATTATATAATAACTGAACTTTAGGAGTCATATTGGCACATCCCTGGATGTTAGATATTGGCATGGTTCTATTTAGACATGCATTCTTTCATTCATTCATTCCACCAACCAACAAACAATTCTTTCTAATTTCAGAATACTTTGTGTTAAGGTCTGTGATAAGGATTGGGGATACAAAAGTCATAGGAAGATACTGTAAATGATTTCAAGTGGCCTAAGTGTAGTGCGGGATATACACAGATACAGAGCTAATATAATTAGTACCAATGGATTATACCTTGAGAACTACAATAAGTACAACATTATAATAGTGAATTCCAATGAGGACATAACTAGTTCTACCGGAAATAATCAAGATATAGTTCTTAGCAAAGGCAGTTATTCAACTGAGCTCTGAGAAATACAAAGGACACTGATTGATTAAAAAAATGGCAGATTATAAATTGTTAAGAGCATGAATTTTGAAAACAGGCTGCAGAAGTATGAATCCTAGTCTACCACTTATTAGCTGTGTGACCTTCCTGAAGTTACTTAACTTCTCTGTTCATCAGATCCCTAATATATAACATGGAGGCAATAATACCACTTAGAGCATAGGGGTGTTGGGGAGTAAGTTAGTTGATGTATGTAAAGCACCTTTAACAGCACCTGAAACATAATACAAGTATATGTAAGATGGAGAAAAGAAGCAAGGGCAAGAAAGAAGCAACAGCATAAAAAATTAATTTCTTTCTGTTCTTCACCAGAAAAAAAAGCATAAAGTGTGCTAAGTACAAACTACTATGTATAAAATGCATTTTGCCAACTCACTGACAACTTTGGGTCATTGATCATTTATTACCACTATGGATGCTCAATCTGGAAAAATGCTCAGATGCACGTACGTACACTGAAAGCTTCACACATATCAATAACTTCAGGGGACCATCCACAAAATCAAGGGTAGCAGGTACTTCTTTGCACGTATGTACACTCAAAGCTCCACACATATCCATAATTTCAGGGCTCCATCCACAGAATCAAGAGTAGCAGGCGCTGCTTCAAGGTCAGAGCCATAGATGACAGAATGGTCTAATGGGTTTACTTTCCATAGAAACCAAAGCTTGGTATGAAATTTCATACAACCCGTGCAACTCTGGACCCTGAAGTATCTAATCAAAAGCTTAAACCGTGAACTCATAGAAGACTGAGATGAACAGAACACAGAGAACTTCACAGCTGCGTCTCAGATCAAAGAAGGGCTAAGTGGACAATCACAGCAAGGTGGTTCTTTGTCTGAGAAGCAGACCTGTGAAGGACGAGGATGCAGGTCCTCTGGCCCTGAAGAGGAGATGAAGCTGAGAGACACAATGTAAAAACAGAACGGTTTTGTACTCACATGGTGAAGGAGCCTGGGGGGCAGACACTCTCCGCAGGTCCGCAGCTTGCACCTGATGAATACTAGAGGCAGCAGGGAATGAGCAGCGAAGACAGTCAGCAAAACAGCGTGGACAGACAGGGAACAAGCCGGGAGAGAGAAAGAGAGACACACAAAATTTAAACAGAACTTAAATGAGCGCATCACCAAACAGTGAATGAAAAGAAAAGGAAAACCAAGCCAGCCACAGAAAGAATCCAAAAGCCAGTGATAGCGACGAAGCCAACGAGACACATGGCAGGGCCGGTGCTCAGGCAAGCCGCAGACTGGGGCACGAGGCAGGGTGCCTGCAGCTGCTGCAGGAGCGCGGATGCTGCGCGGGGCTGCGGGCCACCACGGTCCTCTCCGGCTCCAGGTCTCAGAGGGCATCCATCTGTGCATGTGCACAGACACACACACGCAAACACACACACACACACACACAAGTGGTAGGCTGGCCCAGTCAACTCATCTGAATCGCTTAACAGATAGTCCTCATGATTCCAGGGCTTTGTTGAACTGTTCATGTCAAAAGAAAAATCATCTTGAACAGAGCCACCCAACAAAAACTTAACAGGTCATACCAAGAAAGCCTAATTTCATCACAATGATGCTGTAATTCCACTGATACTCTTGGCAGTGGAGTGAAACCATAGACTTCTCTCTCTTCTCTACCCCTTCTTTAAAAGTTAAAATAAAAGAGAGGGTCTTCCATGGCTACCACAAAAGATAAAATGTGGAACTGAAGAAATGAAACCCCACATTTCCTGTTACTTTTATGTTATTAGTAACAACTTCTACTCTCTCAGACCATTTGAATGGTTTCAGTATAACACTCTTCCTCAATCCATCTTTCCCTATAACCCTACTCTCTCATTTCTGCTGGGTATGTAAATTCTCATATGAAACCTCCCATGAATTAACTTCTTATCCTCAAAGGGCTATCAGTTATCACCAATAGTACTTTTCAGCAGCCCAGGATGGGGGAACCCAGTTGCCCAATTCAGAGTCTGCCAACTGAAAATATTTCCCATGGAGTATGCAGTCACCCTTGACATTGCTGTCTTAATTGCTAGAGAGCTCAGGCTAAGATCTTCCTAAGCCCCTGAGTTAATATAGAACTTCTGATCTCCTTCAAGAATGCCTTTCAAATAGCAAGATCAGGTTTATCTGGCTATCATGTTACTAATACATGAATATGAATTAGACAAACCTGCTCAGTTACTTTTGGGGTGGATGATATTTATTAGAGTCATATCTGAAGTAGATTCATAAGCCATAAATGACATGTAAAGGCATATGCTCCTATATCAATGGGGTGGGCAGAGGAGGGAGTAGTGAGCCTAATGGGCCTAGCTAGTCTTTTTAGTTTGTATATGGTAATACCAAATGGGATCACAAGCCAATAAATATTTTTAGATTTTTTTTTTCTTTTTGCAGAAGTAAAGATCTAGGGGCATCATAAAAGCCATTTAGCTGTTTCTCATGGAATTTTCTCCAGCCATCCATGTATACCAGATCTTGAAATTATTAAGCATATATCTTCCATTTACTACCATAAAACATGATCAAGAGATTTTCTATATTATTTTTATACTCACAAAGTTTTAGATTTATGTTATTTTGGAATCGATTTCTGAGAAATGCAACAGATGGAACATCATAAATCTGATGCATGTGGGAGTCCCTTGTTCAACATGTAACATTAAAACTCACCACACTGATGGGCACTGGGGACCCTGTGGGGAAAACCCCAGGGTCTCCCCCAGAGCAGAGGAGACAGGTCAACCAGTAATGACACTAGTTTTGATAAATGGTGTGACAGAGGTAACAAGAGCACTGTAGGAACACTGAGTGGTGTATTTAATGGCCGGAAGCAGAAGGAGAAGGATTCTCAGGGAAAGTGATATGTCGATGGCAGTATGAACGCGAGCAAAAGCTAGCAGATGAAAAGGAAGGAAGGGACACGCTCAAGAAGAGCAACAGGAGATCAGAAATACGATGAGGTTCCAGACAGGCCCGACTGCTCTCTGTCTTGACTGCCAAGGTGAACTTTGCACAACAGGGGCCTAAAGAATGAAAAGCGTGAAGGACTCAGAACATGGAAGAAAACGCCTGAGAAGGTATCAGTGGCCAGGCTTCCCTTACACTGGAAACACCACTTGGAAATTTAGTGGAAAAACTGGATTTCCAAACAGAAAGAAGCAGTCTAATCACAGAGGGTGAATAAGAGTAGTGGGTGACAGATTTTCTAAAAATGCAGTGTTGAAGGATAATTTTAATAATGAGTAGGAATCAAGATCTTTGCTAATCTTTCAGATTATATATATGTCCTTTTAAGAAATGGACAGAATATTATTACTGCCATTTCCCAGAAGTCTATCTTCGAGTCTGAGGCTGCTTAGATGGAGGCACCACTGCCCCCTAGTGGCATGTAACTGCATTTCTGAGATAAAATCGCTTCTTGAACACCCTTGCAGCTAAATCTGTGAGGTCACATCATATGTACCACATGTACCAAAAACCCCAACTCTTTACATTTGATTTTAATACATGAAGAAAGCCCCAATAAATTCTTAATACAGTTTCTGAGCAAAAACAAATTGTTTTTTCTCAAGGGCAAAAATTGTTTGAAACTAAACAACCCAAAATAATTACATGTCTGATAAGGCTATTAAGGGTAGAAGAACCAAGCATGAAAATGAGAGCTGTTTGGCTGGAGATCCTAAGAATTTTTAGCTCTGCTGACAAGTGATCTACAAGTGACCCAAAACAACCTGGACTATCTCAGAGAGGACTTATCACTTTGTAGTTCAGATTTTCTCTCAAACCGATAGGTCACAGCTTAACTCTGAACATTTTTAAGAGAGAATATGGCCAGCTGTATACTACCGCTGACACCTTGCCTGAAACTCACGAAGTATATATCCAACCTAATAGCAGGGAAAGGCGGAGGATCGAAAAAGCAGCCGAAATGACCCAAGAGTTTCTCTAGCTGCAAAATGTAAACACAATGAAAAAGGCAACTACACCAGCCCTCTGGATAAGGATCTAGGAAAAATGCTGGGCAATTGCAGAGTGATTCTCGAATAAGAGGGTGCAGAGGAGAGAAGACCCCTCAAGCTCAGGAGCAGATGCTACAGAGGAAAACGCTTTATGAGCCCTGTCAAAATGCTACTCTTCAACATCTGCCTTTTTCAGAACAGGGGCGAAGCTTTGGCAGAGAGTGATGCCCCCTATGTCATGGGTTCATTCTAGGCACTTCCGTAGTTGTCACACTGACTCAGTAAATACCTTGGCAAAGCATGCCCTTGCTTCGCAGGCACTAGAGGAAGCCAGCCATTCAGTACAAATACATAAGCATGCATCACGGGCCACAGACAGGAGGAGCACCTCCGAGGGTACCTCACTGTGACATAAGAATGGCCAAAATTCAAACCCGGAAATGGCCTTACCTCAGGTCAGGTCAGACACAGGGGCATGATATACAGAAGAGGCTCAGAATGATGCCCCAAATCCCCATGTTTCTTCATCTCTTTCTCTAACCCCAAATAGACATTTTCAACCAAAAATTAGATAAAGGGACTCTATAAAATGAATGTGCACTCAACACAGCCAGTCAGTATCACCTTTGCAAATCAGTTTATCAAAGCACTCAAGAAAGGAAAGGGTCCAGGAGGGGTACATTTTGCTCAGGCATTGAGTCATGGGTCAGGTCTCATCTATTAGACAATAGGATGCTCTCCAGCAATGGAAAAACTGAGTCGAAGCATCAGAGAATATAGGACTCCAAACCACAAGCATTGGAAAAGGGACAGTCCAGTGACAAGCAGAAGGGGATGCAATATGGGGAGCGGTGAGCCAAAACCCAGTTCTGCCAACCTTCTGCCCTGGAGAAATCAACAGTCTCCAAGTGACCAGGGTCAAGAAGAGGAGGCCAACAGTGCCTTCTTAAAATGAAAGCGAACACGTTGAACCAGACAGGTTTTATAACCCTGAACCACTCAGTGATTTTCGGCTGGTCCCAGTCAATATATACTCAAGTGGGTGGTTGGTGAAAAAGCATCATCAATCTAACATACCATACAACGATTACTCCTAAAAGAAGCGTATGGTCACCGTATAGTAAACAGGAAGACAAAATATGTGCGAGAGGCCAAGGGGCAGCTGAGGTTCCCAGACTGTTCTCCTCTCTCAGCACAGGGAGGCCTCCGGCCATGCACATGCTCAGTGCCCTGCTCGCTGCGGTCTCCGCGTTCACAAAGGTGGGCGAGGGCAGACTCACTCATTGAGTAAAGGCATGGATGTTCTCCTCTTGCTCTTCTGTACCATGTTGGCCTGATTCCTCAGTGAGATCCGAATCATAGCCGGGGCCAGCCTGCAGGGCTCCCCATCCACTTGCATGGGGATGGATTTGTAAGTTAGCAGCATGACCTCTCGACACTGGTGCAGTCTTTCTCCGTGGCCTCCGACTTGCAGGGCAGCCTGTAAAGACAAGAGGCAAAAGGAAGCAAGAGCTTAGTGCCTGAGTTACTCAGCAGGGGCTTCCCTGGTGGTCCAGTGCTTAAGACTGCCTTTCAGTGTAGGATGTGCGGGTTCAATCCCTGGCCGGGGAGTTAAGATTCCACATGCCTCACAGTCAAAGAACCCAAACATAAAAACAGAAGCTATATTGTAACAAATTCAATACAGACTTTAACTATGATCCACATTTTAAAAAATCTTGAAAAAAAAAAGAATTGCTACTCAGGAAACCCAGAAACCCCAAGTCCACTGCATATAATCAAAAGGTCTTTGAAAAATACTTAGTGAAAGCTGTTAGTCATGAGTAAAATGGGAAACCTTGGGTAAATCATGAATACAAATAAGCTAAAATGCTTAAACTTTTGAAAGCTTGATCGCAAATCTTCATTGACAGCCACTTTTTGCTTTTATGCATTTTCAGCCTTAATCATGTTAGCTTAATACAAAAGCTCTTTTTGTTATCTACTTCCATTAAATAACCAATGTATGCAAAACAGAAAGAATATTAAAAAGATAAAATACATAGTTTAAGACAGCTTCTATACTATAGTTAATATATAAATATGTTTATATATTTATAATATATAATTATTATAGTTATATATTAAATACGCCTTATATTAAAATATGCTACCCATCCTTAGAAAAATTTTCAAACTTCAGGCAAGCTTTTCCTTCTTACCTAAAACCTCCTCAAACTACTCCTAATCTGTATAAGATCAATGAAATGCAAAATAATAATCCTCAGTTGAAAACATTCTGAAGAGTAAAGCAGCTTTGAGGATCAAAATCAAACACAATAAGAGCCTGGTTCATTACAGTAGCCACAAAATGAAAAGTCAATCCAACATTAAAATTCTGCAATGAATTAGCATAACTTCTCTGCCTTAGTAAAAAAAAATAAAAAATTATTTTAGTATCACTCACCCTTACAGGGATGAACTAAAATCAAATAATATGTTTGGTTACAGCATACATAGAGAGTGCCCAAACTGTTTTATACAGTTTGATGAACATTTTTATAAACATATGTGAATCTCCATCCAGATTAAGTTTTAGGCAATTTACAGCAACCAGAAGGTTTCCAAGCGCTTCTGTCCAATCCCCGATCTATTTATACTCCTCTCACCTCCCACTAACTGATTTCTATTGCCATAGATTCAATGTGTTTGAACTTGAAGTTCATATAAGATAAATCATACAATATGTAGTCTCATGTCTGACATCTTTTGCTTATCATTATTTCTGAGTAATAGAAAAGTATATTTATCTACTCTTCTCTTGGTAAATATTTGGCTGTTTCAAGTTTGGGGCTATTATTGATGCAAACTTTTTTGTGTGTATCTCTTGGTGGAGACATACATACATACAATGAGTAGAACTGCTCTGCTGTAAGTTTAGATGTATATTTAACTACAGTAGATACTACTAACAGTTGTTCAATAAGGTTCTATTATAATGCATTTCGAGTATCAATTTATAACAAAGTAAACAAATCTTTAAAAAGAGTTAATACTAATTGTAGCTCAAAATCTAAGATTCACCCCAAAAGGGAAATCTACATATTATCAGCTTGTTTCCACACTTCTCACCTCTGTCTTATGAATGAAGAATAAAAACTTGTTAACTGAGATTTGTGAAGTCAACTTCCACTAATTTGGTTCCCAAGTATTTGTATTTATTTTGTGCTTTGAACTATTTTTGCACTCACATTAATCTGAACAATAGAAACCTGTTTATGTATAAATGCAAAGATAAAAGAAACACAAAGGAACAGAAAGGAGGGAAAGAAAATAGAACAAAAACTGAAAAGAACTTATCATTGTTGAACACCTTTATGTTGAAAAGCATTCAGTTATAATCTTTACATACAATTTTATTCAATTAGTAGAACAAGGAGGGAGAGGAGAATGAAGTGAGAATTTATTAAAATTCTTTCTAGCCTATTACCCAATCCTGTTATTCAGCTGAAAGTTTCTCTGATTTTACTTAAATGACCAATTTAAGTTAACCTATGGATTTGATATGCAGATGACACCACCCTTATGGCAGAAAGTGCAGAGGAACTAAAAAGCCTCTTGATGAAAGTAAAAGAGTAGAGTAAAAAGTTGGCTTAAAGCTCAACATTCAGAAAATGAAGATCATGGGTCCGGTCTCATCACTTCATGGCAAATAGATGGGGAAACAGTGTCAGACTTTATTTTTTGGGGCTCCAAAATCACTGCAGATGGTGATTGCAACCATGAAATTAAAAGACGCTTACTCCTTGGAAGAAAAGTTATGACCAACCTAGATAGCATATTCAAAAGCAGAGACATTACTTTGCCGAGTAAGGTCCATCTAGTCAACACTATGGTTTTTCCAGTAGTCATGTATGGATGTGAGAATTGGACTGCGAAGAAGGCTGAGTGCTGAAGAATTGATGCGTTTGAACTGTGGTGTTGGAGAAGACTCTTGAGAGTCCCTTGGACTGTAAGCAGATCCAACCAGTCCATTCTAAAGGAGATCTGCCCTGGGTTTCTTTGGAAGGAATGATGCTAAAGCTGAAACTCCAGTACTTTGGCCACCTCATGCGAAGAGTTGACTCATTGGAAAAGACTTCAATGCTGGGAGGGATTGGGGGCAGGAGAAGAAAGGGATGACAGAGGATGAGATGGCTGGATGGCCTCACGGACTCGATGGACGCGAGTCTGAGTGAACTCTGGGAGTTGGTGATGGACAGGGAGGGCCTGGCGTGCTGTGATTCATGGGGTTGCAAAGGGTCGGATACGACTGAGCGACTGAACTGAACTGATGGATTTGATGTACTATTGGCATCTCCAGGACTTTCCCAATATATTTCCCTTTCCTTCAAGGAATTCTCAGTCCAGTATTTATCTGACAAAGCTGTATCCCTTCATTCACTGGCAGAAATACCAGTTTCTTCCTTTTTCCTCAGTCTTGACTAGGCCTAATGACAAATAAAGGGCTTCTCTGGTAGCTCAGCTGATAAAGAATCTGCCTGCAATGCAGGAGACCCCAGTTCGATCCCTGGGTCAGGCAGATCCCCTGGAGAAAGGAACAGCTACCCACTCTGGTATTCTTGCCTGGAGAATTCCATAGGCAGAGGAGCCCGGATGGCTACAGTCATGGGGTTGCACAGGGTCCGACACAACTGAGCGACTTCACTTTCACTTTTCAATGACAAATAAAAATGCAGAACCAGCCAAGTAAGTAAGAAGTTACTCCTTGGGTTTGACAGGACTTGAAACTACTTAAATATTTTCCAACCCCTTGGTATCAGAAGGCTTCCACAGTATCATAGAGCATGTTTAAACCATATTCTCAGCCTCAATGTAGATCAATAGCAAGTGCGACAAACAGAAGTAAATAGCTGTCAATGGCAGATCCACTGGCATTTCAGAATCAGTCCGAGATCGCTGCACAGGCACAAGAGGAATTATAGTAATTAGCTTCTCAGAATAAAGACAGCTCTATTAGTGTTAGCACAACCACAGTAATTTCTTTTTGGAAGAAGCTAGACTAAAAGAAATTTTTAAAAGACCTGCTAGAAATAGGTATTTGTCATCATGCAGATGGGTGCAGGCTTCACATCCTATAAGGCACAGGCTCTAACAACCATAATAATGTCCAGGATTTTTGAATCCACCAATAAAAAATCTATTGGTATATTAAAGACAGATATTCAATTGTCTGCTTAACCTAACTCGTATTATATTGTTGTGAAAAATGTCAAATATTGCCTTTTTGGTAGTATATGAATTTGGAGGAAAGCAAAGCTAAGTACATCTGTTGCCATTCACTGTCCTACAGTCACTAACAACTTTAAGTCCACAGGAATAGCATGAGATCTTCTGTCTTTCCACAATACGTTCCTCCCCAGAATACTATTCTTCATCTCTCTTCAAATCTCATCCTCCTTCTTACTACTCAAGTCCTTATTCTACCTGCTGCAAGATGACAGGATGGACAACTCTGGGTTAGGAGATGAGAAGAGAAACAAGAGCAAGTCCTTCAACGTTTCCTTCTCCCCACTGACTTGGAGAGACTGGGTACTGACTCCCAGACCCAGTCCCTGGACAGAAATGCCCAAGGCAGCAGTCAGTGACGCGGTAAGAAACACGGGAGACAATCAGCAACACAAAAACCTGTTATTTATTTTTTTCTTTTAAAGATGAACAAAGTAATCTTGTAATATCAAATAACAAAAGGGAAAATTTGTTTTATTAAAAAGTAAAACAAAAGAGGATAAATATATTATGTGATTGTACACTCCAGAACTCTTGCCTGAAAAATCCCATGGACAGAGGAGCCTGGAAGGCTGCAGTCCATGGGGTTGTGAAGAGTAGGACACAACTGAGTGACTTCACTTTCTCTTTTCACTTTCACGCATTGGAGAAGGAAATGGCAGCCCACTCCAGTGCTCCTGCCTGGAGAATCCCAGGGACGGGGGAGCCCAGTGGGCTGCCATCTATGGGGTCACAGAGAGTTGGACATGACTGAAACGACTTAGCAGTTCATGATATCAAATACTAACCAAATAAGACAGGACATTAATGTGCATGATAAACAGAAATAAGTATCTTCCTTTCTCTTTAGATTTTATCAACAGAGCAACTGAATAGTCTATAGTTTGAAAGCAACATAAACACATTTTTAATGGAATCCCACATATAACTATCATGAATGTCTTTCTAAATAAGAATATTATGGGCAGCTACTCAAGACATATATTACATTGGGAAATTTGTGACTCTTCTCCCAGAATATGTAATGAACACTGCAGTTTTAATCAATTAAACATGCAGTTACAGTTCTGCAAACTGTAATCTGTGACTGTATGTGCATAGTATACATGAACTAAGTTTAGAAGTCATGTTATGAAGATCTATATGTTAAACTGGAAACTCTAGATAAATTTCTGGGAAAATATAACTGCAAAAATTGGTATATAAATACAGAAACTGGATAGCTTAAACTGGTTTTAAAAATTGAAAGTTATCAAAAGACGTTTCTCATTCCAACCCCACACCAAAATGTATTACATGGATTTAGATGTTTTACAAGTTTATCCAAATTTTAAAGAAAGACAGTGTCTAATAAAACTTGTTTTCGAAAATGATGCTATGGCTGAGATAACAAAACCAGATAAGGGCAGCAACAGAAAACAAAATTTTAACTAAATTTTATACCAATATCACATACCAATATAATTTTAAGTATCATGTGATAGCACTAGTTTGTGGAAATTTTTAAATGATACAGATGAACTTACTTACAAAACAGAAACAAACTCATAGACATACCAACTAAACTTATGGTGACCAAAGGGGAAAGCAAAATGTGGGGGATGTTGGGGGAGATAAATTAGAAATTTGAGATTAACATACATATATACACTACTATGTACAAAATAGGTAAACAATGAGGACTTAACAGGAACTATACTCATCTTGTAAAGTGGAAAAGAATCTAAAAATATATACATATACACACACATATATCCGAATCACTTTGTTGTACACCTGAAACTAATACAACATTGTAAATTAATTATACTTTAATAAAAATAAAATAAAGCAAAAAAGGAAATATAATTTCATGACATTACATTTTAAGTGAAAAAACCATCATCATCCCAAAAGATACAGAAAAAAATAAAGTTGGTGCCTTTTAGAATCAATTGTTAGAAAACTAGGAATAAGACGTAACTTATTTAACTGATGAAAGTCATCTACCAAAACTCCTAGGGAAAACATTAACATTATTTGGAATTAAGAAAATATGAAAGCATTCCTTTCAAGGGACAAAGTGCTCCACCAGTAATGAAAGTTTTCAGCATAGTAGTGGAGGTTCTTGAACAACATAGTAAGTCAAGAAAATAAAACTGGGAGAAAAAGGTTTGGAAGAAAAAAGGCAAACCTGGTAATATTCCCACAGGTATCATCCCATACACAGAAATTCCATGAAAATTCACAGGCCAAGAATTAAACCTCATAAGAAAGGTACGCTATCACATAAAAATCCAATAGTGTTCCCCTTTCCTGGCCATAACTAAGCAAAATCATAATAAAAAACATTTAAAAAATAGGATATTATATAATATCAACAAAAACAACAAAGCAATGCATGAGACTTTTAGGTAGAAAAATTTTAAACTATCGGAGACACAAAGGAAAACTTAAAGAAACGGAAAGTCATGCCATACTCATGGATGGGACAATTTAATACTCTAATAATATTCATTTCCTCCAAAATAATAAATTCAATGTAATTCCAGGTGAATATGAGAAATACTACTGTGAAGAATCTTGTCAAACCAATTCTATAATTAATTTCAAAGAATAAGGTCCACAAATGACTGAGAGCCTTCTGAAAACATAAATAAAAATAGACGATCCTTATTAAATATTGAGATGTAATTCAAATAGAGGTGTTTGCACAAGACAAGATATAAAGGTCAAAGGAAATGAATTGAAAGCACAGAATAAACCCATATGCATGAGGACGCAGAATATTTGAATATGGGATTATAAATTACTGGAGAAGTCATAGATGATTTAGCAAATGGTGCTGGGAATACTTCTTCCTATAATAGAGAAAAATTAGTATTCTAGCTCACATCATACAGATTATCAACTCAGATGTGTTAAAGGACTAGGAAGAAACAAAAATATAAATATACAAATTAGCTGGGAGAAAGAGAGGAGAGCAAATCTTTCTCCTTAGCTCTCTTTTTCTCAAGCAGTATCTGACTGTGGCTGATTCTTCTCTGTGCTTCCATTTCCCACAGCCAAGCAAGCACTCTCGCCCAGCCACCCCTGACTCTATGGTCCAGCCCAGACAGGCAGCAAACTACAGCAGCGAGCCCAGCTCTCATGCCCTGATTCCTTCCTCTGGAGTCCCAGCTCCCGCCTGATGACCCTTGCGGCAGAACCCATCAAGGCCACTTCTCCAGGGTTCCACCCCTGCCTAGTGGCCCTGGCTCCTGGAGTGCTGGTAATATCGTCTCTTCCCTTATCCCTCCAGCCTTGGAGGCTGCAGAGAACTTCCTGCAGTTGCCAATCCATGGATCGCTACATACAGGTTACTTCCTTCCAGTTCTTCTTCTAACATCCCATAATTAGTCCCCTGGATTAAATTTCCTCAATTGAACTACCTCACGTGGGTTATTTTCCCTGTCTGGCACACAGCCTTAGTCACCAAAATGAGAAATGATTAAGTAACTTGCAGTGGCACCGTTATCACCCACTCCACATTTATCTAGACAAGTTTTTACACGCTGTTTTATTGCCATGAAGCAATGCCATTAAGTTTTATTGTTTTCCATTTTAACAAATATTAAGATTTCAGGATATGGGTATGTTTTAAAATCCTGCTTCAATGCATGCTATAAGTGGCCTACATACAATCAGCAATTGTATTGCAATTCGCTTCATTACTGTCCATATGAGTCACTATTTACAGCAAAGATAGCTCCATAGATTCAGTTTCTGTATATGTTAAATGATGAGTTTTTGGTAGGCTATTATGGCCTGTTTTCACACTAGCATTTTATGATGCTACCACACAATTGCACTTATCTCACATGCTAGTAAAGTAATGCTCAAGATTCTTGAAGCCAGGCTTCAACAATATGTGAACTTCCTGATGTTCAAGCTGGCTTTAGAAAAGGCAGAGGAACCAGGGATCAAATTGCCAACATCCGCTGGACCATGGAAAAAACAAGAGAGTTCCAGAAAAACATCTATTTCTGCTTTATTGACTATGCCAAAGCCTTTGACTGTGTGGATCACAATAAACTGTGGAAAATTCTGAAAGAGATGAGAATACCGGACGACCTGACCTGCCTCTTGAGAAATCTGTATGCAGGTCAGGAGGCAACAGTTAGAACTGGACATGGAACAACAGACTGGTTCCAAATAGGAAAAGGAGTACGTTAAGGCTGTATATTGTCACCCTGCTTATTTAACTTATATGCAGAGTACATCATGAGAAACGCTGGACTAGAAGAAACACAGCTAGAATCAAGATTGCCGGGACAAATATCAATAACCTCAGACATGTAGATGACACCACCCTTATGGCAGAAGGTGAAGAGGAACTAAAAAGCCTCTTGATGAAAGTGAAAGAGTCTCCTTAAAAGTTGGCTGAAAAAGTTGGCTTAAAGCTCAACATTCAGGAAACGAAGATCATGGCATCCGTTCCCATCACTTCATGGGAACTAGATGGGGAAACAGTGTCAGACTTTATTTTTGGGGCTCCAAAATCGCTGCAGATGGTGATTGCAGCCATGAAATTAGAAGACGCTTAGTCCTTGGAAGGAAAGTTATGACCAACCTAGATAGCATATTCAAAAGCAGAGACATTACTTTGCCAACTAAGGTCTGTCTAGTCAAGGCTACGGTTTTTTCCAGTAGTCATGTATGGATGTGAGAGTTGGACTGTGAAGAAGGCTGAGTGTTGAATTGATGCGTTTGAACTGTGGTGTTGGAGAAGACTCTTGAGAGTCCCTTGGACTGCAAGGAGATCCAACCAGTCCATCCTAAAGGAAATCAGTCCTGAATATTTATTGGAAGAACTGATGCTGAAGCTGAAACTCCAATCCTTTGGCCACCTGATGCAGAGAACTGACTCATTTGAAAAGACCCTGATGCTGGGAAACATTGAAGGTGGGAGGAGAAGGGGATGACAGAGGATGAGATGGTTGGATGGCATCACTGACTCAATGGACGTAAGTTTGAGTAAACTCTGGTAGTTGCTGATGGACAGGGAGGCCTAGCATGCTGCAGTCCATGGGGTTGCAAAGAGTCAGATACAACTGAATGACTGAACTGAACTGATGGGTCAAGAATGTTTTTGTGAAACAGGTAAGAGTCTTATAATGTAGAAAGCTAAGTACTCCCTCTCAATATGGTTTACTTGTATTATTTATTATTCTTAGTTGCTCAGTCATGTACAACTCTTTTCATCCCTATGGACTGGGGATCTTCCTAACTCAAGGATCGAATCTCAATCTCCTGCATTGCAGGCAGATTTTTTTTTACTGTCTGAGCCACTAGGGAAGCCTCCTGGTATACTTATATCTTTCTCTATTTTTGTTCAATTGAGGTAGATTAACTATTAAGAAGAGTGAAAAAGTTGGCTTAAAACTCAACATTCAGAAAACTAAGATCATGGCATCTGGCCCCATCACTTCACGTCAGATAGATAGGAAAACAGTGGCTGATTTTAATTTTCTGGGCTCCAAAATCACTGCAGATGGTGATTGCAGCCATGAAATTAAAAGACACTTACTCCTTGGAAGGAAAGTTATGACCAACCTAGACAGCATATTAAAAAGCAGAGACATTACTTTGCCAACAAAGGTCCTTCTAGTCAAGGATACGGTTTTTCCAGTGGTCATGTATGGATGTGAGAGTTGGACTATAAAGAAAGCTGAGCATCGAAGAATTGATGAGTTTGAACTGTGGTGTTGGAGAAGACTCTTAAGAGTCCCTTGGACTGCAAGGACATCCAACCAGTCCATTCTAAAGGAGATCAGTCCTGGATGTTCTTTGGAAAGACTGATGTTGAAGTTGAAACTCTAATACTTTGGCCACCTGATGTGAAGAGCTGACACATTTGAAAAGACCCTGATGTTGGGAAAGATTGAGGGGGGAGGAGAAGGGAGTGACAGAGGATGAGATGGTTGGATGGCATCACCAACTCGATGGACATGGGTTTGGGTGGACTCCGGGAGTTGGTGATGGACAGGGAGGCCTGGTATGCTGCAGTTCGTGGGGTCGCAAAGAGTTGGACACGACTGAGCAACTGAACTGCACTAAACTCTTAAGGTGAGTAAATGAGAGGCAAAAAAGCCACAAAGGGGGCTCTTCAGCTTTTCTGCCGAGATCTAGCCTGGGATTCAATTGTGCAGGTTGGAAAAACATCACCTCCATGGGTTCGGGCTATTTCCATATCAGTCTCCTGAAATCTGCAGTATTATGACAGAGTGACTACAGTATAGTCACACAATCAACAATATAGCCTGGGATCAAACAAATTTGTATAACTAACACATCCGATTGATTTTTCCTTTTTAACAGTAGCCTAGTAGCATCCATCCCTTACATTAGACTTAGTAGAATATGATGCTAAAATCATATCAGCTAGGTCACAATAAAAGCCAGACTCCACACAACACATCATCTCTCCAGCATATAGTCAATCATACTAGGCAAAGAAGCAAGAAGACGTGACCCATGATGAAGAAAGCATTTCTGAAATGACCACTAAACTGATTTAAGAGAAAACTGGACAGCATTTTAGAAAAACAGTCTGTAAACATCAAAACAGAACAACAGAAATTATTTAATCTGAAATACAAGAGATGAAACTGTTTTCCAGGATCTGTGAGACAATAAGCAATGTTTAGGTCACATAAAGGAGCAGAAAACACATAGATGAAAATACTCCAAATCTATGTGAAAAGTCAAACTTAAGTTTCAAAAAGACCAATGAACCTAAAAGAGGATAAATACAAAGGAAATCATGTGGAAGTTTGAATGATGCCCACCACAACCACCACCAAGAAAAAGATGCCTGTATTCTAATGCCCAGAAACTGTGAAAACTTTCAAGGCAAAAGGGTCCTTTCTGTTATGATTAAACTAAGGATGTTGAGATAGGAGATTATTTTGGATTATCTGAGGAAGGGGTCCCCAGTGTCTTCACAAGGGTCCTTGCAAGCAAAGGAGGGGGCACGAGAGTCAGAGGACAAGACGTGAGTATAGAAGCAGAGGTCAGAGTGAGGCGGGGCCATAAGCCAGGGGATGCAGACCACCTCAACAAGTGGAAAAAGACAAGGAACTGGGTCCTTTCCAGAGTCTCTGGAAGAAAGACAGCCCAACCACCCACTTCTGACTTCTGACCTCCCAGACTCTATGAATAAACGTGTGTGGTCTTAAGCCACTCCGTGTGGTAATCTGTTTACAGCAGGGACAGAAAAGCAAAACAAACAGAGAGGCTTAAGGACAGAAGAAAAATCTAAAAATCAGAGAAAAAAGATATATTACACACAAGGGGACAGTGGTACAGATGGTAACTGGCTGTTCATCCCTAGAACACGGAGGTCAGAAGAAAGTGAAAGTACAGATTGAAGGTGCCAAAGCGACCTTGGTGGTAGAGCGGATAGGAATCCGGCACCAATGCAGGGCACACGGGTTCGATCCCTGGTCTGGGAACACCCCACCTGCTGTAGAGTTCCTGAGCCTGTGTGCCACAGCTACTGAGCCCGTGTTCCTAGAGGCTGTGCTCCACAACAAGGGAAGCCCCTGCAATGAGAAGCCCGCACACCACAACTGGAGAAAGTCCTCACAGCAACGAAGACCCAGCTCAGCCAAAAATAAACAAAGGACGAAAAAGAAGAAAAGAAACTAGTCGATCCAGTATTCTATTTCATAAAAACATATGTCCAAAAAATGAGGATAACATAAAGACACTTCAGACAAGTTAAATATTCAATTATTTACTGCTAATGAGTACTGTCCTATAAGAAATGCTAAAGGAAATCTTTCAAACTCAAGCAAAGTGATACTAGATGAAATCTGATCAATAGAAAGAAGTGACAAAAGCTGGAAATGGTGAATATGTGGGTACAAATAATAGACTATGGACTGTTCTTTCATTTCTAAATTTCTTCAAAATAATGATAAAAGCAAAAATATTAATACTGAAATGTGGGGTTTATATATATGTCCAAGGGTAGTATATTAAAAAATCTAGTACAAAGTAAGAGAAATAAAAATGGAATTATAAGAGTAAGAGGTCTGTAACATACTACTTTTATCAAGAATAAAGGAGGAGATTTTATAGACATTAAAAGAATAATAAGAGAACACTGTGGACAATTTTATGCCAATGGACTTAATTTCCATGGAGTGGACAAATTCCTTGAAAAACATGGTTTATCAACTGACTGAATAAGAAATAGAAAATGTGAGTAATTCTATATCTACTCTTGCCTCAAGAGAAATCTCAAGCTCTGAGAATTAAATTTTATGAAATGCTTAAGGGGAAAAGTAATACCAATCTTATACAAATCTTTCAAAAACCAGACATTTCCTATCTCAATGTATGGCAGCCAACATAACCTTGATACCAAGACCCATAAAGGATATTACAAGAAAATAAATTTATAGACTAGTATCTTTCATACATATAGTCACAAAAATGCTTAACAAAATACTAGTAAACTCAATCCAGCATATTAAAAAATGATAATACATCAAGTGAGGCTTATCTTGAAAACGCAAGGTTAGTAATTCTTTTAAAAAAATCAGTGGAATCTGTGATATAAAGAAAACAAAGCAGAAAATTAGGTCACTTCCATATATACCAAAAAAAAGAGCATTTGATAGAATACATCACTTATTTGTGGTCAAAAAAACTCTCAGAAGACTGTTCATAGAATCATAATTACTTAATTACATAAAGGGTTTTTCATATCTAATGAAACATTGAATGCTCCCTCCTACAGTCAGGAATAAGGCAAGCATGTCCATTTTTACCACTGTTACTCAACATATTGCCAGCTCATTCACTAAGGCAAGAAAAATAAAAGGTGTGGAGTTTCCCTGGTGGCTCAGATGGTCAAGAATCTGCCCACAGTGTGGGAGACCCGGGTTTGATGCCTGGGTCAGGAAGATCCTCTGGAAAAGGAAATGGTGACCTACTCCAGCATTTTTGCCTGGAAAATCCCCTGGGCAGAGGACCCTGGTAGACCCCTGTCCATGGTGCCACAAAGAGTGAGACACGACTGAGTGACTAACACCCCAAGGAAATAATAAAACTTGTCCCTATTTACAAACCACTGAAGTCAGAAAAACCCAAAGACAATATCAAAAACTACTAGAAGTAATGAGTGAATTTAGCAAAGTTGCAAAACAAATATCTACACATGTGTACACATACATTATCAGTTATTTCTATGTATTAGCAATAATGATTACATGTGAAATTTAAAATAATACTACTTAAATAGTATAAAGTACTCAGAAAAAAAAAATAGCATAAAGTACTCAGGAATGAATTTAACAAAAGGTATCCAAAGACCTGAACAGCACTGAAACTACGAAAGACTGCTAAGAGAAATTAAAGAACTAAATAAATGGAGAAATATATCATGTTTATAGACTGGAATACTCAATAAAGTTAATATGCCAATTCTTCCTAAATTTACCTATAGATTCAAAACAATTCCAATTAAAATCAAAACATTTGTTTTTTGTAGATAGTAATTGATTCTAAAATCTGTGTACAATCAAAAGATGTATAATCACTAAAACATTCTTAGAAAAACAGAGTGAAAAGATTCATATTACCAGGTTGAAGACTTAAAAGGAATCTATAGCAATCAAAACAGTATGGAAGTGGCATAGGATCAACAAATCAATGAAACAAAATACAGTTTAGAAAAAGACCCACAGACAATCAAGAGGCAAAAGCTCCAAGGCAATTCTAGAGAAAATAATTGAAATTCTACACAAAAGAAAAGAATCTATAGGCAATTCTATAGAAAAGGAAAGTCTATTTCACAAATAGTGCTGGGAAAAAACTGGATAAATATATATTTTAAAGACAGGAATCAGTTCAGTTCAGTCATTCAGTCGTGTCCGACGCTTTGCAACCCCATAAACCCGAGCACGCCAGGCCTCCCTGTCCATCACCAACTCCCAGAGTCCACCCAAACCCATGTCCATTGAGTCAGTGATGCCATCCAACCATCTCATCCTTTGTCATCCCCTTCTCCTCCTGCCCTCAATCTTTCCCAGCATCAGGGTCTTTTCAAATGAGTCAGCTCTCCGCATCAGGTGGCCAAAGTATTGGAGTTTCAGCTTTAGCATCAGTCCTTCCAATGAACACCCAGGATTGATTTTCTTTTGGATGGACTGGTTGGATCTCCTTGCAGTCACACAGTTCAAAAGCATCAATTCTTCGGCGCTCAGCTTTCTTTATAGTCCAACTCTCATATCCATACACGACCACTGGAAAAACCATAGCTTTGACTAGGTGGGCCTTTGTTGGCAAAGTAATATCTCTGCTTTTTAATATGCTGTCTAGGTTGGTTATAAATTTTCTTCCAAGGAGCAAGTGTCTTTTAATTTCATGGCTGCGCTCATCAACTGCAGTGATTTTAGAGCCCCCTAAAATAGTCTATCACTGTTTCCATTGTTTCCCCATCTATTTGCGATGAAGTGATGGGACTGGATGCCATGAGCTTGGTTTTCTGAATGCTGAGTTTTAAGCCAACTTTTTCACTCCTCTTTCCCTTTCATCAAGAGGTTCTTTCATTCTTCTTCCATTTTCGCCTTAACAGCAGTGTCATCTGCATATCCGAGGTTACTGATGTTTCTCCCAGCAATCTTGATTCTAGTTTGAGTTTCATCCAACACAATATTTCACATGATGTACCCTGCATATAAGTTAAATAAGCAGGGTGACAATGTATAGCCTTGACATACTCCTTTTCCTCTTTGGAACCAGTCTGTTTTTCCGTGTCTAGTTCTAACTGTTGCTTCCTCACCTACATACAGATTTCTCAGGAGGAAGGTCAGGTGGTCTGGTATTCCCATCTCTTGAAGAATTTTTCACAGTTCGTTGTGATCCACATAGTCAAAGACTTTTGGCATAGTCAATAAAGCAGAAGTATATGTTTTTCTGGAACTCTCTTGCTTTTTCAATGATCCAGCATATGTTCCCAATTTGATCTCTGGTTTCTCTGACTTTTCTAAATCCACCTTGAATGTCTGGAAGTTCACAGTGCACATATTGTTGAAGCCTGGCTTCAACAGAGAATTATTTATTTATATTTTACTTTACTTTACAATACTGTATTGGTTTTTGCCATGCATCAACATGAATCCACCATGGGTGTACATGAGTTCCCAATCCTGAACCGCCCCCTCCTACCTCCCTCCCCATACCATCTCTCTGGGTCATCCCAGTGCACCAGCCCCAAGCATCCTGTATCCTGTATCGAATCTAGACTTGTGATTCGTTTCTTACATGATATTATACATGTTTCAATGCCATTCTCCCAAATCATCCCACCCTCTCCATCTCCCACAGAGTCCAAAAGCCTGTTCTATACATCTGTGTCTCTTTTGATCATTACTTTGCTAGCATGTGAAAAGAGTGCAACTGTGCAATAGTTTGAGCATTCTTTGGCATTGCCTTTCTTTAGGATTGGAATGAAAACTGACCTTTTCCAGTCCTGTGGCCACTGCTGAGTTTTTCTAATTTGCTGGCATACTGAGTGTAGTACTTTCACAGCATTATCTTTTAGGATTTGAAATAGCTCAACTGGAATTCCATCACCTCCACTAGCTTTGTTAGTAGTGATGCTTCCTAAGGCCCACCTGACTTCGCATTCCAGGACGTATGGCTCTAAGTGAGTGATCACACCATCGTGATTGTCTGGGTCATGAAGATCTTTTTTGTATAGTTCTTCCATGTATTCTTGCCACTTCTTGTTAGTCTCTTCTGCTTCTGTTAGGTCCAGACCATTTCTGTCCTTTATTGTGCCCATCTCCCATCTTAGCATGAAATGTTCCCTTGGTATCTCTAATTTTCTTGAAGAGATCTCTAGACTTTCCCATTCTATTGTTTTCCTCTGTTTCTTGCACTGATCACTGAGGAAAGCTTTCTTATCTCTCCTTGCTATTCTTTGGAACTCTGCATTCAAATGGGTATATCTTTCCTTTTCTCCTTTGCCTTTTACTTTTCTTCTTCTCACAGCTATTTGTTAGGCCTCCTCAGACAACCATTTTGTTTTTTTGCATTTCTTTTTCTTGGGGATGGTCTTGATCCCTGTCTCCTGTACAATGTCACAAACCTCCGTCCATAGTTCTCTGGGCACTCTGTCTATCAGATCTAGTCCTTTGAATCTATTTGGCACTAGTACTGTATAATTGTTAAGGGATTTGATTTAGGTCATACTTGAATTGTCTAGTAGTTTTCCCTATTTTCTATAATTTAAGTCTGAATTTGGCAATAAGGAGTTCATGATCTGAGCCACAGTCAGCTCTCAGTCTTGTTTTTGCTGATTGTATAGAGCTTCTCCTTCTAGAAATAAATACATCTTACAATGTCTGTTTATGGTCTGAATGAAATCCAAAAAGGTAATGTGGTTACCGAGCACCCAATGAAGAATCATCTTAATTAATAGGAATGCAATTCAACCAGTAAAATGAACTGAATACTTCTGTCTTGAAATGTTCAATTATAAGATAAAGAGTCTAAAATAAATAATATTTTCTCCCATTCTTGTAATTCTATTTCAAATTTCTCCTAAAGGATCACTCTGAATACTTTATATACACAAAAACAGATGTACTTTTACCCCAATAACTACACTGTTCTCTTTATATAATCATCTTACACAGATGTGCATTTTCTTTTGTTTTTTTTAACAGCAAGAACTATAATTTAATCACATATCATATTACACTATGGAACATTCTATATTTGCCTGTTGATAGGTAACATAGTTTCTTACAAGCATTATTTCCTAAGATTATGTGGTGTAAGTGCTTCTTTTCAAGTATTACCGGCTATAGTGTTTATATGTCAACAGTAAATCACTGATAAATGTATATAATGCAATACACATTGTGCCATTTCCCCCTACCCTGTGTTAACATATTAACAAAATGAACTAAGAAAACAAAAACTATTTAAAACTAAAAACAAAGGCTATCAACATCACAGATGCACGTCTGAGTAAGTCAACAGCATTTCCCCTTTAACAAGGTATTTTCATCAAAAATGCTTCATCGTTTTTAGGTTAGCATTACTTTAGCAGCAGCTGGTCTTCAGGACAAGTAGATCAGAAGTTTCAAGTGCAAAAGACACTGAATTACTGTGAGAAACATCAATCCACATGACTAATGCAAAGAAGCAAACTGCTGGTGTCACCTTAATATAAAATTGTGCATTTTCCCCTTCAGTGTGTGTTTTAGTTCATTTATATGATGATAAAGTTTTGGAGTTCTCATGGCACACCACTGATATGGACTAGTTTGTCAAGGAACCTATTTGTTTTTAATGTTTAAATTATAACAGTAAAATAATTTACTTTCTCAGAAATGCAATCAATATAATATTGGTTACAAACGTAATCAATATAATTTCAAGGAACATGAAATTTAAGGACTGAAAATAAAGCACTTTCATTATTCAGTGAAAAAAATACACGGTGTCTGCCCTATGGATAAGTAAGTGTTAGTCGCTCAGTTGTGTCGACTCTTTGTGATCCCATAGGCTGTAGCCCTCCAGGCCCCTCTGGGCAAGAACAATGGAGTGAATTGCCAGTTCCTTCCCCCAAGGGATCTTCCCAACCCAGTGATCCAACCCAGGTCTCCTGCACTGCAGTCAGATTCTTTACCATCTGAGCCACCAGGGAAGCCCATATCACATGGATAGTAACAGCAACAAACTGATACTCATATATGTCAATAGCAAGGTGTATATGAGTATTGAGTTGTGGTTTTTGTTGCTCAGTTGCTAAGTCATATCTGACTCTTTGAGACGCTGGGACTACTGCACGCCAGGCTTCTCTGTCCTTCACCATCTCCTGGAGTTTGCTCAAACTCATGTCTTTGAGTTGGTGATGCCACCTAACTATCTCATCCTCTGCCACCTCCTTCTCCTCCTACCATCAATCTTTCTCAGCATCAGGGTCTTTTCCAATGAGTCTGCTCTTCGCATCCAGTGGCCAAAGTATTGGAGCTCGAGTAACATTATTTAAATTACATGGGATGTTCAAAACTGTGCAGTTTAATCTACATTTAATAATTTTACAATTTCATGTTCTCTACACCAACTCCTATCTATTCTTTTTCTCCTTTACCTACTCATGACAGGATGGGAGAGAAAGATAGGAAGATAAATAGCGAAAGAATATTAAACACTCTCTCCCAACCTAGTGAGTTCTCTTGAGTTCCAAGCATACAATTCAAACTGCACATTTGTATATCTTCTTAGATGTCTCACAGGGATTTCAATTTTGACTTACATGAAACAGGGTTCACTTTTGATACTTTTATCCTTCTTTTATATTTTCTCTCTCATATAATATTGTCACCTTTACTCAATGGCCTACGCTGGCCACCCACCCCTATCTCACCCTCAGGATAAGTCCCTATCCATTCATCTATCCCTTCTGTCTTCATCATCACTTCCTTTATTCAGGCTTTCAGACATTCTCATCTCTTCACCTGGACTTTGGTACCAAAATCCTGATTTGTCCATCTGTCTGCAGAAGTGGAGATTCTTGTCACTTTCACACTGACATCCAGATAACTTTTCTGAGCAACTAATCCCATCCTGTCTCAGGACATCTGTTGCAAACTCCCCATAACAGTTAAAAAAACAATTAAAAAAATATATCTAACTCTTTCTGCCCTTCATTCACCATCTGCATCACTACTCTGAGCCATCACTGGTCCTCCTGGTTTCCATGTTCTCTTAAACTGATGCCTCTATCAGAGTGGCCACTTGGCAGTCTCACCCCCAAAAGACTCCAATCTGTAAACATGGTTCTTTCTATCCTCATTCCACATCCCTTTCCCCAAGAATTTATTATCTCAGTCTGTGATTGCTCATTTCCTTCCTCACCTCCCTCCCATCACTGGACTGTGGGCACCCTGAAGACACTGCTTTTCTATTGGTTCATTTTGTACCTGTTTTATCTAGCAAGTGTCACTTATGGATTCAATAAGTATTTGTGGTCTCAACAACTATTCAATAAATACTTATGAGTGACACTAAATGAATGAAAGTAGTGAGATATTTTAAATAAATATTGCCTAGCATTTACAACGGAGAAGGCAATGGCACCCCACTCCAGTACTCTTACCTGGAAAATCCCATGGACGGAGGAGCCTGGTAGGCTGTAGTCCGTGGGGTCGTGAAGACTGAGTGACTTCACTTTCACTTTTCAGTTTCATGCATTGGAGAAGGAAATGGCAGCCCACTCCAGTGTTCTTGCCTGGAGAATCCCAGGGACGGGGAGCCTGGTGGGCTGCTGTCTATGGAGTCGCACAGGGTCGGACATGACTGAAGCGACTTAGCAGCAGCAGCATTTACAAAATCCCTATTAATTAGAGACCAATCCATATTGCCCCTATTTCCCAAATGCTGCATGGCCTTTAATGATCCAACCTCAGAAGTTACATGGCATCAATTCCACTGTACTCTATTCACCAAGTATTTGTAAGCCCACAGAGAATCAAGGGGAGGTTACACAGATTTCAACCCTTGATGGGAGAAGTCCCCAAAATCTGATGCCAGTTTAAACCCACAGTCACCGAAGGACACTAATGAACTAAATTACTTTGAAAATATATAAATGATGTTTTTCTTTCTGGCTTACTTCACTCTGTATAATCGGCTCCAGTTTCATACAGTATACTGACACATATATATGGAATTTAGAAAGAGAGTAATGATGACCCTCTATGTGAGACAACAAAAGAGACTCAGGGGTATAGAACTGACTTTTGGACTCTGAGGGAGAGGGAGAGGGTGGGATGATTTGGGAGAATGGCATTGAAACATGTATACTATCTTGTAAGAGTGAAGCACCAGTCTATGTTCAATACAGGATACAGGATGCATGGGGCTGGTGCACAGGATGATTCAGGGAGATGATGTGGGGTGGGAGGTGGGAGGGGGCTTCGGCATTGAGAGATCGTGGACACCTGTGGCTGATTCATGTCAATGTATGGCAGAACAAATACAGTATTGTAATGTAGAATAAAGTATTTTTAAAAAAATTAAAAAAAAAGAAAATATATAAATGAAAGACTTGCTTGTCCTGCTTCTCTGAAACAAACTATGTAACTAAGTAATCAAAGAGCGTGTGCTCAGCCATCTCTAACTCTTGCCGCTCCATGAACTGAAGACTGCTAGACTCTTCTGTCCATGGAATTTTCCAGGCAAGAATACTGGAGCAGGTTGCCATTTCCTACTCCAGGGGATCTTCCTGACCCAAGGATCGAACTCACATTTCTTGTGTCTCCTTTACTAGCAAGAGGACTCTTTACCACTCTGCCACCTGGGAAACCCCCAAAGTTGGGGCACATGGCTTAGCTACTCGGGGCATGTGAGATCACCCCATATTAGGGATCAAATCTGTGTCTCCTTCATTGACAGGCAGATTCTTAACCACTGAGCCACCGGAGAAACCCCAACCAAGCAGCAGGTGTAAGAAAAACTTCTTATAGAAACACTCCAGTTAACAAATGAAGAAAAGAGTCAGAATATCACTGCTGTGCAACCCTTGATGATTCCTAGATCCTGACATTGATCATCAAAGGCTATTATCGAGAGAGAGAGAGAAAGAGAGTCAGACATTACATACTCTCCTTTGGAAGAATAAAACACTACTTACAAAAGAGATTTGGAGAAATATGTGTCTGATGAATCTATATCCAACTATCAACTTAGCAAAAACAGGTAAAAGAGAAGAGCACATTTTGAGACTCTGTGGACATTATCAGCACAGTTCAGACTCAGGGAAACTTTGCAGGACAAACAGCCTGGTCTCCTTAATAGATAAATGAAAAGAAAAGAAGAAAAGAGAGAGATGGGTGCTACAAAGACTTAAGAGTCATAACAACTAATCACCATGAATGTACTTTATTTGAACCCTGATGCAAATGAACAGAGCAAGAGAAAACAGATGACATCTGCAAGACAATTAGAAATTGAGTACTGAGTAGATATTTAGTAATATTAAGATGCTATTGTTTTTGAGATGATATGATTGTATTCATTAAAGGAAGCCTTGTTTTTTAGAAAAACATATTCAGAGATATTTATGGGTAAAATTATATAATGCCTTGTATTTAGTTCAAAATAATGTAAGAGAGGAGACCATAGTTGGAGACAGAAATAAGATTGCGCATGACTTGATAATAGGTTAAGTGACACCTGCCAATGCAGGGGACATAAGAAACATGGGTTCGATTCCTGGGTTGGGAAGAGCCCCTGGAGGAGGGCACGGCAACCCATTCCAGTATTCTTGCCTGGAGAATCCCATGGGCAGAGGGGCCTGGAGGGCTACAGTCCATATGGTCGCAGAGTTGGGTACAACTGAAGCGACTTTCCACACACGCATGCATGAGGCTGGGCGATAGTGAACGAGAGTTCAATGTGCTGTCAGTTTCGCCAGTGAACTTTTCCCGAACAAATATTTATTTTGAAAACAAACTTTACTGATGCCCCAAAGTCAAAACCCCTAGGTAAATTCTCTAGTGCACTTTGTGATATCACCCCTGCCTGCCTCTCCAGGACCATCTGCATCACTTTCTCTTTTCACCTATTTTTAAGCTAGATAAAAATGACTGTAGTCTGCACAGAAGACTGCACTCTCTCAGACTACCAAGCGTCTGTACATTTCCCTTTTCAAGAATGTCAAGTCCCATTCTTCTTCACCTGGAAAAATTTATTCATCCTGTCACATTTCTTATTGCCAAAGACAAGTCTCAGGTTCTCTGCTGTGGACCGGTGATACACTAGACTGATGGATACCAGTCACCCGCCATTCCCACCCAATACTCCACCCCTTCCGTGCCCTCTTCCCTGCCCTGTGAAACTGTCCCAGTTAGACTGTTTAATGGCTGGAGAGCAAGAACTGCACTGATGTCTCCGGCTCTCTCCCTGACAGGCTGGCGCAGGATGACTGCTTTCACTTAGCAAACATGACTCCTACCAGTGGTCCTTCCTAAGTCATTCTTTTTCTGGTACAGCTGACTGCTTCCTTGCCTTTGCATCTTCAGCTCAGGAATACCCCACCATCCATTGTCACTTCTCATAACCTAGTGCACCACTTGTAAGAGCCCATCCATTAAAATCTCCTCTAATTACCCAGTTTCACTCTGCCTTCTCCTTCTTGTTCAGACTTTAATTCTGTAACTGTAAGCAGAAACAACCCAAACCAAAGAAAGACTTCTAAAAGATCTAACAGAATATAGACGGAAAAGTTATATAAGATGAAGAGGTAAGAACATTTGAGATAGGCAGCATAGACAAGGGTCCTGTAGTAGAAAGAAGCGAAGGATGTCCAGTGCTATAGTTGACTTGAGAGGCAACAAGCTAGAAAGTACAGAGGGCAATGGTAAAGGATGGAGATTTGGAAAGAAACTCAATTTTGCAGTAAAGATTCAGTTTGTGATCTTCAGAGCAACGAGAAACTGTCTCATATTCTCCCCTGCCCTCGCAGGCCTAGGTAAGGGATCATCTTCTTTTAGCCATTCATTGACAACCTTCTACAGCACAGCCAGGACTAGGAAACTCTCATGGGAAAAAAATTCAATACATGTTCACTGGATTAGTGAATAAATGAATGAGCAAAATAACACATGACTTTCTTGGGCACCTCCAAACATTCTTCCTTACACACACCCTAACTGGACTTATTCCTGTTTGCTCTTGGCTGAGTCTTTAAATATAATTAACATAAAGACTTTTGGAAAGAAACAGTTACATATGAGCTATGTAGGATCTTGAAAATTAGATCATTCCTGGACCAATCTTTTACATTTAATGACCATTTCATTCTAGACACATCAAATGTAATGAGCAACATCACCATCTCAGGAGAGGGACATTTTTTTCAAAATCACAAGAGTTTATTCTGTTAAATTTCACCAATTCAAGGTGATGGAGGAAAAGTCACTTGAAATCCATGAGATGAATGAAAGAGAGAGTTGTTTTAGGTTGTTTTGAACAAGAAATACAACCTTCTAGCCTTGAGATATAACAGCATGAACTAAGTGCTAGCCACATGCAAGAAGAAACTTTATATTCATTTGCTTTACAAACTGATGGTATGGCTGATCTATATCTGATAAAATGACATGCAAAATTTTAAATTAGTATATCATTCAATAATAAGTTAAAACATGAGGCTAAAACCTGCTTGCGATTGACCTTATTCTATACACTTACATGTCTAATGCCAGGAACCAAAATTAAAATGCAAGGTGATCTCAAAACTGGCAAGTGAATATTCATTAATGTCATGAAAAGTCTTTCTATATTAAGATATTCTATGATAATGTAGATGCCCATCTTATGCTTAAGTGGGTAAAATGGAGATGAATGCAAATGACCATGTTCTTTTTATCTAAACTTGAGTCTTCGATGAACCAACAAAGTATCAAACGGCAAGATTTCTACACCAATGTTGGTATATGTTTGTGGCATAATGTTATGTAATTAACATAAAAACTGTGCATTTTACTCTGATAGAAAATATCAGGAAAAGTAACAAATAATATTCATTTACCTTTGAAGTTCAAACAAATATGCATCAATTTTTTTAGTGACACAAAGAATGACTGTTTGCTTTTGGCTTCCCCTAGCAAATCTACATTGCATACAGTTTATAAGTTGATAAGCCAGGAAACATTATACCAAAATCTTGTAAAATGAATAAACTCTCATTGTGACTAAAACACATTTTACTTCAACAAAACAGGTGTATTGCTCACCAAAGATGCCATGGTGAATCCAATGACTTCAATATAACCGTCATCATGACGCTGAGGTTCAAAGTCATGGTGATCTCCTGGGTTCCCCCAGGGCATTGTGCCAGCACAATATCTTCAAGAGAAGAGTAAAATCAGAATTAGAGTTTGTGCCAGGCTTCTCGTGATCATCATCAGGCAACAATTTATAGTTTGATTTGATGTTGATTGCACAAAAGATTGGCTTTCTACTCTTGGTTCATGTCTCCCAATAGAAAAGAAAATGGGTTTATCCCCTTCCCCTCCAAGTATCACTTTATGAAAATGGGTCAAAATTCGACAACAAAAGCATCCCATGGTGTCCCACTTTCTACTAATTCATTCTTTATCAACTTTTTGTTTTTAATTTTTTATTGGAGTATAGCTGTCTTACAATGTTGCATTAGTTTCTACAGCAAAGAGAATCAGCTATAGTATATATCCATCCCCTCTTGTTTTCCCTTGGACTTCAAAGAGATCAAACCAGCCAATCCTAAAGAAAATCAGTCCTGAATACTGATTAAAAGGACTGATGCTGAAGCTCCAGTACTTGGGCCACCTAATGGAAGAGTCGACTCATTGGAAAAGACCCTGATGCTGGGAAAGATTGAAGGCAGGAGGAGAAGGGGACCACAGAGGACGAGATGGATGGATAGCATCACTGATTCAATGGACATGAGCTTGAGCAGCTCTGGGAGATGGTGAAGGACAGGGAAGCCTGTGTGCCACAGTCCACGGGGTCACAAAGAATCAGACATGATTGAGCAATGAGCAACAACAGCAATGCCCTCTTTTTCAGACTTTCTTCCCATTTAGGTCACCACAGAGCTTTAAGCAGAGTCCCCTGTGGCATACAGTAGATTCTCATTAGTTATCTGTTTTACACATAGTATCAATAGGGTGTGTGTGTTTCTCACTCTATAATTCACATAGGCCTACTTCCTATGACATCCCATGAGTTATCAATAGGTGGTTTCAGAATTTGGTCTTGGAGGGAGACATATACATGCCAGTAAGAGAGGAAAAGAGAATCGCGCTGGGTAAGCATCAGCAGTAAATACGTAATTAAGACAATGAGTACCCCAGGATGGGGGACAGTAACTGAAGACAGAGGAGTGAAAAAGGGATGAAACAAAGATGTGAGATCAGAAAGGGAAGGAAAGTCAGGGAAACTGAAAAGCAGAATAAACAAAGTCCAGAGGGGAGATGGGAAGGAGCAAGAAGAAGAATAAGGAGAAAACAGGAAAATTAAAGCAAGCTAACGAACAACGTTTCCTGAGAATCTAGGCCCCCTACTTCAATGACTAAGATGAAGATACTTCTGGAATAAGTTGTAAGGGGCTAAACTGAGCACAGCCAAAAAGTCATCAGGAGACTAGGCTTTCCCAGACATAGATTTGCATACACTTCTCATTTCAACCAAATTCAGTCTGAATAGAACTTACTTGTGGATTTTTGTGTCTGAGTTGTCTAGTTTGCAAATAACAAAGAGTCAGGGATCCATCCCTTTCAAATCTTGGCTTGGGAGCCTAGAATCTAAATTTAAGCCCACTGAGAAATGTGCTTATTTTGAGACTAGTTAATCTTAAATATCCCTTTCTCCTGAGGTATATAATAGCACCAAAAGAAAGCTGACATTCTGGCTAGAAAATGCTGCTCTAATTGATCCTATTTTTTTCAAAGCAATCATCTGGCAACAATTTTGAATGAATTCCATGCTGAAATCAGGCTGGAAGGTTTCCTAATAGCTTTTGGGAAACTAAGAACATGTATTTATTCAAGTCTATCATTCCTGGGGAGGGTGACAGGGTGGAGGGGTCAGAAATTGAGAATTACATTAAAATGTCTCAGTCCAGAGGGCTGCCTGGGCTTCTTAAGCATGGGTAAGTATACACCATGCATGCTATACCACATACACGAAAAAACACCATCGAGAACATTAAACAAAGCAAGTAGGAGAAAAAAATGATCAGGCCTGGAGACTTAATAAGTCATTAAAGGAACTATTTTTCATCGCTTGTACCTGGAAATTTTCCATCATGAAAGCAGAGAACCTTAGGTCAAACAGAGTTCACATCAAACCAAGGAAGACAATAAGAACAGGGCTTACCTGGGTATATTTAAAAATACTATACACTGGAACTTCAGTTCCTGGATCTTTGGGGTAAGATCGGTCCCATCACACTGCAACAATCAAAGCAGAAAAAGCAAGGGTTTTGAAGCAGGTGCAAGTCTACAAGCCAACTTAGCTGACAAGGGCAGGTACCAAAGTCTTACCCTTGTCCTTGTCTGTTGCTGGCATCGATGGCCATTACTGTGACTGAAAATTTACTCTAACTTTCCCAGCTCCAGAGTTCAGGGCTTGGTTTTGCTTTGACTTCATGTAAAAACAAAGCTGCCATTTGACCAAAATGTTTTCTCTGGTCTCACAATCCAAGGAACTCTCATTATTCTTAACCTTGGACTGTGATTAGATACTTAGGCTTGTAGTATCAATATTAAAAGATTTAGGTAGGTAAGTAGGTTTAGTTGCTAAATCGTGTCTGACTTTTGCAACCCTATGGACTGTAGCCCACTAGGCTCCTCTATCCATGGGATTTCCCAGGCAAGAATACTGAAGTGGGTTGCCATTTTCTTCTCTAGGAGATCTTCCTGACCCAGGGATTGAACCTGGGTCTACCGCATTGCAGGCAGACTCTTTACCAACTGAGCCACCAGGGATTGCAAGATATTGAATATAGTTCTCTGTGCTATGCAGTAAATCCTTGAAAGATTTATGAACACTTAAAAGAACAAAAGGACAAAGCTTTAAGATGAGGCAGTAGTAATCTCTACCACCATCATCTGCTTCAAAAATAGTCATGCATAGGACCATTTATTTTCCTTGCTTTTTGAGATAATTTGTCTTTTGAAAATGTTCAATGTAATATTTTGAAAGCAGTTTGAAAGGAATATATCCTGCATGTTTTTTTCCCCCTATCTATTATAAATCAGCATTATCTCCACTGGTGATTTACTCTTATCAGTGTAATCTCTTATAGACTGTGACTGGTCTGAGATGAAGCACTTCATTGGTTCTGGATGTGACTTTGGGTTTCAAGGGCCTCGGGCTGGCTTGGCCTCAAGACCTTTGTGTGTGCTTTCCCTGACCCGCTTGGGGCTTCCCTGGTGGTTCAGATGGTAAAGAATCTGCCTGCAATGCAGGAGACCTGGGCTCAGTCCCTGAATCGGGAAGACACCTGGAGAAGGGAATGGCTACCCACTCCAGTATTCTTGCCTGGAGATCTCCATGGACAGAGCCGCCTGCGGGCTACAGTCCATGGGTCGTAGAGTCAGACACAACTGAGCGGCCAGCACTTCCACGTTGCCTGACTGGCTAGTGCTTTCCTCAAGAGCATCCTCTGACTGATCAAGGAAGAGGCTTTTCATTCCCTTTCTCATGTCCCACTGGTGACAAACGCCAAAAGAGGAGCACTCTGCTCAGGACTCCAGGCCTCTTGATGTCAAAGGTATAAAGCCTGCTTTTTATCTGCTCTCCTCACACCCTCATCACAGAATGTACCCCACCCCCAACCCCCGTCTTCTCCTTGGGAGACAGGGTTAAAGCATTCCCAAGATCCTTGCAAATATCTGAAGTTTTCTTCAGAGGGACTTGCAATTCAGGTTACGATGACTCTGCTAGCCATCAAGGTTGTCTTAGTCACCTCCTCCCAGCTGATCTTAACCCAGACTAGTTTTCATGAGCATTCTCAAAAACTATTTCTGGAAAATCTTATAATCATAAATAAGCAAAGTATCCTCAAATGTTATTTAGATTGGAATGAAGTTCTAAACATTGATTGAAGGTGTTTTCACAACACTTTCAAAATCTTTAACACTCATAAGGTCTCCCAATTTAAGGACTTCAAGGACTTGGCTCTACCAGTGAAGAAAAATGTAGACGTCTTAAATGACCAAAACTGAGTGTTGTAAGCAACTAAAACTTTCAAAAAAAAAAAAAAAGCATATGACATCTTAATAGTGTGCAAAGCAGCACTGTTGCATTACAGCAAAAATCCTATATTATATATTACTTTATTTAGAACAGAATTTTTAAAAAATTTTCTACTTTTTACACCTTAAAAAAACATAGTGATTCTGGAAACTCAGCAAATTCTATGAGGATGCATGCCTTACAATATTTTACAAAATTTTCCTATATATTATTGCATTTAAACTTCACAAATCTTTAGGACCGCAGTTTTCAACTTTCTCCCTACTTCAAACACACAAAGGAAAATATTTCCATAGAAAAAAATCTTCCTGTGTACAAGCTCCCCATGTGGATGAATTGAAACAAGAAGAACACATGTACAGTAGAAAAAAAGAAGGATGTATGTAGGTTTTGTTACTATCCTCTGGGTGTATATGTGTGTGTGTGTGTGTGTGTGTAGTATTTATGCACATATTTTATATTTCTGTGAGATTAGTTTATTAACTGTTACATCAGAAACACTGACTTCACCACGTGGCAAAGACAAGATAGTCTGCTGTTATATGTCCATCTGTTTGCTCTGACTTCCCATGTTTTCAGTCTCACTCTCAGTGACGTAATTGTAGAAACACCCTTGTATATTTCTGTGACAGAGCACGATGGTAATTGCTGCTTCAAACGCTCGTGCTTTTAGTCATATAGACATACCTCACAAAGATAGACCTAGGACTGAATGCCAATTGTTAAGACTTAGTTTCTATTGTGTGTGTGTGTGTGTGTATTTTTTCTCTTCATAAATAAAAGATGATTACACAGACCAATCCTCTTGGAATATTATACCTACTGGCTGATATCAAACCTTTTCTAAGTTTCTGGCTGCCACTTTGGCCTCTCTGCAGGCTTTTTTAATCCCTGCTTTATGGCCACCCATGCCTGAGACATTTCTCAACAGGACGACGGCCAGATGGGGAGAGAAAAGCTCTCCAGCGGTGTGGAGAGACGTGGAGTTTAATTTCCACCCAGCTGAGTTAGACAGTGAACACCATTCAATATAACCACTGCCCTCCACTCACTGGCTCTCCAGGCAAGTGCTACCATGCTCCCAGCAATGCAAAAATACTGGGAGGAGAAGGAAAGTTTATTTTTGGCTGTTTGCAGGCCGCTACAGAAGAAACAGGATACGTCTCAGGCAAGGTTGCTGCTACTTAAATAACCACCGCTTTATCAAAATTAAGATCTTCACAGTTTAATGGACTATGTCTCTTGCTCGTATCTATATTTAAAAAGGAAATATTCTAGTTTTCAAGAGTTGCTACTACTAAAGGATACTAGCTTTTCATTAGTATTTTATGAGAACAGAAACATCTGAAAGTGATGCCAAAGGCTGTTAGTGGTAACGTCTTTGTTTCAAATGATTTAGGAGATTTGTGTCTCCTATATGGTTTATTGGTGTCAAGAAAATTGAATATTTATCTTAGGCTCCTCTGGATTCCTCTATAAATCCATTAGTTTAAGGTCATATATTTTTCTCTATTTGCGTGTACACCTTTAATCCTTCCCGCTTCTGTCACAGATGCTATTCTTATCTATTCCACAATAAATCCAAGCATTGCTCTGTTCCCAGTTCTTTTTCCTCATCTGTACATTTTTTCTGTCCTTCCTGTTTCACTTATACATGTGCAACAAAGCCATGTTCATTCCCTCTCTCAACTCATTTACTTCAAGGAAACACTTCATCTTTCATAATAATTAATGATACGCTATTTTAAAATACATTTCTTAGAGAAAAAATGACTTCCCATCGCCCTTGCCTCCAAGATGAGTATTCCCCAACATGGGATAGAGATTCAGAAGTAAACAGCAGCCAAAAAACTCCTAAGTGGTAAGGGACCTTGACCAGGCTAGAGAGTAAGTGATCACAAAATAGTAAAATCAAAGTATTTTTCTAAAAATGAAGATTCTTCAGATAGCCTGGGAATAAAGCTAGTTGTTTGGCGAACATCTGTTTCTACTTCAAGACCAGCTCAGCATCCTTGTTTGATGACTTCCCTGACTACGCCAGGGGCAGTTTGCATTTCTCCTTTTGTGCCACCAGCATATGACACAAACAGTCAAATAGCAACATTTATTCTGTTGTTCTGCCATGAGTTAGGTGCCCTTGAGCATGACTAAACCGTGAGTCTTTTCAGGAGCAAAATCCATCCATCTTATTTAACTTCATCCTCTGTTCAGAGCCCAACACATAACTGAATGCTCCTAAATGTTGGCTGAACACACCATACTCAATTCAGTTCAAGTTCTATGCAGCCCACTGATTAAGTACATAAACTGGTATTTGGTGTTTACGTTAAGGACACGATATTTACATTCAAAGGGAAATGAGTCAACACACACAATACTTACGACAACTTTAACATGCTTGGATAAATCTCTAGAGCTTCTCTGTAGGAAGTCAGAAAAAGCTGCCTATACCACAAGGAAAGAAAGAAAAAAAAAAAGCTTCATTACACAGTTATAAGCCCTGATTCTATGTGATTGATAGATCCTAGGAATTCTGAGTTATGCAAAAGTACAAAATATAAAACAAATTCTCTAGAGTAAAGCAGTGCAGAGGCTGTCAAGTTGAAATCTTTCTCTATGTTTTCAAAATGTAACTTATAATAAAATTTAAGATAGCAGTAGGAGAGAGAAAATGTAGGTAATTTCCAGGGTCAGTTTGGAGATCTGACGGCCTTTCCTGACCTTCCTGTTCATCCACTAGAGGCTGATAAAATCTTTAACTGAAACTGTCTTGTTTCACCTCTTTTCACTTTAATCCCCTCTATCCAGTGGTATAAACTTAAGCACATTTTAAAAATCAATATTTTGGAGGCCCTCTTTTTTTTTTTTCCTCCTTTCTAGCCATTCACATCCAGGGATGTCCCTGAGAAGAAGAAGTGAAGAGTGCCCCTTTATCTCATATATGCGTCCATGAAAAAACTCTCCATGGTCTTTTAATTTTGCATCCAAATGTCAATGCATAGAATACATACCTTTATGAAAACTACATTCTTACCCAAGACTTGCCGTACATTTTTCAGTCTACCTAATTTTCCAGTTCTCTCGCTTGACTTTGATGTTTTTCACACCACTTCTTGAATATCATTCCCATTCAGCATAAGGGCTTTAGAATTCAAAAATAATGAACTCTCTGCCAATCAGCTTAAGAAATATACCTTTACTTTTATTCTTCAACCAACACATTAAGCATTAACTATATATAAACATAGGGCTTCCCGGGTGGTGCAGTGGTAGAAAATTTGCCTGCAATGCAGGAGACCTGGGTTCGATCTCTGGGTTGGGAATATCCCCTGGAGAAGGAAATGGCAGCCTATTTCAGTATTCTTGCCTGGAGAATCCCATGGACACAGGAGCCTGGCGGGCTACAGTCCATGGGGTCAGAAAGAGTTGGACGTATCTGAGCACACACACACATACATAGACACACATGTAAACATCTGTGATGTGCATGTAATTATTAGCATAGTATATTAGCATCTTTATTACCATCAGTAAATTAGTATAAATCACATGTAATCATTAAAAAATGAAATGTATACTTACCCCTGCATAGAACATTTTATTTCGAAAACGACTGTTGAATTTCTCTGGATTTGCTTCTGTGAGAGGGAAAAGGTGCTTTTGTTACAGACTTCATTAGAAGTAATGAGTTAGATTAGCTCCTCCACATTCTCTCTATCCCTCCCCATCCCGAGGAACCAACAGCTTCATCGTGTTTCCCTCAGTTATAGGCAGTTGGCACAATAGCCCAGGGATACAAAATGTAGCCCCAAACTGTATTCAGCGGCACTATCAACTGAGACACGCAAATTATTAGGCTCCAGCCTAATCCTACTGAATTAGAATGTCTGGGTGCTGGGGTCTAGGCATCTGGTTTAACAAGTTCTCCAGGTGATTCCCATGCACATTAAAGGCTGAGACACTCTGGACTCTATTCAAAATAGAGGAGTGGTTGGAATACACGGCAGCGGTGACAGAAGAGGGAAGGGAGAAGGGAGAGGGTCTACTGTCTGCGTTGACCTCCATGGAGCACAGCTTCCATAAACTATCTATGCAGCTCAAATTGAATATAGGGAATTTGGATAAAAATCAATGAAGAATTTGCTGTCACATTTTGCAAAAACTCCTAACTACCATCTACACTCTTGTTTGTGACAGGCCTCGAAAAACCGTTTGATTTAGTGAAGATATGTAAATATTATATTGTGTGTGTGTGTGTGTTGTGTGTATCTATGCGGCTTCCAGATGGCTCAGTGGTAAAGAATCTTCTTGCCAATGCAGGAGATGGAGTTTGATCCCGAGGTTGGGAAGATCCCCTGGAGAAGGAAATGACAACCCACTCCAGCAGTCTTGCCTGGGAGTCCCTCCTCCCAGAGGAGCCTGCAAGGCTACAGTCCATGCGATTGCAGAGTCAGACACACGTGAGCACACACATATAGGCAGATACAGACATATACAGATGACCTTGGAGGCATAAGACACCAAGGCTCTGACTGAGAATGGTTTCATTTTGTTTGTTCCTGGATGTTATATAGGTTGAAGACCACAAATAGATTAAACAAGAATCTTCATCAGAGAATGTTCACATGAATTCAAGGGATGATAAAATCCCCAAATGAAATATTATTTCCTTACATTCTAATAAAATTCCAAGACATTCCAAAGGAACCCACTGTCAGCGTTCGTCTTCTGCTATTTTGTTCATTCGTTATCCTTTTTTAGGACTAGATCTTTCTCCAAGTCATTTCTCATCAGACAGCTGGCTGACTGGCTGAAAGTATCCAAATCCCAGTCCTGTATTTGAATGGCAAGCATGACACCAAATGGCAAAGTTCACAGAAACCAAAATTTTACCTACAATAGTCTACCTCCTGGCCCCTATAATTCGCATCCTTCACATGTGAAAAACTCATTCACTTCCTCCCAGGTCCCAAAGGTCTCATTCGCATTACAGCATCAACTCAAAATCCAAAGACCTCATCTAAATCTCATTAGTTCAAACTTGCCAAATCTCATTATCTAAACCATCTAAATGATTTGGCTCTGAACGTAATCCATTTATAATGATGACGAAGCCCTGGGTATAATCCATTCCATTATTTTAACATATTAATCCCATCTTTGTGTACAGCACAATAACATATGTGCCATTAAAATGGAATCCAAGACTCTACTTTTATCTGTAATTGGTTTTGCCTATTAGGGAGATATTAGCAAATATAAGTTTAACGCTATGTTTATAAAAGCCAATAAGCAATTTGAACGCCATATAACTCATGTGTGCGTGCTAAGTTGCTTCAGCCGTGTGCAACTCTTTGTGACCCCGTGGACGGTAGCCCTCCAGGCTCCTTTGTCCATGGGATTCTCCAGGCAAGAATACTGGAGTGGACTGCCACGCCCTCCTCTAGGGAATCTCCCTAACCCAGAGATTAAACCCACGTCTCTTACCTCTCCTGCATTGCCAGGCAGGTTCTTTACCACTAATGCCACCTAGGGAGCCCATATAACTCATACATCTTCCAAATTATCTGCACTGGATATTAACCCAGTCTTGAGACATCAGTTATGTTTACATTAATGACTTCAAAATCCATGCCTACAGTGGCAATGTCACCTTCAATTAACATTCTATGTGTTAGAAAAATCTTTTTTTCAAAGTCACTGCACCTTAAGGACAAATAGTTTTACCAGCATTATCTTCATTTTTCTAACACCATGGCGGAAACTCTTCTGCTCTGTATGAACTAGTCATCTAACCCATCTTTATCACAAGCTCCTTTGTCCCTCTGTTCTTTTCTTTCCTGTCTGAAATGCCCTTAGCCATTTTACTTCCTTGTCTACATCACATTCCTTCTTTATTTCCCACCATATTCCCTCCTACCCTTTCTGGAAACTTCCCCCTGATACTTTTCTTCTGTCAACAATCCCCATCAAACTCCCATATTGCTGCTGCTGCTGCTGCTAAGTCGTTTCAGTCGTGTCCGACTCTGTGCGACCCCAGAGACGGCAGCCCAACTCCCATATTACTCACTGCCTATACATCTTCCTCTTACTATATATTTCCTCTACTTGTATTTAGCTTTTATATATGAGCCTATTCTCCAATTTAACATTCCATTCCTATAGCAGACATTTGAGACAGCCACTGGACTTGGCACAGGAGGATAAAAATAAGAGGGTCGTTTGCCCTTGTGTTGTTTAAAGAGGGGAAGACAGATCTGAACATGAAAATGAAAAATGTCATTTTGTATATGTCATAAAAAGATGTCTATATAAGACGACTCCATGGACTGTAGCCCGCCAGGCTCCTCTGTCCAAGGAATTTTCCAGGCAAGAATACTGAAGTGGGTTGCCATTTCCTTCTCCATATAAGATGAAGTGGGAGCAACACAGGGAGTGGGGTCCGCACATAGAGAAAATCAAGTGTTCCAGAGGCAAGTACACTTGAATCTAGAATGATGAGTAGATGTCACGCTGTGGTTCAAGATGGAAAAGAAGGTTACAGATACAGAAGCTTGGACAGGGTTTCTCAAAGGTCAACTGTGCTTGAGTCTTACTGCTTGGGCAAGAGTCTGGCAGTGTGTCCTTTGCAGTGACGGTGATGGTGAAATTTAGCAGTCCACTGAAAATAACACCTTTTCAAAGAAATCTGTCAGTTCACCATATGAATCATGAAACATTCATAATCCTTTGAAACATGCTGATCTGCATGCCTCTTTATATTCAGAGAAAATAGCAAATCCTAAATCAAATTTAAATACTGCCTCTTCAGGAGTCATAATTGTATTTCCTTGACCTTGTAGTGTAAGGTTCAAATCCTCTGAATAATAAGCAATTTCAATGAGGGTATGACTTGAGTGTCCAATCTCAGACTAAAAGTTTGATGTGTTTAATATCTTTCATGTCCCCCAAAGATGACTGTCTAATTCACATAGCTGGCAAAGTGAGACCTAGCTTTGCTACCTGATAACCATTGTTCAGTTCAGTAGCTCAGTCGTGTCCAACTCTTTATGACCCAATGAATTGCAGCATGCCAGGCCTCTCTGTCCATCACCAACTCCTGGAGTTCACTCAAACTCATGTCCATCGAGTTGGTGATGCCATCCAGCCATCTCATCCTCTGTCATCCCCTTCTCCTCCTGCCCCCATTCCCTCCCAGCATCAGGGTCTTTTCCAATGATTCAACTCTTTGCATCAGGTGGCCAAAATATTGGAGTTTCAGCTAATAGTGGACTAGAGTATTTTCAATGTACTTCCTCAAGTACTGTCATAATGCAATAGCGTAAAGTACTGGGCAAGATTCCAATCAACAATTGAATGACCAACCCTATTAAATCTCTGAATTTTATTCCAAATGATTACATGTTCTGTTACACAACAGTTCAGCCAGATATGGCTTAGCCACTTTGAGAAGAATAAAACAGCATCTATTTTCCTATCAAATAAAGTATACCTTCTTTTAAAAATCACTTTTTAAAATTTATTTTCTGGCTGCACCACATGGCATGTTGGATCTGACTTTCTTGACCAGGGGTCAAACCCACATCCTTTGCATTGGAAGCATGGAGTCTTAACCACTGGCCCAGCAGTGAAGTCCAATATACTTTCTTTCTGATCAAATTATTCAAACGTTTGCATTATTTACATACCAAGTCAATCAAAATGTTCAGCCTTTCTTTACTCCTTATTTGCTTTTCTACTGGTAATTCTAAAAGCATTTACACAGAAAATGCCAATAATAAACTGTCTCAAAATGAATGTCATTTTAATTGTCCCTTCTAAGAGAAATACAATACAGATAGTAATAAAACTAATAAAAGTCTGCAACTGTCCCATGTCAATTTGATGGGCTATTTCATATCTATGCCAAAAGCTTTCTGCAACTGAACTTTTTAGGATTCTGCTTTAGTGTGATTGGTATTTATTACCCAGTCCATGTAAATGGATTGGCGTAATTCCCAATTTATTGTATGTTTTGACTAATATTAGTAGGTTATTCTATGCAAGGTTATTTTTTTTTTGGCTCTCCTGAGCTTTGAATCACTCTGCAAGTATTGGATGAAATGATACAAGGTTTGCCATGAAGTCACAGTCCCTGAGCAGCTGCGTTAGAGAACAGTTTGGAATCTCAACTGTGGTTTGCATGGCTTCCAGCCACTATCTATCAACAAAAATAAGTACATATGACCCTAATGAAAATGCAGCCTCACTTTCTTCCTCCTCCTCCTGCAGCAGAGCTTGAGATTTCTTGACTATCCAGGTAAAATCATGGGGAAACCCCCAATAAACAGAAAACAGAAAAAAAAAAATTTAGCCTGCTGGGCTGCCCTGGTAATTCACTGGTAAAGAATCCACCTGCCAATGCAGGAGACGCTGGGTTGATTCCTGATCTGGGAAGATCGCACATGTCACAGAGCAACTAAGCCCGTGTACCGCAACTACTGACCTCGTTCTCTAGAGCCCAGGAGCGGTAACTCCTGAGCCCAAGCGCCACCGCTACTGAAGTCCACATGGCCTAGAGCCCGTGCTAGGCAACAAGAGAAGCCACCGCAACGAGAACCCCCTCACACCGCAGCTAGACAGAAGCCCTGGCTCACCACGGCCAGAGAAGAGCCCATGGCGCGATGGAGGTCCAGCATCGCCAAAAATATATTAAAAAATAGCTTGAGTAATTATACCTTTCATCATTAATAATGATTTCTGTTTTACTTAATGCAGAAAAAGACTAACAGATACTAAAAAGTCCACACCTTACATCAGCCAATCCGTTTCAACAGTTCGTGTATATTGTGTACCGCCATCTCTAGATGCTCTCCATGAATATGGCATTCGTTAACTCTCAGTCAGCATCAGTCCTCCCTTACCAGCTCTTTAGTCACTGGTCATTGTTTTTCCTCTTTTTTTTTTTTTTTTAATCACTTCTTGGTCATTCGCTGACTTTAGTTTCTAGTCAAATGTAAAGATTAGCAGTCCTGAGTCCTGGAGCACCATCTGGTCCTGATCTTTACTGTCTTTGAGACCCTAAACAATGAGGTCTCAGGGTAACATCTGTGCTAAGTTCCTATCTTATTGAGCTCCCAGGGTCACCATGAAAGTTCATATGGAGAAACAGCAGTAGAGCACACTGTGGACGCTTAAGTGACATGCAAACAAAAGGGAACATGCAAACACCTGCTGGAAACTTCCTCCCCAGGAGATGGAAATGGGACGTTGTCCTCACCTCTGGATTCATGGAACTCCAATGTGACGTGCGCATCAAATCCGAGGCTGAAGTAGTTATTGAAAACATTCAGAGGAAGCTGCAATGACGAACAAAGGCAGAGGTAAAGTTGAAAGCCAGACACCAGTCTGTGGGGCAAGTCCCTGGGAGAAAGACCAGTCACAACCCAACGTACGGGTGTCTACATAGAGGGAACAAGGGATTTTTGAATTAATTCTTTAGGGAAAGCTCAACTCATAGGATACTCCCAAGAATTTTAAATAGCTTAGGAAACAAGAGACACACACAGATTATTAAATAAGAACCATTCTCATGGATATTATAAAACGAGAATGTTAAGGGCTGAGAGATGCACATTTGTTAACAGTTACAAGGGATGATTCACTAAACAAATTCTGCAAATAAATTTAATTGTAAGGATCACATCTAACCTTCTTAATCAGTGGATGCACATTTTTTGAAGAATTTATGTTCAGCAAATTAATATTGCAACTGAAAATAAATACCATTTAATTTGTTACCCTTATTTTCTAAAAATCTATATATTTTCGACAAAAGTCATGTAAGCAATAAGCCAGTGGGAGCCATTTAACTATTCTCAACCGAGAGAAAAACTAAAAGCTAATTAAGAGGTTAGCACTGACATACACACACTGTCATGGGCAAAACAGACAGCTAGTGGGAAGCTGCTGTATAGCACGGGGAGCTCAGCTCGGTGCTCTGTGACGGCCTGGGGGTGGGATGGGATGGGAGGGAGGTTCAAGAGGGAGGGCACACATGTATACTTATGGCTGATTCACACTGTTGTACAGCAGAAACCAACACAACATCGTATAGCAATTAACCTCCAATTAGAAATAAAATATATATGCGTGTATTTATTAGTATTCAGATTTTTATTTACTCTGTTAACTCATATCTTTAATATGACCATGAAATATGCAAACACAGACACACAGAAATATACGCAAGCCTCAGCTTTCCTTGCCAGAGTCCTCTGGGTCCCTGGCTGTTACGGCTGCAAGTTGAGTAAAGGGGAGAACAAACTATGTAGCCTGAAGTCCTGCATTAAAACTACGAAGCTGACATGATCTGAAGGCCTTTGGTTTAACATGAGAACAATTAGGAAAGCATGTGGGAAATGCTAGAAGGCATATGGTGGTCCTTCCACTTTTTCTTCTGCAACTCAGATTGGAAGGTAAATGATAAAGTAAACAGAGGGGAAATATCTCAGCCTGGATGATGTTTCCAGATAATGATCAGGTTTCTCCTTCAGAGAGAAATGCACTCCTGTTCTATTAGAAATAAGTGTTTAGCCTCAAGATTTCAAAAATTACTGGGTTTCCTATGCCCCTTGATCAGTAAGATTTTTCTCTTTGACTAGAGCAATAATCTTGTCACAGTAAGAGAATAATGAAATGAGAGGGAGAATCAGAGAGAGAGCAAGAGAGAGATTATTAATAATACAAAAACACAGAAATTGAAATAAAGGATGAACCCATCCATGGAAGGCTGACTCAGAGCATGTACTGATTCAGAGGTCAGCTCAGCCCTTAGAAGTGGTTACAAGTGGCTGGAGAAGAGAGAGAGAAACTAAACACACAGAACAATGCCAAAACATGTCTCACTCTCCTGGCTTCACATTTGAGAATGTCCAGTTCCTGCACTTAAATGAAAATACAAGTCCTTAGGAACGACAGCAAGGGTTGGTGATCCTGCCAAAAGCACAGATATGTCCATTTCTACCATTTATGTTCTTTTGGCTACGATTCTAACCCATGTCTCAGCATCCGCTGATAACGTAGGAGAACATCTGGTCACCATCCTCTAAATAACATCACAATTTAATCTGTTTTAAGAGTTCTTATTCACATTTTCCAGGAAAAATTGCCCCAATTTCCTACACATCTCCTTACAAATCCACTTTTGAAACCCTTTAATTATCTGGATTAATGTCCCCAGGCTGCATCAAGAAGTCTTTCCATTTCTTAAGCTGCTGGGAAAAGAATTAAATAGAGATTGCTATTGAGGGCCTAACCATTCCAAGTTGAGTGGGGATAGGACCTTAACATTTCCATATGGTACATTTCTTTGTACTTTAGCTGTTTTATGCCCAGTTTCTATAAGTCAAATACATTACCAAGAAGTATTATATCCCAAGACAATACTTGCTTAAACAACATTGTGACGCTACGAACTTAAGGTCAACTGAGCAATCATGATAACTATAAAAACCTTAGTTTCTGGATCATAGTTTAGGTGAAAAAACTATGAAGGTAAGACAAAACATGTTTTAACCAATTTTAGTCAAATAGGTAACTTGAGCTTCTACCACAATTGGTGGGGATTTTGATGCTCATCAATAAAGGTGCATTTGTTGTTTTTTAATCACTAAATTGTATCTGACTCTTTTGTGACCCCATGGACTATAGCCCACCATGCTCCTTTATTCATGGGATTTCCCAGGCAAGAATTCTGGAGTGGGTTGCCATTTCCTTCTCCAAGGAAAGGTGCACTGGTTTGGTCTAAAATGATACCGGATTCAAAGGTCGAAGCACCATGAAGTCCTGGCTTCAATCAATGGTGTGATCCAATAGAGCAGGGATACTACACGGATGCTGGGCCTTCACCCTACATCTGCTTAATCAGAATCTCTGGGAACAGGGCCTTGCTATCTGCATTTCAGAGGCACACTGCCTGGAGATTCTTATGCAATGAAAATGTGAAAACACTATCACAGAAGAAAAGGCAAACTAATAGAAAGCAAGTGGCTACTCAGAAACCTATCAGATTTATATGAAATTGAGGCCAGAACGTAAAACTGAATTTTTCCTGAAGCTCCACAGTAGCATTTTTATAATTATATCCCTTGGTTTGTGAGATACAAGTTTAATCACTAAAGGAAAAACGCTAAGTCAAACATTTATTTAGGTGTATCTTTGCATCCCAAACAAGTGATGAAATTGGAATTTTTGCTGTCAGACCAGAAATCTCAGATGGTATCTTTCTATTGAAAGACCTTGTGCCTAATGTTTCAGGCCATATGACTTTTTCTTTTTTTAATCTCCTCATGGGTTTAAGATTTTTACAATGAATTTGAAAGATTAGAAAACTGATATATTTCTTTCTGGTGTGAAATTTGAGGACAGAGAATAGCTCCCTGCGTTAAGGAAGCACTTAGGAAATCTTGATCTTTAGAAGTCTATGGGGCAGAATCACTGGATAGCATTATTCTCACAGCCCTAGTAGCCATAACCTCTATAGGAGGGAATCAGACATTAACCCTCTGGCCAGGAACGTATTTCCTGTGACTCAGGCAGAAAATACTCCAGGGTTCCCTTTCTGCAGAAGGGAAAACTCTCTAACCTTACACACGCCATCTTCCAGTTCTTCAGGAGGCAAGTCTGGGTTTCTTTCCACGTGGAGGTTCCAGCGATCCAGCTGTACAATCGTCCCATCTTCTACTTGGCAAAGGATCTTAGAAACAGGCTCATCAGTGTAGCCCTAAGGAATCAAAGAAGAAACACACTGCTGTCTGGAACAGTGGACAGAACAGCCAATGGTATTCATAGTTCATGCCAGGCGGAGACCTTCTGCTACAGCTCTCTCTCTATTTTGCAATTAACAAGGCTGAGAGTACACTGTTTCCCTTGAGATATTTAGAATTTAAGACAATAGTCACGGTTACCGTGTACAGAAATACCATGTCTAGTTGGTTTGAGCAGAACAATGACTTCTGTTAGCACCAAGAACTAACAGTCAATGGCAGTCACTTGAGAGACATGCTGGATGGCTGCTTTTATCAGGGTGAAAGCAGATTTCCCCACGTCTCCCTCTAGAGAAATTTGGAGGATTCACAGAACAAGTGTATGTGGCGAAGCAGGCAAACAATCAAGCGACATCTGCTAGGTGATTTCTAATATTCCATTTCACTCACCTCTCCCTGACCTTGCCCTAAGACACCATTCCTTTCATGACCTAAGTCCTGACTGATGAATAGCCCTGCTAGGGGGCTATCTACTCACTCCTTGAACACACATGACTGATAGCATGATTATTAAGGATGATCAAGTCATTGATTTAGATAAGAGGAACTAATACTGATAAACACACTAGCTGCCTCAGAAGAATATATTATTTATACTATGCTTAAAATTAAAAAAAAGATATCTGGGAAGTTAATTCACCCAAGGCCAAATAAATGTCTGCTAATATACTGACATAATTATCACCCAGGTTAATATACCCCAAAGCCGGATTAATACTTGCTAATATCTGAAGATAATTTTCATCGAGCCCAGCCAGGGCAATAATTTCATATGAGCAGTTAAAAAGCCAGTCAGGCAGCATATGTTAGCATATTGTGCTTTCTTATTTTCCTAATACTGTAAAAAATATTAATGATGATGATAATATAATAGTTTTTAAATGATTGTTGTTGTTTAGTTACTAAGTCATGTCCGACCCTTTGCAATCCCATAGACTGTAGCCCACCAGCCTCCTCTGTCTGTGGGATTTTCCAGGCAAGAACCCTGGAGTTGGTTTGCTATTTCCTTTTCCAGGGGATCTTCCTGACCCAGGGATCAAACCGGCATCTCTCATATTGCAGGAGGATTCTTTACCACTGAGGCACCTGGGAAGCCCCTTTTAAATGGCTGGTCAGTGGCAGATAAACTATTTTCAACAAGCTTGGCTGAAGTTGCCTCCAGGGTGAAAAGGAAAATTGGTTACCTGAATAGGCAAAAGCTTGATGACGTTGACCAGAAAACTAAATGCTCAAATAAAGCCATGACTCTTCCAAAGTAAGAATCAGAAATCTGAACCAGATTCATCAGGGCTGGACTAGGGGTCAGGAGCAATTTGAGTCTCTGTAATTGTTTAATATGAGGACCAACCCACCCCCTGGATACCTGTGACTACTGTCTTTTAGTGGATACCTCAAAAAGACCCAGACCTGTGTACTAAAACCCATTTTTAAAAATAAAACTTCCTCTTCTCTAGCTGACTATAGATTTAAACTGAAGATAAAACCATGGTTCATGGGGACCTTGATTCTCAACTCTAACTTGTTGCTTGAACAAGGGGAGCACATGTACCTCCACTAGAGCATCTGTGGATTCGGGGACTCCACTGCTTGATGATGTGAGCAGCCCCTGAGAACATGCTTACCCCTCCCCAGTTGAGAGTCCGAGCCAGGTCATTCCCAGTCCCCAGAGGAAGGACCCCCGACGGGGAGGCTGAGGGCTCAGCTGCAATTCATCCAGAATGGAAAGGATCCAGCCCACCTACAGACATTTGGGGGCCAGAAGAGATAGAAGAAAGATAAATAAGTTACAAAGAAGACAAAGTGAGAATAGGAGGCTTTAAAAGGAGCAAAACAGAATAGGCATTTTTTTTTTTTTTTTAATCTAGCAACCAGGAAACAGAAAGGGCACTTATCGCAAGCAGTTTCAATGTGCAACCATTTTGTATACACCATTTCATATAAACAAAACTAGACCCATTCATCATGTGTTTAACTAGTATGTGTGTGCGCTCAGTCATACTGGACTCTTTGCAACCCCATGGACTGTAACCATGGGGTTGCAAAGAGTCAAATGCAGGCTCTTCTGCCCATGGCATTTTCCAGGTAAGAATACTGGAGTGGGTTGCCATTTCCTTCTCCAAGGAATCCTCTTGACCAAGAGATTGAACCCACATCTCTTGTGTTTAACTAGAGATCTACTTTAAAATTCAGGAGAGTTTATAATTTGGGGAGGTTGGTTTATCCCTAGGGCATTTCAGGAAATCAGACTAAATCTCAATTCTGGCTCACTCTGGCTTTGTCATCTTGATTAAATATTTAACCTCAGTAAGACTCATTTATTCGATTTTCAAAATGAGGATAATAATACTTACCTCACAAGACTGTTTACAGATTAAAACTAAAACATACAGAAAAACCTTGATATGGTGCATAGCTTATGGAAATACTCATTAAATGGTTACTCTGTACGTTATCATCTTAGAAATTAGTAGTGCTTTCCTAAATATCCCTACATTCCTCTTAATGAAACATTAAAAAACATAATTATAGATGAAATTAGTACTTATTATACGTTTAGGAAGAAAATGGATACTTATATACTAGAATTGTATTCCTGTTCAATCTTTTTCTAAGATAAACAATACTTGGTGTTTTGTCTTATTATAACTATTTAGAAAAATTACCCCAAACTTGGAAACAGCAAAAGAAACCTGAATATCCTCACAATGTCATTCTAGAGCAGCGTCACAGGGTTATCTAAGAACTTTACGAGTGTAAGTTACTGGGAAAACTTTTGTCCTATAGAGTTACAAACACTGAGAAGAGAAGATCACTTTAAATGCTCTGGTTCTATTCCCCCATCAGAACATAAACCAATTTTGTCTCAAATTTAGAAAAATTATTCTGGTATAAACTACATATTTTCCTCTTCTTCTCCAATAAATTGGTGGTATTATCTTTCTAACTCCTTTATTACAAACCTAAATAAAATTTTTAACATTTATTGATTCTAAAGTTGTTTGAAAATCATGTTTAAAATTTTTTAAAACTGTATTTTAACAGTACACTTATTGAACACTGCTATATATAAAGCATGGAAATAAGGAACTGAAATAAAAAGATGAGTGAGACACTCTAAGATAAGGCAGAATGGTTGCTCTCAAGGATTTTACAATTAACAAAAAGAGGGGCATACTGATCTTTTCTGTGTGCTAGTCCCTAACACAGCTTTCTACTGAATTATTAAACTTCAAAACAACTCTCTACAATAGATATAATTTTCATTCCCAATTCATAGACAAAGAAACCAAGGCTTGAAAGGTTCAGTGACTGCCTTAACATCACAACATTTATATGGCAGAGCTGACATTCAAAGCTAGGTTTGCCACACATCAAAAGCCAACCTCTGAGACGCTCTGGTGCAAGGAATGGTTCAGTAAAGAACTAAACTCATCTCCCAAGTGGCCTGACCATCCCAGAGTCAATAGCATGGACCTTTGGGATCTTTGGAGCACTGGGGAATCCTTCAGTTCAGTTCAATTCGTCGCTCAGTCGTGCCGACTCTTTGCGACCCCATGAGCCACAGCACACCAGGCCTCCCTGTCCATCATCAACTCTTGCAGTTCACCCAAACCCATGTCCATTGAGTTGGTGATGCCATCCAACCATCTTATCCTCTGTCATTCCCTTCCCCTCTGCCCTCAATCTTTCCCAGCATCAGCGTCTTTTCAAATGAGACAGTTCTTCGCATCAGGTGGTCAAAGTATTGGAGTTTTAGCTCCAGCTCCAACATCAGTCCTACCAATGAACACCCAGGACTGATTTTCTTTAGGATGGACTGGTTGGATCTCCTTGCAGTCCAAGGGACTCTCAAGAGTCTTCTCCAACACCACAGCTCAAAAGCATCAATTCTTCGGTGTTCAGCTTTCTTGACAGTCCAACTCTCACATCTATACACAACCACTGGAAAAACCATAGCTTTGACTAGACGGACCTTTGTTGACAAAGTAATGTCTCTGCTTTTTAATATGCTGTCTAGGTTGGTCATAACTTTCCTTCCAAGGAGTAAGCATCTTTTAGTTTCATGGCTGCAATCACCATTTGCAGTGATTTTGGAGCCCAGAAAAATAAAGTCAACCACTGTTTCCACTGTTTCCCCATCTATTTGCCATGAAATGATGCAGAATCCTTGGAAACTGCTTAATCAAATTCAGTTAATTTGCAGATTTATTAACTGATGTACATAGAGGCTATGTGATTTGCTCAAGACCAAATAATCAGAAGTGAAAGAAACAAGAGCCATAACCAGGTCTGCTGACCCCTTATCTAAAACCCTTGCTCCTCCACAGTGACTATTTTTTAGGATGTCAAACTTGCCCATCCATCAAGAAGCCTAAAACTGTGTTTACCTTTCAGAAAGGGAAACACAATGCTGGCCCAAGGTGGGAAACTAAAAATTCAGCTCTACATGAGGGTCCACAAGTCACCTCATCCCCCAAACTGAGCAAAGAATCCCTAGACAAGTCCTCAGATTCCCACCCAGGGCTTCTTTAGCTCTTCTTTGACACAGCACTCACTAAGCTTGCTATCAAAGGAAAAGAAAAACAAAAGAGCCAGATGCTAAAGTAGTGCTAATGATTATGTTAGAGGTTGTTCCTCGGCCGCTGGAAACACAAACAAGATCAAGCCAAAGCAGAGGCTTCTAACAAATGATGAGCAGGAGGTTTAAAGGTCATGAAAAAGGACATGAAAATTCAGAAATCCCAACAATCTGGGCTCCCTGACCACAGCTGTAAACAGCCCCGAGTAGAACCAGAGACTCAGAGAGAGGAGGTGGAACTTACTGGAAATCTAATTCAATATCCCATATACAGCAGGGAGAAGAATACAGACTAACTTCTCTGAGACATGCTCTGGCAGCTCCCCTATTCTGATTTATACTCACAAGTCAAATCAAAGTTCTTTTAGGGAGATTTAAATTAGAAATATTTTTCTTGCGGTCCTTTGAAATAGGTCTGTCTTTTCTGGATAAAGATAATGCTATGAGTTCACACTTTGAACATTCTATTTCCCTCTAGACATAAAAATAAGAGGAAAAAAAAAAAAGTCTCCATGGGTCAGAAACAAAGAAAGCACAGAGGGGCAAGCAGAGGAAGCCAGGCGTTTGGCTTCTGTCTGATGACAGGGGATAAAAGTTCACCCCCTTGCTGGCAGGAGGCTGTGTATGAACCAGACTCCCTATGTGGTCAGAAGAAAAGAGGCCAAGAAGAGAGGGTGAGGAGCACTGCCTGAGGCCATCATCCACAGAAAGCTGTGATGCCTTAGGGCTGGAGGGATAAAGCTTCTATTAGTGAATTGAAATGCCCATGAGCTTGTTGACACACCTGAAACACCCCTGACCCAGGGTCAGGATGGGAGCTCTAACCACTTATAGAAAACCCAACTCGAGTCTCAGGATCCTGGAAACCATTCAAACCATTAGAAAAGATTAGTACAAAGGTGCAGAGAAAGAAAAGAGAAAAATCAAACACAGCAAAACATCTTCCTCTGAAGTCAACCCTGCAGAGAGAAATTCTAAACACCAGAAAGAACACTAAGAGTAAGACAGACCAGAAGGTCAGAGAATAATTTACAACCCATAAAACACAAATAATTGTCAAGTAACTTTGAAATAAGTGTCCCATAACTTCCATGAATTGATAAAGTGTCTCCTAATAGATCTTTATTTTTTGTGTCAAACTTTTTTTGGGGGCCTCCAAAATCACTGCAGATGGTGATTGCAGCCATGAAAGTAAAAGACACTTACTCCTTAGAAGGAAAGTTATGACCAACCTAGACAGCATATTAAAAAGCAGAGACATTATCTGCCAACTAAGGTCCATCTAGTCAAGGCTATGGTTTTTCCAGTGGTCATGTATGGATGTGAGAGTTGGACTGTGAAGAAAGCTGAGTGCTGAAGAATTGATGCTTTTGAACTATGGTGTTGGAGAAAATTCTTGAGAGTCCCTTGGACTGCAAGGAGATCCAACCAGTCCATCCTAAAAGATCAGTCCTGGGTGTTCCCTGGAAGGACTGATGCTGAAGCTGAAACTCCCATACTTTGGCCACCTCATGTGAAGACTCCTTGGAAAAGACCCTGATGCTGGGAGGGATTGAGGGCAGGAGGAGAAGGGGATGACAGAGGATGAGATGACTGGATGGCATCACCGACTTGATGGACATGGGTTTGAGTGAACTCCGGGAGTTGGGGATGGACAGGGAGGCCTGGTGTGCTGCGATTCATTGGGTCGCAAAGAGTTGGACACGACTGAGCGACTGAGCTGAAGAGATCTTTGATCAGTATAACTTCTCATTCAAGCTTTAGGAACTGTTCCTTTCCTTTTCTTGGAAGGCTGCCAAGATGCCACATGAAACTGTGGTGTGATTCCACAAAATGGCAAGAGTCCTGGACCCTCTGACTCGTCACCATCTCCTTTCTGTTTTAGACTTGGCCTAAGTATAGGCGTCTCCAGTGGTTCAGATGGTAAAGAATCTGCCTGCAAAACAGGAGACGCAGGTTTGATTCCTGGGTGGGGAAGATCCCTGGAGATGAAAATGGCAGCCCACTCCAGTATTCTTGCCTGGAGAATCCTTTGGACAAAGAAGCTTGATGTGCTGTAGTCCATGGGGTTGCAAAGAGTTGGACATGGACTGAGCTACTTTTGCTTCACTTTCAAGCATAAAAGGAAAACATACAGTTGATTTGAATGTAAAGGATCTTCCCTTTTCTTACCAGTTGATCTGGTTTAAAAAACAACAACAAAAAAACTGCAGAAATAGATTCTCTCTCCTTTTCCCTATAGCCAGTTTGTTGTTGATCAGGTACTAAGTCGTATCTGACTCTTTGCCACCCCATGGACTGCAGCACACCAGGCTTCCCTGTCCTTCACTATCTCCCAGAGTTTGCTCAAACACATGTCCATTGATTTGGTGATGCCATCCAATGGCCAGTTAATCAACCATTTAATTTCCCCCTGAATACAAGAAGGCGTCATCAATTTTATAACCCTTGGAGTCATCAAACCTCTCCTGCCTCTCACAGCACAGATTTTTTGTCTTGAATCCGTATTTGGCTCAGAGTCCTTTGGCTAACGTGGCTCTGGCTCTTTCTTTCACACAACTCTTGAATAAGTTTTCTCATCCAAGAGCTACATCATGACTACCCAACAACCACCTTCCCCAAAAGGCAACATAACCTAGGAAAGGCACAGAGATGGGGGAGACCTGCTGGCTCCATCACATTCTGGCCAGGTGAGCTTAGGCAAGTCAGTTAACCTAGTTCCCTCCTATGTAAAAAGGGGCCACAGTACTTGCCTCATACCAGCATTTTATCAATTAAATGACATAAAGACATTGATTAGCAGGTGCCTGACAAATAGGAAACCCTAAAACTACCATTTACTGCTCTGACTTAAGCTATATATTTTTCTTCGTTTTTCTTCACTTCATCCATAAATGTCCAGTTTCCTAGAAGTAAAATGTCTTTTTCCTGTCTCTCCACTTCGAGTTGAGCCTTGAATTTCACAGATCGATCCCAACGCTGACTGCCGACAAACCACAAAGTCTTTCACAGACTATCAAAAAAAAGTAAAAGCCAAGCTGTACTACAGCAGAAAGGTGAAAGAGACAGGGAATGGGGGTAGAAGGGACACGGTGCTGGCGGGGAAAGACTATACGCCTACAAGAGAAGGAGGCACAGAAGGTCTTCAGGAATAGTCCGGGTCTCTGCCCCTCTGAGAACAAAACTATATAAAAGGCCTTAAAGTCCTTTATCAGCGGCTCTCCTTCCCAGGACCCAGGACCCTGCTCCTGCTGGAAGTCCAGATGCATATTTGTGGGCAGGACTGTATTTGCTGGGAATTTTGCATTATCCCAAATCATCTCCACAAGCACCTCTTCAATTAAACTTAAGTAATTGCAACCGAGGACACTTAGCAAATTTTGCATCACAACTGAAGAATGGGCAGAGTCATGTTCCAGGTAGCAGAGCTCCTCCTGCCTTCATGTTAGGCAAAGCAGGGCTGACAGAGCTAGCTCACCAGGGTCCTGGCTTCAGCTCTGAGGCTGCAGCAGTTGCCCGATGCTGCCACCTCCTGGCCACATCCAGCTATAACTATCCCCAGATAACTTCCCAAGTGCAGGCGGAGCAGCTTTTCATTCAGCAATAGGCGAGCTTGAGAACGGACTGAGGGGCGAGCGAACAGGACTGTGAATTGACATTTTCTTCTAACAGAGTGGGTGCACAATTGACTCTCCTCATATTATCTGCAGGCAGAAAAGTAAAGGATTCTCATATGAAGAAATCAAAAGAACGAGGGGAACGTTTTTGCACCGTGAAAGACCATCCAAAGGCGGCGTTTGACAGCTAGGCTCCCTTTCTAACATGCACACTGCCATTCACCCTTTTGATATTTTTATATTTGCACTCGACAGTTTACAAAGTCACTCTGTGGTAAGATAAATGTTTAAAATCAGCGCTAAAGGAATTGAGAAAAAAATAAAAATATGAATTGCCTTTTTTTTTTTTTTTAAATACAGTGCAGACTTGAGGCTGTCCATTCTCTCACTGGCATGAAGACAACTGAGGTTCCACCATGGGCTGCTTCTCAACAGACTCTGGGATGTGGAGAGGTTGAGAGAGAAGTGGCATGTGGAACAATTTACTTGTCCTGTCAGTTAGAGGGAAATCGACCTTTCTTCCCTGTTCTGTGGCTGCAGTGAGCCAGGGCATGGGCATGCCTTCTGTTTAGCATGTATCCTCACCTGGGGAACCCAACTGAACCAGAAATAAGCATGCTGTAGTTCAAGTCCATTTAACTCCAGCCCTTGGGAAAGACATCAACAGGGTTAAGGGTGAACCTTTGGGTCCAGCTCAGTTCATCAAGGCCAAAGGCAGGTAACGACAGATCACATTACACCTTAAGGATCCTTCAGGAGGGGAGGGGAACCTGTGACTTTAGTGTCTCAGTTTTACAGACTCCTTGCTAGTTAAGCAGCAGCCATGGGGAGTTTGATGGATGGAGATGTGGTCGCAGAAAGCACAGAACGCAAATCTACCTCTGACCAAAGACAGAATATGTCTAGTTTAAAACATGAAGATCTGGGATCATTCCGAGTTATTTTTCTCTCCGCCTAGAGATCAAAGATGGGAGCAGCCCACTGGATACCTGAGACTATGTGACCATCTTGGGATTCTGGAAACCAGCTACAAAGAGCCTGAAACTGTGGCGCTCTCCCCCGCAGCCACCACTGGCCAGGTGTGGCCACAGACTGCTCAGACGTGGCTGATCCAAACTGGAGGCGCTGTAAATTTAAAATATAGGCTGGTTCTGGAGATAATACAAACTGAGGATAAAATATCCCATTAGTGACTTCACACTGATTGTATGTTGAAATGATAGTATCTTGGATATACTGGGTAAAAGAAAATATAAAATCAATTTTACCTGCTTCTTAGTTTTTTAAATGTCTTCTAGAAAACTTAACTTTTTTAGTTCTCCTAAACAGCAATGGTCTATACTAATACAATGCTACAGTTGTGAAGACCCTTAGGGATCCAAATGTGTCTGTTTTCAGACTTAGAACATCTCAGCAGGGGTTAAGAAACTTGCCGAAAGCCACAGCAACGGTGGCGCAAGCATCTCTTCCTCTTCCAAGTGCAGTATATGCCTTTATACTTTTTAACAGCATCAAATTAAAGTAATTCATACTGAAGCCTAAGAACTTTTTTCCAAATTAATGTAAGGTGTCTGTATATTAAATAATGGTGGTGGTGGTGAAGTCGCTCAGTCGTGTCCGACTCTTTGCGACCCCGTGGACTGTAGCCTACCAGGCTCCTCCGTCCATGGGATTCTCCAGGCAAGAGTACTGGAGTGGGTTGCCATTTCCTTCTCCAGGGGATCTTCCCGACCCAGGGATCAAACCCAGGTCTCCCGCATTGGAGGCAGATGCTTTAACCTCTGAGCCATTCAGTTTATATACAAAGTATTACTTTGTATATAAACTGATATGATTAAGGATTAACATATCCTCATCCCAACCAGTCCAAAGTATTCCATTTCTGATTCCTTCTAGAACCCTTGTCACTTAGAATTCTGACAACCTCTGCAGTGATAGACATACTCACTAAATGAAGGCTGAGCACCTGATGTCAAACATACACCCAGCACTCAGGAATTATCCTTCATTTGCCAAGAGCCAAGAGTTTCTCTTCATGATTCCATCAGCAGGCCTCTCCTTCAAACAAACACTCAAAATTAAAAGTTTCATATTCTAAACTGATCAAATTAAAAACATTAATCACATACCTTGATAAACACGTCATAAACCCCAGATACCTTTCACAGCACAACTTGTTTTAACAAAGTAAAATAAAATTAAATCTGGTTTTATGTAAGGTAGACAATATGCAAAGTTTTGGTTCTACATGATTGGACTATAGAGGTTACCACTGACAAAAGAATGCATCAATTCTAAGGGAAATATACCACTTTTCATAGCTGTTGTACATATAAATGTCTACTGCAGTTGTGAACTATGTAGAAGAATGTAAAAACTGAAGCTAGGATCATAGATAAGGTACCAGGGAGGAAAAAGCACCTAGAACATAAATGAGAGGTTACAGCCAGGCTTCTGGAAGACCTAGTTTATGGTCTAGGTCTTCCAGATACCTAATTATGGTATCTGGAAGATGCCAAAAGATGCCTAATTATGGTATATTTAAAGAAGAGATGCTAGAAAAGATAAGAAAAGCAGGAGAAGCAGGTAGTCTGCAAGTCAAGGTGACATTAATGGCACCAGGAAGTATTTCTAGGAGTTCAACACTGTGACTGGCCCTGCTCATTAGAACTCATTATGTGTGTTGCTCAATCATGTCCAGACTCTTTGCAACCCCGTGGGCTGTAGCCCACCAGGCTCCTCTGCCCATGGAATTCTTCAGGGAAGAATGCTGGAGTGGGTTGCCGTTCCCATCTTCAGGGGATCTTCCCAACCCAGGGATCAAACCCACGCCTCCTTCATTGCAGGTGGATTCTTCACCATCTGAGCCACCAGGGAAGCTCAGCAATCATTAGGGTGGCACCAAATCTCATTCATTATGGGTTTTGCCCCATTGATGGCATCACTGACTCAATGGACATGAGTTTGAGCAAACTCCAGGAGATAGTGAAGGACAGGAAGTCTGCTACAATCCATGGGGTTGCAAAGAGGCAGACACAACTTAGTGACAGTGAGAAATCTCTCACTCTGCGCTCTGTGTATTAAAGTGTGTCAGGTACTCTATTAAAACTGTTCTCCTGAAAACCACCAGTTACCTCCTAGTCTCCAAATCCACAGTAACCCTTCAGTCTCTTAATAATATAATCACTGTCTTGAAACTTCTTCGGGGGTTGTTTTCCTTGATAAGACTACTGGTGGTCCTTCTATCTTTCTCTTCTTTTGAAATTCAGCTCTGACTCCATAGTTACAAACGTTTCACATGTGTCTGGACTAGGCTCTTCTTTCTCTTTCATTTATGCTTTGAATTTCCATGTTTCCAAACATTTTTCTAATTGCAAAGAATACTTCAATACCACAAAACCTAGAACAGTGCTTTCTACCCATACCTGCTGAATAGAGGGAAAAGAGCCGTGAGGGGGGTGGGGGGTGGGCAGAGAGGTGATGAGAGACTCGGGGGAGAAGGGGACGTTTGGCAGGTGGGACAGGCTGTCCATGATGAAGCCTGATATATGAAGATGGCACAGGCAGCCAACACGGATTTGAGGTCATTGACATTTACAACAGAGAAAGGACCCTGAACTCAGGACACCAGGGCTATCCCAACAGTCAAATAATTCTGGAAAGCACCAGGTTAAACAAAGCAAAATAGGTTTGGCTTCTTTAGGACTTTATAATGAATTTTATAAGCTAATAATGTGTATCAGAGTTTCAAAGAATAGTAAACACTGTTTTCTCAACTGAAAATTGTTTTCCTCTCCGCAGAAAATCTTAAAGGACTAGGGAATCACTGTTTAATTTCTTTCTGGTTGTGCTTATTAGTATATAATGTGTATTCAGCCCAGCATTAAGTGCTCACGCTCTGTGAGAGATAAAATTAGAAGATTCTGTTGCTACCTTTGAGAATAAAACATTCTAATTAGGAAAATTAGAGAAAAGCCAAAGATAGTTCATAATAAAATCCTATGAGATCAGACTCTAAATACAGAAGAAAAGATACTGAACAGCAAAATCTAAATGTCACCATTCTCAATTATTTGCCTTTGCTAAATATAGCAACATAAGTCGAGGGCAAACTGAGAAACAGATGAGACAAACTGGGGGAAATACACCAGTGATATTAAACGTCAGCCCAATTCCATCTTTTCTCCTAAAATGACTCCAAAGAGGACCAACTGTGATCTTTAAGACAAAACATTGGTCAATATTCTAACTTTTATGTCCACAAGTTTAAAAAAAAAAGCAATAATTCAATTGTGTATGCATATTTCTCTTCCAGAATTGTGACCAACTATTAAGAATATCTGGAAATAGGTCAGTTTCTGTGTTAAAAATCATTTAGTCATCCATGATCTTCATTCTAGTGATCTGGCTAGAAGATCACTTCTAGTGATCATAAGATCATTCTAGTGGTCTAGTGATCACTTCATTCTAGCGATCCTTACCTTGTGGAACAGGGAGACATAGGACAGGAGCGGGGGAAACAGAATTTACAAAGACCAAGACTGAATCCTTAAGGGCAATAACAAGAGTCCCTCCTGACCCTTAGGGGCTTGGACTCACATAAGAGACAAATGCTTTAGGGCAGTGGTTCCCAACCTTTTGGCACCAGGAACCGGTTTCACGGAAGATAATTTTTCCAAGGACCAGGGTTGGGGGAGGATGGTTCGAGTGCATTGCACCTACTGTGCACTTTATTTCTCTTCTTATTATACCAGTTCCACCTTAGATCATCGAGATTAGATCCCAGAGGTCGGGGACCCCTGTTTAGGGGACTAGAAAGACTGTGAGGTGGGAATGAAGAAAGACACATGCTTTTAGGAGAACAAATGGCAGACGGAAGAAACTAGGAGGAGAACCAGATTCTCTTTCAAGGACCTACCGTTCCATCCCCACCACAGGCCAGAATCCGCAGGTTTGGTACCTTCCTATACAACTCAAGCCTGTGGAGGAAACGGGAAAAAGTTAGCAAAGGAGCCTGGCCCTGGCCATGGCAGAGAGCGTTATTCCAAGACACAGCACAAAAGAGGAGGAGGGGGCAGGTGTAGAGAATGCATAACCAGGAGGATGGTAATAGCTTTAGAACTAGTTACAAAGTGACTCGATCTGAGAGATCACAAAGGACTGACTCCAACAATCAGATGAGAGGTTGGCAGCCAACACCACTTTTAAGTGGCTGGTATTGGAACTTCCTAGCGCTTATTTCCCATAACTCCTATTAATGTGTCAACTCACATTATTTTCCTCATTAGTGTCAACTTCCTTCTTTTTCTTTCCAGTCATTCTCCTCCTCCTTTCTCAAAGAAAACCATCATTAATCAATAGTCCTTATAAGTCTCTTCCTTATATTTGATTAGCTTTCCTCTGATCTAGTTATTTTTCAGACTTACACTTCCCACTCTTAACCCTAGAAAACCTTCTTCAGCGAGATGGGACACCCCACTAGCATTATTACAGCTGCACACACAATTCCACTCACTGCTAATACTAAAACCTCCATTTATACTTCTCAGCCCAAAGAGGAAAGATGTACCGAATTTTATTTTGTCTCCTTGAAAAATACATCTTTCCTGTTGTCTCTGAAGAAAATGCAATGACACTTCCCCTACTAAACTGTTGCTGAAGTGAAGATTCTCAGTTCAGTTCAGTTCAGTTGCTCAGTCGTGTCCTACTCTTTGTGATCCCATGAATCGCAGCACGCCAGGCCTCCCTGCCCATCACCATCTCCCAGAGTTCACTCAGACTCACGTCCATCGAGTCCGTGATGCCATCCAGCCATCTCATCCTCGGTCGTCCCCTTCTCCTCCTGCCCCCAATCCCTCCCAGCATCAGAGTCTTTTCCAATGAGTCAACTCTTTTTATGAGGTGGCCAAAGTACTGGAGTTTCAGCTTTAGCATCATTCCTTCCAAAGAAACCCCAGGGTTGATCTCCTTCAGAATGGACTGGTTGGATCTCCTTGCAGTCCAAGGGACTCTCAAGAGTCTTCTCCAACACCACAGTTCAAAGGCATCAATTCTTTGGCACTCAGCCTTCTTCATGTCCAACTCTCACATCCATACATGACCACAGGAAAAAACCATAGCCTTGACTAGACAGACCTTAGTTGGCAAAGTAATGTCTCTGCTTTTCAATATGCTATCTAGGTTGGTCATAATGTTCCTTCCAAGGAGTAAGCATCTTTTAATTTCATGGCTGCAGTCACCATCTGCAATGATTTTGGAGCCCCAAAAACTAAGTCTGACACTGTTTCCACTGTTTCCCCATCTATTTGCCATGAAGTGATGCGACCAGCTGCCATGATCTTCGTTTTCTGAATGTTGAGCTTTAAGCCAACTTTTTCACTCTCCTCTTTCACTTTCATCAAGAGGCTTTTGAGTTCCTCTTCACTTTCTGCCATAAGGGTGGTGTCATCTGCATATCTGAGGTTATTGATATTTCTCCCGGCAATCTTGATTCCAGCTTGTGTTTCTTCCAGTCCAGCGTTTCTCATGATGTACTCTGCATATAAGTTAAATAAGCAGGGTGACAACGTACAGCCTTGACGTACTCCTTTTCCTATTTGGAACCAGTCTGTTGTTCCATGTCCAGTTCTAACTGTTGCTTCCTGGCCTGCATACAGGTTTCTCAAGAGGCAGGTCAGGTGGTCTGGTATTCCCATCCCTTTCAGAATTTTCCACAGTTTATTGTGATCCACATAGTCAAAGGCTTTGGCATAGTCAATAAAGCAGAAATAAATGTTTTTCTGGAACTCTCTTGCTTTTTCCACGATCCAGTGTATGTTGGCAATTTAATCTCTGGTTCCTCTGCCTTTTCTAAAGCCAGCTTGAACATCTGGAAATTCATGGTTCACATACTGCTGAAGCCTGGCTTGGAGAATTTTGAGCATTACTTCACTACCATGTGAAATGAGTGCAATTATGCAGTAGTTTGAGCATTCTTTGGCATTGCCTTTCTTTGGGATTGGAATGGAAACTGACCTTTTCCAGTCCTGTGGCCACTGCTGAGTTTTCCAAATTTGCTGGCATATGGAGTGCAGCACTTTCACAGCATCATCTTTCAGGATTTGAAACAGCTCAACTGGAATTCCATCACCTCTACTAGCATTGTTCGTAGTGATGCTTTCTAAGGCCCACTTGACTTCACATTCCAGGATGTCTGGCTCTAGGTGAGTGATCACATCATCATGATTATCTGGGTCGTGAAGATCTTTTTTGTACAGTTCTTCCGTGTATTCTTGCCACCTCTTAATATCTTCTGCTTCTGTTAGATCCATACCATTTCTTTCCTTTATCAAGCCCATCTTTGCATGAAATGTTCCCTTGGTATCTCTAATTTTCATGAAGAGATCTCTAGTCTTTCGCATTCTGTTGTTTTCCTCTCTTTCTTTGCATTGATCACTGAAGAAGGCCTTCTATCTCTTCTTGCTATTCTAATGGCTCTATTCCAGAAACATCATCTTATTTAAATCAAATGACATTTTTTCTGAAAACAGTTCCTGTCTTGCCATATTCTTTATGGTGATCTATAAAGTTATCTACCTAAAGTCTAACTGAAAATGATAAAATCTTAAGGAAAGTAAACATAAAAGGGCAAAACCCAGGATAGTAGATTTGCTTTAATACATCTGAATGCAGAACAACAACAAAAAAATAGAAGTCTTATAGCAAACTCTAGTGGCCATGAAGTTCACAGATTAGAAGAATGACAACAGAAATTAATTTTCATAATTAATGTTCTCCTGCATGCTTAAAATATATAATTTATCCATTTCATAGAGGAATCTTATTTTTCTAGAAATTATCTGATAAATTCTCAGAAATCATCTGAGTGCTTCTTTGCCTCTGATATTACTTATTGAAAAGTAATTAGTATCTCTAGCTCTAAGGTTTAACAGATGAAACCTGAACTACCTTATTAGATGGGTTTTCAAAAGGGAACCAGACAACAGCAGAAACATCCCCGGCTCTTTCCTACCATACACCCTTCCACCAAAAGGAAGATATAAGATACATGTCACCTACAACTAGACTTTATTTTCACCCCTTTCAACAAAAAATAGAGAATGAAATTTCTGAGAGGCTCAAACAATGGATTAAACAGGAACTAGAATGTCTCCCCCACTCTGCTATACAATCTACAGGCATAATCAATTCACTCATTTCACAAGTGGTCATGGATGCATATGTATATTCACAATCTCCAAATCAAATAAACAAACACATTCATAAACAGATCATGGCCATTCTCCACAAAGAAACACTTGTTCCTGTTAAGGTACATCTCCAAAGCCATACATGCAGAAGTAGAAAAAGGATGGATCTTTTCTCAATTCAGACTTGCCCCTTATCTACAGTTACATGTGTCTAAGCAACAAACACACGAGGAGTTAGTAACACACAGGATATGTGCTGAATGAAACTTAGCCAGCGAAGAGAGGAAACGTCAGGTGAAGTTATAGAGGGAGAGTAGTAGAGGCGAGCAACTAGATGAAAGATAGAGAATGCTTCACGATGTAATCAAATAATACAGCAGGACCCCAAAACAGAAAGATCTTCTCACTCGCCTAAAATAGTATGAACCACAGGAGGGTATTTCTAGACTTACGCATCTTTCGGTCCTTCCTGAGAAAGGTCAAAGACTTGCCGTGGATTCAGGTACCACATGAACATCTGTAGGACTTTGGTTCCCTGTAACAACAAAAGACAATAATAGGAAGAGGCTTCCAAATATTAGCTTCTCATTTAAAGAATAAAAATAAATCCTGTTCTGAAAAATAATATCGAACAGCATAGAGTAGTAGTTAAAAGTCATGGGCTTTGGCCAGCTCTATACATAGGTTGAATGCGTACACACACGCTGTTAACTTATGTAACTCTGAGCAATTTCTCTAATTTCATTAAGCTCAGCTCTCAATGCAGAGATAAAAGTGCCTACTTCACAGTGTGCTGTGTGCTAAGTCACTTCAGTCCTGTCCAATTCTTTGTGACCCCATGGACTGTAGCCCACCAGGCTCCTCTGTCCATGGGATTCTCCAGGCAAGAATACTGGAGTGGGTTGCCGTTTCCTCCTCCAGGAGATCTTCCCAACCCAGGGATCCATCCTGTGTCTCTTACATCTCCTGCACTGGCAGGAGAGTTCTTTACCACTAGCACCACCTGGGGAGCCCTTCACAGACTTGTTGCAAAGATTAAACACCGTGTGGATGGCATGCAGTAAGTGCTTAATGACTGAGCACTATTAGCTTTTATCATCATTATTTAATTCATGAAAATCCACACAGAAAAGTTAGTCAACTTAAGCAGTTTAACATTAATTTTTATTGTGTAGATTACTAGTGTCTTTGCATAATATGAAATATGAACAGTATAAACTAAATATAATTTTCTTGAAATAAATGTTTTCAACCATAGCAAAAGTATCTCAGGCTCCCTATTATTTATAATATATGATTTCTCTAGTTGGTGTTTCCAAATCTTACTTTGACATTTTTCAATTTCCATGTCTATACCTGTGTCTATTTCTCAAAACCATTTCTAGAGTGTCTCGAGTAATTGCAACATTTATAAAGCTGTCATCATAGCAAATACAAGGCACTTCTAGAGGTCATTTCTTAAAGTGAATTGAGCAAAACAATAAAAGAATGAATTTTACATTCAGTTCAGTTGCTCAGTTGTGACAGACTCTTTGCGACCCCATGAATCACAGCATGCCAGGCCTCCCTGTCCATCACCAACTCCTGGAGTTCACTCACACTCATGTCCATCGAGTCAGTGATGCCATCCAGATCTCCTTTAGGATGGACTGGTTGGATTTCCTTAGAGGTTTAAAACTGAGTAGGGTGCCTCACTTTAGATCACTATCAACCACAGCAAATAATATTTGATTGGTTTAACAGCATCTGTTGCTTCTAATCATAGTCCCTTAACTAGCTATCATAATTGCTCTTAAAAATATTCCTGTCTGTATTCCTACATTCTGTATTTGCTGCTGCTGCTGCTAAGTCGCTTCTGTTGTGTCCGACTCTGTGCGAACCCATAGACAGCAGCCCACCAGGCTCCCCCATCCCTGGGGTTCTCCAGGCAAGAACACTGGAGTGGGTTGCCATTTCCTTCTCCAATGCATGAAAGTGCAAAGTGAAAGGGAAGTCGCTCAGTCGTGTCCAACTCTTTGCGACCCCACGGACTGCAGCCCACCGGGCTCCTCCATCCATGGGATTTTCCAGGCGAGAGTACTGGAGTGGGGTGCCATTGCCTTCTCCAATTCTGTATTTGAGAGTCATCCTATTATAGTAGGAATAGCACGATATTTGAGTCAGCGCTAACTTGGATGTTATAATTGGGTGACTGTGAACATTTATAATCTTGTAGAAATTCAGTATGTAAAATACAGGAATGTCTGCTTCCCAGGGTGATGACAAGAATTAAATGAATAAGTAGTTCCATATCCAGCACAGTACGTGGCACAAAATAGGCCTTTGTGAATGTTAGTCCCTTTCTTTTTGCTCCTTGTTAATCTATTCATTAAATTACACTTGAGGGTGTGAAGGCTGAAGTGTAGTTTGTAATTATCACACTGTTATGCCAGTTGTTGCAGAGGCCATTGTAGGTCTTTTGTTCCACATCTCATCCAAACCTATAATTTAAAAGTTCTGCTTTATCATGTGCTTGCTATAAATTTAGGAATACCACTCTATCCTTAATTATTACAACTAACCCAATCCTTCAGTTTCACCAAATGACACGCTTCCCTTCCTATAAAATTCAAACATGGGTTTAGATACATAATGGTAACTAAATACTAGACTGCTCTCTCCTTTCCATACCAGGCCTTGGTATCAAGTCAATTGGGATTATTTCAGGTAATCTTTTATGTTTCATAGGTAAAACCAGAGTCATTTGAATGACCAATTGGCTTATTAAAAACTTCCAACTGACTTGCTAGAAAATTAAATTCTCGCTTTGCGATCCCTAGGGCAATGTGTACTGTCAATGTTAATTACTCCCTTCTTGTCACCTTTGGCTCCGGTAGAGTATGCATTTCAATTTCAGCTTCTCTTACACATATAATACTAGGTAATTCACACCTTCCAAAAATACAAATAAGAAGCACTGAGAAGGTTTTTTTTTTCCAATCTTCAAGTTTCTCTAAAAGGTTTGGGTGTCCACACTGTTTTGGTTCTTGCTCATTCTGTGTAAGGCAGAACACCTAATTGTCTACAGTTATCCTTTTGAAGAAGGATTATTTTTTAAGGCTGGTAAATTTTGCACCCCATGCTTCTAGGAGGCGCCACTGATACTGGAGTCTACTGGAACGAGGCGCTCTGGAACCGAGTGGGGGTGACTGGCACAAACATGCAAGGCTGCACTTAAGTGTTTACCTTCAGTTCAGTTGCTCAGTCGTGTCTGACTCTTTGCGACCTCATGAATCGCAGCACTCCAGGCCTCCCTGTCCATCACCAACTCCCGGAGTTCACTCAGATTCATGTCCATCGAGTCCGTGATGCCATCCAGCCATCTCATCCTCTGTCGTCCCCTTCTCCTCCTGCCCCCAATCCCTCCCAGCATCAGAGTCAACTCTTCAGTAACCTTTCTAAAATATATTCGTTTGCGAAAATGGTCAGTGTCTGAATAACGCTTTGCACTGTATTAAGTCAATCTTGGTGGGTAAAGAAAAGAAGCCAGGCACACATTCAAGTCAGTTCTATTAATTCTGCTGTTACTGCTAGGATAACAGCAGCTACTTTAGGGCTTTAAGAGATACAATTTATTCAATAGAACTGAATGGGTGGACAAGTACTAACTCACCAAGAAAAGGGTGATTTCTTTCTTTCTCACAGACAAGAGTAAGTCTGCTCCTTCATTTACACAATTCACTAGCAAGTTCCAAATACTCTCACGGTCATCACATGCTATATGCCTTGCAAAAGCTGAATTTCTGGGCAAGAATTTTTTTTTTTTTTTAGTTTTCTCTAAATTAAAAAAAAAGGCTATTATACATCAATTCTAACACACTCTGAAGAGTATTCTCATACATAAGGTTGTAGCTGTAATACCTCAATATTTTTAAGATATTATGAGATTGGATATTCCTATGGAATGTTAAAACATTGTTCTCTCCAGCTCTAAGTGTCAGGAAACAGAATGGGGCATCATAGAACAACTTTCAAGAAAATAGATATACTTCTCTGGATGGAAACAAGCAGTATTCATCCACTCACCTACAAAGGACCAGGTACAGTTTTAGGTAAGGGAATCAGGAGATGGGCAAGACAGAGAAAATTCTTGTTCTCAAAGGGTATTCTCTGAATTATTCAGAGAATATAGTAATTTGGGGGTAAAAAGAATCAACTAAGAATGGTTCAGTTCAAAGAGCAGCACATCAGTTCAGTTCAAACAGCAGCACATCAGTTCAGTTCAGTTGCTCAGTCGTGTCCGACTCTTTGTGACCCCATGAATCGCAGCACGCCAAGCCTCCCTGTTCATTACCATTTCTTGGAGTTCACTCAGACTCACGTCCATTGAGTCCGTGATGCCATCCAGCCATCTCATCCTCGGTCATCCCCTTCTCCTCCTGCCCCCAATCCCTCCCAGCATCAGAGTCTTTTCCAATGAGTCAGCTCTTCATATGAGGTGGCCAAAGTACTGGAGTTTCAGCTTTAGCATCATTCCTTCCAAAGAAATCCCAGGGCTGATCTCCTTCAGAATGGACTGGTTGGATCTCCTTGCAGTCCAAGGGACTCTCAATTCTCATGTAAGGCTAACTGGTCTATGGTACTAAGCAAGCCTTGGTTTATATCACGGAAATATTTTCTAGATCATGAAAAGAACATAAGAAACATCTGAGGAAAATCTAACAGCAGGAGGAAGAGGTGAAGAAATCTCTTAACCCAAACAATCCCAAAGGAATACCTGATTTATGTAATAAATCTGTGTTAGGCTCTAACCAGCACCCATGTGCACACCCAGGAGCTCAACGCAAAATAAAGTCACTCACTAAAAATGGTCAGTGCTATGTTGAAGATACCAGCTGAAACGCATGAGTGGCCAGTGGAGATACTCAAAGCCCAGCCATGGGGACTGGACGAAGGCTTCCTATATATGATACTTGAACTTGGTCTTGAAAGATGAGTAGAGTTAACCATTTGTTTTTAGATGAAGCAGACAATGTTTTAGGCCCAACCCATGTGAAGCAGCAAGACGTATCACGGAAAAACTATATTCTTTTCAGTCTTTGGACCATGAGGCCGAGGTGGTGGGAGATGAAACTGCACAGGTGAGCTGCAGATTAATTCACATAGACCAGGGGTCCCCAACTCCCAGGCCATGGACCACCTGTCCACAGCCTGTCAGGAACCAGGCAGCAAAGCAGGACACAAGCAGCAGGTGAGTGAGGGATCCTTCATCTGTGCTCATAGTTGCTTCCCATCACTCAGATTCCCGCCCGAGCTCAGCTATCTAGTTGAAGGAAAGTAAGCTCAGGGCTCCTACTGATTATGTATTATGGTGAGTTACATAAATATTTCATTATATATCACACAAAATAATAATTGAAATAAAGCGCACAATAAATGCAATGCCCTTGAATCATCCTGAAACCACCTCCAATCCCACTGCCCCACAGTCCAAGGAAAAATTGTCTTCCACGAAGCCAGTCCCTGGTGCCATCCAGGCTGGGGACCGCTGATATAGGCTATGGAGCTTGGGCTTTGTTGTGCAGGAAATGAGAGTCCCTGAAATGCTTGAATCAGGAGAATAGGACTTACATTTTGATACATCAGTATAACTACAGACTAAGGAGCTAGACATCCAGGCCCTACGAAAGGGGCTAGATGGCTTGGTTTGTGCTATACACTGATGTCTAAAATTCACACTCAACATGAAGGTAGGGCCTTTGGAAATGGCACACAAAAGACATGCAACATGCAACATCACTAATTATTAGATAAGTGCAAATCAAAACCACAATGAGGTTATCACCTCAATGGTCAGAAAGGTCATCATCAAAAAGTCTACAAATAATAAATGCTGGAGAGAGTGTAGAGAAAAGGGAACCCTCCTACACTGTTGGTGAGAATGTATATCAGTGCAGCCACTATGAACAATAGTATGAAGGTTCCTCCGAAAACTAAAAATAGAGCTACCATACAATATAGCAGTCGTGCTCCTGGGCACATATTCAGAGAAAGGTTTAATCTGAAAATATATATGGACACTAATGTTCATGGCAATACTATGCACAATAGCCAAGACATAGAAGCAACCTAAATTCCATCACAGATAAATGAATAAGGGAGATGTTCTTCATATATCAGTTCAGTTCAATCACTCAGTCATGTCCAACCCCCTGCAACCCATGAAGCGCAGCACGCCAGGCCTCCCTGTCCATCACCAACTCCCAGAGACCACCCAAACTCATGTCCATTGAGTCAGTGATGCCATCTAACCATCTCATCCTCTGCCATCCCCTTCTCCTTCTGCCTTCAATCTTTCCCAGCATCAGGGTCTTTTCAAATGAGTCAGCTCTTCAAATCAGGTGGCCAAAATATTGGAGATTCAGCTTCAGCATCAGTCCTTCCAGTGAATACCCAGGACTGATCTTCTTTGGGATGGACTGGTTGGATCTCCTTACAGTCCAAGGGACTCTCAAGAGTCTTCTCCAACACCACAGTTCAAAAGCATCAATTCTTCGGCACTTAGCTTTCTTTATAATCCAACTCTCACATCTGTACATGACTACTGGAAAAACCATAGCCTTGACTAGATGGAACTTTGTTGACAAAGTAATGTTTCTGCTTTTCAATATGCTGTCTAGGTAGGTCATAACTTTCCTTCCAAGGAGTAGGCATCTTTTAGTTTCATGGCTGCAATCACCATCTGTAGTGATTTTGGAGCCCCCAAAAATAAAGTCAGCCACTGTTTCCACTGTTTCTCCATCTATTTCCCATGAAGTGATGGGAGCAGATGCCATGATCTAGTTTTCTGAATAAATCCATACATATATATGTGTGTGTGTGTGTGTATGTATATATATATACACACACAATAGAATATTACTCATCCATAAATAAGGTCAAATGCAGCAACAGGGATGGAACTAGAGATTATCATATTAAGTGAAGTCAAAGAAAAATATCATGTGATAATATTTAGATGTGGAATCTAAAACTGTAATACAAATGAACTTATTTACAAAACAGAAACTCACAGACATAGAAAACAAACTTACGGTTACTAAAGGGGAAAGGGGAAGGGGACACATTAGGAGTTTGGGATTAGCAGATAAAGTTCAGTTCAGTTGCTCAGTCATGTCCGACTCTCTGCGACCCCATGAATCACAGCACGCCAGGCCTCCCTGTCCATCACCAACTCCCAGAGTTCACTCAAACTCATGTCCATCGAGTCAGTGATGTCATCCAGCCATCTCATCCTCGGTCGTCCCCTTCTCCTCCTGCCCCCAATCCCTCCCAGCATCAGAGTCTTTTCCAGTGAGTCAACTCTTCGCATGAGGTGGCCAAAGGACTGGAGTGTCAGCTTGAGCATCATTCCTTCCAAAGAAATCCCAGGACTGATCTCCTTTAGAATGGACTGGTTGAATCTCCTTGCAGTCCAAGGGACTCTCAAGAGTCTTCTCCAACACCACAGGTCAAAGGCATCAGTTCTTCGGCACTAAGCTTTCTTCATGACCACTGGAAAAACCATAGCCTTGACTAGATGGACCTTAGTCGGCAAAGTAGTATCTCTGCTTTTGAATATGCTATCTAAGTTGGTGTAACTTTCCTTCCGAGGAGTAAGCGTCTTTTAATTTCATGGCTGCAGTCACCATCTACAGTGATTTTGGAGCCCCCAAAATAAAGTCTGACACTGTTTCCACTGTTTCTCCATCTATTTCCCATGAAGTGATGGGACCGGCTGCCATGAACTTCGTTTTCTGAATGTTGAGCTTTAAGCCAACTTTTTCGTTCTCCTCTTTTACTTTCATCAAGAGGCTTTTTAGTTCCTCTTCACCTTCTGCCATAAGGGTGGTGTCATCTGCATATCTGAGGTTATTGATATTTCTCCCAGCAATCTTGATCACTGTGCTTCTTCCAGCCCAGCGTTTCTCATGATGTACTCTGCATATAAGTTAAACAAGCAGGGTGACAACGTACAGCCTTGACGTACTCCTTTTCCTATTTGGAACCAGTCTGTTGTTCCATGTCCAGTTCTAACTGTTGCTTCCTGACCTTCATATAGGTTTCTCAAGAGGCAGGTCAGGTGGTCTGGTATTCCCATCTCTTTCAGAATTTTCCACAGTTTATTATGATCCACATAGTCAAAGGCTTTGGCATAGACAATAAACAAAGTATTATATAAAATAGATAAACAATAAGATCCTACTGTAAAGCACAGGGAACTATTACTCAACATCCTTTAATAAACCATAATGGAAAAAAACATACATATACTGTATCACTTTACTGTACACTAGACACACAACAATGTAAATCAACTGTATCTCAAAAAAATAATAACGATTTTTGATTTATGCTTAGGTTGGGCACAGTAGAAAACAACATCTTCTTTGAGGTTGTTTGTTCAGTATTTAGAAGTATTTTGGGGATTCGGATTTGAAGTTACTTCTTGTCTCCTCTTTCCTCCTACTTGGGTTGACTTTCCCTGGCCTGAGTCAGGATGGGTGTCCCCTGATGTGGGAAAGCCTGCCCACGATAGGGGCACGAACTCAGTCAGTATGTCCATAGACTGAATATCCTTTTCTCCTATAACCTGCTGATAAGCTCCCTGGGGACTCCCATCCAAGGGTCCAACTCATGCCACGCCTGAATCCTGGGATTTCACATTGAACAGTGTAAGCACCCAAGGTCTGGACCTTTGACTCTAAGGATTGCCTGGCTAGAATAACTAGCGGTCAGATCCCCTGCTTAAAGGAAATAAAGCCTATATTCTAGGAAAACTTGAAATGAAGCCTAACCTACAAGAACACTGAATCACTATGTTGGACACCTAAACCAACATAATATTATAAATCAGCTACAGCTCAATTTAAAGAAAGACATCTGCCTAACCACGCATGTATAATCTATGTCACTGAAGATGAGATTTGTGAAGGAGACCCAGTGAGAAAGCAGGAAGCATTGAGAAGCATCCGAAAGGCCCATGAGGCTCAGGCATAAACATGCCACTAAGTCAGGGGCATCCAAAAAAAATTAAGTGTTGAAGTTAAAGCAGAGATACACATGAGCAGTTGGGGCTCTTTCTCGAGCCCTCAGGTGTCCACACTGAGGAGGGGATCCCGCAGGAGTAAAGCTTATCTTTCTTCTTTTCTGCAGGAGATGACACTAAAGTTGATATCGCAACCCCTAACTCTAGTGAATGCTCCCTCACATAGCTCACATCCCACCAATAACAGCTATACCCCCAACCTCCAAAGCTCTGCAGAACACCCAGCATGTGTCTACCTGAAGGGATGGAAAAAGAGACAATTACTGTGAAGCACCTGTTTAAAGGAGGCTTCCCTGGTGGCTCAGACGGTAAAGGATCTGCCTGCAATGCGGGAGACCCGGGTTTGACCCCTGGGTTGGGAAGATGCCCTGGAAAGGGAATGGCAGTCAAGCCCAGTATTCTTGCCTGGAGAATTCCATGGACGGAGGGACCTGGTGGGCTGCAGTCATGGGGTTGCAAAGAGTTGGACAAGTCCAAGCGACTATCACACAAACACATCTGCTTAAAATAAGTCATTGTTTAAAAAATAAGAAATAAAAACCGCCCCCATGTTCAGCTCAGTATCTTCCTGCCAAGTGTTGGAAATTTTCTGAAAAAATACTGAAGAAAAAAAAAAAAAAGAGCTATAGGCATTTTACTTGCCAGCAGATGGCGATGTAGTCCAGTTATTTGAAGAATAGATATCTAAGGTTTTCTGTGTGTGTGTCTAAGTCTGAAGCCTAACCTTCAAGAACAGAAAGGGGTGTGGGGAGTACTTTATATCTAGACACAGATGAGCAAGACAAATCAATTCTTAAAAGGCAAAAGCTCTGATTTAACAATCAAAAAACAGAGTCCAGGAGATCTTCCTGACCCAGGGATTGAACTCACGTTGTCTTTCATCTCCTGCATTGGCAGGAGGATTCTTTAGAAATGGGAAGACCCATTTCTCTACTAATCGCTGACAAATCAATTCTTAAAAGGCAAAAGCCCTGATTTAACAATAAAAAAAAAAAACAGAGTCCAGGAGATCTTCCTGACCCAGGGATCGGACTCACATGTCTTGCATCTCCTGCACTGGCGGGATTCTTTAGAGAAGGGAAGCCCCATTTCTCTACTAATCGCCGTAAACTCCTGCGAATCAGTGTGGTCTCCAAGCCGCAGCAATGGTGGCACCAGGAAGCTTGTCAGAAAAGCAGGATTTCAGAGGCACCCCGACTCACTGAATCAGAGTCTGCATTTTAACAGGATCCCTAGGTGATTCATGCACACAGAAACTTAAGAGGAAAAAAAGCCATGATTCTTAACACTTGCTAGACAAGAAAATCATCTAGGAGCTTAGACCAGCTAAGGCGCCCTGTTCTCGCAGGTCTTAGCATGCGGTGGAGCGGACGTCACTGTCTTTAAAGGCTGCTGGGGTCTTTAAAGACAGTGGGAGTTGAGAACCACTTCTCTGGGCTAAGAGATGAGCCTCCTTGAAGACAGTAAGGACAAACTGAGACGCTATTTTTCAAACAAAAAAATAAACCTTCATCTCCAATAAAGTCTCACCTGCTGTGCTCCTCACACAAGGCCCAGGTAATCTCAGAAACCCTGATAGGACTCTGATGATGTGTCTCTAAATGAGTTCCACAAAAGACTGATGTCGGAATTATCTGAGATGCTCACAGTGGCATTCCTGGGCCTCACCCCAGACACACAGCACCAGATTTTATAGGGTAGAAAACATCTAACAAGTGTTTCCAAGGGTTTCATTTACACATAAATTTAAAACTACCGGACTGTAAGAGGGGAGAGTAAGAGGCACATTCAGACAGAAATTCCCTGGACTGAACCCTAACGTCAGGATGAAATTTCCTGAATTTTCCCAAAACTGAAAACTTTCAGATAAAGATTCTGATGAATGGCGTTTCAAAGGCTGTCTGAGGATGTCAAACACACACAGAGGTCATGTTACTAATCTCAACTTGTCTCTAAGGTAAATAAACGTGAATGGCCTCCTTCTCGAAGGAGAACACCACATCATGTCAGGGTTGAGCACAGAACGGCCCCCAAGGAGAAACCCCAGGTCAGAAAGCACACGCATATCCTTACCCCTTCCTCGGAATAACCTGCTTTCACTGCCACTCTCAGTTCTTCTCTGCCTCTTGGTCTCAACTGTGGCTCATTTGGGTCAGAGAGTCAAGGGAGCTGAGGAATAAGAAACTCCGTTCCTCTGATTCCGTTTTGCCAAGTGGGGTGGTTTATTTCCTTCTCTGACTGCCCCCATCCTGCAGCTGACTCGTGTGCAGTGTGAAGGGCACGGTATGGCCACAGCTAGACCTAAAAGAGGAGTTAGGTCACACCTAACCATGACTCTGCCCTGCTCACCACAGCTGGGGGTGGGGGTGGTTAGAGATGTACCATCCTAACACTGAAGAAGGAACCATAAATATATGGAGGTCAGTTTGAAAGGTTCTAATTATAGACGGGTGTTTGGATTTCTCTACAGCTTTCTCTGTGCTTAGAAACAAGGTTCTTTGTATTTATTATGCTTAGTAAAGAATTTGAGGGACTTTCCTGGTGGTCCTGTGGCTGGGACTCCAAGCTCCTAGTGCAGGGAGGTAGGAGGAGGGCCTAGGTTGCATCCCTGGTCAGGAAACTAGATCTTACAAGCTGCTTAAAAGGATCTAAGAAAGGATCCTGCACTCTCCAACAAAAGATCCCACACGCCGCAGTGAAGAATGAAAACCCCTGTGCCACAACTGGGATCCGGAAGAGCCAAATAAATAAATATTTTTTAAAAAAGAATTCTACTTTACAGAGGAAATACACAGAAGTTTAAAGTTACGCATTATTCATTTTAATTTGCTTAGTCACATTTCTGAGAATCCTAGGTACTCTGGAGGTGACCTCATTAGGGCAATGCATTCATAAGCCAAAGTGCCTCAAGTAACAGCAAAGTCATGAAGCTTTTCGCTTCTAATAACAGGCCAGTTTTGAAACCTGAATACCTCACTGTGATCTCAAATTCTTCAAACACATTTTGACATCTTTCCCAAAATAATTCTTCCCTTTCCTGAAAAATCTATTGATAACAAAGCCACTTTCGAGATAATCAGATGGAAAATCTTGATGCCTTACTTCCCTTTAAGTATCTCATTCATCCCCATGCCCATCTATTCATCCACATGCCCATTCATTCGTCCACACATCCATCCTTTAGCCCATAGGTTAGGTCTACCCATCTACTCATTGGTCCATCCATTGTGCTCTCCATCCAATTTTTAAAAATTTTATTAAAGCATATTTGATTTACAATGTGTTCATTTCTGCTATACAGCACAGTAACTCAGATATACATATATTATATATATATTATTTTTCATATTCTTTCCCATTATGCTTCATCATTGGATGTTGAATATAGCTCCTTGTGCTACACAGTAGGATCTTGTTGTTGAGGGAAAGACTGGGAGTTTGGGGTTAGTAAACGCAAACTCCGTTATGTAGCATGGATGAACAACAAAGTGAAAGTGAAAGTGAAGTCGCTCAGTCGTGTCCAACTCTTTGCAAACCCGTGGACTGTAGCCTACCAGGCTTCTCTGTCCATGGGATTCTCTAGGCAAGAATACTGGAGTGGGTTACCATTTCCTCCTCCAGGGGATCTTCTCGACCCAGGGATTGAACCCGGGTCTCCCGCATTGGAAGCAGATGCTTTAACTTCTGAGCCACCAGGGAAGCAAGGTCCTCTAATTTATGCTAATGAATAGCCTCCTGACTTATATGTATTCTCAGTGTGCCTAAGTAATCTGCCATCATATTACCCCTTTATTTAAAAAAATATTTTTCAAAACTAAAAAAACTTTAAGTAGCAAAAATCAAAAATTTTAATATAAATCCAAAATCCTCAGCCAGGATTTAAGACACTGCTCCATAAGTTCTTTCTAATCTTTAATCACATTTCTAATAACTTAATATGTATGCTCTACCCATTATATTGTGCTCAAAATGAATCACTTTCATCATAACATCCCACCTTCTATACATACTGCTGGTTAAACAATTATAGTCCATTCCTGTGTACTATGCACTAGAAATCATAGGTTCAGAGGGACAGCTCGTGGCATTAACAAAGCCGGTATCTCTTCAGAACAGACACACACAGTATACACAGCACAGGACTTAATGCTGCAATTCACATAGTACACATGTGTGCCATGGACTTCAGGAGCATAGTAGACAAGCCAATTCGTTTTGAGCAACTGTTCAGAAAGGTGCTACTGAGCAGTAAAGGATGAACAGGAATGTGATGCAAGAGAGAGGAAGAAGAGGGCATGACCCTAGTTTCCTATGCACAAATAAGTGGTGTCCATCTTCTGTTTCAGCCACTTCCCTGACACCATTTCCTTATCACTCCCAAGTGACTGCTTGCCTCTGAAATTTCACAGCACTTGTGGTCTGACCCACTCAGTTGAGAATTCACATCTCCTTAGTGTTGTTCAGATATTTTTCCCATTCGCCCCTTTTGTGTCATTAACAAACACGATATCCTTAGAAAATTCACTTCTGCTTCCTTGAGCTGTTTTCTATTTAGTGAAAGAAGAAACAATCTTAGATCATCTCTGAAGTCCCTGTCTTTAATAATTTATAGAGATTGAAACAGGAACAGGATGTATCTTAACTGGCCTGCCTCCTCCTCAAAACCAGAAATCATCTACAATTTTCTAAATGCCTTAAAGGAAAAGCTTGTAAGAATTTAATTAATGCATTTTCAGTTCAGTTCAGTTCAGTCGCTCAGTTGTGTCCGACTCTTTGTGACCCCATGAATTGCAGCACGCCAGGCCTCCCTGTCCATCACCAACTCCCGGAGTTCACTCAGATTCACATCCATCGAGTCCGTGATGCCATCCAGCCATCTCATCTTCTGTTGTCCCCTTCTCCTCTTGCCCCCAATCCCTCCCAGCATCAAAGTCTTTTCCAATGAGTCAACTCTTTGCATGAGGTGGCCAAAGTACTGGAGTTTGAGCTTTAGCATCATTCCTTCCAGAGAAATTCCAGGGCTGATAAAATGTACCTGACATTAATTAGCATGTGGAGCTCAGGTGGCCAAAATCATGGAGTCATTTATATTAAATAACTGCGCTGTGTTCCATGGTCCCCAACCACACCCTCAACCCTAGTTAGGCTATGGAAAGACTAGACCTAGAGAGGGAGTAAGATTCAGAGCAAACTGAACTTCATTCCCAAGAATTTCTCAAGAGGTAGTTTTAGGATCACCATCATTACAACATGAAGATCATCACTCAGTAAATCAAAAAACCAGGATGCTAAAAATAAATTCTCTACTTATAACATTTCTTTTCCCTATTCTCTACAATGTTAATATAGACTTTTAACAGAAGAATTAATATTAAGAATTTGGCGGGGGGGGACTTCCCTGGCAGTCCAGTGGTTAAGACCCTGCCTTCCAATGCAGGGGGCATGAGCTGGATTCCTGGTCAGGGAGCTAAGATACCACATGCCTCATGCCCCCCTCAAAAAAAAAAAAAAAAACAGAACATAAACTACAGAAGCTATATCGTAACAAATTCAATATGCTCGGTCAGTCATTCTTGTCCAACTCCTTGCAACCTCATGAACTGTAGCCCACGAGGCTCCTCTGTCCATGGCATTTTCCAGCAAAAATCCTGGAGCAGGTTGCCATTTCCAACTTGAGGGGATCTTTCCAACCCAGGGATCAAACTTGAGTCTCCTGTGTTTCCTGCATTGGCAGGAATTCTTTACCACTGCATCACCTGGGAAGGCCAAACGAATTCAATAAAGACTTTAAAAATTGTCCACATTAAAAAAAAAAATCTTAAAAAAAAAAAAAGAGTTGGAGGTTTCCCTGGTGGTCCAGTGTTAAGAACCCACCTTGCAATGTTGGAGACACCTGTTTGATCCCTGGTCCGGGAAGATCCCACATGCCACAGGGCAACTAACACCTGCCACAACTACTGAGCCTGCACCCTAGAATCCATGCTCTACAAGAGAAGCCACCGCACTGAGAAGCTTACAGCAACTAGAGAGTAGCCCCCACGTGCTGCAACTAGAGAAAGCCAGCATGCAACAATGAAGACCCAGCACAGCCAAAAACTAAGTAAATACACATATTAAAATAATAATAATTTTGAAGAAAGGAAAGGGGGATAATATCTCTTTAAATGAGAAGCTTTACTATAATTAATGTGATCTGGAAAATACCCATTAACTTTACTAATAAGAACAAGCATTATCTTGGGTCAATCTTAATTCTATGATTTTCCTACTTATACGAGGTGACTAAAACAGTTTTAAATCTTTAAGTTGCTTAGCGTGACACTTCAGGGAATCTTGTCTCAAAATGTAAAATGTGCACTTAACTGACACAGGAAATATCATCCAAACTCTCATGAAAGTCACAGCAAAACCAGAACGCACAGGAGTATTGATAAGAAGCCTCCGAGAGTGGGACGAGAATGAGATGAGGAGACAAAGACCTGGATTCTGGAACAATTTCTATCCTTTAAAGAGCTATGTACATTAAACATGTTATTAAATTTTACTTCTCTAAGGCTATTTGTTATCCTCAAATGAGGTTGATATTAATCATTCTATAGGACTTGGGCAAAGACCAAATGAAACCTGTGAAAGGTGATATATTTTTTGGTAGCCTTGGTGGTGTCTGTTGTTCATGATTATCCTGGATAATAAATAATTATTCTCTCTTTCCTCTGAAGACAGGAGGGAAAGTAGTTGAGTCTTGATTACAGCAGAAAGAAACACAGACGGCGGTTCAGATGGTAAAGAATCTGCCTGCAATGCAGAAGACCCAGGTCCAATTCCTGGGTCGGGAGGATCTCCTGGAGAAGGGAACCGCTACCCACTCCAGTATTCTTGCCTGGAGAATTCCATGGACAGAGGATCCTGGTGGGCTACAGTCCATGGCATTACAAAGAGTCAAACACGACTGAGCGACTAACTCACACACACAAGCTCATGAAGGGCTTCCTAACTATAGGAGTTGAGAAAGCGGAAATACTGTGAGTTTGTAGCATGAACTTTCTTAAAAATCTGTAAGTAAAACGTTAGCAATTCGGTTTTTGACACCTCTAGTGAAGCTTGACGTGGAAGCAGAGGGATAAATCCTAGAACCTCAAGGTTTTGCCTGGCCCTGTCAAGTATAAAGCTGTGCCTCACTGGAGAAACTGGCTGTCTTCCAATGCTAGGAGTCCCACATAGTGCTATTTTACTGGCTGTCAGGATATGTGTTTTCAAGAAAGTGTTGAAACTTCCAAGTGAAACTCATGGAAACCGACTTACCTGGTTGCCTCCACTCTTGGGGTTTACGAACACAAGCAAAGGTTTCATGAGCGGAGAAGAGATAGGTTTTATCACAAAAGGACGACCTTTGTTTTCCTGCTAAAGAAAGAAAGCAGCACCATTGAGACATACATCCACGACTTGAAAAGGAGCCCCAAAGCAATGAAGGTGAGGTATTTCTAGAATCATTGCCACTCCCCACCCTATCCCCCAAATCAACATATCCCCCAAATACACTGCATCTTGTTTCACAGGGCTCACTCGACGTGAGAAAGTGTCTCAAGCTATAACTTGCCCCCAAGAATTCAGCCATGATCTGTTTTTTTGTTCTATAGGCTTGAGGTCCACTAGATACATTCTAGCTCTCATCTTCATCATCTTTGGGACAATACTTCCACAGACAAGAGCAAACACTTTGACTCTCAAGTGGCAAGAGGTTTTATGAGTATATTTTAAAGGAACAGGCAGAATCCCAGTGTGGTTAGGGTATGGTGAAGGAGAGTGGCGGGAGATACATCCAAAAAAGGAGCTCGGGCCAGGTCAAGTCAGATGGAGGAGACGGTGGAGAGGAAGGTGGATTTCCCTGGACCATCAGCCTCAAGCACTTACTTCGGTTCCTCTTTTGCTGGCTTTTCTTTTAAAGCTTGTTCTCTTCTTCTTCCGATTGGACGCCTTCAGGGAGTTCTGTAGGGAAAGAAGGGACCCCTGAGCCGGAGGCCGGCGGCCCGCGAGCGCGCCCATGCAGGACCGTGTAGAAGGTGACGGCGGCGCATGCTGTTCGGCAGGGCATGCTTCTCATGCTTTGACACTTCCAAGCCACTGCTCATGGGGAAGCCACACACAGAACCCAGTCGCGTGCTTGAGAGTGAGCGACTGACTCCCCACCCCACGGAGAGGCAGGGAGTTAGAACCCTGGAGGCTCTCATGGACTCACATAACAACACATGTTATACCTGCCAACCCTCCCAGTAAAAATGGAAGAATCCCAAATTCTCTGAGGGGCTCCAGTCTCCCGCCCAACCAGGTCCGTCTCCCCGCCCAACCAAGTTCAAGAAGTTCATCTCCTGGTATGGAGATCACCTATGTGGAAATGTAAAAAAGGAGGCCATTTTTCACGTTTTTCTTTTTCTTTTTCTTTTTTCCCCCTCTGTTTACTTTTTATAGGAGATGACCTGTTCATATAAAATGACTCAACCCCACTGAACTGTTACGATCCAAGTCTTCTATCAGCATTCATGGCTTGGTTTTCAAAATGCAGAGAGTCAAGTCACTTATGATAGTAGAGTGGCAGTCACTGCTCTTCCTTTTTCTGGCTAAGGACCCACTGGTTTAAAAAGCCCTCCCTCCCTTGGTACCCTTGATCTTTTCCCTTTCCCTCTCACAGAAGTGCATCCAACTTGAAACACAGGGACTCCAAATTTACTTTCCCTGTCTTTCTCTTTCTAGGGAACGTATGGACCACAACTCTGATTATTTCAGCTCTTTGCTCTTAATATTTGATACAGATGCTTTGCGAAGAACCTCTTTCTGGGAACAGTCACAGCTCCCTGGCTGAAGGCAAGGCAAAATCAGATCTAATTAGTGGAGAGTCAATAATTAATTAGATGGCCATCTTCATAAAGGCAAGCTATTACTACCATGACATAGATGTTTTACAAAGTGTTGAAAGCCTGAAATACAAAATTTTTAACTTAAAAGTTTACATAAGTATAGACACATGCATTGTTTGAGCAATTAAATGTTTTCAAACAGCTTGAAGAAACTTAGATATCTATTTTTCAACACTGTATTTTTTTCTTAGAGCATTCAAAATAAACTTTTTAGTCTAGAGTACATCATATATGAACACGTCCAAGTTAGTAAGACTGAAACTATTTAGCTTTTATTTGCATTTGGACCAAGAAAAAAAAGTTGATTTGTGGCCTGTGCTCACCAAGGATGAAGGAAACTTTCTTGAACCACCATTTGTCCCAAGGTTTTCTTCCCCCATCAGATTAAAAGAGTCTTCAGGTTTTCTGAATCTCACCAGAAAAGAAATCCAGAAGTTCATGGGTGTTCACGATGCCAGGTGATTTCTCATCACTCACTTTAGACTATACTTCTCCTGCAAATAGATCTCCAAGTTTCCAAATTCCTCTTTAAATGGATCTATTATCATGTCCCTCTTTGGGAAACTTCTGCATTCTTTGAGTATTTGCTATATTTTGACTACTTCCAATTTTATTGAAAGGGAAGAACAATTACTCGGAACTTTTAAATGCTTAATCAGTCAAATATTCCAAGTAGAATGCTGAAAACTATTCGATTGGCAGAAGCAGTATATATTACTTATGGCAATTCACGATGCTTTGAGTGTTGGTACCTGGGCCCCAACAAATATTCTTATTTAATTTGTTTAAGGTGAAGCCCAGGCAAAGATGCTTTTAAAAGCTCCCCAGAATAGAATAGATTACGACAGGATGGAATAGAATAAAATAAAATAATGAAAGCTCCTGGGGAATTCTAGTGTAGCCAGAATTGAGAACCTCTGTCTGGAGTACAAAAGGTAGAATGAGGAGCTGTATGTACTGCGTATAGCAAAGCCAGTCACTGGGGTAAGAAGTGTGAGGTGCGGGATTTGACAGACTGAATTCTGAACCTCCCTGTTACTAGCTCCATAACCTTGGCCAAGTCAAACTTTTGAATTAAGTTTCTTAATTTTCAAATGAAGATGATAATACCTACCTCAAAGGGCAGTTGTGGGGTTTAAATGAAAAAAAAAAATATGTAAAGTAGTTAACCTGGTATCCATCCAGTGAGATCACTGTTATCAATCAATGTTATCAGTTGCCTCTGATGGCTATATATCCCCAGCACCAGTGCCTGGCACACAGTAGGCACTCATATCATTGCGGAAATACTAAGTCAGTATTTTTATAATTCACGACACTGACTGAGTCTTCCCTGATTTCAAAAAGCGTCCTTAGGAAGTGGGTGACTGTTTCCTAATTTTTTTCATTTTCGTTGATATAGTGCCAAGAGCAATGCGGGACACCAACAGGAACACACTATTGGCCTCGGCTCTGGACAGGACTCAGTAATTAAACTCCAAGAGATAGGTCACATGAACCAAGTTGAGAGACTCTTTCCTCAACTTGCTTGATCACAGAAATCACAGTTCTTCAGGTGACCCTGCTGATCAAGTGTGTTTGAGAAGAGGGTTAGAAAAACACACCAAAATAAGGCTGTATGTCTGAAAAAGGAGCAGGCAGGGGACTCAGCTCTCATAGGGAACAGACAGACAAAAATGACCTTTGTTTGAAACACAGATGCAAATGCTTCCAAACCTCACCAAGCCACACGCACCTGAGGCCTTCATCTCACAGAACAAGAAGGGGGAAAGCTCAAGCACAGTGGTTGACTTACAGTACCTGGACGCTTGTACGTGAGCTCTGAGTAAGCTTACCTCCCTACGGATGGTCAAAGAGCAAACGATAAGCATTATGGAACTCCACACCTCCAAGTTCCCCAGGCTTCTTTCTGTCCTTGTGTAAACATGTATCTCTGTCTCAGGACATCACTTCTTTTAGAAGGCAGCTTAATTCAGTGAGGAACAGATGGATGCGAAGGCAGAAATTCAGGCTGTGTTTTGGCCAAGACAAGTCTTCAAGCCTTGCTAATCCACAATATCACTTACTCTGCCTGGTCAGTCTTGTGAGAGTTAAATAAACATGGTTCTCAAGAATGGAAAAATTATACCGAGACGTTATTATCTAGAATTGTTGACAAAACAGCCAAGAGACCTTTAATACTTTTCCTGGGTTCTAAAACAAAGCATCACTGTTATCAAAAGCAGCTAACTCAGTGATGCAAAGGGTTCACTCTACAAGTTCAACTGTCCAAACAGCAAAATGTAGTGCTCTTGTCTGGATTTTTACATTCTTCTGATTGCAACAGCATTCACCCCTGTACATTCTGTGCCCACTCTTTTGTGAAATTCCTAAGAAAATATAAAGGATTTTTGTTTTCTTGTCCCAGGTATTGTGGCACAGGATTATCTTGGCACAAAATAATCCTATCAACACAATCTTTATCACAGTTATGATGCCCTCCTGGGCTGTTATGAAATCCTATGGGTGAATCATTCCACTGTGAATGAAACCCAACTTACTACTCTTATTAACTCTTGGGATTTCCTCAGGTGACAGGATCACAAAGGATCAATTATAATAACATGTCTAAAGATACCATATCTCACTTCATCATCCTAGATGAAGTCTTCCTCCATTCACACGCTGGACAAAACTCTGATGGATAACAAGAGGGTGCTCCATGGACTTTGTCTATGAAAGGATATTTTCACTCTACCCTGCTCTAGCTTTAGCATTGCAGCAATGGTTGTTATAAGGACAAGCAAGCAGAAGAATCAAGAAAACTTACTCCAAAAGCTAAGGACAGGTTCTCAGCAGCTTCTCAGGCATATTTGGCCAAATCACAGCAACTTGTTTCACACAGCAAATGTGACATTTAGATTGACCAAAGGAAGTCTTTGGCATTGGGCATTGAGGGAAAATTGTTGGTCATTGCTATTACATACCATGGGAGCCCTAGCATTTTACGATAATCCAATCATAAGGAATAAGGACTAGCGTGGAGAAAGCCCATACAAGGCTAGGTAGGAGTTGATTGTTACATTTTTATAAACAGACCATTAGAAATAATATAGATATCCATTGGGAGGGAATTTGCTTAAATCAACTATAAAATGTCCATAGCAGTTTAAAAGGAATCAAAAAAATATGTGTTAATATAGACTTTTCCCTATGATTTTTCTAATTGAAAAGCCAAAGTTTGAAGCATTAAGTAGAGAATGATGTTATTTATTAAAAACATACAGCTCTAGGGTCCCCCCACATATCTGACCTCACAAAAAGTTCATGCCAATGAGTCTTGCTCCGTCAGCTCCAAGTGCCTGCAGTAGTATTTGAATATCTTTAATTCATTCATCCAAAGCATTATCCTCTAACATTTTCAGTCCAGAGGACAAACACTGACATTTGTAACTTTAAATATAACTTGGACTTTATAATAACTGATTGAGGCTTGGTCAATAAAATTTTTTTTTTCATTTTAACTCCTTTCAGTTATCTACCTTCCATCATCTTTTCACTTCCAGGTCTCGCCAAGTGATTTGGTGATGAAACCTAGCAAATCATCCAGCAAGCTTTCACACGGCACCCAACTCCACAGCTGGTCACAGAGTCACTATCCACTCAGTACCCGCCATCTTTCCACAGAGAATGAAAATATATGGTTTAATTCCACCCCTTTACAACCCACTTTTTCAGACCATAATACACTCCAGTAAATTTCCTTTATTCTTTAGAGCCATTTATTTAGACACAAACATCACAAATAAAGCTGACTTTATTTCATGACCCATCTTCACTGCTGTTCTGTTAGATCCTATTGGCTCGCATGACCCTTCCTCATCCCTCTTGCCAGGGATGTGGCCCACATCTTTCAAGACCAAGCACACAGGCCAGATTTTCCATTGAGCCTAGACTGTTCTCCATGACTGAGGCAGCTCAATTTTGCTTCAGGTCTCCACCGTGTTTCTACATAGTAGGCAGCATTTACCCCTTTGCACCTTAGATGTGTACGCGTCTCAGTGACCAGGGCTGATGCAACCCAACTCTCTGGCCCCTTCCTTTCACCTCCATATGTGTCTCTCTCCCATGAGATGCACACCAGTCAAACAGATATCCCTTCCTAGACATCTGAAAACTACTCTTTCAGTGGGTTAGCCAAAAAGCTCATTTGTGTTTTTCCATAAGATGTTAGGGAAAAATCTTGAACAAATGTTTTGGCCAACCCAATATTAAGGATTTACTTGTGGCTGAATTCCATTCCAGAATCAAATTCACAAAGACTCCAACCAGTGATTTAGACTGCTGTGTCTATTTTCCTCCCTGGGAAGTACACTCTTTGTGGACATCAAATGAACATCTGATTCATCTTTGGACCTCCTGCTGCAGGTAACAGCATCTTTGAATGTGGTTAATTAAATAGCTATTTAATTCAATTAAGGCTCTTCTCCATTATCACTGTGAAGCAGTGTCAGAAAAACAGGTAGGTAGGTGCTTGTGCTCAGTTGTGTCTGCCTCTTTGCAACCCTTTGGACTGCAGCCCACCAGGCTCCTCTGTCCATGGGATTTTTCAAGCAAGAATACTAGAGTGGGTTGCCATTTCCTTCTCCAGGGGGATCGTTCCTGACCCAGGAATCGAACCTGTGTCTCCTGCAGCTCCTGCATTACAGGCAGATTCTTTACTCGCTGTGCCATCAGGGAAGCCCCAATGGGAAAACATAGAAATATATGGTACAGGTGGAAATGCTAAATGCTCAGAAAGCATCTTATCTGCTGTTTTCCATCTACTTTCCAAATTTTCCTTTCTTAAAAAGATTTCCCACCCAATGTCTCCAAATAAATTCTCCAATATTATTGCTTCCACACCATTTGTAACTGGTTGCCACTCACGCCCCATACTCTACAAACTATAGCTTTGACTTATTAATGATCCGGTTCCAAACACAAGGAGTTCTCTCAATCCTTGGTATTTTTTTCATGTCTACAGAATTGAACATTGACAACTGCCCTATTTGTGTTTTCATTTTTTAATAATGCAACTTCATGCTACCATAGTTCTCTGTCTAGCAAACATTCTCCTCCTCCTCCTTCCATTTTCTAGGTGTGGATGCTCTCCCTGTCTTCTTCTATTCTCTTATTTAGTAAATGAGCAGGTCTTGACTGTCTCCCCTGGGATAGGGACTGGGCTAGTGAATATACAATCCCACTCTGGTGTGAAATACAACAGCTACAGTAATACTTCAAGGTGCACTTGGAACCTCTATAGATACGATGCTATGGCCCCTACTCTTAACGCTTTCTACCGCCTGCATTGGGTCTCTCTCTCACCCTCTTCACGTCTGCTTTCGCTGTAACACAGCAGGTTCAGGCATCAGTAACTTCTATCCTGGCCCCTGTTTGACTGTCCCACTGTCATCTGTTGTTGCACAGCTTCACCTGGCATCTTGTGCTCCTAAATTTCAATAAGAAGGAAATAAGCAAGAGCTAAAATCTGAGTGGTTACAATGAGCCAGGTACTTTTCTGCATGTGTTATTTTACGTGTTTTAGCTCACTAGCCCTCAAAAAGCTCTATGAAATAGGTACCAGTATTATTTACCCTTTACAGAGGAGAAACTGAAGTAGAAGAGATTAAGTTGAAATGAAGCAAGTTATTAAGTGGCAGGGCAAAGTTGAGTCCAGGCTGCCTGGTTTGCAAACCAGAGCGTTTCACCACTGCCCTGTTGCCACTCTGCCCCCTTAGGCTCATTATACACCATCTTTTATACAGAACTTAATTAGTTAAATGACTTGATGACTTTGGGACCCAGGGGAGAAGGGACCACCGAAATTTTTAAAGTTATCTAATTCATCAAGGCTGGTTTTAGCAACATGATAAAGTAGCATGATATATCGTTAAGAGCTTAGATTTCAGAATCACAATTTGTGGGTTCAAATATATCTCACACTAATAATTGTATAGCCCCAGCTAATTTGTTTGACTTTTCTATTCCTCACTTTCCTCTTTCTATTCCTCACTTTCCTCAGCTGCAAAGTGGGACTAATAAGAGCACCGTAAAAATGAGATACTAAATGTATAGTACTTAAAATACGTAATACATGCAAAGCATTCAATAAATGTTAGCTTTCATTCTTATTATTACAATGTCCTGAATCATAGATAGGAATAAAAAAGTGGCTTATTAAAAAATTTTGGACTTTAGCATCCTGACTCTGAACTACTTTCCAAAAACCATTCCCATCAATCAGCTACCTAATAAAAGTTGCTAAGATACCAAGTTATTACTATGAAAATTTACAAATGAAGACAAACACAAAAGCATCTGTTATGTATTATATTTGCGGGTAATAAGGTCAAGGTCTCTTCATAGAAAAACTGTAGGTAAAAACTGAAGAGTAAAAATTAGAAAATCACCCTTTAACAAAACCCAATGAAATAAAAGATTTAGGCAACAATCTGTAATGGATAAAATTACAGATGAAAGACAGAGGGACAAATTTATAACAAATAGATTAGGATGACAGTTTCTGAATCCTAACACTACTAACAGTGAACAATCTGGTATTATGTTCCATTAAAAGCAACACTACAGAAAAAGACATCAATACCCATATAGTCCTTTTGCCAAGAAATTAAACCTGAATCTCAGTCCTTACATCTAAATATTTTTGTAAGAAATATGGGCCATGATTTTAAATGAGGATTTCAATGATTTTAAAGCACAATAAGGATACAATCAGTCAAAATTAAAATATGAGCTAAGCTGTAGGTAAAGTGACCCTGTTTATTCAATAAATAAATGGCAGGAAAAATAGAGCAGAGGGCTATAGATTAAAAGAGATTAAGAGATCATTCAACAAAAAGGAAGTTGTAGACTTTGGATCTTAGTTTGAAAAAATAACTGTAAAAAGATATATTTAAAACAATCAGAAAATAATTTAAGGATGTCACTTTAATTAATTTTGATGGGTGAAGTAATGGTATGGAATTGTCTTTCTGAAGTATTATCTTTCTGGGAAACAAAAGGTAGCATTTATAGATTAAATGGTATGCTAAACTTTGCTTTAAAGTACCCTAGCAAAAGGAAAAGGGGCGATTTGCACTTTCAAGAAGACAGAGCAAATGGGGTGAGGCCAGAGGAGGCACGGATGTGGCAGCGAAAGGGTAACAGAAGGACACCAAGGGTGACGGAATTGTTCTGTCTCCACTGATTCTGTCGGCATCCTGGTTCTGATGTTGTACCCTGATACTACAAGATGGCACCATGAGGAGAAAGTTTAACGGATACATGGGTTCCTTCTGTGCTGTTTCTTAGAACTGCATGGGAATCTCAAAACAAATTTAATTATGAAAAGAACAATACAGCGTGGCAAGGGACAGATGAAACAACAACAGCAGCAGAGAAGTCCATGGTTATAGAATTCATTATGATCATCTCTTTCTCTTCACTTGTTTGAAAATTTCCACAACCCAAAGATCATTTAAAGTTTACAAAAGTAAACTTAGAGTTTGTCTGCAGAGTGATAGTGTCTTCTGGTTTTCCTGTTTTATCTTTAGTCGTCCAAAATCCCATACCACTAGGTCATCCTACATACTCGTGCTAGTTAAACAATTATATTTTAAAATACACATATATATATACACATATATAATTTTACTCAATCATTCCTTTGTTAAAAGGATAAAGTTTACACGGAGCAAAAATCTCCTCTGAGTCAGGCCTGAACAATCTTATGCTCGTCCCTTTCACTCACCCCCCTACATAAACCTTCCTCTGCAGTCAACCTAGTCTCACAGCCCCATGGATATAATTTTGGACAAAGTGTACTTGCTCCTGCCATTCTCCTGCATGTTATTTTCTTCTCCACTGACCTAAAGCCCATCCGTCTTTAAGGAAGCAGAACAAAACCCACCTGCTTCATGAAGCTCTCCCTGATCTTTCCTTAAAGTAATTACATGGTTCTTCAGAGCAAAGATCATGTATTACATTCACAGTGCTTAGTAGCCTTCTTGATACCATCAAGGTTTTTGATGAAAACGTGTTGATTTAACTGAATGTTTACTATAAAACAATTGGAGAGAGTGCTGAATTTTAGGGGGAAACACAAGTACAAAAGAGCTTCTTGGTGGCTCAGACCTAAAGAATCAGCCTGCAATGCAGAAAGTACAAGGAGGCTTGAATACAGAATGAGATTAGCTGTTAAGAGGATAAATTCTACTTTGCCTTAAGGAAAGAGTGTTGCTCTCTAAGCAGGCCTCGTGTACTGGGGAAGGTCATGACCCACAGTCTGCGTTGGGGTTGGAAGTGGTGGGAATCGCAACCCAACACTGAAGCCTGCACCACCGTGCGCCCTCACAGTCACTCCCTGGGGTTGCCCAGGCTGCAAGAGAAGAGAGTCGTGTAAGAAATCAGCTGCACGCACCGCTCACCAGGAGGCTTTAAGGAACTCAGCAGAGCACCCGGACAAGAGAATACATATTAGCATCTGAATGGGGAGCAAGCACTCCTGCTGTGAAACTCTGATTTCTTTAGGAAGTAGAGGCTGGTTCCATGAGAGAGCCCAACAGCAGTACAGGGATGGGCTAACGGGATGAACTGGGAAGCTAAGCATGGGCCTGTGGGGAGGAGTGAGCAGAGATCGTAGGAACCCAGAGCCTCGTTGGGGGAGAAAAGCAAGAAGCAGCAGTTCCTCTTTCTCTGAGCTGGCCCAGCAGCACCAGGGTCCCGGCAGTTACCTGAGGTTTCTTCACCTTAATGATCCAGGTGGGCGGAACAATAACAGCAGCGTGAGCCCCCAGGGAGCAGGGTTCCTCAATCTGATGCAGCATGAAGCAGGTCACCTTATTGTGAAACTGAAGGGAAAAACAGGCCAGTAAACAATTCTGCACAGAGGGAAATGCTGCCGCAAGAAGGAGCAAGTGCATGTGTGCATACTTAAGCACACGCTCGCGTGCACACACACACACGGAGGTCCCACGCTCCCCATCACTGCCCAACCAGCCCCAGGAACTTGCGAGACCAGACTACAAATTCATTCTACTTTATAAACTGTTAACAACTGATTACAATAACTCAGTTTGTAGACCAGCTGAAACTTGATAACCTTTTATAGGGTATTTACATTAAAAATGTTAGGGACTTGGAGGGTTCTAGAAAGGCTAACTTTGCACATAATTTTGTTTCACTTGGCTTGGGCTCCTCACAGACTTGGCTGATTTGGAATAATGCTGAGAAGGAAATGAAGACAAGCAGAATGACATTCCTCCTATCTGCCTCTTGTTTTTCTATCCACAGACATCAATCCTTCCCAGTAGTCCCTCCAGTGTAAGGGACCCAGAAAAAAATGGTCTCTTCTAGAGAGTTGTTAGAGAGGAAACAGAGACCGCTTCTGCCGGGTTTGTCTAAAGCTGCTGAAAAAATAATGGTCCTAGCACACTTGGCAAATCCAAAGTGCTTTTGATTTTTGAAAGGAAGGAAGTCAATATAGACTAATGATATTAACCATACCTAGGTTCCAGGGGCTTAGCTATATACCCCAATGGACTGAGGCCAATTACATTTCCAGTAATTTTTTTTTCTTTTTGTGACTGTAAAGTGATAATAATGAGTGGTAGCATTTGTTTTCTAATAAACATCAAATCCCCATTATACAATTATGGGCTTTAAAATTTTAATCATAGTGATTTAAAAAAAAATTAACAGTAGCTGCTACTTAGATTATACTTAATGTGACCACGTAATTTATCATCTTAACTGAAACAATTTTAAGAATGAAAGGGAGCAGAGACAATAATTATGTTGGAACAGCAGACATAAACTAGGACTGTCTCAGGAAAAGTGTCAAATATAGCCACCCCAATTACATCACATCAGGGCAATTTTATCTTTACCGCTGAGTAGCTTCAAGATCTGACATGATCCAGTGACAAATTACTAAATCAATTAAGCATGAAATACTAATTAATAAGATAATAAATAATTCTTCCTAAATTGCTTGTGATTTACAAATAATTTGATATACCAGAGAAATGTCATTTGAATTCCTTCTTTAAAAAGTAATTTTCTCTCAAACAATCCCATCTTCTCCTTCCCCCACTAAGTCCAAAAGTCTGTTCTTTATGTGTCTCCTTTGCTGCCCTGCATGTAGGATTGTTGGCAACACAATATTGCAAACTAACTATCCTCCAACTAAAATAATTATTCAAATAAACTCCCATATGAATAGCCGTTGCCTTTCTACCGTGGCAGAAATCTCAGAGACTGCTGACTCCAACTCTCACAATTTACACCTGAGTACTCTAGAGAGACTAAGACGTGTGTCTAAAACTGCATGACTTTTAAGGGGTCGAGTCAGGACCCGAATACATGAAACGCAGCTCCCAAATACAGTTTTATTTTCTGCTACAGGAAGTGCCCACAGAATGCACTTAATTGTTTGACATTATACATCCTAGAAGGAATTACCTATAGTGTTAAAATACACTATCACCATAATCTGTCTTAAAAGGTTTTGTATTTTCAGTGCTTGAAAAATCAGCTTCTACAATGTGGGACCCTAGGAAACTCAATGACACATGTGCTGTGGTTAGTCGCTCAGTTGTGTCCAACTTTGTAACCCCATGGACTGTAGCCCGCCAGAGTTTTGTCCATGGGGATTTTCCAAGCAAGAATACTGGAGTGGGTTTCCATGCCCTCCTCCAGAGGATCTTCCCAGGGGTCAAACCCAGGTCTCCTGCATTACAGGTGAATTCTTTACCAGCAGAGATACCAGGGAAGCCCCCAAAGATACACAGAACTGATTCAAACTCTGCCGCAAGGGTCAAGTGAGAGTTGTTTTTTCAGTGATTCGATTGGACTACAGATTCATGGAAAGAAAGCACATGAGCTCACTGTGAAGCAGGATGGTTTCCAAATTAAATGAGCTGGGATCAACCATCTAACCACACGCTGGCAGCTATAGGGTAGCAGCATGTGCAGCCTATCTAAGGCCGTGCTGATGCTACCTGGCAAATGCCGTCTCACCAGATCAGGGAAACAACAAGCATAGACAGTGTTGGGGCCCCCGAGGGCCTAAATCTGCTTCTTCCCTTCCGAGCAAAGGCACCGTCTTGATGGCCAGTTGTCACTGCACAACTGGCATTTGCACAGTTCCCTGAGTGAAAGGAACCATGCCCCCTTATATTTGTGAACATGTTCTTGAACAGAAGCACAAAGACTCCTTGCAAAACAATTAACTGAAAGGAGGTAGAAATGCCAAGAACAGAAAACATGCCAGGAGGGTGATGCAGCAAACCTTGAACTTTCCCGACCAGGGTGTCCCTCCCGAGTAACAGCAGATCCTCCTGACACAAGGGGGCTAGTGAAATGATGCCAGAGAAATTATTAGATTGAACCTGATGGAACTGCAAAGATGCAAAGGTTTTTCACCCACAAAAAAGCCAGTCTCATGTGTTTCAAGTAAATGCACCTTCCACTCCTGCTTTGTGGACTAGATAAAGCCGCTGTGTGCAGTGCATGGACTAAGTTGCTTCAGTCAATCATATCCGGCTCTTTGTGAACCCATGGACTGTAGCCCACCAGGCTCCTCTGCCCATGGGATTCTCCAGGCAAGCATACTGGAGTGGCTTGCCACGCCCTCCTCCAGAGGATCTTTCCGACCAACGCAACCTGTGTCTCTTGTGTTGGCAGGCAGATTCTTTACCCTAAGCCACCTGGAAGTCTGAAGTTTATCTGCACAGCCTTAACCCTTAAGCTTAAACAACACAGCCCTTTATTTTCAGGTTGGCTGTGCAGTGAGGGGACAATATATCCCCATTACAAAGACATTTAAAAAAACTAGTAAATTGAGAGATTAGAGCAGGGGTCCAGATTGTTTTTATAAAAGGACTGGACAGTATATATTTCAGTCTTATGGGGCCATATTGTTTTTGCTGCATTATTCAACTCTGCTGCTGGAGCAAAAAAAGTAGCCAGAGGCAATACATAAAGGATGGGCATGGCTGTGTTCCAATAAAACTTTAGTTACAAAAACAGGCAGCAGTCAGATTTGGTTTACAAGCTACAGTTTGTTAACTTGTGAGTCAGTCTCCATTGTCTAGCTAAAGAAAAAAAAATAGGTTCATAGACCAAAAAAAAAGAAATGAACCATCTGGTTGAGACAGAGCTGTTAAAAAATGAAAAAAAAAGAAGAGAGGAAAAGTAAAAGGGAAATTATCATTGGATCCATATGAATATACATGTTCAAATGTAAGAAAGACTAACATTTCAATGAGCATACAGCCAACTATAACAACATCCAAACCTAAGGAAGAATATAAGCCCACTCTATTCCTAACACAGTCCCATCAAGAAAAATTCGCCCACATCAAAAACAGAAGAACCACTGAATTGCTTTGTCAGAGGGATTATCTAAGGTTGCAACTTCCTTCTATACAAGTCATCATCGATGACCTAGTGTACTACAGGGCAAGTGGCCTTGGAGTGAAAATCCCTCAATTCTAGACTCAGAGATAGAATCAGGAGGGGATTTTCCAAACTGAGATTCCAGGTTTCAATGTATATAAATAAAGGGGTTAATTTCTAGTTTCTTGCAGCTCATTTATCCTATGGTTCTATAGTTCTAATGTGTCTTTCTTCCTCCACAGATCCTATGAGAGAAATAATACATAAATTATGATAACGTTCCACTTACAGACAGGAACTCCAGCCATGACATAATTCTATTTTGAGAAAACAGGAGCCCACTTTGTTTTATCTTATCCCCAAACTTACCGCCTGCTTACACCAGGAACAGCTGATAGCCACAATCTCTTTACTGTGGAAGGAGAATTTTTGCTGGAAGCCCTAGAATATTAGAGCAAGAGACAGAGAATTAAAAACCACATCCAATCGAGCATGCATCTGCCCTCCTGAAGTCCACGGAAGTCAGTAAGGCCAGGCTTAAGGGAACTGAGACAGCAAATGCCACAGTGGGCACTTATATTGCCACCTTCTACCACCTTTCCTATCACCAAATTTTCTAAAGTGTGAGAGAGGAGGCACCAGTATTCACTTTACCACTAGCACTCAAAGTCAGCCACAAAAATTTTTTTTTCTTTGACTGCAACTGTGTGGCATGTGGGATCTTAGCTCCCTGACCAGAGATTGAACCTGTGCCCTGTGCATTGGAAGGCAGAGTCTTAACCACTGGGCTGCCAGGGAAGTCCCCAGATCATCGATCCTCCACCAAGTAAGTGAGGTTCTGGTGCATTTTTAAGTTAAAAAGAAGCCTCTATTGGTTCACATGATTTTTTTTAACAGTGGTTATCCATCTCAGAGGTCCTACACAACCACACCATCAAGAAGCCACAAAGAGAGAAAGGAAGCAGGAGACAGTCAGGTGACCTAGAAGTGAGAGTCTGGGAGACATCCAAGGGTGGAGAAGGAAATTCAAACACTCTCACCATCCCCTCGGGATGTCAGGACTCAAAATAAGCAGCTTTCAATTTCCATTTTTCGCCAGCAAACGGCAATGAGATTAATGGAATGGCAAACACAGTCCTCTTAATGAACAAACAGAATTACTTTTCCATCAAGGAAAGAAGAGACGCTTTTTGGCCGCTGTTGTCCCTAAATAATTACCACAGAGAAGTACGCAGTAACTCTCAAGGAAAGTTTTTTAGCTTTCCCAAAGCTCACCCATTTCTATCTGCCTGTGAAATCTAAGCCAAACAAACTAATGCAGATCAATGACCCAAAACTCTTAAAGCTTTCTAAGCGACCCAAAGCAAACAGAAAGATGTGATGGGCAGGAAAGCTTTAAAGGCAACGAGCTGCATGTCTTGCTTAATGTGTACAGATAACTTTGAGTTACAGTTTACACATTATTAAAAGACGTCCTAGCAGCATTTTTGCAGTCCCCATAATTTCTACCTGTCTGCAGCATTTTATATACTAATGAGCATTTCCTCCTTTGTGGTCCTCTAGCCTCTCCTGATTTCCTAAAACACATCCCAATTCTCCTTCTTCCTCTCCATCTCCTGCACGTGGACAGGAGGCAAACCTTGGTGCTCTGCAATTCCACCTTGAATCCTTCTCTTTTTGTCCATCCTCAAATCCCACTTCAAGAAACGTGACCTCTTCTTAACATTGGACTTCCCTGGATTCCGAAAAGTTTCTCTATTAATATCCCTTTCCTCAACAACTTAAGCGATTATAGAATCACTCAGTGCAGAGGCATTCACAAAACAAGCATGAGTCTGCTATCCTCACAAAAGGCTGCTTGCAGTGTGGGTCCTTGGCTGGCATTAGGGAACTTGAATTTCAGGAGGGGTTCCCCAGTTGAGGGTGGCTCACTGTGCCTGAATTGGTACAAACCCCCTGGTGTATGAACAGCTGCTTTCCTTCTGTAGTCTGGAGGCTGGGTCTGTGCTGGGCAGGGGGTGATTATGTCACCAGACCCCCAAGAAAAACCTGACCACCAAGTCTCAGATGAGACCCAGGAGACAGTATTTCACACAAGTTGTCACAATCTGTGTTGGAACAATTAAGTGCGTCCTTTGCAACTGTCAGAAGACTTCTGGTGCTTTACACCTGATTTCTGCAGGACCGTATCCCATGTTCCTTTCCTCGGTTGACTCTGCTTTGTAGCTGTTATAATAAATTACAGCTGTGAGTAATATTTCCCACATAGTTCAGTTGAAAAAGAATCCGCCTGCAATGCAGGAGACCCCAGTTTGATTCCTGGGTTGGGAAGATTGGCTGGAGAAGGGATAAGCACCCATTCCAGTATTCTTGGGCTTCCCTTGTGGCTCAGCTGGTAAAGAATCCGCCTGCAATGTGGGAGACCTGGGTTCAGTCCCTGGGTTGGGACGATTTCCTGGAGAAGGGAATATACGCTGAACCCAATGAGCCCTCCTAGTGAATAACTGAAAATGGTCACCAAACATACTCATCCCCTCCCACCCCTACAAACAACGAGTCTTGATATTCTCGCTGACAGAGGCGACAGAGCATCTCCCCAGTAAAGAATGCACTTCTGTGAAACAGACATGGACAGGATTATCAGGACAGGTTGGCATCCGCAGGCTTACTGCTGTAACAGCCAGCCACAAACCACACAGTCCCTGGCATCTGAGTGTTATTACTGCCTAACAGAAATAGTTTATGTGCATGTATGTTCTAAAGTGGAATTATAAGTTCTCTGGGAGAAGTCCTTGTAACATTTCTTAATAAGTCTTTACAACTTAGCATAGGCAGGGCAGGAATATTTTCTGATTACCTGAACAAGAAAGTCACTGCTACCACACTATGATCCAACTACAAAGTTCATGCTATCCAGATTTTAAAACCCTAACCCAAAACACCTGAAAATATGCCCCTCTCCTCCTATGCCACTAAACTCTCCTCCAATGGCTACAGACACGGCAAATCACTTAACCCATCTGTCTTCTTCCTTCATCCATCTGGAAGTGGTCATAAAATTACAAACCTCTCCAACACCACTGGATAGTTAGAAGCATCCAATAAAACAATGCATTTGAAAAGTCCTTTATAACAGAGTATACAGAAGGAGCACATTTACTGCTGGAACCTCTTTAAACTTCTTGCTAACAAAGTCCTCCACTATCATATGTGTGACTAGCAATGCTCTATTCAACTGTATTAACTCATCTCTCTACCGACTCCTGGCCTTCTGACTTCAGGGAGAAACAGCCAGTCCAGTGTGGCCCTGGCAGCCTGGCTGAGAGCAGAAACAAGCCGCCAAGGCCAGCCACGACTGCGGCGCGGGTACCGTGTTTATGGAGTTGTGGTGGGTCCCTTGGAAATGAGCCTAGTGGCAATTTGCTCTCTGTTTCAGACTCTAGTCTGGCACAGGCACAGTGGTGTCAGGGTTACTATCTAACAGAAAGACCTAACTAGAACACCCTGGCAATGCCAAAGAATGCTCAAACTACTGCACAATTGCACTCATCTCACACCCTAGTAAAGTAATGCTCAATATTCTCCAAGCCAGGCTTCAACAACATGAACCTGGAACTTCCAGATGCTCAAGATGGATTTAGAAAAGGCAGAGGAACCAGAGATCAAATCGCCAACATCTGCTGGATCATTGAAAAAGCAAGGGAGTTCCAGAAAAACATCTACTTCTGCTTTACTGACTATGCCAAAGCCTTTGACTGTGTGGATCACAATAAACTGTGGAAAATTCTGCAAGAGGTGGGAATACCAGACCACTTGACCTGCCTCTTGAGAAACCTGTATGCAGGTCAGGAAGCAGCTGTTAGAACTGGACATGGAACAACAGACTGGTTCCAAATAGGAAAAGGAGTACGTCAAGGCTGTATATTGTCACCCTGCTTACTTAACTTATACACAGAGTAAATCATGAGAAACTCTGGGTTGGAGGAAGCACAAGCTGGAATCAAGATTGCTGGGAGAAATATCAATAACCTCAGATATGCAGATGATACTACCTTATGGCAGAAGGTGAAGAACTAAAGAGTCTCTTGATGAAAGTGAAAGAGGAGAGTGAGAAAGTTGGCTTAAAGCTCAACATTCAGAAAACAAAGATATTGGCATCCGGCCCCATCACTTCATGGCAATTGGATGGAGAAACAATGAGAACAGCGGCAGACTTTATTTTGGGGGCTCCAAAATGACTGCAGATGGTGAAACTGAAAGATGTTGACTCCTTGGGAGAAAAGTTATGATCAACCTAGACACCAGATTTTTTTTTTAATTTATTTATTTATTTATTTTAAATTACAATACTGTATTTGTTTTGCCATACATTGACACGAATCAGCCATAGGTGAACACCATATTTAAAAGCAGAGACATTACTTTGCCAACAAAGGTTCATCTAGTCAAAGCTATGACTTTTCCAGTAGTCATGCATGGATGTGAGAGTTGGACTATAAAGAAAGCTGAGCGTCGAAGAACTAACTGGTGCTTTTGAACTATGGTGTTGGAGAAGACTCTTGAGAGTCCCTTAGACTGCAAGGAGATCAAACCAGTCTATCCTAAGGAAATCAGTCCTGAATATTCATCGGAAGAACTGATGCTGAAGCTGAAACTCCAGTACTTTGGCCACCTGATGCAAAGAGCTGACTCATTTATAAAGATCCTAATGCTGGAAAAGATTGAAGCGAGAGGAGAAGGGGACGACAGAGGATGAGATGGTTGGATGGCATCACCGACTCAATGGACATGGGTTTGAGTAAACTCCGGGAGCTGGTGAGGCTTGGCGTGCTGCACTCCATGGGGTCGCAAAGAGTCAGACACGACTGAGCGACTGAAGTGACAGAACACCCTGGAGCCTCCATGATCCAACGAGCAGGTTTTGGCTGGGGTCTCAGCACAGCAAGAAAAGCCAGGTTCCTAATTACCTATTTACAAATGCTGGCCCAAATCTGATATTATGATACCGATAGATGCCCTAACTGAATTTCAATTGACTCTGATTGTTAAGGGCCACTTCATTCATCACTATCCACAAGGAAAATAGGGGTGTGAGGTCAGATGCGCTGGAGCTAACTAACTTCAGAATTATAAATACCAAGAACCTTGAGGGATACAGTTGAGATTTTTAGAATAAAGTTTAAACAACATTTATTCTGAGCAGCTAGAGCTTTGTTGCCTCTTTTTCTTATGCACCCAAGGGCATACACCAATAGCACTCAGTTTTATAGCCTTGGCTGAAACCAGGAAAGGGAGCTTTACTTGAAACAAACTTTCTTATTGTTTATGTATTTAACTGAGATTTGGGTGAGGGAATTTCCTGACTGTAGTCCCAGTTCCTGTATGATTTGATTCAACCCAAGAGATACTGCTCTTACCTCCAAAACTTTAACCACTGACAGCAAAATAAACCTCACCATGTCCACTTGCATATTCAAAACTCACAAAGCATTACAAAAGCAAACCCAAGGGAATTATTTCAGGCTAAATCAATATCCATCTTAACACAGAGCACTTCATTTTTGCTCAAATATTTCCTTTCATTTTTGAAAACTGTATATCCTCTTTTATACATATTATGTTTAATATCTAATAAAATGTTCATCCTAAGCTTTAGATGCAAAGTTCATTATTACTAGAAAAACAAAATTGAAAATTTACCATGTTTTAATTAAAAATTTAAAATTAAACTATTATAGCACTCTTGTAAACTTATCCAGTGGGATAGAAGTACTATAGCAATTTGATACTCACAACGTAGAAGGAAATTTTTCCCATTGGAGCAGATCTCAAACTGGCTGTGCTGGTCCCACGCAACTGCTTTGCACCAGCAGAAGCTGATAACCAATGATGATGTTTCAGCGTTTCACCAGCTGAAGCTAAGTAACAGACTTTTGAGTGACCCAGGTATAGACCCACACCAACCAACCTAATTGAAAACTTTTTTCTAACCAAGAAAAACTGACGTTTGACCTTTGAGTGACCCACAGGCAAACTCACACCAACCTAACTGAAAACTTCTTTCTGACTAATAAAACATGGAACCTATTTAACTGATGATCTACAGACTTACAAATTGTCCTGTACAGAGCTTAACCTTTATTAATTAGCAAAGTCTTCATGAACTGATCTCTTTCTTCATAAGTGCAAATTGTTAACTTTTTCCCATCAACAAACAATTCAGCTCAATTTTCCGTGAATAGGTATACCGTTGCCTTGCAATGTAAATCACTGGATATTAGACTAGCTTTATAAGATGCCTTTTCCTTGGCTTTTTCGTGTAAAAACCGTACCGTGGGGTCTCGAAAAGTTGGACACGACTGAGTGACTTCACTTTCACTTTTCACTTTCCTGCATTGGAGAAGGAAATGGCAGCCCACTCCAGTGTTCTTGCCTGGAGAATCCCAGGGATGGGGGAGCCTGGTGCGCTGCCGTCTATGGGGTCACACAGAGTCGGACACGACTTAAGCAACTTAGCAGCAGCAGCAGCAGCAGCAGCAGCAGGGTTTATTTAATCATAAAAATCTAATTTACTTGAACATCCTAAAGCCTCCCATACTGATTTTACTGGTTTTAATTCACACATTTCATAAACAGTCAAGATTTTCAAAATGTAGACATAAATTGAAGTAAAACTGAATTAAAATAAATAATAGCTTTATAAACTGAATTACAGTAACCAATTTTTCTAACTTCTGACAGTGCTGCAAATTATATGAATCTACAGTTACTTTATTAGAATTATCTTTGAAAAATGGAAATTTTTGTTCACTGGGTTTAACTATGTGGTATTAAGAGCTCTGAAAATTTATGTCCTTATTGGTCATAATAAATTCTCATTCAAGGGTAATCATTGATTCATGTACAAAGACTGATATTTTATTATTCCTCAATAGAGCCTTTATGTCCCCTTTTTTGGTAATTACAATTTATTAATCAGAACCAGTCTCCTTATTCTCAGATAGTTTCTGCTTTATTAATTTATCCAGAGGCCTTTACTATTAATACAAGCTACAGGTCAAAAATTGAGTATCCGGACTAGTGGTGGAGGTGTGATGGGAGGAGCAGAATTTAGAGCACAGTATGCTCGACATAATCCTGTTGCCACAAACCCGTGACAGTGTATGAAGTGCCCAAGGCATGATGCCCAGAATATTTTTATCAGATGCAGATATTTCATGATAGCAGGAGGCTTAACCTTGTAATTAAAGTATAACTGAAATTAAGCCTATAACAATGGGCACAGATCTACATTTCAGTTTACACGTTAACTATTTTAACTGTGTTCATATTTTTATGACCACTCTGATTCTAGGATAAAAATGCTTGATACAAATATTTATTCAATATGGCCAAAACTGCATACAAAATGTTAACTGTTAGTTTTATGTCTTTGCCCTAGAATACCAGGGAAGCTCTTTATATGAAAATATTTATCTAATGGTACAACTAGTTACACTTAGAATGGTCTTCCATAAAAATTAATGTCCATCTCTGCCCCATAACTGAGAACTTTCCCAATAAAAATTATGACTTTAATGTTGATAATATTCACCAAAGTGAAAGTTGCTTAGTCGTGTCAGACTCTTTGTGACCCCATGGACTATTACAGTCTGTGGAATTCTCCAGGTCAGAATACTGGAGTGGGTAGCCTTTCCTTTCTCCAGGGAATCTTCCCAACCCAGGGATCGAACCCAGGTCTCCCACACTTCAGACAGATTCTTTACCAGCTGAGCCACAAGGGAAGCTTGATAATATTCACCAAGCAGGTCATTTTCCGGAAAATTTGTTTTCAACCAAAGCTACGTATTTTAAAAGATAGGACTGATGTTATCACAGTTACCAACTAAAAATCATTACACATATTCTGAGAAGTCCTATAGTCTATAATCTTGCTGACAATATGACATTCCAGGACATAACTGGCTATAGTCTCCAGCCTTAACTAATGGAGGAAAATGCTATCCTGCTGGTAAAACTAATTGTACTTTTGGTGCAAAATTAGACTTTTTCTCTAACAGCTCCCAGACAACTGAGAAAGATACTGACAAAACTGCCGAAATTATTTAGATTGTGCTCCTTCCGGTTTCATGAATTTATGACAAAGGAATACCACCATATAATGCATGCTTTAGAGAAATAAAAGAATCTGCGACCTAGAAACAGCTTTGACTTCACTTTGGGATTTTAATAGTAAACTGATGGGTTTTCCAGCTGTCTCTGACATAGCAACTCCAGCAGGCCTACTTCTGTGAGATTTTGATTTCTACTTCCTCTATCACAGCAATTCTGGTATCTTTACCTCACTTTACATGGATTTTTTTTTACTAATAATTATAGTATTATTATAGAAAAAATATACCAATTAGAATCAGTCAAAAGGAGAGATATATAGGTCAATATCTAGAAGGGTTTGAAACATAGATATCCACTGTCCTCTCTCTGCACACTCAGGATATGTAACCATCATGTCATTCTTGAAAAAAATTTTTAACTGGAGGATAGATTTGTTGCTGTTGCTGCTCAAGTTTCAAATGCCATTCTAGTGTTAGATCTACTCAATCGACTCTTCTTGCTAGTATCTAAGATGACCTAATAATCTTTTCACACCAATATACCCAGTCTGGAATGTGCAGAGGCTGCTCAGAGAGAAAAAGTAATACATCTCGAAAAAATCTGGCTGTAGGATCTAACCAATATATACCAACAGGAAAAGGAAAGTGTGCATGGGACTGGGTCCTGGGGTGCAGGACAAAGCGGGGCAGGACTTCCTGTTGAATAAAAGAGAGTTTCCCAATGTGGGAGCATTCTACAACAAAGAATTTAACACATTATTAAGACTCCCAGACTATAGCACTAACACTAGGATGCTAAAATCAATACTAGAATGGTGTCTGAAAACTTGAATGAAAAATGAGTGTTAAGTGAAGGAGCAATGCCAGAATTGCTGTGACAGAGGAAGAAGGAATCAAAATCATACAGAAATAGGCAAATTAGAGTTGCCATGGCATTCCAGGGACAGATGAAGAGAGTTCTATACTCTCCTGTGGTTTCTCTTCTGCTCATGCATTTTAAAGATTCCCTCTATTAAACACATCAAATTACATAATTTGAGTGTGAGATCTCTTTCCTTCCTGGACCCTAAAAGAAAGTGAAAGTGTTAGCCGCTTAGTCGTGTCTGACTCTTTGTAATCCCCTGGACAGTGGCCCACCAGGCTCCTCTATCCATGGGATTTTCCAGGCAAAAATACTGGAGTGGGTAGACATTCCCTTTTCCAGGGGATCGTCCTGACCAAGGAAATGAAACCAGGTCTCCTGCATTTCAGACAGATTCTCCACTGTTTGAGCTATCAGGGAAGCCTGGACTCTCTTACACAATGTAGGATTATGAATGAAAACAATGTAACTCTACACAGTGATCATAAACATACAGCCTGGTGGTGAGTGAGTGGTAAAGCAACTGAATCACAAGTGCCTCATTTGCTATTCATTATATGCCACATACAAACACATTCAAGGATTGCAAGAAAATTAGTCCAAATATTTACTGTTAATTTTGTAAAAAGCAGAAAGTGAAACTACAAACACTCTTAGCTATAAACACTTACTAATAAGCCCAAATGTTTTTAAACCATCAGTTTAAAAATTTGGTTTCGGTAAGTGAATATATTTATTACCCCATCCCAATGGATAAACTATTGAATAATCTGCATAGAAGTGGGGGCGGGGAGAATGGTTTAGAAATCTCTGGATATGTAAGAATGTACAGCCAACCATACTGATGAAAACTACGCATAGCACAAAAAATCTGAAATGAACCTTCAACCACCTGGTCTGCAAATGGAAAGAGAGTCAGTAGGTTTCTTCTAATCCAGGGGATAAATCAGGCTCCAAAGAAGGGTTATTTATTATCCAGCAAGGAGACAGATTTAAGACCACACCATACCTCAATGGCTTGAGCCTGTGAGAATCCATAAGCAGCTGCATTATAAACACAGGAGATGATTATAACAGAACAGTATTATAGGAACGTTACGTGAAGGGCTGGGACCACAGACTTCCCCACAGACAGCCGTGATGAGAAGCGCCCTGTGAGTGCTCCTAGATGGTTGCCTGGGGACGCTGGCCGGGAAGAGAGACACAGTCACAGCAACTCAGACTGTGGGGTGTCCAGGTCTTCCTCTGCGGTTGACCACGCCAACAGAGGCAGGGCCAGAAAGGGGCGTGTATATGACGCTAGGGAATATCGGTCACAAGATATACAATGCTTATTGATTTTCTTTTAATAAAATTTGTCTAAAACTATTATGGCTCAAAAACTGCTGAGGGAGTACCAGCTACTATGCTGTCCAGTGAAGGTAGTTTTTCCAAATTCTTCCTACTGTTCACATCTCCGACCTTAAAACTGGCTGTGCCTACCTGTTCTTTCTCTCTTATGCATACACATGTGCACATTCTTATGGGAAAGTTGTAGACAGTCTATACATCACTAAGTAAGAGACAATTCGTAAGCCCGAGCGCAACACCAGGCCCTTCCTGGTGGCTCAGTCAGTAAAGAATTTGCCTGCAATGCAGGAGACAAAGATTCAGTCCCTGGGTCGGGAAGATCCCCTGGAGCAGGAAATGGCAACCCACTCCAGTATTCTTGCCTGGAAAATGCCATGGACAGAAGAGCCTGGTGGCCTACAGTCTATGAGGTTACAGAGTCGATATGACTTAGTGACTAATCCACCACCACTAGGAAAGCACTAGAAGGAGATGGACCCAATGAAGGAGGGTCATGTGAGGGCAAAGGGCTTACCTCTTTTTGTTTCCAGCTGTGGAAAAGGGCTGGTAAGCATCTTTCAACTCCCACTCCCTCCTCCTTCTATTTTTACCTCTTCCCCTCCCCGCCCTTTTTCCTCCTCCCCCTTTTAATCTATTTTGTCTGCTTTTAATCTATTTTCTAGCCAGGAAAGATTTCAGGCTAGAAAGGAACCAGCTGGAAGTCAGTGTGTTGAACTGGAAGAGATGTTACCAGTTATAATGGAGGAAGGGGCATACCCTTGAGGCTAAAGAATGTAGCCTTCCAGAGAAGAGCTTGGTGACCAACGGCTGCAGCATATTATCTTTCCAGGCACTGGGCAAACAACAAAATTAATCAAACTTTTTCCCTGTCTCACCCTCCACACAACCTAGGTGGCCAAAACTTCCCTGCCTCCCTCTATTGTCAAAAATGCATACTGGTCGGCTCACCCCAGTGCTTGACCCAAAAGACTCACATGAATAAATACACATATTAGAAATGAGTTGATGAGGACTACAATTTCCCAAGTTATCTTCCACTCTACCAAATCAAAACTTCCTTTATTGAGACCAGCTTGTTGTTGTTGATCAGTCGCTCAGTCGTATCCAGTTCTTTGAGACCCCATGGACTGCAACATGCCAGGCCTCCCTGTCTTTCACTGTCTCTTGAAGTTCGCCCAAGTTCACGTTCATTGCATCAGTGATGCAATCAAACCATTTCATCCACTGACATCCTCTTCTCCTTCTGCTCTCAATCTTTCCTAGCATCACGGACTTTTCCAAAAAGTTGGCTGTTCACATCAGATGACCAAAATACTGGAGCTTCAGCTTCGGCATCAGTCCTCCCAACGTGTATGCAGGATTGATTTCCCTTAAGATGGGGAAACAGTGGAAACAGTGGCTGCCTTTATTTTGGGGGGCTCCAAAATCACTGTAGATGGTGATTGCAGCCATGAAATTAAAAGACGCTTACTCCTTGGAAGAAAAGTTATGACCAACCTAGACAGCATATTCAAAAGCTTTGCCAACAAAGGTCCATCTAGTCAAGGCTATGGTTTTTCCAGGGGTCATGTTTGGATGAGAGTTGGACTGTGAAGAAAGCTGAGCACCAAAGAATTGATGCTTTTGAACTGTGGTGTTGGAGAAGACTCTTGAGAGTCCCTTGGACTGCAAGGAGATCCAACCAGTCCATTCTAAAGGTGACCAGTCCTGGGTGTTCTTTGGAAGGACTGTTGCTAAAGCTGAAACTCCAATACTTTGGCCACCTGATGTGAAGAGTTGACTCATTGGAAAAGACTCTGATGTTGGGAGTGATTGAGGGAAGGAGGAGAAGGGGACGACAGAGGATGAGATGGCTGGATGGCATCACCGACTTGACAGACATGAGTTTGAGTGAACTCCGGGAGTTGGTGATGGACAGGGAGGCCTGGCGTGCTGCAATTCATGGGTTTGCAAAGAGTCAAACATGACTGAGCGACTGAACTGAACTGAAGATTGACTGGTTTGACCTCCTTGCAACCAAGGGACTCTCAGGAGTCTTTTCCAACACCATAATTCAAAGGCATTAATTCTCTGGTGCTCTGCCTTCTTTAAGGTCCAGCTCTCAGAACCATACATGACTAGTGGCAAGACCATAGCCTTGACTATAGGGACTTTTTCAGCAGAGTAATGTCTCTGCTTTCAACACACTGTCTAGGTTTGTCATAGCTTTCCTGCCAAGAAGCAATCATCTTCTGATTTCATGGTTGAAGCCATCATCCACAGTGATTTTAGAGCCCAAGAAGAGGAAATCTGTCAGTATGTCACCTTTTCCCCTTCTATTTCCATGAAATAATGGGGTTGGATGCCATGATCTTAGTTTTGTTTAATATTTAGTTTTAAGCCAGCTCTTTCACACTCCTCCTTCACCCTCTTCAACAGGCTCTTTAGTTCCTCTTTGCTTTCTGCCATTAGGGTGGCATCAACAGCATATCAGAGGTTGTTGATGTTTCTCCCGCCTATCTTGATTCCAGCCCAACATTTCTCATGATGTGCTCAGCATATAGATTAAACAAACAGGGTGACAGCAGATTGCCCTGTCATACTCCTTTCTCAATCTTGAAGCAATCAGTTGTTCCATACAGGGATCTAATTGTTGCTTCTTGAACCACCTACAGGCTTCCCAGGAGACAGGTAAGGTGGTCTGGAATTCCCAACTCTCTAAGAGCTTTCCACAGTTTGTCATGATCCACACAGTCAAAAGCTTTAGTGTAGTAGATGAAACAGAGATAGATGTTTTTCTGGAACTCCCTTACTTTCTCTATAATCCAGTAAAATGTTGGCAATTTGATCTCTGGTTCCTCTTCCTTTCCTAAACCCAGCCTGGACATCTGGAAGTTTTTGGTTCACATAATGCTGAAGCTTAGCATGCAAGATTTTAAGCATGACCTTACTAGCAAAGAAAAGAGGGAAACAATAGAATTGGAAAGACTAGAGATCTCTTCAAGAAAACCTGAGATACCAAGTAAACATTCCATGCAAAGACTGGCACAATAAGGGACAGAAATGGTATGGCCTAAATAAAGCTGTATTTTTTTAAAGATATTTTAAAAAGTGGCAAAAATACACAGAAGAACTATCCAAAAAGATCTTCAGGACCGAGATAACCACGATGGTGTGATCACTCACCTAGAGCCAGATATCCTGGAATGCAAAGTCAAGTGGGCCTTAGGAAGCATCACTACAAACAAAGCTAGTGTAGGTGATAGAACTCCAGTTGAGTTATTTCAAATCCTAAAAGATGATGCTGTGAAAGTGTTGCACTCAATATGAAAGCAAATTTGGAAAACTCAGCAGTGGTCACAGGACTGCAAAAGGTCAGTTTTCATTCCAATCCCAAAGAAAGGCAATGCCAAAGAATGCTCAAACTACAGCACAATTGTACTCATCTCACACGCTAGCAAAGTAATGCTCAAAATTCTCCAAGCCAAGCTTCAACAATGTGTGAACTGTGGACTTTCAGATGTTCTAGTTGGATTTAGAAAAGGCAAAAGAACCAGAGATAAAACTGCCAACATCCAGTGGATTATCAAAAAAGCAAGAGAATTCCAGAAAAACATCTCTTTCTGCTTTATCGACTACACCAAAGCCTTTTACTCTGTGGATCACAACAAACTGGGGAAAATTCTGAAAGAGATGGGAATACCAGACCACCTGATCTGCCTCCTGAGAAATCTGTATGCAGGTCAAGAAGCAAGTTAGAACTGGACGTGGAACAAAGGACTGGTTCCAAATAGGAAAAGGAGTACGTCAAGGCTGTATATTGTCACCCTGGTTATTTTAACTTATATGCAGAGTACATCATGCAAAAAGCTGGGCTGGAAGAAGCACAAGCTGGAATCAAGATTGCTGGGAGAAATATCAATAACCTCAGATACGCAGATGACACCACTCTTATGGCAGATAGCGAAGAAGACCTAAAGAACCTCTTGATGAAAGTGAAAGAGGAAAGTGAAAAAGTTGGCTTAAAACTCAACATTCAGAAAACTAAGATCATGGCATCCTATCCCATCACTTCATGGCAAATAGATGGGAAACAATGAAAACAGTGACAGACTTTATTTTGGGGGCTCCCAAATCACTGCAGATGGTGACTGCAGGCATGAAATTAAAAGATGCTTGCTCTTTGGAAGAAAAGCTATGATCAATGTAGACAATATATTAAAAAGCAGAGACATTACTTTGCCAACAAAGGTAGTCAAAAGCTATGGTTTTTCCAATAGTCATGTAAGGATGTGAGAACTGGATTATAAAGAAAGCTGAGCACCAAAGAATTGATGCTTTTGAATTGTGGTGTTGGAGAAGACTCTTGAGAATCCCTTGGGCTGCAAGGATATCCAACCAGTCCATCCTAAAAGAAATCAGTCCTGAATATTCATTGGAAGGACTGATGCTGAAACTCCAATATTTTGGCCACCTGATGCGAAGGACTGACTCATTGGAAAAGACTCTGATGCTGGAAAAGATTGAGGGCAGAAGGAGAAGGGGATGGCAGAGGATGAGATGGTTGGATGGCATCACCGACTCAATGGACATGAGTTTGAGCAAGCTCCAGGAGTTGGTGATGGACAGGGAGGGCTGGTGTGCTGCAGTCCATGGGGTTGCAAAGAGTCAGACACAACTGAATGGATGAACTGAACTTTTAGCATGGGAAATGCATGCAACCATCCAGCGGTTAGCACATTCTTTAGTACTACCCTTCTTGGCAATTGGGATGAGGAGTGACCTTTTCCAGTCCACGGCCACTGCTGGGTCTTCCAGATTTGCTGACATATTGAATGCAACACCTTGATGGCATCCTCCTTTATGGTTTTGAACAGTTCTACTGGGATTTCATCGTATCCACTAACTTTATTAACAGCAGTGCTTCCTAAGGCCCACTTGACTTCACACTCCAGAATGTCTTTCTATGGGTGACTGACCACTCAGTTGTAGCAATCCAATTCATTAAGATCTTTTTGTACAATTCTGCAATGTATTCTTACCATCTCCTCTTGATCCCTTCAGCATCTGCTAGGTCTCCACCATTTCTGTCCTTTATTGTGCCTATCTTTGGGTGAAATCTTCAAAACAAAATGAAGCAGGGCAAAGGCTAACTGAATTCTGCCACGAGAATTCACTGGTCATAGCTAACACCCTTTTTCAACAACTCAAGAGACGACTTTACACATGGACATCACCAAATGGTCAACACCGAAATCAAACATTACATTCCCTGTAGCTGAAGATGGAGAAGCTATATACAATTGGCAAAAAGAAGACCTGGAGCTGACTATGGCTCTGATCACCAGCTTATCATAGCAAAATTCAGGCTTAAACTAAAGAAAAGGGGGGAAACCACTAAGACAGCCATGCACAACTGAGATCAAATCCCCTATGAAACTGCAGTAGAGGTAATGAATGTTGCTGCTGCTGCTGCTGCTAAGTCGGTTCAGTCGTGTCCGACTCTGTGCAACCCCATAGATGGCAGCCCACCAGGCTCCACCGTCCCTGGGATTCTCCAGGCAAGAACACTGGAGTGGGTTGCCATTTCCTTCTCCAATGCATGAAAGTGAAAAGTGAAAGTGAAGTCGCTCAGTCATGTCCAACTCTTAGTGACCCCATGGACTGCAGCCCACCAGGCTCCTCCACCCATGGGATTTTCCAGGCAAGAGTACTGGAGTGGGATGCCATTGCCTTCTCTGAGAGGTAATGAATAGATTTGAGGAATTAGAGCTAGTAAACAGTGTGCCTGAAGAACTATGGACAGAGGTCTGCAATACTGTACAGAAGGCAGTGGACAAAACCACCCCAAAGAAAAGCAAAAGGGCAAAGTGGTCATCTGAGGAGATTTCACAAACAGCTACAGAAAGAAGAGAAGCGAAATGCAAGGGAGAAAGTGAAAGGTATATCCAACTAAACGCAGAGTTCCAAAGAATAGCAAGGAGAAACAAAAAGGCCTTCTTCAATGAACAGTGCATAAAATTAGAAGGAAACAGCAGAAGGGGAAAGACTAGAGATCATGTCAGGAAAATTGGAAATATCAAATGACCAGCTTAGGCTGATGTAATTTTAAAAAAAATCTTTGTAGTAGGATTTACCAGCGGATTAACCTTCTCAGAGTATCCTTCCATTCCTAAAGTAGATCTTTGTACATTGAAAAAAGCCATAACCCAAATCTGTTAGGGTCAATATCGGGCAGTCTACAGAGCATGCAGCTTTCAAGAGCCCTGCCTCACTCTTACACGTGGCCCTGCACCCTGAGGGGCTCCCAGCCCGTGACACTCAGGGAGTGGACATAAATGACCACATACGAGAAAGGCATCTCTTTCTAGGAAGTGGGTGATATCCCAGGAGAGCAACACACTTCTTGCTTCCATGTTGCCCTTCTACCCAGTTCTGCTCAACCACAACATATCAACACAAGCCGCATCGGTCAGCCACCTGCTGATTTGCTGTTGTTGTTTCAAGAAGTGTGTAATGCACCCACAATCCTCAGGAGGGAGTTTAAACAAGAGAGGAAGCCTCCTTTTCTTAACTGTCAACAGTGAAAAAAAATCTCTTCATACCGGAGATTAGCACTCAAAGCATGCCAATCCCTGCTATGAAGACCGCTGCCTCTTGAGGGAGTTCGAGAACAAAAAGAACACCTCTGAAGGGAAAAAAAAAAATGAAGTCACTCAGTTGTGATCAACTCTTTGGGACTCTGTGGACTGTAACCTACCAGGCTCCACTGTCCATGGGATTTTCCAGGGAAGGGTACTGGCGTGGGTTGCCATTTCCTTCTCCAGGGGATCTCCCTACCCGAAGGATTGAACCCGAGTCTCACGCATTGCAGGCAGACGCTTTACCATCTGAGCCACCAGGGAAGCCCATCTTAAGGGAAGGAGGCCTTTGGAAGGGAAGTGACGTACTGAGCCCTGGATTCAGGTGATGGGACTCAAGGCCTGAGCACCCTGCTGCGATCACGGCCGTGCAGGGCAACGCCTTACCTTACCACACTGCTTACACTTTCCTTCCTGCCGACGTCTGTGCACCCAGTGGTGACGCACAAAGTTCTGTGGGAAAACAAAAGTAAATGAATAGGTTTCAATCTGCAAACTCCAGGATTATTATTATTATTTTTTGAAGTGTTTTAAGAGTAGAGATTTCCATAAACAATCATTTAAGCCCATCTTAGCACAAAGCCAAGTATGTGCCTGTGTGATTTGTTTAACAATAAACACGAATCCACTTGGGAAAACTAAGCTAAATCTCCATCTTTGGTGATCTTTCATGTTTGCAGAAACCATTAGTCATGCCTTCTCTCTGCAGCTTCCTGGTGACAAATGCCTGTAATGAATTCCTGGTACTCTGCTTTCTTCTTAGTAAAAACATGGTTTAGGTTTGTGACCTTGGGCTGGGCGGTAACCGAGGCAGGTAAGAAATATTCTTAAAGAAAGGAGGTGAAGGAGAGAAGGACAAAGACATCCATTTTAGAAAACAAATGTGTACTTAATGCTTTATAAGTGTCAGGCAAGCATCATACTCAACATTTGTGTTGAAAGTGAAGTCACTCAGTCGTGTCTGACTCTGCGACCCGTGGACTGTAGCCCACCAGGCATGGGGTTCTCCAGGCAAGAATACTGGAGTGGGTTGCCATTTCCTTCTCCAGGGGATCTTCCCGACTCAGGGATCAAACGTTGCAGGCAGACGCTTTAACCTCTAAGCCACCAAGGAATCCCACATCATTTGTGTTAGGAAGAATTTTAAAGAAATCAAATTCTCAGAAAGAAACAGATCTCATGATTTGAGAGTTTGTTTGTTTTTTAACAAGCGAAAGTAAAGGAAGAGAAACACTGAAGAAAACCGATGACAAAAACAAGAGACATGAGCATAGCGTGAAATTCTGTAATGCGGTTGTCCTTAGGCATTCTGAATGCGGTCAGTTTCCAAGGTCTATCCTGGGCTTGTTTGTGTGGGTGCTTAGTCACTTAGTTGTGTCCAATTCTTTTGCGACCCCGTGGGCTGTAGCCCACCAGGCTCCTCTGTCCACGTGGTTCTCTAGGCAACAATATTGGAGTGGGTTGCCATTTCCTTCTCCAGCGGAGCTTCTCAACACAGGGATCCAACCCATGTCTCCGCATCTCCTGCCCTGGCAGGTGAATTCTTCACCACTGCCCCACCTGGGAAGCCCCCATTCTTGGCTTGTCCTGTAGGAAACATGGAAGGCCCTTTTCTTCCCAAACAGATAATCACTCAAGAAGCACATGTCACCCAGCTGTTGGGATGCTTTATAAGAGAGAAAGTGGTCTTCAGGCCTAATGCTACAGGTAAACCCTAGTAACCTACACACAATTCATCTCTCCTAGGCCAATTCACCTAAAATACTTGTTAATGTTTTTCTCCTATCCTTTTCCAAGAACACATACTTTACCTGAAATTAACATTTGTATTGTCAGGCCACAGTCTATATTTTCCCTTTAAAATAGGCCCTCTAATATATATTCAACTTTGCAAATACTTACCAAATGCCTACTATCCAGGCATTGTTCTAAGTCAGGAGGGACATAGAAAACAGATCAGTGTCGAGAAAAAAATGTTATGTCAAGACATGAAATTCAGAGTGATAAAGATACCTCTAACAAGCATTAGCATTATCAATTCCAAATTGTCACCTCTATTTCTCTTCATTATGTCAAACCAATTTAAATTAAAACTTAACAAAGATCCTGGAGGAATAATGGTCTTTTAACTATAATAAGATATAAAGAAGTAAAATGGTCCTACTGTCACTTCAGTCGTGTCCGACTCTGTGCGACCCCATAGACAGCAGCCCACCCGGCTCCCCTGTCCCTGGGATTCTCCAGGCAAGAACACTGGAGTGGGTTGCCATTTCCTTCTCCAATGCATTAAAGTGAAAAGTAAAAGTGAAGTCGCTCAGTCGTGTTCGACTCCCAGCGACCCCATGGACTGCAGCCCACCAGGCTCCTCTGTCCATGGGATTTTCCAGGCAAGAGCACTGCAGTGGGGTGCCATCGCCTTCTCCAAATGGTCCTACTAATTAGTCTAGTTTTTGTCTTGCTTTTTCTACTATGGCAGTTTAATAGAATAAGGACACAATTCCTACAGTGTTTTCAGAAAGAAGCTAATAATAACAGTTAACATTTCTTGAGTACTATCTCTGTGTCAGGCACTTTTTAAAATGCCTTACATATCTAATACCATACACAAAAATAGGCTCAAATGGATATAAGATCTAAATGTAAGACCAGAAAACTATAAAATTCTTAGAGGAAAACATAGGCAGAACACTCTCTGACATAAATCACAGCAAGATCCTCCACGACCCACCTCTCAGCGTAACAGAAACAAAAACAAAATAAACAAATGGGGCCTAATTAACCTTAAAAGCTTTTGCACAATGAAGGAAACAACAGACAAGGTGAAAAGGTAGTCTTTAGCATGGGAGAAAATAATAGCAAATGAAACAGCTGACAAAGAATTAATCTCCAAAATACATAAGCAGCTCACGCGGCTCAACACCAGAAAAAACAAACAACTCAATCAAAAAGTGGGCCAAAGAACTCAACAGACATTTCTCCAAAGAAGACATGCTGATGGCTAATAAACACATGAAAACATGCTCAACATCACTCATTATCAGAGAAATGCAAATCAAAATCACAATGAGTACCATCTCATGGTCAGAATAGCCGCCATCAAAAAGTCTACAAACAATAAATGGTGGAGAGGGTGTGGAGTAAAGGGAACCCTCTTACACTGTTGGTGGGAATGCAAACTGTTGCCACTATGGAGAATAGTGTGGAGATTCCTTAAAAACTGGGAACAGAATTGCCATACAACCCAGCAATGCCACTGCTGGGCATACACACCGAGGAAACCAGAATCGAAGCTCAGGGAGGAGTCCAGGGGAGGGGGTGGGGCCACTCTGGGCAGAGGAGGCAGCAGGGACATGGCAGTGGGGCTGGGAGAGAAAGCGGGGAGCCCAAGGTGACCCCGAGTTCCAGGCTGCAGCAGGCACGGCCCGCAGTGGCAGAGGAGCCCCTGGAGCCGGACAGCTGTTCCCCTGGACGGTCCCCGCAGCCCAGGCCCCCTTCCTCCCTGAGGCCTGTGAGGCAGCCCTGGGCCCGGGCTCAGTACCTGTGCTCCCTGGAACTGGGGTGCCCCGCCTGGTCACGGAGCAGGGCAGCTGCCCTCCGCAGGGCAGACCTGAGCCTGGACCACACACCCGGCTCCGCCTGGACATCGGCCCTGAGCAGAGGGGCCCTGGGGTTGGAGGACCTCTGCCCTTGGCCCGAGGGGCCCTTCTGTGACCTCAGCGCAGGGACTTTCTCCTGTGCAGGCCGAGGGGCCAGGCCCCTCCCATCAGCAGGACAGAGGAGGGAAGCAGGCAGCCTTCTCGCTCCCAGTTCCCAACCTACCTGGCCGACAGTGGGCTGACCCCCTAGGGCAGACCCCCTGCCCAGCAGCTCCTGGCCTGACCAGGCTGGTATCCTTTCCTCCAGGACCAGAGCCGGCAGCCACATGTACCCCAATGTTCACTGCAGCACTGTTTACAATAACTAGGACATGGAAGCAACCTAGATGTCCATTGGCAGACAAAAGGATAAGGAAGTTGTGGTACATATGCACAATGGAATATTACTCAGCTATAAAAAGGAACATATTTGAGTCAGTTCTTATGAGATGGATGAAACTGGAGTCTATTACACAGAGTGAAGTAAGACAGAAAGAGAAACACCAATAGAGTATATTAATACATATATATGGAATTTAGGAAGATGGCAATGATGCTCTTATATGCAAGACAGTAAAAGAGGCACAGATGTAAAGAACAGACTTTTGGACTCTTGTGGGAGAAGGCAAATGGTGGGAGAAGGTGGGATGATTTGAGAGAATAGCACTGAACCATGTGTATTAACATATGTAAATGATGACCAGTGAAAGTTTGACACATGAAGCAGGGCACTCAAAGCCAGTGCTCTGGGACAACCCAAAGGGGTGGGGTGGGGAGGGAGGTGGGGAGGGGATTCAGGAGGGGAGGAATACGTGCACCCGTGGCTGATTCATGTTGATGGGTGGCAAAAACCATCACAGTGCTATAATTATCCTCCAATTAAACTAATTAATTAAAAAATGCCTTACATATAATAATTTTAATTTTCATGAGAATTTTCATGAATAGAGGTGTTATCGAGTTGATAACTACTAGTAAAACCCTGAGTTGGTAAAAACATTGAAATATGTCTATACTGATTGATACATTGCAGTTCGGTGCTTCTACCATCCCTCTGGCTCCTCCATAGCTACCATAGCACCCACCGTGCCCTCAACACTGCATACTGTTTCTACCTCCTCATTATTAAGAAATTAGAATGTTAATTCTGGGTATAACAGGTCTCTAAGATTCTGGAGCTCTCTTCTGAAAATAAACCATGTTACCTGGACAATGCTGCTGGGTTCCACCACAAAGTCAGAAAACTGGGCTATGCCCTACAGATGGCAGCTGTCTGTCCAGGTATCAATATAAACAATTCAGGGGCCTATGGCTCAAGTCCAGGAACCTGCTTACTGTCCATACCTCCAGGTCAGTGCAGAAACTCTACTGGGATGAAGGTACCAGACCCTTCACCTCATAGATGAGGCAGACGGCTCCAGCTTTTCCGCCCAGTCACGTGAGAGAACATTTTAGCCCACTGCCTGGGAGGACGGGGGCCAACTGCAAATTGTACTCTATCCCCAGATCACATCATTGCAGGGCAGCTTATCAAAAGGTTTGACTTGAATTATCATCATCATCCTCATTTTACGTATAGAGTGGTGACTTCAAATGTCAAGGGCTGAACAAGGATTCAAACCCAGGCAGGCTGGCAAAAGAGCCTGTATTCTCAAGGACTCTGTTGCAGGGCCTCTTCTCTGCTCTGAAATATCAAGTTCAAGCTCTTTCAAAAATGATTTCAATGACAGTCAGTAGTGGAAATATTGAATACATAAAAATGTCAGGCGGTATTATGAGAGATAGAAAAATTTACTATAATTGCTGTTAGTTTAGCAGAATCTGGGGGAGAATGAACAATAACACTGATGTTAAGAGAAACTCTGCTTATTGAGATTATAAATCACCTAATGACTCTCCATTTAAGAATTGAAGGAGGGAAACACTGGAAGAATTTGATGCAGTTACCTATGAGAAATCATGGTTGACTCATGGGATTATTTAGTGAGTGACAACCCTAATCAAAAGATTAAACCAGTAATTTCCACAAATCAACAATTACTGAGAAACTATGAGACTGACGATGAATCATTTGTGCAGTGACATATATTGTTTGGTAAACAGATTTATAATACCATGTAGTTTAGTTTATTTAGGGAATAAAAGAGAACATTTTTAAATTGCTTATTTAAATACTTATGACTCTGCAAGTTGTTGAATATTTTTAATATCACCCTTCCTAGAAAACAGGTAGGCAATTGAGGCACAGATAAAATAACTCATACAAATCACCACTGTAGAAACTGAGTAACTGTCCCTGTGACTCTGATTTGAGATGTCAAGTGTCCATCTATTTAGAGGTCTTCTTAGATCTGATATAAATTTTTTTATATTGCTGCTTAAACATAGCTTGAACAAAGTGAAAGCCAATAAATGTGTGTTGAATTGAATGAAATTCTCAATCTAGTTTCCTTGACAAATCACATAGCTACCACTTTGGAGGATCATCTATTGTTTTTTATCAGTTAGAGGAAAAAGAACACTTCTAGAGAATCACTGCTGTTTTATCATCCTTCTTTCCCAAGCACTTAAATTTTTCATACTATTTCCTTTTGACTATTATTCATTTCTCCTAAATTATTGAACTGAAATTAGACTCAGAAGCCTCACACTGCAAATGTGAGTGTTGATACATGCTGTTAAGATATCAGAGCAAGGCTTCTAATACTATAACATCTTTTATTGTTCATCAATAATCTGAATTATTCATATACCACTGTCAAATACTGGGTAAGAATAGGGTTATTACTTTTGGGTGTTAAAATCTTGGTGATCCATTATTTCAGGGATTATTTTCAGTATGGTTAGCAAAAATGAATAACACAATTGCACAATTATCATCCAAAGCAGCCAGTTCAACTCATAATATTCAGTTCAGTTCAGTCGCTCAGTTGTGTCCAACTCTTTGCAACCCCATAGACTGCAGCACGCCAGGCCTCCCTGTCCATCGCCAACTCCAGGAGTTTACTCAAACTCATGTCCAATGAGTTGGCAATGCCATCCAACCATCTCATCCTCTGTCGTCCCCTTCTCCTCCCACCTTCAATCTTTCCCAGCATCAGGGTCTTTTCCAATGAGTCAGTGCCTTCGCATCAGGTGGCCAAAGTATCGGAGTTTCAGCTTCAGCATCAATCCTTCCAGTGAACATTCAGGACTGATTTCCTTTAGGATGGACTGGTTGGGTCCCCTTGCAGTCCAAGGGACTCTCAAGAGTCTTCTCCAAAACCACAATCTAAAAGCATCAATTCTTTGGTGCTCAGCTTTCTTTATAATCCAACTCTCACATAAATACATGACTACGGGAAAAACCATAGCTTTGAGCAGACAGACCTTGGTTGGCAAAGCATTACTCATAGAGCTTTTTAAAGTATCCTGGAAATTACAGACCAATCCAAGCAGCTTATGTCTAAGGAAACTGAGTCCATCTAGGATGTTTCAACTTAGAGGAGTCAAACCAACATTCATTAAAAAACTTCAGGTATCAAGCACCCCACAAAGCCTAGGAGACAGTGTATTAACAACCCCACTCCAGGTCCCAGGCCTAGAGATATCACTGAGGGAAAAGAAGCAGACTAATTCTAAAGTGACTGTTTCTTTCATTTACATGAAGTAAACTATCTAAGTCTCTTAATTAAGAATCTCCATGGGTCATGCATCCCTGGTGGCTCAGACAGTAAAGAATCTGCCTGCAGTGTGGGAGACCTGGGTTCGATCCCTGGGTTGAGAAGATGCCTTGGAGGTGGGCATGGCAACCCACTCAAGTATTCTTGCGTGGAGAATCCCATGGACAGAGGAGCCTGGTGGGCCACAGTCCATGGGGTTGAAAAGAGTTAGACATGACTAAGTACAGCACATAGCATGTGACATAAGAATCATTTCCAAATTGTACTCTTAGAATAAGAGTTCTTAGAGATTGGGGGGGATTAACCCTTTCATGGGCTTCCCAGGTGGCTCATTGGTAAAGAATTTGCCTGTGATGCAGGAAACCCAGGTTTGATACCTAGGTCAGGAAGATCCCTTGAAGAAGAGAAGGGCAACCCACTCCAGTGTTCTTTCCTGGAGAATTCCATGCAGAGACCATGGGGTCGCAAAGAGTCAGACACAACTAAGCAACTAACACTTTCACTCCTCTATACATTCATTTGGTCAAAGATATCCACTGATCACATCTTCTATATCCTGCCTGGTGCAACGAGTTTGGAACAAATTTCATGAGTGATCTCCCAAAGCTTACACAACAGGAGGATGGCAACAGACAAGCAAATGAGTAATACCTGTAAATAATTATGACACACAAAGTGCTCTGAAGGGCAGAACAAGGTGCTTTGATAAAGAACAATGTGTGACCTATTTAGAGGTAGAAATCAACAAAGACCTCTGAGGGGCTCTAACTGTAAGAAACAGCTGGTCATGAATAGAGATCTCCAGTACCGTGGCAAAACACACAAATATCAGAAGGTGAAGAATATCTTGATGTGTGCCTCAAGAACTGAAATCCATGTGGCAGACGGATGGGTTGAAAGAGGGTGGCTGGCCCAGCCTATGAAGGACTTTTGACTTTTCATACCAAGCCAAGGGGTGAGATTTTCCTCTAAATGACATGGAAATCACTGCCGAGTTTTAAGCTGGAAAATTATATAATCCAATGTTCACTTTAAAAGATCACTCTCATATCATGGTGGATCAATGGGGAAATTAAAGAATCCTGGAGAAGTTACTGCAGTGGTCAAAAGCAAGGGATCATGGTGTCTCAGTCCAGAGCACTGGCAACAGAAATGGAGATAAATGCATGATTTGAAAAATATTTTATAAATAAAATTGATAGGGCTGGCAAATGGATTAAGTGTGGGGAGTATCTGAGGGAAGCATCATTATGACCCCTTGTTTTCTCATTTTGGGGAGTTGGACCAATAGTCATCTCATTTTCTGAGATACAAAACAATTGAAAAATATAGTTTTTACAGTGATGGCAATAGAGTTTAGTTAGTCATGTATTATATTTGAGTTGACTCTGACACATTCACTGGGCATATCAAATGGAATTTCATCAACCCAGACATGATATTGAAAACCAAAGGATTGGAGTTCTCCCAATGAGAGTAGGCAGAGTGTAGCCCAGTACTAACAAGCCCAACAAATACGCAGAAATCGGAGTGAACAGTAGAAGGACTACCCAGCGAAATACTGAAGAAAACATTAAGAAATCTATCATGACAGGAGAGCATTTCAAGGAGGAAATACTGAGTAGTTTAAACACATTAGAAAGACTGAATAAGAACAGAAAATATCTAATGAATCTGGCTTCAAGGAGATATGGGCAAGATTTTAAAAAGCAGTTTCAGTGAATGGGTAGAGTAAGACCAGATCAGAACAGGTTAAAATGCCCAGGAGGGAAACACGCTAGAAACAATTTATCTGGCTAACACTTTCTGGAACTTTAGCTCTGAACACAACACTGAGAATCAGAGCTGCAATTGAGACACAGTTGGTAGTTAAGGGATATTCTTTGTTTGTTTTTTAAAGATGGGAGGTCTCAGAGCATGTTAATGGTGATAGAAATAATCCACAAGGAAGGTGAGGAGTTGAAAAGGTAGGCATGGAAGAAATAGCAAGTCCTTGATATGAAGACAAAGGAAGACACTGAGAACACTTATGAAGGGTCTGGCTTCACAGAAGAGAAATAACACAGCTACTGAAAACACATCCCCCAAACCCTTGTGTTAGAAATTAGAAACAATCACAATTACCTATCCGAATGGAAAAAGAGAAATCAAAGGACGGAGAGCCAAATGTAGAGATATGGATACCCTGGTTAGAATTCTATAAAGTCCATCTTAAAAACTTAAAACGATTTCTTCTGTTGTCCTAAATAAAATGTCTCCTTCATTTGAGCTATCGCCAAGTTACCCCTTGGCCAGTACTACAGTGTATTCCAACGACATCGAGGGTAAACATAACCCTATCATTTTTCTTAAGACTGTCTCACCCTACGTATGACCCGTAACCAACCTCTTGCTGACATAATAGACAAGCACAGTGGGAACAGACAGCTAACAGGGACAGCTATTTTTATCTCCCTCTATAACCTCCACTGCCAGCCTATTTGCTCTCCATGTTTTCTCCTAATCTCCTTGTATTAGTCAGTAACAATATTATTCTTCTTCACTGTGTCTTCATTCATTAACTGTCATTAACATCAATCTATACTCAGACGTCTTCTATTCCTATCTTACCCAGTCATCAATCTTACAGCTTTAATTGCTGCCTTGAAATGCTGACAATTCACCAATGTCTAACCTCTAGCCCAATCTTCTTCATAAGCTCTAAACTTATATAACCACTCAGCTTTCTGTTGGATATCACCAGTTGGGAGCCTCAGGACAACTCAAACTTGAGAGTTCTACAACTGAACTCATTACTTCTCTACCATATCCTCAAGGCAATTCTTTTGCCAACATATTTGTCCTTATAGTCAAAGGACAGGGGAGCTCGGCATAAAGCTATGGTTTTTCCAGTAGTCATGCAGAGATGTAAGAGTTGGACCATAAAGAAGGCTGAGTGCTAAAGAACTGATACTTTCAAATTGTGGTGCTGGGGAAAACTCTTCAGAGTCCTCTGGACAACAAGGAGATCAAACCAGTCCATACTAAGGGAAATCAATCTTGAATATTCACTGGAAGGACTGGTGCTGAAACTAAAGCTCTAATACTTTGGCCCCCTGATGTGAGCAGCTGACTCATTGAAAAGACCCTGATGCTGGGAAAGACTGAGGGCACGAGGAGAAGGGGGCGACAGAGGTTGAGATGGTTGGATGGCATCAGGGACTCAATGGATGTGAGTCTGAGCAAACTCAGGGAGTTGCTGAAGGATAGGGGAGCTTGGTGTGCTACAGTCTATGGGGATCACAGTCAGACACCACTTAGTGACTGAAAACAACAACCCTGTCCTTGTGTCCAGAATCCAATCAACTAATATATCCTAACCATCTTATTTCCTTCAAATTCACATTTACCAATTTTCTCCATCTCAGTGTTACTGTTAGTTCAGATCACCATTATCACTTTCCTAGACTAAGAGAATAGCCAATTTCCTCCATGCCTCTAACACTGCTGCTCTTGAAATACATGGCATCCCCTCCACACTGTAGCCAGATTAATATATTCTGCTTAAAACTGTTCAATGCCCCTTCTAATGACTATGGTGATAAGACATGCAACTTGCATCCTTGCCTACAAGAGCTTTTGTGGTCTCGCTTCTGCTTGCCTCTTGGGCCCCATGCCTTCCTCGCACGCCCCTCACTTTTGAGCCTGTGTGGCTGTGTTCTGCCCAGAAGGTGCTCACTCACCCCCGAGCTAACTATCCCCCAGACCTTCACTTAGATCAGTCCTTTGGCTCTCAGTTTAGTTGCCACCTCTTCCAGGTGGAATTAAAATAGACCAAAAGCCAATAGAACACTATTTCTTTCTTACCTTTTCAATTCTACCTCCATTCCCTCTCCCTACTTTTCTGGCTCATTCAATAGACCTCAGCTGTCCAGTGCATTCTATGAGAAGAAGAAAGGATAGCAGACACACACTGAAGAGACTTGGGGGTTTACTGATTGTATTTGTTGAGATACTGATAAGACACTAACGTGAAATGGAGGGAGACAGATTTTTAAATCCTTGATGACTATGAATCCAGTGAATCAATGGGAAATAAAAGGTGGTATTTGCACTGGAGCTCTGAAATACTTACTTCTCTTGGTGATCTTGAACCTCCTTCTCGAAATGTTGGTTTACATCTGAAATTAATCTGTCATTTAAAAAGAAAAGTGTGTATTATAATAGGGAAAGCACCCAACTAGAATTACCCTAAAAATTACCTAGAGTTACCCTAAAAACCAACAAATCCCATGGGTGAATGACAACAGTTGCTATTATTGTGAAGAAATAGGCCCATACCAGGCTTTTCTCTCTAACCTTTTTATTCCTTTACCCAAGAGTCAACATGAAATGATATTAAGTTAAAGCTCAGTAAACAATAGAGTGGATGTAATCCTTAAGCATAGTCCTCCCATTATTAATCTGGTGATAACGTTGGACTTCGAGGTTTTTAAAAGAGCGTTGTTGTCAAGAAGTTGAAAATGAAAACTGACGCTTTGTCTTTGAAGTCCAAACACTTGCAAGGTAGCAAAGATCACAGCAGGTGGCGCTGTCTCACCTTCTCTAGCTGTTCAATGCAGGCGGTATGGACGACAATCTTACAGACCGCACACTTCCTCCTGAGAGCTGATTTCTACAACAGACAATTCAGAAGACAAGGAGAAACGTTAACAGTCTACTCCGAAGGGTTCCCTGGTGGTAAAGAGAACATTCAGAAATAAGGCAAACATAAACCAATTTAAAACTTCATCATAAACATTCAATAATATGACAAACTTCATCAACAGTCCTTTGATCTACTAAGCAGCTACAGAGTCAGGACTTAGGGTGGCCGAGATGTTCTCTTTACAACATAATTATATGCTAGATGTTATATGTTGAGTATATACCATGAGCCAAGTTCTTTATTCTGCTGTTTTTCTCCTCTAAGTTTCATAACCTAACATGGTAGGCCTTATTATTAGCTAATTTTTTTTTCATGTTACTCTAAGGGGTAGGGCCAACATCCCAGGTTCAAAACAAGCATTCTTTCCCTACAGTCAAAGAGTCTACATTTCAAGGGGCCATCACCTTTAGCTTTTATTCCTAGCACAAACCTAAACAAACCTACTTGGGTTTCTGCCCAAATCGTCTGGAAAGTAAAAAGACAAATCTAACTTCTACTAATCATTATCATCATCACAGCAGCACCAACAATAACATAACAGCAACTCAGTATGAATGTACTACCCTCCATGTGCCAGATATTCTAGTGAGCACTTCACAAACAGTAACATTTAATCCTCATCACCCTGAGAAATAAGATACTATTCTTACTTCCATTATAGAGATAAGAAAACTGAGGAGGCACAGGAAGTTATACACTTAGAGCACAGCAGGACCAGGTAGTCTGAAACCAGACTCGTGCTTAAAAGCATTACATAGTTTGGCCTCGCTGACACTCAGTACGAGTTAAAAATTCACAATAAAAATACTCTCTGAGGCTGATCTTTCCTCTAACTAAAAAACAAGCAGGAGAGAGAGGGAGAGGAAGGTGTGGAAATCTTGATTCATTGCTCCTAGCGCCATGGAAGGTGTAAGCTACCAATGCTCAGGTCTCTCTACGAAGGACAAGCTAAAAGGCAGAATTGCATGAAAAATTTTGGGGTTTGAGCGCTGAAAGAAACTTGCTATAGCCAAACCAATCTGTGAAATAGCCCATCAAAGCATCCATGTGTGAAAGGCCCCGAGTTCCTCTCCTCAAGAAAGGCACTGCCACAGGGCACATTCTAAGGACTGGTTTCTCCTACTAGGATTTGATTTTGAGCTAAAAATTGAGGTGATGCTGCTACAAAAAGAGCTTGGAAGAAATGCAAACCAGCCACCTTGTGAGGGACAGAATCGGCAAAGAAATTACAGCCTCCTGCCTCCTAGATGGCTCTACTCATTCAAACACAGGGTCTCCACAGTGTCATCAGACACCAATCAAGCACCAAGAAGACTGCAGCCAGTACTGCAGCAACGGCATGTGTCATCCTAACACCCACTAAAGTTTAGTCCTGTGCTTGCAAATGCCTTCATCATTCTTGGTTCTCCTCTGCCCGAGGAAAGGACATGGTCTGGAACTTTAAGCAAGTTTGGCAATCAGTTGATTTTGCAAAAGACAGGATAAAGGAAACCCAAGCATCTAGCTACACTATTAAAAAGTATCTTAGCTTCACTACTAAAAAGAAAGAGGGGATGATGGGTGGGAAGAAAAAGGAAGGGTGGGAGAAGGGGAGAGAGAAGAAGAAGAATGACAAGTAGAAGCGGCAGCACCAGCAGGGGCAACATCACTCACGGCAACAGTAATAAAATTCCAGGTTTGTAGTTTTTCATGAGCTGCGTGCCCATTAGCCAACTCTTGATGTGCTCCTGTTAGCTGGAACTCCTGGTGGGGACCACTGCTTTAGTGTGAGCTGCAGCAAATGCATGAGGCTCTAGAGTCCTGTTGCTCAAGACTTAGAGTGATGCTTGAGAGTCCATCTCACTCTACTCGTCATTCATCAGCCCCCCAGGAGATTTCACAGCAAGCAAGCAAAGAGACACTCTCATGGTAGCAGCCACTTACAGGCTGATTCAAGGCCACCTGAAAAGCCTCCCTCCAGTTAAGCCCTGCCCTGGCCGAGCTCTGTGCCTGACCGTGTGCGCTGCACTGGGGTCTGCGTGAGGCTCATAAGGGCTCCATGAGGCTCCTAAGAAGCCACTGGGGATGGTGGGAAGGGACAAACACGCACTCAGCGAAGCCAGAGTACCTCTTTCTTGCCTTATTTTCCATCTGGATTTCAAGTCAGAATCTTTTTTTGAATACGGGATTTTGCCTGGAAAAGCTTGAGAGCCAAGTAGGTTAAGACTGTTCTCTCTCATTTTCCTAGGATAACATGCAGTTACACTGATCCAGCAGGTTTAATCCCTGGGTCAGGAAGATCCCCTGGAGGCGGGCATGGCAACCCACTCCAGTATTCTTGCCTGGAGAAACCCATGGACAGAGGAGCCTGGTGGGCTACAGTTCATAGGGTTGCAAAGAGTTGAACATGGCTGAAGCGACTTTAGCACACATGCACGCACACGGATATCATTCATGTGTAACAATTCAAGTGCAATGTACTACAGATGATAATATAAGAAGAGAAGTGTCTTACACTATAAAACTGATTTCATTTAGACAATATTGAATTTTTAAAGGCCCTCATAAAATATAATATGTGCTTCTATGCCTTCTGAGGCAGAGTATATAAACCATAATCTGAATTTGTCTTTATAATCACAACATGATGTATTTTACTATAGAGCACAGCCATTTTTTTGCTTCCTGTCTCTATCGGGCTAGAAGTTGTTGTGTCTGACTTTAGTTGCCCTCAATTTCCTAAATGACAGTTTCTAAACAGCTTATAATCTGATAAATTAGATAATTAATGTCTATATATAATCATATGCAAAATTACGTGAATAAATTCTGATTAAAGGCCCAGGTCTTTTCCATAGTAGAAAAAGTATCGATTTTTGCTTCTCAATTGATGAAAACTGTTTCAGTGAATCAGAAGTCCGAACTGCTGACTTCTTGGTATATCACTGTGCTTCAATTGGCTCAAGTTCCTTGAAGCAGCTGGATAATAAGCTCCTGGGCAAAAATGCTCAAATCATGCTTGGTTATGTTCCAATTTTTATTTGTAAGATTCAAACTAAATATAAATATAAAATGCAGGAATCTAGATAGCCTAAATACTGTAAGTATTCACCTTTTCTTTAAAAGCTCTTAATTTAATACTTTCTTCACTATAAAAATGATAAAGCAAGAAAAGCCATTCAAATTAAGTCAGCAGATTAGTTGTCATTCTTCTTAGTGGGACAGTTGTGATAGAACCTAGCACCAAAATGGAAATTCAAAAATAAATATGACCTGGGAAGTAAACAGGCTTAAAAATTATAAAAGTTTAATAATTCACTCTTTTGACTTAAAGGCCAATTAGGCTTATTGCTTCAAATATCAAGTGACCTCAGCACCTTACCAAGGATTTCCTCATTCCATAAAAGGAGGTTCATGAATCTGTAATTGTGTGTGTGTGTCCATGTGTGTGACATCTGTAAAAACTAGTGGGCAGGCACATCTGGGAAAACTAAGACAATATAGGCTATACTATAAATTATATCGCATTATACAATTCTTCCCAGGTGGCGTCAGTGGTAAAGAATTGGCTTGCCAATGCAGGAGACACAAGAGATGTGGGTTGGATCCCTGGGTCGGGAAGATTCCCTGGAGAAGGAAATGGCAAGCCACTCCAATTATTCTTGCCTGGAAAATCCCATGGACAGAGGAGGCTGGCAGGCTATAGTCCATGGGGTCGCAAGAGTCAGACATGACTAAGGGGCTGAGCACACATACAGGGACGATAATTTACTTATATAATCATGACACCATGAAAATACGCTGCGCTTTAGGATGCTGGGCACAACCTAACTAGCAGACCCAACAGTGACGTAAAGGAACACCTTCCCAGTTCCGAGTTGGCCCTACACGTTTCCCATGCTGCAGGCACTGCTGGAACTCCAGGCAGCAGCAATTCCTTTCCAAACTTCAGCTCATCCCAGGCACAGAAGTAAAACAGCCTTAGACCACTGGCACTGGGGATGGACGCTGGAGAGGGGCTGAAAGGACCAGAGGCAATAGTGGTAGAAAGTATGTAACTGTCCCCGAGAAAGAGTTCACTATCTCATCCTATCCCACCTACCCACTCCCTTTGGTCACAAGTCCCTGATTCTTCTGCACCACCAAGCAGGCTATGTTTGCTTCCTTTGAATAAGAGATGTGATTTCTACTAAGTAATAATAAAGATCTGGTGGTACGCAACAGCATTTGATAGAAAGAGAGAGAAGCAAGGGAGGGAAGGAGAGGAGAAAGAAAAGGAACCTAGCTTCACAGGTTTATGATTTGTGATGGGTCAAGGCCACCACATGGCAAGGTAGCTTAATTCAAATGTCACTCCTAAGAAGGTGAAATCTGACCCGAGAAGCGTGTATGACAAGGCTGACCGAGCCTCTCCTCAATAAACATCCACCAAATCTATGTTTCCCTGAAGATGAGCGAGTCATCCTGCCTCTGACCACATCTCTTCTGCGGTATTCTTAAAGATACCCTCCCCAACAACACACACACACACACACACACACACACACACACACACACACACACACACACACACACACACACACACACACACACACACACACACACACACACACACACACACACACACACACACACACACACACACACACACACACACACACACACACACACACACACACACACACACACACGTTTAATCACAGAGATCAGAAGCAGGAGGAAAAATTTAGTCTCCAAAGCCCACGTGGCCACCTTTTCTCAGCCTCCTATCTCAAGAGACCTCAGGGGCCAGAGCCTACTCCTGGCCAGACAACAGTATGGGCCTGGCAGCATCTCACTGCAGAGAGTCCCCAGAACACAGTCTCCCAGATCACATGCAAGAAACCAATGTTTCCATCAGCCCCACCCCTGTCACAAAAAGGCCACAGGGACAAAAGGACGAATGACCAGGAAAGGGGCTCTGGGCAGGGATGCAGCCACACGGGGGAGAGGGGATGGAGGCAGAGGAGTTCCTAGGGGGAGGACGGGATGAGGAGCTGAGTGGTGAAAAGCTGGGAAAAGAAGGCTGGATGATTGTAAAGTAATTAGCCTCCGATTAAAATAAATAAATAAATAAACAAAAAACAGAAGGATGGATGAGGTGGTGAGCTGAGCTTTCAAACTCTGGCTCCACCAGCTGTCTTCTCCTCAGTAATTCTCAACCTGCTCACCCTTTTCGCCTCACAAGAATCATGGTGAAAAAAAAGAAGCTGAGCACTGGGATTCAGGTAAAGGAGAAACAGGAAGCAGGGCGAGAAGAATTTTATCCTCACTTTTGGACCCGAAGCTCTGTTTACAGGGGGGCACTCTGATGGAAAAGGGAGGCGGGGCGATCGGGCCCAGGCAAGGCCATCCCTTTTTCCTCTCCAGAGGTGGAGGTAAAGGAAACCTCCTAAGCCTTCTGAGGGTCAGGAATCCGGCAAACCTTCAGTGGGGACTGCCTCTATGGGCAAGGCGAACAAGAACACTGCTGCTGTCTAATCCTAGGTAAATGGAAGACAAGAGTTCTTTGATTTATTTAAATACCTAATTAGAGGAAATGACAAGCATCCTTGGCAAGTGCTACTCCTCTGGGGCGTCTAGGATGCAATCTGCAAATTGGTATTAGGCAAAAAGAAGAATGGCATTATCTGGAGGCTTCGTTACTGTGGCTTCATGGCCACTTGTGAGGGAGCCTCCCTTTCTCAGACAGAAAGACAGGACATTTTGGACAAATCAAGAGGGTGGGTAGCTGAAGTGCCAGCACACCCCTATTTTGGCTCCTCAATACATAAGTAAGCTTTTCTTACTTGGTAGGATTGCCATTGTGATGTCAGGATTTCATGAGCCTGGACCTGGGAGCAGAGAGGCCACATGTCAGGACAAGTCTGTGCCCAGGGAGAGTCTCCGAGCCCTCTCTCTCTCTCTCTCAAGAGTCTCCTGGAGGGAGACCTTGCTTGGTGTGACAGGGTGCCAGCCCTCGCCCTGGGCACCACTGCACATGTTGGAGAGTCCAGACCTTCATGTGTCAGGGCGCCACCAGTTTGCACCACGTGTCCTCTGGAGAGGGCTCAGTTGGCGGGCTGGAGCCCTCTGAGACACACCCCGTCACCACCGTCTGAGATACTAAAGATGCCAGAAGCGCCTAGAATAGATGAAAGCAAAAGGATCAAGACCAACAGGAGGCTGGGTCAGGGATCAGATAAACTGTAACAGAAGTACTCATGTAATGCTCAAACACACACCAGTACTCCTAAATCTGCGGTTCACTGGAATCAGGGCGGTCTGAGGTGTCCGACGCAGTGAATTCTGCACCTTGCTGAAACACAGAGTGCTAAGCAGGAAGTGAAGTGAAGGAAGCTTCTGTCCTTCCTGGGAGAAGCTGGCGAGCCACTTGAGACAAGGAGGACTCAAGACGAAGGTCATTAACAGGAGAAGGCCCTGCATGGCTAAATGCTAAATGAACAGCTCAGACAATAAAAGCTGTCATTTAGAGCAGAGGCTGAATCAGTAAAAAGCACCTAACAGGGAAGAAAAAAAAAAAAAACCCACACACAATTCTTTAACTGGATCTTAAAAGATATATAAATATTTGAAAAATTGAAGACGTTGTCACAGGAGGAAGATCCAGAGTCTCTTTACACAGTAGGCATTGATGCCTCCTAAGTGGAACTGATCCGGCTTCTGCGTGTCCAGTGGGGCCCCGGGCCAGGGGCTCACAGGTGTCCATTTGCATGAGTCACTGGGCATTGCATTTTGTGGTGGAGTGTGAAGGCTCCTCTGTGTGTCGGGGCAGGCGATCAGGTGGAGTGAGAACACTGGCTGTGGGTCACGAGGAACTCAAAGAGAAATGGCAGAGCAAAACCATTCCCGAGAGGCCCAGGGTTAAAAAGGATAAGGTTACAAGGAGATGGGGAGAGTCCCCTGTGTTTACATACTGCTCCAGTCCAACACCAGGAAACACTGCCTGACACATAATAGGAGCTCAAGAGATGTTCTGGAAGGGAGGGAGAGAAGAATGGAGGGGAGAAGAATGGGCTTGCAGAACAGGCCTTTCTCCTCAACGTAAGCCCCCAGACTAGCCTCAGGCTGGAGAACTGGTGGCTTTCGAATGATGAGAGAAACCTCCTCCCCCTCCAAGGCACAGGCATTCTCAGGGTAGGCAACCCCGAAAGGAGAGAGAAAGTGGCACCTAGAGGTGTCTGAGGGGCAGAAGACCTTTATAAGTCTTGGAAGGAAAATGGGGGTAGAGGCTTCATGCGGAGGACAGCTGAACAAATTTTGTGACCACAAATGGTGTCTTTGGGGGAGTTTCAGAGACATCAGACAAGAAGGGTATCTTGCCAAAGGCTGAAAATGAAAGTATTAGTCGCTTAGTCATGTCCAACTCTTTGCAGCCCCATGGACTGAAGCTCATGACGATAGCCCGCCAGGATCCTCTGTCCCTGGAATTCTCCAGGCAAGAATACCTGAGTGAGTAGCCTTCTCCAGGGGATTCCCTTCTCCAGGGGATCTGCTAGACCCAGGGATCAAACTCAGGTCTCCACTGCAGGCAAAGCAACCATACTTTAATCTTAAATGGTGATTTTTAAGTAATGAGAGTTCAAAGTGAAAATTCATGTATTAGGCAATGAGTGCCTGAATTGGAATGATAAAGAATGGAGCAGAAGTAAAAGCAGAAAAGCCAGAGCGGTGAACCACCAAGAAAGTGGGGCTCTCTTTCCATCCCATGCAGGTCTCCTGAAAGGAGGCCCCAGCCTGGGTTTTATGTCTCTCAGGAGCAGACCAGCCCCAGATGGCTGCACTCCAAGCCCATGGTCAGCTTGCCTCTGTGTGTGCAGCAGCTAACTCCATGCCCTTGTCTCTCATACACTGTTAACAGTAGGGACTGCCTCTGAAGTACCGCAATAGAACTCACTGAATGCGCTCTTCAAACAGTAGAGTTTGTTTTGTACTAAGGCACACATTATCTGAAGCACTTTGCATATGAAAGTGTTTATGTTTCCAGAGACACCTCCCCTGTAAATCTCGGGTAGGCAGGACCCATGGGAGCTAAGACACATAAGGGCCTGCTCCACAGCGCCCCTAGAGACACAGAGAGTAGGAGAAAAGTGCCATTGTTTGGACATGGATGCTGCTGCTAAGTCACTTCAGTCATGTCCGACTCTGTGCGACCCCATAGCCGGCAGCCCACCAGGCTCCCCCCATCCCTGGGATTCTCCAGGCAAGAACACTGGAGTAGGTTGCCATTTCCTTGCATGAAAGTGAAAAGTGAAAATGAAATCGCTCAGTCGTGTCCGACTCTTCGCGACCCCATGGACTGCAGCCTACCAGGCTCCTCCATCAATGCAATTTTCCAGGCAAGAGTACTGGAGTGGGGGTGCCATTGGATACGGATACATTTTTCTATTTTTTCAACAGGCAGTGCATTTTGTATTTTTCATGTGAAGGGAAAGAAAACCAAACTCTTAGAGCAGGAAGCCAAAGGGAAGGGAGCTGAATATGAAGAACCACATAGAAAAATGAGACAACCACCTGGAAACCTTACCTCATCCAGAAAATCAGCCAATCAGGGCTCATGGGAGGAACAATTTGGGAAGAACCAAATTACTAGCTAGCGAGTTAATTCAAAGCTAAAGTTGATGGCTGGTTATCAACTGAAACCTCACTGTGTTTTGACCATTGGATTAGGATTGGAACAAGTCATGGTCCGAACAGCACAGGCTCATTTTGGTTTTGTTTCTTTAAATAGTTATTTGGCAGTGCCAGGCCTTAGCTGCAGCGAGTGGCATCTCCAGTCTTAGTCGCGGCAGGCAGGATCTTTAGTTGCGGCATGTAGGATCTAGTTCCCTGACCAGGGAGTGAACCTGGGTCCCCTGCAGTAGGAGTGTGGAATCTTAGTCACTGGGCCACCAAGGAAGTCGCTAGGTTCACTTTAAGAGGGGAAAAGGTGCATGTCCCTATCTCGACAGTTCATCCGTACACTGAAACTCCTGGTGCCTCAGGCAGTAAAGAATCTGCCTGCAGTGCAGTAGACACAGGTTGGAACCTTGGTCCAGCAAGATCCCCTAGAGAAGGAAATGGCAAGCCACTCCAGTATTCTTACCTGGGTAATTTCATGGACAGAGGAGCCTGGTGGGCCCAGTCCATGGGGTTGCAAAAGGGTTGAACATAACTTAGGGACTCAACTCAACAGTGAAACTTCTACCAAATCAGTCTCTTTAAGAGTGATTTAAAAGTGGCTTATGCTAGAGATTTTAGTTTGTTTTTAAAAGAGAAGAAAGTGATAGGTGCAGGCTTCTGTGATAGGCTTAAATAAAAAACTGCCACATGACTCTTAGGAGAAGTCTACGTCCTAGAATTTGATTGGGTAACTGGTATACACATCTACTACCTTTTGTACATCTACATAAAATTCAGGTCCAGTTATTGAGACATAAACCAAACATAGACTGCAGCTGTTACTTATGCAAAGGATGATGAACGGCCTGCTAAGTTTGTATTGGCTGGTACAAGTTTAATGGAAACATACCAACACATGGTTGCCCCCAGAACCAGGCTGATGATGCTCTGGGTGCCCCCGAGTCTGGTGTTCCTTCAACCAGCTTTGCATGGCCATCATGCATGAAAAGGGGACTTCTGACTAATGAACCCCACGGAATCACCAGAACTCCATAATTCTGCTTCCTATTCCTGATTCTCATTTTACCCAAGGAGACACCATATTTCCATGACTACTACTGTTGACTGTCTATGCACTCTGCCACTCTCATCTCTTGTTTTGCTGTGTATTTTCTGCTGCCTGTTTGTCTTCACCTCATTTCTTTTTACCATTTGTTTCCTCTATGCCTCTCAGCTTTGATGTTAGCAGGTTCTTCAGCTTTGATGTTAGCAGGTTCTTCAGCTTTGATGTTAGCAGGTTCTAACAGTGGCTGGTCAATAGCTTTAAGTTCATCATGTGTTATCTTTCTGCTTAGGTTCTTCTCAGCTGCTTTTATGGCTGTTCCCTGCTCAATGTTTGTACTCTCTTTAAAGTTATCTCAGATCAAAGCTGCCATGTATCTCGTTGTAGATACATGCTTCTGTATGAACACAAAAATGTATATAAAGACAATTACAAGTATACAGGCACTAATAAGTAGATACTCATGCAACTAGAAAACATAAACACATGTGTACTCACAATTTTCCATCAGTTAGGTATGAGCTGGACATATTACAGAAGTCATAGTAGAGACAACAGGAAGTGGTGTTTCAATGTTCTCCTAATTGTCTTGTTCTAAGGTCGTGTACCAGGCTTCCCTGGTGGCTCAGAGGTTTAAGCGTCTGCCTGCAATGTGGGAGACCTGGCTTCGATCCCTGGGTTGGGAAGATCCGCTGGAGAAGGAAATGGCAACCCACTCCAGTATTTTGGCCTGGAGAATCCCATGGAAGGAGGAGCCTGGCAGGCTACAGTCCACGGGGTCACAAAGGGTCCAGTATTCTGGCCTGGAGAATCCCATGGAAGGAGGAGCCTGGTGGCTACAGTCCATGGGGTCACAAAGGGTCGGACACAACTGAGCGACTTCACTTTCACGTTCAAGGGCAAAGCAGAGATCTGAAGCTTAACATAAACTAGGAAACGCCAACCACAGTTTGCCTTTTAATATTTGCCAGCCTGATAGCACTATATATGCCATCTTACTTGCAGCATGATTTCTAATACATTCGCATTATCAGTTTACTCCGTGGAAATACATGCAACTGTTTGTTTGTTTGTTTTTCTAAAGTTCACAGCACAAGATCTCTAAACAATAATCTAGAGACATTTACTTTAATCCAGAAGATTGCATCTACTTAAAAAGCCATATCCAACTGTGGTAAATTACCTATCCCTTCACTGTCATTTCCAACATCCCAAGCTGTTGAGGACACAATGAAGACGAAGTCTTTCAGTCATTCTGACCCAGAAGATCACCATTTCAATTTCAGTTCACCCAAAACTGTATCTCCAATTGGCCATGTGGTTTTCCTTCATATACATACAACTACCAATACCATTTTTCAATAAGGATACCATTATCACAAGAGTATTTACCAGAAGGCTGGCGGTGTGATATACACACCATGTGTCTGAAAGACACAGCTCAGCTCAGCCACACAATGTGGGTACCACTCACCTGCCTTACAGATAAGCAGCTGAGACCCAGGGAGAATGAGCAACTTGCCCAAGAGACACTGGCCAGGAGTGGAACTTAGGTCTTTCTGACTCAAAACCATATCCTTCTATTACATCTTCAGTTCAGTTCAGTAGCTCAGTCATGTCTGACTCTTTGCGACCCCGTGAATCACAGCACGCCAGGGCTCCATGTTCATCACCATCTCTCGGAGTTCACTCAGACTCACATCCATTGAGTCCGTGATGCCATCCAGCCATCTCATCCTCGGTCGTCCCCTTCTCCTCCTGCCCCCAATTCCTCCCAGCATCAGAGTCTTTTCCAATGACATCTTACTACTTTTCATTTTACTAGTGATGGATTAGGGGAACAAGACTAATGAAGCTAGGAATCTATTATATTTGACATGATTGCCTTAGATGATCTGTTCTCATGAGGAACCCAAGGAGATGATTAATGACAACCTACCATGAGCCCCTGTGCCAAGAATGGTCAATAGCAGTCTCTATCTTCCAGGAGAATCAAATAAGAAGGGCACAACACAGGCAAAACTTGACTTAAAACTCTGCAATACCTGTAGTAGTGAGTGTGGCATCTCCCCATGAAGAGCCTTAAAAATAAGGCAGAAATTCAAGCATCTTGGATTCTAAGTATAACGATACTTAAACAGCAGGGCTGATCTGGGGATAAATGTTTGTGTGTGTCTTCCAACAATCTCATCATTGAACCCATTCATTCATTCTGTGAAAAAGGGTAGGATAATCACTCAGTGCTACACTGTTCTCAGTGCTGAGGATCCAGGCAGAGTCCCATGCTAAATGAAGCTTATGCTTTAATGGAGGGCACAGACATACGTTAAGAAGTGATGCTGTTATAAAGACTAGAAAGTGATGAGTGCTGTGAAAGATCTAGAGACTGGAGAAAGGGCTCAGCTGGGCTGGTTGTTTCACCCTTTTATTCAGCGCAAGAGAGGAGATGATGATGTGGCCCTTAAGTTAATACCTGGATACCCAGGGTACCCAATACCCTGGCACTGCCTGTTGGGTTCAGTTTCTGACAACCCCCTGAAGCCACTTTTACTTGAGGAGTAACGATCAAAGTAATCAATTTTTATTGAGCGCTTGTAACTGGCCACGTCATTCATTGCCTGCATACGCTTTATCTCACTGACAGTTCATGGCAACCATAAGTGGTAGGTATTATCCACACTTTAATGTGGTATATCTAGGCCTCAGATATGAAACTGAGGCCTAAAGAGGTTAAAACAATGAAGGACATCACACAACTAGAAAATCCCAAAGACTAGATTTGAAGCCGGGTCACTTGATTCCAAAGCCTGCATATCTTCTCAAAGAAAAACCTCAGAGCAGACTTTGCCAATTCCTTGCATCTTTAAAACATCACCTTCTGCAATCTGTATCTATCTGGCATATGAGGTAGGAAAAACAAAACCAAAAAAATCTCCTAAAATACAGTAAATGTCACCTTGGGGCCAGTAGTAGTTCCGAGTAACTGCTAATGTCAATAATGCTTCATCCAAGACTGGGGCCTCTCAGAAACAAGAGAGCTGGTTAGAGCCCACTGCTCTGGGTCCTTTGCACTGAGGGACACTGAAGGAAGAAAAAGATTTTCTGTACACCTGGGCACTGCCTGGATGATATGTAAATCCTATGCCAAATCACATGTAAATTATTTTTATTAAGTAACAGAACCATATCAATGTCAAGTAAGAACTGAACTGTGCCACACAGGCTCATAAACCACCCCTCACCACACACACACAAATGCAGCTTCAGTCTAAAAGTATCATTGCAAAAAAGAAAAGGGTCCAGGTAAGACTCTGTGCTTCCATTGCAGGCAGCATGGGTTCAATCCCTGGTCAGGGAACTAAAATACCACATAATACACAGTTTAGGTGCTCAGTCGTGTCCTACTCTTTGCGACCCCCTGGACTGCAGCACGCCAGGCTTCCCTGTCCATCACCAACTCCTGGAGCTTACTCAAACTCATGTCCATTGAGTTGGTAATGCCATCCAACCATCTCATCTTCTGTCATCCCCTTCTCCTCCCGTCTTCAATCTTTCCCAGCATCAGGGGCTTTTCTAATAAGTCAGCTGTTCACATCAGGTGGCCAAAGTATTAGAGCTTCAGCTTCAGCATCAGTCCTTCCAGTGAATATTCAGGACTGATCTCCTTTAGGATGGACTGGTTGGATCTCCTTGCAGTCCAAGGGACTCTCAAGAGTCTTCTCCAACACCACAGTTCAAAAGCATCAATTCTTTGGCACTCAGCTTTCTTTACAGTCCAACTCTCACATCCATACATGACTATGGAAAAACCATTGCTTTGACTAGATGGACTTTTGTTGGCAAAGTAATGTCTCTGCTTTTTAATATGCTGTCTAGGTTGGTCATAGCTTTTCTTCCAAGGAGTAAGCATCTTTTAATTTCATGGCTGCAGTCACCATCTGCAGTAATTTTGAGTGTGGCCAAAAAACAAAAATAAAGTATTATTGCAGAACAGATGACTACTATTCTCAGAGGCTCAAACTCTAAAAATAAGATGCGCACACACACACACACACACACACTCACATACACACTCACACACAGCTTAATGGAAGCTTAAAACAAACACAAAAGAATTACATAAAGATACATAAAAGTTACGAATGAAGCCCCAGGGTAGTGATTAAGTATCTCTGAGTTTTCTTTCCTTTACATGGGAGTAAACTGCCCCAACGACCACCTCAAAGGGTTGCTATTACTGACCAATATTGACAAGAGGAAAACTGCACTGCGTGGGTATTTCTCAAATAGTTTTCTACTGAATACTGAGATCCTACAAGATGATGACAGATGTTCTGTGGGGAAGATAACGAGTTTTCAACAATCATCCCATCCCCCGAGCAAATATATAGGAAATCCTCCACACCACAGCCCTTCTTTGGAGAAGGAAATGGCAACCCCTCCAGTATTCTTGCCTAGAAAATCCCAGGGACAGAGGAGCATGGCGAGCTACAGTCCATGTGATCACAAAAGAGTTGGACACGGATTCCCTGGTGGCTCAGAAGGTAAAGCATCTGCCTGCAATATTCTTGGGTCTGGAAGATCCCCTGGAGAAAGAAATGGCAATCCACTCCAGCACTCTTGCCTGGAAAATCCCATGGATGGAGCAACCTGATGGGCTACAGTCCATGGGGTCTCAAAGAGTTGGACACAACTGAGTGACCTCAATAGTGACTAAACAAGTGCCCTTCTTAGAGTTTCAGAGTAAATATTTGATTGTTAAAGGTGTTCAGTGTTTTCTAAGCTTATTTGATTACAAGGTTCTTTTTTATCACAAATCTCTTTTAAGGAATGATATCCCATATTGCTTTTATAGGAGTTCAGTGCTCTCTAGAACATTTAAAATTTTATTTTTTAGGCATACTGAACAAATAGACAAGTGCTGCTGATGCCAGGTCAGCTAGGAGAGTGACAGAACCCTGTAGCTTCCTGGGCTCCATATCTTATCACTCTCTCTAGTGCATAAAGTGGGCGGGGTCTGTATTATATGCTCCTCAGGTATACAGATAACACTCGATGCAAAATAACTACAATTATAACGATACTTGTAACAACGACAGTGACTAACTTTTACTAAGGACCTGCTACATACTGGTCTCAGTTCTGTGTGTGCACCTAGCTGACCTCATGGAAATTCCCAATCATCTGGCCAGACACATGGGCAACACCCCTTGTAGTCACGGGAACACCCTGCCCTCTTCCTCCACTCACATCCCCTGACTCAGGGGTCAAAAGCAGAGAGTCCATCTGAGCAAATGCTTTTTCAGAACTATTCTTGTTGATGGCTCTGTTCTCTCTGAGTCATCTGCATTCATGAGCTCCCCAGCATCCTCATGGTGGGAGGCGTCTCTGGCAGAGAGCAGCGGCCTCAGAGGCTCCACGGAGATGGCATCTTTGCACCAGCACCCAAACAGCTTGCAAGGCTGGCTTGGGCTCCTGAGCTTCGCTGCCACACTCCCAACTCTCTCTCTCTGTGAGCCCGCACCCACCCAGCCATGCCACCATCTGGAGGTACAGAGCATCAGTCTGCTGTGTTGGATGACCAGAGGCAGCAAGCAGGCAGTCCCAGTGCAGTCTGAGGCTCCCGTTCAGTGCAGGTGCTCTGGGGTGTCCATCCTCCAGACCCAAATGCACAGACGCTCAGAGGTTGTCAGCCACCTGTGCTGGGGACCAGCTGCTGCCCAGTACCTGCATCTTCCAGAAATGAAACAGACAGGACGGTCACCAGGCTCACCATCTTTTTCCTTTTTAAAGCAAAAAGCTGAAAGTTTCCTTCAAATAGGACAGAGAGCTACTGCCCTTGTATTCTCGGGATCTTCCCAACCCAGGGATCAAACCCAGGTCTTCCACATTGCAGGTGGGTGGATTCGGTACTCTCTGAGCCACCGGGGAAATCCTCGTTCTTCTCACAAGTTTCTTTCAAAAACCCAGGGACGTAGCTAGCATCTTCATGAGCAGATGCCGTGGTGCCCAATGACAAGGATGAGGCTTCTGACCAAGAAGAAGATATGGCCTGTGAGATATAGTCCAGAAGGAGTTACTTTGGTTTATTGCAGTCAATTGGTTCCACCCACGACCTGGGGAGACTATGTGTACTACCCACAGCAGTAAAGGACAGGGAAAGTGTGAGACTCACTGTTGGGGCTAGGCAGAATCCTCCTGAACAGAAGGCCGTGCTGGAACCAAAGTCCAGCCAAATTACTGATTAGCTCATTCAGCTAATGATGTTGAAGTACAATCAGGGACAGGAGACAAAGGAGGAAGAGGTTAGCCTTTATCAACTAATTTAATCCTCCCACCAATTCCGAGAAGCAGATATAACCATCACTGTTTTACAGGGAGACCTGAGCAGAGCAGCAGGACAGAGCCAGGATTTCTATCCAGATCTACCTGTCTCTGCATCCGAGTGGCTCCTCCCCACCACTCCCCTCCCCATCTCACCTGGCCTCCTTAATGCAATTTGTTCATTTCCTAAAGCTATATTTGTTTAGTGCCAAACAGTATTAAGGTCAGGTGTCACAGGTGGGGTTGGCCACTCTTGCCAAATGCGAACCACCAAACACACGAACAAAACAATAACAAAAGCAGAACAGTACCCATTAGCCTACCCACCAAAACAGGGCAACATAAGCACGTTTAAAAATAGACGATATATCTGGTAACAGCACTCTGAAGTCTGTCAGCTCCTTTTCCTTCTTACCCAACCTACGCAATCTCCCTCACCTTTCTACCTTTTCTTTTCCCATAGTTCTTGGCTTCTGGCACCTACCTGTCTGTCTGCTCATGTTTCCAGAAAGCCACATGCCTATCAACTGAAATCCTCCAGCAAGCCCGATTTAAACGTACCTGTGTGGCCAGGTAAGGTAACTCACTTTAACAGAATGAATACTGCCTTCACTTCCTAGGGCTGCCCTAGCCAAGTACCAAACCCTGGGGAACTGAAAGCAATAGAAATGTGAATTCTTGCACAGCCTGATTCCGAGGTGTTAACAAGGTTGGCACCCTTCTGAGGTTGAATCTGTCCAGACCTCTCTCCTAGCTTCTGGTAATAGGTGCAGGCCTTGGCTTGCGGCTCTGTCACCCCAGTCTCTGCCTGCACCAGGATGTGGCTTTCTTCCCTGTCTACCCCTGTGTGCCCTCTCCTCTTTTGTAAGGACACTTGTCAGAATGGATGAGGTCCCACCCTACTACAGTGTGACCTCATCTTAATTATATCTGCAGCAATCCTATTTCTGAATAAGTCATATCTGGGGGTCATGGGGGTGAGGACCTCAGCATATTTGGGGGTACACAATTGACCCCATAATAGCTACTGTATGCCAGGCATAGGTTCCAGGCCACTTCATTTGGTTCTGATGCTCTATGAAGTAGGTCAGTGGCTCTCTACCCACTGTGTGTGACAGAACATAACATCAGCTGTAGAGTTTGTTTTTAAAATACTCATGTCTGGTCCCACTCTCCAGAAATCCTGATGTGCTAGATCCAGGCAGGGAACCTACCATTTTACAAAGTAAAATTAAGAAGTCAAGTTTCAAAAGGAATGACAATGCTTATCCAGGAATAAGAATCATTGGATTCCATCTTAACAACAATACAATAAATCAGGAAATGGGGGCAAAAGGAAGTGAAGCGCTATGTCCAAAATTCACTCAGTACCTGGATGAAACAAAAGGTTTTCCAGCCCAGGTCAGTTCACTCCAGAACCTCCATCCTTTCCACTACCCAGGTGTGACCATGGTTGTCTGCACCTCCACATGGTGATACAGGAAGTATTTTTAGGTGTAAAAATAAGTGTGCACATCTATGTCCTCTGTGGACTCTTAGTGAAGGCATGAGTGTCTTTGGGATCAAGTATGTATTTGGCTGAACATCTTTGTATATCTGATCAGCCACACACCAGAATGACTCCTATAGAGTGTCCCGACTAAGTCATGACGTTTACAATTAACTGTCACCTGTCACTGTCAACTCAGCCTGAAGTTTCTAGTACAGGGTACTCATCTCATAAATATTTGTAGAACAAATGAATAAAGAAACATCCATTTAAGGAAATATCATGAAATAAAAGTGGTCCTTGCTGGATTTTGTTTTTCCCCTCATAATCAAGATGGGAAACCATGATCCTTCTGCTCCAATTTCATTACTTCTGCATCCTTTTCTTCTCTCCAGATGAGAAAAAGAAGCCATTCCTAGCTTGGGGACTGTAGCTGATTTGAGAACAAATTTAATCCCATTAAATATCTACTCACAGACATTCTACAGTATTAAATGTTGTCACTGGAGGAAATAAGAAAGGAAGAAGTTTAATGATAATTTGGTTCAGCCCTGAGATTCTGGAGCAAATGCTCTGACAACAGTCTTCATGTCCTAGATCGTCTCTGCCTCACTTGCAATGTCCTCCAATATCAGCCCCCCAGGTCCATCCATGTATGGCAGGAGGAGGTCCGGATTTGCAGGACTGCTTTGGTTTTAAATAAATTATGGCACTGTCCCCATAAGCTGGGGTGACAGTTTCACAGCAGTCAGTTTCGCACTCAAGTCCATCCTGCTTTAGACAGTATGGCCAGGCTCCATCAGCACACAGCCATTTTTTACAACATGCACTCTGAGTTTCAGCTGAGAAAACAGACAGACACCCCCACCCATCCTGATTTCCATTCTTACCTAACACATGCCCTTTGCTGTGTTCATGGTGTCTCGTGACTGTCTCCTCCCTCGTACAAAGCGTCTTCCTGCCTTTGAGTCTGCCCATGTTCCTCCCCCTGCCTGAAAAGTTCTCCTTCATCCTCTACTTACGTAAGTCTAACCCATCTTTCAACACTGCCTTCAAGCCCCATTTCCATGAAGCCTCCTCTGTCTACTCAGCCCACACTGATTCCTCCTTTCTCTTAACTTCCACCCGTGACATTTGCTTTGCTAAATTAGGGTATGGAGTGAAAAGCACCTCTTCAGTGATGGATTCACTCCTCCTCTATGCTCTGCCTGGACTTCGTTTAGAAGCCTGCAGGTAGCACCTGGTTATGGTAATTTGATACTAAACCCGACAGGTTGGCTTTCTTCAAAGGTAGTTCTTTAAAACAAGTGAGAATACATAATTTGCTTCAGTTCAGTTGCTCAGTCATGTCCGACTCTTTGCGACCCCATGAATCACAGCACGCCAGGCCTCCCTGTCCATCACCATCTCCCAGAGTTCACTCAAACTCATGTACATTGAGTCAGTGATGTCATCCAGCCATCTCGTCCTCTGTCGTCCCCTTCTCCTCCTGCTTCCAATCCTTCCCAGCATCAGAGTCTTTTCCAGAGTCAACTCTTTACATGAGGTGGCCAAAGTACTGGAGTTTCAGCTTTAGCATCATTCCTTCCAAAGAAATCCCAGGACCGATCTCCTTCAGAACGGACTGGTTGGATCTCCTTGCAGTCCAAGGGACTCTCAAGAGTCTTCTCAATCACTACAGTTCAAAAGCATCAATTCTTCGGCACTCAGCCTTCTTCACAGTCCAACTCTCACATCCATACATGACCACAGGAAAAACCATAGCCTTAACTAGACAGACCTTAGTCGGCAAAGTAATGTCTCTGCTTTTGAATATGCTATCTAGGTTGGTCATAACTTTTCTTCCAAGGAGTAAGCGTCTTTTTCCTTTCAAAACTGTTGCTCAATCCTAAGAGAGCTACAAATAGAATATTTAAACTGGAGCCTCTCTTGGAGATCTCCTTGCCTAACCTCTTATCCAAAGCAGAGGTACACCCCACTGTAGCATCCTTGAAAGACAGCTATTAACTTACTCATAAACACCCTCTTTGAGCACCTGTGCTCTTGCTGGTTGTCCTAGCTCTGATTGTTAAAGTTCTTCCTTATAATACAGTATTTGTCAAAGTTAAGTTTGTGGCCCATCTGTACCATAATTATTTGAGGTGCTTGTTGAAAATTGTAGGTTCCCAAGTCTAACTCCATACTTACTGAATCAGCATTTGGAGTATGGATTTTAAAAAGTAATCTACATTGTTAACAGGTGTCCCAGGTGATGCTTCTTATACCAAAGTGTAAGATCCACTCTTAGAGTCAGTGGATTCTTTATCTAGAACTTAGTTCTACCTTTCTAACAGTGGAGAGAAAGACACTTCCCTTTTCTTCTCAATGTTCATTGCAGCACTATTTACAATAGCCAAGACATGAAATCAGTGCAAATGTCCACTGACAGAGGAATAGATAAAGAAGATGTGGTGCTTATATACAATGGAATATTTGTTGTTGCTGTTTAGTTGCTAAGTCGTGTTTGACTCTTTGCAAACTCATGGACTGTAGCCCGTTAGGCTCCTCTGTCCATGGGATTTCCCAGGCAAAAATACAGGAGTGGGTTGCCATTTCCTTCTCCAGGGGATCTCCTCAACCCAGAGATTGAACCCAGGTCTGCTTAGCAGGTGGATTCTTTACCACTGAACCACCTGGGATGTCCCTACAATGGAATATTACTTAGCCATAAAAAGAATGAAACAATGCCATTTGCAGCAACATGGATGAACTTAGAGATTATCACACTAAGTGAAGGAAGTCAGAGACAAATATCATACAATATCACTTATACGTGTAATCTAGAGAAAATGATACAAATGTACTTATTTACAAAACAAAAACAGACTCGTAGACTTCAAAAACAAAATCATGGTCACCAAAGGGAAAACACAGTCATGGAAATGAAGACCTTAAGCATCAAACCTTGCAACCTGGAGATTTCATCTATTGGAAAAGACACCTGGAAAGCCCCTCTCAGATCCCAACAGAAAGAGATGTACTTTGCATCTCTGGCAGAAAGTGACACTGCTTTACTATCACCGTAAAGAGGAAGAAAGACTTTTTTTTTTCTTCTTTACCTGGCAACAGCTCAGCCAATGAAAAAGCACTATACTTCAAACTGTCAGATTCCTTCAATGGATTTTTTGTTTATAATAGCCCCTCCCAACTTCACCATCTCTATAGGAGAGTTTCCTTTCCTTCTACTACAAAGTTTCCTACACTGCCCTGGGTCTCTATTTGCCAATGTCCTTCCTAAAACGTGATGCCAAAGTGAGGTGGAGAGAGCAAGCTAGAGAGAGCAAGCTCCAATGCTTTATTATGAATACATATGGACAGTTTTGATAATAAGAAAACCAGTTTTGTTTCAAACTAGCCAGCGAGGTAGTATTCTGTAAATGAGTCACATGATGTTGACTCTTCATAGTTGTTTTAATTTGGGTGCCTTTATGATTGGTTGTTTCTTTGTAAATTATCTGGTCTTCTCCTTTGTAGGATTTTTTTTTCCTCTTTTAATTCATTATGTCTGTCTGGCAACTAAGCTGATCAGTGCATTATCTCACCTAATCCTCAAAAACATTTCCCTTACTTTACAGGTAAAGAAACTGAGCCTTCACAACGTGAAATGAGGAAACACAGTTAGATCTTCAGCTTCCCCACCAACTTATGCCTTCATTTACTTAATGTTTTTGGGAGGAGAGATCTTTATCTTCCAGACATTTTGTAAAGTGAGCTGAGAGAGCCAAGTATTTGGGATGCAAGCATAAGGAAGGTTCAAAAGAACATTAGAAATTCTTATAACGCCATTATTTACTTACATCTCCCTAAATTTTCCTTTTTTAAAAATTACTTTCCTGGCCTAGAGGTAACAGTGACCAAGTTATAATCAATTAGTGCTATTTACTGAAACAAAAGTTAAGGAGGATGTAGGTACCTGTTCATATATTTGTCAAGAGAGGTAACGTATGGCTGACCCTTAAACCATCAGAAAAAGATCAAAGAGTAATCTAGAAATAAGGCAGAACCCCATAAAATTACAGTCTATTAGTTGGCAGCAACATCAGTAGATAACAGTTCAAAAGTACACATGCAAGAAGAATTGCTTTCATTTTTTCCATTTTCCATTATCAAGACCAGTATTTACGCAATTAACTAAGATTCAAATGCTAATTCATCATGTATATATAACATTTTAGCCCAAACAACTGAGCTTCTCTTGGTTTTGGTTAATTTAATTGAATTCCACACAATTATACTTTAATTGAAAATGCATATGCATAAAGTTGAAATGATGTTTAAATCAACTAAATTTATAACTACATAAAAGAAAACGCAAACAACAAATACAGGTCTGAGTTGGAAACAAAATTAATTTAATCCTACTCCATTTTTCTACCTTGAAGGTGGCCAACACCCAAAGGTCAGGCCTTTCTCAGTGTAACACAGCCAGTGGTAACACTGAGACTCAAATCCAGGTTTCCTGACTTTGGATTGAGAGCCTGTACAGCTGGGTCTTTAACTGTTCCACCCTCACTCAAACAAACCTTGGTCCTCCAAACTCTCATAAAGTTTTTTAAACAAAACCTATAAACTAGGTATCAAAACAGCTAATGTAATTTTAAAGATCTTTGTTCCCTAGCTTTGTGATTACAGGCAGCCTAATAAAAGTCCTTGGGATCTATATTCTTCCAGAAACTTTGGCAGAAACTCAATTTCTTCCTTCTTCATTATTCACAGAAACATAGTCATTCGCAATTTCTAGGTTCTACATTTTGCCCCAATCTTTCCTTCACATAATAAACAAGCATAATCAAAAAGAAAAAAATTATTATTAGGTTAATTATTATGCCAATTTCCCCCAAATAAGGAATAATACTTTCTTTCTTTCTTTCTTTTTTTTTTACTATTCTAAGTTTCCCATTACTTTCTTTTTGGAACCATGATTTGAAACCACACAAAAATTTTAAGTTCACTTTCTCAATACTAAAATTTTAGTTCCTCCCAACTTACTGCCTGGCAACCATGCTCTTTTCACAGAACATAAAGAGGATTTAACATTCAAACACTTAAAAGCCACATATACTCTTAATGTAATTGACTGTCATTCACGTATATATTAATAGTTCCTAGAATTTTATCATCTGGAGCCTAGTCTTAATTATTTGTGAGCCTGCACCCACCACCAGACCAAGGTCTGCACTCATCTCCAGCTCTGCCCAAGAGTAGTGCCCCCACCACACATGCTCCCCTGCGAAGGAGAGCCCCCTCCCACAGAGACCCTTCCTCCACACACAGGCCTCTCCCCACAAGACACCCCACCCCCAGACACGAACGCCCACCCACCCCGGTATCATCACAAAATAGCACCTTACTCCACGGTTCCACCTGCAGAGTCAAGAAAAACACCTAAAACCATTCAAATGAGCCCTTAAATGCCATGCTAATTTGATAAACCCTGTCGGCTGTCTCACAGGGACAGCTCTTTCAAACCTCTCCTTGGAAATTCAGGCGAGGTGACCCCAGCTGCCTTCAGATTCAATTACCCACAAGGGCCCCCGACAAAAGCCAGACCACAGGGGCCGGGCGCACACTCACTGCAAATCTGACTTGGCAGCTCTCCTCTCCCAGGTAGCACAGGTCTCCCGAGACGTTGGTCTCCAGCCACAGGTGCTCCCCGTTCACGGCATTTTCCTGGAGAGAAAAGACACACCTGACTTCAATTTTCTTTTCAGGCATAAGTGGGGGGCGGCGGAGGCGGGGAGAACGGATCTCAAATTTAGGTTTTTGGAAGAACACGAGTGAATGCCAGCAGCCTGAAGAGTTCTCATTTTACTCCTGACAATACTGCTGGAGTTGGTCCTACTGACATTCTAGAAATGGAAAAGGTGTTCGAAAAATTTTGAGCGATAATGAAGATGTTAGCTTCAGAGATGCTTTAACCATGCCAGTGGTCATCTTTGAAATATATACTAAATAAGGGGGAAAAACCCTCAAGTTATTCAACCTAAAGCCTTAGTTCACCCAGGCCCTCTGCAGAGTCCACAACAACTGAGACCAAAATGCTATTAAAAGTTGATTCTTTTTAACAAGTTAGCTACAGAGGGTAGTGCTATGAAAGTATTTAAGACTTCTTGAAAACACACTTACATTATTAATGGTTTAATTATGCTTCTAAACCAGAAGCTTCTTGAAAGTTAGTTTTAAGTCACTGTATCGACAAAGCATGACAAATTTCTACCAATTTAAACCTATTACCAGTTCAAAAGGGCCTTCACCCAATTCTAAGTTCTCCAAGTTGAATGATTTCCTTGCTTCTAAAAATATTTTCATGCTTCCAGTAGCAGAGAATAGCTGTAGATTTGGAACCCTATGGGCTTCCCTTGTGGCTCAGCTGGTAAAGAATCCGTCCACAATACAGGAGACCTGGTTCAATCTCTAGGTTGGGAAGATCCCTTGGAGAAGAGAAAGGATCCCCAATCCAATATTCTGGCCTGGAGAATTCCATGGACTGTATAGTCCATGATGTCACAAAGAGTCAGACATGACTGGGCAACTTTCACTTCACTTCACTTGGAACCCTAAAAGTTCTCAGATAGTGATGGATGAAAACAATATAAAAAATTAATTAAAAGGAAATGCTCTGCCAGTTATCTTAAATCAAGCTCAACAAACTAAAATATTCTACAACTGGGAATTTAGTATCCAGCTGTAACTTATAATCATCGGTAGAATTTCTTTCCATTGTTTTATTCTTCAGTTCATTTGGTAAGCATTTTTCCACACTCCTGGTGCCAGGCACTGGGTTGTATGCCAAGTCGCATCAGTCATATCTGAGTCTTTGCAATCCCATGGACTGTAGCCCACCAGGCTCCTCTAGGATTCTCCAGGCAAGAATACTGACGTGGGTTTGCCGTTTCCTTCTCCAGGGCATCTTCCCAACCCAAGGATTGAACCTGCATCTCTTATGTCTCCTGCATTGGCAGGCAGCTTCGTTACCACTCACACCACCTGGGAAGCCCAGGCACGGAGTTAGTGTATGTATAGTAAAACCTACCAACGAACATGGAAACTAAACAAATAATTATAGCAGCAAATACTAGGAATACTTACTACAGCAGAAATCCCAACTCTTTTAAAAAGTGAAGTATAAAATGTTGCAGTGGGGGAAAGGTCAAAAATCCTTGATAATACCAATCTAGGCAGGCCAGCAATTAAGTCCTGGTAGGTCAAGGAAGCTGGGTAGGAGCAGGCAAGACCTGGGAGTCAGAGATGTAAGAGACATCAGCAACTCACCACGCTGCGAGGCTTCATTCACGCTAGGCCAGTTGGTATGTTCCTGCACTAAAGACCACCCCCAGCCCCACAAGCACTCAGGGGCCTGCTGATCACTGTCCACATCCAGCAAGGACGGCTACTGCTACAGTGAACTAGCTTTACTCTTAAGTGGGAACCTGATTAGAAAGCCTGACATTTGTAAGAGAAGAAGGAAAGAAAAAGGTGCTGGATCAAACACGCTGCTTCTCAAATCTGATTGCTCATTAAAATGACCTGATGAGCTTTGACAAATACCTGACTATCATCCCATCCTCAGAGAGTCTGCTTTCACCAGTCTGAAGTTTTTAGCAAATACTTGCGGTTGTAAGAATGGGAACACCATTTACTGAGCATTAAGGAAGAAGACTAGAGTAAGAGCAGATTCAGGGAGTGAGACTCCAGGTTCTTTTTTATTCTATTTTCAATTGTGTTATAATTAATATTCAGTATATTATTTTCAGGTGTATAATATAGTGTTTGATACTTTAGTATATTATGAAATGATCACTGCAATAAGAGTTCAGTTTTGAGGATGTGAAATTCTGAGATGCCTATTAGACCTTCAAGTGAAGATGTTGAGAAGGCTGTTTTTCATAAGTCTGAAGTTCAAAGAAGAGGTTTGTACTGTATGAATAATTTGGGAGGCAACCGTTAACTGATCTAAAGCCAAGAATGGAAAACCCTAAGGACTGAATGTGGATGGAAAGCTCTGATTTCTGAACCGTGGAATGTTCTAACATTTAAGAGTTTGAGAACATGGGAGAGATCCAGCAAAGGAGACTGGGATGGAGTGGCCACTGAAGTAGAAGGAAGAGTGTAGCGTTTCCAGGAAGAAAGTGCCCCAGGAGGCCTGCGCCCAAAGCTGAAGGCTGACAACTGGCCACTGGCTTTCTCCATGGGAACACGTTATGTCACTGATGATCTGGGCAAAAGCAGTAGCAGTGGAACGAGAAGGAAGAAAGCCTGACGGAACTGGGTTCGGGAAATAATGTTACTGACTTTAGTTTCAAAATGTACATGAAACCCAATTAATGCTTACCACCTCTACTGTTACCACCTGATCCTCCATCCCCCTGCTTGGAATACTCCCGATAGCCCCGACTGGTGTCCCGCCCCACTCGTCTCTTCCTTTCCCTGTACAGTCACCTCATCTTCTCTCTCTCCCCCTCTCAGTCACTGACGTGCAGTCACACTGGTCTCCTTGTATTTCCCAAGCTGACTAAGCAACCTCTCATCCCAGGTCCACTGAATTTGATGCTTTCTTAACTAAAAATTGTTTCACTGTGTATTGTTTACTGTATCCAAATTATTTATGCCTCTCCATTCTGACTTATGTGGTTAACTTCTATTTACCCTTTGGTCACCAAATCGAGTGTTATTTTCTCAAGCCAACACTGACCCTCAAACTGAAGTCATTTTGTTAGTTGCTCTCATAAAACCATGTTTACCTCCCATCATTTATCCCAGATGGCAATTATTCATTCATCGGCATGACTATTTGATTCATGTTTCCTTCTTATGCTAGATTCTAACCTTCATATGGACATTAAATGTCCAGCACTTGGCACCTTGCAAACAGTAGATGATGAATAAATTTAGGGAACTGAAAAGATGAGGCTAAGAATCAATGAATGAATCACATTCTTGTTGTATAAGGTTCCAAGGAGTAGAAAGGATAATTACTTTTTACCTGTCCATTAGCTCAGAGTCATACACCGTGAGAAGTAAACATGGATGCCTGAGAGACCTGACAATCTTTCAAAATCCCGACAGAAACAGAAGCATGCAAGAAAAAGCCAGTCATGCAAGGAAAACATGAAACATACCTTTCTTAGACTATATTTTCCCTGTCTCATCCTTTTCTTGTACATCTGTCTTGTCCAACGCATCAGAAAGAAGTAACCTTACCCAAAGAGAGGTTTGGCCTTGGCCCTCAACTATAGAATGGTAATTTAAGTGCCTGGGATGTCTTGCCTGATAACGGCATCTTTGTTTACCTGGGGACCCTGGGTTATACTAGATATACTAAAATAGCACTGACTTGTGGTGCAGCATAGATAGCAGCTCAACCTCCAGAGGGTCAGGTGGCTAGGGTCAACCATGCAGGTGGTCAACCATGTCCATATGACTAAGCCCCAATTAAACTCTGGTCACCAAGGTTCAGATGCGCTTCCTGGCAGTAATACACCATACACACATTCCCACCGTGGCCGCTGGGAGAAGTTAGCTCTGTCACAAATTTACTGGGAGAGAACAGTTCGGAGCTCCTTGTATAGGAATCTCCTGGACTCTGCACCACGCACCTCTTCTCTAGGTGGATTTGAACCTGTGTCCTTTCACTGTATTGGGATTCCTTGGTGACTCATATGGTAAAGAATCTGCCTGCCATGTGGGAAATCTGGGTTCAATCCCTGGGTTGTGATGATCCCCTGGAGAAGAGAATGGCTACTCACTCTAGCATTCCTGCCTGGAGAATTCCATGGACAGAGGAGCCTGGTAAACTACAGTCCATGGGGTTGCAAAGAGTAGGACATGGCTAAGTGACTAACACTTTCACTTTCCTTTCACTGTAAGAGGTCATAAATGTGAGTAAAACAGCCTTCAGTAAATTCTGAGTCCTTCTAATGAATGACTGAACATAAGTGTGGCCTTTTGAATTCCAGAAGCTGCAGGTGAAGGTGACCTTGGGAACTCCTGAATTCTGTTTAAAGGTATCCAGCTGGGTGGCATTCACTCATAAACAGAGTAGACAAATAAAATATTGTTTTCTTCTTACATTTCTGGTAAATCTTAATCCACTTCAGTATCAGTAAACATAGGCTTTGGAGTCAGGTAGACTTGCTACCAACTAGCTCTATGACCTAGGGTCTCTCTAACTTTGCTAGACCTCAGTTCACTCCCTACTGAAGTTGCAATAATGATTTTACTTCTCTCACAAAGTCACAAAGATGTTTAAATGTGAAAATGAATAACATTCAATGCCTTCCCCACAATGAGAAGTTAATACAAGTTCAATGTAATTCTTACTATTATCATTGTGGTTGGTCTCCAGTTTTCCTTTCCTGTCTTCCTAATCCAAAGATATTGGTATCATCCAAGTTTCTCTCCTGGGCCTTTGTAGTCAAGACTGCTAGCCATTCAACAAATTAATTCTCCTCTTCTTCCTGAACACACAGTTGGAGTTTGTTTCCCAGTGTCACCTGTAACAAGTGTGGCCACATGACCCAGTTCCAACCATGAACAAGAGTGATGTATACTGTTTTCAGACTTGGTCCATTAAGCCTCTCATGTGCATTTCTCAATACTCTGTTCTCATACTGGGTACCTGGGCAGTTGGTCTTTGGGATGATTTAAAAGTCTTCTGATAAAGTTGTAGGAGTAACTGTCAGTCTGGGTCACTGAATAACTGTGTGGAACAGAGCCCACCCCCAACCCAACCTGGAACAGTCCTGATTTGCTCTTGGGCGTATTTCCTTCCCACGTAGGTCAGCACCAAGCATTGAATAGGGTTCTCTGTGCTATAGAGTACGTTCTCGTTGTTGCTGGTGTTTAGTTGCTAAGTCATGTCTGACTCTTTTGCAACCCCATGGACTGTAACCCAGCAGGCTCCTCTGTCCATGGGATTTCTCAGGCAATAATACTGGAGTGGGTTGTCATTTCCTTCTCCAGGGAATCTTCCAACCGAGGGATGGAACCCACGTCTCTTGCATTGGCAGGTGGATTCTTTAGTTATCTATCTTATACACAGTAGTGTATATATGTCAATTCCAACCTCCCAATTCATCCCACACCCTCCTTTCCCCCACCCTTGGCACTCATACATTTGTATGTCTGTGTCTCCATTCCTGCTCTGCAAATAGGTTTATCAGTACCATTCTTCTAGATTCCACATAAATGCATTAATATACAGTATTTGTTTTTCTCTTTCTGATTTACTTCACTTGTATGACAGTTTCTGGTCCATCCACATCTCCTCTCTGATATTTTACACTGCTATAAAATTAACTTCCTAAAAACACAGCTGTGATTATGACTCTCTCTTGCTCAGGATGCTAAAAGAATTCTCTATTATTTATAAAACAAACTCCAAACTTAATCCCACATACTAGACCTTCCATTAATAGTACCAGGCTGTCTTCCTTATTCACCTTCACACACAGTTTCATAGAATGTATGAGGCTATGCATCTCAGTATAGTCATATTTTCCTTTTCTGTGTCATGTTTTTTATTTACCCCATTCTCCACACCCAGGGACCTCTTTCTCTTCTCTACACATGCATCTTGAAATTCCATCTCTCGATTTCTAAATGAAGATAGCATTTCTTCTATAGTAGTGGTGGAAAAGTTGGCTTAAAGCTCAACATTCAGAAAACGAAGATCATGGCATCTGGTCCCATCACTTCATGGGAAATAGATGGGGAAACAATGGAAACAGTATCAGACTTTATTTTGGGGGGCTCCAAAATCACTGCAGATGGTGATTGCAGCCATGAAATTAAAAGATGCTTACTCCTTGGAAGGAAACTTATGACCAACCTAGATAGCATATTCAAAAGCAGAGACATTACTTTACCAACAAAGGTCCGTCTAGTCAAGGCTATGGTTTTTCCAATGGTCATGTATGGATGCGAGAGTTGGACTGTGAAGAAAGCTGAGTGCCAAAGAATTGATGCTTTTGAACTGTGGTGTTGGAGAAGACTCTTGAGAGTCCCTTGGACTGCAAGGAGATCCAACCAGTCCATTCTAAAGGAGATCAGCCTTGGGTGTTCCTTGGAAAGAATGATGCAAAAGCTGAAACTCCAATACTTTGGCCACCTCTTGCGAAGAGTTGACTCATTGGAAAAGAGTCTGATGCTGGGAGGGATTGGGGGCAGGAGGAGAGGGGACAGCAGAGGATGAGATGGCTGGATGGCATCACGGACTCAATGGACGTGAGTCTGAGTGAACTCTGGGAGATGGTGATGGGCAGGGAGGCCTGGCATGCTGCAATTCATGGGGTCGCAAAGAGCTGGACACGACTGAGCAACTGAACTGAACTGAACTGAGTGAGTGTTGAAACAATGTATCCATAGATATAGAGTATCTGTATAGATATACACAGTATCTCTATAGATATACATAGATTTATATAGATCAACCTATCTATGGATAGATCCAGTTACCTAAGAGTAGAGACCCACCTAGGTAAATATAGATATGATTCCTTGCCCTCAAGTTCTACCTGAACTCTTAGTAGTAATTAGCTACAGGTCAAAAGATGCAAGTTGTGAATGAATGACACAAACAGGATACACTGACACCAGAAGCAAACAATCCACAGAAAATGAAGACATTTACTGGCTAAAAAGAGTTCTAAAACAATAAGAAAATTATAAATATGTATCAAATATAAATATCCTTACAAATTCAGAAATGGAAAAAATCTGGACTGCCTCCCTCTAAAAATCTTCAAGGTAATAATAGGTAAAATCTGTCTTGGATGGTTTAGATATGTGCTGTCCAATAAGCAAATAGTGATTCAACATTAGAAATGGGATAAGCACTAATTGAGATGTGCTGTCAGTGTAAAATAAAATAAATAGCAGACTTTGAAGACTGACTTTCTGTAAAAAGTGAATTCTCTCATTGATCATTTTTATATCAATTACATGTTGAAATAGTAATATTTTTGATATATTTTGGCAAATAAAATATAATACTAAAATTACTTTTAGGGGCTTCCCTGGTGGCTCAGTTGGTAAATAATCTATCTGCAATGTAGGATACTGCCTGCAATACAGGAGACCCAGGTTTGATCCCCGGGTCAGGAAGATCCCCTGGAGAAGGAAATCACAACCCATTCCAGTATTTTTTTCCTGAAAAGATCCCATGGACAGAGGAGCCTGGCAGGCTATGGTTCATAGGGTCACAAAGAGTCAGCTATGATTGAGCACAACGTTGTGCCTTTCTGTCTGGTGGTCCAGTGGCTAAGACTCTGCACCCTCAATGCAGGGGGTCCAGGTTTGATCCCTGGTCAAGGAACTATATCCCACACACCACAACTAAAGTTTGCACGCCACAACCAAAGACCCTGCATGCCACAATTAAAAGCCGGTGCAGCCAAATTTAATTAATTTTTTTAAAAGCTACTTCTGTCCTTTACATTTTTTTTTAGAAAACAGATTTAATTTTACCTATGTCTTTTTGCTTTTTAATGTGGCCACTATAAAATGAGGCTTATTTTATGGCTCACATATATTTCTTCTGTTCACCTTTATTAGTTTATAATCACTTACTAAGAGGCAAAAGACTAGACCTAGTTACTTCTCAGTGAGCTGTGAAGCTGTACAATTCTGTGATTTCTCCCGGCAGCCATGTGATATCATTTAAAATTTTCATAATTTTAGAAAATAAGGACTAGTAAGGGTGCCTGAATCATGCTAGCTCTGTCCACTATTAAGATGCTTGGTCACAGCCAGGACCTTCACTAATTCATAGACGGTGAGCTCCTCCTGCTTGGCTCAGCAATCTGACATCTTGATTAATCTGACAATGTTTTCCAAAAGAGAGATGGAAGTGAAGAAAGGTATCAGGCTGTGTCACTATGGGTGATGACACCCAAGCCTGAAGTTAAAGAGCAAAGGCCTGGAGCTTGTAAAGAAGGCACAGGTCTGTGAGGACCTCCCATTGTAAACAAGGCTAAAATGAGAGCATGCGCATGTGCATACGGGTACACATACACATACACACACACACACACACACACACACACACACACCCCTACCTGCCTCTTCCTGCCTTTCCATTCAAGGTTTCCAAAGATAAAACGACCTAGTTTCATAACCCAGTTTAACCAATCCCACATGAAGACTGTTTCCCTAATCTTATCTCTGAACCAAACTGTGAGGTGAGTGTACCCACTGTTCCATGTTCTACCTGCCTAAAAGAACTCCTTTTCAAGCATCATCCTCCAGAGGACAGGAAAGGTGGTCTGGATATAAAGTCTGGGTTTGTTTGCATTGAGGCTGTTTTCCACAGCCCTCAGCATTGGAGGAAATTTTCCAATGAAGAAAGAGAAAATGAACAGAAATCAAGGATGACAGATTGAAAACCAATATAGTTTTTTTAAAGAAAGATTTTGGTGGATTTTTCACCATTGCTTGGAGAACTGTTTCAGGCAGTGTAATGGGCAAAAGCAAATTACAGAATAGAGGAGACAGAGTGAAGACCCACATCCTATGTTTTCAGCTTTAAGAATAAAAACAAGGAAGAAATCTCCATGCCCTAAATAAGTCTCCATCCCACAAGAGGCATGTGACATTTAAGAGAAGGTATGTATTATCTATGCAATAGACTTACTTCAAAGTGGATTAACTCCCCCAAACTGGAATCTTGGATTCCAGCCCAGGAGATGGGACTGTTTTTCCTTTTAGAGCACTACTCCCTTCCTTTCTAGAAATTTAGCCTGTTCTCCCCAAAACTGGCTTGGCTGATGTTCATGGCATGGTGTCAAAGGGAGCAGCCCTGTAGGTTCTCACCATGAAAGGGGAGAGAGGATGCCATTGGGGTGAATGAGGAGATCAAAACCTGTGCAAGCTTTAAGTCTTAACACAATGTACTGGATTAGGAAGGAAATTTTAAAAGAATTACTTGGAACTCAATAGCATAAACTCATTGATGTTTCAGACAGGCTTTTGACTTGTGTCTTCCAATGCCCTTCTGGAACTGGAGATCATCTGAGTGCCCATCGGCTCCCAGAGATGTGTCCCTTTCTTGCTGACTGAACGGAAACACTGTAATCAATTCACCCCTGACATCCACCAGATAGTTACTAGGCCAATGATGCTGGGCAGTCCACTGTGAAGAAGATACATATTTCTGCTTGCTAGCCGAGAACACTGTTCCTCCCTTCAAAGTGCCTCAAATCGAACTATGACCTAGAATAAGTCAACCCAAAACACGAATTTGGCTCTAAGACAATGCCCTATTGGTAGACATTTTATGTGGAATCAAAAACTTAAAGTAAATAAAATAAACAGAACTAGTTCAACCAAACAAATGAGCACAGCCTGGCAGAGAGCAGGAGTCAAGTCTTTGTAGAAAAGAGCCACATTCACCTCAGGTGAAGCTGACTGTCCACTGTAGTCAGTAGAAGACCCCAGCCCTGTTCTGAGGCTGGGTCTGGCTGTTTCCTGTCATTAAGGCATCCATCCCTGACATGCATGGAGAGGAGGGCCTGTGTGCAGGTGGCAGGCCCAAAGGTTGGCAAAGAGTCATCAAGGAAATGACCCTGTGTGGGGCAGAGAATCCCATAAGTCAAAACAAAATATTTGAGTGAATCACAGCGAAAGAGAAGTTTCCGAACTTCGAGGAACAGACTGAAAATAAGAGATAGTATGCATCACTAAGTAGGGAAATGGGAATATGAAAATGGAACACTTCAAGGAAATTAAGGTCACGGACCCAAAGCAGAAAAACTGACTCCTGCAACAGGATTTTTCCGGCCAAATGCAGAGGGGCCTATAGTCTAATATCACCTGGGTCTCAGGCACTCCACAAGCAGGCCACTCCTCAAAGTCCTTTGCAAGAGGATGTTTAGGAAACAATTGTGCCCCTTCTGCAGTCTTTGGTACATACTAGAGTCAGAACGGGACTTCCCAGGTGCAGTGCAGGAATCCCAGGTTCAGTCCCTGGGTCAGGAAGATTTTCTGGAGAAGGGAATGGCAACCCACTCCACTATTCTTGCTTGGAGAATCCTATGGACAGAGGAGCCTGGCAGGCTAGGGCCCACAGGGTCACAAAGAATCATACATGACTGGGGCAACTGAGCACGTGCACATACAGTCAGAACGGGGCCCTCTGAGATTTCTACAGTAAGTAGAAACTGGGGACTGAGATTGAAATTCCAGGTTCACCCTGATTTGTCTTCAACTTTAGATGCAGCATGGACAGCTTTTGCATCTCTCTTCTCACTGGTGAAAGGAGGAAAGGGGAGGTGACATAAGTTAGGGGTTATCGTACTACAGATTTTTGAGATGATTTTCCACCTCTGACCCAGAGGCAAAGAGAATCTCAATGTATGAATCAAGGGGGTTGAATGCAGAACAAGGTGAATTTCCACAGCCCTGCTCCACTCCTGTTAAGCTGGAAGCATCCTCAGCTCTACTGGGGACTCTTATCTCATCGAAGACAAGAAATTGAAGTTCCTCCTTTTTACCTTTATTTTGACATTTTTGCCTCTCTTTTTTTCATTTGAGAAACTCTTAATAAGAGGCTCCAACCCAAATCAGCACTCAACAGTCAGTAACAATAAAATGATTGATCATTTTAATGCATTTAGTTCAGAAGAGAGAGCTGATAGGAGAGAGGTAGTCACACTGCTTTTTGCAGGGAAGCAGACAAGCAATGGTGGTAGGTCAAGACTAGTAGGACTACTTTTATATTTTAAAGTTTAGAACAAGAAAATCCTGGCTTAGCTTTCTGCACAAGCCGGCAAACCAAAGTGGCATATATGAAGTTGGTGTAAAGCAGTTTGGTTAAGGTAAGGTAAAGTCACTCAGTCGTGTCCGACTCTTTGCGACCCCGTGGACTGTAACCTACTAGGCTTTTCTGTCCATGGGATTCTCCAGGCAAGAGTACTGGAGTGCATTGCCATTTCCTTCTCCAGGGGATCTTCCCGACTCAGGGATCGAACCCGGGTCTCCTGCATCAAAGGCAAGTGCTTTAACCTCTGAGCCACCAGGGAAGCCAGTTTGGTTAGTAAAAGCCAAAAATTTGGAAGCAAGGGCAAGTCTCAGCAAAGAAAAAAAAAAAGGCATTTAAATGTTTTTAACAGTTTTTAACAATCTGCTTCTTCCTCTCTTCTGAGAAAAATCTTTTAGGTAACTGTAATAAGAATGTGTAGGGTTGGTTGCTGTCTGGCTTCAGCAATATTAGCCTACAATTATGGGGTTTTTCAGAGTCACATCTTATAACTCCTTCCATATAAGATCTCTACATAAGCCCTGAGATAAGAGCGTCTTCAGGGAAGGCTTTCAATTTTCCCTCTACTGTTAAACATCCCCAGAGTGTTTCCTGTCACCATGACAATTCATCAAGTTACCAAGATGAAGTGACCACAACTGAAGGGGCTGAAAGATGAAGGATCAGCTACACACAGCACAGCCTTACTTCCTACTCACTCTTTCTGAACCGTGCACCGCAGCCTCCCACCACCAGCCAAGAATACCATTTTGATGAAATATTAGAGCATAGACCTCTTTACAGTAATCTGGAAAATAACACCTCCTAGTCAAGCTTTGGTTCAGGAAGGAAACTTTTTCTAAAAACATTTTTCTGGTAACTCTTTCCAGCATCAAATAGGGATGGAGTGTCCTTCCTCACACCCCTATGGCACCCTTTGAACCCCACTATGCTTGGTGTTACTGCCCATATTTTGGTGTCAATGTCTTTCCTGCATTCTAAGCTTCTTGAAAGCAGAAACCGTATCTTCCTCACCCAGAATCCCAAGGAACCAAACAGGTTCCAGAACAAAGCAGTTACTCAACAAATGGTGATCGATCAATGAATTCATCAGTGACTTAATTTCTGAATAAATAAACCTACCGGCTGTACAGTTTATAAGAACGTTTACACTCACAGCCCCATTTGATCTTAACAACAGCCCTGAAGTCCCCCTGAGGGAGAAGTCACCATTGTTCCCATCTATAGATGAGGGCACTGCGGCTGAAAGGAATCAAGTGACTTGACCTAATGTCACACGAGGGGCAGAGACATGATTTAAAGAATGTGTGTGTGCACACTCAGTCGTGTCTGACTCTTTTGTGACCCCAAGGACTGTAGCCCACCAGGCTCCTCTGTCCATGGGATCCTCCAGGCAGGAATACTGGAATCGGGTGCCGTTTCTGATTCCAGGGGATCTTCCTGATCTAAGGATCAAATCCTCGTCTCCTGCACTGAAGGCAGATTCTTTACCAATGAGCCACCTGGGAAGCCTGATTTAATGGGTGTTTCTATCTAAATGACATAAACTCTCATTAGAATCTTGCATCTCAAATAGAATTCTTTGAGTTTCGATCAGAGGATCTGAAACATCATGGATAATAAACTAACATTTTGGGTCCCTGATTCTTAGCACATCCTCATCACTGGTCCATGTATATCCCTTTTTAAATTTAACTTGTTTGTTTATGTATTTAATTCTTTTAAATTATGTAAGCACTGGTGTCAATATATTCTATATTCTAACCTTTTAAGGGTTTATTAAATGACTGTCCTGGAATAAAGGGAAACTTACAAGAGGGCAAGGGTCTTCCCAAATACCAACTCAACATACACAGGTGTGACTTGAACACTCTAACTGACTTAAATTCAGATTGCAGTCTTCAAGTTGACAGCTTTCGTAGATGTCTTTTAGATAAAACATTAAAATCAGCTAATACATATAGCAGACTTCATCAAGGAAGAAAGTTTCATTTCAATTAGATTCAGTCTTTTGCCAGGTACTTCATGTATTGCATACATTGGTGTGTGTCCAGAATATAAAATAAGGATGTTAGTAAGTGTGTTTTTGGGGAAGAGAGAGAAATATTATAGTATTAAATGATATTACGTTATGGCATATGTGCCAAAAACAAAATTTAGTTTACAAAGTCCTTTCCTCTCTGGCACCCTGCCATGGTCTTTCTTATGGGAGGAAGAGAACATGGATTATTCCCTCTGTTCAACTCAACCAGAAAGGCTAGACAAGATTTATCAGGACCAGACTGGAGTAATCTCAGAGTAGCCTCCTCTGGCTTCATATTCTTTCTTACATTGCTTCAGGAAGGGACAGGTCTTTCAGTCCATAGTTAGATATGTCTTCAACCAAGAACTTGACTCACCAAAGACTCTCAACAAAGGTATTCTAATTGAGTTAAGAAATTCATACTGCAATCTTCAATTTAACAGTTTTTATAGATGTCTCTTAGATAAAACATTAAAATCAGTTAATATACAGCAGGTGCAAACTATTATATAAAAGAATAGATGAACAACATGGTCCTACTGTAGAGCACAGGGAACCATATTCAATATCCCATGAAAAACTGAAATGGGAAAGAATATGAAGGGGAGTATATACATATGTATAACTGAGTCACTTTGCTATACAGTAGTAACTGGGCTTCCCTGGTGGCTCAGTGGTAAAGATTCCACCTGCCAATGCAGGAGACACAGGTTCCATACCTGGGTCAGGAAGATCCCCTGGAAGGGAAATGGCAACCCACTCCAGCATTCTTGCCTGGGAAATCCCATTGACAGAGGAGCCTGGCAGGCTACAGTCCTTGGGGTTGCAAAGAGTCAGACAAGACTTAGTGACTTAATGATAACAACAACAGTAGAAATGAACACAACACTGTAAACAAACTAGACTTCAATAAAATAAATTTTTAAAAAAATCAGCTAATATACCTACCCCACTGAAACAAGACCCATTCCCTTTGGGTTAGTAGAGGAAACATAGCAAACAGGAGGACATGGAGTGCCTGGAATGTAAAGTGAGGGCATCCTCTCTCAGGAAAAATGAAAAAGGAAAGAAAAGCACCAAAAAGAAAAAAGGCAGCTTGAGCTAAGGAAATCAAACTTGGACTTTACGACTTGGTCTGTAAGAGTGAACTCTGTTCATCGCCAGCTTGGCAGGCAGGGTCCAGAGAAGCGTGTGCTCAGAAGCGCTTTTTATTTCACAGCTGCAGTCCCAAGCAAATAGTGCTTAAAAGGATCCCTGAAGTTTCTAGCCTAGTCTTCAATATGTTTGACTTCATAAAAGGAGCTATGTTCCTGGAAATCTGAAAATGGAGCCGGGCCTTAGATACTCAAAGATGGGACAGTGAACAATACTGAAAACGATCAAGTCTTGTTGGGAGCTACAGGAATCCTGAGAAGGAGAAGGACACACATGCAGTGAAATGACGTTTACATGAAAACGCCGACACCTACGCTCCAGTCCAGAGTCGCTCTGGGCTCCTTCGCCTGGACCGTTTGCAACAGGAAGGCTGAGGGGATGCGCAGGAGCCAAGTGCTGAAGGCCTGCCCGAGAGATTGCTTTCCTGCAGCAAGAAGGGGAAAAAAAAAAAAAAAAAAACATCAGAAGGGTAATACAGAGCTGAGAATTTCCCCTAACAATGCCTGAGTTAGTCTTGCACGTGTGAAAACCTTTGCAAATGTACTGGAATCTCTAAAGTGCATGGTGAGAACCAAGGGTAGCAGGTCTCAAAGACAGGAAGATTGAGGGGGCCGCCTTAGGGACATTCAGGGGAGACAGCAGAATGCAGGTCTCTGTTTGCAGAAAAAGACCTAAGGCTGAAGTGGTCACAGTCCTTGGACAATTTTAAAGCTGCCAGAGACTAAAAGCAAGTAAAGCAGGCTTGTGAAGTCTTTGATTAAAATTCCTCCGTTTCCCAGCAAAGAGCTCTCCAAGCTGGTTACCACCCCCAAGTTCACTGTTACACATTTCAAGAACATCCTCCCTTGCCCTTGCAAAGGATGTCTACAGTTGACTTGAGGTTCTAAGTGGGAAAAGACTGATTCGTATCTTGGAAATCACACAATGCAAGACCAATATTTTATCAAAGTCTGGGGTAAGAAAATTCCAAAACACGTTGGTTGGATTTTAGGTTTGTTGAGTGGAACATCACAGAGTTCAGGTCAGAAAGGAGGGATGGAATCAGGAGAGGTTGAGAAAGTCAAGACTGACCTAGGCAAAGATAAGACATAAGAGGAGTTGCTTTAGCAAGCAAACATGCCTACTGCTGAACAAAGCAGAGAGAGGAGATAAGGGCAGAGTGGAGAGAATGAGGAGAGCAAGATAAAGGAAGAAAGCAGGGATCACCCATGGAGAGCTTATGGTTCCATCATGAATAATAGAAGGCCAATTTCCGAACAGCTCCATCAGAAATGTCAGACAATGGTCTCAAGCTTAAACAGAAGTGCTGATCTGTGGCTTAAATAAGTGGCTCCCTGGAAGGGAGAGGAGCAGTCCTCTCTGGGAGTGTCCATATGTGCTCTGAGTACAACCTGAATTAGAATAAGGGGTGCCTTGTGATGCTGCAGCTCTGAGTCCTGAGTCTGGGATGGGCTCAGGACGGGGGGTGCAGGGGCAGGAATCCGAGCTTCCACATGCTTCCCAGGTGCTTCTTTCTGTCTCTAAAGGCTTCATGCTGCTCTACAGGAGTGTGGAAGGATTTTAATCTAAAATGGATCTGCTGCTACTGCTGCTGCTGTCGCTTCAGTCGTGTCCAACTCTGTGTGACCCCATAGATGGCAGCCCAACAGGCTCCCCAGTCCCTGGGATTCTCCAGGCAAAAACACTGGAGTGGGTTGCCATTTCCTTCTCCAATACATGAAAGTGAAAAGTGAAAGTGAAGTCGCTCAGTCGTGTTCGACTCCCAGCGACCCCATGGACTGCAGCCCACCAGGCTCCTCCATCCAAAGGATTTTCCAGGCAAGAGTACTGGAGTGGGCTGCCATTGCCTTCTAGACACTATGAAATGGAGAATCTCCCACATGTGCCCTCAGGCAAACAAAACGTAAGCGCTAAGAGACTAATTTCCAGGAGACAGAAGCTTATCCCTCCAATGCAGAATATCTGCCAAGCATCTCTCCTCATCCCCAAGCCAATGAGCCTGTTGCTTAGAGTCTGTCTGGACTCTCACTGTTTTACTCTCTTTGACCATAAGGACACTGCACCCCAAACTATCAGGAGACTTGCCCACAGCTCGCTGCAGTCTGCATGTCCCACACCACACTTCCTCTGCTGAGTGTGTGTATGCACAGTTGCTTCAGTTGTGTCCAACTCTGCAACCCTATGAACTGTAGCCCCCAGGCTCCTCTGTCCATGGGATTCTCCAGGAAACAATACTGGAGTGGGTTGTTGTGCCCCTGCTTCAGGCGATCTTCTGACCTGAGGATGGAACCTGTGCCTCCTTCATCTCCTGTTGTATCGCAGGCAGATTCTTTACCACTGAGCCACTCAGGGAAGCCCCACTTCCTCTGCTAATCCTGTATAAACTCAATATCTGGTCATTCAAGCTCGTTTTAGTTCACTTCCTTATTTAGGTGGACAGAACAAGTATCTTGGGCAGATGAGGGGCACTGAGTACCCCAGGCCTATCCAGGAGGAGGAAATCAGCAACCACTTCATTGCCCACTTGACTGCCCATAGCTCCCTGCAGCCTGTCTCACGGGACGTGAACAAGACCCCTCTGATACTGGACCTGCAGATGCACCAAGTCCCCAGGGAGGCCCAGATCCTCATACAGAGGAGCAAGGCAACACACCGACAGTAAGATGAGATCCCATCAAAGCCCAGCAGAATCTTGCTAAAGACAGATGATCTCCCTGTACTGCTCACTGACCTCTGCAAGCTCCACCCAGTCACATCATTTGTAAAGGTGAGCAAGGTGAACAGCAGCCCCCAAACCCAAGGAAAGGCTGAACAGACTCCAGAAAAGAAGCCAGTCAGTCATCAAGGATCAAGTATGTCTGAGAGTTCAGCCAGTGTCCAGCCTTCTTCACCCGTCCTCCTTCATCTCCTTCTTCCCCTCGCTCCATTATATATTCCATTTTGTTGAGCCATAAGAAAAGAACACTGGAAGATTCTTCTTCTTCTCCTTCCCCTCCCCCTCCTTCTCCTTCCTTTCTTCCTCTCTTTCTCTTATATTCCTACACAGGAAGTCCCAGAAACACTGGACAGGTCTGCAGTAGTTGAAAGTGATCATATCAAGCTTGCCAGCAGCCTACAGAGGCTCCCACTGGGCAGCAAGGAATGCACTTGCTTTTTACATAAGCCCCCTAAAACAGTCATCACACATATGTAGGCCTTTAAAGACAGTCTGATAACACAATATTTTTCCCCTCACTTTCATCAAGACAAAAAGGAATAACATCAATTTTGGCCCCTGACTCCAAAGTATATCCCATTTTCTTGAGCCAGAAGAAAGGAATAATAGAAAACTCTTATATGGTGAGCCTTCACTTCCTCCCCCAAGGCATTTTTTCCTCCAGCTGAGTTCAAAGAACTTCTTTAGCATTTTTCATTAGGATTTTTCTCTGATTTACCCTGTATGGTGATTCTGAGTCACAGTTTTTATCACAAGAAAGTCAGATCTCTGTGGAGTCAACATCTACAGGTTCCACTTTTGATTCCCTAAGAGTTATCACAATCTAAATTTAAGTGCTCTAGCCAAAAAAAAAAAAAAAAAAAAAATGGTGCCTAAACACAAAGTCTTAGGACAGCTGAAGAATTCCTGAATTTCAGGTGAAGAGAAAAACACTGATCCTTCATTTTTTCATGAATAGCCACAGAGAGTTGTGATCAAAAAATAGAAGAGAGGAAACAAAATTCTGTTATCACAGAGGAAACCACAGGACAAATGAGTTTAACTCATCAGAAGCTGGAGACTGACCCCCAAAACCTGATTATTTTTGCTAATGAGGACTGCCAGCAAATTGCTCAGAGAGTGAAATTAGGATGCAAGGAATACATATGTCTCTAGAAGAGCAATGTGGTTACAAGGTAAGAGACATACTAACATTTAACCCTGGACACATGGCTGCATGTCTGCTCACTTGTGTCCAACTCTTTGCAATCCCATGGACTGTAGACCACCAGGCTCCTCTATCCATGGGATTTCCCAGGCAAGAATACTGGCATGGGTTGGCATTTCCTTCTCCAGGGGGTTTTCTGGACCCAGGGATCGAACCCACATCTCCTGCACTGGCAGGCAGATTCTTTACTACTGAACCACCTGGGAAGCCCTAAGCCTGGATAAGCCCAGCAATGAAACCTCAGTCAAATCACACTTTCACCCAGCCTCTGAATACAAATGATTAAAGGCTTTTTTTGATTATTCCCCATTGTGGATGCAAATTTAAGGTTGGCTTTTTGTAACATTAATAGAAGAAAATTGTATATCTACCACACATAAAAACATTAATTAGGGGGAAATAAATAAGAAACTTCAAAGTGGCTGCCAGTTTGTAACTGTAAATGGGCCTCACAAAAGGATATTACATAAGAGAGAGAACAGGAAAATATATAGAGGTAATAAAGGGGGCGGGAGGTAACTTCTGATTATAGCTTCCCATTCTTCCAAATAACCATGGGAGAAAAAGCCTTTTTTCCAATAGTTCATACATGCATACACACTTTGTTCCAAAATAAGAAAGCAATTTCATTATTTTTCAGACCTCAAATAACATTAGTATAAGTTATTTTTCTATTTGGATTCATCTTGATTGCAAAAGATGACATTTAAGAATCTGATGGAATTTGATGTATATTGAGGCGGTTTATGCTGCAGCTTACTACAATTTAAAAAAAAAAAAAAAACTCAATGAAGTTTCAACTTTCATTCTTTCCTCCTGCTCAGAATCCTCCCAAACCCACAGTAAGTAAAACCATGAAATGCCAATAATTCTATTAACTTTACAATAATACTTTGTCAGGTGATGACTATAATGGCAAAAGAGTCTTTGAAAAGGAAAAGCATGATATTAATGGTGAAGTAGATACAAAACCAAAGTGTCCTAAAATGCAGCTTCAGGCCCACAAAGTCACAGTTGATGTCAATTTCTGCCATGAAAAACCGTTAACATATTTAAAGTAAAAAAAACCATCATACATTTTAAATAGCATTCTATTATTTCCTTCACTTCATTCAATAAGACTATAAACTCCTAAAGGACAGGGCTCAATTCACCTACTAATCTTATTATGTTCTAGCCCGGGGTAGACACAGCATATATTCAATAAATGCTTTCTGAGTTAATGAATGAACCTGACCAAGAAGCTAAACCAAACAGCTTGCTGATTAGATCAAGGGTTGAGAAATCTGATTAGGATGATTTGAATTATATCTCAGGCCTTCCATTTCAGTGATATTCTTTCCTGAGAAAGCCAAAAATCCCTCAAAGAAGCTCTTTAAAGATAAAGGCAACAAGAGGGAGAATCCAGCATTAAGAAGCCTAAGAGACCTCGAAAGAGCTTTGTGATCAACATTAAAATGGAATCTTTTGCTACAGCATTTGTAAAGGGCATATGATAGTCAATGCTTTTTTAATGCAAATTATTGAAATAAACATGCAGCATGTACTCTTCATAAAGAGAAAGGATCTTTTAATTTATGGGAAGACATGTAAGTGGTTACTGGGCCAGAATCCTTTCTAATCATCCATTCTGCAAATTTCTCTCAGTTCAGGTTGGTTCTCCTGTTCTTCCAGGTTGATGTGGCTCCCAGAATTGATCCATCCCCCTCTTTCAAACTCTCTCTCTGAGTGATGCTACCTGCGAGGACAGAATGAGGACCCCAACTTCTGGGAGGAGAAGCACCAAAGAGTTAGGAGGTCTCCTTAGCCAGGAAGTCTCTTAAGACAGGAAACTTTCACACTAGAGATCGGAGGACTCATGTCCTGTTCTAGAAAAGAAACCAGCTGGCTCAAAAGTTATTCTGTACCTTGATTTAATTCCCCAAGTACCTCAAGCAAAATCTTAATTATGGTACCTGTTGGTGTTTTTCCCTCCATTAATTGCACTAACTTTGCCTATGTTCACAGCAGCTCACAGTGCTTCTTGGTTGATCAAGACAAACTGCCTGTCATGTTAAGGGGAGTCTACGCAATTAAAAAAAAAAAATTGTCTCAAACCCACACAAATTTCAAACATCTTACCAGAGATTTACATAGAAAAAAAAACAAAACTGTGTAATTATTTGTAGAGATACCAAGGGAATATTTCATGCAAAGATTGCCTCAATAAAGGACAGAAATGGTATGGACCTAACAGAAGCAGAAGATATTAAGAAGAGGCGGCAAGAATACACAGAAGAACTGTACAAAAAGATCTTCACGACCCAGATAACCATGATGGTGTGATCACTCATCTAGAGCCATACATCCTAAAATGTGAAGTCAAGTGGGCATTAGAAAGCATCACTACGAACAAAGCTAGTGGAGGTGATGGAATTCCAGTGGAGCTGTTTCAAATCCTGAAAGATGATGCTGTGAAGGTGCTGCACTCAATATGCCAGCAAACTTGGAAAACTCAGCAGTGGCCACAGGACTGGAAAAGATCAGGTTTCATTCCAATTCCAAAGAAAGGCAATGCCAAAGAATGCTCAAACTACTGCACAATTGCACTCATCTCACACGCTAGTAAAGTAATGCTCAAAATTCTCCAAGCCAGGCTTCAGCAATACGTGAATCGTGAACTTCCTGATGTTCAAGCTGGGTTTAGAAAAGGCAGAGGAACCAGAGATCAAATTGCCAACATCCACTGGATCATGGAAAAAGCAAGAGAATTCCAGAAAAACATTTACTTCTGTTTTATTGACTATGCCAAAGCCTTTGACTGTGTGGATCACAATAAACTGTGGAAAATTCTGAAAGAGATGGGAATTCCAGATCACCTAACCTGCCTCCTGAGAAATCTGTATGCAGGTCAGGAAGCAACAGTTAGAACTGGGCATGGAACAACAGACTGGTTCCAAATAGGAAAAGGAGTACGTCAAGGCTGTATATTGTCACCCTGCTTATTTAACTTATATGGAGAGTACATCATGAGAAACGCTGGACTGGAAGAAGCACAAGCTGGAATCAAGATTGCCTGGAGAAATATCAATAACCTCAGATGTGCAGATGATACCACCCTTACGGCAGAAAGTGAAGAGGAACTAAAAAGCCTCTTGATGAAAGTGAAAGAGGAGAGCGAAAAAGTTGGCTTAAAGCTCAACATTTAGAAAAGGAAGATCATGGCATCTGGTCCCATCACTTCATGGGAAATAGATGGGGAAACAGTGGAAACAGTGTCAGACTTTATTTTTGGGGGCTCCAAAATCACTGCAGATGGTGATTTCAGCCATGAAATGAAAAGACGCTTACTCCTTGGAAGAAAAGTTATGAGCAACCAGGCTATGGTTTTCCTGTGGTCATGTTTGGATGTGAGAGTTGGACTGTGAAGAAGGCTGAGCACCGAAGAATTGATGCTTTTGAACTGTGGTTTTGGAGAGACTCTTGAGAGTCCCTTGGACTGCAAGGAGATCCAACCAATCCATTCTGAAGGAGATCAACCCTGGGATTTCTTTGGAAGGAATGATGCTAAAACTGAAACTCCAGTACTTTGGCCACCTCATGCGAAGAGTTGACTCATTGGAAAAGACTCTGATGCTTGGAGGGATTGGGAGCAGGAGGAGAAAGGGGATGACAGAGGATGAGATGGCTGGATGGCATCACTGACTCGATGGAAGTGAGTCTGGGTGAACTCTAGGAGTTGGTGAGGGACAGGGGAGGCCTGGCGTGCTGTGATTCATGGGGTCGCAGAGTCGGACATGACTGAGCGACTGAACTGAACTGAACTGAAACCTTAATTCATTTTAATATGAAAACAGAGTATTTTTGACCATCTTAACATCTATTAACATTTTTCAGGAATATAATTATTACTGAAACACAGGTTGGGTTTAGGTACCTAAGGGTTAAAAGGCATTCAGAAAATCAGCACTGGTGTTGAATCTTCAACCTGTTATACCTGGATGACTCTACACTGGTATCTGTTACTTTCACAGTGATTCTCAACCTTTGCCTATGATGGGACTTGGAAAATCAGTCTACTTAAAGGCCTTCCAGGTATTTCTAACATGAATTGTGAGCTGAGAACTACTGTTCTATATAAAGGTGCATGCATCTGACCACTTCATTATGTCTGCTAATGTGACTAAGCCCTAGCATTTATATACTGAAATACATTTATTCATTCACCAATATATTTACTACTGAATGTCTATTTCATACCAACCACTGTTCTACATGTTTAAGATACACGAATGAAATAAGCACACATAAACTGTTGCCTCTGTGAAGCTTCTAGCAGGAAATATATTTTGCCAGAGACTGCTTCATATTACATTCCTTATATATCCCTCATGAGAGGCAGGTACTTTTATTATCCCCTAATTTACAATTTAAAAAATTATAGCAAGAATGGTTAAGCTATGTGTCCAAGATCACACAGATGGGAAGAGGTTCAAGTGAGATTTGAATCCAGGCATCTTACTTAACCATGTACATACTTAACCATTACCCAAGCCCACACTTAGATGAAATGGTAACAGCACACACTTACACAGCAAAAGAGGCATGTGACACAATCAGCCTCTTGCCATGTTACTTTTGTCATTGTTGCAGCTATAAGTGTCTGATCTGTACAACAAGAATGCAAGCTTTCAGAGAGAGGCCGATTAGAGAGGCATTCGATCACACGGGTTGAGAACACTCCCTACCTCATTCGTCACCAAGTTGCGTGACCTCTCTTAGCCTTTCCTTGTATTTCAAATAAGAACAATGTTAAACTCAGAGAGTAGCTCTGGCCATTTTCTTAAACATGTGCAGGATGGCTGGCACATGACAGGCTCAATAAATAGTCACGGCTATTACCGGTCTTGCATATGCATCAGCCATCCTCACAAGCATCCAGCCAGGACGAGGTATATAGTAAATCTCTGAATAAATATGTGCTTTTTATTCGATTGCTCTCAAATATTCCAAGTTCCCTGGACATTGCTGTTCCTTCGATAAACATTTAAAAAGCTTCCATTATGTGTCAGGCAGTTCAAAGGGGTTATTCAAACAGATTCTTCTTCCAGTCATCGTAAATAATTCCAAGGTTGCCAAAGGAATGAATCACTTTTCTTACCTGACTTGCCTAACTGCTTAGAGCAAAATTAAGAAGCAGCGCTCACTCCCCTCAGACAAATTTACCAACATATTAAAAAAATGCAATCCAAATGACATTGGAAGTATTTAATGATATTCATGTAAATGACTGCAATACCCAAAAGGCAACTGTTTGTTTGTTTAATCTGTAAAGCAGACTGGCTGCTAAATGCCCCTGGGAACTTGGGGACCCACTGTTAGGATTTATTTCCCCAGCCTCGTTCATCTCAGCACATTCCTAGTGCAGTGCTGGCATGGGGTTGGTGTGCAATACGTCAATGATGTGGACATGAGGCAACATTTCTTAACTGGGATTCTCTCAGGAGTTAATGACATTCTTCTTAAGATATCAGTTGAGGTAATCCCTGGGGATGCATAAAAAGTAATCATACTATTTCAGATTCATCTGATGAAGGCTTAATCCCCAGGACACACCAGAATGAGACTTTAATTGGAGAGAAGGTCTTTACAGCGATAATCAAGTTAAAAGAGGGAATTAGAGTGGGCCCTAATCCAATACGACTGGGGTCCTTATGGAAGAGACGATTTGGATAGATACACATATAAGGAGAACACCATGTGAAAATAAAGGCAGAGATCCAGGGATGTGTGTATGAGCCAAAGAAGGGCAAGAATTGCCAGAAAACCACAGCACCTAGAGGAGCGAGGCCTAGACCACATTCTCCCTCACAGCGTCAGAAGGAATCAACCAGCTGATCTTAAACTTTCAGCCTCCAGAACTGTGAAACAACAAATTCCTATTGTTTAAAACAGTGTTTGGTGCTTTGTTAATGACAACTCTAGCAAATATACATGCTTTAATAGCAAATACACTTCAAAGCTAGATCCACAATCTTGATTTAGTATGACAGGGTTTTTCAGTTCATTTCAGTCACTCAGTCGTGTCCAACTCTTTGAGATCTCATGGACTGCAGCACGCCAGGCCTCCCTGTCCATCTCCAATTCCGAGTTTACTCAAACTCATGTCCATTGAGTTGGTGATGCCATCCAACCATCTCATCCTCTGTTGTCTTCTCCTCCTGTATTCAATCTTTCTCAGCATCAGGGTCTTTTCAAATGAGTCAGCTCTTCACATCAGGTGGCCAAAGTACTGGAGTTTCAGCTTCAACATCAGTCCTTCCAATGAATACCCAGGACTGATCTCCTTTAGAACAGACTGGTTGGATCTCCTTGCAGTCCAAGGGACTCTCAAGAGTCTTCTCCAACACCACACTTCAAAAGCATCAATTCTTCAGTGCTCAGCTTTCTTTATAGTCCAACTCTCACATCCATGACTACTGGAAAAATCATAGCCTTGACTAGATGGACCTTTGTTGGCAAAGTAATGTATCTGCTTTGAAATATGCTGCTTAGGTTGGTCATAACTTTCCTTCCAAGGAGTAAGCATCTTTTAATTTCATGGCTGCAGTCACCATCTGCAATGATTTTTCAGCCCCCAAAACAGTCTGCCACTGTTTCCACTGTTTCCCCATATAGTTCCCATGAAGTGATGAGACCAGATGCCATGATCTTAGTTTTCTGAATGTTGAGCTTTAAGCCAACTTTTTCACTCTCCTCTTTCACTCTCATCAAGAGGCTTTTTAGCTCCTCTTCACTTTCTGCCATAAGGGTGGTATCATCTGCATATCTGAGGTCATTGATATTTCTCCCAGCAATCTTGATTCCAGCTTGTGCTTCTTCCAGCCCAGTGTTTCTCATGATGTACTCTGCATAGAAGTTAAATAACAGGGTGACAATATACAGCCTTGACATACTCCTTTCCGGATTTGGAACCAGTCTGTTATTCCATGTCCAGTTCTAACAGTTGCTTCCTGACCTGCATACAGATTTCTCAGGTGATCTGGGATTCTCATCTCTTTCAAAATTTTCCACAGTTTATTGTAATCCACACAGTCAAAGGCTTTGGAGACGTCAACTCCAAAACGTTGACTTCTATTCCCATGAAATGCTGGGTACCTTTCAATTATAATTCTACCCTTCAGAAACTAATAATACTTCAGAAACACACCCCTGTGAAAAATCAGTGTTAAGAACAACAGTCTCACACAGATAGTGAGCATCTGATAAAGTTCTATTTGATTCAACAAGGAAGTAATGAACAGAGGAGACAAATGCAAAAACCAAAGTCTGTATAAGAAACTGGGTATGACAAACTGATTATTTATAATAATCAGGAAGAAAGTACCTAAAAAGACTTCTAAATATGCTATAACAATAGATAACTTTCTACAGGTTAATAAGACCTTAGCCCCTGTGACATTAACCTCTCTTTGGTCTATAAAATCATAACACATCAGCCTTTCACAGGTCAACCTCTAACTTTTTATGAGGATATAAACTGCCAGCACCTCTATCATTTGTGGATAATTAAACAAATATACAGAGACAACAAAAATATAGTATCCAAGAATAATCAGGTAAGAGTCACATTACTAAGAAGCAAGGTTCTACTTCTCTTGGAGCAGGCTAATTAGAATATATATGGTCTAGTAAAATAACGCTTAAAAAAATCAAACAATAACCTTTTTCCATTGTCAGAATTTAGGATAATTTTATATTCCCTACTCATGGTTCAAACTACAAATTAGAATTTGTTGTGTTGCTATTGTTGGTAGTTCCCTGGTGGCTCAGTGGTAAAGAATCTGGCTGCATTGCAGGAGATGTGAGTTCAATCCCTGAATCAGGAAGATCCCCTGGAGAAAGAAACAACAGCCCACTCCAGTATTCTTGCTGGGAAATCCCATGGAGAGAGGAGCCTGGCAGGCTACTCATGGTTTAAACTATTAATTAGAATTTGCTGTGTAGCTTTATATATTTCTAGAATATTTTGAAAAATCTCATAAAATATATGATCTTACTCTCCAAATAACAATAATAATAGCAATCTGCTAGATACCCAGTATGCCTTGAACTTTATTTTAACGGTTTTCTCTGAGGCTAGAAGCAGATGTTTGCAAGTTTACTAGAGAGCTTGTTGGGGGTGAGGGGAGCAGGACTGGCAAAGTAAGAAGCTGAACCGTGATGCAATTAGAGACTTCAGCTGATCCCACATAACAATCTGGAGCTGGAATGCCCTTCAGAGCTGTCCCAATTTCAGGCAGAGACGTGACTTTGAACCTCCACATCAATCAGTTGCTGGGTACAGGCAGCCCCCTGGCCAAGCATAACATGGTCAAGAGATTCTCTTACGTTGAGGCAATGCCTGGGGAGGGGCTCAGCTGCAGACCCTCAGCAGCCAGTGCTCTTGGAAGCTGAAAAAAATAAGCACCTTGGTCCTGAGAAGGCATGCAGGCAGCAACCCACAAAATTCACCACACACCTCTCTAATACTCACAACAAACTAGGAAACGGATCATTTTATTATGCCCATTTTACTGATGGAACAACTAATATGTGAAAGTTTAAGGAAATTATAAAAACCATCCAGCTCAGAAGTAATGAAGCCAAGACTAAAGCCCAGATGTCTGGCTCCAGTGGCGCCACCCATCTGCATTCCCTCTGAAAGGGAGGAGGGAAGGGAAGGAAAGGCATAGAAGGAGACAGAAGGATGGACAAGATAGATGGTACAGAGCCTGGGCAGACAGTGGCTTGAAGTGACCCATGAGATGCTCTGGTGCGTGGAGGGCAGAAGGGCATTTTAAGGACACAGTCTAACGTCCAACTGAAAGTTGAGCTGCTGTCGTGGAAATGCCCCTCTTCTCTGTTTCCCTCCTGCTCTTATGTCTTCAGGAAAGCCTACTCCTGGCTTAAAAGCAGTTGGGTTTTATGAATGTGAAAACTGAAGAAGAGGCTGAATTTTACATCTAGGTCAGTGAATATAGAATAGACTGCCTACTGGGATAGAAAGATAATCCAAAATTGAACAAATTTAGAAAAAGCATGAGCCTGGGAACAGAAATAACCTTACAAATGTAAGCCCTTTGGGAAACCACAGAATTTAGGGGGAAAGAATGTAGATTTCCATAGGGTTGTTCCCAGTAAAACTGGCACCAGGAATCATTTATCTTTAGAGCCTCCCTTTCCCTGCTTCCAGGCTAGGGCGCTTTTCAACTGCCCTCAGTTTCTCGTCACTCCCGGCACCTTCGCTGCTTCCACCACAATCTTGTTCAGCTGGTAATGTCACTGAGGAGATAACTCAACACAGCGTCGTCAACTGAACACAGTTTAGGACATGTCCCTAAGAAGGTTGTCGACTAGAGACCTGCCTGGTCAAGGCTATGGTTTTCCAGTGGTCATGTATGGATGCGCAAGTGGGACCATGAAGAAAACTGAGCATTGAAGAATTGATGCTTTTGAACTGCGGTGTTGGAGAAGACTCTTGAGAGTTCCTTGAACTGCAAGGGAGATCAAACCAGTCCATCCTAAAGGAAAGCAGTCCCGAATATTCATTGGAAAGACTGATGCTGAAGCTAAAGCTCTAACACTTTGGCTACCTGATGTGAAGAGCTGACTCATTGGAAAAGACCCTAATGCTGGGAAAGATCAAGGGCAGGAAAAGGGGGGTGATAAAGGATGAGACAGTTGGAGGGCATCATGGACTCAATGGACATGAGTTTGAGCAACTCCAGGAGATAGTGAAGGACAGGGAAACCTGGTGTCCTAAAGTCCATGGCAAAGAGTTGGACATGACTGAGCAACTGAACTGAACTGAAGAGACTTGTGAAAATGCAAAAACCTTCATGATCCAAAGGAATGGAGTCAAATGATATTCAAAGTGGTCAAAATAATTTCCCTGAGCTACAACCCAAAACACTGCAAAATAGATGGGTGGAGGGTGGGGTTAGAGGCAGCGACCTACTGCTTACTTTGAGACCAGTCCTAGGATGAGGCTAGGTTTACAGAGAGGCTTAAGAACGTAGATATGTCTTCTCAACTGGTATCAGGGAGAGAAGGTTCCTGGTCGTAAAGAATGCTCACTTCAGATAATTCAGACAAAAAGACTTTCATAAAGGAATTATTTTAAAGTAAGATTACGGGGACTTCTCTGGTGATTCATGGTTAAGAATCTGCCTTCTAATGCAGAGTACTCAGGTTCAATCCTTGATCAGAGAATTAAGACCCCATGTGCTGTAAAGCAACGGAGCCCATGTGCCACAACCACTAAAGCCTGTGCTCTCTGGAGCCCATGCAACACAACTAGAGAGCTCATGTGCCGTGATGAAAGATCTCAAGTGCTGCAACCCAGACCCAGTGCAGCCAAATAAATAAATGTGTTAAGAGGAAGGTTAGGGAATAAACTACTCCCTGAACTCAAGACCTACAATAAAGCTCAAGAACCTAGAGCATGTGGTATTGAAGAAAAGAGATGTCAAGGTACCCAGAGACTAGACAGCAGGTGAATGTTTGAATGGTGCAATAAACCACAATCAGTAACAAATCAGTGTATATCTCAGCCTTCTCTTTAGCAGACCAAGGAAGTCCAGGATCATCAATCTCTTCTCACATTTCTTATTTTCAAATCTTTTAGTCACATTTGCAACTCTACCAGGCTTTGTCTGAAATCAACTTGGCTCTTTACTGCAACGTAGAGAGCAAAGTACCTCATTTGAGGTCAAATAACTAGTCAGTGGTGGAGCCAGGAACAGAAATCAGGCCTCACCTCAGCCCAGCCAATCTACATTATCAGTGCATGGCTATCATCCATCCCGCCCGGTTTGGCTTGCATGTGTACATGTTCTTCACATTTTTCCTGCCCGACACACCCAGCAACTAATTCATCACTACCCAGATCTTCATGCTTCATATGTGTCCTTCGGGACTAACAAAAAGAAAAAGAGTGAAAGTGTTAGTCACTCACTTTCAACTCTTTGCGACTCTATGGACTATAGCCCACTAGGCTCCTCTGTCCATGGGATTCTGCAGGAAAGAATACTGAAGTGGGTAGCCATTTCCTTCTCCAGGGTATCTTCCCAACCTGGGGATTGAACCTGGGTTTTCCAGATTGCAGGTAGATTCTTTACCATCTGAGCCACACAGGGAAGCCCAATAACAACAAAAAAAATCATGACTAAAATTTTCAATAAGCTAGAAAGAGAAAGAAAGTCTTCAATATGATAAAAGAGTTGTCTGAAAAGTCTACAAATAATATTATACATAAGATTTTCTCCCTAATATTGAAACAAAGTTCGTCTACTTTCCCCACTTCTGTTCAACATTGTTTTAGAAGTCCTAGCCAGTGGAGTAAATGAGAAAAGTACAGAAAAAAAAAATATTGGGAAGGAAAGAGTAAAATTTTAATTTGCAGATGACTTAATTGTGTAAAATCCAAAGTAATCTACAAAAATCTACCAGAAGTAATATGTGAGTTTGCAGTCATAGTGTTCAGAAGCCATATACAAAAATCTCCTGTATTACTACATATATGCAACTACAAATTGAAAAATAAAATATTTAAAATATCACTAAAAATGACATTCAAAAAATGAACTATGAAGGTATATATCTAAGAAAATATGTATATGACCTATACTGAAAACTACAAAACTTTACCAAGAGAAATTAAAGAAATTGTTAATGAATCAAGGTATCATTTTTGTGTATTGAATGACTCAATACTGTTAAGATGTCAAATCTTCTGAAACCCAACTGATATTAAAATGTTTATATATATATATATATATATATATATGTAAAACAGTCAAAAACCTTGAAAAACAATAAAAAGTTGAAGGAATTTCACTACTCAGTTTAAGACTTAATATAATGACAAATCAAGAGCATGTGATATCAAAGAAAGAATGGATAATTAGGTCAATGGAAAACAATAAGAAACTTCAAAAATAGACTTACACATGTATGACTTCAAAAGAGGCACTTAAATCAACGGGGGAAGAATATCCTTTTGACATATAATCTTGAAACAAAAAGGTTATTCATACTGTTAAAAAATTTAACCTTGATCCCCATCACACACTGTATACAAACGATGCTACAAGAGGAATCACAGATACAAACCTAAATGGTAAAATTATTAAGTTTCTAGAAGAAAACATGACCTTGGAGTAGACAATGATTTCAATGATTTTTTTTTCAGATAGGATGCAAAAGGTTCTAATCACACAAGAAGAAACTGACAAATAGGAAATCATCAAAATTAAAAACTCCTACTTATCCAAAAACATATCAAAAGATACTTCTTACTCCATTATTTTCATTCCTGTACCAATAGTAAAACAGGTTGTGTCAAAACTTCTCCTTCATAAATAGCAATGAGAACACTTGCAAAATTGTCAAAATCATTATTTTTGAGAACTCTGGAAATTACCAATTGATCAGGTGAGGCTGGCAGCAGCTGCCCTTGGTTAGCCACTAGGGCAGGCTGAGCCCCTCATCTTACGCCAATGGTAGCTTCAGTCTGCTCCACTGACCAGGGCTGCAGCCCACTCAGGAGTCAAAGCCCACTTTGTCAGCACTGACCATCCCGACCAAGGTTTTGTCTTCTCGTCCACCTGACGGCAGGACGGAAAGCGCATCAACCTGCGGTCTTCTAACGTCCAGGATTTGCTATCGATGTTGTTTGCCTCCAGCTCACCCAGGACTGTGATGATACTGGTAAGACTGTGCTTGTCCCTCACCCCCAGCCCCAAATTTCAACCATCTGTTCTTGAGAGCCTGAGTGAGGTCAATTTTCTGAAATTTCAGGGAATCAAGAACACGAAAGAACCCCAATATTTGCTCCATTTTGCCTGGCCCATCCCCACAAGTCATCTGTTCGTGATTTTGTTTCTTCTGCTGGGATGGCCCTGCAGCCAAGTCCATGGACTAAGCAAATGCCCCATGGGCACTGTCTGTCAGGCCTTTGTGCAGACACCCTTAACTTGCAGGACTATTCTCTCTGAGCCCTCCCCCTCAACCCCTAGTGGCAGCTAGAGAATGAAAGAAATCATGAAACTTTCTTTACTAACACTGCAGTCTGAACAAAGCAACATGTTCCCGCCTATCCTCTGTATTTTCTGATTTACAGGAATGGAAAGAAGGGTTGGGTGGAACGATTTTCGAGCCCTCTCAACAGGCAGCTCTGGCAGCACTGAAACTTTAGAATGTGTCCTCCTTAGTACGTTTGTAGTCTTCAGCTTTGACACTTGACCATCAGTACAAGGTAACAGGAAAAACCCCTCCACTAAGGGTTTTTCAGAAAGGGGGAGGCAGTTTTTATTTAGGAAAAATAAAATGAGCTTCAGAATCAGACTTTTAGACACTCAGTACTTATATTCATAATAGTACATGCCTATATGTGCTACAGAGCAGTGCAATGAATCGCTGGCTGTACAGGACAGCACTTATGATCCCTCCCCTTGTTAAGCAACAGATAATAAATAATAAATACATGAATTATTGCTGAGAGATACAACTGTTATAAAGGGGATGATAGGAACAAGTGGTACAGAGACTTTTGGTTCTGTGGGAGAGGGAGAGGGTGGGATGATTTGGGAGAATGGCATTGAAACATGTATACTATCATGTAAGAAATGAAGCGCCAGTCTAGGTTCAATACAGGATACAGGATGCTTGGGGCTGGTGCACTGGGATGACCCAGAGGGATGATATGGAGAGGATGGTGGGAGGGAGGTTCAGGATTGGGAACTCACATACACCCATGGTGGATTCACGTCAATGTATGGCAAAACCAATACATTATTGTAAAGTAAAAAAAAAAAATAAAAACAAATTAAAAAAAAAGAAAAGAATGGGAATGATAGTGATGAGGGACCCTACCAGGAGGAGATGACAGAAACAGGATTTAAAGTAACCTGGAGTGGAAGTCCTGCTCTCCTGCTTGTCAAATACATAATCTACCATGATTTAATGTCTCAGACTCAAATTTCTTCATCTCTAAAACAGGAAGAATAATTTACACCACATTGGGGTTGTTGTTAAAATTTAATTAAGAATATTAAACACATCTTTTTCCTATTACTTTCCTAGAACACAATAAAGGTTTTTTAAAAAGGCATCTAAGGATTAACTTTATAACTCTAGACAAGCCATGTACAAGCTCCAAGCCTTCTTTTCCTCAGCTATAAAAGAGAGAAGGCAGTATCTTACAGACTATATGAGGCTATAAACTACCTTTCAAATAAAAATATTTCCTTGTAAAGTTCTAATGTCCTTGATATGATAAAGTAATGAATATACACTCTTAAGCATGGTTCAATTTATTATGAAACTAATAAAGTTTAAATTTTAGGGCCTCTCATTTGTATGGGCCACGGTGAGCACCAGGAGTCACAGAACTTTGCATGTGGGAGTGTGAGACACAATATAGTGAGGAAGGATTTACATTTAAACATTCCTGGTGTGTTGTCTAAAGAGAACTCAGGAAAAATAGGGGCTACATATCAAAGACTCCATTCATGAGTCTACAGAAAATATGTCTGTCTTGGATACTGGTACTTGATAGAAAGAAAAACTCTTCCTTGAATATTAGGCTGTAAGCTAGCCCTTACGTAGGTTTGCTTCCTGAGTTGTCCCAAAGATTCAACCCAAATACTTAATAAAGTAGTTATGGGTTAATAAATGTTCCCAGACCACCTGACCTGCCTCTTGAGAAATCTGTATGCAGGTCAGGAAGCAACAGTTGGAACTGGACATGGAACAACAGACTGGTTCCAAATAGGAGAAGGAGTACATCAAGGCTGTATATTGTCACTCTGCTTATTTAACTTCTATGCAGAGTACATCATGGGAAATGCTGGGCTGGAAGAAGCACAAGTTGGAATCAAGACTGCTGGGAGAAATATCAATCACCTCAGATATGCAGATGACACCACCTTTATGGCAGAAAGTGAAGAGGAACTAAAAAGCCGCTGAAAGTGAAAGATGAAAGTGAAAGAGGAGAGTGAAAAAGTTGGCTTAGAGCTCAACATTCAGAAAACGAAGATCATGGCATCTGGTCCCATCACTTCATAGGAAATAGATGGGGAAACAGTGGAAACAGTGTCAGACTTTATTTTTGGGCTCCAAAATCACTGCAGATGGTGATTGCAGCCATGAAATTAAAAGATGCTTACTCCTTGGAAGGAAAGCTATGACCAACCTAGATAGCATATTAAAAAGCAGAGACATTACTTTGTCAACAAAGGTCCATCCAGTCAAGGCTATGTTTTTTCCAGTGGTCAAGTATGGATGTGAAAGTTGGACTGTGAAGAAAGCTGAGCACCGAAGAATTGATGCTTTTGAAGTGTGGTGTTGGAGAAGACTCTTGAGAGTCCCTTGGACTGCAAGGAGACCCAACCAGTCCATTCTGAAGGAGATCAGTCCTGGGTGGTCTTTGGAAGGACTGATGCTAAAGCTGAAACTCCAATATTTTGGCCACCTCATGCGAAGAGTTGACTCATTGGAAAAGACTCTGATGCTGGGAGGGATTGGGAGCAGGAGGAAAAGGGGATGACAGAGGATGAGATGGCTGGATGACATCACTGACTTGATGGACACGAGTTTGGGTGAACTCCGGGAGTTGGTGATGGACAGGGAGGCCTGCTGTGCTGCGGTTCATGGGGTCACAAAGAGTCAGACATGACTGAGCGACTGAACTGAACCGAACTGAAGTATCCAAGGAGTAAATACAAGCCCTCCCTAGAAAAACCAATTCTTTAAATCTAGGTCTCAAAGAATTTCAAGAAAGTACCAAAACACATGAAATCTCTTACCAAAAATCACAAACACAGAAGAATCAACAAGTATAAGCCATCAAAAGCAAAAGACTCTAGAATACTAAAATCATCATGCTGCTGCTGCTAAGTTGCTTCAGTCATGTCCGACTCTGTGCGACCGGATAGATAACAGCCCATAAGGCTCCCCCGTCCCTGGGATTCTCCAGGCAAGAACACTGAAGTGGGTTGCCATTTCCTTCTCCAGTGCATGAAAGTGAAAAGTGAAAGTGAAGTCGCTCAGTCGTGTCCAACTCTTAGCGACCCCACGGACTGCGGCCCACCAGGCTCCTCCATCCATGGGGTTTTCCAGGCAAGAGTGCTGCATGACTAGAATATGAAACCATGTTTGGTGTCCTTAAAGAAATAAACAAGGGGAGTAAAATTAAAATTGATAAGAGACTATTACAGTTAAATAAAAAATTTTAAAAGACTATAGATGATAACTTTTAATAAGGAAAACTAATTAAAAGCAAATAATAAAGGAGCACATAGTACATAGAAGCAACAGAAAAGTTAGCAAACCATAGTGAAGATTTAGAAATTATCCAGAATGCATAATAGAGACAGAAAATTGTAAATGAAAGGAAAGTTAGATGCAAAAATCAGTGAGAAAGTAGATCTAACATATGTCTATTAGAGTTTCAGAAAAAGAAAAGAGAGTATGGCCCAGAGGGAAACTTAAAGACATATTAGAAAGCAATCAAAACACCCAAATAAAAGATCTTTGTCTACATGGTAGAAGACTTTTTTTTTTGGTGGAAGACTTTTAAAGATGTCAGTTCTCCCTTGAATGATCTGCTGCTCCTGTTGCTGCTGCTGCTGCTAAGTTGCTTCAGTCGTGTCCGACTCTGTGCGACCCCATAGACAGCAGCCCACCAGGCTCCCCCATCCCTGGGATTCTCCAGGCAAGAACACTGGAGTGGATTACCATTTCCTTCTCCAGTGCAGGAAAGTGAAAAGTGAAAGTGAAGTTGCTCAGTGGTGTCCTACTCTTAGCGACCCCATGGACTGCAGCCCACCAGGCTCCTCTGTCCATGGGATTTTCCAGGCAAGAGTACTGGAGTGGGTTGCGATTGCCTTCTCCATCCCTGAATGATTCATAAAATTCCAATCAAAATTCCCATAGGCTTTTGGGTGAACTTGACAGACCTATTCTAAAATTTACATAGGAGAGAAAAGAACAAGAGTAGGCAAGGTTCCAGAAAAAACCCTGGAAGTAGGGTTAGCATTCACAGATATCAAGACTTGCTATAACATGTTGACAAATAATACAGTGTGGTTTTGACACAAGAATAGACAAGCTGACCAACAAAACAAAAAATGTGATTCAGTAACAAAGCAAAAGTATATGGAAACTTGATAAATTTATGACAGAGCTGGCACTGCAGAAAAGTGAGAAAAGATACATTTTTCAATAAATGATCCCACAAAAAATTATTATCCAGACAGAAAAAAAAGAAATTAGACCCTACTTCAAAGGATGCATAAAAATTGATCCCAAGTAGATTAAAGATGGAAAAGTAAACCAAAAAACCAGGTAACATTCATAAAATAAAAATTGATCCCAAGTAGATTAAAGATGGAAAAGTAAACCAAAAAACCAGGTAACATTCATAAAATAATATAGGAAAGTATCCTTTTATCAAAGTGGAGGGAAGCATTTACTAAATAAACATATACAAAAATCCAGATATCCTAAAATGCTTTACAAGTTTAAGTCATTCTGTTTATCAAAAACACTATGAAGAGAGTGAAATAACCACAAAATAAAAAAGATGTCTTCCACAAAAGTAACTGACAAAGCATTAGTAGAAATGCATAACAAGAAGAACCTCTCCCCCTAGGACAAAATAGAAAAAAAGTGGAGAAAGATGGAAGGAAGGAAGAGAGGGGAAGGAGGGAAGGGGAAAAGAGAAGAAAAGAAGTGGAAATCCATATCCTCTCCCACTCATTCTTTTCTCTACCATTTCAAACCACTTTGTACACATTGGCAAAATTTTTAAAGCTTATTTCTAATATTAACTCTTGGAAAGACTAACCATTGGAGAGAGAGGGAACTTATAAACTGTCAAAAGGTGTACAATAAGGCACAATCACTTTGAGAAACACCTGGCATTACCTAGGACACGGAAGGTGTATGCGCATGCGTGTGTGCGGTGCTAGCAAAGTCTCTTCAGCAGTGTCTGACTCTCTGCAACCCTATGGACCGAAGCCCACCAGGTTACTCTACCCATGGGGATTCTCCAGGCCAGAATACTGGAGTGGGTTGCCATGCCCTCCTCCAGGGGAACTTCCTGACCCAGGGACCAAACCTGTGTCTCTTAAGTAACCTGTGTTGGCAAGTGGGTTCTTTACCACTAGTGCCACCTGGGAAGCCCCTGGAGGTAAACAGCACGATATTTACCAGTGGCACGCCAAGGTACAGACCCTAGATGTCTCTGGCACATACACACAAGATGCTGTCAAAAATACTATAGCAGTATGGTTTATTATAAAAAAAAATAGAGCACCCCAAATGTCCAATGAATGCATATGGATAAATACACTCATAATGAGAAATAACACTCCATGGCAATGAAAATGAATGAGCTACAGCTCCACAGAATGAAACAGATGCAACTTGGGAAGAGTGATGATTGAAAAACACCAATCCCAGAAGATGTACAGCTGTGTCTACTTATATGACATTAAAAAAAAACTACAAATAGGACTACACGATGTATTCTTGAGAGGTGGTGTGGTGTGGAGGGCAAGAGCACACAACCTGCAAAGAGACCCCTGGAGTCAAAGTACAGGCTGCCACACTTAGTGCTAACTCCAGGATTCTGTATACTTCATTTCCTCAACTGGACAGTGGGTGCCTCTGAGGATTGTTTTAGGATTACATGAGTATTTCGCACCTCACATGTTTGCCATATAGAAATCACTATAAAGTTTTATGCTGTCACAATTAAAGATGTCAATACTTGGTTAACAGAATAATGAAACACAGGGAATAATAAAAATTCAGGTCACTTAAAGGAGGTGCAAGGATGGATTAAGGACATCAGAGGCTAGGGTAGTGCTCTTTGTTATTCAAATGGGTAGCAAATTCTCAGGTATTTTCTGTGTCATTACTCCTTATAACTTACAAACATTTGATAAATGTTTTGTTGGATTCTATTTCCTTCTTCCACTGAAAAATACTTTTAAATGTTGTAAAATTGGAAATAAAAGGGGTAGGGGAGTTCAAACAGTCAAGTTACTGCTGTCCATTCAAAGCCTAGAAAACACAAAAATCTCTCAGTAACAGATGGCATTTTCCTGAGATTTCAGTACCTTGTTAAAAATATTAGTGATTTTTTTCTTTTGGGAAATGCCTCCAGAGCCTGCAGCCCTTCTTTTGAGCATTCTGAATGCTGACAGTTCTCATCCTTTGAGGGGAGATTTAATTTTTCTCCAAATAGCAGCAAGCGATTTGAAACCAACTTTGATAGATGAGATGGGTGATTTTGCTCTCTGACAGATAAGTGAAGTAACAGTGTTTCATAAAACAGTTTCTCAAAGTAATTTCAAGACATAATGGACTTCCAGGCTTAGGAGAGTAATCAAATCCAAACTCCCTCACAACTAAGGAACTGGATCTGCCAGGACTCTGAAAAATGGTTAGGCAGCGTTGACTCAGAATTTACAAATAACAAAAGTCAGACAGAACACCCTAGAAGATGGGTGGCGATAAGCACCGATATCTACTCATTAATCTAATTGCCACATTTCCTAAGTAGATAGCCTTCTGTTACATTTTACTGGCCAGTACTGGACCACTGTTTCCAGTGACAGAATCAAAATCTAGCGTCTTAATATCAGCTGCCTCAGTTCTCTTCCAGAGGAGAATAAGGTGGTAAATATTATTTATGATTCACCTAAGACACTGATGCAAGTAGCAACCAGATTATGACCAAGTGCAGAAATCCTGCTCAAACAGGACCTGGCCTCCAGTTTGGAAGTAATTAGTAACATTTGTGGATGCAGTTTCCATTTTGACCATAGGGAAATCATGAAAAAGGATCACGTGCATTGTTAGAATTTAGACACAAATTATCTATGGAATTTCCTAAATCTATTACTGTAATAATCCTACCCAATAAATGAAATGAGGCTAATTACATTATTTTTATATATGTACATAATAGATATTTTATTTATTTATGTAATGTATATAATATATATTTACATATATTTTATTTCCTGCTAGTTCATTATGATTTCCTTTTGTAAGTCTACATAAAATATCTATTTAGGAACTCCAGGGAATTTAATGGAGGTTGTCATTAAACTTATTAAGCTATAATTTCACCTGCACAATTTTGACCATGGAACCTTTCATCATAACCAATCTTCCAGAAACTCTGCCATTTGCAATATTTCTCAAACGTTATTGGTCCAAGGCTCTGTGATCAAATCTGCAAGATCTCTCACCATCTGTGATTCAATTTAGTTGAATATGGAAATCTTTCCTCTTCAAAGAAATGTTGTTTTAAAATCTGTTCTTTTTGATTTTAGGTTCTTTTCTATCATCAATATTTATTCATTTCGTCCAATTTGAAGGTAATTCTCCTTCATGGAATTACCTGAAGCAACATGAGGCAAAAATCCAATTTTAAGTTTTCACAGATCTAAAATTCTAACATCGTTTTCTTCTAAGATTCTTTGAAGGGCATGTAAAAATCTTAAAAGCATCCAACACATACTTGCTTTTAAGTATATATTTTAAACACTCTGCATTGTTTAAAATAATGCAGAGTGTTTTAAAGCAATTTTCACCTTTAAGACTAGATGTCCATAATTGTTACTTTAAAATTTTCTTCTCTTTTGTTGCACCACTATGTAAACATTTACCCCAGAAAAAGGACAATGATCTATCCAGAACTGGAAACAGAGACTTGGAAAGCAAAAGAGAAGCAGAGGTGGGGCGGGGGTGGGGGGGCAGCAGCATGAGCTGCCCAGATTCCACATGAGACCCTGGTTCATGACATTGAACCTGTAAACTAAGAGGCAGCCAGTATACCACAACTATCACACAGACCGGCCCTGAGCGAACTCCTGCCACATCACTGCTTACGTCAATCCACCTTGTTACAAACTGAATGTCTGTGTCTCCCCACCCAAATTTGAACTCCCAGTGTGATGGTATTTGGAGGCGGGGCCTCAGGAAGACAATGAGGTCATGACAGAAGGGCTCGCCTGATGAGATTTAGTGCCTTTATTTAAGAAGAGGAAGAGATCAGAGCTACACACACACACAACGTGAGGACACAGGGACACGATACAAAGATTGTCAGCAGAAAGAGGAGCTTTATTGGGAACCAATCAATGAGCACCATGGCCTTGGACTTCCCAGCCTCCAGAACTGTAAGAAATATGCCCCTGATGCTTAAGCCACCCAGTCTGTGTTTGTTTGTTGCTGCTGTTGTCTTTCTAAAGCCCAAGCAAAGACACACCACAAGCACAGTAAGAAGACATCTTACTGAAATTAAATGCTAACTATAAGATCACTCCTTTGCTGAAGGAATGGAGAGATGCACAGAGTATGGACACGGACACGTGGGCGAAGGGGTGGATGGGATGAACCGGGAGAGTAGCATGGACATACATACACTACAGTGTGTTACTTTCTCAGGCTCCAAAATCACTGCTGATGGTAACTGCAGTCATGAAATTAAAAGACACTTGCTCCTTGGAAGAAAAGCTATGACAAACCTAAGCTGCTGCTGCTATTGCTAAGTCGCTTCAGTCGTGTCCAACTCTGTGCGACCCCATAGACGGCAGCCCACCAGGCTCCCCCGTCCCTGGGATTCTCCAGGCAAGAGTACTGGAGTGGGGGTGCCATTGTCTTCTCCGATGACAAACCTAAGCAGTGTATTAGAAAGCAGAGACATTTACTTTGCTAACATAAAGGTCCGTATAGTCAAAGCTATGGTTTTTCCGGTAGTCATGTACAGAAGTGAGAGTTGGACCATAAAGAATGTTGAGCACCAAAGAACTGATGCTTTCGAACTGTGGTGCTGGAGAAAGACTCTTGAGCGTCCCTTTGACTGCAAGGAGATCAAATCAGTCAGTCCTAAAGGAAATCAACCCAGAATATTCATGGGAAGGACTGATGTTGAAGCTGAAGCTCCAATACTTTGGCCACCTGGTGTGAAGTGCCGATTCACTGGAAAAGACCCTGATGCTGGGAAAGATTGAGGGCAAGAGAAGGGGGTAACAGAGGATCAGATGGTTGGATGGCATCATGGACTCAATGGACATGAGTTTGAGCAAGCTCTGGGAGATAGTGAAGGACAGGGAAGCCTGGTGTGCTGCAGTCCATGGGGTCGAAAAGAGTTGGACATGACTGAGTGACTGAATAATGTGTAAAACAGATTGCTAGTAGGAAGCTGCTGTGTAACACAGTAAGTTCAGCTTGGAGCTCTGTGATGACCCAGGGGTGAAGCAGGGGAAGGTGGGAGGGGAGGCTCAAAGGGGAGGGGAAGGACATATGTATACATAGAGCTGACTGATGCTGGTGTACAGCAGAAACCAACACAACATTGTAAAGCAATTATACTGCAATTTTTTAAAAAAGGGCAAAATAAAATGACTTTCCTACTTAGAAATGAAGTAACTCCTTGCTCTCTTCATTAAACCCACATCCTCACCCTAAGGTTGAGACGCCCCACCTTCCCTGTGTCCAGTCATACAAGTCTACCTCATTAATCCACACAGGCAGTCTTTCCATCAGCTAAAGTAAATTGCTCATTTCCGTGCCTTCACAAATATGAATTCTTCCACCTGAAATGGCCTTGCCCGTCCTTTCTGGCTGTTTATATTGTTCTCCTTCAGACCTCCCTCCTCATCAGAAAACACAAATAAAAATAACCACCATAAAAACTAATAAATACAAGCCTTCTCTGCAATTTCCCATAGGAAAATCAGCCAGTGCTGCCCTGCTCCCTTTGCATCTTGCTTCCTGGTGAAAGGCAGGCACATAAGAGCTTAGATCAGCGGTTGGTGTTACAGATTCTGTGTCAAGTGGTGCGGGTAGGACCTGGGCCTTGATATTTGGAAGACCTCCTGGGGGACTGAATGTGCATCCAGGAATGAAAGCCGCCTCTCGGTCTAGCTGTGCACAGAGTCTCAGGCCAAGCTCTGGAAACATTATCTTAATTAGGAGTCAGTGAACAGACCTACTGAATTAGATGCTTGGAGGCTGAGGCATTTGTATTATTAAACAGCTCTTGACAAACCTAGGCCCAAACAGTACATTAGCCTGATAGTGGAGCAGGACAGAAGGTGCTCAGGCCCACTGCCCTCTTTCTTCTCATTTTGAAAGTCCCTCAAAGTGTAGCAGCAATGTCCCTTTTTAGCATCATCCAAAACATCACTTGAGTATTCTATGATGCCCTAGAAGTGGGTCATGATGAAAGCTCCAGCTTCACCAAGGGTGTGTCTATAGTATAACAGGCTCAACCACAAACAATTGTGGACACCTGCAACAGTGGCCTGTTTTTGTGCAGAAGAAGAAAAGGAGGAATATGCAAATATGCAAAGCAACAAGGAAAAACATGTTACTCAGAAATACTCTGTGCGCCGTGAACACCAATCACACAATGAAGACACAGCCCACAACTCATTATCTCAGTGGTAGAGCTAGTCTGCAAGGAGCACAGAAAAGGGAGTGAATTTTGCCTAGAAGAGGGTATAGGTAAAGCTTCACCACGGAGGTGGCACTTAAGCTCAGTTATGAGGAAGGATTTAACCAGATGAAGAATTAGATTCAAAGCGTGCTAGGAAGAGGGTGCAGCAGAGCAAAGGCCCAGAGCTGCAACGCCGAGAGTGACAGTCTTGTGCTGGTACCAAGAATCACCACTGTGTGTACATGGAAGGAATACAAAGGAAAGAGAGCACGGAGCTGGATGACTCAGGGCAAGAGCACGAAGCCTTGACTGGCCGACTAAAGAGGCCATATTGCCAAAGCTCTAATATCAGAGAGTCCATTACCACTCTGGCCTCTGCCAAATATTCCTTATTTTCAGCTGTAATAGAACCTCAATAGCAGATTCAACATGGTAGTTATCTGGAAACCGTGAAACCTTTCCACAACTGTCTCATTATAATTTTGTTTAACATCTTCAGACAATCTGAACATTCATGAAAAGGCTCACTATCAAATAAAAACCACAAGAAAGGTCTTTAAATGACTGGAAAATTTCCTAAGAAAAGCTTGCAGACTCTTCAGGCTCATGAGCAATCCCCACAGGTATCCCCAACTGCTATTGCATTCAGTTGCTATAACAACCTGCCACTCATTTCGACTTTACACCAATAACCCAAAGACAGCTGGATCCAGAATAGGTTAACTCAAACATAAAGCAAAAGATGCCAGTGGAGAAAAACTCAGCAGGGAGGTAATTAAAAATGAAATCACTATTCTCTTAATGATCTTTAAAAGCAAATGATAATGTAGACCCTTGAACACAAGCAGCGTGTGTTGAAAGACTGAAAGAGACGCCAGGAGTGAACATCTTACCACTAACCAAGAAAGGGCCCTTTTCCCAACTTCATTTCCATCCCTGCCCTCTCTGGAAAAGATGACACAAATTCCCAAAGGTCAAAGTGGGTACTTCCTTAGCCTTTCACTCCTCAACGTTTTTAAATTGGGGTATAGTTGCTTTCTAATGCTGTGTTGGTTTCTGCTGTACAACAAAGTGAATCAGCTATATGTGTACACACACACAGACACACACACATATATATAGTTACTTAGTCATGTCCAACTCTTTGTCACCCCATGGACTGTAGCCCACCAGGCTCCTCTGTCCATGGGATTTCCCCTGGCAAGCATACTGGAGTGGAATGCTATTTCCTTCTCCAGAGGATCTTCCCAACCTAGGGATCAAACTCTCATCTCCTGCACTGGCAGGTGGATTTTCATTACTGAGCCACCTGGGAAGCTGACACACACACACACACACACACACACACACACACACACACACACACACACCCCCCGTCCCTCCCTCTTGAACCTCTCTCTCACCTACTCCCCATTTTGCCCCTCTAGGTCATCACAGAGCACTGAGCTGAGTTTCCTGTGTTATTCAGCAGGTTCCCACTATCTATCTGCTTTACACATGTCAATCCCAATCTCCCAATTCATTTCCCTCTTCCACCTGCCATGTCCATATGTCCATTCTCAGCATCTACATCTCTATTCTTGCTCTGCAAATAGATTCATCCATACCATTTTTCTAGATTTCACATGTATGCATTAATACACGATATTTGTTTTGCTCTTTCTGACTTACTTCACTCTGTATGACATCTTCTAATTTAAACAAGTTCTATTACTGACCTACTCCTTTTCCTCTCCTTCTGAAAAAACTCTCAGCCTAAGCAAATTTCCCCAATGTTGATTTTATTCTGCTTGTTTCTTGCACAATGCTGTATCAACAACCTTTTGCTCACTGATAACTGCACACTCTCCTTCCAGACCAGCTCTTATCTTATGAAACTTGTTCTATTCCACTTGTCCCATAAGGTCAGTTCATCTTGCTAACCTTTATTAAATTCTAGAACACCAGGGGACAGGGACTGTGTTTTATTTGGGACCATAACATACCAGCAAATAGTAGGTAGCCAGTATTCTTTCACGTGATTGGAACTGAAGGAAGAAATTTCACCCCATACACAGAAAAATTCCAAAAGATTGCTTTCTCCAATCTGTTGGTTTAGAAGCTGTGGGATATGAAAGATTCTATTATTTAATCCTGGTCAGAAATGGCTTTGACATGCTTTTCTTGGCTTTCAAGAAGGAAACAAATGAAGACTGTGTTTGTTTGTTTGTTTTCCTCTTTTATAACTTAGAAGAAACCAACATTCTATTTAAAATAAGTAGTTGGCATTTTGGCTGTAGGGAGCATTTCTCAGGAAGATGGTAAACAAAATAAAATCTAAGAGTAGACAAGCACATTTTAAGTGACATCAGTATTTTCTAAGATGCGGTGAAACCTCTCTAAGGCTTAATGGTGGGTCTTGTTTGTTCATTCACAGGAAATGCAGGCACAGCTCAGTAACACTCTATATGAGTGTCTGTGTGAGTGTGTGTGTGTGTGGACACACATTTGCACAGAATTTTTTTAACTTTGATTTTACTTTGAACATTTTATCTGGATATTTGGAAGTGTTCAGACAAATTTCCATAAGAATTAATGAAAAGTGGGATATTACGTAGGTGGGAAGCAGGCATGAAAAAGGAAAACACGAAATTCTAACAAGGGAACAAGGGGGTTCACACTTCATCTTCTCCTGAAGACTTCTCATATAAAACCTGCTACCCAGAATGGCCACTCCAGGCTGAAAAACATCTCAGCATGTACTTATCAAACCATTTCCACATACACTACCCCTGATGGTATTAAACTCCCTCTTAGTGTCTTTACTGCAAACTGCCACTCCATCTTATGGCTGTTGCGATCCACTAGGGAAAGAGAAATCATGAGCCCTGTTCTCTTCCACCAGAAGAGCAGTGCTTCTCAAAGACAGCCTTCTCAGAAGTGCTCAGAGTACAGGCCCACCCAGAACGGGAAGTGATAACTCACCAAGGGGTCCTGCCCACTCACAGAGTCTCCAGTGAATGAAACGAGAGCCAACAGGACTGGCCGATGGCTCCCAGCCTTGGCAGGAGAACGTGGTGAGCAGGAGGCTTTTGTTTTTGAAAGCAAACACTAGGCTGTATGGTTAGTATTATTAGAGCAGTTCTGTGGATGAGTATGATGAGGCCTGGAGAGGTTGTACAACTTGCCTGGCTCAGATGACAAACACTCTGCCTGCCAATCCAAGAGACCCAGATTTGAGCCCTGGGTCAGGAAGGTCCCCTGGAGAAGGGAATGGCAACCCATTCCAGTATATTTGCCTGGAGAATCCCATGGACAGAGGAGTCTGGTGAGCTACAATCCACGGGTTCACAAAGAGTCGGACACACCTGAGCAGCTAACACTATAATCACAAGTTAATCAAGGTTAGACTTGGGATTCAAATCCAAAGGGCGGCCCCTTGGGGAAGAGATGCCCACCCAGCCAGGAGACGTGATGTGAGTGTTGACAGAGGAGGCTGAAGAACGAACTTCAGTGAGGAAGAGGCTCTGTGACTAAAAATGTAGGTTGAAGACTTCTTTCTGATGCAGGCCCAGCCTGTGGGACTCGAGAGCTTTCTCTGTAGGACACACAAAGTTCCAGCCAACACCGCTCCAGTCACAGCGTGACTGCCTCAAAAGACCATGAGGCTTGCTCAGAGCGGCAACACCCACACTGACATAGAGGGGATGCCCTCGGAAAACCCTGGAAGCCCGAGGAGGACTGCAGAAAGCATGGGAACATCACAGCCACGGGCAGCTTGCAATTCCTACAAGTGAGCACAGGGGTCTTTGGGACTCTGCCAGGGGGTCTCCCAGCCTTGAGCAGTGACGGGGCCAAGAAGCTCCTTTTGGGGGCATACGTGACTCTGAGAGAGCTGGGAAGCATACTCTGCCAATGTAAGGTAACAGCAGTGTGACATGAATAAAAACTGTCCATCTGGGGGATTTTCCTGGCAGTCCAGTGATTGAGACTTCTCCTTCCAGGGCAGGGGGCACAGGTTCAATCCCTGCTTGGGGAACTAAGGTCCCACAGCCAAAAAAAAAAACATATAAAAAAGAATAATCAGAAGCAATATTGTAACAAATTCTTATTCAAATAAAGACTTTTAAAATGATCTGCACAGAAACAGGAAAGAAAAAAGCTGTCCACGTCCATTCGGAGAGACTTGTAAATGTGATCACAATGAAAGCGGTCCCAAACTTTCTTTTTTTATTAAATTTATTTATTTTTTTAATTACAATACTGTATTTGTTTTGCCATACATTGACACGAATCAGCCATAGGTGAACACAATCTCCCAATGCCGAAGCCCCCCACCACCTCCCCACCCCACATCCTCTACTTGAATCATCCTGTGCATCAACCCCATGCATCCTGCATCCTACACTGAACATAGATTGGCGCTTCGTTTCTTACAAGAAAATATATATGTTTCATTGCCATTCTCCCAAACCATCCCACCTTTTCCCTCTCTGATGGATTCTGTATAAAATACACAAGGGACACTGTGTCCTTCACTTTGTTGACATATTGGTCAGCAGAAAGTCCTTGGCCTTGGCACACAGTATTTTAACTTCTTGGACAGTTAGATTTTCTGCTATTCTATATCTACCTTTAAAAGATGCTGCTGAAACTTAAACAGAACATAAAACCTGAATCCACTTGAAAAGTGCCCTAAAATCACCTAAGTACTGTCTGAAGCCCAGCTAGGATTCTGGGCTCACATACTGTGTTGAAAGGTATGTACTCTCAGAGCCCTTGGATGGACTCAGAGCCACACGGGGTGAAGTGGGGGCACCAGGGTCTCAAAGCTGTCTCCGCGGCCAAGAATTAGTTACAACTCCCTCAAGTATTTTAGGAACATCTCTTAAAGCCAGACGATTTTCTGGGTGAGCCCTGCTGCATTTGATCAATAAATCACAGGGTTTAAGAGCTGTATATCTCCATTTTCCCCTTGAACATGAGTCAATCATTTTCTAAGCTGCATTCATCAGGGATTCCCATGGAGCCACGCTCCTCCACAGGCCCTATGCTGAATGGTACTGGAGGAAGAGGGGACAAATGAGGCACTTAAAGCGTTCGTCAGAGGCTGGCTGGGGGTGGCATCACCCCTCAGCACCAAGGTTCCCAAACCACTTCAATCAGAATCACCTGGGAAGCTTGTTCATAAAAATTCCCAGCTCCTGGTGGGATTTCTGATCAGTGGTTTTGAGGAAGGGTGCGGGAGTGGGGAGGCATAAATGTATATTTCAATAAACTCCCCAGAAAGTTCTGAAGCTAGACATCTATAAACTTCACTGAGCATTCTATTTGGACTCACTGTCAAGATAAGAGGAAAGACTCTACACTCCATTCCTGCTTTACTGTGCAGTTACAACGGTGTAAATCAACATCCTCTTTAGAGACAATTAAGCTAGGCTTTCCAACAAGGATATCACAATGCTAGGACTCTTGGCTCTGAGAGGATGATTAAAGAGGAATGATAATCAGAGAATGCAATGATCACTTTATACATATATATAAAGCTGAGCACTGAAGAATTGATGCTTTTGAACTGTGGTGTTGGAGAAGACTCTTGAAAGTCCCTTGGACTGCAAGGAAATCAAACTAGACAATCCTAATCCTAAAGCACATCAGTCCTGAATATTCACTGGAAGGACTGATGTTGAAGCTGAAGCTCCAGTACTTTGGCAACCTGATGTGAAAAACTGACTCACTGGAAAAGACCCTGATGCTGGGAAAGATTGAAGGCAGGAGGAGAAGGGGTCTACAGATGGATGGCATCACTGACTCGATGGACATGAGTGTGAGAAAACTCCAGGAGTTGTTGATGGACAGGGAAGGCTGGCATGCTGCAGTTCCAAAGAGTTGGACACTATTGAACTGAACTGAAACGTACTCTCAACTGTTTGAGTTACTGGTTTCCTACAGATAGACAATATCCATCTTCTGGCTTCTCTGGTAGCTCAGTTGGTAATAAATCTGCCTGCAATGCAGGAGACCCCTGTTCTATACCTGAGTTGGGAAAATCCAATGGAGAAGGGATAGGCTACCCGCTCCAGCATTCTTGGGCTTCCCTGGTGACTCAGCTGGTAAAAAATTCACCTGCAATGCAGGAGACCCCAGTTCAATTCCTCGGTTGGGAAGATCCCCTGGCGAAGGGAAAGGCTACCCACTCCAGTATTCTGGCCTGGGCAATTCCATGGACTGTATAGTTCACGGAGTCGCAAAGTCAGACATGACTGAACAACTTCCACTATCACAGATAGAAAAGGAATGAGGAATAAAAGCATGCTCCACCTGGAATTTGCCTTTAAGGTGTCATTCCTTTTCCTCAGGACTTATTTTTAAGGTTTTCTGACATCCAAATAATGTCAGTAGTGAATTTGATAACTGCAACCAGAAAATGTTCCAATTCCAAGCTCACCTAAAGCCCTGGCACATTCAGGGCCACATGGTGACCCTGAAGCATTTTAGTGAGATGCACAGGTAAGTGAGGGCTGCTGAAGTCTGCCCCATCTCAAATGACCTGGTGACTTACAGAGCTAGAGTGGAGAGAAATCCAGAAGGACAAACTCCATCTAATATTCTGGTCCTGCCCGTGAATATTCTCAATCACACCACATGTTCTTTATGCAGAGTGTTCTCATGTGCCCTGGTGGGAGGAGAAAATCCTGAGAGCTACCCCAGTGTTTCTGCACCTGCTATAGGACACAAAGTTCTTCACAGTTTTTAAGGAACTAATATTATCTGAGAACTGGAAGTGTAATCTAAAACTCATCAATCTTACAAATTTTCACATTTACCATCAAGTCCTTAGAGTAATTTGCAAAGTGAAATTTTTGGTAAAATTATTAGATATTTAAAGTTTCTGTGATGGTGTTTCTAAATCCAGATCTCTGCTTTCAAACCTTAATCCTACATGTGTGCATTAATTTCTAAGGTCAATTAATGACATTCATACACTCTTCCCCCACACACATACTATTTCAAATTCCACATTTATTATACTCATATTTAATTTTGCCTTGGAATTTACACTTATGGTCTAAATCTTTATTGCTTCAGAGGTTTCTAAATGCTTATAAACCAGTATCATGCTTGCTTTATTCCCATTCACTAATGAATTTAACTGTATGCATTATCAAGTCTCCATGAATTATTTTTTTAAATTTTATTATCTTAAGAGCTAATACATAAAGATGTTAAAAATTAGCTTAAAAAGATGTTTCCTTACTACTTTTAGGCTCTATTCCTCCAATCTTTTTCTAATTTTATGTAAAATATCAATACTTACATTAAAAGATTTTAAGTATCTTTCCAGAACTGGGTTATCACTTTACAAGTGTATATATGTGTGTACAAAAGATTTTTAATACACAAATCACAGCAGACTATTCACCGTTGTGAACCTTTTTCTTTTCACTTCGTAATATATCTTGGTAATCGTTATATCTTTATCAGTACTTAAAGGCTAAGGCCTGCATCCTGCTTTTTCAGGGCTGCATCACAGTTCCTTGTGATTCAGCCATTATTTTACCAGCTGCATAAATTCAAGGAGCTCCTTACATTGTCTCCTCCATGAGCAGCAGCTCCTGGGCTTCTGTGAGGCCCTGCACCACATGGTTTCTAGCCCTGCTACATACAGCCCTACAGTGAAGATCTTTGGAAACAAGGCCTGTGTATATGCCCCACTAGCTAGTCGATCTATAGACTGAAGCCTTAGAAGTGAAGTGACTGACTAACAGACCCCTCTAAATGAAGCCGTCTATACCTCCAAGCTAGGCCTATACCTCCAAGCTAGGCTTCAGCAATACGTGAACTATGAACTCCCTGATGTTCAAGCTGGGTTTAGAAAAGGCAGAGGAACCAGAGATCAAATTGCCAACATCCGCTGGATCATGGAAAAAGCAAGAGAGTTCCAGAAAAACATCCATTTCTGCTTTATTGACTATGCCAAAGCCTTTGACTGTGTGGATTACAATAAACTGGGGAAAATTCTGAAAGAGATGGGAATACCAGACCACCTGACCTGCCTCTTGAGAAATCTGTATGCAGGTCAGGAAGCAACAGTTAGAACTGGACATGGAACAACAGACTGGTTCCAAATAGGAAAAGGAGTACGTCAAGGCTGCATATTGTCACTCTCCTTATTTAACTTCTATGCAGAGTACATCATGAGAAACATTGGACTGGAAGAAACACAAGCTAGAATCAAGATTGCCGGGAAAAATATCACTAACCTCAGATATGCAGATGACACCACCCTTATGGCAGAAGGTGAAGAGGAGCTAAAAGGCCTCTTGATGAAAGTGAAAGAGGAGAGTGAAAAAAGTTGGCTTAAAGCTCAACATTCAGAAAACGAAGATCATGGCATCTGGTCCCATCACTTCATGGGAAATAGATGGAGAAACAGTGTCAGACTTATTTATTTGGGCTCCAAAATCACTGCAGATGGTGATTTCAGCCATGAAATTAAAAGACTCTTATCCCTTGGAAGAAAAGTTATGAGCAACCTAGATAGTATATTCAAAAGCAGAGACATTCCTTTGCCGACTAAAGTCCACCTAGTCAAGGCTATGGTTTTTCCTGTGGTCATGTATGGATGTGAGAGTTGGACTGTGAAGAAGGCTGAGCACTGAAGAATTGATGCTTTTGAACTATGGTGTTGGAGAAGACTCTTGAGATCCCTTGGACTGCAAGGAGATCCAACCAATCCATTTTGAAGATCAACCCTGGGACTTCTTTGGAAGGAATGATGCTAAGCTGAAACTCCAGTACTTTGGCCACTTCATGCGAAGAGTTGACTCATTGGAAAAGACTTTGATGCTGGGAGGGATTGGGGGCAGGAGGAGAAGGGGATGACAGAGAATGAGATGGCTGGATGGCATCACGGACTCGATGGGCGTGAGTCTGAGTGAACTCTGGGAGCTGGTGATGGACAGGGAGGCCTGGCGTGCTGTGATTCATAGGGTTGCAAAGAGGCGGACATGACTAAGCGACTGAACTGAACTGATACCTCCTGCTTCCTCGCCTGCATCACTGAGTCCTTTTCACCTCAAATCTATAGTACCTTCCCATCACCACCACCCTGGACCAGGTCACCATCACCCCTTTGTTGGGCTATTGCAAGACATTCTGAATTGGTCCCCCTGCCATTTGCCTGCCTGCCTTCCAGCTCATTCTCTACAGGGTCACCAGTGTGACTGTTTAAAAGTTTAAATCTATGCACTTCAAGTTCCTGCTTCAAGCTGTTTCATGTTTCCCTTTGCCTGAAGAAAGTCCAAATTCCTTTCACAGCCCCTCTGGCCCTTGGTAATAATCAGGTTCATCTCTTACCCTCTTACCTGCCCTCTATGCTCCAACCACACTGAACCTCTGTCACGTCCTGAGGAACTGGTCATGATCTGACCCTTGGCACATCTGACTCCACTTGCCCCAAACACTCGCTCTTGCCTAATTCAGCCCCCTTATCTAGCCAGCCGCTCCGCTGTTCTCAGTCCTCAGCCTAAACACACAGCATAGTGGTTAAGAGCACAGGCTCTAAAAGTAGGCTGCCTGGGTCTGCTTCTACCATTTATTAGCTGTATACTCCAGTTCATCTACTTCTCTATGCTTTATTTTCCCTATCTGTAAAATGGGGCTAACAACAGTATCAACCTCATGGATTTGTTGTGAGGATTAAACTGGTTCGTGTGCATGAGGCACTAAACACAATCGATGGTTCTGTAGTGACAGGTATGATTACTTTTATGTGCCCTCCTTTGAGGGGGTTTCCCAAGTGGCGCTAGTGGTAAGAACCCAAGTGCCAGTGCAGGAGATGCTAAAGATGTGAGTTTGATCCCTGGATGGGGAGGGCATGGCAATCCACTTCAGCCTTCTTGTCTGGAAAATCCCATGGATAGAGGAGCCTGTTGGGCTACAGTCTATAGGGTCACAAAAAGTCGAACATGACTGAAGGGACTAAACACGCATGTACACACCATCCTTTGAGAGGTCTTCATGTACCGCTTAGACAAAGTTAGATCCCCTCACCATAGTAACTGCCATGTGAGTGGATCTAAAAAGTAGAGGAAGATATACTAGTGATTAACTTACTAATGTGGCTTCATCCATTCACCTAATCATTTATTCACTTACTCAATACATATTTATATGTGAAAATTCTGCTCCTGGCAACCATGCTGCACAACTATGAGCATTGATCAGACTCACAGCCCTTCCCAGGGTTGCCAAAGTAACGAACTGATCTCCCTGATTAATAATTTTACTATTCAGTCAGTTAACATTTATGGAGCTAATAGCTATGCCTTGTGGCCAGGCAATCTTCAGGATGAAAGACACAGGACAGGAAAGCCCAACTAAGTCCCTCACTGAGAGCGTTTACTGTGGAGTAGAGAGTCAGACAATAAAACAAAGATATTTTTAACATAGAGTTAAATTGTGATGGATTGTTGAGAGTCCCTTGGACTGCAAGGAGATCAAACCAGTCAATCCTAAAGGAAATCAACCCTAAATATTCATTAGAAAGACTGATGCTGAAGTCAAAGCTCCAATACTTCAGCCACCTGATGCAAAGAGCTGACTCACTGGAAAAGATCCTGATGCTGGGAAAGATTGAAGGCAGGAGGAGAAGGGCATGACAGAGAATGAAATAGTTGGATGGCATCACCAACTCAATGGACATGAGTCTAAGCAAATTCCAGGAGATGGTGAAGGACAGGGAAGCCTGGCATGTTTCAATCCATTGGGTCACAAGGAGTCGGATGCAAATGAGTGAACGAACAATAAAACTGTGATAGCAGAGATCACGAGAAAGGAGTAAGGGATGCTGTTCTAGATAAGGTGTTATAAGCTCCTCTTGGAGGAAGCGACACTTGGGCAGGCTCTTAGATGAAGTGAGAGAGCACCAAGTTCTGTTTGGTGAAAGAGAGCTCCAGACAGTGATAATTCCAAGTGAAGATTCCCTCGGAATTTTGTCTTATTCAGGGACAAGCAAGAATGTCAGTGAGGCTAGACCTCAATAAGCAAGGGTGAGAGTGACAGGAGAGGAGACCTGTGAGGCCTCAGGGGCCAGAACACGCAATGCTTTCTAGGTCAAGATGAGGACTATGCATTTCCTAAGTCTGAAAGAAAACTATTAGAGGTTTTTGAGCCAAGAGATGGTCATAACAAAATTACATTGCAAAAGCTCACACTAGCTGGTGTGTGGAGAACAGATCTGAGTGTATGTGGAAAGGGACAGGTATAATCAGAGAAACTATTTAGGAGGCTGTTGAAGTAGTCCAGAAAACAGTGGCTTGCGTGAGAATAGGAACAGGGCTGGTGGTCATAAGTGGTAAGCTTGGGACTTCCCTGGAGGTCCCATAGTAAAGAATCTGCTTTCCAATGCAGGCGATGCAGGTTTGATCCCTGGTCAGGTAACTAAGAGTCGGGCACGGCCAGAAACAAGACACATCTTGAAAGCAGAGCCATCTGCTAATGGACTGAAGGAGGATTACGAGTAAAATAGAGAAGCTGAGGATGACTCAAGGTTTTAGAACAAAATGGTGAGATGGGGATACTGAGGGAGGACCAAGTGTTGGAGAAGTGGAATCAAGCATCTAAACCAACATGTCAAGCAGGAGTCTGGACTTCTAGAGAGACATCAGGACCGAGACGATATTTGAGAGTCCTTAGCATACAAATGGTATTTAAAGTCATTGGGCCAGATGAAGTCCCAGTGGGGAGCAGCTGGGAAGAGAGAAGAAAAGAAGAGCTAGTCCTGCACCCTGGGGCTTTCAACAATGGCAAGTTGCAAAGGCAAGACTGTTCTAGCAAAGGAGGCTAAAAAGAAGCAGCTAGTGATGGAGGGGCAAAATCAAATTCAAAAGAGAATAACTATTACAGTTACTAAGTCATAGAGGGAAAAGGGGGTGGAAGGAAAAAGGTACACAAAGGATTCCTGATGAACTCATCACAAGTATCCTGCTGGCATCTCCCGCTTTATTCTTAATACCACACCCTCCCAGAGCCAGTGGTTTCTCTTCCATGCCTCCTCCCTAGGCTTCCTTCCTGTCTGCATTTCTGCTGAAATAAATGTGTGTGCGTGTGTGTGCTTGTATGTGCAACACTTGCATTAGGCAGCCAAGAAAAGAACTGGATAAAAGATATTCAACCAAGAGGAGAAATACATCAGTGGAACTGTTGGGTTTTCTTGGTTTTGCTGCTTAAAAGTCTTGGGATTGACATATACATACTACCATATAAAATAGATAACAAATAAGAACCTATGGCATAGCACAGGAAACTGTACTCAATACCCTGTAATAACCTATATGGGAACAGAATCTAAAAAGAGTGATATATGTATATGTATAACTGATTGGGGCTTCCCAGGTGGGGCTAGTGGTAAAGAACCCTACTGTTGAACCCTACTGTTAATACAGGAGACGTGAGAGATGTGGGTTCGATCCCTGGGTTGGGAAGATCTCATGGAGGAGGGCATGGCAACCCACTCCAGTATTCTTGCGTGGGGTATACTGCAATAAAATTTAATTAAAAAAAAAAAAAACTCTACAGTTCAAGATCCCAGAAATATATTCTTCTGGGCAGAGATACAAGTCAAACCATTTTGACAAATGGTCAAAACAGCTAAATTTCCCTAGTTAAATCAAGCTTCTCTCAATTATTTAAAATTTCAGGCCTATAACATCTTCCTTTTCATTTTCTTTATTATGTCACTATGTCCCTGAGGTGACCTGGAGACAATCAAAGCCACATTAAATCCTTGGACCTTGCTGGAAAGCTTCCCTTCAGCCTGAAAAAAATAGACTCTAACCAGAGGGATTTCTATTTAAAATAACTTTTTAAATGTTGTGTAATTTTTGTGAAATGACTTTTGTGATATTTTTCTCATTATAAAACATAAATAGATGTAATTAGCCCTAGAAAATTAAAATTGGTGGTAAACTAATCTGTTTACTTTCTTCCCATACTTTTATATCCTGACTTCCGATAACAGTCTCTGTTTCCCTTTCAAGGATACATTTCCATGTAAATTAAAACACAAGAGAAAAAAGGGGGGAAGTTTTAAATTTCTCTCTGAGCCTAATTCTCTTATTATACTCTTTAAATTGACAGATTTTTATTGGCCCCAGTCTAATGTCTTTCCTTTGATCGGGGGTATTTTCAAGTACATCATCTCTTTTACATAACTGTAATACAGTACCTAAAATTAGTTATTAAATAAAATACCCAAATTCTCATCAAATGTTAACTGTTGTAACGTGCCATATCCATAGTCCAACAGACTCTTTTAAGCCTCAACTCATGTTTCCTTGTTGTTCAGTCACTCAGTCATGTCCAACTTTTTGTGACCCCATGGCTAGCAGCATGCCAGGCTTCCCTGTTCTTCACCATTCACCACCTCCCAGAGTTTGCTCAAACTCACGTTCATTGAGTTGGTGATGCCATCCGGCCATCTCATCCTCTGCCGCCCCCCTTCTCCTCCGGCCTTCAATCTTTCCCAGCACTGGGGTCTTTTCCAATGAGTTGACGCAGAGTCGGACATGACTGAGCGACTTAACTGAACTAAACTGAACTGAACTGACTCTTTGCATCAGGTGGCCAAAGTACTGGAGCTGTAGCTTCAGCATCAGTCCTTCCAATGGACATCCAGGGTTGATTTCCTTTAGGATGGACTGGTTTGATCCCCTTGCAGTCCAAGGGACTCGCAAGAGTCTTCTCCAGCACAACAATTCAAAGGCATCAATTCTTTGGCACACAGCCTTTTTACTGTCCAGCTCTCACATCTGTACATGACTACTGGAAAAGCCATAGCTTTAACTATATGGACCTTTGTAGATAAATTAATATCTCTGATTTTTAATATGCTGTGTACGTTTGTCATAGCTTTTCTTCCAAGGAGAAGCATCTTTCAATTTCATGGCTGCAGTCACCATCTACAGTGATTTTGGAGCCCAAGGAAATAATTCCGTCACTGTTTCCATTGTTTCCCCCATCTATTTGCCATGAAGCGAGGGGATGGGATGCTATGATCTTCATTTTATGAATGCTGAATTTTAGGCTATGTTCCCTACTGCTTGCTTTATATCTCACCTAGAAGATTCCTCATACCTACCATGCTTTAAACTGAAGGTTTGGTTCTTTCTTCATCCCAGTCGTTCTTACTGCTGCGTGTTTAGTCACTCAGGTGTGTCTGACTCTTTGAGACTCCAAGGACTGTAGCCTCCCAGGCTCCACTGTCCAGGGAATTTTTCCAGGCTGGAATGGTAGAGTGGGATACCATTTCCTACTCCAGGGGATCTTCCTGACCCAGGGATCAAACCATCATCTTTTGAGTCTCCTGTATTGGCAGGCAGTGCTTTACCACTCACACCTCCTGGGAAGAACTCAGTGATTGTTTCATCCCCTCACTTGCTGAGTCTTCCCTGTGGACTCCATCACCCTCAACCTCCACAACCAATTATCGCTAGATTCAGTCAAGTCCACTTCTACAATATGCCTTTTTAACATTTATTGTTGGAACTAAGTTAAACTTTTTAAAAAAGCCTTTAGTGAATTTGTTACAATATATATTTTTTAATATTTTGGGGTTTTTTGGCCACAAGGCATGTGGGATCCTAGCTGCTGAATGAGACACCAAATCTGCACCCCCTGCATTGGAAGGTGAGGTCTTAACCACTGGAGCACCAAAGAAGCCCCTACAGTATGGCATAAAGCTCTCCATTCACAGCATCTCCTCCGCTCCCACACCAACCCAAGGCATCCTCACCTACAACTATAGACTGCAAAAGCCTCCTACTTGGTCTCTCCTCTTCTATAATTTCTCCTTCCAATCCAAACCCAATCTCAAAATATTTTTGCATAGACATCATTCTGAAAAATAAAATCAGGTAAAATAATTCCCTGGTTATCACAACAACCCTGTTAGACCAAAATTATTCATCAAAATATAATGATACTGAATTATGATACCAGTTGCAAAAAGATCTGAGAGTTCTAAAAATCTAAGAAAAATGCAGCTCTTAATTTAATAATCCACACGTGATGTGGTCATGAACTTTCTTCTTCTAACTCTGTATTCTTCCATGGAGGGATCAAGGATTCACACCTGAGGCAAAAGCATCAACAACCTTTTTTTTTTTTCCTGAAGAAGTCAGCTAAGGATGAGGAAAGAGTTTCTAAAACTCTGTCCCTTTAAAAACTAGCTTTCGGGGTTCAAGAATTCTTGGTATATCACCACTGACCTCTTCTACAGAGTTTTATGAAAGATGTTAACGGCATCACTTCCTGTTTTAATTTCCTTAAAAAAAAGTCCTATTTTGTGCAAAGCGGTAAAGCTTTTATGACTTCTCCTGGGAGTCTATTCCCCACTCCTAAACGATCTCACTCTTGTTATTACAGCTCTGATAAAGACTCTGATGAAACACTTCTTATATATTTCCATTTTATTTATCAAAGCATCTACATATGCATGTTGTTAGTTAAGGGTGCTGTTGTTTTCAAGATGTGCAAGAGAAAACAAAATGCTATCTTGTGAAGAGGAGATGTTTAGCTCCCAAAGCTACTCCCTAATGCCATTTCCATGGAAACAGGACATTTTCCCTTAACTGCAATGACATTAATAATCAGGTGTCTAAAGTCATACAAAAGGGAGAAAAGAGGACAGAAATTACCAGCCAATCTTTCCTATGTCAGTGGGGAACACGACAATCATGACCCTCATCTAAGACAAGAATAGATGTTCAACAGGTTAATCTTTCATCTCATTTTTGTTTCTAAATACATCATATGAAAACACAACAAAAAAAGTTGCAATCCAAAGAAAGGATTCTGAGGAAAACCACTCAAGCAACAATTGAAGAGCAGCTTAATCCCACCATTCCTCTATGAAGGCACACCCATCGTGCGCCACCCAGAGCCAAACACAGAGGGCATCTGATCAAATGCAGAAGTAAAGAATTTGGGCAAAGATGTATTTCTTGTAATCTCTTTGTACAGACCTCTGTAGAACTCTATTTACACAACGACAAAGGAGTATATGAAAGAAATAAAGGAAAATCTCAAATAATTCAAATCAGAATGTTTGTAAATTTATGAACATCTCCAACTATACATCCAACAATCAAATAATTACTTTTTTCTTTTAATTTTTGCCAGGTGCTCACTGTCATGTCAGTAGCCTTGAGTCTCAAGAATAAAATAATTTGCAAACCATGAGAAAAACTACATATAATTTTTCATAGCAAAAGCTTAAAACAAAACATATTGTTTGTGGCCAGAATTGGGAAGCTATGAAACTATCCTGCTATGATTAAACCTTTTTCTATCCACTTCTTTCAAGATATGCAAAACAAATAATCCATCAGACCAGAATTAAGGGCAAAGAACTGGCTTGGAGTTTGTCTATCATCACAGGATGATCCAAAATCATGTGAAAACAATTTTGTGAATAAAAAGTTTACAAAAGTTTGGAACTACTTCTTGTAAGACATTCACTAAAAATGTTGAACCGACTAAAAACTGCACGGTGAAAACAGCAAGTTACTCTTCAATACAGTTTTCTGGACTATCCGGTCAATAAACATGCTATCAATTTGGCGTTCTCTTCAAAATGATAATTTGAGGAAATCTTTAAAGGAAAAATTATGGCATGTCACAATGTGGTCCAAAATAGTATCAGCACGACCTTCAGCTATATAGCTAGGAGTAAGACTGTTGGATCATATAGCAGTTTTTTGTTTTTTTGAAGAAACACCATATTGTTTTCCATTAGTGTCTGCACCAGTTTATGTTTGCATCAACAGTTTTGTGTATTTGTCTAATCAGTGTCTTAGAGAGCTACCTGCACTCCTGTGTTCACTGTAGCATTATATACAACTGCCAAGATATGGAAGCAACCTGTGTCCTTTGATGGATGAATCCAAAAAAAATGTGGTATATAAACACCATGGAATATTATTCAGTCATAAAAAGAAGAAATGTGCCATTTTCAGCAACATGGATGAACCTGGAGGGTATTTTGCAAGTGAAATAAGCGGAAAGAGAAAGACAACTACTGTATGGCATCAAGTACACGTGGAATCCTTTTTAAAAAAAATCAATTTCATAGAAACTGAGACTAGAATGATGGTTGGTTGCCAGGGCTGAAGGGAGGAAAATGGTAATGGCAAGGACTATAGATCAAAGGATACAAATTTCACCTATAAGAAGACTAAATTTTGAGGATCTAATATACAGCATGGTCGCTGTAGCTAATTACAGAGCACTGTGCACTTTAATGCTACAGAGAATAGATTTTAAGCAAACAGATATTTTAAAAAGAGTTAATTACGTGAGGTGATGAATGTGTTAATTATCTTGATCTTGGTAACCACTCCACAATGTGTATGAAGTCATCCCATTGTGCACTTAAATATACATAATTATATTTGTCAATTTTTCCTCAATAAAGCTGGAGAGGGAAAAAAGAAAAAAAATAAACAAACAATGGCAACATCAAAGTCTGTTCCCACCTGGGGAAAGTCACAGATCAGTCTCGCTGGCTAGCATCATAGGGATGCAATCAACCCTCAACCCTGCAGGCTCAGATTTCAGACTTTGTCAGTACAGGTAGTGCTAGTGGTAAAGAACCCACTAGCTTGGGTTCTTGCCAATGCAAGAGACATATGAGACATAAGTTCGATCTCTGGGTTGGGACGATGCCCTGGAGGAGGGCATGGAAACCCACTCCAATATTCTTGCCTGGAGAATCCCATGGACAAAGGAGCCTGGTGGGCTACAGTCCATGGGGCTGCAAAGAGTCGGACATGACTGAAATGACTTAGTACACACCCAGCACATCAAAGAATCCTTCTCCCATAGCTGGGACTGAAGATGAATCCAGGATGCTAGTTTAGGAATTTCTACTGAGAAAAGATCCAAATAGTGACTTCAGTTTTTGACTTCAATTTTCAGTCTGTGTGAAAAACTGCATTTTACCCCCAGTATGATGGTGTTATTTTTCTTCCTTAGGAAGGAAAGAAAGGAAGGAAGGAAAGAGAAAGAAAGAAGAAAAGAAAGGAAGGAAGAAAGAAAGAAAAAAAGAAGGAAGTAGGGTGGATAGAAATGATGCAGTAAATGTAAGGGTTGACATTCATCTCACACAGCCCAGCCTCCCTGATCCAATGGACCCATCTGTGCTGTGCTTAGTCACTCAGTCGTGTCTGACTCTTTGCGACCCCATGGACTATAGTGCACCAGGCTCCTCTGTCCAGGGGGATTCTCCAGGCAAAAATACTGGAGTGGGTTGCTGTGCCCTCATCCATGGCTGATCTTCCCAAACCAGGGATTGAACCCAGGTCTCCCACATTGAAAGCAGATTCTTTACCATCTGAGCCACCAAGGAAGGTCAAGAATACTAGAGTGGGTAGTCTATCCCTTCTCAGGGGATCTTCCCAAGTCAGGAATCGAACTGGAGTCTCCTGCATTGCAGGCAGATTCTTTACCAGCTGAGCTACCAGGGAAGCCCAATGTACCCATTTTGTCTCTGCCAATGCAACCCAAGTGCCCAAAGGCATCCATTTATCAAGGTTCCCTCTCAGCAAATCAGGATTTAGAGAGGCACTTCTAGCTTTGCCCCAGCTTCTTCTCTGTTTTCCCATGGCTAATCAACCTCAGTGCTCAGTAACACATTCTTCCATTAGATACATTAATACTTTTAATCACATTCAAATTAAGTCTGGTGGGGAGGGGAGCCATTCTGTATCTTTCAGGTGACTTTGTACATTTCTCTATTACAACTGGTTTTTAAGTTTAATTTCAGCAGATCATATCTTTGATTTTCTCAAGTGCTCAGGGGTTACACCAACAGGTCTGTAACTACCAAGGACTAAGTAATCTCATGATTCCAGCTAGTTCACATTGTCCAAATTGAGTCTGACCCAGAAAATATAAAAATTTTTAAAAAGATGGCTGTTTATTGGAAATTAAAATCATTAAGGAAAAATGAAATAACTGATAAGAGAGTTGTCAACTTATTTTGCTAAGAGCATTTAAAAAGAAAAATATACCATCTACTAAGTAAAGATTTGTTGTTATCATTCAGTCACTAAGTCATGTTCAACTCTTTGCAATCCCATGACTGCAGCACACCAGGCTCCTCTGTCCTTCACTATCTCCAGGAGTTTGCTCAAATGCTTGTCTATGTAGTTGGTAATGCTATCTAACCATCTCATTCTCTGTCACCCCCTTTTCTTTTGCCTTCAGTTTTTCTCAGGATCAGGATATTTACCAATGAGTCAGACCATCTTCGTGTCAGATGGTCAAAGCATTGGCGCTTCCAGCATCAGGTGAATATTCAGGTTTAATTTCCAATGAATATTCAGGTTTAATTTCCTTTAAGATTGACTGGTTTGGCCTCCTTGAAGTCCAAGGGATTCGCAAGAGTCTCCTCCAGCACCACAATTTGAAAGTAAAGATGATTCAACCCAAATATAAGGAAAAAGACAGTCTCAGGATAAAACAGCACCTTTAGGATGGTTTCCTTAGCTTCCCCACTTTTCTTCCCACCATGAGCACCTTATTTTATTCCAGCGTTGTCAGGCAGGCATGGGCTGGCAGAATAGCATTTGGGAAACCATCCTCCATAGCTCCAACACTCAGAGACTCTCCTCCTAGAGCTCAAGCAGGATGTGACCCAGAAATAAGGTGACCTGCCTCGTGCTCCAAAGTCTCCTAACAAAGAGACTCCAAAGCTCTTTCTATATTTAAGAAACAAAAGCGAAAACCTACAAAAACTAATATAAGTCTTCGATTCTGGAAGAAATTTATAAAAATATAATAACATAGACTATTTCAACAAAATGCCTACTTCCTTCCTTCAGAGCTGAGCTTCTGGGAAGAACAGTCCTTGCATGCATGCCTGGCTCCACTCTCGTCTGGCCTCTGCCCTCTCATGCTACCAAAAGAGCCCTCAGCGGATCATTATTAACCTTCTAATGGCAAAATCCAATGAAAGTGTTTCAGTCCTTATAAGATTAAGGTCTATGCTGACTACTTCCTTTTTCTTAAAATTTTTTTGACTTCCAAGACACACTCCTTCATCTCCTTAATGGTTTCACATTCACTGCCTCAAATCAGGGATGTCCACGTGCGACAGGGCAACTAAGCCCGCATGCTGCAATTACTGAGCCCATGTGCTCTAGAGCCCATGATCTGCAACTAGAGAAAGCCCTCATGCTGGAATAGAGAGCCCACATAACCAAAAAAAAAATCTTAAATTAAAAATAAAAATAAGTAAGGGATAGAAAGAAGAATTGATCTTCCTTGTTGACGCTTGATCTATTGCAGTGGGTTCTGAGACCACTAGCAGAAATCAACCTTGAATATTCATAGGAAAGACTGATGTTGAAGCTGAAGCTCCAATACTTTGGTCACCTGAAGCAAAGAGCTGACTCATTGGAAAAGACCCTGATGCTGGGAAAGATAGACAAAAGCAGAAGAGGGTGGCAGAGGATTAGATGGTGGGATGGCATCACTGGCTTGATGGACATGAGCTTGAGCAAACTCTGGGAGATGGTGAAGGATAGGGAAGCCTGGCACGCTGCCGGCCATGGGACCGTAAAGAGGCAGACACGACTTAGTGACTGACAGATGACAATGACTGAGAACACTGTGCTGAGAGATTCTCAAGAGTGCTGGGCTTGATGAACAGTGTTTCCCATGAGGTTGAAAGGAGGCACAGAACAAAACATGTGCCAGAGAGTTTTTAATCTCCTGTTAAGAATTGACTGCGCAAAATTTTATCTTTCACTCTCTCATCCCTGTATCATGTCAGCTGTGCCCACGGCTTCAATAACCTCTCACACACTTTTTCCTACATCTCTATTTCTAAACTGGACGTCTCCCTGTATTAAACTATCTATTAACCTGAATATCCCATGGGCCCCCAATCTCAGCATGTCTGTAACTACATCATCTTTCCCCAGAACATCCTGCTCCTCCAGAATTTTACATTTTGGTTAATGGCACTTCTCACCAAGCCCTCAAACTGGCAGTCATCCTAGGCTGCTCTCTCACTCCTTATTCTGTATGGCTTCCAGGTCTCAACACCTTTACGGTCACGTTCCTCTCCTCCTTCCTCTCTACATCACCTTAGCTCAGTTCTTTATCAGCTTTTCTCCTGCAATTTCATGATGGTTCTCTAACTGATCTCCAATTCATCCTTCACAAAATATGAACATCATTTCTTCATTTTAAAATTCTTCAAGCCCTTTCCTAATATTTTGAAAATATTTTTTCTTCATAACTTTACTGAGGTATGACTGATACAAAATAAAATGGCACATAACGAAAGCAGACTATTTGATGAGTTCTAAAATATGCAGGTCAGACCACCTGACCTGCCTCTTGAGAAACTTGTAGGCAGGTCAGGAAGAACAGACTGGTTCCAAATAGGAAAAGGAGTATGTCAAGGCTGTATATTGTCACCCTGCTTATTTAACTTATATGCAGAGTACATCATAAGAAATGCTGGGCTGAAGGAAGCACAAGCTGGAATCAAGATTGCTGGAAGAAATATCAATAAGCTCAGATATGCAGATGACACCACCCTTATGGCAGAAAGTGAAGAGGAACTCAAAAGCCTCTTGATGAAAGTGAAAGAGGAGAGTGAAAAAGTTGGCTTAAAGCTCAACATTCAGAAAACGAAGACCATGGCATCCAGTCCCATCACTTCATGGCAAATAGACGGGGAAACAGTAGAAACAGTGGCTGACTTTATTTTGGGGGCTCCAACATCACTGCAGATGGTGACTGCAGCCAGTTAAAAGACGCTTACTCCTTGGGAGGAAAGTTATGACCAACCTAGATAGCATGTTGAAAAGCAGAGACATTACTTTGCCAACAAAGGTGCATCTAGTCAAGGCTATGGTTTTTCCAGTGGTCATATACGGATGTGAGAGTTGGACTATAAAGAAAGCTGAGCACATAAGAATTGATGCTTTTGAAGTGTGGTGTTGGAGAAGACTCTTGAGAGTCCCTTGGACTGCAAGAAGATCCAACTAGTCCATCTCCTGGGTGTTCACTGGAAGGACTGATGTTGAAGCTGAAACTCCAGTACCTTGGCCACCTGATACAAAGAGCTGACTCATTTGAAAAGACCCTGATGCTGGGAAAGAATGAGGGCAGGAGGAGAAGGGGACGAGAGAGGATGTGATGGTTGGATGGCATCACTGACTCAATGGATATGGGTTTGGGTCAACTCCAGGAGTTGGTGATGGACAGGGTGGCCTGGCAGGGTCACAAAGAGTCAGACATGACTGAGTGACTGAACTGGAACTGGAAAATAATGTATATGGGGCTTTCCTGGTGGCTCAGGGGTAAAGAATATGCCTGATAATGAGGGAGACATGGTTTTGATCCCTGGGACAAGAAGATCCCTTGGAGAAAAAAAAATGGCAACCCACTCCAATACTCTTGTCTGGGAAATCCCATGGGCAGAGGAGCTTGGGGGGCTGCAGTCCATGGGGTTGCAAAGAGTTGGACATAGCTTATCTCAGTTGGTAAAGAATCCACCTGCTTCAATTCTTGGGTTACGAAGATCTACTGGAGATGGGATAGGCTACCCACTCCAGTATTCTTGGGCTTCCCTTGTGGCTCAGCTGGTAAAGAATTCAACTGCAATGCGGGAGACCTGGGTTCAATCCCTGGGTTGGGAAGACCCCTGGAGAAGGGAAAGGCTTCCCACTCCAGTATTCTGACCCTGAGAATTTCAAGGACTGTACAGTCCATGGGGTCACAAACAGTCAGACACGACTGAGCAATTTTCACTTTCTTTCTTTTCTTTTACAATTAAACAGCAGCAACAAGACAAAGTATTAATACATATGCACATGGGAAACCATCACCACAATCAAGATAATGAACACATCCACTGCCTTCCAAATTTCTTGCATTTCATTGTATTCCCTCCTATGCAGCCTGTATGTGAGCTAAAATCAGTCCACTTGGGTAAAATCTTCATTCCAAAACTTCAAGACTGAGTTTCGGTAAGTCACTTAAGCTCTCTCTGTCGCAACTTCCCAATTAAAGTAAAAAGGGAATAATAATACTACCAGAAAATGAGGATAAGGAAAATACAGCTAAAGCTTCAGGATGCTAAGAGAAATGTCCAGTGGCTCCCATTTCACTAGACTAAGATTTAGATCTTTTAAAATGACCACAAGAGAGACTGCATGATCTAGCTTTCAACTCCTACCACTCTGCTCTGCCACATCACCATTCCTTGTATTAATAATACTTGCTGAGCAATTGCTGACCATAGGGACTTTATGCCCACTCTTCGCTCTGTCCAAAATATTCTCCCCCAAAACTTGCCCATTCCAGTAGTCATATACAGATGTGACAGTTGGACCATAATGAAGGCTGAGAGCCAAAGAATTGATGCTTTCAAATTATAGTGCTGAGGGAGACTCTTGAGAGACCCTTGGACAGCAAGGAGAGCAAACCAGCCCATCCTACATGAAATCAACCCTGAATATTCATGGGAAGGACTGATGCTGAAGCTGACGCTCCAATCCTTTGTCCACCTGGCATGAAGAGTCGACTCATTGGAAAATACTCTGATGCTGGGAAAGATTGAGGGCAGGAGGAGAAGGGGGTGACAGAGGATGAGATGACTAAATGGTATCACTGACTCAGTGGACATGAGTTTGAGCAAACTCCAGGAGATAGTGAAGGACAGGGAAGCCTGACACTCTGCAATCATGGGATGGCAAAGAGTCAGACATGACTAAGCAACTGAACAAATTTGCCCAGTTTTTTTCTCATACTAATATTGTATCTCTCTACAAAATGCCAAGGCTTTCCTGTGCAAATTTTTACCCATTCCTTTGCTGTTTACTCCATTTCTTCCACTTTCCAAGGTTCTTTTCACCCTCACACTTTCTATATATTTGCTCATGTATTTATTGTCTCCCTCCGCTCTCTCCCTCCAGCTAATGAAAACATCAGCTCCATGAGAACAAAGATTTTGCATATTTTGTTCACTGTTTCTCTAGTACTAGGTTCATACTAGATGCTAAAAATATTTATCGAATTAACAGGGCCCCTGGCACACAGTGCAGACTCAACACATGGCAGCTGTTATCAGCAACGTGATTGTCCTCACCATCGTCATCACAGATGCCCTAGCACCACCGTACCCAGTGAACAACCTCCGCCTCTAAATCCAACTGTAGGCCAAACCCTTTCCCCCCAAACCAGGCCCACATCTGCATTCTGAGGACAGCGCCACTGTGTGAACTCACATTTCTCCAAAGTCTTTGACCTTGCCTAACCTTGATTTCTGGAGCTAGCTGTTTCCCGAAATGTTTTCTTTCTCAGCTTCCTCAATCTGGCCTCACACTAAATAAACCACAGACTTTCCATTCAGAGCATGGCCTATTTGACCCTCAAGAATCTGCTGAAATTAACCCGTACTTTCTGATTCCCAAAATAAAAATCCACACCATATGTCACCCTCAGCTCTGCTTGATCAGGCCTTCTCTACAACTAACTGTTCATACTCTAGTTGGACCAATAACTTTAAATGAATTATATATTTTTAAGAAACAATCTTTAATTCATATAAGTACTTTTCTGTCTCGGTAAAATCTTCCATCTTCCCACAATACTTTCACAGTTCTTGAGAAAAACCTGCAATTCCATCATGTGTAATATCGATTTATTTGCCTAGACGACAAATGCTGTGCTGATATGAGTACACAGATACTAACTAGCAAGCGAAATGGATTTCTATCTCGCAATATTATGTATAATAACTTTTCAATAGATATTTGTAAATATACATCTGTGGGCCTTTCATACCAGGGGGCTGTATAGGTATTCAGTGAAGATAGATTGAGTTTGCAGGTGTTGTAGAATCTGTGTGACAGGGCTCTGATACATAATCCTGGGTCATTTGACACCTTGCCTGATTTGCACTGCCTGAGTACTTTGCATACAACATATTTGTTATAGTCAAATATTCTAATTCAGAGGCTCTCACAAATATAATACACTGAAAGACTTCATCGGCTGACTTCCTTCCATCAGTGCCTTTCACTCTGATAACTTGCCTAGAGCCTGCAATCCTAACTGCCCTAAATCACCGACCCCTCTCCATAGTTCAACAGAGCTCAGTCTCAAAAGAAGTTTCTGGGATCGGACAGACACCAGACTAAATGATGCCAAATGGGTGTCGTACAAAGCCACTATAATGTCTGTTCCAAACCTGCCCATGTACCACATTTTTATCTATCTGGAAAGTTTCAGACATTGTTCTTATATATGGATGGACTTGCTTCAGTGTCCTTTCTCACTTCTCCCAACCCACCATTTGTATCATTATTTATTATTTAATAACTGTATCTCCAGATGACTCTCCACTGCACGGATTCTCTCCATAACACACACAAACATACACAGATTCACACTCGCACAACGACCACTACTCCTCCCAGCCTGAAGACATTCTCAAGTCTCATTCATCCTTTATGAAGAAGGCTCCTGTAGTTTCATCTCTACAAACTCTGGAAATGTTTTGTGCATGTGGTTAAATATACATAGCATAAAATGTACCATCTAAGCCATTTTTAAGTGTGTCATTCTGTGGCATTAAGTAAACTCACACTGTGTACAACCCTCACCACCATCCACCTCCTTCCTCTTAGCCCTGGGCAACCACCATTCATTCCACTTTCTGTCTCTGTGAATTTGATTATTCTAGGACTCTCATATAAAATCATACAATATCTGTCCTTCTGTGAGTAGCTTATTTTCACTTAGCATTATGTCTTCAGGGGTCATCCACAGTACAGTATGTGTCAGAATTTCCTTGCTATTTAGTACTGAATAACATTCCGCTCGATGTATACACCACATCTTACTGATCCATCTGTGGACACTTGGGGTGCTCCCACCTTTTGGCCTCAGTATACTATCTTGAACACTTTTAACCTTTTCTCTGTAACTATTGAGAGACAAATAAACATTAGGTTTTCAACTAAGCACTAAGGATAAATCAGGTACAAAATCACAAATTCTGCTTTCATGGAGTTTACATTTTAATGGGAAGAGACAAACAATAAATAATAATTAGGTAGAGCATTAAAGAATGTGCTAATCATTGGACAATTGCACTCATCTCCCATGCTAGTAAGGTCATGCTTAAAATTTTGCATGCTAGGTTTCAGCATTATGTGAACCAAGAATTTACAATGTCCAAGCTGGGTTTAGAAAAGGAAAAGGAACCGGAAATCAAATTGCCAGCATTCACTGGATCATAGAGAAAGCAAGGGAATTCCAGAAAAACATCTACCTCTGTTTCATCAACTATGCTAAAGCCTTTGACTGTATGGATCATAATAAACTGTGGAAAACTTTTAAAGAGATGGGGATACAGACCATTTTACCTGTCTCCTGAGAAGCCTGTATGTGGGTCAAGAAGCAAAAGTGAGAACGCTGTAGGGTTTCCTTAGTGGCTCAGATGGTAAAGAATTTGCCTGCAATGTGGGAGACCTGGGTTGAATCCCTGGGTTGGGAAGATTCCCTGGAGAAGGGAACAGCAACCCACTCGAGTATTCTTGCCTGGAGAATTCTATGGAAAGAGGAGCCTGTCAGACTATAGTCCACAAAGAGTCAGACATGACTGAGTCACTTTCACTTTCACTTTTCACTTTCTTGGACCAACTGAGTTCCAAAGAATAGCAAGAAGAGATAAGAAAGCTTCTTCAGCGATCAATGCAAAGAAATAGAGGAAAAGAACAGAATGGGAAAGACTAGAGATCTCTTCAAGAAACTTAGAGATACCAAGGGAACATTTCATGCAAAGATGTGTTCGATAAAGGACAGAAATGGTCTGGACCTAAGAAAAGCAGATGTTAAGAAGAGGTGGTAAGAATACACAGAACAACTGTACAAAAGATCTTCATGACCCAGATAATCACAATGGTGTGATCACTCACCTAGAGCCAGACATCCTGGAATGTGAAGTCAAGTGGGCCTTAGAAAGCATCACTACGAACAAAGCTAGTGGAGGTGATGGAATTCCAGTGGAGCTGTTTCAAATCCTGAAAGATGATGCTGTGAAAGTACTGCACTCAATATGCCAGCAAATTTGGAAAACTCAGCAGTGGTCACAGGATTCAAAAAGATCAGTTTTCATTCCAATTCCAAAGAAAGGCAATGCCAAAGAATGCTCAAACTACTGCACAGTTGCACTCATCTCACATGCTAGTAAAGTAATGCTCAAAATTCTCCAAGCCAGGCTTCAGCAATACGTGAATCGTGAACTTCCTGATGTTCAAACTGGTTTTAGAAAAGGCAGAGGAACCAGAGATCAAATTGCCAACATCCACTGGCTCATGGAAAAAGCAAGAGAGTTCCAGAAAAACATCCATTTCTGCTTTATTGACTATGCCAAAGCCTTTGACTATGTGGATCACAATAAACTGGGGAAAATTCTGAAAGAGGTGGGAATACCAGACCACCTAACCTGCCTCTTGAGAAACCTGTATGCAGGTCAGGAAGCAACAGTTAGAATTGGACATGTAACAACAGACTGGTTCCAAATAGGAAAAGGAGTATGTCAAGGCTGTATATTGTCACCCTGCATATTTAACTTATATGCAGAGCACATCATGAGAAACACTGGACTGGAAGAAGCACAAGCTGGAATCAAGATTGCCGGGAGAAATCTCAGTAACCTCAGATATGCAGATGATACCACCCTTATGGCAGAAAGTGAAGAGGAACTCAAAAGCCTCTTGATGAAAGTGAAAGAGGAGAGTGAAAAAAGTTGGCTTAAAGCTCAACATTCAGAAAATGAAGATCATGGCATCCGGTCCCATCACTTCATGGGAAATAGATGGGGCAACAGTGGAAACAGTGTTAGACTATTTTGGGGGCTCCAAAATCACTGCAGATGGTGACTGCAGCCATGAAATTAAAAGATGCTTCCTCCTTGGAAGGAAAGTTATGACCAACCTAGACAGCATATTCAAAAGCAGAGACATTACTTTGCTGACTAAGGCCCGTCTAGTCAAGGCTATGGTTTTTCTAGTAATCATGTATAGATGTGAGAGTTGGACTGTGAAGAAGGCTGAGCGCCAAAGAATTGATGCTTTTGAAGTGTGGTGTTGGAGAAGACTCTTGAGAGTCCCTTGGACTGCAAGGAGATCCAACCAGTCCATTCTGAAGGAGATCAGCCCTGGGATTTCTTCGGAAGGAATGATGGTAAAGCTGAAACTCCAGTACTTTGGCCACCTCATGCAAAGAGTTGACTCATTGGAAAAGACTCTGATGCTGGGAAGGATTGGGGGCAGGAGGAGAAGGGGACGACCGAGGATGAGATGGCTGGATGGCATCACAGACTCGATGAATGTGAGTCTGAGTGAACTTCGGGAGATGGTGATGGACAGGGAGGCCTGGCGTGCTGCGATTCATGGGGTCGCAAAGAGTCGGACACAACTGAGCGACTGAACTGAACTGAAATATCAGTTAATTACTCTCTCTCCTTTACACATCACTATCAGTCATCAAAGCCTGTCAATGTGCCCTTCTACAAAAGTTGAGAACTTGTCTGTACCCCTATTACCATTATCCCAGGTGGATCCCTTCTCACCTCACACTTAAACCATGTCAATATCTCTTAACTAAGTCTCCCTACCTTCACTTGGGCTGCATCCGAGCACATTCTCTTCAGTGGTGTCTGTCCAACTCTTTGCGACCCCCTAGGACTCTACCCCACCAGGCTCCTCTGTCCATGGGATTTCCCAGGCAAGAATACTGGAGTGGGTTGCCATTCCCCACTCCAGGGGATCTTCCTGACCCAGGGACTGAATTCGCACATCTGCTGCATCTCCTCCATTGCAGGCTGCTTCTTCACCCACTGAGCTAAAGCCCTCACTCTAGCTACTGCCCCTAAAATTGATCTTTTATGCTGCAATTATAGTTGTCTGTGTGAAAAACATCTGTCCTATTTACAACATTTCAAGGGTGCCCTGTTGCCTAAAATAAAATTCAATATCACTGGCACTGCATTTTAGGGCTCCATATCAAGGCTTCAGACTATGTGTTCAAACCTACCTTCTGCCATTCACTACCTTATATATCATGGTTTAGTGATGTTTATCTATTTTGATTTTTCTTTACAAACCATCAGGTTTTTCTCCTTTCCTTGGTTCATATTGTGCTTTTACCTAAAAACCCTTTCCACCTCTCTCCATCTGGTTAGATTTCACCCATTCTTTAAGACTTCACATCAGGAATCATCCTTCCAGAAAACGTTCTTTGCATGTTCCACACTGGGCCAGCTAGTTCTTTCTTGTGCTTCCTGGGCTCCCTGTAATATACCTGTGTTTTAGGGTTTACTGCTGTATTGTTACAGCATTTCTTAGGCAAATGGTAAGGGAGAAAGATTTTCCCTTCAATTTTTAACCTAAAATAAATTAATTTTCCTTGATGATGTAAAGGCATTTCTTAGGTATTTAAATGTCTACTGAGTGGCAAGCCATTTTCTTAAGATTAAGAAGTGCCAGAACATAAAATTAGTCACTATGAAGAAAGTGAGCCCAGGGGAATTTGAGGAAGAAAGAAAGTAAAACTCCAACTCTCCACCGTCCAAATTTAAAGTGAAGGACACTGGTTGGGACAGACCAAGTGAGCCCTTTCAAGGCCCTGCCACAAGGCAGGGAATGATTCCTGAGGAAGGCAGTGCTTAGGAGCAGAAGCCAAGGCTGGCGGTGGGCGCTGAGCCCCTGCTCTGGCTGCAGTACACGTGCCAGTGAGGCAGGATGTTCTTGGACCCTACGCCCTAGCCTGGCAATTCCTCACTGGGAACCAAAGCTGGAAATGAGCAGACGGCTGCGGCCTGAGCCCTCTGCAGGGAGGTCCACCCACACATCACACGTGTTGTACATGGAGCTGCTTAACACTGCAGAAACAAGTTCAGTTCAGTTCAGTTGCTCAGTCATGTCTGACTCTGCGACCTCATGGACTGCAGCATGCCAGGCCTCCCTGTCCACCATCAACTTCACTCAAACGCACGTCCATCGAGTCAGTGATGTCATCCAGCCATCTCATCCTCTGTCATCCCCTTCTCCTCCTGCCCCCAATCCCTCCCAGCATCAGAGTCTTTTCCAGTGAGTCAACTGTTCACATGAGGTGGCCAAAGTACTGGAGTTTCAGCTTCAACATCAGTCCTTCCAATGAACATTCAGGACTGATCTCCTTTAGGATGAACTGGTTGGATCTCCTTGCAGTCCAAGGGACTCTCAAGAGTCTTCTCCAACACCACACTTCAAAAGCATCAATTCTTCAGTGCTCAGCTTTCTTTATAATCCAACTCTCACATCCATACATGACCACAGGAAAAACCCTAGCCTTGACTAGATGGACCTTTGTTGGCAAAGTAATGTCTCTGCTTTGTAATATGCTGTCTAGGTTGGTCATAACTTTTCTTCCAAGGCAGAAGCGTCTTTTTATTTCATGGCTGCAGTCACCATCTGCAGTGATTTTGGAGCCCAAGAAAATAAAGTTTGCTACTGTTTCCATGGTTTCTCCATCTATTTGCCATGAAGTGATGGGACCAGATGCCATGATCTTCGTTTTCTGAATGTTAAGCTCCAAGCCAACTTTTTCACTCTACTCTTTCACCTTCATCAAGAGGTTCTTTTGTTCTTCACTTTCTGCCATAAGGGTGGTGTCATCTAAATACCTGAGGTTATTGATATTTCTCCCGGCAATCTTGAGTCCAGCTTGTGTTTCTTCCAGTCCAACGTTTCTCATGATGTACTCTGCATAGAAGTTAAATAAGCAGGGTGACAATATGCAGCCCTGACGTACTCCTTTTCCCATTTGGAACCAGTCTGTTGTTACATGTCCAGTTCTAACTGTTGCTTCCTGATCTGCATACAGATTTCTCAAGAGGTAGGTCAGGTGGTCTTGACCATGTCCAAGGTCAGGAGCAGCGGCCATGAGGAGACACCCTACGTCCAAGGTCAGAGAAACCGCAGTAAGAAGGCAGGCCCTGGAGCAGCTGTGAGATACCCCACATCCAGGGGCAAAGGAGAAGCCCCAGCAAGATGGTAGGAGGGGCAAATTCACATTTAGAATCAAATCCCATTCCTGCCAGAGATGCTCAGAGGGCTCAAACAAACCTTGTGTGCACCAGGACCCAGGGCCCCCACAGAGACTGAGACCAGGGAATCCAGCATCTGCTTAATTTTCCACACGGCTCTCCCCTCTCCATTCCCATCTCAGCTCATCCCAACTTATGCAAAGTTAAGCAGAAGGAAAAGTCAGAGGAGACATCATTAACATGCCCTCACTCTCTTAATAAATGTCCAAGTAGATTTCGCAGCCTGAGCAATGTGGATAGTAGGAACATCGATAAACCACTTCCAATACTGAAATAGAATATACGCAGCAGACAATCTCTGTCATGCCACGTGTTGACAAAGGGCAGCCTAAGTGAGGGGTAGGCAAGGGTTTTGGAGACAAATCAAGCTGAACTGCAGACGTGCTCAACCTCTTACTAACTGTGTGACAGTGAGAAAGTCATTTAGTTCCTCTGTGGCTTTTATCTGAAAAGGCAAAATGGGATGAATGGTAGTTCTTACCTTGTCAGGTTGCTGTGAAGGATAAATGAGAGAATTTATTGAAGGGCTTAGCAATCGATAAATTTAACTTTTAAAGTGGTCAGCTGAAAGGGAAAACACTTAAAGCCTTTCTATAGCATCTCAGGCAAATGGTAAGGGAAGGTCAAACAACAAACCCACAAATAGCATCCTGTTTGTCTTCAGCAAAATAAACATCTAGGGAAAACGCTGGATGCAATGGGAACTTGAGACTGACCATATGGGATCTTCTGCAGGTTATAAAAATAGCTTAATTTAATCAGAAACCCTCAGCTTCCAAGAAGTCTGAATACATATGAGAAGGAAATAGGTTTTGTCAATCAAGCCCTTGTGTCAGACTCCACATTCAATACAGAATTGTGGTTAACTTAATCAGAGGTCATATGGCCCACAGGACAAGACAAACATTGTATTCAATTTTTTTTCTAATATCTGCCTTCAGATCATTAATAATAGTGGCTTTAAATAATGATCTTTGTTTGTTATCTCTTATAAGTCAGGATGAACCATAAGTGAACAATCTGTGGACTAGCCCCTAAAAATTAAGGCTAATTAGTTTAAACTGGACCGAACACCATTGAGCAGAATACGACTGGATGACAGGTAACAAGACAGTGTTAACTTGAAAATATTTAGCTTTAACTCGAAAATATTTCAATGTGCCTTATTTTAAGAAAAAAACAAAAATCATGCAAATTATTTTCCCTGATGCTGGGAAAGAATGAAGGCAAAAGAAGAGAGTGACAGAGGATGAGATGGTTAGATAGTATCGCTGACTCAATGGACACGAATTTGAGCAAACTCCAGGAGATGGTGAAGGACAGGGAGGCCTGGAAGACTGCATTCCATGGGTCGCAAAGAGTTGGACACAACTTAGCAACTGAACAACAGCAACAATGCAAATTTTCAAAGCAGAGACATCAGAAGATAATGACTTGCACTAGAAATATTCTTGGGAAAATTCCTTAGAATATAGAAACACTAAGTCCAGAAACTGAATCTGCCTGTACTTTATAAACTTGTATCTGTATCAATGCATTTAAGGAATTAGCAAAAATAACCAAAATCTTATTATCATAAAGTGGAAAAGCAGGAAAATATCTTGAAAATCACCAAGACTAATCCTTTCATTTTATAAAATTGATCCACATCAGCAGGTGGAGTGATATCCTATCACTGATCATCTGGGGACTAGATGCAGAAGCCATGGCCTCATCCCCTAGGTGCATTTCATCACCCCAAACTGCATGCCTTTTTCCTTACACGTTATTTGGACACTGTATTTTGAAATGCTTCTAAATATCAACTGTCAATTTTTAATAAGCTAAGAACCAAAGTTCAAGTCTCCTATCAACTACCGTCTTTAGGAAAGGGCAGATCAATCTGGAGGTAAATGAAGTGTGGCAGAAAAGATACGCCAAACTGAAAAGGCCCAGCCACATGGGAGCTCATTTTACACACAACATCCCTGGCCATCTTCACTGAGGCTTCACTGCATGGGAGCCATGAAGAAGTGGGACCATTAATTTATTCACCCAATATCTGTTGTTTGTCTATGTGCTCCAAGCTCTGAGAGTAACACAAAGAATAAGTCAGAAGCAGTCTTTTACCATCCATCAAAAGTGGCAGGAAATACTTATAGAGGCTTCCATGCTAACCAATCACATGGGTTTTCTCACCTAACACACCTAATATAAGTCTGATGAAATACGTCCTAAGGTGGTCAGCATTTTACAGCTCCAGAAGGAAACACAGAGAGACTGAGTAACTTCACCAGTGTCACACAGCTGCTAACTGAGAAAAGTGGGACCAGAAACCAGGCTTCAAGGCTTCCACCCTTAGCCAGTATGCTGGACTGACTCCAAGAGAGTGGAGGAGACTCATGTTAAACACGTATCTGCAAATCATCACTTACGTTACAATTGTAGTTACTTACACAAAGGGGAACTTTAAGTTACTAGATTCTTTACAAGAAGGATCTAGTCATTGTCATACAGGGCTCTGTTCACTGCCAGACTTATTCATTACTTGTCAATGTTACAGTGACATTTACCTTCCAATATAAAATGCCATATTAGTAAAGTACATTAGTAAAGTAATGGGAGAGGGAAGTTATGTTTATAAGCTTTAAGCATTAACCACTGAAACAAATCTCATTTCGTCCATTCAAATTCTGGCTGCCAGAGAAAATGTCTTCTTTTAAGCTTGAAAATGGTTCTTGAAGCCACTCAGCCCTGTCATGTTTGAATACTTCTTTTTTTTTTTTTTTAAATCACAGAGAAGGTGGGGTTTTCTCTTTTCTTTTCACATCCAATTCACTAGCTACTCAAGGTGAAGTTTGCCAGACTTTCATTAAGTCTTTTTCCTTTCTTACAACTCTGACAATGCCCATCATTCATCAGGCCAGCTCATGCAGGCCTGGTGTCATCCTAGTTATCCACGCCCATAACTGCAAGAAGAAAGATTCACCTCTCATCCCCAGGTCTGCTTGATTTCTGCCAAATGAGGGCAATTAGTAGACATATGGACAACCTCATCTACCTAATGGAAAGTTTATTCCCTCACGCAGTCACGTTTTCCATCCAAATCTGTTTTAAATGAATCGGGAAAACCACGCAGGGCCATTTCATACAGCACACAATTAGTGCTTCACAAAAAGGGGGTTGGAAGCTGACGTCCAGCCTGGGCTCCACCCTTTGAGCCACACACTGACCTGACTGTGTGTCCATCTCAGACTTCAGGTTGCCCAGCCAGGTGCCTGAGGGTTGTGTTCTCCTGTTGCACATCTTCATAAATTCACACTCAGTATCCTATAGTCTAGCTGGAGCTATAGAATTACTCAACCCTGTGAAAGCTGAATCTCACTGGGTCTCATTGCCTTCATCTCTAAAATAAAAAGATGGACAAAATAAATTCTAAGGCTCCTCTCATGTTTAAAACTCTAAATATAAAGGTTTAGGCTTCCCTGGATTATTCAGAGATGCAATGTGATCTGCCTAAGAGGGAAAAAAAAGCAAGAGCAAGCGATCCTAGAGGCTTCCCTATGGAACCTCAGGCAGGACTTCTCTGTAGACTCCAGCTCTGGCTCTCTTGCTAATTTCCTAAGGGGCTGCCTTAGATATCTCATCTGTGTCTTTAACCATCTGCCCAGCCCCCAGTGTCTGGGAATGGCAATGAAAGGGTAGCTGTAAAAGCAGTTGGCAAATGTAAAATGTGTTCCATAGACGTATCTGCTGGGTCCTCCCAGAGGTGTTTATCCTCCAGATTGTCCAGGGGAAGTTCTTTTTGGTTATATGCCTCCCAGCGCCCTTCTCTCCTATTCTTCCTATTTGTCAATAGAGCCTATGAGAGTGAACATCTGCTTTCCAGTCTGTTTTTGCCATTCCCAGGATTGAGCTGGCCATCAGACAAAGCTGACACTGGGGTCTTCATTACTCCTCCTGGTGTTGCCCAGTGATGCTGGTCCACCACGACTATCAAGGTTAGAGCAGGAACGCAGAAGCTCCATGTTGCAACAGAGAACATCAGCCAATCAGCTGCCTTGGAATAACATTAAAGAGTAAGCCCACCACATTTCACCACGTCTTCTCTACTTAAAGCCCTACAATAGGATTTGGAAATCACAGACTCTAGCAAATTTAAGCACATATTCTATTCATGCAGTCTGAGAGACACACTGCAGAAATTCATGTTCTTGGGAAATAAACGTAAACTACCTCAATTTATTAATCCTGGATCAAAGACCAGCTTCTTCTCTCTCCCTTCTTCTATCCTGATTTTGTTCCCATCCTCTTGGGGACAAGTGAGCCCGAATCAGTACTGTTTGGCACGAACGCAAGATGTGTGACTTGAGGAACCTCCATGGGGAGGGTGCCTGAGGTCAGGCTGCAGAAGAAATTCCTCCAGGGCACCAGCCACGCTGTCATGTGTCTCCACCTCTGCCTCCGCCAAAGTGTTTCAGCAGCAGCGGCACACGAGGAACATCTATCAAGCTCTCTCCAGGGATTCACCACCGTTGCTCCGACCTGCTTCACAACTGGAGACTCAAGAGACTGTCTCGCTGTAAGTAACAGGGAAATTTACCTAGACCAGCCCAACCCTTTCTCTCTCCACAACAATCAGCCCCAACCTTGGCGGCTCAGCGTGTTCAAAAGTGGTGTAAATATTGAATCACGGAAACATTTCTGGAAAGTTTCTGTGACTTGCTGGTGTTATAATGCTCAACCTGTGACTCTAGTTTTAAATAAACAGGTGGCACTAGGGGTAAAGAATCTGCCTGCTGATGCAAGAGATGCAGGAAGATCCCTGGGTTGGGAAGATTCCCTGGAGAAGGAAATGGCAACTCACTCCAGTATTCTTGCCTGGGCAATTCCATGGGCAGAGGTGCTTACAGGCTATCGTTCATGGGGCTGCAGAGAGCTGAAGAGGATGGAGTGGCTGAGCACATGGAGCTCATACTAAACCCACACAGGATGAGAATGCTCTCATGCAAAAGCAAGAAATACTGGACTCTCCAGCCATGCTCTGCTTGTAAGGCAGCCAGGATACTGGAAGGAGAGTGGGCTTGAGAAGTAGCTCTGGGTCCCAATCCTAGTCTGTCATCCTCTGAGTAACTGGACAGATGAGTTAGCCTCTCTGAGCCTCAGTTTTCTCATCTATACAAAGGGCCAATAAATCTCTGCTGGAAGGGTTATTTTGAGAATTTAAAAAGACATTTAAACAGTCAGTGAAGAGTCTGTCCTAGAGTGGTAAGACATCACCGTCATCTCTTGATAAAGTCTTGAGCTCTACTTTCTAGCCTCCCATCAGATCAAAAATCCCAAAAAGGAGACAACCCAATTCAGCAGGAGTGGTGTACATGGAAGGTCATACTTCTTGATTTTATTTCAATTTTTAAATTAATTAATTTATTTGACCATATCAGATCTTAAGCTGTGGCATGTGGGATCTAGTTCCCTGACCAGTGATCGAACCTAGAGCGCTGCATTGGGAGCATGGAGTCTTACCCACTGGACCACCAGGGAAGTTCCTTCTTGATTTTATTTAATGAAAGATAGCACATATGTGAAAGTCAACCTGCCACAGGCACACTATTCTGTACATTAATATCAAAGGTAGTACTCATTCCAGCTCAGTTTTACAGATACCTCTTCACACCCATCAGGTAATCTGGAATGCTTAGAGAAAATGCAGATGGATAAGTGAAACATGGAGATTTGAAAAGAGGGCATGTAAAAAACCTTAGCCAACCTAAAGAAGAAAATTAGTACCATTAGTTCCTCCTGGCTTATCCCAGCTTCTGATTCTTCACATGTCATGTCCCTCTGGACTTTGATTCCTTCTTGCAGAGATCATGGAGAGGTCATGGTTTATGCAGAAAGATTTTGTAGGAAAGCACTACTTGGGGCTCCAAGAAGCACCTGTATCTGGATGGTAAAACCAAACAAACCACAGGTGCCGAATGTGCCTGGAGCCTGAGAGCCAAACAAGACCACCTGTTCCTGAAGAATTATCTGAATCACTAATCACAGCCCCTCTTTGGCTCCAGGTTGAACCCAGTTGTGTTAACTATCTCGACAAATCTGGACGCTCTCTCCAATGTCGTGAATTTGCAGCACTGGAAGATATGGAAAACACAGCCAATAGATAACACAGATAAAAACGCTCTTGATTGTAGCAATGCTGTAAACCATAGGAGTCACTATCTAATAGCGAGGTTCTATGTTTTGTTAGTTTTCACATTTACAAACACTATATACAAGCATCATCTTTACCTTCTTAAAAAGATTCCTATTGAGAATTTCTATTTGCCTTATGGATCACTTCCTCAAAGCTTGGTGGGTAAAGAATTCGCTTGCAATGCAGAAGACTCTGATTTGATTCTTGGATCAAGAAGATCCGCTGGAGAAGGGATAGACTACCCACTCCAGTATTCTTAGGCTTCCCTTGTGGCTCAGCTAGTAAAGAATCCACCTGCAATGTGGGAGGCCTGGGTTCAATCCCTGAGTTGAGAAGATCCCCTGGAGAAGGGAAAGGCTACCCTTTCAAATATTTCCAGAATTCCAGAATACCCACTCCAGTATTCTGGCCTAAAGAATTCCGTGGACTGTATAGTCCATGGGGTCGCAAAGAGTCGGATATGACTGAGCCACTTTCACTTTATGGATAGCTGGAGAAAAATTATTTGTGTACAGCAAGATTTTAGTGGCCCAACTCACAAATCTCACCAAAGCTGCACTAATTGGAAAATCAAATATCTGTTCTTTATAATAATGAGCTCCCATAAATAGTTCCTGCTTGAGTCAGATTTACAGCACACCTCCTTTCAAGGAGGCAAAGAGACAAACTCTCTCACACGCTCTCATATGCCAAAGGCATCTTTGGCTCACAGACTGTTCCCAAACTGATGACTGCCATTCCACCCGCCACCCCACACCCCCTCACCCACCTACTGCCACTTCAATTTTGTCAGCTATAGTCTCCACAAGGAAAAAGAAGAAAGCAAGAAACAGAACTTTAAAATCCTTCCTAGGTAGGGTCTCCTGGCATGCAGAACAGCGACAGAGAATCTCAGCGCTGCTCTGGGTAGAAAATACAGCTTTAATTTTTAAAGGTGCCAGCAAAAAATAAGAAATTTAAAAATTGGGGGAGAAAAAGTGCCAGCAAGTGAGCCTAGAACTCACTGCCATGGCCAGGTGTGCATAAGGAAACCCAAGGATGCTCTGCACACCCTCCACTCAGCCCCATGGACAGGTGAGACCTTAACCAGGGCTCTGAGCATGCAAGAACCATTTCTGAGGCAGAGACTGGCTCAGACTGGCATGAAGAGATTAATATGCAAACCACGAACACATGCTCATGGGATGAAAGCCCAGGTATACAATAAGCCTGTATTTCACTCAATAAATAGAACTGCAAGAAACAAAATAAGCTACTGAGAAAGAAAACCTGAAGTTGCGAAGAAAGAATTAAGTGTGTGAGTGAGTAAAAAGGGCTTGATTCCAGAAGTAGCCACAAACAGGACTAAAATGCAATACATAAAGGTGCTTACTAAATAAAATAATACGCGGAAAGAGACAGAATAGAAAATGGAAGACTGTTTCCTTATAATCACAATACCTAATATAAGGGACTTCTAGTGGGAACAGACTTTAAAATTGTTGAAAAAATCCACTTGTGTGAATTTCTGCTTTATAAGGTGATGAAGGCATGGTGGGGGGTGGGGGGCAGAGAACCAGCAAAATTAGCCTTTGTTATGGAAAGGCTAACGACCTTTGCTAGCAGGTCATTTATTCAGGTTGATGGAAGGCAACAAGCACCTTCCCACTCATCTTTGGAAAGACTGAATTCAAAGAAACCCAATGTAAAAGTTCTAGACTAACATATTAAGTGTTAGTTGCTCAGTCATGTCCAACTCTTTGCAACCCCATGGGCTGTATAGCCTGCCAGGCTCCTCTGTCCAAGGAATTCTCCAGGCAAGAATACTGGAGTGGACTGCCATTCCCTTCTCCAGGGAATCTTCCCAACCCAGGGATGGAATTCAGGTCTCCTGCACTGCAAACAGATTCCCTACAATATAAGCCACCAGTGATCACAACATACTAAGTTTCTATTTAATAATGAAAACTGGCTACTCTAACAGAACTATGTCTGCAGAGACAGAATTGTATGTTTGTTTTTTTCCCAAAGTTTGATTGAGAATTGATCAATCAATCCTTGAAATTCTGGTTTAGTCTTAAGATACTGTGTTTGTATCATCAGCCTGGACGGAGCTGGAGTTAGACTATTTATTAGGACGGAGGTAAGGTTTCATTTTCCTTCCCCTGCCCTTGGGGCCACAGAAAGGCAGTACAGACTTGGCAAACCATAGTCTGGATAGGCTGCTGGTCCCCACAGGGCATGGTCTGAGCCCAAATAAGCCAGACTTGGATTAAAGCACTGTCAATTATATGTCAAGCCTGTATATTGTCACCCTGCTTATTTAACTTATAAGCAGAGTACATCATGTGAAATGCCAGGCTGGATGAATCACAAGCTGGAATCAAAATTGCTGGGAGAAATATCAACAACCTCAGATATGCAGATGATACCACTCAGAAATCACAGATATGTAGATGATAACACTCTAATGGCAGAAATTGAAGAGGAACTACTACTAAGTCACTTCAGTCGTGTCCGACTCTGTGCGACCCCGATGGCAGCCCACCAGGCCCCCCATCCCTGGGATTCTCCAGGCAAGAACACTGGAGTGGGTTGCCATTTCCTTCTCCAACGCATGAAAGTGAAAAGTGAAAGTGAAGTCACTCAGTCGTGTCTGACCCTCAGCGAATCCATGGACTGCAGCCTTCCAGGCTCCTCCGTCCATGGGATTCTCCCAGGCAAGAGTACTGGAGTGGGGTGCCATTGCCTTCTCCAAGAGGAACTAAAGAGCCTCTGGAGGGTTTTCATGGGATTTTCACCCTGATAAGGGTGAAAGAAGAGAGTGAAAAAGCTAGCTAAAATGCAACATTCAAAAATTAAGTCATGGATGGAATCCCGTCCCATCACTTCATGGCGTGTAGAAAGGGAAAAAAATGGAAACAATGACAGATTTTGTTCTCCTGGGCTCCAGACGGTGACTGCAGCCATGAAATTAAAAGATGCTTGCTCCCTGCAAAGCTATGACCAAGCTACACAGCATATTAAAAAGCAGAGGCATCACTTTGCTGATGAATGTCTGTCGTTAAAGCTATGGTTTTTCCAGTAGTCATGTATGGATGTAAGAGCTAGACCATAAAGAAGGCTGAGTGCTGAAGAACTGATGCTTTTGAACTGTGGTGCTGGAGAAGACTCTTGTAAGTCCTTTGGATGGCAAGGAGATCAAACCAGTCAATCCTAAGGGAAATTAACCCTGAATATTCATTAGAAGGACTGATGCTGAAACTGAAACTCCAATACTTTGGCCACGTAATGCAAAGACCTGACTCACTGGAAAAGACTCTGATGCCAGGAAAGATTGAGGACAGGAGAAGAAGGGGGTGACAGAAGATGAGACAGTTGGGTGGCATCACTGACTCAATGGACATGAGTTTGAGCAAACTCCAGGAGATAGTGAAGGACAGGGAAGCCTGGCATGCTGCATCCCATGGGGCTGCAAAGTCAGACACAACTTAATGACTGAACAACAAATTATATTTTCAGGGACACAGGGCCAAGCCACACCGTGAATCTCCCCTGGAAAAAAAATGAGTTTCTCTTTGGCAGTCATCCTGGGGAGAGATACTCCAGAGTTTATAAAAACAAATGCCTTGAAATAGGTCAAGGAAATCATCCTTGCTGTCTCAGCAACCTGCTCAAGTTCAGAGACTATTAAGTGTGTAGGAGCTTGAACTAGGGGCAAGATGGAGGTGGAGGTGAGCCCAGACCCAACAGAGTGAGAGACTCTAAAGAGAAGTCTAGGTCTGAGGCTCTGTGAGTCCAAATACATCTGGCACCAGCTGTGAGCTGTTCTCTGGGTCTTCCTCGTGCTAGAGTTAAGTTTTCAAAATGTTCTTATGAACTGAGCCTCACGGCTGTCCTGAAGGGAGCTAGGGAGCATATGAGAAAGGGATGCTCTGGCGGTTACCAGGGGAGGACAGGCAGACACAGCAGCTCCTTTCAACAGCACCAGCATCAGCCACCGGGCAAGACGAGGGGTCAGAAATATAAAAGATCTGTTAGAGCAGCAATCGCCAGCCTTCCTGGCATTAGGGACTGGTTTTGCGGAAGACAGTTTTTCCACAGACCAGGGTCGGGGGCAAGTGGTGGATTTGGGGTGATTCAAGTGCATCACATTTACTATGTACTTTCTTTCTATTATTATTATTATATCAGCTCCACCTCAGATCATCAGGCATTAGATCCCAAAGACTGGGGACCCCTGTTTTAAAGAATCCCCAGAAGCCAGGACTCAGCAAATTCCTCAAAATCACTGAGAGATACTTTGATGCGGAATTTCTAGTAATTTGGCTAGTCAGGTTCCTTGTCATAATAATTTAAGATTAAAAACTAAACGTAATCTGTTTTGTTTTGTTTTTTTTTTTTTTATCACAGGCTGGTGAAAGTGTGGATTCTCCCAACATTTGTTGGAGTTACTATTATTAGACTCTGTCATAAAAACTACGAGTGCTCACCCATTCCCGGGTCTCCTTTTCTTCCTCGGTGTTTAAAACCTTTACTTCCAGTCCCTGCGCTTGAGCGCAGCTATATCCCTAGATCTGCACAAAGGCACATGAGCAGAAGTGACAACTAATGTGTAACTTGGATGTTGAGGCAGTTAAGAACTGGAGGCCAACACCCAGCTTTCTTCTCCCTTGCTGCACAGACATTAAAGATCACATGCTGAGATGGAGACTCAGTGGTAAAGATTATGCCTGCCAATACAGGAACCACGGGAGACCAGGGTTCAATCCCTGGGTCAGGAAGATCCCCTGGAGGAGGAAATGGCAACCCTTTCCAGTGTTCCTGCCTGGAGAATCCCACGGAGAGAGGAGCCTGGTGGGCTACAGTCCAAGGGGCTGCAGAGAGAAGGACGTGACTGAGCACACATGGACGCTGAGATCGAACACAGCATCACTAGAAGAAGGCAGCCTGGATCCTGAGTCCTCAGAGAGAAGAGGGCTCTCACCACCCCTGCCTCCCTCCCCCAAGAGCTGGTCCAGACCTGACTCAGAGTTTGTGTGAGGAGAGAAAACTCTTTTGTTGTGCTAAGCCAATTAGATTCCAGGGTTTATCTGTTCCGCAACATACTCTAAGGCATCTTTACTAACAAATGCCACCACATTTGACAGACATCTTTCAATCACATCCTGTATTTCAGTTTTGTAACTTCTTTGTTCATTCTAGCCATTAGATGCATTTATATTTGAAAGTTTTTAGAGGGATCAGAAGAAAATACCATGAAAACAGCATGATATATAGAATGATTTTGGACTGCTTTCTTTCCACAAAATCTGATAGTATGTATACTCTTTATATACTATTAGAAATTCATTTTAAACCCACCATACCTAGTCTAAACCCACCATACAAAGCGTGATCCACTTTCTTAAAAAACTTTAGAAAAATCTGTCAAAATTAAGAGAGAGTATCTTAAAGATACCTGATAATAAAAGGAAATTATGACTGGAATTATTAACCTTTTATGATTTACAAGTTACTGGTTTCTTCCAATAAAACTAGCAAAGAGCTAATGATAAAAGCTGAGTTGGATGACAAGATAATTTAGTGTCATGCCTTGTAGACAATAACAGCAACCCATAATTATACTGACATGCAGGTTATGACTACAGAATTATTTATGGAGTCAAGAGAATACACTATTTGCAACTGGGATGTATGGTTGCCATATCCACAACGTGATCATCAAATATTTATGAATGGAATCACCTTTTCCGACTCTTGCACTCTATTATCAACAAATTTGTAAAACAAGATTCCCAACTTCATGTAAGATACATGAAAACAGCTCCTTTGTCTTCTGTCCTTCCATGTTCAAATCATAAAACACCTATTCTTTGTCCCTCAATTTGAAAAGCACACAAGAGAACACTAAAATAAGGGGCAGACCCTGCCACTCTCTGCCCTTCCTCAGCTCTTACATCCGCTATCATTTCTGCAGACACTGTTAACTTTCCCCAAGCAAGGTCTCCTGTCAAACCACTGCCGAACTTCAAGCTCACAGGCAGCAAAGACTTCAAAGGACTCACTTGGCCCATCTTACCCAGAGTCTAACGAATCCTTATTTTCTCTCTCCTTCTCTCTCAACTCCTTTTGATTGCTTAAAAAAATCCTGGTTGTTTTTATAACTTCAGCTAAATAATAATAATCATTCAGCGATAGGCAAAAGCTGTGAGAGGGAGGGGGAAAAGAGACTGAAAAGGAGAAATTTTATAGAATGGAAGTCTGAGCTAAAGAGATGTTAAAGTTCATCAACTCCCAACTCATCACTCTGCATATAAAGAATCAGGGTCTGTGAGGTTGGCCAAAATCCCATTCAACTCCATACCTGCAAATCTAAGAGCTATGAGAAGAGGAACGTGGTCTTCATCATTTTGTCTCTGCCTAGAACAGTGTCTGTGAAACCCTGTTAAATCATCAAAGAACTGGAAAGTTCCCGATCCAGACACAGCGGGGGTGGGGCTGTTCACAGCAGTGAATGGGTCTTCAGGCGGAACTCACGGTGCAGAGCTGAATCTGGATCAGTGGGGCCAGGTAGGAGGTGGAAAGCCACGGAGGAGAGCACAGTGTCACGGGAGAGCAAAGGCCAGCACCAGGACACAGCACTGGCAAAGGGGAGTCCCAGCAAGAAGCAACAGGATAGGAGATCGCGACGGCAGAACCTGAGGTCAGCAGAATCAGGAGAGGCAGCAGAAGGCAAGCCTCGGTGAGGCTAAGGGACCCTAGTCCCAGAAGAACTCGGGGGAAGGTATTACAGTCAGGGTTTCAGCACGAGAAAAGGCGTGGCAGGTGGTACAGGAGCTCAGACCCGGGCCTCCCTGCTCCAGGTCCAGGCCCCAAGTTGCTCCCTCAGAAAATATCCTCTCCCTGGTGAAGCACACACATCTGAGATGTGAGACCCCCAAGGGGCGGCCCCTTGTCTGTTTTAAATCTCTTGCATCCCATGTGAAAGGGACAAAGCCTGGAACATTGCAGGTAGTTAATAAACATAGAATGAATGAACAAATGATTATTCATAGGCAGTTAAATGGAAGTTCAGCTCTCCCATCCTGTTATCTGTGTGTCATTTTCTTCTCTATCTGATTCCTCCCCCCGCTCCCACAAACCCCTAACACTGGTGTTCTAGGCTCCGCTCAGCAACAGTAGAAATACAGAGGGCACTCCAAAACGAGCAGAGCGCCCTGCCCAGCCCAGCCCTGGAAGGTCTGCCGCCACAGGCAGCCACACCGGGCAGCCAGGAGAAGGCCAGTCCTCAGGAGCTTGTCAATATTTCACTCCATCATCTGTGACCCTTGGGGATTCTGGAGGATCAAGGAAAGGACGGGCATGTTAATGAAGGTCTTTAAGACAATGAGAGACTTTATGCTGATATTTCTGAGATGTTCTCCACATCCGCAGAGAATCTGGCTTAAAATTTGAGAGAAAAAAAAAAAAAGAAAAGCTAATAAAATTTAATAAAGACCAGGTGGCCAGAAGTCCCAGTTTCCAGAGATAATTTCATACAACTCAATAGGCCAGCAAATTTGGAAAACTCAGCAGTGACCACAGGACTGGAAAAGGTCAGTTTTCATTCCAATCCCAAAGAAAGGCAATGACAAAGAATGCTCAAACTACCACACAATTGCACTCATCTCACACGCTAGTAAAGTAATGCTCAAAATTCTTCAAGCCAGGCTTCAGCAATACATGAACCATGAACTCCCTGATGTTCAAGCTGGTTTTAGAAAAGGCAGAGGACCCAGAGATCAAATTGCCAACATCCGCTGGATCATGGAAAAAGCAAGAGAGTTCCGGAAAAATATCTATTTCTGCTTTATTGACTATGCCAAAGCCTTTGACTGTGTGGATCACAAGACACTGTGGAAAAATCTGAAAGAGATGGGAATACCAGACCACCTAACCTGCCTCTTGAGAAATCTGTATGCAGGACAGAAGCAACAGAACTGGACATGGAACAACAGACTGGTTCCAAATAGGAAAAGGAGTACGTCAAGGCTGTATATTGTCACTCTGCTTATTTAACTTATATGCAGAGTACATCATGAGAAATGCTGGGAAAAATATCAATAACCTCAGATATGCAGATGACACCACTCTTATGGCAGAAAGTGAAGAGGAACTAAAAAGCCTCTTGATGAAAGTGAAAGAGGAGAGTGAAAAAGTTGGCTTAAAGCTCAACATTCAGAAAACGAAGATCATGGCATCCAGTCCCATCACTTCATGGGAAATAGATGGGGAAACAGTGGAAACAGTGTCAGACTTTATTTTGGGGGCTCCAAAATCACTGCAGATGGTGATTGCAGCCATGAAATTAAAAGACGCTTACTCCTTGGAAGAAAACCTATGACCTACCTAGATAGCATATTCAAAAGCAGAGACATCACTTTGCCGACTAAGGCCCGTCTAGTCAAGGCTATGGTTTTTCCAGTGGTCATGTATGGATGTGAAAGTTGGACTGTGAAGAAGGCTGAGCACCGAAGAATTGATGCTTTTGAACTGTGGTGTTGGAGTAGACTCTTGAGAGTCCCTTGGACTGCAAGGAGATCCAACCAGTCCATTCTGAAGGAGATCAACCCTGGGATTTCTTAGGAAGGAATGATGGTAAAGCTGAAACTCCAGTACTTTGGCCACCTCATGCAAAGAGTTGACTCATTGGAAAAGACTCTGATGCTGGGAGGGATTGGGGGCAGGAGGAGAAGGGGACGACCGAGGATGAGATGGCTGGATGGCATCACGGACTCGATGAACATGAGTCTAAGTGAACTCTGGGAGTTGGGGATGGACAGGGAGGATTGGCGTGCTGTGATTCATGGGGTCGCAAAGAGTCGGACACGACTGAGTGACTGAACTGAACTGACTGAACCGAATGTCTGGACCCCAACTTCTTCGGCTGTAAAATGAGTGGGACAAAAGTAGGTGATCTCTAAAGATCACTCCTAGTTCCAGACTCACTTGGGTTTTAATTTACAATTTTGTTCCTATCTAAGGTCTGAAACGGGACATCTCTGAATCTATTAGAACTGTGAATCTCACACCAGCTAAGTGGTTAAGGTTCTTCCTATGCTTCTTCTGGAGAAAAAAAACATCCCTCAATAACAGATGCAAAGGTCTACTTTGGTGAAGAATTGGAGGCTGCAGATAAAGGTCTCCTTCACTATTACAGGGAGCAGGCCTCACAATCATTTCTTAATTTCCATCCCAAAGTTGCTACCTCCTAGACTGCTCTAGAAAAGTCATTTTGTCTCCTCTGAAAACCAAAACAGTATGTATTTTTCTACAGCCCCCTTATGAGAACCTGTCAGATCTGGTTATTTTTCCAGATTTCTCCCACTGACAGTTAACTCTCTGAGAACAGGACCATATTTCCAATTACTAAAGGTTTCTCACTACACCTGACAGGCTGCATTTGCACTTAGGGGGATGGCACTGTAAATATTTGCTGGGCTTCTTTTATACATTTTTATCATATGCGTTCCATACTTGTTTTAGGTGTCTCTCCCTTCCTTGTCTGATTGCTTTAGACTCTCCCTGAGCACTGGTAATGCTCATACTTTCATTAAAGATCCCCTAAATATTTAGTATCACTGCAGACCTTTTGAAAGTCGGTAAAGGAAACAAGAAGAAAGGAAATGAGGAAATCAGCCAGACCGTGACAACCTATGTATGTATGTTGACGATCAAATGCTAAACTTTTTAGGCTTTGTGGGCCATGGCGTCTCTGTCACAATTACTTAACTCTGCAGTTGTTCTACAGACAATTCATTTTTGCATACATGAGCATGTCTGTGTTTCAATAAAACTTTATTTACAAACCAGACCAGAATGACCTATGTGGGTTGTAGCTTTGCAACCTCTGAATTAAACTTTGGAACAAAAAAACATAAGAACAATTTATTGTCATCTTGCCAGTCTTATTGAGAAACATTTGATCCTATATGGACCCTGAAGGAGCAAGTTAAGAAAATGAACAATAATAACATGATGATAATGAAGAGATAAACTCAAGCAACATCTTTCAGTTTATTGACCATGTCTGGGCATTAGTCAATCATTTAACTGTATTTAATATTATGTACATATGACATATACCTTTAAATATATAACCGCATACAAGCTATCCCTGTGTTTCAAAATCATAGGTCCTATCACAATAACTTGGACTAAAAACCCAGCTACTTCCAAAACGTATCCCCATAAGAAACTTCCCCTAACCTGTTCCAAAGAGATTACTCCCTTAATAATAGAAGCTTGGGGGAAACAAAGAGGAAGATGTGGCCAAATTATAAAAATGGTGGTTGGCAAACTCCCATCACTCAAGAATAATATAACCCACACAAAGAGAAAAGAAAAACCAGATATCATGATCCCCACAAAGGTGTACATAGGGGTGGCCTCATTCATGAACTTCAGTCTGTGAAGAAGGAACAGGAGGGTCTAATATTTATCGACTATGTTTTTCTGCTACAGAAGGTGGGAAGTTCCTCTTTACTCACCAGCCACCTGAGGACTCTGACCCTGGCCCTGGACACCTGTTTTGGTTCCTGCAGTTTCGATGAAAGAGACCCATCCACGTGGGATTTATCATTCCAAGATAGCCAGGAGTACTCTTGGACTCACACGTGTGTTCTCAGGTGCTCAGGCCCAGGCACACACACACACACACACACACACACACACACACACACACACACACACACACACACACACACACACACACACACACACCACCTGGAAGCTTCTTGCTCTACTTCAGAGTAATCATCTCCCCCTCCCCCATGAGTCCCTAAATAATAAACCAAGTTAAACTTGAGTGGTCTCAAGAGTGAGAGGAGAAGAAAGGAAGTGAGAACAGGAGAAAGGAAAAGACACGCTGGCTGTGCCAAAAGATAACAGAGGCTGCAAATGGATCCCCAGGAGCCTGGAGCCGGTTTAAATGGCACCAGGTCACTCAGAGACCCAGACGTTCTCAGTAGCTAGACGCTGGCCCAGAAAGTGGATTAGCTGGGCACATCCACTAAAAGCCTCGGAGCCCAGATCCCTGGGACAGCCTGCCAGCCACTGCTGGAGCACCCACCACACACACTCAGCAAGAATTCCAAGGCTTCCCAGGACCCAGCCGTCTGCACACACACACACACACACACACACACACACACACACACACACACACATATCCAGGGGACGGTTTAGTTCCTCGTTGCCGAAAGGAACGCAGGATAAGCAGGGGGAAGAGACTGAGTGAAGAAAACTTCAGACTGGACGGGGTGTGAGGTCTGCGCCAGTTCACACCAAAGGCAAACCGGGGAGAATGCTGAGTGCGTGCGCTTTCAGTTCTCTCTGAGTCAAGCTCCATCTTCCTCTCCCTCATTTCACAGTCTAAGGTGTACGGAGGATGTGGGGCCTGGAAGGTGGTCCCAAGAGGCTACAGAACAGGTAGGAGTCCCCGTCCTGCCACCTTCACCAGCAATTCCATTTCTGGGGCTAAGAAAACAGAGACATCGGCATCCTTATGGTAGAGTAGCTCTGGTAGCAGATTCCATCAGCCAAGTGGGTGGCAGATAAAGGAGAAAATGACACCAGGGCAGCTGGTCACACTGAAATGGGATAATGGATGTTTTTGTAATTTTTTGTTAAAGGAGAAAGAGGAGGGAGAAAAGGGGGAAGGGGAGGGGAGGAGATGAGGGAGGGAGAGGAGGAGAGGAGGAGAAGGAGGAAGGGAAGGGGGAAGAAAGGGCCAGCATCCTTGCGGGTCCAGAGGGAACACCTGACCCCCAACCCAGCACACCCCTGTTTCTGCCTCACATCCACCAGAGAGGCTCCCAGTGGAGGGAGGGGGTCCAGCGCACCTCCTATCCCCCTCTTGCCTCCTCCATTTCCTCTCCCAGGAGCTCCCTAACTGGGCCTCATCTGCACACATCCTGTGGCTTTGAGAGGATAACAAAAATGACCTATTCAGCCCAGAGATCACACAGGCTGCAACTTGCAGTTTTCCAAAAGGGCTTCTCCTACGTAAGCCGGTACAGGTAAACAGAAAGGGCAGGAGCCTGCCTGCCAACCAACTCTGGATCCGCCCCTCCAGCCATCTGGACTCCTTCTCTGGCCTCTGTGCAGCAAGAAATGTCTATTTCACCCTTTTCATCTGGAGCTGTCCCCAGATGACCTCCGCCCCCCTCTCTCACCTCAGGGCACCTGCCTCAAATAACTTCCCCAGTGTTGCCATTCACCTCATGGATAATTGATAGCGTGTCAAGCGGATGCTAAGAAAAGAACAAGGTGGTTAGACGTGTGCCTACTATAAATAGACCCACGACATGACCAGCATTTGCCAACTTTTGAGCAAAGGAGGCAGAAGCAGAAGCAGAAGCAGAAGCAGGAGGAGACAGCTTCCCCGGGTCCCCGGGAGAGTTGGCTTCATTCTCGCCAACAGCTTCCACTGACAGCGGAGGGCGGGCCGATGACGCCGCTCCCATTGGGAGCAAAAGTAAAAATATCACACGTGCTGGCAGTTTGAGGCTTGTTTGACAGAGGCAGCAGGAATGCTCAAAGGACACATCAGTTCAGTTCAGTTCAGTTGCTTAGTCATGTCCGACTCTTTGCGACCCCATGAATCGCAGCATGCCAAGCCTCCCTGTCCATCACCATCTCCCCGAGTTCACTCAGACTCACATCAGTCCGTGATGCCATTCAGCCATCTCATCCTCGGTCGTCCGCTTCTCCTCCTGCCCCAATCCCCCCAGCATCAGAGTCTTTTCCAGTGAGTCAAACTTCACACGAGGTGGCCAAAGTACTGAAGTTTCAGCTTTACCATCATTCCTTCCTAAGAAATCCCAGGGTTGAACTCCTTCAGAATGGACTGGTTGGATCTCCTTGCAGTCCAAGGGACTCTCAAGAGTCTTCTCCAGCACCACAGTTCAAAAGCATCAATTCTTTGGCGCTCAGCCTTCTTCAGAGTCCAACTCTCACATCCATACATGACCACTGGAAAAACCATAGCCTTGACTAGATGGACCTTAGTCAGCAAAGTGATGTCTCTGCTTTTGAATATGCTATCTAGGTTGGTCATAACTTTTCTTCCAAGGAGTAAGCATCTTTTAATTTCATGGCTGAAATCACCATCTGCAGTGATTTTGGGGCCCCCGCAAAATAAAGTCTGACACTGTTTCCACTGTTTCTCCATCTATTTCCTATGAAGTGATGGGACCGGATGCCATGATCTTCATTTTCTTAATGTTGAGCTTTAAGCCAACTTTTTCCGCTTTCCTCTTTCACTTTCATCGAGAGGCTTTTTAGTTCCTCCTCACTTTCTGCCATAAGGGTGTTCTCATCTGCATATCTGAGGTGACTGAGATTTCTCCCAGCAATCTTGATTCCAGCTTGTGTTTCTCCCAGTCCAGCGTTTCTCATGATGTACTCTCCATATAAGTTAAATAAGCAGGGTGACAATATACAGCCTTGACGTATTCCTTTTCCTATTTGGAACCAGTCTGTTGTTCCATGTCCAGTTCTAACTGTTGCTTCCGTCCTGCATACAGATTTCTCAAGAGGCAGGTTAGGTGGTCTGGTATTCCCATCTCTTTCAGAATTTTCCACAGTTTATTGTGATCCACACAGTCAAAGGCTTTGGCATAGTCAATAAAGCAGAAATAGATGTTTTTCTGGAACTCTCTTGCTTTTGCCATGATCCAGCGGATGTTGGCAATTTGATCTCTGGTTCCTCTGCCTTTTCTAAAACCAGCTTGAACATCAGGGAGTTCACGGTTCACGTATTGCTGAAGCCTGGCTTGGAGAAGTTTGAGCATTACTTTACTAGCATGTGAGATGAGTGCAATTGTGCGGTAGTTTGAGCATTCTTTGTCATTGCCTTTCTTTGGGATTGGAATGAAAACTGACCTTTTTGAGTCCTGTGACCACTGCTGAGTTTTCCAAATTTGCTGGCATATTGAGTGCAGCACTTTCACAGCATCATCTTTCAGGATTTGAAACAGCTCAACTGGAATTCCATCACCTCCACTAGCTTTGTTCGTAGTGATACTTTCTAAGGCCCACTTGACTTCACATTCCAAGATGTCTGGCTCTAGATGAGTGATCACATCATCATGATTATCTGGGTCATGAGGATCTTTTTGTACAGTTCTTCCGTGTATTCTTGCCACCTCTTCTTAATATCTTCTGCTTCTCTTAGGTCCAGAGCATTTCTGTCCTTTATCAAGCCCATCTTTGCATGAAATGTTCCTTTGGTATCTCTAATTTTCCTGAAGAGATCTCTAGTCTTTCCCATTCTGTTGTTTTCCTCTATTTCTTTGCATTGATCACTGAAGAAGGCTTTCTTATCTCTTGCTATTCTTTGGAACTCTGCATTCAGATGCTTATATCTTTCCTTTTCTCCTTTGCTTTTTGCCTCTCTTCTTTTCACAGCTACTTGTAAGGCCTCCCCAGACAGTCATTTTGCTTTTTTGCATTTCTTTTCCATGGGGATGGTCTTGATCCCTGTCTCCTGCATAATGTCATGAACCTCATTCCATAATTCATCAGGCACTCTATCTATCAGATCTAGGCCCTTAAATCTATTTCTCACTTCCACTGTATAATCATAAGGGATCTGATTTAGGTCATACTTGAACTGTCTAGTGATTTTCCCTACTTTCTTCAATTTGATTCTGAATTTGGTAATAAGGAGTTCATGATCTGAGCCACAGACTTTAAAACATTTGCCTTCTCCTCTCATATTATCCCTTTTCTCTTCATGTTTTAGGCATTTCATTTCTGTCCTTTGCTCTTGAGGGTATTTCTTGTTCTAAGCTTTTATATACATCCACTCACATGAGTAAATCCATGAGTAATTGGCACCTAGCCTGTGTTAGTGGCTGAGCCGTGTCCTACTCTTTGTGACCCTATGGGCTATAGCCCACCAGGCTTCTCTGTCCATGGGCTTTTCCAGGCCAGAATGCTGGAGTGGGTTGCCATTTCCTTCTCCATGGGGTCTGCCTAACCCAGGGATCAAACTCAGGTCTCCTGCCTTGCAGGCAGATTCTTTACTGACTGAGCCACCAGGGAAGCCCAGTTGGCACCTGCTAAGTCACTTCAGTTGTATCCAAATCCTTGTGACCCCATAGATGGCAGCCCATCAGGCTCCCCCGTCCCTGGGATTCTCCAGGCAAGAACACTGGAGTGGGTTGCCATTTCCTTCTCCAATGCACGAAAGTGAAAAGTGAAACTGAAGTCACTCAGTTGTGTCTGACTCTTAGCGACCCCATGGACTGCAGCCTACCAGGCTCCTCTGTCCATGGGATTTGCTACTCAGGCAAGAGTACGGGAGTGGGGTGCCAGTGCCTTCTCTAACTGGCACCTAGGTAGATATAAATAAGGGGCAGGTCAGACACTGCAGATACAAAGAGGGAGAATAAACTAAGGTCTCCAGGCTCGTGAGACATTAAGCAAGAATCCTTTTGTCTCAGACACATGTACCCCAGTGTTCACTGCTGCACTGTTTATAATAAGCACGACATGGAAGCAACCTAGACGCCCACCAACAGATGAATGAATAAAGAAGTTGTGCTACATATATACGATGGAATACTACTCAGTCATTAAAAGGAACAAATTTGGGTAAGTTCTAGTGAGGGAGCTGAACCTAGAGCCTGTTATACCGCGTGAAGTAAGTCAGAAGGAGAACAACAAATATCATACATTAATGTGTATACATGGAATCTAGAAAAACGGGAGTGATGAAACTGTAGAGCAGCAGTAGAGACACAGCCATAGAGAAGAGACTTGTGGACCCAGGCGTGGAAGGAGAGTGCAGGATGAACTGAGAGAGTGGCGTGGAAATGCATGCATTGCCTTATGTAAAATAGGTAGATAGCCAGTGGGAATTAGCTGTATGATGGGGGCAGCTCAACCCAGTGCTCTGTGAAAACACAAAGGGGTGCGGAGGGGTGGGATGGGGTGGGAGGTGGGAGGAAGTTCAGGAAAAAGGGGACATGGCACACTATGGCTGATTCATACTGATGTATGGCAGAAACCAACACAACACTGCAAAGCAATGATCCTCCAATTAAACATTCTAAAAGTTTTTTTTTTTTTTTAAAGAATCCTTTTGTCTCAAGTAGTGAAAACCTATTCAAAGTAGAAATATAAATGGGAAAATGGTAAGGATGCAAGGCCTTTCACAACACTTCCTCCCAAGGATTCACCACCAGATGAGGAAGCCAGCCCATGGCAGGGATCTGATGAAGGGGGCTGCCTTCCTATCCAAGCCTATGTTTCTTTCATTTGGCTTCATGATGGTTGCCATTGACAGAGAAGGGGAGAGGGAGGGACAGAGAACAAAAGCAAGAGTAGGAAGCTTTTCAGGCTTTAGTATTACTTCTGTGTCTAGATTGAGGTCTTTGTGTTGGTTACTCACTCATGGAACAAACTGGAAACAAATCAGCATGAGTGCTCTTAATTCTCTGAGGGCATTGAACTGCCAAATAAACAAGTCTAGTCTGAAAAATCCTGTAACTGCCCACCCTTCACAGTAACCCCAGCTCCCCCAAAGCTCCGGCTGTGAAAGCTGTCAGGCCCTGGGGAAAGTCACCGTTCTCCTGGCCCCCTTCACGGAAGTGCCTTGGAAAACAGCAGGTGAAAAGAAAGTGGACAGAAACTAGAAAGCGACACAGCCAACTGCAATCACTGTAAGAAATCACTATATTTCAGGCTCGCAGAAGCAAACCATATAAACTCCAAGTGTTGGGGTTGACAAGCAAAGCAGCAAGCTGGAAAACACTGGAAATGTGAAGGAAAAGGCTTGGGTCCATGGTCCAGCTCCTAAACGAGCCCCTCAGCCTTATGAAGGGAGGTCCATCGGGCAATGTTCATAGGAGAGGTATATTTTGAGCCAGACATTCACCAAGCACTGCAGTCAGACAAAATCAGAAGTTCGTCCTGGACCCAGTCAGTTACCAACAATGAGTGGCAAAACAGCATCAGAGCCAAGGAAGCAAGAGAGCCACCAGCATACATACATCACTAATAAACCTGTTTCCTGCAGAGGCCTTAATAGCTGAGCAGATAGGAGATCTCTCCCCTTTTTCCAAGCAGAGCATCTCGTCAGTAACCCAGACAGGAGATAATACGCCAAGACCGGCTGTGCCCTCCCCGTCAAGCACGACCTCAGGGCTCCCGGTTAACATGCCCTGAGTTCACACCTAGAAGACAATGGAAATTCACCCTTGGCTGCACAGCCCTTTTCTGATTCATCTGAAAGCTACACTAATAATCCCATGATGCAAACACAGTGGGGGGGATCATTCAGGAGCCATCAGAAAGGTTATTTTTGCAAGACATAAGGGAATGATTATAATGATTTATTAAAACCTTACAATGTGAGAAAGTAAGATCGGCAAACAAAATCCAATTAAGGAATTCACCAAATAAAAAGGAATTGAACTCCTCCAGCCTGAGGTTGACAAAGAAGCCATTCAGTCGAGGGCTTTATATGCTAAACTTAGCTGGGTAAACCTAGTTATTTTCCATGCAGTGCCGCTCTTAAAAGAGCTATTTAACTTCATCCATCTCTACGATCTGAAAGACTAGGTATTCAGACTTGCAGAGGTTTTTTTATTATTATTATTTAAATTTCAATTCTAAAATGAACTTCCCTCAGAAACTACATTGAGTAGATTTGAGCTGATTGATAGTGTTCATAAGACTATCTGCTCAACATCTCTCTCCACTCCTCCCTTCTCTCTTCCCTTTCTCACAACTCACCCTCCTTCAGTTTTCCCCTCCTCTCAGTCAAATCCATCTACCTAGCTTCTTTTTCTGTCAACCATGTGGGCTCCCTATATTTTGGGCATGTTTATATATATATATATATATATATATATATAAACCTGCTTTTTTATTTCCTTCAGTTCAGTTCAGTTGCTCAGTTGTGTCTGACTCTTTACAACCCCACGAACCACAGCACACCAGGCCTTCCTATCTATCACCAGCTCCCGGAGTTCACCCAAACCCACCTCCATAGAGTCGGTGATGCCATCCAACCATCTCATACTCTGTCATCCCCTTCTCCTCCTGCCCTCAATCTTTCCCAGCCTCAGGGTCTTTTCAAATGTGTCAGCTCTTTGCATCAGGTGGCCAAAGTACTGGAGTTTCAACTTCAACATTCGTCCTTCCAATGAACACCCAGGACTGATCTCCTTCAGCATGGACTGGTTGGATCTCCCTGCAGTCCAAGGGACTCTCAAGAGTCTTCTCCAACACCACAGTTCAAAAGCATCAATTCTTCGGTGCTCAGCTTTCCTCACAGTCCAACTCTCACATCCATACATGACCACCGGAGAAACCATAGCCTTGACTAGACGGACCTTTGTTGACAAAGTAATGTCTCTGCTTTTGAATATGCTGTCTAGGTTGGTCATAACTTTCCTTCCAAGGAGTAAGCGTCTTTTAATTTCATGGCTGCAATCACCATCTGCAGTGATTTTGGAGCCCAGAAAAATAAAGTCAGCCACTGTTTCCACTGTTTCCCCATCTATTTGCCATGAAGTTTATTTCTTCATATTTCCCTTTTATATTTCTTGTTTTTCTGGAGTTCATAAATAAAACTCCTTCCCTTTCCTAGGTATCCACACTCTCTTCCACTCCCATTTAACATTTCACCCAGGAGGTCCACAGGCTTCTCCTCCCCACTCTGGGGAAACCTCCCACCAAAGCCACCCCTTCGGTCCCAAAGGCGAGACTCTACCAACCTCTCTGTACCATCTGCAGCTATCAACTCGGGTAACCCCATCCTTCTCTTGACCACAGTTTCCTCCTTTGACTTTCCTAGATGATTCACTCCTGATGTTTTGATCCCCTCTCCTTCCCAGGTTTCTGGGAATGTGTGCTCAGCCCTCCTATCTTCCTTCCATAATTTCCCTAGAAGTCACCCACTACATGCTGGGGCAACTCGCTGGAATGAGGAGACCTAACTTTCCATCTCTGTCTGAGACCTCTCTCCAGATAGCCAGAAGGGAACAACTTGAGTTCAACATGTCTAAAACTACCACTATCAGTACCCTGACCTGGGCTTCCTAGGAGAACAAATCATTCAATCCAAGAACTGGAAATCAGGCCAGTACTCCCCTCTTCTTTCTTGTTTACATCCAGTCACTAAATCCAGCCAACTCCCCCTCCCCTTCTGCAGCTGCCAGGCTGGTTTAGGACATGGCCAGACAATCCGACTCTTCCTCCTGAACACACTGCTCCTGCTGTTAGATTAACCAGTGGCCCCACACCAACTACAAAGTAAACCAAAGCCCTCGGATGTGTCCTTTCTCACATTTTTCTCCCACCTGCTAGCTTTCCTAAGTCATCTGTGGTCTCCCAAAGGCAGAAACTCCAATACTTTGGCCACCTGATGCGATGAACTGACATTGGAAAAGACCCTGATGCTGGGAAAGACTGAAGACGGGAGGAGAAGGGGAAGACAGAGGATGAGATGGTTGGATGGCATCACCAGCTCGATGGACGTGAGTTTGAGTAAGCTCTGGGAGTTGGTGATGGACAAGGAGACCTGGCATGCTGCAGTCCATGGGGTCACAAAGAGTTAGACATGACTGAGCAACTGAACTGAACTGCACTGAAAGGCAGAAAGCTCCTCCATCCCTTCCTGTCTATTATTTTTGAGTGGAAGGAATGCATCCACCTCTCCTTTGACTAACTCTTTACAATATATTTCAATTGTCATCTGCTCCATGAAGCCATCTGTTATGGACCAAATTCATATGCAAAAGGCCTGACTCTCAGCATGCATGTATTTGGAGATGGGAACTTCAAGAAAGTAAGTAAGGTTGAAGTGAAAGAAAGTAAAGTCGCTCAGTTGTGTCTGATTCTTTGTGATTCCACCAGGCTTCTCTGTCCATGGGGTTTTCTAGGCAAGAATACTGGAGTGAGTTGCCTTCTCTGTCCATGGGGTTTTCCAGGCAAGAATACTGGAGTGAGTTGCCATTTCCTTCTCCAGAGGATCTTCCCCACCCAGGGATCAAACCCCAGGGATCGAATCCAGGTCTCCCTGCCTTGCAGGCAGATGCTTTACCCTCTGAACCACCAGGGAAGCCCTAATTAAGGTTGAAAGAAAATGAAAGTGAAGTCGCTCAGTGGTATCCAACTCTCTGCAACCCCATGGATTGTAGCCTACCAGGCACTTCCATCCATGGGATTCTCCAGGCAAGAGTACTGGAGTGGGTTGCCATTTCCTTCTCAAGAGGATCTTCTCGACCTAGGGATCGAACCTAGGTCTCCTGCATTGTAGGCAGATGCTTTTACCACCTAAGCTACCAGGGAAGGCAGGGAATTAAGGTTAGGTGAGGTCATAAAGGGCCTCCTAGGTGGCGCTAGTGGTAAGGAATCCACCTACCAGAGCAGCAGATGCAAGAGACACGGACTTGATTCTGCATCAGGAAGATCCCCTGGAAAAGGGCACTACAACCCGCTCCAGTATTCTTGCCTGGAGAATCCCATGGACAAAGGAGCTGGGCGGGCTCCAGTCCATGGGGTCTCAGAGAGTCAGACATGACTGAAGTGACTTAGCATGCATGCAGGAGATAGTAAAAGTGGTGCCCATGATCCCATAAAACTAGAAGAAAGAGGTACAAGGGAACTTTCTCTCTCCTCCTCCCTCTTTCCCATCGTGTGCAAACCCTGAGAAAAGACCACTGCAGGAAGGTAGCACTCCGCAAGTCTGGAGGAGAGCTCTTGACCCTACTGGAACCGTCATCTTGAGTTTTCCAAGCTCCAGAACTGTGAAAAAATAAATTTCTGTTGCTGAAGCCACTGAGTCTATGGTGTTTTGTGGCAGTCTAATCCATCTTCCTCAATCCCCTGTCCTCTCACTCTGGAGAGAGCTGGTCATCCTTCCTACCACTCGCACAACTATCCACCTATGACAGCATCCACCATCCGGTCATCTGATGTATGTTCACATAGCCTTCTGCCTTCTTGTCAGCTAACTATAAACTCTTGGAGGGCAGAAGCAATGTCTTACCCACTTCTGTGTTCCTTCTCTTGGTCTAGAACAGGATCCAGCCACAGTAAATGTTCAGGAAATGCCTATGAGATGAATTATGAACTAGTACATGAAATGAGTAAAGCTGAATTTCCTGTTTGCATCTGGGTTGACAGGTGGGCCTTTACACATGTGGATGTTGTGTAGGGTTTGTATGTGCATGCACGCCTATATGATGAGATGGTTTACTTGCAAGAGGTGACCATATGACTAAATCAAGCTGTTTCATACTCAACTGTAGAACCATTTTTCCATTTGGAGATTCCTCCCCAAATCCTCTTGAATTTTCCTAATGTAGTTCCCACTTAAAAAAATCACCTGACCTCATTTTTATATCTGGGTCTTCCTTGTTTTCCCACAAATTTGGGGGTACAGCTGTACATGGTTTTATCTCCTTTGGCTGGTACTGATGACATGAAGCCAGAATGAAGTCACTGGTTCAGAAAATCTCTCTAAACCAACAAGATCTCAACGTAGACCCTGTTTCCCCAGGGCTCTGGGAACTCTGCATCACTGCTGGACAGATCTACATGTTTACAAGTGATAGTGCAGCTGAGAACAAGATATTCTCATCTGGCAGAAGTCAGTTTTTCAAAAAAAAAAAAAAGAGTTTTAGGTTTATTGCAAAACTGGAGAATTGTTGCACATTCTCTCTCCAGCCTGGAGATAGATCTCCTCGCCTCCTGGGGACATCAGTCCTCATTACCTTTTTTTTCTTTTCACAGCTATTTATTACAGCTTGGAACAATGAGTTCAAGTTCCATGCCTCTTGTTTCAACTATCCTTTGTGCAAAAGAACCTTCTTTTCCCAATAGCTAGAACTATATCTGGTTGTTTGGAGGCAGAGATATTTGGAAATAGATACAAATCCACTTTACCACCACCTACCCAATAAAAACTGCAAAATCTGGCTAGTGACACTAAGTCTGTGAAAGTCAAGTCTGTGGCAACAACATGATTCTAAGAGCCCCTGAGTGAGGCTTGGGGCTCTCAGATCTCTCTGAGGTTTACTATGTACTTGGGGCCACCGCCCATCCCAGGGATGAGTACAGCATGCGTTTCCATATGGAGAGCTTGAAAGGATAAGTCTGTTAGAAAGGGAGGATGGGAATGGATTCTCAAAGCCCTATTTGCAATGTGCTTTGCTAGATGGAGAGGAGGTCTGAGATGTCCCTCTGGTACCACGTTTTCTGAGACCACACAGGATGTGATGAGGAGATAGTTAAGCTATACGCCTCACTTGTGACAATTTCTTACCTTTACTATTTAGGTGTTCTGATCTTATTCAGAAAGGGACAGCTGCATTCACATATTTAAAAAATATATATTCATGGAATCCAGAAAAATGGTACAGGTGAACCAATTTTCAGGGCAGAAATAGAGATGCAGACATGGAGAAGGGACATGCAGACACAGCGGAAAAGGAGAGGGTGGGATGAACTGGGAGATTAGGATTGCCAAGTACACACCACGTCAGTCGCTCAGTCATGTCCGCCTCTTTGTAACCCCATGGATTGTAGCCCACGAGGCTCCTCTGTCCATGGAATTCTCCAGGCAAGAATACTGGAGTGGGTAGCCATTCCCTTCTCTAGCAGATCTTCCCAACCCAAGGACTGGGTCTCCTGCAATGCAGGTGGATTCTCTACCACCTGAGCCACCAGGAAAGCCCATATACACTCCCACGTGTAAAATAGATAGCTAAGAGGGAAGCCAGGAGGACAAGGAGCTCAGCTCGGTGCTCTGCGATGATCCAGAGAGCTGGGGTGGGGAGCGGGTGGGATGGAGGTTCTAGGTGGATGGGATATAAGCATACATACAACTGATTCACTTCACAGTACTGCAGAAACTAACACAGCATGTGCTAACACAGCATGTAAAGCAATTATCCTCCAATGAAAGAAATTGTGAACAGTGAAAAAAAAAATCTGCATTCGACTTGACAGAGAATCTCAAGCAGCTAGAAAGTGGCTGGACAAAGAAGAAGGGCAAAAGACTTTCAAGGAATCCTTAGGTAATTACAGGCCTGGGCTGGGCAAAACGGCTGCATTAATGCAAACTCACCAACACACACACATACACACTCTAAGCTGACCATGCCCAGTCCTCTTCTGTATCTCTAGCCAGATCCTTGCTTGTCCTCGGGAGTGACTCCCTTTCCCTGAATCAGCTGGCCCCACCCCACCTCTTTTCCCTTCCAGGTTCTGTTGGTGACTATGGTGATTTCTGTAACAGCCAAGAAGCCCTGAAGGGAGGCATGGCATTTTCTAAAACTCTGGGCTCACACCCAGCCAGCTCCTTCCACCTCCCTGCCTCCTCCCCAAATCCTGAGTGCCTCAGCCGGGAGCCTGTTGCCATGGTTACTCTAATCTTTGTCTGCTTTGCTTGTTAAACAGGCTGACTTCTTCCCTCCAGCCTGTCTCCTGGTGGCCCCAGCTCCATGTCCTTCAGGGCTTCCCGCCTCTCTCCCTCACCATCCTCCTGTCCTCCTTCTCCTCGGGGATGAAAGGAATGGGCAGTGACCAGTTGCTCCCTTCCCACCCCTCCAGCCCACCAGATCTTACAAGGAGGGTTTTCTTTCACTCCCCTAAACGGAAAAGTATCACTCATGACAGAAATAACCCATGACTGAAAATGAAGGTTCTACACCAATTCTAGAAGGAGAGGAGAAAAGGAGGAAAAGGAGCCAGAAGGGATGAGTTCAGTGGGTTGACAAAAGAGGCTGGTGTCTAGAAAAGTTGGTTGAGATTGGCTGATGACAGTGCACCCAGCAAGTGATGCCCAGAGTAAGACCTTGTGCCCTATTTTAAACAGACTGTCCCTCACTTCCCTTCCACATCCTGACATCACATCCCTCATCTCTCCCAGTTAGAGGGATGGCACTCCTCTGGTCCAGCCAGTGCTGTTCAGTCTGCCCTGGATTCTGTAACCTCCTGCCGCCTTAGGGGTCTCTTTTTTCAACTTCATGGAGTTGTAACCAACAAACAAAAATTGTATATATTTAAAGTGTACACTTGATGTTCTGATACATATATACACTCTGAAATAATCACCACTATCAAGCTAATCAGCACAACTATCAGCTCACATAGTTGCCTTCTTCTATTTTTTTCTTTTTTCTATTCTATTTTTGTGATGAGAACTCAATTCAACCAACATTTCCTCAGTCTCCTTAATCTTAAGCCAATTTCTTTGTACTTACTCTTTCCCCTCAGCATGTGAACACAATTTCCCATCTTAAAAAAATTCTCTTTTGACTTCATATTACCCTCTAATTCCTGACCACTCGTCCTCCTTTTAGAAAGCCATCTCCCCTTCCTGTCTCTATTTCCTTGCTTTGCATTCACCCCACGAACAATGGTTTCCTCCAGGACCAAGGCAGAGCCCAGGTTATGAAGGACTTTTCCATTGTCAAATTCAGTGGGAACTCTTTAGTCTTTCAGCCCTTGCACTTCCTAACAAGGAAGTGATGGCTAACAAAGTGGTTGTGATAGTTAATACACAGGACTCCAGAGTCCTTTTACTTATTTTCAACGTTGGCCCTAGCATTTATCAGCTGTATGGCTTTAACCAGGTTCTGTTGCCTCAGTTTCTCCTGATTTCACAAGCAGTATTAACCATTCCCCAGGGCTTCCCTGGTGGCTCAGTGGTAAAGAAAATCTGCCTGCAATGTAGGAGACATAAGTGAGGTCGGAGGAGATGTTGATAGGAAAACTTCTGGAATATATGACAGCTATCTTCAGGAGAAGCACCAAAGCAACTCCCAGCTCCACCAATTTTTTCTTCCATTTTCTGACACTGGATTCAGAAGTCCTTATTGGATTCCATAAAAGTAATTAGCTGTGGGTAAGCCTTGCTCTATCGCCTTGGCCCCACAAGGTTAATATTATGTATCCTGAATCCTGTGATATGTGAGATAGTCTTTTGTATAAGTTTCTTATGTTAGTGGGTTTCCCAGGTGGCTCAGTGGGTAAAGAATCCACCTGCAGTGCAGGAGACGCAGAAACGTGGGTTCAGTCCCTGGGTTGGGAAGATCCCCTGGAGAAGGGCATGGCAACTCACTCCACTACTCTTGCCTGGAGAACCTCATGGACAGAGGAACCCAGCTGGGTATAGTTCATGGGGTCGCAAAGAGTTGGACCCGACTTAGTGGCCAAACAACACAGTAGCAATACCCACCTCACTGAGTTATGATGACGATTAAATGAGGCAGTACATGTAAAACAACCAGGTCGGGTCCATTCATAGAACGCACTTGAATAATGACTGTTGACTATTCCTATTACCTGAAGCCCATGCAGCATTCAGAGTTGCTGCTCATCCTCTTCTTGAAGCCTACTCCCACATTTTCCTTCTTCCTCTCCTTCCCCTAATCCTCTGTGAATACCTCACCAGCTTTCTGAATGACTCACAGAGTTCTGCTCTGGACCTCTGCTCTTCTGACTTTAGACAGGATCCCTATGCAAACTCAGTTATATCCAAGGTGTTAACCACCATGGCGCATGGTCAAGCATCAAGTCTCTGTGTTCAGCCAAACTTCTCTGCTAGATGCCAGAACTATATCTCTATATAGAGAGATATAAATGTTAGATATATATCTAACTGCTGGATATCCCCACCTGGTTATTTCATAGGCAACTTGAAATCAGTTTAATCAAAGTAGAACTCTCCATCTGTCTACTGTATTCTAGCCCAGTGAATGATACTACATGGTAGCCCAAGCCAGAAAAGTGGTTTCCCTCATCCCCTCCATCCAGGTAAGAAGCAAATCCAATTACTCTCGCAAGCCCATCTAAACTGCCTACTTTTAATGACCTTTTCTAGGGACTCATTATTTCAGGCCTAGATTATCAAAAATATTTACCCCTCTTAAGTGTAATGCTTTAGAATTAAGGTGCTGGCAAAGACTCTTGAGAATTGCTTGGACTGCAAGGAGATCAAACAAGTCAATCCTAAAGGAAATCAACCCTGAATATTCACTGGAAGGACTGAAACTGAAGCTGAAGCTCCACTACTTTGGCCATCTGATGGGAAGAACTGATGCACTGGAAAAGACACTGATGCTGGGAAACTTTGAAGGCAAAAGGTGAAGGGAACAACAGAGGATGAGATGGTTGGATGGCATCACCAACACAATGGACATGAGCTTGAGCAAGCTCCAGGAGACAGTGAAGGACAGGGAAGCCTGGCGTGCTGCAGTCCATGGGGTCACAAAGAGTTGGACACGACTTAGTAACTGAACAATGGTAGCCCCTCTCAAATCATTTCTTTCACTGTTGCCAGAACAACCCATTTTAATGCCAATAGAATAGCGTTTCTTCCTTGCGTTAAATCTTAAATAGCTCATCACGACCTATTACAGTATTTCCCACACTTAACTGTTTCTTAAAAAAATACATGTGTCTCACTCTCACAGAAATCAGATTCTCCAAGAGAGATAGCATTTTTAACAAGTGTCCAGTGATTGTCATGATCAGTAAGTTTGGAAAAGGCTGGCCTCTAAGATCACAGAGTGTGCCCTTTGTGTTATAGCTGTTCCTCTTTAGAGAATTCCTAAGGTCTCTCATATTCTATAATCCAGCAACAGGGAACAAAAAAGTCAGGCAAGTACATAACACAACTCTCTGCCCTAGTCTCCCGCCACTGGTGGCCACTATCAACCAGCTTTCCATGTTGCCTCATCCAGTCCCACTGCTCCTAGTCACTGCACCATTTTAAATGCTGCTCCCTAAATGTGAAACCCCTTAGCCCAACACTGATCACACAGCCAACTCCTTCTTATTCTTCAAAACTGTTCAAAGAGTGCCTTCTCCAGGAGGCTGTGCTTGGTTCAATAGTTCTCCCCATCCCCATCCATCCTGAGTCTTCATGAAGTTCATCTCCTCCAGGCCCCTCCAGCATCCTGGCTTACTCTCATCAATCCTCCACTAAAGACACTGTCTGCTTCTTATTCTCCTTCTACAAGATGTGATTCCAAAATCCAGCAACCAGTCCAACTCCTGGCAACCAGGGAACTTTATATTGTCAAGGGAGTGGCAAAGAATGATCTCAGTAGGACTTAGCTCCATTCTCTAAACCATTCAGATCTCTCTGAAACCTTATCATTTCAACCAAAGTCCTTATTATCCCTCCTAACTGCAGATCACTTAAAATTTTGCACTCCATGTTCTTTTTATCCTCATCTAAGTTATGATCAAAAGTTTCAATGCAGAGCCCATGGGAGAAATTTATCTGAGTGCAGGTCAGGTATTGGCTGTAAGGACCCTGGAGAAGTCTTTCAAACAGGGGTGAAGCTATCTGATCATCCTTTTATACAGCTCGCATTTATTGATATTGTCCAGGAAGCTCTGGGTGGAAAGAGAGCTGACACAGACATCATCCAACATCTTGCTGAAGCGCAGATATACCATATCCGCTGTATTTCCTTTCTTAAGGCTTCACAACTTTAAACTTTCTTGAAAAGAAATTATGCTACTCAGGCAAGATATTCTCAGTGAGCTGATATTTGCACTTAGGGACCACTCAGTTTTCTTATCCAAGCACTCACAAATTGTCTGTTTCATAACCTGTTCAAGAATGCTTTATGGAAATAATCTCAGGCTCTCTCATCTATCATCCTCCCATTTTTCAAAACTTAGAAAATGTTTGCCTATCTTAGCTTTCCAGCTCCTGTCCCATTTGTTATCCATGATTCTCTGAAGATTCTAAATTGTAATTCAATAGCTTCTCTCTGTAACCTAGAATGTAATTCATCCAGGCCACAGGGCTTGAATCATGTAGCTCAGGCCGGTGTCTGCTTACGACTTCCTCATCTGGAGAGAATTTGAAAAAGAGAACTAGGACTAGCTTTTTCCTATGGTTACTAGGGGTGAATCTTGCCATGTCCTTTAAAGACTTGGACAAATAAATCATGTATTGATTTTTTTTTCAAACAGAGAGGTACACACACACACACAGGTTCTGGAGTCAGAAAGACCAAAAGAAAGAATCCAAGCTTTATTATCTAGTAGCTTTTCACCCTTGGGCAAGAATATTACCCTCTATGAGCCTCAATTCAAAACAAGAAGAACAATAATGCCATTTTCGGAAGAGCTTAAAGATACCAATGGATCAGGGACTTCCCTGGTGGATCCAATAGTTAGGATCTGCCTTCCAAACCAGGGAATGTGGGTTCAAGCCCTGGTCAGGGAACTAAGATCCCACCTGTTATGGGGCAATTAAGTCTGCACCCAGTATCTACTGAGCCCAAGCACTCAGGAGCCCCTTGCACTGCAACTTGAGAGAGGCCCAGTGCCTCAACAAAGACCCCGTGCAGCCCCCCCAAAAGGATATCAATGTGTTAATACAGAGGCATCTGTAAATAGTACCTGTTACTGAAACTACCATCAGGCTTTTTTTTTTTTTCAACCTATTATGAGTAATTTTTAGCATGGGATCCTGGATGCAAGAGTCCAGAAAGATGTCAGGAGTCCAGTGGTAAGATGAATTAAACCAGTCAAGCACAGTGATGCAGGATTCCCCTATAAGCACTGTTGAAAACTGCTTATAAATCTTACCCTCCTTATATATTTGATGTGAGTTCCACACTGTGTGACTGAAAGAGTAAAGGATGCCCTCTTGAATCATGGGAAAGCAAAGATGCTCTGTAGAAAAACAGAGACAACCTAGAACAGAGTGAGGCATTGGCAGAAGCAGACCTGTTAGGGTCAGACCTTGCCAAGAGCTCTCAGATATGGCCTAGAAGCCAAGAATTTAAAGAGCAGGTGAACCGGGTGTAGTTTCTAGGTAGCAGACAAATCCTGCAGCACTTAATTCTTATTTCAACCAGAAAATACATGACGCATCTCTCCATTCCCTGCCATTGATGGCCTCTATCAATGACTTCTATTGCCAACTGGTTTTCCATGTGCATGCCCCCATACACTGGTCCACCCATATCTGGAGGCATTCTAAGGAAAAACTGTGATGGAAACACTCAAACCTTTCTTGGCTTTCCATTCCTGTTATGATTTTTGCTTCCTGTTTCTGGTTTTAGACATGGAAACAGTTGAAATGTATATTAGCTCTTACTCAAGGTGTGCAGGCCTTCAATAACCTCACTTCTTACTGGGCTCAAATCAGACTTGGGTGGGTTAAATAGTGGAAGAGAGGAAGGAACAGAAGTCCTCATAGGAGTCAGCTGCTCAGGCATCATCTGCGAGGCACTCTTGATTCTTAAACCTTTCTACATTACTATGGTTGTTGAGGTGGATTCAAGTTTCAAGAAAAAAAATAGCACTTATTTTTCAGTCCTCTGAAGTAGAAACTATAATTGGCCTAAGAATTTTGAACTGCCTTTCATGAGAATTGTATTTTCTTCAGTAAATTTAACCTTTTTCTCTAATCCCCTTTCACACTTCTCTCTTGCCTCCAAGATAAAATCCTTCCATTTGGACAATTAGAAAGCACGGAATTCTTGGGTCTGGGTCATCTATTCTCACAGGGCAGAATTCTTCCTTCCAAAGAAGAGTCACTGTCACACAACAGAGGATCACTTAGCATCTCCCTTTTGGGAGCCCCTGGACAAGAGGACCCTTACGTGTCTTGAGGTCCACTGACCACTTCCTGAGCACAGCAGTGACTCAGTGGTCAGTGGGAAGGAAGTCAGAGGGGAGAGAAGGGTTCCTCCCTGATCTGCGGGATTGTTTACTTTCCCCTCAGGCAAGAACAGAGGGACCTGCCTATCCGAGAGGAGCTACCCTTCTCCATGGGGACCGCGGGCAAAACACGCCGTGCCATCCGCCCTGGTCCCTAGTAAGGCCTCCACCCACCATGAAGCAATTGTCAGTCTCGTGTAACAGTGATAGAAGCGTGCTGTAATATGTCTGACCAGAAGGACAGAGCAGCATGAGGACCAGGGCTCTACATAAGTGACCAGCTATCTACCTGCTTTGGCATTTGCTCTGTGTTTGCATTATCATCAAAACGTTGATTTTAAGCCTCTAAAGGTGCCAAGTGAGGGCTTCTGGGTTGACTTTGCTGGGGTCCTAGCACAGATCCAGCAAGTATTTAATAAATGTGTTTTGCCGCTCAGCCCCCATGTGGATGGTGTCACCCTAGCAAAGCTCACATTTCTCAAGATGCCCCACCCCTGTTCTGACTACACAAGTTCAGGGTGGCACCCGGGATTCAGTATTTTTAAGGTGCTCCCTAAAGGACAGTAGAATTATTGTTCCCAGTGAACAGACTTTCACACTTCAGTTTGGTAATTCAGAAGGAACTTTCCCCCTCTTTTTGCCAAACAGATACATCTAAAAGAATTGGGGGAAAGCCAGGATGGTTTCTGTTTAACTTGTTTCAGATACCCCCAACAGAGCGTCACTTGCAGCAGCGGTTAATAAGTTCTTAAAGTGCACTCAGTTCACTTCCACCCACGGCAGACATGCTGGTCCATAACAGAAGTACATCCAAGTTCGAAGTGCCTCCAAGGGCAGGTCATTTACCACCCAAAAAGCCGTTTTCCTCTCCAATAGCACCCATGACAAGGATGGTCTCTCCTCCAGGTTGGCCTGGGGTACCAGCCACAGTCCCATTTTGCATCTATTGCCCTGGTGTATTTAACAAGCACCCCCTTTTGCTATCACTATCCTGGTTTGGAAGATAATAAGAGTGACCACACAATCTACCTACCGCACAGGATAAACTTTAGATTCCTTACCCTGAGACAGTCCCAATCTCCCCCCACCCCACGTCCTTTCTCTCCCATCTCATCACCCAACACTTCTTGCCATGCTCTCCTCCTCGCCTCACACAGAAATGCTCACCTCTCTTCCCTGCACACACGCTGCCACTGAGGAAGAGGCAGTGACTCGCCTAATGTTTTGCAGCTAACAAGACAGTTTCCCATCTAAATACCAGTTCCATCAATGGTTTCTCTCGAGATGCTGCTTCCAGGCCCTCAGGCCCTTTGCTAATTGCCCTTCTCTGGCAAACTCTCATTTTGCTCCATCTAATAAAAGATACACAAACACAAGCCTTCAGGTGAGTCTAACCATCTAATAGGGTGTTACCTCCCAGGATCAATACATTACGGTTCCATTAATGCCGCTTTTTAGTTGCCTCCCCAGATTTAGCAGCTTATATTGAGCTTTTAGTCAAATAAAACCTAAATGTCTTTTCTCTACCAGAACTACTGCCAGTAAATTTTTTCCCCTCCCATTATCACCATCGATTTCTTTAAACTCTCAAGTAACATTTTACATTTATCTCTTTGTAACGTCATCTGCTTATTTTTAACCCAGCATTCCAGTGTATTTAGATCATTTTGAGACAGGTTTTTGTCATTGATTACACTGACCATTCTTTCCAGCTTTGTGTCTGTTTAAAGTTTGATATTCACATGCCTCCTGCGTCTTCTTCCAACCTGCCGGCAAGGTGACTGCCCAGGGCAAGTCCAGGAACTGGGAATCTCAAAATGATTTTACCGGTGACACTCCTTGTCTTGTCTGTGTGATCACAGTCCTCCACTGGGCATTCCTGCCAAAACTATGCCCTTGCCAGAGTTTACAACCATCCCACCCCAGCTCTCTGCAGTGAGATATGAACACAAGAATCTTCCTGGAAATCAGGCCCTAAATCACACCATGACTAAGTGATTCAGCCAAGTAGTCCTCAGGCCTGGGCCAACTCCAATGACAGGCAGAGTGTGATGTGGAGGTTTCCAGAAAGGCCCTCATGGAGAAGGAAATGGCAACCCACTCCAGTATTCTTGCCTGGAGAATCCCGTAGACAGAGGAGCCTGGCAGGCTACAGTCCGTGGGGTCCCAAGAGTCAGACACGACTTAGCAACTAAACCACCACCACCATCACCAGAAAGGCTCGTAAGCCCCAAAGCCCCTTCTTCCAATGGGCTAAGAAGAAAAAGAGTCTCTATTAGAGTTTCATTCCCAAAGCCTTATCCTTGTTCCTAAGAGAAGTTACACTTAGACCTTAAGCTGATATCAGGCATTCATATTTCACTATAGAAAGGTTTTCAGAGATGATGCCTGAAAGCAAAGGCCAAAAGAAGCCTGGCTGAACACAGGTTTCCCTGAATGTCAGATCTAGTTCCTCAATCCTGACAGTCAGTCCTTTTCATTTACAGATAAAGACAGGAATACAGAAGGTTGAGAGAAAAGAAAGAAAGGGCTACCTCAGGGAGGCTCCAGCAGGAAGAACAGGGACCCACTTTGTTGCTCTGCAGGATTTTCTAGCCTAATAGGAAAATGAAGCAAACTCCAGAAAATAAATGTTTTCAACAGCGATATAATCAGGCTTCCATTACGCATGCCATATTAACATGGTGTTTATCTCTGCTCCCTTCCCAAAATGCACCGTAAGGAGAGTAATTAAATTTAAAAGTAAAGTTCCATAAGGACAAAGAGAAAGGGAGAAGTGATAAAAGAAAGAAGGAAATGTCACCAGTCTTCCAGAAGACCGACACTGCACAAGCAGGTCATTACCAACCTATGAGAACAAAGCGAAAGCTCTCAAAGGGCAAAGCCAAGGAGAGAGGACAGTCTGTACTAGAGCCCTCAGCAAGGCTCAGCGATGAGAAGTGGCACCATGGAAGTCCTGCAAGGTGCAGACAGCCCGCCTGACCTGCACTCAACATAAGAACGTGCCTTCCCCCGTAGTGCAGGAGACGTGAGCCTCTCTTTCTAGAGAAATTAAAAGAGGGTCTTCAGGAACAAGGGGTACAAGTGGGGAGGGCTAGTGTGAGTGTAAGGATGGTGCAGGGGTAAATGTGAGTCTGAAAAGGAGAGCTGAAAGTCAGTACCCATCAGGAGATCTCTCTGTCTGTGGCCCCAAGCTTGGCTCCCACACACCTGCAGCAGGCACATGTCCCCAGGAGCAAGTCTGGAAGATTCTATGTTGGATAATCTGACCAGCCCATGGGAGAAGTTTCCAGGTGATGTTAACTGGGGATCCTTCCACTGAACAGAGCAGCAGATCCAAAACCATGTGACAGTGAGACCTGCTAACTGAAGAGCCTGTGCCCTCCTCAGCAGCTCCTCAGAGCCCCCATCTATGTGACCTGTGAAGTGCCACAGATCTCCTGACAAAGGAGGTCACTAATACACAAGACAGGACCACAGCAGATAGAAAGAAGGAACTGAACAAAGGGATGTGTCCCAAATAAACCGTTCTTGGGATTTAAAAACATCACAGAAGAAAAAGTCAACAGAAGAGTTAAAAGATAGAATTCAGGCCAAAAGAAAATGAAGATAAAGGTAAAAAAAAATCAATTCAAGACACCTAACTTCCAGGTATCAGGGGCTCCAAAAAGAAAAAAAGAAAAAAGTGACAGTGAAAAGAAGGAAATGACAGTAATTAAAATGAAAGAAAGAAAGTGATAGTGCGCCTCCGACTCCTTTACGAACAGTACGTACAAAATCATAGTAACTTAGAGTATGTAATGAAAAGCAGACTCTATCACAGCTGTAGAAAATAAAGGTATATGGTTACCAGGGAATAAGGGAGCAGTGATAAACTGGGAGCCTGGGACTGACATATACGCACTTCTTGCTGTTTAGTTGCTAAGTTATGTCCAGCTCTTTCACAACCCCATGAACTGTAGCCCACCAGTCTCCTCTGGCCATGGATTTTCCAGGCAAGAATACTGCAGTGGGTTGCTAGTTCCTTTTCCAGGGGATCTTTCTGACACAGGGATGGAAACTAAGTCTCCTGTATTGGCAAGCAGATTCTTCACCACTGAGCCACCAGAGAAGCCCCCATCTAAGTTCTACTTTATGTAAAATAGAAAACTAATAAGAACCTACTGTACAGCACAGGGAACTCTACTCAATACTCTGTAATGACCTATAAAGGAAAAAACTCTAAAAAAGAAAAACAAGAGTAGATATATGTATAACTGAATCACTTCACTGCACCTGAAACACAACATTATTAACCAACTGTACTCCCATAAAAAGGATTTTTAAAGCAGATTCGGAGAAGGCAATGGCACCCCACTCCAGTACTCTTGCCTGGAAAATCCCATGGATGGAGTAGCCTGGTGGGCTGCAGTCCATGGGGTTGCAAGGAGTCGGACATGACTGAGCGACTTCACTTTGACTTTTCACTTTCATGCACTGGAGAAGGAAATGGCAACCCACTCCAGTGTTCTTGCCTGGAGAATCCCAGGGATGGGGGAGCCTGGTGGGCTGCCATCTCTGGGGTCATACAGAGTCGGACACAACTGAAGTGACTTAGCAGCAGCAGCAGAGCCAGATTTCCTTTAATCTGAAATCTACCAACTACAACCTGTATGACTGAAAAAATTACTTAATCTGTTTCTCAATGTCCACATCTGCATAGAAAAAAAATAACAGTAGCTACTTGATACTGTTGCTATAAAGGTAAGTTATTATGTGTCTAAAGCTCTTAAATGGTGTCTTGCATTTAGAAAGTGCCCAACATGTCCGCTATTATTTACAGTGTTACATAATATTACAGTATAAATAATATGGGCTTCCTTCCTGGCTCATTGGTAAAGAATCCACCTGCTAATGCAGGAGACATAGGTTCGATCCCTGGAAGATTAGGAAGATCCCCTGAAGGAGGAAATGGCAACCCACTCCAGTATTCTTGCCTGGGAAATCCTATGGACAGAGGAATCTGGCAGGCTACAATCCATGGGGTCACAAAAGAGTAAGACACGATTTACCGACTAAACAACAACAAATAGTATAATCATTAAATTTAGCCTAAAACTTTGATGTAAATATATGAGGAAGAGAAAAAGGAAGAGAAAGCATGACAGATGGGACTCAGGGCTGTTAGTCTCAAACCTTATCATTCATAGAAAGAAGCCAGTACTATAATGTCTAATAACATCTTCAAAGGGCAAATCAATAGTAGCACAAACAAGGTGTTTAAAAATGAAGAGGAAAACAAAAACACCAGAAGGAACAGCTAGAAGAACTGAAAGTTGCTGTTCCCTGCGTCCCTTCACAGGGCTCCACAGTGGGGAGGAGGCCAGACACGTGAACATGAGTAGTTTATTTTCGTAGCCATTTAAAACACACACATGTTTAAGTAACCTTATCACACTTAGCTGAAACCCAGAAGGGGTGACAATAGATGACTCTCCCCAAGCTGCTTCTTCAAAAGCTAAGCACTGACTCAGAACAACAAAAATATCCTTCCAGCTGCTTCAAACAAAAAATAAGCGAAGGCCATGTTCTAGGCGAAAGGGAGGCAACCAGACTTGGGGCACAGCCCACCTCCCCTACGTGCCTACCCAGGTAAAGCCCTGCTGCACTCCGACGCACCCAGGTACCTTGAGTTTTCTCCCCTCCCTCCTAAGACCCAGGCCTTGTCTTCTTGCCTTCCAACTCCCAAGCCAAACCTTCCTCCAGTCCTCCTTTACACGAAGGGACAAAAGAAATTGCTGTGGCTTGATTGAATGGCTGCTAAATTGTGCTCTCAAATCTTCTGAGTTTTCTATTAAATGATCCATATGGTGGTTTCATCAGAGAAACTAACTCTTGCAGAAAAGTACTTGTTTTATAAGATGACATGTGGGCACTCTGTATTCTACCCGAGAGGCACGCTGTAATCGTTAGAGGTGCCAGAAGATGAAAATACCAGTTACTGTAAGAGATTTCTGAAGAAGTCAGGAGGAACAGAAAGACAATTTTGTCTTCTTAAAAAATGGAAAGTGGGTCAGGAGAAGCTGAGAAAAGAAAGCATTTATACATAGGGATTCATCACGCTGATTATGGAGCCATACTACATGATAATAGTCACGCTTTCTGCTTCTGCCACTTTCAAGGGAGAAATAAGAGCAGATGCAGGAGAAGCCAGAGCATGTTACGATAAATACAGCAGACCAACTCCACTTCAGGTAGAATCCAACTGTGGCAGTTGAGGATGAAGTGCTGTAAAAGATACTGACTCCAAATGTTCCTGAAAATTTGAAGCTAAAGTAAAAGCTATCTCAACTGAAGCGAGCTATGACGAATTACCCTACAGATTTATGGTTGCCAGGGTGGAGGGGACATGGGGGAGAGATGGACGGGGAGTTCTGGATTAGCAGATGCAAACCATTATACATAGAATGGATAAACAACAAAGTCCTATTGTATAGCACAGGGAACCTTATTCAATATCCTACAATAAACCATCATGGAAAACAGTATGAGAAAGAATATGTTATATATGTAACATGCACATGTGTGCCTGTGCTCAGTTACTTCAGTCACGTCCAACTCTCTGCAACCCCATGGACTGTAGCCAATCAGGCTACATGGGATTCTCTGTCCATGGGATTCTCCAGGTAGGAATACTGGAGTGGGCTGCCACGCCCTCCTCCTCCAGGGGATCTTTCCCACCTAGGGATCAAACTCGCATCTCCTTTGTCTCCTGCATTGCAAGCTGATTCTTTACCCACTGAGCCACCTAGGAAGCATACACACACACACACACACACACACACACACACACACATTTGTATATAATAACTGAATCATTTTGCTAAATAGTAGAAATTACATGCACAATATTGTAAGTCAACTGTATTTCAATGAAAAAAAATTTAAAGAACTAGTTCTAATCAGTGAAGATGAAAGCAGTGCCATTCACTGGTTAATAAAAACAAATAGTCACTTTAAAAAGTAATTAGTTACACCCAAGTGGATTTTAACAACATATTTTAGGAGTATTTAAGGTTTGTTTATGTATTTAGAATTTAATATCATCTTATAGTCTTGGGAGTGAATTAATAAAATATAGACAGTTAGGTACTCCATTTATTTAAGGCAATTGTTGAATGAAATACCTAGAAGTTGAATCTGTATGATCATGAGTTTCTATTTTGGTATAATTCTGATCTATGTTTTCTGCATCACACGGCATGTGGGATGTTAGTTCCCTGGCTAGAGATCAAACCTGTGCCCTCCGCAGTGGAAGCACAGAATCCTAACCACTGGACCACCAGGGAGGTCCTGAATAATTCTGCTTTTTATTCCCTATCTGCGCTTATATTTTATCTTTGAAATCATGTTCATTCATTTTTATACAAATCATTTTCTTAAATCCCTAATAAAGTATTTACCCTACTAGTTTGTGGGAAAAAATTCAGATTGTATGATATGCATCACATCTATTGCAGATATTTTTGGTGCTGTGGCCATCACAAACCCACAAAATTAAGCCAAAAAGACTTTTGTGCAAAATTAAGCAAATTTCAGTCTAACAAAGCTATTGTTGTTCCAGTAGTCATGTATGGATATACAAATTGGACTATAAAGAAACCTGAGCACCAAAGAATTGATGCTTTTGAACTGTGGTATTGAAGACTCTTGAGAGTCCCTTGGACTATAAGGAGATCAAACCAGTCTATCCTAAAGGATATCAGTCCTGAATATTCATTGGAAGGACTGATGCTGAAGCTGAAACTCCAATACTTTGGCCACCTGATGTGAAGAACTGACTCAATGGAAAAGACCCTGATGCTGGGAAAGACTGAAGGCAGGAGGAGAAGGGGACAACAAAGGATGAGATGGTTGGATGGCATCATCAACTCAATGGACATGAGTTTAAGCTCCAGGAGTTGGTGATGGACAGGGAAGCCTGGCGTGCTATAGGCCAGGGGGTCGCAAAGAGTTGGACATGACTGAGTAACTGAACTGAACTGAAGAAAATTTTCTCTTGAACAAGACAGAGGAATAGCTAGATACTACAAAACAAGAACCTTTATTTCAATGCTACTTTAGTGCTATAGTTCAAGAATATTTAAAAATCAAAATGACTCGGTACAGTCTGGTGATACATAGAGTAATGCTGCTTTGCTCTTTGAGGAAAGTGGAACCTCATGAGCTACTGAACAAGCTGAGAGATTTACTCAAATCTGTTTACCAGACCCCAGATGAATCTGGAAACTTTGTCAGTAAAACCAGAAGGACTTAGGGCTTGAGACAGATGCTCAGCTTGCTTCTAGCTCAAGCTGGGAAACATCTTCTAATAATGAGATGGCATTGGTCTTGGGTGCACTAGAATCATTGGAAGTCACTAAAAATTCTCTGCGTGCGGACACAGAAATTGACAGCTGTGGGCTTAAGCGAATGAAAAGTGTCCTGAGACATGCACAGCCTATTCCTATTTATGATTTTGGTCCAGTATACACTGTTTAAACTCATGTCCAGAGAGAGAGGAGCAAAATAAAACTCATGACTGGTTTTATGCCTCTCTCTCTGACTCATTTTGGAGGCTTCCATATCGAGTAAGATTAGATCAAGTCTCATCTATTCTTTTTCCACTAAAACCAAAACTGTGATCATTAGAATGCTGTTCAGATACACTTATCATAAAGACAGAAATTAAAAATAAATGGATGAATAGAATATCTGGGGAGGGAGACACGTAACTCCATGGCTACCTCCCTCTAAGTTGGCATCATATTATTTTAATATGCCTAGGGTCTGTTCTGTCTCTCCAACTAGACTATGAACTCCCAAGCAAGAGCTGGTCCTTCTTTGCTGCTGAGCTGAGATGACCAGCACAATGTCTGGCACAAGCCTACTTAAGGGAGGGATTTTTTAAAAGGTCAAAGTAATACATACATCTTATTTTTAAAAAGAAAGCATGCATAATGGTTTATAATGAACAGCCTAAGTCCCCAGACCAGCTCCTGATACTACTCCCCAGAGGCAACCATTCCTAAGGATGAGAATTTGTTTTTAAGGTTTCATCACATTTGTTGCTAATGCAAAAAAAAAAAAAAAGATTCCAGTTTCAAATTATTCATGCCTCTTTACTTAAATAGGCCTCAAATATTTGGAAACACGGCTGGCAGTTATTCCAAGTTGTTGTAGTCATACAGTCAACAAATATATATTGTTTGTGTTGAAAGTGGTGACATTTCAGTTTTCACACTTTTATTAGTAAAGACCAGCTTTCTTTCCTCCTAGGATGAAAGAGGCATACGCCAGTATAGCCCTAGAATTAGCAGGGCCAGAGCACATCAGAACTAGACAATAGGGGTGGAGAGAGGATGGGTGATCAGTGTCACAGGGGGGTGAAATGCTCCGAGTTAATGTCGCAGGATGGGGGAAACGCCAGATGCAGAGACCTGCTCCGCTGTTAGCTTTAGCTTTAGCTTTCTCTGAGCAGACGTCATTCTGTACAAGGATGGCGCCCACAGGGCAATCACATTATGCCCCATTTTACATCGATAGACTCCATCTATGACAGCAGCTCCATGATCTAGGGAACCATCCTCTTATTTTGAACCAGTGAAATAATCTGCAAAATCCACTGGAATTATTTATAACGGGATTTCTCTTATATTAGCAAAAACAAGTAGAAGCATAAAATGATGCTACATTTATAGCACATAATGGTTAGAAACACTCTGCAAAGACATGACAATTCGGGGAAAATCCCCACTCTGATCAGAGTGAATAAACATGATTAACTTGCAGAGACGATGCTATTAGGCTCTTTGCCAAAAAAGAGATTACTGCTTTAAAGAGTCTGCCTGCAAAGGTGACCTGACCCCCAGGAGATGCTGGAGCCCTGAAATAGTGACCCCAAAGGGTCCCCAAGTGACGGGTCACCTATGTGACAGGGCCTCTGTGCACCTGGGGAGCACAGAGGAACTGAAAAACAAGATACTGATCAAGAAGCTCGGCTGAATGGGTGGCTGTTTATCAAGACAAGAGACCAATTTAGAAAAAGTCCTGTTGGCAGAATCCAGATTCAGATACTTCAAGATCATCTTCTATCCAAACTGAAGAGAAACCCAAGGCTCGGAAAGAAAACACACACACACACACACACACACATAAATAATGACAATCAGGGAACAAGAAAAATGGAGAAACTGATGTTTTCCATGTCCTTAATGTGGATTGAGGTTTTGTGGAAATTAATCCGCACAAATCCTCACTCCAATACTAACCTGTAGCCATTATCTTCAGAGCCTCTGTAACCTGCTGAAGGCCACAGGAGTCATAAAGGGGATTCAAATTCAAGACTGACTCTAAATCCCTGTTCTTTCTATCATGACAGGGAGAGTGTCCAGAAGGTGAGAAAAATCCTATATCTCAATGCACAGACATTATACACGGTGAGACCTCTGAGGTTTACAAATGAGTAAGCAAGTCTGGGGATGCAAACATTACCAAACTTTTTCAGTCACTTAGACTTTCTTTTTTTTTCTGGCCAAGCCACACGGCTTGCAGGACTTCCACAGCGAGGGATCAAACCCGCACCCCCTGCACTGGAAGCTCGGAGTCTTTCCCACTGGGCCATCAGGAAGTGCTAAACTTATTTCTTAACTGGGTTCCTTAAAATACTTCTTGGCTGACTAATTTAGGTCCATGTTTTAAAACACTGCTAGGGTCTGGTAAGAAGATCCTTGACATTCAACTGGAATTTTAGTTCTAGAAAATGACCTTTGCTTTACAGAGCAATACAGTAATAAGAACACATCTGTGAGTATGCTGCCTGGTGGGTCTGTGCCCCAGACTGGTATCTCCAGCTGCCCGTGACAGGGTGATTGTAACTGTGCTCACCTATGCCTTAGAGATGCATTTACTAACAGCAGAGGGGAAAGAAGCTACTATTTAAACAACAAAAAAGAAAAATTCCACTTTTTATGAAAACAAAATATTAAAGTACACAGAGCATTTGATAGAGGCCTGCATGTGGACTGTATTTAAACTCTCCAACAGATTCAATAGTAAATTAAATAGAATTTACAGTCATAGGTTGAGCAACATGAAAAGCACACTGCAAACAGTTTTAAAAAACCTCCCATTTTCCAAACTGCTTTTGAAATGGGTCAATCAGATGGTGATTTTCCTCAGAAAGTCACAAGTTTGTGAAAACTGAGTAAAACTAGAAGCTGCGGTGCAACTTCTACCACATCCAGTCTGTAACTGTGGAGGGTTTTCTTCCCCTACTGTAAACAAAACTAAAACGTTCAGCCTCATTAGCATGAATATCATAAAGCTGCATCTGTGCCCACCGCACACACATTTATCATCACCTCCCCCAACACACACACAATAAAAAATAAAACTGAACTCCACCTTCCCCCATCCAGGGGTGTTTTGCTTTCCAGCGGTCCCACATTGTCTGAGTTGCCGATAGTAGCTCACAGGTCACCTTTATCAAATGGTCTCTTCTCCAAAAAGGCCAGTGGAGTCTCCAAAAGACTGCTGGGGTACATGGCTGTCGGGCAGACTAGCACCTCCACCTGTCTTCTTGTCGCCTCTTCTCCCACCACCCCCCTTACGCGAAGGTCCTGTGTGAAAAGGAGCTGGGATGGGCTTCACGAGAGAATGAGCAAGAGGAGCACGCATCAAGATTTCTGTGATGTCACGGGAGCGTCACTAATGGCCGCTCACCATTTCCAAAGAGGCACGAAAATTCTTAGTCTGCTGTCAAAGTCTATCAGCCATCCTCAAGCTTTCCATTCAGCAGTTTTTCCAGGCAGGTCTCCACGCATAGCTTCTTTTTTTTCTTAACACACTAAGCTGACTCAGACGCACAGGCAGAAGTACTCTGACTCACTTCTCTCTTCCTTCTTTCTTTCTCTGTTTTTCTTTCTTTCTTTCCTTTTTTTTTTTAACTCCTTGGCTCTTGGAAATGGGGATTAGTTCTTCTCATTTAAGTTGGGGAGCCAAGTGCAAGATCCAGCAGGGCAGTTTGTGGTCTTCAGTGATCAGAAAAATGCAAATGCTAAATATCCTTGGGAAGACTGATGAGGAAACAGCACTCAAGGGATTTTCTTCAAGTCTAACAGAAAGATACTCATTCCAGGAGGGTAAATGCGGACACTTCTCTGGACCTGCAGTTTTTCCTCTTCTCCCTCACTTTCTACCAAGGTACCTCTGCCATTCTTATTTCTTGCCTACCTAACTGTGCCTGTGCTTTGAGGTCTATGGATACGTAAATACTTGTGCATACACATATGCACATATAATGAATTTAATATGTGTGAGGTATATACTGGGTTGATACACATATTTTAACTGGCACAGCTGTGTGTGTCTTGTCACTTCAGTCATGTCTGACTCTTTGCTACCCTATGGCCTGTGGCCCACGAGGGTCCTCTGTCCATGGGATTCTCCAGCCAAGAATACTGGAGTAGGTTGCCATTTCCTCCTCCAGGGGATCTTCCTGAGGCAGGGACTGAACCCACGTCTCCTACGTCTCCTACACAGCAGGGAGATTCTTCATTGCTGAGTCCCTGGAGCTCCACAGCCACATCCTTTGTTAAACTATTTAAAGACTTCCATAGCGATGGGGAAAGAGAAATCCTCCATGTAAAAGCCCACAGATAACTCAATGGCACTGTCCAGTGGTGGTCACAGAGCTGGGCGACTGGACCAGGAAACAGAGCTCGTGCTGATGCACCTGGAGCCAACATAGACAGGAGGTGCAGCAGGTGGCTTCCGGGGCCTCACCTGGGAGCCAGAGCACCAGCTCTCCACGTCCACACATTCAGGTGTGTGTCCAGCTACCTTCTGTCAGAAACAAAACCCTGGGCTCAATGACCTGATACTTATCAATGCCACAAGCGAACTGTGGAATAGACTGATGCGTTTCCTATTTCAACCCACGGATCATACGGGGCTATCACTTAGCCAGAGACAGCTGCACTATACCAACGAGGAATCCATAAATGCTTTGAATATTATCAGAATGATATGATGAATGATTTGCCCTCTAACATATCACTTGGTAGACAGTGATACAGTGATATGCCCACTAACATATCACTTGATATCATTTAAATATAGTTTAGTTCACTTAAAGAATAGAACCTATTTTTAAGTGATGAATTCCAGATTTATTTACATTACCATACTAGTGGGCAAATATTTTCATCATCACCATACTAGTGGGCAAATATTTTCATCATCTGGCTATATGTAAGCATGTGTGTGCATTCACATATGCTTAGAAAAAGTGTGCAAACACACACAACACAGCAAATGGTTATGTGCAGTTACCTCTGGGTTGGGGGAAAGATGTGTTTTGGGAGCAGGTGCATTTAAAGGAGAAATTTTCCATTTTTATACTATATCCTATACGAATAATGTGTGTGTGCTCAGTTGCTCAGTCAGGTCTGACCCTTTGCAATGACCGCATGGACTGTAGCCCACCAGGCTCCTCTGCCCATGTAATTTTCCAGGCAAGAACACTGGAATGGGTTGCCATTTCCTCCTCCAGGGGATCTTCCTGACCCAAGGATAGAACCCGTATCACTTGTATCTCCCGCACTGGCAGGCGGACTCTTTACCATTGTACTACCTGGGAAACCCAGTGTGAATAATACATTTATTATTTTTGTAAATTAAAAGTTTAAAAGAAGAGTATACATGTATATAGACACTTGTAAACATGCAAATAATGAGTCTGAGGGAACTGAACAGAGGAAGTGGATTATCAGTGTCTTAAGGAACAATAAAAGGTGCCGGCCTTGTGAGAAAAGAGAGGTCCTGCTGGGAGGCTCGGGGACAAAGTGCAGTGAAGACGGGAAGGCAGTGTTTTGCAGATTAATCCCAGGGGAGAGGAAAAAACAGAAAAAGAAAGGGAAGGATAATGAAATAATCATTAATTGCAGGAAAAAATGTTTGAAAATGTGAGGCGGGGTGGAGGGAAGAAAGAAAGGAAGAAACTGAGAGAAAGGAGGGAAGAAGGAGGGAAGAGAGCAAGGAAGGAGAAAAGAGAGGAGAAACAGGGAAGGGAACAAGGGAGGAGGGAGAGAAGAAAGGGGAAAGAGAGAAAGGGAGAAAGAGAAGTTGGCTGACATGTCCAAATAAATACGCGTGGATCCGGCTCCCTGTGCCCAGCGAGAGCCAGAGCAGTTACGGCCCAGCTTCTGCCAGTGCCCCCGTGCCATACTGCTGACCGTGTGGCTTCAAGAGACGCTTGAGCTTTGAAATCATAACCAGCCCTTTCCCTTGTGCTCACAGAACTTTCAATCACTTCTCAATAAGTGAAACCGTTGCATCACTGGCTCTTTATTTTGTCACTGCTTTCTACTCCTAATTGTCCTTTAGTCTCTTTAAAGGATTATATACATGTATCTAAGGAATACACATATTCTAAGGCTCCTGAAAGGCTTTGCTCTGGATAAATGGGGCATTTCTATGGCTCTACTTTGACCTTAATTTCACACTGGCAATAAAATATGATAAAGAATTTGCCTGCCAAATGCAGGAGATACAAGTTCAATCCCTGGGTGGAAAAGATCCCCTGGAGAAGGAAATGGCAACCCACTCCAATATTCTTGCCTGGGAAATCCCATGGACAGAGGACCCTGGCAGGCTACAGTCCCTAGGACTGCAAAGAGTTGGACATAACTGAGCATGAATGCAAAAATAAAAATATCTAGGGCCATGAACAAAAGGACCAAGGGAAAATAATTTAGGATGGTCAGATGCGTGCTAAGTTGCTTCAGTTATGTCCTACTCTTCATGCCCAGCAGGTTCCTCTGTCTATGGGATTTCCCAGGTAAGAATACTGGAATGAGTTGCCATTTCCTCCTCCAGGGGATCTTCCTGATCCAGGAATCAAACCCACATCTCACGTTTCTGGCATTGGCAGGGGAGTTCTTCAACACTAGTGCCACCTGGGAAGCCCGGTCAGGTACCTACAACTTACAGTTTGCATTTACAAAGCAATCATAATTTGACTATAATGCCCATCCATCTCCTTTATTTCCTTTGACAAGAATACTAGGTGATGGACAGTCAAAAAATGACTAAGGCACTGACCCTTCTCTAAAAGGAGCTCAAAGCCTCGTACTTGAAGTAACAAATCAGTGACTAAATAATTAAACGCAAGTTGGTAAGCTCTATGATACTAAGACATAGCAAGTACAATGGGAAAATAAGAAACCATGAGTAACACAATTTGAGGTAGTTTCCCATGAGCGTTAATGCTTTCAGCTGACTTTCAAAGAACCCTAAGAGTTAGGCAGGCTATAAAAAGGGAGAGGCATTTCAGAAAGGAACCATTACATATGCAAAGAAGGGGAGATTGTTCCAGGGAAGGGTCTGTCTAGGGAAACGCCAAATGATCAGTAAAATCAAAGAGCACATGAAATAAATAAGGAAAATCTAGGAAAAGAAAATAATGAGCAACAATGAAAGCAATGAAGAGCCACTGATTAAGGAATGGTTTGCTCATGTTTGCATTTTTGGAAGATAGCTCTGGGGCCCATGGGCAGATGGATTATGAAGCTGAAATAAGAGGCAGGGAAACCACGACATGGCAGTTGAAGGAGATGTTCAGTCTTTTCCTAACAGCTCAAAACAACTGTTCCACATATAGCAATGCTACAATCTGTGCAATTTTTTTAGCTACTAAAAAATACTGAAAAGTGACCAAGGTATGGCAAAAACTGGAGAAGATTGCCATTAAAAGGCAAACCATAACGGATGAAGTTTGCAAGTTTGCAAATTTTTACATGAGAGCACTCTCACTCCACAGATAGCTGGGCCTGCAGAAAGCCTCAGCTTTCTTACTGGGCTAGGATGTCAGATAATTTCAGGGAAGGCAGAACTTCCAGAAAGTTACAGGGAAATGTTGGAAGTAAGGAAGTCACAAAGGGAATGAATACTGAAATCTGCAAATAACCCCTTCAGTCCCTAGCTAAACAAGAAACTATGCATGCAAATTAACCAGATGAATCAATGCAACCGAGTCATAATCCCAGCAGGGCTTTATAAATAAAAACTGACATAATTCTAAAATCTAACTGAAAATGTAAAGGATCTAGAACAGTAAAATAATCACTAGAAAAGAACAAAGACTGGAAAGTTATACTACAGGACTTCAAAACACCTTTAATCTAGAGGATGAAATTGACATAAAGACAGACAGATGAAGACAGAACAGAGAGTCCAGAAATGAATACACAATTAGACAGGCAATTGGTTTTTGACAAAGTAACCAACACAATTCTATAAAGTAAGAAGAGTCTTTCAACAAATTATGTTGAAACGGCTAGATATCCATATGGAAAAACATATCTTCATCTTATACTATGCACAAAAATTAATTCAAAATTGCTCCTAGATATAAATATGAAAGTTAAGATATAAAACTTATAGAAGAAAACATAGAAGAATATCTTCATAGAGGACAGGATAAAGATTTCTCTGATGGCAATCAGAGAAAGCAATACCATAAAAGAAAAATGAAAATGTTTATGCTTAAGAAAAATAACACTAAGAAAAGTAATGAGCATGTATCACATTCGGAGAAAATAGTCACCAAATATATATCTGATAAGAGACATATCTAGAAATTTTAAATCCTGTACAGTTCAGTTCAGTTGCTAAATTGTGTCCGACTCTTTGAGACCCCATGAACCGCAGCACACCAGGCCTCCCTGTCCACCACCAGCTCCCAGAGTTTACCCAAACTCATGTCCACAGAGTCAGTGGTGCCAGCCAACCATCTCATCTCTATCATCCCCTTCTCCTCCTGCCTTCAATCTTTCCCAGCATCAGGGTCTTTTCAAATGAGTCAGCTCTTTGCATCAGGTGGCCAAAGTACTGGAATTTCAGCTTCAGCGTCAGTCCTTCCAATGAACACTCTGGACTGATCTCCTTTAGGATGGACTGGTTGGATCTCCCTGCAGTCCAAGGGACTCTCAAAAGTCTTCTCCAACACCACAGTTCAAAAGCATCAATTCTTCTGCACTCAGCTTTCTTTATAGTCCAACTCTCACATCCATACATGACTACTGGAAAAACCATAGCCTTGACTAGATGGACCTTTGTTGGCAAAGTAATGACTCTGCTTTTGAATATGCTATCTAGGTTGCTCATAACTTTCTTCCAAGGAGTAAGTGTCTTTAATTTCTTGGCTGCAGTATCCATCTGCAGTGATTTTGTAGTCCAAAAATAAAGTCTCTCACTATTTCCACTGTTTCCCCATCTATTTCCTATGAAGTGATGGGACCAGATGCCATGATCTTAGTTTTTTGAATGTTGAGCTTTAAATCAACTTTTTCACTCTCCTCTTTCACTTTCATCAAGAGGCCTTTTAGTTCCTCTTCACTTTCTGCCATAAGGGTGGTGTCATCTGCATATATGAGGTGATTGATATTTCTCCTGGCAATTTTGATTCCAGCTTGTGCTTCATCCAGCCCAGCGTTTCTCATGATGTACTCTGCATAGAAGTTAAATAAGCAGGGTGACAATATACAGCCTTGATGTACTCCTTTTTCCATTTGGAACCAGTCTGTTATTCCATGTCCAGTACTAACTGTTGCTTCCTGACCTGCATACAGATTTCTCAAGCAGCAGGTCAGGTTGTCTGGTATTCCCATCTCTTTCAGAATTTTCCACAGTTTGTTGTGATCCACACAGTCAAAGGCTTTGGCATAGTCGATAAAGCAGAAATAGATGTTTTTCTGGAACTCTCTTGCTTTTTCCATGATCCAGCGGATGTTGGCAATTTGATCTCTGTTTCCTCTGCCTTTTCTAAAACCAGCTTGAACATCTGGAAGTTCATGGTTCACATATTGTTGAAGCCTGGCTTGAAGAATTTTGAGCATTACTTTACTAGTGTGTGAGATTTAAAAAAAAAATTTTTAACAAAATAAGCAACAACAACAACAAAAAAGCCCAGACATACACTTCACCAAAGAAAACATGTGAATGTCGAATGAGAAATAATGCTTTATACCATCAGTTACCAGGGAAATGCAAAATAAAACCGTACTGATATCATCATGAACCTACCCAAACAGTAGGTTTTAAACACTGACGATACAAATGTTAGTGAGGATGCAGCACAGCTGGAGTGCTCATACTTTGCTAGTGGGAAATAAAATGGTACTTCTGGAAAAGAGCTACCAGTTTTTTGTTTTCTTTCCGTATAAAAGTCAATATAACCTACTGTCAATGCCATTGCCAGGTATTTATCCAAGAGAAATGACAGCATGTGCCCACAAACAGACTTCAAGAACGTTCAAAGCAGCTTTATTCACAATCATCAAAGATCTAAACAACCAAAATGTCCATCAACAGGAGATTCACAAGCAACTGTGGTTTATTTACACAATGGACTGACATTCAGCCATAATAATGAACGAACCATTAATAATACAGGCAACTTTATAGATGAATCTCATAAACATTACAGTGAATGAAAATCAGGCACAAAAAGAATATATGCTGTATGATTCCATTTCTATGAAATGCTACAAGAGGTAAAACTGAACTAAGATTTAAAAAAAAAAGAACGCTGCCTGCCTTGACAGAGAAGAGAGTAAGAAAGGAAGAGGGAACTTCTGGGAAAATGGAAAAGCTCTTTAACTTCAAAACATGTGAGTTTGACACAAGGAAGGATGGGTTGAGGATTCACGAATCCATACTGTATATCTAAGATTTATGCATTTCAATGAATATATATTTTACTCTAAAAAAACCCTCTAACCTCATCCTCATCATTAGCAAGCATGACTGGAAAGTTAGTTGAGCTGTTATGCTGACAACTGTCAAAACTAGGTTCTGAATAGGTGGCAGTTCCATTTTATTGCCCTGAGTTTTTGTAGTAATTCAAGTGAGAGATGATGAAGGCCTGAATTAAAGAAGTAGCAGTTAAGTTAGATAAGATGAAACTGAATGCTATCCGGAAGGGCTTCCCAGGGGGCTCAGTGGTAAAAATCCTCCTGCCGATGCTGGAGAGGCACATTTGATCCCTGGCTGGGGAACATCCCCTGGAAGAAGAAATGACCCCCTACTCTAATATTCTTGCCTGGGAAATCTCATTGGCAGAGGAACCTGGAAGGCTACAGTTTATGGTTTCGGACATGACTTAGCATTCATGTATACTATCCAGAAGGTGACTGGTGACTGATACTGAATCACTGTGAGATGTAAGAGAGAGGGGGAAAATTCACAGATTCCAAATGATCCACATAGAGCTGTATTTCCATATCACTGGTTTCCATAATGGCCCCCTGGAGGTAAAAACATGATTTTGAAAGGTGTCACTAGACATCACTAGATTGCAGAAGGGATGCCGGCAGCACATACAAGCTTAAGAACCTAGAAATGCTCAAACTCCCAGGTTTCTGACTTGAGCAATTAGGTAGATTTTCTAGGTGCCATTTATTAAGGCTGAAGAAAAATGACATGAAGATGGATGGGTATTTGGGATGAAGGGTGGGGTTCAGATAATGATGTGAGGTAAGTTTGTAATATTTTGATCAGGGAAGCCCAGAAAGCTGCCGGATCTAAGAGCCTGCATTTCAAGAAGAGGTCTGGGCTACAGAGACACTGGGGAGTCATCAGCATGGCAGAGATCAATGACTGTAAACTGGGATCCTGTTGATGCCCAGCTTCCTATCAAGAGAGACCCAGGCTTCTCTGATAGCTCAGTTGGTAAAGAATCCGCCTGCAATGAAGGACACCCCAGTTTGATTCCTGGGTCGGGACGATCTGCTGGAGAAGGGAAAGGCTGCCCACTCCAGTATTCTGGCCTGGAGAATTCCAGGGACTGTATAGTCCAAGGGATAGCAAAGAGTCAGACACGACTGAGTGACTTTTACTTTCTTGTCTACCACAACAAGGCCTGGTTCCACCTTTGTTATCCACTAAACCCAGCCCAGAGGCCATAAATCCTGCCTCTATGTAGCAGAATTCTCTCTGCAACAGGATAGGAAAGTTTGACAGAAAGGAGGGGAAAAAAATTTTTACCTATGTTACAAGATGCTCCAATGAATATTCTTTCTGAAGTCTCGAGGAACAACTGACAGTAAATTTGAAAAGGGGAGCTAGACCATTTGCAAAATTTACCAAAGAAAGTGGCTATAAACTATTTGTGAAATTCATAATTCCTTTACCACAGTAAGGGGGCAAAGGATCAAGATTTGGACATCTTGGGTGGGGGAGAATTTCCAAGGCAGTTGCTGATGAGTGGAGAGCATACATCCCTCCAAACAAGGAGGGCGGTGATTAGGCTTGCTTGCCTCTCCATCTCACATTAAGACAGAGGAGACGGAACAGGCAAACACACATCTGTCTTCAGCAGTTCAAGCAATTTGGGAGACACACAAACTTGTGTCTGATTCACAGCTGAAACCTAGAAATAGAGATGGGCTTGCTGGGTGTGTTGATGGTGAATTCAGGAGAGGCGGCTGCACTCCCAGAGTCTGCAGAAACAAAGGATGCTTGAGACACACAGTGTGGACCATGTGCTAGAGACAGCCACGTCCAGGCTGGTTTACACACTCCGCCGTGGCCCTTGGCTGAGAGTACCTGGATGTGTTACCAGGAGCCTAGGGGCTGAGAAAAATGCAGCCAGGAGAGCAATGCATTGCCCTGTCTCCAGGAACTGCAAATAGGGATCCTTAGCAATGAGGGAGTAGAGGCTGCAAAGACACCATAGATCTTCAAAGAGAAGAAGTCACCTTAAATACCTGCTAGATTCAGAGAGCACTGACACGAGAAACACAACTATGAGTCACATAGGTACTTAACTGCTTCCTCCCTCCTCCTCTCTCCCAACCCAATTTCAACTTTAGAGAGGTCTGCAATGGATCCCGCTTTGGAAAACAACATGGACATTCCTTAAAAACCTAAAAATAGAGTTGCCATATGATCCAGTCTGGCGAGCCACAGTCCATGGGGTCACAAAGAGTCAGATACGACTGAGCAACTAACACTTGGACTTCCATATGATCCAGCAATCCTGCTCCTGGGCATATATCCAGACAAAAGTCTATTTGGAAAAGATACACGCACCCCAGTGTTCACTGGGCTTCCCTGGAGGCTCTATGCTAAAGAATTCGCCTGCCAATGTAGGAGACATGGGTTCAATCCCTAGTTAGCCTGGCAGGCTGCAGTCCATGGGGTCGCAAAGAGTTGGATACTACTAAGTGACTACACAACAACAATGTTCATTGCAGCACTGTTCACATTTGCTAAGACGTGAAAGCAACTCATGCGCCCATCGACAGAGGAATAGACAAAGAAACGTGGTACATATTGTGTCCAATTCTTTGTGATCCCACAGACGGCAGCCCACCAGGCTCCTCTGTCCATGGAATTCTCCAGGCAAGAATACTGGAGTGGGTAGCCATTCCTTTCTCCAGGGGGTCTTTCCAACTCAGGTTTGGAACCTGGGCCTCCTGCATTGCAGGTGGATTATTCACCTTCTGAGCTACTGGGGAAGTCCTATGACACCACTTATATATGGAATCCAAAATATAATATAAATGAACTTATTTATGAAACAGACTCACAGACATAGAAAACAAACTTACCAAAGGGGAAAAGGGGTCGGGAAGGGATAAATTAGAAGCCTGGGATTAGCAGACACAAACCACTATACACAAAATAAACAACAAGCTCCTACTGTATGCACAGGGAAGTAATTCAATATGCTGTAATAAACCATAATGAAAATAATATAACAAAGAGTTATATACATGTTTGTATGTATGTGTGTGTATATGTGAATCACTTTTCTGTATACCAGAAACTAACATAACACTGTAAAGCAACAAAAAAGACAGAGGGAGAGAGAGGTCTGCAACTGAGGCCAGCAAATAGGAAGAAATGGTGGAAGAGCAGCATGGAGTTAACAGGGGCCTGAGCACTCGTCTTCTCCCTGACTGCAGGAGGCCCATGGCAGGCCAGAGCTGGGGAGGGAAGAAGCCTCCATTCTGATTCAAGTCGAGAGTTTTTACTCTTCTCAACCTCTAGAAGTCTTAGTGACTGAGTTAGTGTGCTGTTTTACAACTGAAAGTTGTTTTTGGGGTTTTTACTTTAATTGCCTAAGAGTGACTGGCAGTAGCATCGAAGGACACGCCCCACCACCCAGGTTTAAAGAATGAACGGCTGTTTCATGATTATCTCCCAGGAGGCCGCTGCACCTCCCCACAAGCCTTCTCAGATGGCACCCAGAATTCTGGCTCCCATCCACATTTCCTTCACTCCTGGGCCCATAGTTCCAGCTGCCTACTAGACAATCCAGTATGGTGGGGCTCATCCTCAACTCACTGTGTCCCAAGATGAACCTTGTCACTTTTTACAGATCTCCATATCCTTCTCAACCCAATCTGCTCCTTCCCCTTCATTATCTACCCATCCCACACACCGCCAACGGAAAGATCTTAAACCAGAACACTCAAGTCACTCCCCTGCCTGCATTTTTCAGTGGCTACCAGACATGAGTTCTCTTGGTGATATCCTGCCTACATGGTCAACCACCACTCATCTGCCTGTTCTTAATCTCATGCACAAAGCGAAGGGCTCCCTCACCACTACACCTCTATTCTTGCTGGTCCACAGTTGCTTGGAATGCCTTATCAACCCCAGCATTTTACCTGGAAAATGCCTCTTTGTCTTCAAAGCCACCCAGATGTCACCTACCTTGAAAAAGACTTTCCTGTGCTCTCCAGGTTGGAGAGTTAAGTGGGTTACACACCTCTGCAATAGCATTTGTCAAATTTTATTTTAAACAGCTCAGTGCTTAATCATTTGCCCGTCCCTGTGCTATTCAACCAAGCAAAACAATGTTCTTTGACAAAAGCCTCCTTTTGTTTGCCAGCATAATGCCTGGTACAGAGCAAGTGCTCACAAATATTTGTTTAACTGAATTAAAGTCCTTAGTGACTTCAAGGAATTTGTAATTTGAAAGAAAAAGGAGAACAGGGATTCTCTAATTCATCTCTAACACAGAGTAGGCCTCTTTGTAAGTTTGGCGAATAAATGAACACAAAAATGAATAAAAGATCATATAGAAAGTAGGGTATACCTAAAATGGAGCAGATAAAGATGACAGAAATGTAATGAAGAGAGACAAGAGCCCTTTCTCCTTTTCATTTCTTACTCTGGTATTTTACACTGCAAAGCTTAAAATAAATGAATGCAAAAGGGATGGAAGTGGGAGAGGTTTTCTTAAAAAATAAAATAAAAATAAAAAGACTGCCACCCACTACCCATGCTGCCTTCCCACCAGAATGACTATAGTTTCTGCATCCCTAATAGGATTGTTGCAGTTTTGAGAATGTTACCATAGTAACCAACCTCAGCCCTTCCCCTAATATAAGATAAAATTTAGCAAAAGGAATAAATAACAGACTCCCATAGAAACATTATCAGACCTTTCCATATAAATAACCTGGGTAATTAAATGTTTCAAAACAGAATATTTAGAGAGCTGTGAGGGGTAAAGAAAAAGATTCCACAAAGTTTATTTTAAAACAAAGAAAAAAAAGTCACAAAACATCAGCTGGAATACTTGGCTGCCTGAATGGTTTCAAGGAGTCACAATTTCCAGACTCACCTGGACACAGTCAGAACAGAGACACATGGGTCTATATTTTGATGCACAAGCAATCTTCCTATCAGGGACTCCCAACTCCTACTCTGAGGAGTCTTTTCATCATATAACTAGGAGCCCTGTCCCTTTCAGATTCCCCCAAACACAACTAGGGGCACATGGAAAACATCTGCAGCTGACCCTTACAGTATCACTGCCTAGAGAACGCCCTCGCTTTGCTACAGCTGCCTTATCACTGCAGGAATTCTCCTGGTGACTTATCCATAACAGAGGTCACAAAGTTGTCCTGTAAAAGGCCAGTAAGAAATATTTAGGCTTTGCAGGTCATGCGGTCTCTGTTGCAACTTCTAAACTCCACCATCAAAGGACAAAAGCAGCCAATGACAACTGTTGTGTTGTTCAGTCAATAAGTCATGTCCGATTCTTTGCAACTCCATGGACTACAGCACATCAGACTTCTCTGTCCTCCACTATCTCCCAGAGCTGGCTCAAATTCATGACCATTGAGTCGGTGATGCCATCCAGCTATCTCATCCTCTGCTGACCCCTTCTCCTCCTGCCGTCAATCTTTCCCAGCATCAGGATCTTTTCTAAGAAGTCAGTTCTTCACATCAGGTGGCCAAAATATTGGAGCTTCAGCATCGGTCCTTCCAATGACTATTCAGAGCTGATCTCCTTTAGGACTGACTGGTTTGCCAGTGACAATACATACACAAATAAGTATGGCTGTGTTTCAATAAAACTTTAAGAACAGCCACACAAATTTGGCCCCAGGGCAGAAGCTTGCCGACTCCTTATTCATAGTATTCCTTGTAAATGTAATTTCTATATATTACAGGAAAAGCTGTAGCACCATCTCTGGCCAGCAGGGAAGCTAGGCCCTAGAGAATACCCCACACTTAAAAGGAGGGAAAGGGTCCATGGTATTGATGCTCCTACGACTGACTCCGGCAATAACCATAATAAGTTATTAGGAGAAACTGTGAACTTCCTTCCTGTAGGAATTTCAAAAGCCAAAGAGAAAACCATCTGTCAGGGGAGGGTACACACAATGCTCCCTGCAACCACCTGGATGCTATTCTACTTTAAATGGATAAGAAGCTTGGCTGACTGGCGTGGGGCCCAGTGACGCACTGCTATTCAATAAAGCAAATTATTATCAGTCTGAAGCCTGGAGCAATTTCAACCAGTTTGGAACCTTGGATGATTTTCTGAAGTTCCTTTAAGTTCTAGAAAGAGACGTGGATGGATGCAGCTGGTGAAACAGAAAGAGCAGGATTCAGGAGATGGATGGTGCATGCTTCTCCACTACCTGGTTATGTTACCCAGAAAATCCCTGAATGACTATATTATGATCCGTAGAATAAGTATAACAGGACCTGTGGCTGGATTTGTGAAGGATTAAATTAGATAATCTATAAAGAACATGTGCTTCAGAGTAAGGAGTCAGTTAATGTTAGTTGCATTCTCTTCAAGGGAGCAGGCAAAACTCCAGCCTTTGGCTTAATTATATCTGTTCTCTCAGAAAGACATCACTTGGGTTAATGTTGCTATAGTCCAAAGAAGAATTTGTTTTTCTTCTGGAAAACTGCTATAGGAGGAGTTTTCTTCTGGCAAATGCTTAAACAACTCATCTGTACAGAAACCAGTGCAAGTGAGCAATGATGTATGACAAGCACCTCAAAACTCACAAACCTCCCCCTTCTCTATCCTTCTATTTCTTCTTTGACCTGGTAAAAATTTTAAAGACACATTACATTATTTCACATTTGACAAGACAAGACACATACAAGACACATAAAAGGCTTATAAGGTTTTCAGATATATTAAACAATTATTTTAGCCATTAACAAGAATAGCTCACAAGTGTTTAATCAATACAGAATTACAAGAGGTTCTTGTGAGTTAAGTGTGAAAGTCACTCAGTCGTGTCCGACTCTTTGTGACCCCATGGACTGTAACCTACCAGGCTCCTCTGTCCATGGAATTCTCCAGGCCAGAATACTGGAGTGGGTAGCCTTTCCCTTCTCCAAGGGATCTTCCTTCCCAACCCAGGAATCTAACCCAGGTCTCCCGCCTTGCAGGAGGATTCCTTACCGTCTGAGCACCAGAGAAGCCCAAGAATACTGGGGTGGGTAGCCTATCCTTTCTCTAGCAGATTTTCCCAACCCAAGAATTGAACCAGTGTCTCTTGCATTGCAGGCGGATTCTTTACCAGCTGAGCTACCAGGGAAGCTGAAGAGGTTCTTACCCTTCTCTATTTCCATGGGAATATGTACCTCTGTGTGCATGTTTTTCTCTCCTTTTCTTCTTCTAACCCTTCCTATTTCTTCCCCTATGTCCCCTCCCTCATCTTCACCAATGGGCCATGATGTGAGCTAAAAGTACACTCATTTAATGGTTCCACATTCCCTCTCAAATCACCTAAACTAGATTGCTCTTTCTTAAGTGCTCTTTCTTAAGGGGCTTCCTTAGTAGCTCAGTTGGTAAAGAATCCGCTTGTAATGCAGGGGACCCAGGTTCAATTCCTGGGTTGGGAAAATCCCTTGGAGAAGGGATAGGCTACCCACTCCAGTATTCTTGGGCTTCTCTGGTGGCTCAGCTGGTAAAGAATCCACCTGCAATGCAGAGACCTGAGCAACTTTCACTTTCAAAGAAAAAGCTTGTTTAATGTCAAAATGCACGACAAATCAGAAGGACCAAAAGATGTCAGAAGAACTGGTATTTGCATTTCTACAGATTTTTCCAATTAAACTAAGACCTTTACCAGGTCTTAAGTTGGATGACATCACCGACTTGATGGACATGAGTCTGAGCAAGCTACAGGTGTTGGTGATGGACAGGGAAGCTTGGCGTGCTGCAGTCCATAACGTGGGCACAACAAGTGACTGAACTGATTTATAGACACTTCTCTTTTCTATCACATGGCCCTAGTGATAATTGATAAGAACTTTTAGATTCTTGAAAAGAGATGCTAGATATTTAAATTCCACTCTCCAACTTGCTTCTGTTTTAATTCCACTCTGGTTTGCTGTCACATGGTGATGAGGTAGATAAAGTTCCTGACTTCTGCTCTCTGGAGCAAAATGTTCTCCAGAATATTTTATTTAGTGGTGGGTGAAGAAATATAAGTGAAATATGAACCACTCAATCCTTTTCCTCTCACTTCTTCTGTTAAATAATGATGAGATTTCTAGGGATATTAGCTCATGCATAAATGTTCAATGTACTTCAGCATAAAATAAAGTAGTTTAGCCACAATTAAATAGATTGTATCAAACACTGAAGGACTGATGCTTTCAAATTGTGGTGCTGGAGAAGATACTTGGGAGTTTCTCTAGTGGCTCAGCAGTAAAGATCCCGCCTGCAATGCAGGATGACACAGGAGACACAAGTTTGAACCCTGGGTAGTGAAGATCCCCTTGAGGAGGGCATGGCAACCCACTCCACTATTCTTGCCTGGAGAATCCCATGGTCTGAGGAGCCTGGTGGGCTAGAGTCCATAGGGTTGCAAAGAGTCAGACACGACTGTAGTGATTGAGCACACATATGTACAGAAGACTCCTGAGAGCCCCCTGGACTGCAAGGATATCAAACTAGTCAATCTCAAAGGAAACCAACCCTGAAAACTCATTGGAAATACTGATGCTGAAGTTGAAGCTCCAATACTTGGGCTACCTGATGTGAACAGCCAACTCACTAGAAAAGACCCTGATTCTGGGAAAATTGAAGGCAAAAGGAGAAAAGGGCAGCAGGGGATGAGATGGTCAGATAGCCTCACTGACTCAATGGACATGATCTTGGGCAAATTCTGGAAGATAGTAAGGGACAGGGAGGCCTGGCATGCTGCAGTCCATGGGGTCACAAAGAGTCAGACATGACTTAGCAACTGAACAACCACCACCAAACATCTTAGTGATCACTCAGAGAGGACAAATTATTTTTAAAAGCTGATTTAAATATGGTGAAGAAAAGAGAGTATCTTTCTCACTAACAGCATTGCTCTGAAGTATGAGCCATAGGCCTAGAACACATTGGTTCATCAATTAACACAAATATTTACTGAGCATCTGCTATAAAACACAGACAAGGAGTGCTGGTCTCCAAGAATCATGAATATACAGATAGGTATCCATTAGGGTGGGCAAAGGGAAAAAAAAAGAGAATGAGAGATAAAGCTAATTGGGAGAGTAAAAGACGAGAGATCAATAACCACTTTCCCCCAATTCTCCATGGGGATTATATTTAGAACGGAAATCAACAGTAAAATGTGATTTTATTTAGAATCAATATATTTCACTCCTACATTGAGAGAGATTTTATTTCTCATTCATCAAACATTTATTATGCATCTGTTACAAATAAGCACGGAGTTGGGTGCTGATTTTGAGGAACAGAAGTGCCACTTGACAGCACCAGGAGGTCCTTTATTCCAGGAAATAACAGCTACTAGCTAACATGTATTGAGTGCTTCCCATGTGCCAGGCATTTTCCCAGGCAACTTGTAAGAATTAGCTCATTTAATCCTCACCATGAAGATTATGAGAGTTGGTATTACTACTATTGCCTTAGGTGGTTTATTTCTTTTATCCTTTCTTCTTTCTCTTCAATATAAGGCCTCAACTGCTTGATGAGATTTCTCTCCTTTATAATAACAGAAACTTCAGTAGCAAACAACCTCTGTCCTGCCATTACCTTGGTCTACACCTACCTGCCTGCACCTCCTAGACTATGAAAACAGACCCCTACCTGGTCTACCTGACTCCCTTCTCTTCCTCTTCTGGTTCACCTAGCACTTCACTGTGCTTTAATAACTTTCAAACACCACTTTTTTCACATGGCTCTCCTGCTTAAGAACTTGCAACATTTAAAAAATTAGTAGGTGCTACCAATGTCTTCGATATCTCTCCAGCTTCCTCTCCTCTTCAAGTGTGATCTCTACAGTATATCTCAAACATCTGCATATCTGGAATAGTCAATATATTGAAGGGCTCTGTATTCTGGAGTTTGAACGTGTCTTTTAAACCTGTTAACCATTTTCCTAAAAACAACCCCAAATAAGCATCCTCCTACCCCCTCATGCCTTATTGAAAATTACTCAACAAATTTAAATACAAACCCTTACCAAGCTTTCAAGGTTCCCATAATCTAGTCTTACCCCCAAAATGTGTATCAATTCCCATAATTTTTATATAATCCCTCACCTCCAGTCAAGCTAATCCTCCCACTGTTCAGTTCACAGAGAGTTTACAGTGTGCCTCCTCTGTGCCAGTCACTGAGGATCTAGAGCGAGACATAATTGAGGCCTTCAAAACTTTACAGTTTGGAGATCTGCATATAATAAATAACTCCCACCTCTGTAGGTTGGCCCATATTCTTTCATCCACTTGATATGTACGCACCTCCTCCTGTTAGTTTCCTCAAAGCCTAACTCAAATGATGCCTTTCTGGACTACTCCAGCTCAGATGAACTGTCTCTTTCTCTGATATTCTTCAAATTCAACTCTTTATCTCCACTATAAAGAACTACAGGAAAGACAAGATAGTACAAAGACTAGAATCCTCCAGAATTTTAGGGAAGCTGATAATATACTTCTGAGATTTGGGTTGAGAAATATCAACATGAATTAGATGAGGCTAGTCAATTGCAGGGATCTTCCCAGGACAACCACATAAAGATGTAAAAATTCTATAGGCATGTACTTCTCAGACTTTAATGTGAACATAAATCACCTTGTTAAAATGCAGATTTTGATTCAGTAAGTCTGGAGAGCAATCTGAGGTTCCACATCTCTAACAAGCTCTCTCTGAAGCAGTGCTGATGCTATGGTTCCTGAGATGCACTTCAAGTAGCAAGTCAACAGCAAGCACATCTCAAGGGTCCCGAGCCAACAGCTCACTATCAACCAGTCAATCCCCAGACCTTACTGCACAATTAGGTTCTTCTGGCCTTTTAGGATTCTAAGCTGAGACATGCACTCCAACTTTATTATCCACAGCAAACAGCCCTCCCTTCTTTCATGAGCTCAAGGCTTAAGGGAAAGGCCTCATCGTGTTGGATCTTGTACACAGAAAGATGAGGTACAACATTCCCCTGGAGACATAAATATCCATCTCTCCAAAGTAGAAACAAGCACCAGACTTAATCACCGTGTAGCCTTGGAGCACATCCATTTCCATTTTTCTGATACTGTACTCACTGAACAACTTTCTGGTCTGAAATCTGTGTCTCAAAAATAGTCCTGACATTAAAACCACCTAGAAAGAAAAAGCACTTTTAGAATGATGCTCCCTGAAAGCAATAAGCGCATTGGCAAAAATGGCCAAATTAACTTTTTCAAAACACAGAAATTAACCAAAGAGTTGGAAAAAAATCGTTGATTCTCTAGAACTAAGCTCTGCGGCATTTAAACTTTCCCCTGTGCCCTTCTTCCTCTTCTCATCTCTGCAGTATCTCTGAAAACAAGCATCTTTAGAGACAGGGTAGCTGTGAAAACTACCGGCTCTTTGAGACAGTAGAATGGGTTTGGAGGTGCCCAAAATGCCACATTTTCAGAGAACAATCACTACTGTCTGGTAGCAATCTGGGAAAAGCCCATTCACAGAACTTATTAACATCTTTATCTGACTTAATGCAGATATCATTAAGTGAGGAAATCCCTATCTCTGAGGTGTTTTCCCAAAGGAATCCGGAACTGTTTAACATCACAGCTAACTGAAGTGGTGATACCAGTTGGGGAAAACAGAAAGCTGACCAAAAACCTAAAATTCTGTGGAATGAGATATCCGTAGAGGGCTTTGGAAAGCTCTGACACATTCCCGGGAATCAAAAAGCCATGTGCATGTGCTAGGCATTATATGTTCACAGGAAAGGTCTGAAAAGTGCCCCTAATCTCTCATCTATGGGTGACAGAGTCGGGGGTGAAGGCAGGCAGGCCTGTAAAGTGTCAGAGCCCTGAAGGCACACCCTAACTCAAAGGCATACGTACAAAAGGGTGGAAGATCCATTAGTTGAAGGAATTTAAGGAAATAACTGTCCAATCATAGCTGACCACTAAACTAATTAAGCAGAGACTTCAGAATCTGCATACATAAAGAATACAGACCTTAAAAGTTAATGAAGTCACTAAACATTGATAACTAACCACTACAAGCAGGAACAAAACAAACTAAGGGGAAGGGCAGCAAATCTGATTTCCAGAGATGCCTCATTATGCTATGTTAAAAGTCTAGTTTTCAGCAATCAAAACAGACAGAACAGGAGACACATACTGAAACGGAGAAGAGAAATCAATGAATCAGTAGAAACTCTCCCTGAAAAAGCCCAAATGTTGAACTTACTACACAAAGTTATAAATGAGCTGTTATAAGTATATTTAAAGAACTAAAAGAAATCTTGCCTAAAGAATAAAGGAAAACCATTAACTATTGATGACTCACTAAACAGGCAGTATAAACAAAGAGACAGAGTTATGAAAAAGAGTAAAATAGAAACTCTAGAGCTCAAAAATACAATAATATGAATAAAAAATTCACTGAAAGAGATCAACAGCACAACTGAACAGACAGAAAATAAGTCAATTGAAATTATTCAATTTGAGGAACAGAAAGAGGGGAAAAATGAAGAAAAACAAAGCCTCAGAAACCCATGGGACATGACAGCCATCCCAGTTATACAAAAAGGGAGTTTCAGAAGAGGAGTAGAGTAGAAAGGATAGCTGGAAAAAACAGTAATGGATGAAGGTTTTCAAATGATGGAAAATATTAATGACACATTCAAGAAAGTCAGTGAACTCCAAGGAGGATAAACTCAGAGATCCACATAGATACTAAACTGTCAAAAGCAAAGAAAACAAAATGAAACAAAGCAAAAAAACAGAATTTCAAGAGCAGCAAAAGAAAAATGACTCATTCAAATGCAAGCAAGCTTTAATAACATTAACAGCTGACTCCTCATCAGAAAATATGGCAGCCAGAAGCCAATAGATGACAAATTATTAGAAGAACTGAAAGAAAAAAAAATGTCAACAATATAAAACCTAGCAAAACTATCCTTCAAATTGAAGGACAAATTAAGACATTCCCAGATAACCAAATTTTGAGGTCTCTATAAGCAGGCCTGCCCTACAAGAAATACTACAGGGAGTCCTCCTGGCTGAAATGAAAGCATATTATACAGTAACGTGAATACCCATGAAGAAATAAAGACTGGTGCTGAAGGTTACCACATAGGTAAATACAAGAAGCAATATTAATGTTTTTATTAACTCTTTTTTTCTATCAGATTTAAATGACAACTGCATCAGCTAATAGTGATTAAATGGTCCTGGTGTAGATATAACTTTTGTGATTTTTATGATGATAATAGCACAAAGGAGGAGGGGGAAACAGAGTTACATGTGAGCAAAGTCTGTTCCTACTACTGAAATTTAGTTAGTATTAATCAGAACTAGATTTTTAAAAGAAAATATGTCAAAGGTAACCCTCAGGGCAACCATTTAGAAAATAACCCAAAAAATGTATAATTAAAAGGGGTAGTAATTAAAATAGCTTGCAAAGAAATGTATATTTAACAAAAAAGAAGGCAATAATGAAGAAATATAACAACAACAAAAATGCAAAGATAAATTTCAAGTCAATAACCTATCCTCCCATCTTAACTAAAAAGGGAAAGAAAGAAAAATAAAACAAACCCAAAGTGAGCAGAAGGAAGGAGATAATAAAATATAGAGTGGAACTAGATGAAATAGGGAATAGTCAACTATATATAATAGAGGAAACTTGCAAAATCAAAAGTTGGTTTATTTGTAAAGACTAATAAAATTGAACATCCTTTTGCTAGGCTGACCAAGGTGGGGAGGGTGGGAGGGAAATTGCTAAAAGCAGGAATAAAAGAAGGATATCACTACTAATCTTACAGAAATATAAAGAATACTATAAACAACTCTATGCCAACGAAGTTAACCTAGATGAAATAGGAAAATTCCTAGAAACAAACTAATGAACTTAGCTCAAGAAAAAGTAAAAAACCTACATAGACTTATAACAAGTAAAGAGACAGAATTCATAATTTTAAAACTTCTCATATAGGAAACCCTCAGACTCAAATGACTTCGCTGATGAAATCTACCAGACATTTAAAGGAAGAATTAATACCAATCTTGCAGAAACTTTTCTAAAAAACTAGAAGAGTAAGGAACACTCTCCAACATACTCTTTATGTCTAGTATTACCCTGTATATTGGAGTTCTCCAGAGAAATTGAAACAGTAGGCGATAGATAGAGAGATAGATAGAGAGACAGATAATTAGATAGCAAGTTGCCAAGGATGTGGAAGAACTTGAACCCTCATTCATTGTTAGGGGATTATAAATGGTGCAACACTAGAAAGCGGCTTGCTAATTCTCCAAACTGTTAAACATAGACACTCAGCAATTCTACTCTCAGGTTTAAACCCAAGAGAAAGGAAGAGATAAGTTCAGACAAAAACTTTTACACAGATGTTTGCAGCAGCGTTATTCTTTATAGCCAAACAAAATGCAGTATATCCATTCAATGGACTATTATCTGACAATTAAAAGGAAAGCAGGCCTGATACATGCTACCACATGGATGAACCCTGGAATCATTTCACTAGGTGAGAGAGAAAAAGGAAGAAAGAAAGAAAGTCACAAAAGATCACATATTGTATGATTCCATTTATTCAAAATGACCAGCACAGGCAAATACATGGAAAGAAAGTAGAGAAGTGATTGCCAAGGGCTTCACAGAACAGGGGAATGGAGAGTGACTGCTAATGGGTACAGGATTTCTTTGGGAGATGGTTAAAATGTTCCACAAATAGTGTGGATGATCGCTCAACTCTGTGAGTATTATAAAATCTACTAAAATGTATACTTTAAAAAGGTGAATTTTCTGGTATGTAAATTATATTTCAATAAAGCTGTTATAAAAACAAAAGCAGTCCAACTCCTCTTAAGAACATACTGAGTTCAGCCATCCTGCCTAGAATGTATTCCTTTAAAAGTAATCACTTTGACATTACTGTTCATCAGCTTTTGGCTATACCGTTAAGAAATCAATCACCTACTTTCCTAAGGAAAAATGAAAAAAAAAAAAAAATTTCTGAACCTCCAAGAATTAAAGCCAGAACATTCAGGAACCAAGTCTAAAATAGTGAGGCAATCAGCTTCACCCATCTCAAAGGAACACCTGAATAAAAGAACCACCAAATGAGAGATGAGTTACAGTACCTCCCATGTAACACTGGTATTGTCTACTGCTGCATTAGATACATCCATTTTGAATCTCTAACTGGCTTTCAAATTATGATTATTTTTAAAAAGGATTTTAAAAACATTGCCCTCTGCACTGATTAGTTGCAAGTGTTCAATGACATCAGAAAACACCTGGTTCTATTCTTCAGCGCATTTATCGTCAGATGACTGTTGGGAATAGAGCAGGAAGGAAACACCAAAGGCAGGAGGCGTGAAGGACATGGTTGTCTTAGTCAAATTGTTCCAGAGCCTTCATAAGGGTAATGAGAACTCTCAGGTACCCCCAAGGTTTCCCCACTGAAGAAGGCGGCAGGCTTGGAAGTGAGCTCATTGCTCAAGAGAACTCGAAGATAGCTATTACATCCTTAAGACAGGCTGGAATGATACACTACCCAGGTGACTTCCCATCAGTTTCATGAAAGGAGTGAAACAGACTGATGTCCATTTTTAATAGGTAAAAAACTAGACCCAGACAAAACTGGCAGAGCAGAGATTCAGCTCATGCTTACTGGTATTCAAGTCTTATTTCTGGACTGTGTACTCATGTTACTTTAATGTTTCTGCCCCCATCCAGGGCCCATGATGCCCAATCTAGTTGATGCCCTTTCTGTAGTACATGCGTCAGTACTCTTTGCAATTTTTCATTTTGCAAAGTGTTTCATTCTACTCTGTCTGTGTATCATGTGTGTGATAGTCACTCAGTCGTATCTGAATCTTTGCAGTCCCTGTGGACTGTAGCCTGCCAGGCTCCTCTGTTCTTGGGATTCTCAGGCAAGAATACTGGAGTGGATTGCCATTTCCTTTACCAGGGGATCTCCCAGATCCAGGGGATCAAACTCAGGTCTCCTGCATTGCAAGCAGATTCTTCACCGGGAAGACACCAGGGAAGCCCTCTACTCTGTCTAATGAAACCTTTTATTTCTTATCCCATCACTCTTACCCATCTTATCCTGAGAAACTTTTGAAAAGAACATGATTCATGGGTCAGAAAGAGAAGAGAAGGAAGTATCAGATGGTGCTTAAAAAGCTAGAAGGTCCAACGCTCCCCAACTTTAGAGTCAAATTTTGACTTCTTTATCTACTTGTACATTCATACTCTCCTACAAAAGGAGACAGGGGTGGCACAGGATGAGATGGTTAGATAGCATCACTAACTCAATGGACATGAATCTGAGTAAACTCCAGGAGGTCGTGAAGGACAGGGAAGGCTGGTAAGCAGTAGTCCATGGGATCGCAAAGAGTCAGACACAACTTGGCAACTGAACAACATTCATACTCTACTACTCACATGGAATGTCTTTTATAATTCTCTTAACCTTCAAAGACATTCTTGATGTTGTTTTGAACATACAAGAGAGAAGACAAAAAGAAATGAAAAGAAAAAGGAAAGGAAGGCAAAGAAAAATAAGGATCACAAGATGAAGAGCAACACTACACACAAGAGAGTGGAAGACACAGGAGCCTGGCGCTCTCTAGTCCATGGGGTTGTCAAAAGTCACGACTTAGCAACTGAACAACAACACACAAGAAAGCCCAAATGTGGCTCAGGTCACTTGCATTAAGGAAATTTCAGCCAAGACATTCTAGCAGAGAATGCGAGACAAAATGAAATTCAGGTCACAGTGATGAGACAGAGTTTTGTAACAGAGTTAGATCAAGTTTTCATATGAGGAAATAACAAAAACTGGGGCTTTGTTTTGTGATTCTGATATCAATAAGTGTACTAAATCAATCCTCAAAGGAGTCCTCAGCACTGATTTCACATTTTTTTCAAGAGTTAAATATACTATTTATATAACCAAAAGTTTATTTGCACAATATTTTACTTTTTAAGATTTTTTTTAAGGCAGACCATATTTAAAGTGTTTATTGAATCTGTTATAAAACAGCTTCTGTTTTTGTTTTTTCTTTGTAATGTTTTCATCTTCTGACTATGAGGTATATGGGATACTAGCTGCCCAACCAGGATGGAATCCATATCCCCTACTTTGGAAAGTGAAGTCTTACCCACTGGGCCCACCAGGGAAGTACCAATATTTCCTTTTTATTGACATTGGTTTTCTCTCTGTTGTCTACCTACTAAAGAAACCCACCTCTCCCATTTGTAGACAGAGACTTCACGTAGAATGACATATTGAAGGCTCTGGAAATTTTTCCCTGAGCAAAAGTATTTCCCCCGTTTACCAATGAATTTCTTCCGCAAATGCCATTCTACCTGCAGGATCTCCTATTAAAATACAAACACTTCTGCAGATGTAACATGCTAAGTCCACGTCAAATACCTTGGAGAACTTAGTAAGCATTAAATGTACACTGGAAGAAAAACACAGTGGCTTAAGAGCTAGACATACCTGGGTCCAGACTCCAGTTTGAATGCTCACTGACTGATGTTAGCTGAATAAGGGAAACAGAAAACCACAGTCTGTGCTTCATTATCTGAAAACGGAACTGGAGAGCAAGCCTGCTTCGCAGTATCGTCTACTCTGAGACCGGACTGCCATACCTCCTTCATAAAACATCTGACAGCGAGCACTCAGCAAATGCTTTGGGAAGCGCTCAACAAGAAGCACTTGGTTCACTTTCTCTCACAGCTGCAGCACCCAGCAAAATGCCTGGCATACACTGGGCACTTAATGTCTACTTTTGATATTGGTGGACAAAAGGAAGCAATGGAGCATGGACTTTGGACTTCTCTCTCCCGCTGGATGTGTAAGCTTGAGCAATTTGTCTCTCTGAGCATCAATCTCCTTTTTATTTTTATTTTTTTCAAATGTATTCTTTTTAATGGCGGAGTAATATTCCATTGTGTATATGTACCACAGCTTTCTTTAAATCTTTTTTTTTAATACTTTACATTACAATACTGTATTGGTTTTGCCATACATTGACATGAATCAGCCACAGGTGTACACGAGCTCCCAATGCCGAAGCCCCCTCCCACCTCAATCTCCTTTTTAAAAAAGACGAAAATCACCACTTTATAATTATTGTAAAGAGATTCTATTTTTTAAAGGATCTAGAATGTTCTAGGCGTATACATAAAGGCAAACTTTTTGTGCTTTGATAGGATTTAATTATCGGCTCTCTGCCCTGTTTCCTTTCTGAAAATGCTCATTCTCTCCTTTTAGGAAATCTCATAGGCCCCCTGCTCATTCATTGAACATCAATAAAACTATATCTGCTAGTATAAATTATCTATAAGAACCAGGGTATTGGGAGATTCAAATTGAGATATATACACTACTATGAATAAAACAGCTAACTAATCAGAATCTACTGTACAGCATAGGAAGCTTTACTCAATGGTGACCTAAATGGAAAAGAAATCCACAAAACAAGGGAGAGATGTATACGTATAGCTGATTCACTTTGCTGTACAGTAGAAATGCATTGTAAAGCAAATATACTCCCATAAAAATTTAAAAAGAAATATGAACAGAGGCAGGGAAATTTTGGAATCTTCCAGAAAAAACTAAAAATTTTAACTTTTTGGTGTTTGTATTCTGCATGTTTAACATCAATACTGGCTGGGAGAGGATATGAAATAAAAGCAGAGACATCACTTTGCCAACAAAGATCCATACAGTCAAAGCTATGGTTTTCCAGTACTCATGTACAGATGCGAAACTTCGACCACAAAGAAGGTTGAGGGCTGAAGAACTGATGCTTTCAAATTATGGTGCTGGAGAAGATTCTTAAGAGTGCCTTGGACTGCAAGGACATCAGTTCAGTTAAGTACAGTCGCTCAGTCATGTCCCACTCTTTGCGACCCCATGGACTGCAGCACGCCAGGCCTCCCTGTCCATCACCAACTCCCAGAGTTTACTCAAACTCACATCCATTGAGTTGGTGATGCCATACCACCATCTCATCTTCTGTTCTCCCCTTCTCCTCCCACCTTAAATCTTTCCCAGCAGTGGGGGTCTTTTCAAATGAGTCAGTTCTTCACATCAGATGGCCAAAGTATTGGAATTTCAGCTTCTGCATCAGTCCTTCCAAAGAACATTCAGGACTGATTTCCTTTAGGATGGACTGGGATCTCCTAGAAGTCCAAGGGATTCTCAAGAGTCTTCTCCAACACCACAGTTCAAAAGCATCAATTCTTTGGCGTTCAGCTTTCTTTATGGTCCAACTCTCACTTTCATACATGACTACTGGAAAAACCATAGCTTTGACTAGACGAACCTTTGTTGGCAAAATAATGTCTCTGCTCTTTAATATGCTGTCTAGGTTGGTCATAGCTTTTCTTCCAAAGAGTAAGTGTCTTTTAATTTCATGGCTGCAATCACCATCTGCAGTGATTTTGGAGCCCAAAAAATACAGTCTCTCACTGTTTCCATTGCTTCCCCATCTATTTGCCATGAAGTGATGGGACCAGATGCCATGATCTTAATTCTCTGAATGTTAAGTTTTAAGCCAACTTTTTCACTCTCCTCTTTCACTTCCATCAAGAGTCTCTTTAGTTCTTCTTTGCTTTCTGTCCTAAGGGTGGTGTCATCTGCATATCTGAGGTGACTGATATTTCTCCCGGCAATCTTGATCCCTGTTGTGCTTTATTCAGCCCAGCATTTCTCAGGATGTAGTCTGCATATAAGTTAAATAAGCAGGGTGACAATATACAGCCCTGACGTACTCCTTTCCTAATTTGGAACCAGTCTGTTGTTCCATGTCCAATTCTAACTGTTGCTCCTGACCTTCATACAGATTTCTCAGGAGGCAGGTCAGGTTGTCTGGTATTCCCATCTCTTTCAGAATTTTCCACAGTTTGTTGTGATCCACATAGTCAAAGGCTTTGGCACAGTCAATAAAGCAGGTGTTTTTTCAACTCTCTTGCTTTTTCAATGATCCAATGGACGTTGGCAATTTGATCTCTGGTTCCTCTGGCTTTTCTAAATCAATCTTGAACACCTGGAAGTTCACGGTTCACATAGTGTTGAAGCCTGACTTGCAGAATTTTGAGCATTACTTTACTAGCGTGTGAGATGAGTGCAACTGTGTGGTAGTTTGAGCATTCTTTAGTATTGCCAAATTTGCTGTCATATTGAGTGCAGCACTTTCACAGCACCATCTTTTAGGATTTGAAAGTGCAAGGACATCAAACCAATCAATCCTAAAGGAAATTATACCCTGAATATTCATTGAAAGGACTGATGCTGAAGCTCCAATACTTTGGTCACCTGATATGAAGAGCTGACTCATTGGAAAAGAACCTGATGCTGGGAAAGACTGAGACTGGGAGGAGAAGGGGACAATAGAGGACAAGATGATTGGATGGCATCACTGACTCAATGGACATGAGTTTGTGCAAACTCTGGGAGATACTGAAGGACAGGGAAGCCTGGTGTGCTGCAGTCCATGGGGTTGCAGAGCATCGGACACAGCCTAGCAACCAAGCAACAATAACAACAAAATTCCTGGATTAAGGGCTTGGGTGGATGTAAGGAAGGAGAGGAAATGAGGTGTATTTTTCTTTTAGTAAAGGATTATGCATTAAAAAATTATTCACAGCAAGGCTTTGCCTATCCACCAAAAGAAATGGAAAATGATGTTTCTCCGTTGAGGGCAGAGCAAAATGCCTGTCTGTTTAGTCTACTCTTACTTTGTAGGCTTGTGGAGTTGAATGACTATTCAAACCCTCATCCATGTCTCCTTTTCTGTGTTCAACTTACATAATTTGTACTCTAAATCTTCAGCTGTGCTTCCGCCAACTCGTTCTCAAAGAGAGTAAGTTAAGAAAAACCCCAGAAGCACCTGGGCTGTATATTATCTACTTGTTTACACATCCTTGTCATTAAAAACTACAGGTTGACACACATGGATGACTCCACTATTGTACTAATGTGTATCGAGCGCTATTTTGCCAAGATGCTTTACAAAGATAATTTCACTCTGTATGCCTTCTCTCTTGTTTTGTTTATGTTTTTTAACATAATAGGTGCTGGCTTGTGTACATCTCTAGTAAATCTGCTTCTTTGTTTTTCAGCTGTGCTTGGGGGAAGTGAATGCTGACTCACGTCAGATTCTGACATCCCTACTGAGTGTGACACATTCTCCCTTACCTGTCTGACAATCTCCAGTGCCACTCCTGGCGAGGGTCTGAATGGAGAGAAAGTGTCTATCATCCCTGTGGTGGCCAGAGGGGTGGGCAAAACAGGCCCCTGGTCAAAAGGCAGCCACCCAGAGTCATCATGAATTTTTGTTGAGATAACCTACTGCCTTGAGAGCTTTCTGGCTAAGGTTCCAAAGAAAGCAGCTGTGGTTGGTTCCTCAGCAGACATGAGACAATGATTTGTGGCCATACAATATTGTCCCTATTCGAAACAATGGAAAAAACCACGTTCTTCAAAGGTTAAACAAGGGGAATGCATAAGCAGGCAACCAGGCAGACAGATGGAAACACCTGCTAAAAGCTCTTCTGAGCTCAGAAACGGAAGTGATTTACATCCATTCTTACATTCTTACATCCTCCTGTCTCCAGTGTTTCTCCTCTGAGCCCTCCCCCTCTCCGCCCTTCATAATTCATTCCACTTGCTCTCAGATGGGCCAAATCTCTTAGAATTTTATAACTGGAAATACCTTCCAGATCACAAAGGTTGATGCTCTCATTTTAAAGATAAGAAAACTTAGGCTAAGAAAGGTTGGAGGGACTCACTGGGTTCCCACACGTCAGCCAAGGTTGGGTCAGCAACCTTGGCCCTGAGTTAGAGGGATCTAAACAAAGCAGAAGCTAATTTCTGTGATGCTAAGTGATAACAGAGGCAGCACTTGAATTGAGTAAGAGCAAGAAGACAGGGGATTTCGCTTCCTCCTCTCAACCTCATCTATGATGAACCACACATGAGCAAGAACAATGGTGCTGCCTCCCTTTACCACCCACCTTGAACACCCCCTTTTCAGCATTCTGATTTAGCAGATTCAGCTCCTCACCTGAAAGACAGGTGACGGACAATGGGGACACTGGGGACAGCAGCCAGGGGGGCTGTCACTGATGGGGTGTATGCCCAGTGACTTGCAACTTGCATCTTATTCTCGGCATTGCAATAGTCAGGGGTTATTGTTCCCCCACTTGCAAATGAAGAAACAAAGCCCTAGAGAGGTTGCCCAAAGTGATGGAGACAGAATTGGAATCCAGACCTAGCTGATTCCAAAGTCAATGCTACACTAGGCCAGGAAGAACCAGGCACTGGACCTTTGCTTCTGTGCACAAGACTGAGAGGAGTAACAGAGCCAGGCTTCTCATCTGCCTTCCTCCCCACCAGGCATGACTTCATCCAAGTCAGCAACCCAGCAGGGGCCAAGCACTGGAATAAAAACTGTATAAAATCACTACAGGGCTCAATTTCCACCCCACACATCAATCATCACCAGCAGCCTATTTGCCAGAGAGATGTGGGAAAAGGGAATGAATAGGACTACAGGTACTTGCTTCCCCTAACCTACGAGTCCTAGGGAAGACGATGCTCATACAGTACAAGGCACAGTGTAAGAACTACACCAAACCTCTAAACCCCAGGTCCCTGGAATAGCCTGTTCTGTGCCAAGTGATTTGCTCAGTTTAAAAGAGGGGCATTGCACTTTTCAATTCTATCTGTGAAGAACCAAAATATTGTGCATCATGCAATACTAAAGTATATTATTGCCAAATGCTGGTTTGCAAATACTAGGACTCCTTTTTAATATAAAATGTTCCAAACCTCCACCGAAGAGCTCTTTGCTTTCAGGTTTAGATGCCTGAAGAAATACATAATGATGAAAAAAGCTACTAGGAATCAGTAACCCTTCCAAATGAATGCTGTATTTTGTCATAATAGCATCTAGGTACATTTGGAACAAAGAAATACTACATTTATGCATGAGCTACACTGTTTATGCAGTTTTCAGACTCTATTGGAAGTGCAGATGGATTGATGGACCCCCTGGAATGATCCGGCAGCTCACAGGAGAGGCCTAAGTGAGTCACCGTGAAAGTGAAGTCCCCCAGCATCCTCTAGGCCAGTGCCTCTCAAACCTCCTCCCACTCGTGATTCTAAAGACCCTTTTAAAGCACAGATTCTAATTCAGCAGGCCAGGGACTTGGCCTGAGACTCTCACTTCTAGCAGATGATGCTGTTGCTGCCGCATGTGGACACACTTTGAGTAGAACAACCCTGCCACTCACATTGAGCCCAACTCTCCCCCCACCTACTGTCCACTCAACTGCATTTCCTCTACTCATCATTTTTCCTAAATGGTAACTGAGTGTGTGTATGTGAATGTGGCTCCCCAGAAAGTGAATCTCATCTCCTGGGCCTTGCTAAATCCCATTCACTCCCATTTCGCTTGCAGACCAGACTGCATTTACACAGCCAATTAAGCTTTCTGCCTAGGACTGTCTCACTGCTGTTTTACATGCATGCGCGTGGATGTTGGTGGTATTCAGCTGCAATCTCCTTGAGAGCAAGGATGACATAGTAGTATATATGTCCACAGTCACTAACATTTGCTCAGCAAATGCTGGCTGGTTCATAAAGTCTCTGGGTGAGAAATCGATGCATACTGGTATGGACATGAATATGAAACAATCCAGCATGTGAGTGAAAGAAACATATCCCCAAATTAATCACTAATATTCATTTCAAAAAATAATAGGTGCCATTTATTGAGCACTTAGAGTCAGGCCACTGAGCAAAGTGCCCTTAACGTGATCTCATTTAATGTCACAAGGCCCCTAAGAGGAACACTCCAAAGCCCATAGGTCAACAGAGTGCTGCCTCTCATTAAGTGTCTCCTAGGTACCAAAACACAGTTAAAACCTGGTTTAAGATCAGAGAACAAAACACTCTCCTGTTCTCCAGGCAGTTGCAGGCACAAGTAATAAGGCTGCAATATGGCAAGATATAATAATACGGGTCAAAAGGCAACAGAAATAAGAGCAAAAATAAATAAATGGGACCTAATGAAACTTTGACGGAGAAGGCAATGGCACCTCACTCCAGTACTCTTGCCTGGAAAATCCCATGGATGGAGGAGCCTGGTAGCCTGAAGTCCATGGAGTCGGTAGAAGTCGGACGTGACACGACTGAAGTGACTTAGCAGCAGCAGCAACAGCAGCAATCAAACTTTGAAGCTTTTATACAGCAAAGGAAACCATAAGCAAAATGAAGACAACCTACAGACTAGGAGAAAATATTCACAAATATTAAGACTGCTGCTGCTAAGTTGCTTCAGTCGTGTCTGACTCTGTGCAACCCCATAGATAGCAGCCCACCAGGCTCCTCTGTCCCTGGGAGTCTCCAGGCAAGAACACTGGAGTGGGTTGCCATTTCCTTCTCCAATGCATAAAAGTGAAAAGTGAAAGTGAAGTTGCTCAGTCATGTCTGACTCGTAGTGACCCCCTGGACTGCAGCCTACCAGGCTCCTCCACCCATGGGATTTTCCAGGCAACCAGGCAAGAGTACTGGAGTGAGGTGCATGGTAAGACTGACAAGGGCTTAATTTCCAAAATATAAGATAGCTCATACAGCTCAATAACAAAAAAAACCCAAACAACTCAATCAAAAACTGGGAAGAAAATCTAACAGACATTTCTCCAGAGAAGACCAACAGCAAAAGTCTACACACAATAAATGCTGGAGAGGGTGTAGAGAACAGGGGACTCTCCCACACTGTTGATGAGAATGTAAATTGGTGCAGCTACTAGAGAAAACAGTATGGAAGTTCCTTTAAAAACTAACAGAGTTACCATATGATCTAATAATCCCATTCCTGGGCATATATCTGGAGAAAACTTTAATTCAAAAAGATACATGTACCCCTAAGTTCATAGCAGCACTATTTGCAATGGCCAAGACATGGAAGCCACCTGAATGTCCACTGACCGATGAATGCCTAAAGCAGACGCAGTGTAGATATACAATGGAATACTACTCGGCCGTAAAAAGAATGAAATAGCGTTATTTGCAGCAATGTGGATGAACCTAGAGATTATCAAACTAGTCAAGTCAGACAGAGAAAGACAAGTATCATATGATAACATCACTGGCAAAATTTTTAAAAATGACACAAATGAATATTGTTACAAAACAGAAACGGACTCACAGACGTAGAAAACAAACCTATGGTTACCAAGTGGGAAAGGTGGCAGGGGGTGAGGGGTTGGTAGGGACACATTAGAAGTTTGCGATTAGTAGATACACAGTTCAGTTCAGTTCAGTTCAGTCTCTCAGGCGTGTCTGACTCTTTGTGACCCCATGGACCGTAGCACGCCAGGCCTCCCTGTCCATCACCAACTCCTGGAGTTCACTCAGACTCATGTCCATTGAGTCACACTACTATATATAAAACAGATAAACAGCAAGGTCCTTTGTATAGCACAGGGAACTATATTCAATATCTTGTGATACCCTGTAATGGAAAAGAATATATACAACTGAATCACTTTGCTGTACACCAGAAACTAACACAACATTGTAAATCAACTGTACTTCAATAAATAATACCAGTAATAATACAGATCAATGCAAAGGGCCACAGGAAGAGAGAGAGCCATCTGGGAATTTGGAAAAGGCCTAAGAACTGACTTTTTAAACTAAGTCTTAAAAAGCACAGACTCAAGCAGAGGAAGAAAGAAGAGTAGGAAAAGGATGAGAATGCATGTACAAAAAGCAAGGGGATATAACGGAGCATGAGGAAGGGTTGAGGCAGCCCGGGAAGTTTGGAGTGTCTGGAACCCACGCCGCACATGGTGGGATGGCGGGAGAGAGCAACTGATGGTGGTTAATCTCTCCGGGGAGAAGGGGATGACTAGGTGCGGAAGAAGTAGTCTCTCAGTCACTGGGTGACCTTTCTTAAGCCGCACATCCCCAGCCCAGGAGTGTGCTGTCTCCCTTCCCCATCATTCATCAGCTTATCAGAATTTTCCAGGGAAGCGAGTTTGGGAATGGGAGTTTGGCAAGTGCCATAACTCAGATGCTGCTAACATGAGGGGAAATCACAGCAGAGGGGCTACGGGCTCAGGATGGAGGGCTTTATCCCCTGGGCTATGGAGGAAGAAGGCTTTGGAAATGGGGAAATGACAGGATTGAATCTCTTTTTAAAAGATGCAGAGTACGGATCGGCGTGGAGAAAATGTAGAGACAGGGAGAACATGAAGCTGCCAAAATAGCAATAATAAAGACAATAATAGCAGACTCTTATCGATGTCCCAGGCACTGTTCTAATTTAATGGTGTAATCACAGATTTAAGAGCCTGATTGGAAGCAATGTCTGGAGGAATGAAGAGAAGAAATTGTTTCAAAAGAGATTTCTAATTGGGTAGGATATGGGTTTAGAGTTACAAAGATGGCTGTTTTGTCACCAGGTATCAAATTGAAGTCTTAGGCTGTCCTAAACCCTGCCCCTTGCCCTTTCAGCACTTAATAATGACGAGAGATATCTTAGGCATGTCTTGAAGGGTTGAAGTTTAGAAATGGGGAGAGTCTTCAGGGTCAGAAAAATGATAATTTATTTGAAACCACCTAAGTTTGAAAAAAAAAAGTGAAAATTTTTTTCAGAGCCAGCAGCAGTTCAGATGCTACGGCCCTGGCCAAAAATGATGCAGGGATGAGAAGATCTTCTGCTTCCACCAGCAAGAGTGCCAGGCATTTCCTGGGTTTGCTGGGGGCCCTCTGGTGCTCTCCCAGTGACCACATTGCAGCTACTGATAAGGGGGCAGGGACTCTCTCTCATCGGGGAGCCCTGATGATGATGGAAAACAGTAAGACTTAGAGCTGAAATAAAAGAATAATTGGCAACAATGAGTTCAGAGAGAGTCAAAATATTTCGATAAAGCTAATGGCAAGTTCCCTTCAAATTACTGGATTTATATAAAATTCACTTATCCGTCATTTTTTTGTGGACACAATGCACCAAGCAGAACATTAAGGGCTTCAGCAAGAAGAAAACAGAAGGGGAAAAATTTTAAGGAAAAAAAAAACACCTAGACTTTGAAGCTACTAAACAAGTTTTATTGCCCCCTCTAAAACATTTATTATTAAAGCCTTACATTTTCTCAGACTGTTAGACAGGCTTTATAATCAAGTTAAAACAGAAAAAACAAGTGCCCTCTAGGTTATATCTTGACTGGTCACCCAAAGTGCAAGTCCTGGACCTGGATCATTGCATTAGCTGGGAGGGAGGAGGATACACTGCAGACACATAAGCAGTGTCTCATTTGTTGAAATAATAACAATTTATCTCTAGCCCACACTGTCTGTCTATACAGGGTTGACCAGGAGTCCCTGGGACCCAAGCTGATGATGGGGAATGTTGCCAGTAACTGTGGCAGAAGAAAAAGACCATCCCTGAAAGATGATGAACATTCCAGCCAGAAAGCGGCATGCGTCACTTGAATAGCAACATATGTCCAGCACTAGTCACCCAAATATAAGGGATCCAGGAATTACAACCAACCATACTCCCTGAGTGGGAAGAGCAGGAATATTTGGTGAACAGCACCAGGGACCACCACAGACACATGGCAGGGTGGGCCCTGTTTTAACTCATCATGAGCCCAGAGATTGAGCTCATGCATCAGCCTTGATCAGGCAGTCTAACATGATTATTTTCAGCAGATAAACTAAAATTGTTCCTGAATTCTGCTCCTGAAGCAATGGTGTGCTACCCAAAGATGAAGTGATAAAGAAGGGGGATCTAATAACACATGCAATTGAGCTTAAAGTGATTAAACAGTAACACCCCTGAGCTACTCCCTACCTACTGCTGTCAGGAGGCTCCTTAATGGCATTACACTGGAAGAGTGATGGGGTTTCTCAAATGACAAGAGCCATTCTAAGCACCATTCTGACCAAGAACTGACTAAAAGGATTTTATATACCTCTTCCCATCATTCCCACCCATAATCACAGCCTGCAGAAGCCAACTTCCCCCAGAAATAACCTCTTGACCAAATTCAGAAGAAAATAAGCACAAAACACTGTGTCAGAAAGACCACGACATGCCAGTATTTTGCAAAGCTTATTGGGAAGAACTGAAATCTGCCATGTAAATCCCTTTGACATTGGGATAAACTGAGACTCAGTAAAAGACCGTGATGCAGTCTTTCAGATCAATCAGACTGTGCAGGACAAGAATGACATATACACCGGTTTGGACCAAGAGACACTGGTTAAAAGTGATTGCGGCTCTGGTTGCACAGTGAAGAGAAAAGCAGCCTAACCTCAGAATGAATGGTCCCTCCTTCATTACATGTTAAACACATGTTAAAAAAAAAAATGGAATCTACATCCTTTCTGATTTCTCTGGCCAAGCCACGTGAGGAGCAACTCTCGAAGTATCTCTCTGGGCTTGCTTTGCTACAGATTTTACTTCATTCTGAATTGCTCCCAACACCCTGTGCAGTAGCCGTCATGATGTAGTTTACAGATGAGAACTCTGAACTTCAAGCAAGCTGAGTGGCTTGTTCAAGGTCCAATATCTCATAAGTGGTAGATCCCAGGAAGATCCTCTTTACTTCCCATTCCCCAAGGCTTCTTCTTGGCAAGAGCATCAGTCAGTTGTTGTAAAAGAGACAGTTTATAATAATGATAAATAGTCCAGGTTCTGGGCAGATAGGTCTGCAAACCAACCCAGCTCCAAGTCTTTGAGTTGCCTTTTATGTCACAGTTTCAGTCTAACTGTAAAATGGAGATAAGCCTGCCATCATATAGTTTTTATGAAGAATAAGTAAAATTAGGTCTGGCACCTCACAGGCACTCAATAAATGCTGGCTATCATCATCACCACCTAGGTTCTATATCCTATAAAGCCAAGAGGCATTTAACTGTAGCAAAGGTTATTCCCAACCTCTCAAGCAATTTCACATATATTTCCCTGGAGTCTTAAAGACAGTAAAGTGCCAAAGGAAAATGACTACTGAAGAAACTCTGCTCTTTCAATTTCAAGGTCATGATACTGATCCCCTAGCATGATCATCATAACTAAAACTTGAACTCGTAATGTATAAAAGACACCATTTCAAAATCAATACAACATTGTAAGGCAACTTTCCTCCAACTAAAAATTAAAATTAGAATAAATAAATAATAAAAGACACTATTCCAAGCCCTTTGTGTTTATTAATTCATTTAATCCTCACTCACAATAACCCCATGTGGCAGATTCTACTAACACACCCATTTTATAGATAAGGAGACTGAGGTCAAGAGAGCTTAAATAACTGGCCCAATTCCACGGACCTAGGAAGGGATAGAGTCAAGACTTAAACCCAAGAAGCCTCATCTTAAAGCCTGTGTGCCTCCCACTAAGTCACACTGCCTCTGTGTAATATTAATTAAGTGCACAGTCATATTTGAGGCATTAATAATACAGGATGCATTATGTGTGTAACAAGAAAGGCCGCAGCCTCCCAAGTCATTGATGCATGATGAATTGAAGCAGGCAAGCACAACTGTGAGATCAGTCAACAATGTGAGTTGTGAGAAATGTAAAGAATTCAAGATAGCAAGGCCTCAAACAGTGACTCTGGCGAGGCATGCAAGGGACACAACTCAACAAGCAATCAGAAGGAAGGGAGCCCCTCTTTTTAAATAGGCCAAGGATGGTGCTGATAGGCACCATCCACATAAGAACAGAGACTTGGGCAGACCACCTACAGAGCTCATGAGTGACTATGGTAGTTCACGGATCTCATCATCAGTGCCAAGACAGACAGAAGAGAGTTCTCTCAGGGGCACCCAGACAATACAGAGCAACTGCACAGGGCCCCAAATCAGAGAGAAACAACTGAAAACCAATTCTAGCTTGGTCTTTGATTTCTTATTTCGCTTTGGCAAACTTAAAGTTTTCCTTATATGTGTTAGAGTGAGTGAGTAGGGATGAATCCAATGCTCATATCCCAGGGCAGATTCAGGTCAGGGGAGGGACAAAAGGACCATGATCATCACTTTGTGTCATGTCAGACTGGGGCTTGCAGGGCTGTGGATGTCAGCGCTTTGGGAACCACAGCCTCAGGTGTTGAGTGTGCTGGTGCTGACTTTATCTACCGTTCAAGAAGCTGTAGCAGAAAGAAATGAACCGCCACTCAACTTCACCTCCTACCTGAAGGACTGTGCCCAAGGACTCAGCCTGTTTATTGCACTCCCCAGTTCCAGACCACTTTGCAAAGATGGTGGAAAGTCCTTAGCTATAAATTTCAAATTGTATGATAGCTCTTACCATGAGACAGACGGAAAAAATGCATTTTTGGCAAGATTCTAACCCACTCGACTGTAGTCATTTTTCTCCAAACTGAATCTTGGCATTTCAAGCTGTGCATTTAATGCTGGCAAAACGTAACTTCTTGGTTCAAGATAGTTAATAACTCTAATCGTTATTGAGTGCAATACAGGCAAATGAGGCTAATACCTGGATATGATTTTTCTTGAAATAATCTCTAGAGTGAAAGCCCAAGGGAAAAATACATTCATAATGAGGCAAAAATGGATTTCTGCTAAACCCATAAACAGTGCAGGGCATACTATTAAACCCCAAAGGGCAGCTCTGGCTACCTGGATTGATCAATGGTTTGTCCTTTCAATCCTCCTTTTTAAAGCTCTCTGCACTGGATGGAGACAAAGGAGGCCAAGGAGCCACCAGCAGAGCACAATGACCTCACTCACAAAAGCCATTACGAGGCCTTTTCTAATAAGACTCTCAGTTCGAGGGTTAAGAAAAACTCTGCACTAGAATGGAACACCTTCAAGTGTTCTTATGAAGGAGGAAGTTGTGAAGGAGCATTCAAATTCCATCACCAACTTCATCGCTCTTAGAAGGGGGTGAGTCTCTCACACTCTTGAACACTGGACAGCTTCCAGCTTCTCTGGCTATGTGGATCTGAGCTGCTCCAAGAAACCTGACCCATAACCAAGGCCTGGAATTAGATAAGAAATGCTCTGGCCTAAGCATTATTAAATAGTGTAAAACTCCCTACAAAATAAGTATAGAGAAAATTCTGAGCCTACACATAGTCCAGAGGTAGGACGAACTACGTAGATATGTCACTCACACTTAAAAACAAATGGCACACTGGTTTTAGGTCAAACAGGTCTATCAACTGGAAATCCTCGGGGAGCAGTCTCCTGTCTTTGGGTTATTCAAGACATCTCCGAGTTTGGACAATGGAGCTTCTCCTTTGCTATCTCGAATTCCATTGCAAATATGGGAATATCAATAATTACCCAAAAGATTTGCTCCTTTTGCCTGCCACTGAAAAACAGTAGTAAATAACACTGGCTTTCCATTCATAAAAGTATAATTGTTTTATTACTTTTGTTGGCTGTCTATAGAATCTGCATTTCTTTTCCTTAGTCTTTCAGAGAGTCATCCTCTTTTTCTCCCTGGAAGCACAGACAAGAGGATGTGTGTGTGTGTGCACTTGAGAGCAAGGAGAACACGAGAACTGTCCCCTCCACAGACACCCAAGGTGAAGCCCATCCAGCTGACCCTCTTAGGAAATCATACTGTTTGAGTTACTGGTCCAGCTTTCCCCACCCCCAGCCTCCTCCAACTTCCCCCTTGGAAACTGTAAGTTTGTTTTCTAGGTCTGTGGGTCTACTTTTAATAAGTCCATTTGTATCTTTTTTTTTTTTTTAGAGTATACATATAAGTGACCTCATACGATATCTCTGTCTGACTTAGTATGGAACTCTCTAGGTCTATCCATGTTGCTGCAAATGGCATTATTTCATTCTTTTCATGGCTGAGTCATTTTCCCCTGTATATATGGATCGCATCTCCTTTATCATTCTCTGTCAGTGGGCCTTTAGGTTGCTTCCATGTCTTGGCTGTTGTGAAGAGTGCTGCTACGAACAAAGGAGTATATGTACCTTTTCAAATTATGTTTTTCCTCTGAGTATATGCCCAGGAGCGGGACTGCTGGACCCTGTGGTAGTTCTGTGTTTAGATTTAATGAACCTCCATACTGTTCTCCATAGCAGCTGCACCAATTTACATTCCCATCAACAGTGTAGGAGGGTTCCCTTTCCTTCACAACCTCTCCAGTATTTATTGTTTATAGACTTTTTGTTATGGCCATTCTGATGGGTGTGAAGTGACTCCTCATTGTAGTTCTGACTTGCATTTCTCTAATAATGAGTGATGTTGAGCAGCTTTTCATGTGCTTGTTGGCCATCTGTATATCTTCTTTGGAGAAATGTCGGCTTAGGTCTTCTGCCCATTTTTAATTGGGTTGGTCTGTTTTTATATTGAAGTTCACGAGTTGTCTGTATATTTTAGAGCTTAATCCCTTGTCAGTTGCATTATTTGCAAATATTTTCTCAAGTTACAGGTCCAGCTTCTGCAGGTGGCTATGGCACCAATCTAAGTGTTCACTTTTCAGAAATATGTGAACTCGTTTGCTTAAGAAGTTGGGGGGTCTGGTCTATTGTGAAACAGAGAAAAAAACGCAATGGTCTACAAATGTCTTCATCCTCTGACGTGGGTTAAAAACAAATTCTCTAACAAAATAGTACATTATTTCTTTCAATAAACATTTTCTAATTAATGTATTCAATACCATCTGTGTATTGAAATCCTACAACACATCAGCCACTGAAGTTCACACTAAGGACATGGATGTGAAAAAAGTGAGGATCTAGGCCAAAGAAGCTTATAGTTTACCTGGCAGTCACAGCACTGGCTATCAACTATTGCCTCTGTAACATCACTTACTACATTGAAATTAAAAATACTACAGGACCAGAAGGAAATGGCAACCCACTCCAGTATTCTTGCCTGGTAAATCCCATGGAGAGAGGAGCCTGGTGGGCTATAGTCCACGGGGTTGCAGAGTCAGACACGAGTTAGCAACTAAACAAAAGCAACAACTAGAGGACCAGTGAGAAGGAAGTAATTCTACAACAGAACGACTTCCAGACAGAGGCACACATCGAACACAGAGCTTGAAAGAGAACTCTGCTCCTTCGTATGGTCCTTTATACGGGGCGTGACTTCAGTGTCCTTGTGTGTCCTCTTTTTTTCTTCTCCTACAGATTATCTGTCGATGATCATGTTCGCTCTCTTGATCTCTGTTCCCACTGTACAATCTACACACCCAGCCTGGACCACTCCCTTGAATATCAGAGTCCCTTTCACACTGGCTTCTGGTGTCCTGATGGCAACACATTATCTCGTTTGCAATAAGACTGAACAGCCATCATTTCCCCGTCCAGTGTAGCTCATCATCTTCTATTCTTTATCTGACATGCTCGTTCCACTAACCAACTGACTGTGAAACACAGAAGTCATCCCTGATTTGTTATTCACTCCCCAAAAGTCACACTCAATCATTAAGTCCTCTTAATTTTAAATCCTAAAGATTTCCATCTCCTAGCTCTGCCTTGCCCATTTTCTTGCACCTAGACTAGCATAGGAGTCTCTACTGACCCATCTTCTGTGCAGTCATTTGAATAGTCTAATTAAAAGACAAGCCTGAAAAATTCACTCCCTAATCTAAAACCTGTCAGTATCAGTCCATTTGTTGTTTAGTCACTCAGTCATGTCTGACTCTTTGTGACCCCAGGGACTGCAGAACGCCAGGCTTCCCTGTTCTTCATCAGAAAATGGCAACAAGTCCTCCACTTTGAGCACTGGCTCTTGCTCTAGGAGTCAGCCCCCAGGGTCCACGGCTTCCCCATGAAGGTCCTCTCTCTCAGCATAATTTTCTCATGAGACCTATCCAGTCTTTCCTTCCCAATTCTACTCTTCCAACCTCTGTTTCACAAACTCAGTTGGACTCAGAGTCGTTATGTCCAGACACAGCTTCACCTGCAACTCAGACTAGAAGCCTCTCCTGCGTTAGCATCCTCTTTTGCTAGACATCAGTTCCAGCCAATCCCGTGCCAGCTCCAGCTTCTGGAAACTCAACATGGACAAGAGTGCCAAGTCCCTACTATGGAAGAAAAAAAACCCAGATCATTTCTTTCTGGGTTCCAGCCGAACTATGGTGGTACCCTAGCACTCTGCTCTTACCTGCATCTACACACTGCCCCAGCTGGAACCATCCTGTGCTGGATGTAGAGGAAACCAAAGCCTTCAACAACAGGTCCCCAAGCTCTTTCTGAACTGTGGTTTTGGAGAAGACTCTTGAGAGCCTCTTGGACTGCAAGGGGGTCAAACCAGTCAATCCTAAAGGAAATCAGTCCTGAATATTCATTGGAACGATTGATACTGAAGTTGAAGCTCCAATACTTTGGCCACCTGATGTGAAGAACTGATTCATTGAATAAGACTCTGATGCTGGGAAAGATTGAAGGCAGGAGGAGAACGGGATGATAGAAGATGAGATGGTTGGATAGCATCATTGACTCAATAGACGTTAAGTTTGAGCAGGCTCCGGGAGTTGGTGATGGACAGGGATCCCTGGTGTGGTGCAGTCCATTGGGGTCGCAAAGAGTTGGACAGAACTGAGTGACTGAACTGAACTGAAGCTCTTTCTATCCAACCCCACCAGCCCCCACTTACACAAGTACAGCAACCCCAGCCCCACCCCACTCCTCATAACCTAACAGTGCTCTCCAGAGTCAGGAAATCCACCTGCATGTGAAGAAGCCATAAGCTCAGAGGCCAACATGCTCTGGCCCCATTAATGCCAATGGCCCTTCCCACAAGCACTGAGATGTATTCAAAACGTAGAGATCCTCCCCTATTTTGTCCATAAGGTGTGTGTACATCAAGACTCCTTGAGCTCCAATGCAGAGTTCCACCATCGGGGGAAGAAAGAAGAGAGAGGAAGGAAACAGGGTGGTCATCTCCCCTCCCTCGTATCCAGGTTGACACCTGGCACCCCAGCCTGTCTACACAAGGCCAGCCATGGTATCTGTGGGGGGCAGGTCAGGGCTCCCACAAAGCATAGGTTGGATTATTTGGGCAGGAACTAGAAAAGACCCTGCAGTGTGGTCTTCCAGTGTCTGGAAACTCAAGTTAGACAAGAGCTGAGAGCGCCAGAGCCACCAGGACGGGAGGTGTGAGGCTGAGCAGTCTTACAATAATGAAGAAGTACCTCCACCACTGGCCACAGGGGACACCACCCAAAGGACGCCTTGGAGGCCAGGGCTGCTCGTGTCTCCCTCCAAACCAAAGTGTTTCCTTAAGTCAGAGCATCCTGGTCCTCAGCTTTGATCTCTCTGGGTCGCTAGACACCCTCACTAGGACAGCACACTCCATCCCTGGTAAGACTCCAGTTTTTCACTATTAAATCTTTTATGTCCACCAACTGCCCCACTCCCTGATTTCTATCTAACCTGGCATCTCTGATTTGGGGAACATTATTTGAAACTCCTTAAATCCAACCACAAGACCCCTATCTACCCCCCACAGCAAAAACTCAGACTAATAGCCATAATGTACATACATGGCAAATAAACAACGGGTATTATACCGCCTTAGTATTGCCACTTGCTAGATGCATAATCTCAGGAAAACAGTTAACCTCTCCAGTTTCCTCACTTGTAGAATGAAAATAATCCTGATGCCTACCTCCTGAGGTTGTTAGGGGATAAATGAGCTGATGTGTGTAAAATACTTAGAACAGTACCTGGTGACACAGTAAAAATAAATGTTCCTTAGTCTTATTGTTCCGGCACCACAGAATCTGTATCCAACACGCGGCACTCCTCCACCCAGAACTTTCAGATATCACATTTTTCCAAGCATTTGCCTATGTGCCCTGCACTATGCTAGGCTTTAGGGAAATAACAACCAACAAATCAAAGACCTCATGGCATTCATGTTTTAGGGAGGAGAGACAGATAGTGAACAAAATACAGAATGTGATATCAGATGGCATCAAGGCACAAAGGAATTAAAATAGGGCTATGTAACAAGGAGTGACAGAAGAGGAGGCAAACGTTTCTGCAGCTGGGGTGAGTGGCACAGCCACTGTAGAAGGGACTTTTGAGCTAAGACTTGAACGATTCAACCCAGACATGGTGGAAAGATCAGGAGCAGGGTTTCTCAACCGTGGCACCCCTGACATTCTAGGCCAGGGAATTATTTGCTGTGAGGGGCTGTCCTGTGCACCGTAGGACATTTCTCAGCATCCCTGACCTGAAACCATTTGATGCCAGCAGCATCTCCAAAGTCAAGACATGACTGCCCTCACTGAAAAACCCTGAAATACAATGACAACATGGTTACCATCCTGGTTTCATTTCTTGACCCAATCTATTGTTTTATAGTCCAGGATTTTCAATTTACTTTTAATTTTCTATTCAATCATTTCCCACAGCTCCATCTTTGCTTGTATTGACTTCTTGACCTTTGTGGAAGACCCTTCCCACCCCTCTTCAATTGAATAATTTCCTCCTCACCTTTTCATAACCAACACATATACTGTAATTGTCTGTCTGCTTATCAGTCTCTTTGTGAGATTCTCATGGTAAGGGGATGGACCTTATTCATCTGTGTTTGGTGCCTAAAACACACATTAGTTGCTTGACACATCTCAGGTACTTAAGAAACATCTGTTGAATGAATTCATTGCTGTGCCCTCAAGAATATTACCATCATTTTGAAGCCAACAAGATACGTACAGACAAAACTCTCCAGGAATACCCAAAATGGTATGTGACATACAGAGAAATAACTGTTGTTAGAGTTCACAGTCAAGAAAACTGACTTTCCACTAGGTAGTTTATTCATTTGCATAGAACAAAATGAATACTATATGTTGTTAAATTGTGACTCCCCGCCCCCCGCCACCCTCGACATGGTCCTACAGTCACAGACTATGATCATAATTTTATGAGTGACCAATAAAGGCCTCGCAGACCAGGCGTGAGGATGTTTGTGGTTCATACTGACCCTCACTCCTACTGGAAAGCCTACCTGCAGGTACCGGCGGATCATTTCAGTGCTAAGAGGGTGAAGAATGTAGGCATCTGAGTTCCATGTCTGAATGAGGCCAGTACTCAAAGCACCTTATGATCTCTTTCTTGCCCAGCCTCTTTAAGATGTCAAGTCTACCAAGTCTCTTCCCTGTATGCGTGCATGTCCAAGCCTCTCTGACATCAGACATGTGCACATGTATGAAAGCAAGAGTAGTGACAATGAGTGTCCACACCCACACTTTACCAGCCGTTCCATGTTCCAACACCCTTCTTGGCTTTACCTGTCTTAAGCAATCAGATGATCGGTGACATTGTCTCAAGGCATGAGAACTGAATCAGAAACTGAACCATGAACTGAACCACCTAGGAATCCTTTACCCCTTCCATTACAAAGATGAGCTAACTGGAAAGCATTCTGAGAGGACTGCCTGGCTAGTGAGCTAAAAACTCAACATAAAAATTTTAAAAAAAAATCCATCTCAAATGCAAAACAGGCAACTCAGAGATTGGAAACTGCTGTAGTCTGGTCAAAGTGCCATGTGGTTCCAGAAAACAATAATCCTGTGGGGTTTCAAAGTTCAGCAAGCATAAGCTAACACTTGGAAGTCTGGGGATGTGTCTGTCATCAACACAAGTGCCGTCCTAAGATGGCCCGGCTGGAACATTTGGCTAAGGCTTTGCTGTCCAAGTGCGTCCCTAAGATAGATCCTGCAATGTTGTTGTTTGCACACATTTTCAAGTCATCCCCAACTCTCATCCGATTCCTCCTCCAAAACTCAGGAAAAAACTCAACACAAGTGCATCACACAAAATTCATGTACAGGTTACTTGTTTCTATACTTATTGACAGCTAATAACTCAATTAGAAAAAATGTTAAGCTTTAAAATAAAATTTTTCCCCTCCAATGTCCTAACCCACAGCCAAGTCATTATCATATAAAACTATTTCAAAAAACAAAAACCATCCCAGCTGCACGGAAGTGAAAATGTCCCTTTCACATGTGGCAATTCTGAGACATAGACAGGTCAAGTGCTTGAGCTGGGTTCAAAAATCTAATCAAAAGCTGAAATAAGATTTGGAAATTTCAACTCCAGCTTCACTCAGGACCTGGTGCTCCAAGCCCCGCCTGACATTACCTCTTAATATAGCTACTGAGTCCAGCCCACATTTAAACACCTACTCACAGACGCTACACCAGATAACACTCCTCAACAGAGCTGTGTTCCCAGACCCACATCTTCATGCCCACACAGAGAATCTGAGAATTTCAGACGACAAGGGATCCTAAAACCATCTAGGCCAGCCTCCTCACCTAGCAGAGAATCAGTACAGTTCTCCAGCCCACCTCTACCGCCACCACCACTAAGGAGTAGTCCAAGCTCACCTTATGGGGGACAGCATCCTCCACCCTCTTGCCCCATTTATTTCCAGATGTCCAGTTTGCCAGCCTGCTTTGCACCTGTACCTGAGGACCAACAAACAACCAACCTTTTCTAGAACATACCATACTCTTTCAAACCTCCATCAATCAAGCTTTGGCAACTGGCTCAAATGTCATCATCACTATAAAGCATTCTCTGACCGTTTCAGAAGCCCTTCTTCCATCCACCCATGATACTTTTACATGCCTCTGACCTAGTTTATTTCTCATCATGGAACTCTATGCTGTTTCAGTTCAGTTCAATTGCTCAGTTGTGTCCGACTCATTGTGACCCCATCAGTTGCAGCACACAGGCCTCCCTGTCCATCATCAACTCCCAGAGTTTACTCAAACTCATGTCCATTGAGTCGGTGATGTCATCCAACTATCTCATCCTCTGTAGTCCCCTTCTCCTCCTGCCTTCAATCTTTCCCAGTATCAGAGTCTTTTCAAATGAGTCAGTTCTTCGCATCAGGTGGCCAAAGGATTGGAGTTTCAGCTTCAGCATCAGTCCTTCCAATGAATATTCAGGACTGATCTCCTTTAGGATGGACTGGTTTGACCTCCTTGCAGTCCAAGGGACTCTCAAGAGTCTTCTCCAACACCACAGTTTAAAAGCATCAATTCTTCAGTGCTCAGCTTTCTTTATGATCCAACTATCTTGCCTGGAAAATCCCATGGAGGGAGGAGTCTGGTACGCTACAGTCCATGGGGTCGCAAAGAGTCGGACTGAGCAACTTCACTTTCACTTTCACATGCTGTTTGCAGTCTGTCTTCTTTCACTGGAGGATGAATTCCTTGAAGATAGCAACTCTATTTCATTTACTTTTGTCATCTCTGTGTCTAGGCTGGCACTCAGGGACCTCTTTTAAAAATCAGACAAATGAGATAAAGAGAAATAGGGGAAAAAAAAGAAAGGGAGGGGATGGAAAGTTCGACAACTTAAGAAATTTACTCGAGATCACCCGAATGGACATGTGGATTCCACATCAGGAGCCCTGTCACACACGGTCACACAGACCAGGGGACGCAAGGTCAGTTTGGCACTTATGCAAAACACCCACATCCGCCACCTCCCCGTGTCCTCTCCACCAGGACAGTTTCCGGTTCTGAGCATAGTTTCCCACCCACTGCCGTGTCACACTCAGGTGGGGACACTTGCAAGTGACAAAGAGAAGCCTGAACCTTCTGGAAGCAGAGAAGAAGAGCTGCTAACGAGGGCTCTTGGGTGAACGGGAGTCTTCAAGCAAGTCTGCCAGGCAGATACTCGGGAGGAACAGACACTCACCCTTCTCCCAGCAGTTGCTACCAGAACCAGGGATCCACCACCAAACCCCCATCCCCTTAACCTTCCAGCATACCAACCCCAAGGACAGCACCTCTGTGGACCATGAGTCTTCTTGGCTCCCTCACCAATGTCTGGGAAAGCCCCAAGAATGAGCATGGCCTCTCCTACTTGCAAGGAAAGCCAGCCAGGAAACCCAGCCAAGAGATTAGCCAGCTGGCGGGAGCTCGGGGATGGACCTGTGTGAGCTCAGAGCAGCCTCCAGGCACTGTGCAAGGGCCTCCCCTTGGACTGGAATCAGGCTCCACAGCCCACAGCCAGCCTCCCGGGCAAGTGTCAGAGACATCCACACTCCCCCTGGGGCCTGGCCCAGAGAGAGCAGGGGCCCTCCTCAGTCACTGCCAATTTGCACCTCATTAGCAACAGTCTTTCCCCGGTGATGGGTCTTAAGAAATCCCAGACTGAGCACCTCATTGGTGCTAAATGAACTCTGGGTGTTTGGGGAGAATGGCATCTGAGCTGCTAGGAGAATGACAAGTCTGAGAGGTTCCCAGAAAGCCAGTGGCGCACAAGCTGCAGAAGGAAGACAGCCAGGAAACTCATATCCGGCGGAAACCAGCTGTTCAAGGTTGGGTGGCTGTTGCTTAGTCACTCAGTCGTGTCCACCTCTTTAAAACCCCATGGACTGTGGCCCTCCAGGCTCCTCTGTCCATGGGATTTACCAAGTCAAGAATACTGGAGTGGGTTGCCATTTCCTTCTCCAGGACATCTTCCCAACCCAGGGATCAAAATGGCGTCTCCTGCATTGACAAGCGGGTTCTTCCTTTCAAGGCTTCCCTTCGAGGTTGGGATGGGCCAGCAATCAAAGTGCTAGACTAAAACTTTAGTTGACTGCTGCAAGGCAAATGGCAAGCTGATAATGTAATGATATTGTGCAAAATGCCAGACAGAAATCACAAGAGTACCTCTTCCTCTTGGAGGCTTGAAAAATGTAAATTTACCCATTCCTCCTCCAGCACAGAGAAAGTTAAGAAACACCTGTGAAACTCCTAAAAGTCGTTTAGAAGCCAGAGGCACTAAGGACATTGTGGTCTGTTCAAAAATTCTAAAGGAATCCACTGATTTCTTCAGTAAGAACAATTTTATGTTGATCTTACCTAAGAAAAACAGTGAGAATTTTCAGGTCTCCATAAGATGGACATACCCCTTTATCCCAACCCTGTCTAAAACACCCCACTGAAATGAAAGTAAAAGAAATAAAAGACACAATGTCAACAAGAAAAAAAGAAAAAGGTGTGATGATAGCAAAAGGAGTGACAACAAGATCTGGGGGCTGGGAGTGAACTGGGTAAAGGTAAGTCTGAGTAGGCAGGGCAGAGAAGGCTGGGAAATAAGTGCAGGAAGGACGAGGAGCAATCAAGAGGTGGATTCAACCCACAGAGCTCCAGAAAAGGGCACGAATTGGAGGCACCAAGTACCACTGAAGAGGAGGGTGCGAGAAGAGGTTAAAAGCCTTTCCAGAGACAAGAGTACCATCTCAAGCAGCCTGGGGGCTCCTCTTGCCACACACAGCCCAGAATCTGGAGATGTAGTTTCCAAAGAAGCTAAGCCAGAGATGAACTAGAAACACTGACCACAGCTGGATTTGAGGAGGAGACCCTCCACGGCCAGCAAAGAGATCAACTGAAAATCTGTACATTGAATAAGGAAAATTCCAGTCCCAGAGAAACAACAGTTAGACATCAACCTCTGAAGAGGAAAGGGGAGCATTCTCCTCTGAGGAAACTGACCAGAAAATATGAATATTTAGTGTTTCTCCAGCAAAACAAACCCAAGCCCCAACCAGTCACTCCACAGTGGAGGTGAATAAGCTAATGAAGTGCAAACATAACCACATGGCGCTTCCTTCCAGCCTTTGCGGTTGCTCTTTTCAATACGACTGGACAATCAGACATTTGAACAGAGGCTCCAACAAGAAAAGAGGATACTACATAGAAAAAAAAATCTGAAGAACACAGAATTGTTTTAGGGTTAATAAAACGTCCACAAATGTCATTAAGGGTTTCCTGTGGCTCAGTCTGGTAAAGAACCCACCTGCAATGCAGGAAACCTTCTGAAATGCAGGAGATAATGGGTTTATTCCCTGGGTAAGGAAGAGCCCCTTTCATCAGAGATATAAGAACATATTAAAACCACAAAACAAGAATGGAATGCCAGAAAAACAAGCACGAGAAACCGAGAGCTTTTAGAAATTAAAATGTGATCACAAAACAGTGAAAATCCAATTAAAAATGGAAAATAAATGAGGAAAAACCCCCAGAAAGGGGTAAAAGAAACAACTTCAATAGAAAAGAAAACAACAGGAATAGTTCAGTAGATACAATAGTTTTATGATATCAATTCCAGAAAAAAGCAATTAGTGAAATGGAGGGAAGAAAATAGTCTCTTCCACTCTCAAAACTAATATCAAGAAATTTCTTAGAACTCAAAATTTTCAGATTGAAGAGGTCTAAAAGTCCCCAGTACCATAAGTAAATGTGCCATGCTAAACCACTACAGTTCTGATATTTCTAAACAGTAGATAGTGGTGGTGGTTTAGTCAGTAAGTCATGTCTGACTCTTGTGACCACACAGACTGTTGCCCACCAGTATCCAAGGAGGAAAAAAAAAGTGTTTAACCCAGACAGAAATAAAAACACAAAGTTGTTGAGAATCAGAATGGAACTGGCCTTCTCCACTGCAATTTTGGAAGCAGAGCAGTAAAAGGAAATGTCTAAACCATTCTGGGATAATATTCTTTCTAGTCCAGAACTCCATCCATGAAAAACTCTCAATCGTGTGTGAAGATAGAAAAAGATATTCCCAGACATGAAGGGACTCAAAATACCTCCTGTCCTATGTATCCTTTCCCAGGATGTATCCCACTTCCTGGGAAACTTTTTAACTTAGTCATCTAAAAATATGATTAAAGTTCCTGGAAAAAAAACCTATCCAGGAACGTGGTGTTATTGTTCTTGAAATTGTTATTGTTCCACCACATGAGGTAGAAAACGAAGAAGATGTGAAATCCAGGAAATCTAAACATTAGGGGATGCAACTATGAGAAACAGCAGTGAGAAATCAAGAAAATTATTTTAAAAAGAGAGAGAGTGGGAACTACACTCTCAAACAGTCCAGGAGGACTGCTGACAAGAAAAAATAATGAAATGGATATATTACTTTACACATTTAAATGTAATAGAGAATTTATGGTTCTGTTAAGAAGTGTGTGGAAGATTGAGAAATAAGCCCTTGTGAAAATATTTTTTCAAATGACATCAATAATGTAAGAAAGAAAATGCCTTCACTAGCACACTGGGTGGCTCAGCTGTGCATGAGATTTACAACGCCAATAATACAAGCATTTATGAATGCTTTAAATAAGACTGTGATATGAAGACAGCGGAAGGATTATAGAGGTATATGTGCAGATGGGATAAAAGAGAACTAAATCCCCACCTTCTCGTAGGAAAACAGTTGAGAAAATTATAAAACAGCACTCAGTGGCATATTATTAAAAACATAAATGTAGGCTACAGAGCAAACAGCTAACATATCATAGCAGCTTCGGGGAAATGAGAGCACAGGAGAGAGAGGGAGAAGGGAACTGCTGGGCTGGGTTATAGCCTGCAGTTCTAGTTAACTATGCTGCTGCTGCTGCTGTTGCGTCGCTTCAGTCATGTTCGACTCTGTGCGACCCCATAGACATCAGCCCACCAGGCTCCGCCGTCCCTGGGATTCTCCAGGCAAGAACACTATGAGCCATGTATTAATCCATGCTATGGATTCAGTTCAATTCAGTTCAGTCACTCAGTCGTGTCCAGCTCTTTGCAACCCCCATGGGCCACAGCACGCCAGGCTTCCCTGTCCATCACCAACTCCCGGAGTTTACTCAAACTCACGTCCATTGAGTTGGTGATACCATACAGCCATCTCGTCCTCTGTCATCCCCTTCTCCTGCCTTCAATCTTTCCCAGCATCAGGGTCTTTTCAAATGAGTCAGCTCTTTGCATCAGTTCAGTCGCTCAGTCGTGTCAGACTCTTTGCGACCCCATGAATCGCAGCACTCCAGGCCTCCCTGTTCATTACCATCTCTCAAAGTTCACTCAGACTCATGTCCATCAAGTCCGTGATGCCATCCAGCCATCTCATCCTTGGTTGTCCCCCTTCTCCTCCTGCCCTCAATCCCTCCCAGCATCAGATTCTTTGCATTAGGTGGCCAAAAGATTGGAGTTTCAGCTTCAGCATCAGTCCTTCCAATGACTATTCAGGGCTGATTTCCTTTAGGATGGACTGGTTGGGTCTCCTTTCAGTCCAAGGGACTCTCGAGAGTCTTTTCTAACACCATAGTTCAAAAGCATCAATTCTTTGGTGCTCAGCTTTCTTACAGTCCAACTCTCACATCCATACACAACTACCGGAAAAACAAGGCTTTGACTAGACAGAAATTTGTTGGCAAAGTAATGTCTCTGCTTTTTAATATGCTGTCTAGGTTGTTCATAACTTTTCTTCCAAGGAGCAATCGTCTTTTAATTTCATGGCTACAGGATTACTTTGATTAAATATGTCTTATATTTGGTGGTGGTGTAGTTGCTAAATTGTATCCGACTCTTTGCAACCCCATGGACTATAGCCTACCAGGCTCCTCTGTCCATGGGATTTCCCAGGCAAGAATATTGCAGTGGGTTGCCATTTCCTTCCCAAAGGGATCTTTCCCACCCAGGGATCAAACCCGTGTCTCCTGCATTGAAGGTGGATCCTTTACAGACTGAGTCACCAGGGAAGCTCTGTGCTATATTTTATTTTACTTTTTTTATACTTTATTCTATGTTACAATACTGTATTGGTTTTGCCATACATTGACATGAATCAGCCACAGGTGTACACGATCTCCCAATGCCAATGCCCCCTCCCACCTCCCACCCCATATCATCTCTCTGGATCATTCTGTGCACCAGCCCCAAGCATCCTGTATCCTGTATTGAACATAGACTGGTGCTTCATTTCTTATATGAGAGTATACATGTTTCAATGCCATTCTCCCAAATCATCCCACCCTCCCCCCTCTCCCTCAGAGGCCAAAAGTCCATTCTATACCTCTGTGTCTCTTTTGTTGTCTCACATACAGGGTCATCATTACTATCTTTCTAAATTCTATATATATATGTGTCAGTATACTGTATTGGTGTTTTTCTTTCTGGCTTCACTCTGTATAATCGGCTCCAGTTTCATCCATCTCATTAGAACTGATTCAAATTTATTCTTTTTAAGGGCTGAGTAATATTCCATTGTGTATATGTACCACAGCTTTCTTATCCATTCATCTGCTGATGGACATCTAGGTTGTTTCCATGTCCTGGCTATTATAAACAAGATATTTTAAAACTAAACAAAAAGCCGGCTGACCTTCACAAACCCACATCTGCACATCTCCACAATGACATGCACCCTTAGCAGACAAAAGCTCCAGGACCATCATGAAGAGACCGAATTGCCCTGAGACCTTCACAAGGTCTTCACATCACCCCATGGCAGATGCACGTGCACAATTCAGCACCATGGCAGAGTAGCCACTTCCGGCATTTACATAAGACTTTAGAGGGCTTCCCTCACAGCTCAGTTGGTAAAGAATCCACTTGCAATGCAGGAGACCCTGGGTCAGTTCTTGGGTTGGGAAGATCCCCTGGAGAAGGGACAGGCTACCCACTCCAGTGTTCTTGAGCTTTTTTGTGGCTCAGCTGGGAAAGAATGTGCCTGCTATGTGAGAGACCTGGGTTCAGTCTCTGTGTTGGGAAGATCCCCTGGACAAGGGAAAGGCTACCCACTCCAGTATTGTGGCCTAGAGAATTCCATGGACTCTGTAGTCCATGGGGTTGCAAAGAGTCAGGTACAACTGAGCGACTTTCACTTCACCTTACAGTGTAGAGGGTACATTCATCATTCCATTCAGGAATGGAATGAATATATTCAACGATTATGCTGTGTGCAAGGCATCACCAGCCTCACTGTTCAGATGACAACACTGAGGACTGCAGAGAATGAGGCCTATATGAGGGTTAGTAAGTGACAAGTAAACAAGCAAACCCCATTTATACCCATAAGCACACACACACACACACATTCTGAAGCAGGTAGTACTATTTTCTAACATGAATGGACAGGGGTACATTAACCTATTTGGTTTTTAATTTTTTATGCCTTATTTAAGCTAGGGCATGATGGTAAATATTTTTGAATGAAAGCTATGGGTGGGGAACTGCGAGTAGTATATTTCATGTCAAACAAAACTGACTTTGGGATTTATTTCTCTCCTCATGTTGATGGACATTGGGTTGCTTCCAGCTTACAGTGGTTACAAATAAAGCTGTGATGAACATTTGTGTACTAAAAAATTGGCTTCACTGAGTAACACAGAACAGAGTAGGAAGTTCTGCATTTTAGAGTTTAGTAAATCGAACAGAATGATGACACTACGGTCGTCACTATATTAAGAATAACTTGATTGGGTTGGAAAGTAAAGAGAGGATCCTAATCTTAATCCTGAAATTAGTCTGCAGGCTGCATTCTCCCCATCAGACAGCTCACATGGGTTTGTGAGCCCAAGAGTGCTCATCACTCGGGGTGGCCTGGAGCCAAGATCTTATTCTTTCCTTGCATGTTAATATTACTTTGATCTCCAAGTGGCTCCTTCTTCTACTCTATTTCCTCTATTTTCCATTTATATGAGAAAAAATGATGATTTTCCAAAATGCAGAGCACAAGCTAGCTCTTGGGTGTTGCAATGCAATGTACACAATGCAGAGTGTAAGCTGGACATCATCCTAATTCTCCAGGAATAGGCGTGAGAGCCAGGGGACTGAATTGGTCACATTGACTTTCAACCACAATGCTGCACTCCATTTACTGAAGATTAGGTCTGAAAGGAGTGTGCAGTCTGCAGCGAAAGCCAGTCTTTCCTAGCTGTAAAATTATCTGTGTTTCTATTAACTGGTCCGACCAATCACCATTCACATAATAGTGTTAGGCAGGAACACAGCCCTCTGATAGGGAAAAACATTTAAACTGCTTGACAACTATTTTCTAATACATTCGGAACACATATTTATCCATTAATTTGTTCAGTGATTTCCAGGTCTTAGAATCTGGGGAATAAAACATTCCACTTCACTAAAAAAAAAAAAAAAAAAAAACAAACAATGATGTGAATGTGGGGAGTTATTCCAAAGAGACTAGAAAGGAAGTCTCCAACTTAGAGGCAAGCCCAGTTCTCAAGTTTTCTGTGTAGTCACTGCTTTGAACTTAACGCAAGATTGTTTAGCTAAAGTATTGATGAATAACATGAAATCTAACCATGTATTACACTGCTGCTAAGTCGCTTCAGTCACGTCCGACTCTGTGCGACCCCAGAGACGGCAGCCTGCCAGGCTCCCCCGTCCCTGGGATTCTCCAGGCAAGAACACTGGAGTGGGTTGCCATTTCCTTCTCCAGTGCATGAAAGTGAAAAGTGAAAGTGAAGTCGCTCAGTTGTGTCTGACTCTTAGCAACCCCATGGCCTGCAGCCCACCAGGCTCCTCCATCCATGGGATTTTCCAGGCAAGAGTACTGGAGTGGGGTGCCACTGCCTTCTCCACTACTTTATGTAAAAATGAGTCTGTGTTCAGACTCTGAGGACATCGCACGTTCTCCTTTTTCCTTTCTCCTTTCTCAACTCCCATGAATTTTAGAGTCACTCCCCTTCCTCCTTCCAGTTGTCCCAGAGGCCTCTGAGACAGCATGGCCACTGGGCCTCCCCTCACTCTTCAAGTCCTGGGGGAGGGAGGGAGCTCTTGCCCACTGTGGATGCTGAGAAGCAGTGCAGTATCGACAGTGGCTCCTCAAGGGTCCCTGGCAGTGAATCCAGGGAGGACTTCCTCACCTTTGGGTATGGAGTCAACTCTCTGCCCCAAAACTTCCAATAAGTTTCCATTATTTAATAACTACAAAATCGGAATTCTTCTGATGGCCTTCCAGATCTTCTGTAATGAGCATGCAATTCATCTTCTTGGTCTAAACTTCTACTACATACCTCCACGCATAGAGCAACACTGCTTCCCAAATACTCATGCATTTCTCCCCACTGAGTCCTTTCTCATTCAATTCCTGTGGCCTGATTGTCTTCCAGACCTGCCCTCCTGTGTCCCATCTCTTCCTTCAAACTCCAAGAAAACATCTTCCAATCGAGACTAACCACTCTCCCCTCTTTTGTGTTCCTACCACCCAGACATGACCATGTCCATCACTGTATGCCTGCTGTTTACCTTTGCCCAAGAAGCTGATGTCTAACAAGGATGGAGTAGACAGAGCTCTTAGTAAAGGTCCTTTATGTGTGGATTTAAAACAGGTAGCAGAACCTGTTTAAAGCTTCCCTAATTCAAAAAATTCAAATGATCAATGTGGGGGTGCTGGTCATAAGAGATTAAAAGTAAATGGACTGTGTTTTGAGACTCTGTTTCTAGTTTGCCATTTAGAACTTGGGATATGCGCATGAACCCCTATGTTCATAGCAGCACTATTCACAACAGCCAAGCCATGCAAACAACATAAATGTCCATCAACAGATGAATGACTACAGATGTGGTGTCTTTATGTAATGGAATGCTACCCAGCCATAAAAAAAATGCAATAACAACATTTGCAACAACGGGGATGGACCTAGAGTAATCCTACTAAATGAAGTGAGTAGAAAGATAAAGACAAATACCATATGAAACCACTTACATGTGGAATCTAAAATATGACACAAATGAACCTGTCTACAAAAAGAAATACAGACAGAGAAGACAGACTTGTGGTTGCCACGGGGAGGAACAGATTGGGAGCTTGGGATTAGCGATGCAAACTATTACATACAGAATGGCTAAACAAGTCCAACTGCATGGCGCAGGTAACTCTATTCAGTATCCTGTGATAAACCATAATGGAAAAGAATATGAAAATGAAAGTGTATATACATATATATGCATATATGTGAATCACTTTGCAGTACAACAGAAATTGACACAGTACTGTAAATCAACTATGTGGTGGCTTAGTTGCTAAGTAAGTCATGTCGGACTCTTGAGACCCCATGGGCTGCAGCCTGCCAGGCTCCTCTGCCCATGGGGTTCTCCAACAAAAATACTGGAGCGGGTTGCCATTTCCTCCTCCAGGGGATCTTCCTGACCCAGGGATCAAACCTGCGTCTCCAGCATTGCAAACAGATTCCTTACCAACTATACTTAAAAAAACTTAATTTTTAAAAAAGAACTTAAGGCATGTTTTCTACATTGCATTGATGAACAAAGCTACTTAGCTGTCCCTACCCAGCTATCTCTTCTTCCTTCTTCAGGGCACATTTAACCATCAGCTGCTCTAAAAGATCTCTGTCAAACCTTTCCTTTGGCCTCTCTCACCTTGCCCCAAATCCTTCTAACTCTATGTTTCTCGATCTGTATTGCTTCAGATCAAATCGTTTCCCTCTCTCCCTAGACCATAAATTCTTGATAACAATGGTTCTTATTTCTCTTTTATTTCTAGCATTTAGTGTAGTATTTAGCATACAGTAGGCACTCAAAGCAGTTTTTGTTTCCTCAATAAGTTATAAGCAACTTGAACCAATTTTAAGGGAGAAATGATACATTGTTTAACTTTGGAATCCTGATGGAGGGCTTGAAATCGTGCTTCACACTTGTAACAAGTGAGTACTCCACTGTTGCTGTTCAGTTGTTAAACGAGTCCGACTCTTTGTGACCCTATGGTCTGCAGCACACCAGGCTTCCCTGTCCTACACTATCTCGGGAAGCTTGCTTAAATTCATGTTCATTGAGTTGGTAATGCCATCCAACCATCTCATCCTCTGTCACACCCTCCTCCTCAGGCCCTCAATCTTTCCTAGCATCAGCATCTTTTCCAATGAGTCGGCTCCTCACATCAGGTGTCCAAGGTATTGGAGCTTCAGCATCAGCATCAGTCCTTCCAATTGAGAACTCAGGGTTGATTTCCTTTATGATTGACTGGTTTGATCGCCTTGCTGTCCAAGGGACTGTCAAGAATCTTCCTCAGCACTATAATTCAAAAGCATCAACTCTTCAGTGCTCAGTCTTCTTTATAGTCCAACTCTCATATCTGTACATGACTACTGGAAAAACGATAGCTTTGACTATATGGACTTTTGTTGGCAAAGTGATGGCTCTGCTTTAATTCACTGTCTAGGTTTGTCATAGCTTGTCTTCCAAACAGCAAGTGTCTTTTAATTCTGTGGCTGCAGTCACCGTCCACAGTGATTTTGGAGCCCAAGAAAATAAAGTCTGTCACTGTTTCCACTTTTTCCCCATCTATTTGCCATAAACAGTATGAGCATCCCATAACTATTCTTATCAAACAGGTACATTTTTTATCCAGGGAACTGCTTGGATTATACAACAGAGGTGAGAAAAACCCAATGTTTCTCCCACTGACACTTTTTTCTTTTGTACTTTTTCTTGGTTTTCAATATCAAGACTTCAAAGAAAGTGCTCAGTGCGTGGGAGAGCCTCAGAAGCCATTGAGATTCCTGTATTTCGTTTCTCATCTTCTAAAGCTTCTCTCCTTTTCCATTTCTCATCATCCTCAGAAATTATCTCACTCCCTTCAGCAGAAGATGCACATTACCCGGGTTATTTTTAGAACACCCTTGTGTGCAGTATTGGCAGTTCAAAACACCAGAGAGAATCCACACAAACACATAAGGATTCTCCTGGGGCTTATGCTTTGTCCTTGAAGCTCTTTTCATAGCTTTCTAAGGTCTTTCCTGTAGGAACTAGGTGAGCTACATTAAAGGTTTAAACCCAGGCTTTTAATTCCATGTCTCCCTGCTGAATGTCCAATAAATATTTATTGAACATAATGGGAACTAACATTAAGACTAAAACAGGGCATACTGAGAGCTTTCCGTGACATAGACAGAACCTGAGGCTACATGTCCATACTCCAAGTTTACACCTTGGATCTCGGGCCATGCCCTTGCCCAAATTTCAGGAATCTATTTGTAGAGAAGCAGCACTGCTGTCTCCATACCCTTCACTCTACCCCCAGATGCAACTACTACTGAGCTGCGTACTGATACTTTCAATGACAGCAAAGCCAGCGCACCCTAAAGTCACGGAACATGTTCACTCCCGCACAGAGCCGTGTATGTCTGGCAAGGCAGAGGAAGACGCAGTTTGCACAGGAAAGAGAAGACAAACCTCCCATCCCTACTGCTATGGAAATCAGCCGCCACTGTAGTGAGGGAGGGGGAAGAGCGCATGACAAGCAGGCCGATGGGGGACAAGCCGGCCGACGGGGAGCACCCAGAATGCCTTTCTCTTTCCCCTGTCTACAGTGCTCTCTCCTACCTAGCTACACCCCTAAGTGTAACTTTTTTTTTTCTGAAGTGGAAGTGTTAGTCATTCTGCCACGAGTGAGTCTTTGTGATCCCATGGATTGTAACCCTCCAGGCTCCTCTGTCCGTGGGATTCTCCAGGCAAGAATACTGGAGTGAGTTGCCATTCCCTTCTCCGGGGATCTTCCCAACTCAGAGATTAAACCTGGGTCTCTTGCATTGCACACGGATTCCTTACCATCTGAGACACCAGGGAAGCCCTAACACACACACACACACACACACACACACAAACACACACACACACACTTTCATGTACTTACTTTTGGCTGTGTTGGGTTCATGGCTGTGTGGGCTCTTCTCCAGCTGCAGCAAGCAGAGGCTACTCTCTAGCGGTGCAGGGGCTTCTCACTGTAGTGTTTCTCTTGTCACAGGGGTAGGGCTCAGGGGTGCACAGACCTGAGTAGTTATGGCACATGGGCTCGGTGGCTGCAGCTCCCAGGCTCTAGAGCACAGGCTCAGTAGCTGTGGTGCACGGTCTCAGTTGCTCCGAGGCAGGTGGGATCCTCCCAGATCAGGGATAGAACCTGAGTCTCCTGCATTGGCAGGCAGATTCTTCATCACCAAGCCACCAGGAAAACCCCTAAGATGTAGCTTCTTAATTACAGAATTAGACAACCTAATTCAAGAACTGTGACATTCAAGGTTGTTGTTTAAGGATGATTAGCTAAAGGTTTTTCTGTAGTTTTGATAAATTAGTGTCTTGACACTAATCCCTCAAAGCAGTGCCATTCAATAAAACATTCTGCAGTGATAAAGATGGTCTGCATCTGTACTTCCAATAGAGTGGGTCCTACCACCTATGGTAATTAAGTACTTGATGTGCAGAGTGTGTGACCAAGGAACTGGATTTCAAATTCAATTTATTTTCTCTTGATAGACACATGTGGCTCATGTCCACCATATTGAACAACCCTACCTAAAACAGCGAAAGGTTCTCTTCTATATAAAATAAGCAATCTCCTTGACCACCAAATATAGGTTTAGCCAAAATACAGATGGGTTTCTTTATCAGCTCTGTGTCAACTCGCTAAAACAAAGCTCACCCAGACCTCTCAGACAAATAGCTTAAGCCAGTTTTAGAAGAGCTGGAAACAGGCATTTGTCCATCAGCAGTAGGGCCCAGCAGTACAGGCAGAAAGTCTGAAAAATGGAGATAACAGTAAATAGCAGTTAAAAGAGAGCTTCCCCTTTCTTATTTAGGAAAAAAGAAATAAAGGGAGGGCAAGAGGAGGAATCGGGAATGTTCTAGAAGTATCTGGTGTCTGAAGTAAATATAAAACATGCCAAACAAACATTTAGCCAAACTGAAATGACGAATCTTAAGTGAAATGTCTGCAACCTAAGCAAAACCATGGAAATGTCATCAGTAATTTGTTGAATTGGCAGTCTGGAAATTTGGCTTTTGAAATGAGTTTTATAGCAACTGGCCTGCACCCAGGCTAATCCATATACTCATGGCAAACAATGGCCACAACAAGAGAACTAAGTCCCCCAAAGCCATACCTACACTTGTGCAGATGGTGTACTGTGTAAAGGGTCATGCAGAGACTAAAACCCAGCCTAAGTACCACCCACCACATGCTAAATCCTAGTTCATGGGCTGACAGAGCTGGGGGATAAAAGAGGTTCATTTGCTCACTTGTTCACTCAGACTTGGACCTGTTTCTAACTCTAACAGAGACATCCTATTCACTAGTGGTGGTGCCGAGAGCCAGCGTGAGGAACTCCACCCATGGCAAAGGTCATGAGGAAGGAGGCTTGGCATACACAAAAGCGTGATCAAGCCTCAGGAAACACCCTGTTCCCGAGCATCTACCCCTAAAGCCAGAGTCTACCTAGAAATTATTAGTATAGTGAGTTGATTAGGAATTATATTGGTGAAGGGTTTTTTCATTTGTTGTGCCAATAATTGCTGCTAATTCCCTGTCCTGGGTGTGACAAGAGTGTCTCAGGTCAAACCTCTCTGCTGACAGACTAGCTTGTGTCACAAGATTATCCATACTCCTGCCACTACCACATGATTGTTTACTACCTCTCAACCATAAACAGCACAGAGAGTTTCGGAGTATTTTGAGAGTCTTAATTAGCATAGGGCTTTTCTCATTGTAGAGTCAATGATTGCTGCCAGGCCTCCATATCCTTATGCACCTGGAAATATATTAATCAATATATTTGGAATATAGAAAAGGATATATAGTAGTTTTTAAGGTTAGCAATACTAGACTTTTTGAGTTAATGAATTTTCTCTTTTGTAATAGATCACTGTACTTTGTTATAAATCACTGTGTCCTTACTATGTAAAAATGTAACTTTATCACTATTTTAAGACTAAATAGATCTTAAGGGGGAACACTGGTGAAGGGTTTTCATTTGTTGGGCTGATGTTTGCTGCTAAATCTCCATTCCCAGCCCTTATAATGAATATAACTAGCATATAAGAGAAATAAGTATTAATCTTTAAGATTAACCATGTTAACCTTAGGTTAGGTAAATTCCTTTCTTGATTGTAATCCACTACACCCTCACCCTATAGGAATGCAACTTTATTTGGAGGGTGGCGCCTGGTTTAAGAAAAAAATCACCCCTGGAAAAAATAAGTTTTTTTTTAATGACTTATTAAAAAATAAGTTTTTTAATAAATGACCATTATCAGAAAGGGCCATAAAATGTCAGCAGGCCTCATGGCCAGAAGATGATGTAAAACCCATAAGACCTTTGTATAATTTTATATGAATCACCTGATTAGGACAGGGTTAGGTCTGCTGACCCCACGTAACTCTGTATTCATCCCTATGTATAACAAAAGGTATATAAACAAACCTGAAAAATAAAGAAATTGGATCAGTTTCTGGAAAGACTGATTCCCCCATGTTGTTTCTTTCTTGCTCCCTGTTTTCTGGCTGAATTCCCATCTGAAATGTGAATACTCACCAAGCCTGCTAATTTTTCCTGGGCTTCTAAGATCGGACTGAGGAGGCCTCAGTGCCTCCTATCCTTCAGGAGAAAGGAAAGACGCCTGTGGCCTACGTAGGTGGTGATTGGTATTCTACGTAAACCAAGTTATTCAGCATCTTTTTCTCCGCTAATATTTCCTACTACACTATCCGTTTCTAATCTCTCTATATATCTGTAATTAATTAAGTTTTTCCCAAGACACCAATTCCATCCCCACCTTCAAATTACCCTGGATCCACCGGGGCTGGACCCCGGCATGGTGGCCCTGGTTAGACCACAATTTCACTTTACTGCTCAATTCTTTTCTATTTTTGGCCACACCAGGTGGCAGGCGGGATCTTAGTTCTCTTGCATTGGGAGCACACAGTCTTAACCACTGGACTGTCAGGGAAGTCCCAACTGCTCAACTCTTATGAAGAAGACCATGGATAAACCAGTAAGCTACCAAACTAGGAATACCCAGAAACATGAAGGTGACTGAAAATCACCTTTGATATGAGATAAGGGAACAATAAAAGTGGAGATGGTTTAGTCTGAAGGAAAGAAGGTTAAAGAAAAATGTAATGCTTGACTTCAAATATGAAGACCTACCATACAGAAAAAGAGGGAGAATTATCCTGACTATTCCCCAGAAGTGAAACTGTCATACCAGTAAGTAAGAAATAAAAGAGTCCCTTTTGGACTTAATATGAAAGCAGCATGGTATAATAGAAAAAAATGATCTAAATCCTGATGAAAATGAAATAAATCCTGATTTCATCAGTTAACACCTCTCTGACTTGAAGCAAATTGGTTCTTCTCTATAAGATTCAGTGTCCTCATCTGTACAATAGAAATAACTAACTCAGTGAGTTTGGATATTTAAGAGAACAATCAAAACAGAGGCAAAAAGTATCTAATTCATGCTAAAGAAACATGAAATGATAATACTTTAGTTTTTTCTATAACACAACTTTCTAACAATTATATATAACCAATTGTTGTTGTTTAATTGCTAAGTTGTATCCAACTCTTTGTGAGCCCCCTGGACTGTAGCCCACAAGGATCTTCTATCCATGGGAGTTCCCAGGCAAGAATACTGGAGTGGAGATCTTCCCAATCCAGGGATCAAATCCATGTCTCCTGCATTGGCTGCAGATTCTTTACCGCTGAGCCACCGGGGAAACCCATTAATCTGACCAGTGGGATAGCCCTATTGTAGCCAAGAACTTCTGACATGGAAGACACTCGCCAATAGAGGCTGGTAGACCATTTGCAAAGATATTTTGTCAGGTAGGTTTTGGGGGTTTTGTTTGTTTGTTTAGCTGCAAACAATAGAAACCAACCATGGTTAATGGAAACAAAAAGGAACCTCATTGGGAAGATGTTGGATAGATCACAGTTCACTAGAAAGGCTGGTGACTCCTGCTTGTAAAGGACAGGAACCAGGGCAGGAGGAACCACCCTATGGGGCATGGAAATAAGCAAACTGGCACTTCCTTTGACAGCCCTTTAAGAGGTGAGGTGGGAGAGTCTGGTGTCCAAGCTCATGCCCTAAGTCCCAAGGAGGAATCAGGGTGGTGAGGGGAATCAGCTACAACAGCTCCCAAAGACCTCCCTGGTTTCCATGACACAGAGCTAGGCACTGCAATGTACAATCCCACACGTCTGCACACAACAGGGTAGAGATAACTCCCAAGGGTGCAGTCACACACACTGGGATATAGCCCAGAGTAATCTTTCCTTTTCTCTGGCTGCACTGGGTCTTCACTGCATCTCGGGGGTTCTTCTATTTACTGAAGAGGGGTTTCTCTAGTTGTGGATCACAGGCTTACTTGACCTGAGGCGTGTGGATCTTAGCCCTCCGGCCCCCAATCAGGGATCAAATGCAAGTCGCCTGTACTGAAAGGTGGATTCTCAACCACTGGGCCACCAGGAAGTCCCTGGCCCAGAGTAGATCTTAAGTGCACTTGCCAGGGAGTTCTTTTGGCATTTACATTCTGGTTCCAGTGTTCATCAGCTGTGAGACCCTGAACTGTTCCTCTGTGCCTGAGTTTCTGCTTCTGTACTAAATAGTAATGACACCTACCTCATAAGACTGCTGTAAGAATTAGCTGAAATAAATAGGTAAAGCACTCAGCACAGTCCCTGGCACACACAGTAAAGCCTCAGTAAATGCTGTTATTATTATTAATATACTATTAACAATGCTGATAGCACACCACTGAGCACCTCCCAGATACACTTTATCTGAGAGACACTTAGCATCTGGCTTCTCTATGGTTCCAGGCCAGGAAGTCAATGATTTTAGTCCTCTCCTCCCCAATCCTCCTTGACTTGATTCTCCCAAGTGGATAAGGAGTTCCTATAACACCAGAGATGCTTCACCAAAGCCATTTCGAGTAATTGTCAGAAGCCCACAATGAAATATATGAGAAGCACTAATTGTCAGAGAGATGCTGAAAACACCCACGCTATAGAATCCAGCACCTCACTGGGAATAACTGTTCACCATTTGTGGGTTCACCCATGTGTTATTTCTTCCGAACATGACTTTCAGTTCCTGGAAGAAGTACTTTGCCATAAATGAGAGGACAATTTACTGGAAGTTAAAGGTCAGCTTCCAGGCATTCCATCTCCTCCTGGAAAAAGGGACTTTCCCCCATACAGCTTGGGGAGAGGGACTAAGGGGTGGTGGTGTGCAGCGCACTCTTAAAAAACAGCAAACTTCACTCTCTTAATAATTCCTTGGATGCAGTGCTTGGGAGACAAAATCCTTGTCTAGAGACATGCAAGTTTCTCCACCATCTGAGCTACAACAGAGATGGTGGAAGTGCTTAAAAGGGCAGGACCATGATCTCCCACGCATGCACCATGCAGCCTTCCAAATTAAAGCCAGTGCAACTAAAAGAAACAGACCACCTGCCAACTTTGTACTCAAAATCTCCCCTTTCACACACGTATCTATCAGGCCATTCAATATCTTCCTCTACTCCCCCAACCTTTCCTCCTGAAACTCTCCACAACACGCGCTAGTTTTGTACAATACTTTCTTTTGCCTTCATTTTTTTTTTCATGTTTTCAGTTAAAGACATTTATGCTAATTTCAAATAGACTATGTGGTGGTTGCAGAAAATTTAGAAAAAACTGCACAAAGTTTAAAGCAATGAAAACCTATCCATCACTTGTCTTTTGTCTTCATTTTAAGGGCCTTGGGTTGCCAACAAAAATCTCAATACAATGAAATCTTGGCCTAGATCCAACCCCCTTGGCTGCAATCACATTTTGCTCTCTGCCATATTACTTCAAATAACAGAACTGCCAACTCTCCAGAGCGTTCCATCAAGATGTTATCGGTCCACGTCAGATATGGCCTCACAAAACATACCTGTTTGGTGGTCGAACTTCCTCATCCTTAAAATCATTGCTCACTCTTAATCACAGGATGTAGGAGTGTGGCTATTAGGTGATCAGCTCTACTGAATTTTCTCCATATATTCAACAAATGTGTTGAGGCGCCTATTTCTCCTCTGAAAATCACTGAGCATATGCTATATGGAGACGTGAAATGCAGTTGCTGTAAAAATGAAATGCTATTCTGGGAATACCTATGTCATTACTTGAGCCGAATCTCCTTTACAATGAAATGGCTGCTGCTTAGCAACTAATGCAAGGGAAGAGCCTGCAGAGTTCTCTATCTTCCCACCCCCACCCCTGCCCCAGTAGGAAGAATATGAAACATCTACCATCACACTGGTGGTGTCACTGTATGGTTTGCACTTAAAACAGGGGCAGTCATGAGAAAGACGACAAGGTCATTGTCCTCGTCTACGAGACACGGATTTGGGACGCTAGCCAGTGGTGGAGTCCAACTTTGTTCATCACAATGAACAACTGAGATCAAGTCAGTAACATTAACAAGGGGGAAATATTGAGAACCATCTTTCCAAAGAGCAGTGGGAGGAATCAGGGTGCTGAAGGGAAGGGAACATGGGACTTCAGATATAAAAACTAGACTGAGCCTGGCAGTGCCCGTCGCTGGCATGTGGCTTTAGGGCAGGTACTTAGCGGCCATGCCTGCTTTCTGAACTGTACAAGGGCTCTGAAGACAATACCTGCTCTACCTGTTTGGAAGGTAAAATTAGATCAATTATGTGAAAGCAGTTTTTAAATGGTAAAGCTCTAAAAAGCATCACACACATCTTTATTATATGTACCTAAATTTAGTCAGTATTAACAATTTAAGAAATCTCCAGAAATTTGTCTTTTGTAGAAAAAAATCCCTTAGATCTTGTTATAATTCTGTACCGGCTCATAGAAAGCTTCTGTTTTAATCTTTAAATAGCTTGGACGTTTATTTTTGAACTTGAGATTTATTTTGCTAAGAAATTCTGAAGGTTTTCTTCAAATGTGAAAGAATGACTCAGGTTTTTTAACTGATCCTTTGGAACTTTCTAGGGGTCTGTAACTATGCACACAGATATACTTATGAATTCTAAAATATGCTGCTATGGAAAAACTTGCATTATAAGAACTTGAAGCCTGAAGAGACCCTTTAGTTAAAGGCAAAAGACTCTTCTTAGGATATATATTTTTTAAATCAAATGGTACCTAGTATGTCATTTTGGCCACACAAAGTACAAGTGAATTGTTCCTAAGTTCTTCACCTCGTTCTACTCTGATTACAACTCATAAGATCTTATACTGGAGGTGGAATTGGAATCAGGGAGTTCCAGGCTATAATCCTTACAAATCATTTCCTGGCCCCAGGAAACTGGATTTGTTCGTCAATTCATGCAATGGAAAATTCATATAGTTTGAAAATTCATATATTTTCAAATCACCAAGGAAAGCTCAACGTTGGCCTTCTTGAAATTGCCAGAAGCACAGAGCTATTTACAGAGCTGAGTCCATGCTTGAACAGGAAAAGAATTCTTGGTTTCTTAGCCCACCAACCTTTGTTAAGACCTCCTTCTATGTCAAGACTGCTTGTGCACACTAAGATGAAACACACAGCTCTCTCCTCTCGGGGGATTTCAGTCTAAAAAGCTATGAAATGGTGGAAATATGGCTATTTGCACACAGGAAATGGAAACAGGTGAAAAAGAACCAGGCTGAAAAATTGTATTAGAGAAGCAATAAGCAAGTACAGGCATAAATCTAAACTCTGCCATTTAAGTGGCTTTGTGACCTCAGGCAAGTAGCTTACACTCTAAGTCCCCATGTCTTCATCTGTAAAATGGAAAAAATAATAGGCCCTACTTACGTGCGTTAGTGTTACTCGCTCAGTCGAATCCGACTCTTTGCAACCCCATGGACTGTAGCCCACCAGGGTCCTCTGTCCATGGAAGTCTCCAGGCAAGAATACTGGAGTGAACTGCCATTCCCTTCTCCAGGGCTACTTAACTGAAGGTGAAATGAAATACTATTATCAAATGTTTAGCAGCTCTTGGCACAGATTAAGCATTTCATAAAATCAGTAACTTGGACTGATTAACAGTCACACAAATAGGTATGTGAATAGACGAATACTTGCAGACCAAATCTGAGGGCTTCCCGAAGGGCTCAGTGGCCAAACCTGCCAATGCAGGAGACACAGGTTCAGCTCCTGCAGGAGGAAATGGCAACTCACTCCAGGATTCTTGCCTAGAGAATACCATGGATAGGAAGCCTGGCGGGCTGGGGTCACAAAGAGTTAGACATGACTGAACAAGTGAGCATGTACACCTGTGCAAATCGAAATGAAGAAAAGCTTTTCCCTTCTCTTAGCTGCATGTCACCAGATCTTTGGAAGTATATAGGCTGCCTCTGTAGACTTGGGGAATAGTCTATCGGAGGTTGTTGGGAAGGACAAGAACAGTGACGTGTTGCTTTTTGGTCATTAGGAAGAAAGGCAGGGTGCACTGGGAAAGCAGGTGGCTCTCTGGGTGTTCATTCTGCCAGGGAAGACCACTCTCTCCAGCTTCTGGGGCTCAAGATTCCTCTGCTTTCTTTCTAACTTCAGAAGCTGAGGACAGTGTTTCCCCACTAGAGGAAAAAAAAAAAAAAATACAGTACAGCTTATTGACTGAGACGGGGCCAATTTAAAAGGAAGAAACTGTTTTAAAGCAAGCTCTCTTCTCAGAAACCTCTATAGGAAGTGCTCTGCCTGAGAGAGACAGCCTGAAACCCTGTCATGTACAGAAGGACAATGACGAGAACACAGTCCTTTCAGTTTGCAGACAGTTCCAGAAGATTATCTCAAAGTGATACATAAAACCCTTTCCAAAAGCTTCCAGTTAAGTTTACATGAAGCTCTTAAAAAAAAAAAACACAACAGCAACTTTAAAGAAGATGTGGTACATGTATACAATGGAATACTACTCAGCCATTAAGAAGAATGAAATAATGCCACTTGCAGGGACACGGATGGACCTAGAGAGTGTCATACCGAGCGAAGTAAGTCAGACACAGAAGGAGAAATATCATATGGCATCCCTCATATACGGACTCTAAAAATAAATGACATAAATGAGCTTACAAAGTAGAAAGAGACTCACAGACTTAGAAAACGAACTTACGCTGCTGGGGGAAGGGATAGTTAAGGACTTTGGGAAGGTCACGTACACACTGCTATATTTAAAATGGATAATCAACAAGGACCTACTGTCAAGCACAGGGAGCTCTGCTCAATGTCATGTGCCAGCCTGGATGGGAGAGGAGTTTGGGGGAAGAGTGGATACATAGATATGTTTAGCTGAGTCCCTTAACTGCTCACCTGAAACTATCACAGCATTGTTAACCAGCCATACCCCAATACGAAATGTTTTTGGTGTTAAAAATAAATAATGTTTTAAAAATCTTTAAACAAACTGCTTTCAAGTTTTTGAAACAAAAATTAATTTTTCCACAAAATTTTGACATCTTATATACAAAAGAAGGACGCATTTTAAAGTGTTCTTTGGACCACGCAAGAAGTCTGTCCTCTGGCTATTTCCTGCAGATCTTCAAGATACACAAAAGCAATTAAACTGCCTTTCAAAGAAAAAAAGTGGATTTACTTCCTCAGTACTTACCTCAACATCCTGAGCCAGTTTTATTTGCTCAACACATATTTAATAATCTTCTAAAATTAAAAAATAAAATAAAATCTGCTATTTGGTCTGGCTGAGATAACCGACAGCATGTCCCAGAAGGCTGAACCTCCCATTTCTGAAATAATCCGGGACAGGCTGCCCCTAGGACGCGTTTTTCTCTCACTGCCAGGACACGGCGGCCAGCTACTATCTGCACATACAGAGAAGACATCATCCAGTCAGGCCAGAAAAGGGATAACCTCTGTCCTGGGGCCCCTGGTGACGACTCTGTTTCTAGCACCTCTGCCTTTATCTGCATATCTATTCCTGGCACTACAAAGCTCTGAGACCCCCATTCCCACCACGACTGGCTTCCTGCTCCCAGATGGCAGCTGGGCTGTGGGCTACTGCCCCCGATCACTCTGCTCACTGCGCCTGTCTTCTCCAACCTTGGCCTTCTGCCTGATCCGATTTCCAGAGCACTCGGAAGCAGCCTTCACATCCTCTAGGAAGGGTGAACTAGTTTTTAATAAGTTGTGAAAGGAAAAGGACATATTCTCTACCCCCACTGAATGTCAAAACCTGTAAAATAAAGTGTATAATAGATCTCATTTTCATATTATCTGAATAATCTTATCACTTGCTATCAACATTCAATGAATGTTCAATATCTTGAAGAATAAAACACAAAATCTGGTCCTTCAGTTCAGTTCAGTCGCTCAGTCGTGTCCGACTCATTGCGACGCCATGAATCGCAGCACGCCAGGCCTCCCTGTTCATCACCATCTCTCGGAGTTCACTCAGACTCGCCCATCGAGTCCGTTATGCCATCCAGCCATCTCATCCTCGGTCGTCCCCTTCTCCTCCTGCCCCCAATCCCTCCCAGCATCAGAGTCTTTTCCAATGAGTCAACTCTTCGCATGAGGTGGCCAAAGTACTAGAGTTTCAGCTTTACCATCATTCCTTCCAAAGAAATCCCAGGGTTGATCTCCTTCAGAATGGACTGGTTGGATCTCCTTGCAGTCCAAGGGACTCTCAAGAGTCTTCTCCAACACCACAGTTCCAAAGCATCAATTCTTCGGCACTCAGCCTTCTTCACAGTCCAACACTCACATCCATACATGACCACAGGAAAAACCATAGCCTTGACTAGACGGACCTTCATCAGCAAAGTAATGTCTCTGCTTTTGAATATGCTATCTAGGTTGGTCATAACTTTTCTTCCAAGGAGAAAGTCTCTTTTAATTTCATGACTGCAGTCACCATCTGCAGTGATTTTGGACCCCCAAAAATAAAAGTCTGACACTGTATTCACTGTTTCCCCATCTATTTCCCATGAAGTGATGGGACCGGATGCCATGATCTTCATTTTCTAAATGTTGAGCTTTAAGCCAACTTTTTCACTCTCCTCTTTCACCTTCATCAAGAGGCCCTTTAGCTCCTCTTCACTTTCTGCCATAAGGGTGGTCTCATCTGCATATCTGAGGTTATTGAGATTTCTCCCGGCAATCTTGATTCCAACTTGTATTTCTTCCAGTCCAGCGTTTCTCATGATGTACTCTGCATATAAGTTAAATAAGCAGGGTGACAATATACAGCCTTGATGTACTCCTTTTCCTATTTGGAACCAGTCTGTTGTTCCATGTCTAGTTCTAACTGTTGCTTCCTGACCTGCATAACAGATTTCTCAAGAGGCAGGTTAGGTGGTCTGGGATTCCCACCTCTTTCAGAATTTTCCACAGTTTATTGTGATCCACAGAGTCAAAGGCTTTGGCATAGTCAATAAAGCAGAAATAGATGTTTTTCTGGAGCTCTCTTGCTTTTGCCATGATCCAGTGGATGTTGGCAATTTGATCTCTGGTTCCTCTGCCTTTTCTAAAACCAGCTTGAACATCAGGAAGTTCACGGTTCACGTATTGCTGAAGCCTGGCTTGGAGAAGTTTGAGCATTACTTTACTAGCATGTGAGCTGAGTGCAATTGTGCGGGAGTTTGAGCATTCTTTGGCATTGCCTTTCTTTGGAATTGGAATGAAAACTGACCTTTTCCAGTCCTGTGGCCACTGCTGAGTTTTCCAAATTTGCTGGCATACTGAGTGCAGCACTTTCACAGCATCATCTTTCAGGATTTGAAACAGCTCCACTGGAATTCCATCACCTCCACTAGCTTTGTTTGTAGTGATGCTTTCTAAGGCCCACTTGACTTCACATTCCAAGATGTCTGGCTCTAGATGAGTGATCACATCATCATGATTATCTGAGTCTTGAAGATCTTTTTGTACAGTTCTTCCGTGTATTCTTGCCACCTCTTCTTAATATCTTCTGCTTCTCTTAGGTCCAGACCATTTCTGTCTTTTATCGAGCCCACCTTTGCATGAAATGTTCCCTTGATATCTCTAATTTTCTTGACGAGATCTCTAGTCTTTCCCATTCTGTTCTTTTCCTCTATTTCTTTGCACTGATCGCTGAAGAAGGCTTTCTTATCTCTTCTTGCTATTCTTTGGAACTCTGCATTCAGATGCTTATATCTTTCCTTTTCTCCTTGGCTTTTTGCTTCTCTTCCTTTCACAGCTATTTGTAAGGCCTCCCCAGACAGCCATTTTGCTTTTTTGCATTTCTTTTCCATGGGGATGGTCTTGATCCCTGTCTCCTGTACAATGTCACGATCCTCCTTCCATAGTTCATCAGGCACTCTATCTATCAAATCTAGGCCCTTAAATCTATTTCTCACTTCCACTGTATAATCATAAGGGATTTGATTTAGGTCATACCTGAATGATCTAGTGGTTTTCCCTACTTTCTTCAATTTAAGTCTGAATTTGGTAATAAGGAGTTCATGATCTGAACCACAGTCCGCTCCTGGTCTTGTTTTTATCGACTGTATAGAGCTTCTCCATCTTTGGCTGCATAGAATATAATCAGTCTGATTTCGGTGTTGACCATCTGGTGATGTCCATGTGTAGAGTCTTCTCTTGTCTTGTTGGAAGAGGGTGTTTGCTATGACAAGTGCATTTTCTTGGCAAAACTCTATTAGTCTTTGCCCTGCTTCATTCCGCATTCCAAGGCCACCCGCTGCTTCCTTTGTTACAGAGACTGTTACCAGTTAGCCTTCAAATAATCACACAAGGTAGGGACTATTATCATTACCATTCGACAGGGAAACTAAGGCACAGAGAGGTTAAGTAACTAGTCCATGGCCCCACCGTAGGCAGAGGCAGAGATCTGAACCTAAGAGGTAGGGCTCCAGAGCCAGGGCTCTCAGCCACTACTTGACCCTGACTCTCAAGGAACTGAAGAATAAGAATAATGAGAGCTGACTGCAGTTTAATTATTACTGTTTTTAAGCTCTGAATGTCTCCCCCTCCATCTAACAAAAGCCAGACCATTAATATTACAGCTTAACTCAGAATTTGTTCCATATCAGAGCATTATTTATGAGTTTGAGAAACCTAAAGGACCATTCTCCACTGGAGCAAATGAAGTTTGCTAACTTCATGGAAGTTAGGCACAAGAACTCCGGAAGTCCCCATCTAAGAGCTGCTGCCTTTAAAAAAAAAAAAACAAAACAGTATTCACTCCACTTCAACAACTCACAAAGGGCTGGAAGAAAAGAACTAAAATTAATCTGCAAAGATCCTTCTTCCCACCTCTACCCAACTATAGCCCCCTCCCCCAGCCAATACCTCTGATGGGTTAAATTTTTTTTTTCCTAAAATTAGCCAAACAATGCTCATTCCACCTCTCTGAACACCTCTGGTGTCAGAAAACTCACCAGCATTCTTCAGGTGCTTTATATGTTATGCGAATAAAAAGTAGCTGGTACTTTCTCAAAGACTTTGGGATTAAATGCGTTCAAAACAAAACAGAGGTTTAGTTTAAATCACAACGTTGATTGACGAATTCTTCCTAAAATAACTTTTCCATCTGAAGTCAGTCAAGGAAGCTGGGAGGAGAGAGTGAGTAAGGCAGCACAGAAGAGAGGCCGCGGGGGACCCTCGGGCTGGCTGGACCACGGTCGGTGCAGATGCCGGAAACATGGGGCAACCATCTTTCTAAGTTCTACTCAGAGAAGGAAAAGTCAACAGAAAATTCCCTAAGGAGAAAGTCAATGATGCCCCTTGGAAAAGGATGAGACAGACAGAGAGCCGGAGAGCTAATTAGTGCTACTCAGAAGGCAAATTAAGGCCTTTTCTGTGATGAGCTGCAAATAGCTGGTTAAGCAAGATATTCGGCCACCTTCTCCAGCCTCCAACAGCTGGCTAAATGGCTGGCAGAGGTACTGCACAGGAAGCTGTAAACAGAAACAGTCCTGGGAAGCTGGACAAAGTGTAAATGAGAAAAAGGCAGACGCTTCTCTGAGTAGAAAGGAAAAAAACCACAGCTGAGATGGACAGGGAGCACATAACATAGTAGCTTATTTAAAGAAGGCAATTAAATTCATTCATTAGATAAATATTTATCCAACACCTACTGAGCAATAAGAACAGGATTCAGAGATTCCAATGATAAGGTGCAATTTCTGTCCTCAAAGGAGCTCATGACCTAGCAGGGAAGAGTAAGACTTTTTTGTTTTTTTCAATATTTCTTTCATTTTTAATTACAAAAGAAATATATGAAAATTCTAATGACACAGAAGTGTATTATCCCCTTGGGTCTCCAACCAAGATCCTACTCTTTAAAAGTAACTGGTGATGATGGTTTGATGTACATGTTTCCAGGATATTTTCTATACATAAACAAACACATTATAAACCAAAATGGGGGCCTAAATAGACATTTAAAGTTAACTCTGCGCAAGGCACTGTGTGGAGTTCTCACCATAAAATAACTCATTTAATTCTCCTAACAAACTTCTAAGAGAAGTATTACTATTACCAAATGAGCCTCAAAGGGGTGACATTACATTCCCAAGGGTCAGCTAGAACATACCAGGTTCAAATCCTAGTCTACTTCCTAGGACAGAAAATGACAACTCAGCCCTAACACAGATGTTTGAAAGCATCATGGGAGGACAGGAGAGAACCACAGGAAGTGGACCCTCTTGAGCTCAAGCCTAACAAGGGGTGTGTTTGGGGAACAAGCCAGAGATGAGTCTGGGGAGCATTATGTGCAGACAGACCTAACTTGGGAGTTTTTCTTCCATTAATCTCCTGTATGTGCTGGTCTGTTATGCCTTGCAATCGGCATAACATTCCAACCAGTTCAAACAATTCCAAAAGTTCAAACAGTTACAACCAGTTCAAACACTTTGAAATTAGCCCACTTTTATAGTGATTTTGAGAAAATTCAACTTCAAAGAAACATAAAAAGCCTAACAGCTTAGATTTTTACTCTGCTTCTTACCTTCTTCCCTGAGCTACCCATTCACATTCCACATTAATGCAGTAAATACTGTGCTAAACTACCATTATAGGGCCTCAGAAAAAAATAATTAGGATCAATGTTATCCAATGCAAACCCTTGTAAGAAAGCAAATGTCACATAGCCCAACATGTGGGAAACTGTTCGGATACTTCTTGTCTCAGGGTGGGTGCTTCTGAACCCACTTCAAGGACACCTCAAGGTTGCATAAGGAATGTGTATTCCAGCCCAGAAGAGTCTGGAAGACGCAGCTAGCCTGGACCCTCATGAGGAGTCCTTATTTTTTCAGATTAGAAAGTTAAGTGTTCCCTGTTCAATGTTATGTGGCAGCCTGGATAGCCGGGGAGTTGGGGGAGAATGGATATATGCATATGTAAGGCTGACTCCTTTTGTTGTCCACCTGAAATTATCACAACATTGTTAATTGGCTACAGTACAGTTAGTTAGTTAGTTCAGTCACTCAGTCGTGTCTAACTCTGCAACCCCATGAATTGCAGCACACCAGGCCTCCCTGTTCATCACCAACTCCCAGAGTTCACTCAAACTCGCGTTCATCAAGTCAGTGATGCCATCCAGCCATCTCATCCTCGGTTGTCCCCTTCTCTTCCTGCTCCGAATCCCTCCCAGCATCAGGGTCCTTTCCAATGAGTCAACTCTTCACATGAGGGGGCCAAAGTATTGGAGTTTCAGCTTTAGCATCAGTCCTTCCCATGAACTCCCAGGACTGGTCTCCTTTAGGATGGACTGGTTGGACCTCCTTGCAGTCCAAGGGAATAGCAAGAGTCTTCTCCAACACCACAGTTTAAAAGCATCACTTCTTTGCTCCAACATAAAAGAAAAAAGTTTTTAAAAAAAGTAACAATTTCCAAAGAATTAGCTCTAGTCTTCTCCAACACCACAGTTTAAAAGCATCAATTCTTTGCTCCAACATAAAAGAAAAAGTTTTAAAAAAGTAACAAGTTCCAAAGAATCAGCTCTAGTCTAACTAAATCTGACCCTGTTGCCAGAGCAGAAGTAAGCACCAGCAAAGCTCCCATCCACTTCTTCATCCCCTGATGCCACAGGACTCAGTGTTGTCCCTCTGCCATGTGAAAACCAAGCCTTGAAAAGATCAGCTAGAGTAGAGCAGCTTAAGTACTCTGGACAGTGGTTCAAGGGCAAGCTTGCCGAGTGTATATCCTGATGGAGAAAGTCTACAATTAGCCAAGTCCTAAGTAATTATTGAGGAAGGAAACAGTAACTTAGAACCAAGGTTTTACCTAATCCAGAAGCCTCTAAATATCAAACAAGTATGTGAAGCACAGATGAAAATACATAATATAAATAAAAGTGGTTTACAAAGGAGGATGCTGTGTGCTGATGTTCAGGAAAAGAAAACTTTCCCCCATATACTATACATCCCCATGCAAGGAAAAACAAGCTCCATGTTCTCCTACTCAGCTTTCAACATGCCAACGGTCTTTCCTAACATCACAATGTTGTGTTGCAGGAAATACTCGAAATGGAAATACTGTCTTCTTATCAACGTGTAAAGAATAACAGAGCCATTTCTACCACGCAGCATAATATAAGAAGCTAAATGCTCCTTGTGACTTTTGTCTCATATCCCAAGTTCCCTTCAGGAGGGTCTGATGTTACCACCCAGGTTTATAAATAGAGACACTGAGGCTCAGGCATTAATAACTCATAAGTAACAGTAACTGCCCAGTCCTCCTTACAAACAAAATCACACTTGACCATTTATTCTGTGCTGCTCGAAGAGGCACAGACAGGCCACCTCTTCCCTGGATCAAGGTTCACCTACACAACACCTGTGTAGTTTTTATTAAAAGTCATATAAAACTCTAAACATGGAGATCTCCAGAGACAGCAGGTGTCGTGTAGGTGGTTTTGTTCTCAGAAGCAAAACCAATGTATTTTCTGGTGATCGTGAATTTAGATTCATTTCTACTTCTGAAAGAGTAGAGGAGTTCCTTAAAATTATACAGCCAAAGGGACACAGTCCAAAGAATAAATTATACCAGAGATAATAAATAATGACCTGTGGCATACTGTGGAAGAGGTAAAAGAACAGCTTACATTCATGTGAACACAGACATCCAAGGGACACATTCAAAACAGAAGTGAGTGTTTAGGGGAGAAGGATGGGGTCTAAAGAGAATGTCATTTAGAGTCAGATCTAGGTTTAAATTCTGTCTCCCACCCAAGTTCTAATTCTTAGGTTTGTCTCTAAAATAGAAATAACCATAATCATATCAACAACAGAAGGGCTCCAAATAGGAAAATGAGGACATCAAGGCTGTATATTGTCACCCTGATTATTTAACTTATATGCAGAGTACATCATGCGAAATGCCGGGCTGGATGAAGCACAAGCTGGAATCAAGATTGCCAGAAGAAATATCAATAACCTCAAATACGTAGATGACACCACCCTTATGGCAGAAAGCAAAGAGGAACTAAAGAGCCTCTTGATGAAACTGAAAGAGGAAAGTGAAAAAGCTGGCTTAAAGCTCAACATTCAGAAAACTAAGATCATGGCATCCAGTCCCATCACTTCATGGCAAATAGATGGGGAAACAATGGAAACAGAGAGTTTATTTGGGGGACACCAAAATCACCACAGATGGTGATTGCAGCCATGAAATTAAAAGACACTTGCTCCTTGGAAGAAAAGCTATGACCAACCTAGACAGCATATTAAAAAGCAGAGATATTACTTCCCCAGAAAGGTCCATCTAGTCAAACCTATGGTTTTTCCAGTGGTCATGTATGGATGTGAGAGTTGGACTATAAAGAAAGCTGAATACCGAAGAATTGATGCTTTTGAACTGTGGTGTTGGAGAAGACTCTTGAGAGTCCCTTGGACTGCAAGGAGATCCAACCAGTCCATCCTAAAGGAAATCAGTCCTAAATAGTCATTGGAAGGACTGATGCTGAAGCTGAAACTCCAATCGTCTGGCCACCTGATGCAAAGAGCTGACTCATTTGAAAAGGCCCTGATGCTGGGAAAGATTGAAGGCAGGAGAAGGGGATGACAGAGGACAAGATGGTTGGATGGCATCACCGACTCAATGGACGTGAATTTGAGCAGGCTCCGGAAGTTGGTGATGGACAGGGAAGCCTGGTGTGCTGCAGTCTCTGAGGTTAAGAGTTGGACATGACTGAGCAACTGAACTGAACTGAATAATCGCATCACAACCGTCATGAAGAGTAAATAAGACAGAACATGAGATGGTTGGATGGCATCATTGACTCAGTGAACAAGAGTCTGAACAAACTCCAGCAGACAGTGAAAGATAGGGAAGACTGGCATGCTGCAGTCCATGGGGTCATAAAGAGCCGGACACGACTGAGCAACTGAACAAAAGGACAAATTTAGTGCCATTCCTGGTATACAGGAGACAATGAAGATCAGCTACCTTCTCCTTCCCTTCCCCTGTGTGTTTCTAAAAGATTTTTTTGTTGTTATACTGACTTAAATGGGAACTCTTACAGTGGTTAAAAAAACAGTTCCTACACATTATATAGTCATTGGCACATATGTATCTGTTGCAGCACCATAATTTGCAAAGAAAAAGGAAGTAGTAATTTTAACAGAAAAGTACTAGCTCACTTGCACTGCCTTCTAAAGCCTTCAGCTTTATGGTCTGCAGAGATTATTTGCTCTAGGGGAGCAGAATGTGAAATAAAGGGAAAATTTTCATGGGAAAAAAGGTTCCCCAAAAAAGAAAGAGAAGATAATGAGGGGAAATCGAGGTGTATAGAAAGGAATTTATTTTACTTAACAAAGTAAAAGTTAAGCAAAATGAATAATCTGCCTCCAGAAATGGTTATTTAAAGGTTTTTTGCAAAGGGCTCTGGTTCCTAAAAAGACAGGAGTCATTGCATATGCCCACCCACTCCTCATTTATTTTTAAACCCTAGCTTATATGTTCCTTAGCAACAGAAGGAGCAGATGAGACCCCCTACACACAGGCGCACACACACCCTCTCCCCTAGCCCCCTTCTTCTCTCCTGTCATGTCATTCTGTAAACACCCATGTTCTTCAAAAGACATTTATTTTTGACCACCTGCAAATCTCTTCCTCCCCACCTCAACTGATCCCCCTGACACCCTGGCCATATTCCACACCCTAACTCAACCCTTTCACCTAGATTCCATTCTGTAAGGTGTTCTCGACTCCCATCCATTATCTTTCTCCAGTCACCGTCCTTGGCTGTCCCCTCCCTCACAGAAGTGAGGTGATGCAGTTGGTCCTCACTGAGGAGACAATGCTCAACTTCAGTCAAAGTCCCTTTTCTTACAGACCATTCATCAACCCACCAGTGAAATGGCCAGGCCTGCCTACATCTGAGTCCAGCATAAATGGCTTCCATGATGAACAGGTATGCCATTCACCACCCACTCACCATGTCTCTAAAAAAATAATCCTCTTTATCATCAAAATAGAGACACTCTCCAGGCTACCAGCACAAACACATGCTGATGAAATACCTACTTTTCTCTGTCTTTCCTCTGACTTGGGGACTGCTAGCCATGTTTGGCTGAGCATGGATGATGAGTTTAAATATCAACTGCTTACTTCTGGGGGTTTGGGGGGGAACACAGAGCAGCAGTCCTCAGATATTAGCATGCTTATGCATCACCTGAGGAGCCTGTTAAAATGCCCACCCACGGAGAGTTTGATTTTGAAAGTGTGGAGTGGTGGGCATCTTTAACCAGCCTCCTGAGGCGATGCTGATACAGGAGGCTTCCTGAATTGGAGACTGTAAAGCTTTATTTCAAAGGAAATGATGTTCACAAGGCAGAAGACACTTCTGTGGACTGTAAGGCAGATGCAGTCTTATTCTTTCTCTACAGGACAGGAAAAAAAAAAAAACACTATCTGGGTCTACGTCTGTGTTTGCGTGTGAACACCCATACACATGTATGTGTGAGCATGCAACCCAGAAAGCTACAGTCCCACACAGTACTCTTTTCCAAGAGAGAGAGGCTCGGGGAATGACTCTTGCCAAGAGGCGAGCTGAAATGATTTCCCTTGCAAACTCTGGCTTTGCAACCCAGGAGGAGTCTGATGATGAATACCAATGACACAGGAACGATTCTAGGCCCAGGAGCCCAGACACACAATATGTTTCATGTAATCAACCGCCCCACAGCCTCCAACTCACAATTCCTAAATTAGGCTGAATGTAGTCCCTGGTCCCCTCAGGGCCAGACAAGCCATCCTAGCTAGGAAGTAGAACTGCCTGTGTCCTAGCCTACCTCCTCAGAGCTGCCTCACTTTCCACCACTTGTCTATTTTTAGAAACCAAAAATATCAAGAGAAAGATCCATTTTGTTGTGATCTATGTGAGTAACTAAAAGAGCAAGTCAGGTGGGAAACTCCCTCAATGCACAATGAAGAAAATGCCCTTGAGGGACAAAGGAGCAACACTTTCCCCAGGAAGATGGTTTTGGAGTTGCAAGGACTAAATACTTAGACACAGAGCACATGCCCTAGTGACCGGGTCCTCCAGTCCAGGTGATGCCCATGGGGATCCCAGTGATTCACACACATGCCCCCAGAAATACAACACACATCCTTACAAACCCACACACCTCTGTCATCTGCTTTTGCTTACATAACAGCACATGGTGTAACAGCCTTAGTACTTTATATTGGTTTCTGGAGAGAACTGCTAACGCAAAATGAAGAGGGTCCCTTGCTTTCTTTTCAAGGAGTATTCTGAGCCTGAGCAAGTGAACATCTTTGCATTTTTATGCTTGTTTATCACCTCAACTTTTAAGATCAACAAGCAGGAAGGGTAGTCTCCCAAACTCTCCAAACCTATCAATATCTTTATTCTTGCCTCAGATGGGAGGCTGGACAGAGGAGAGAACTTACTGAATCCTCCTTTCTTATCTGTGACTCCTGAAACAATGTGGGGTAGTCTTTTAAAGCATCATTTGGGGGGCATTTATCCCACACTGTCCTTGTCTTGCAAATACACTCATGCTGGGCACAAGCATGGCCCCATTCTTGCCCTCACACCTTGGGTGCCAACAGGCTCTCCAGGTCGTCCTTCTGGGCACACCCAAGAGAACTGCTACTTTTCTGTTAAAATTTCTACTTTCTTTTTCTTTGCAAATTATGGTGCTGCAACAGATACATATGTGCCAACGACTAGTTCCCGGCGGCGGGGGTGGGGGGGTGGGGGGGGGGGGGGTGTCACATGTACAGGTACCCTGGGAACTAGTTGCGTACGTACAAACAGAGATTCAAAACGCAGCAGGACCAACTTCCATAAGGATTTCTCTCCAGTGTAGAGCGCTGTTCTTTTCTGCCCGTCTGTGATTACAAGTATCAACTTAGTGTCAAAGGTTCACTCAGTGAAATCAGGAACGGAGGGGGAGTGGGTGAAGATGACCCAGGCTTAGGGACAACTTCGAGGACTTCTCTCAAGAAAGCCGGCACCTGTGTGTGCACACCCCCTCCCCCACACACACACACAAACACAAACACACACGCATTTTTATTGTTGTTCTGACCCCAGGGAACCAGTCTTCTCTCCAGTTCCGGAGGGAAACTTGGCAGACTTAGCTTCCCTCCAGCCCAGAAAGATGGGATGGGAAGTGAACACACAGCGCAGAAGGGGGGAGGAAGAAGCAGAGAGACAGAAAGAGCGAGAGAGAGAGGTGCCCCAAGTCCGAAGAAGCGCCTCTCCGAGGGCGTAGAACCGGTCTCGCGCCCCGCAGCGGCACCTGCCTCCCGGTTGCCCAGGCTCGCGCGCCTACCTGTAAGAGACCTGCTTCCGGAAAGTTAAGTTCCGCAGCTTCTCCTCCAGTGCCTCGTCCTTCTCTTTCGGGCCGGCGGCCCCGGGCTCTTCCAGGGCAGCGGCTGCCGCTGCCCCCGCGCCCCTCGGGTCCGCGCCGCCCTCGGCGCCCAGGCAGCAGCTCCCGGCGCCGCTTCCGCTGCTGCTGCTGCCGCCCGTCGCCCCCTTCTCCTCTCCCGCCGAGGAGCTGGGGTTCATGGCGACCGCTCCGGCGGCCGCGGAGGGAGCCGAAGCGCCGCCGCTGCAGAGGCCGGGCCGGCGGACGGCGCTGACGGCTGCTGCCACTGCAGGAGAGCGAGCAGGTCCGCGCGCCGCTGGCAGGGGCGGCAAATGGCAGCCCCTTCCCGCAGCATCCATCCGCGGCGGCCCCGCACCAGGGCATTGTGGGAAACTCCGTGCCTCCACTCCCCTCCCTGACCAATCAGAGGCCACCTCCCTCCACCTCCCCTCACCCTTCCCGCTGCACACCCGCGCCCTCCCGCCCCTCTGGCCTTTTCCGAAATCCGGAGCACCTGCCACCGCCGCACCTGAACTCCGCCCTGAGGCGCCGAGTGGCCGTAGAGGTGGACAGAGGACGGGTGTGGGGGTGGTGAGGGGAGGGAGGTGAGGAGTTGCCCAGCTGGTCGCGCAGACAGGGGCAGCTGGAGAGGAGAGCTCCAAAGGGAAACTCGGAGGACGGCGTGCCGCGCCCCGGTTATTACACGAGGAAACGGAGACCAGAAGGGAGAGGTGCCTTGGCCGGGCTGCCGGCCCGGGAGCGCTAGCGCCCACCTTGGTCCCCGTCCCCGTGCCTGACGTCCGAGGTCCGGGACGGCATTCTTCCCACCGCCGCTGCCCGACCCTGCCCGGCGGAGCCCGGCAAAAGCCGTCCTACGCGGGAAACCTTGTGGGGGAATGCAACGCGCGCGTGGTCTGTGCGAACCTGGGGGAGAATTCGTGCGCAGGGTAAATGAGGGATGAGGAGGAGGTAAGTTTAACATGCAGGCGGAAATTTGCCTCCTCTCGCAGGACAAGGACTGGGATCCCCTCATCCCTAAATCCCCCAGCCTAGAGCCTTCCTTACGTATAGAAAGATCTTCCTAAAGAGCTGTTCATAGACTGAATCAGATCACAGGCCGCTCAGCGAAGTAGAAACACCGAGAGAACCAGGAGGCAGAGTGAGGACCGAGTGCTGGTTGCTGCTGCGGGCGGCAGAGCAGGGAGGAGAGGATGGGCAGCCCGAAGGGGGGCTTCCAACCTCTCCAGACCCCATTGCTGAACAAAGCCAAGCTTGCAGGCTCTGCAGATTTAATTGCCCAGCGGTCTCTTGCTTTTGTTTCTAAAAATTATCAGAAACTCTATGAGGTTTGAATGATGTGCTACGAAGTGTGTGAGACAGTTTTCCATATTAGGGATTTCCACACAAGAATCACTGCTGTCAACAAACACGGGGAAGATTCATACCTAAGGCTAAGTGGAGTAACCAAAATACAGACTGGCAATGAGAGAACCAGACCAGCGAAGAATTTCAGGTCAGTGTTGCACGACCCCAAGCAAGTTGCTTGATTCTTTTTTCCTTTATTTCTCATGACTAGAATTAGGAGGTCGAATAAGATATCTCAAATCTCTCTCAACTGCCACATTCTGTATCTCTTCATATGTACATTATAATAAGTCAAGGGTCAGGGCTTTTCCATAGTGGCATAAGGAAAGGTAATAATAATAATTTAAAAAACAGCTAGTGGTTATTAAGCCCTCATCTTCATGACAAATATTGTGCTAAGCACTTCACTTGCCTATCTCTGTACTTTTCACAGTAACCCTCGAATGTGAGTACCTACCCCATTGCTCAGGCTTATTCAACTAGACATTGGCAGAATCAGGAGTTATTGCACCCAGGCTGCCTGTTTGCAGGTCTTCACTCCCCTCCCTCTCCCCCGCCTCACCCGGTGCAGCATGCCCCATCTTCAGAGGAGACTGAGTCATAGTAGGTGCTTCAACAGACACGGTAAATAAGATCCATGACTACCTAGTGTATGGCTAACACTGAGAAAATCTCATCTTGTCTGAATTACTAGACAGCTTCCTAACTGCTCTCCATACCTCCTCCAAACCATTCTCTAGCTCAACCCCCCAGATACTTCTGATATGTTATCCTCTACCTAAAAGTCTTCCAATTACATCATATTGTCATTAGGTCCAAGTTCAAACAACCCCTTCACTGATTTTCAAGGCCACATTAGTGGGTGGCGTGCCAGCCCTGCCCACTTCCCATCCACTGTGTCCTGACAGTGCCAATCTGAACTCCACTATGTAGCCATCCCTGATGCTCCTTCTGCTCCCATCTTTGCATGTATGGCTCCACAGCCTCCTTTTCCAGACTCCTCCCATCCCTAATATTAGCCTAGCTAACTACATGTAAATAACCCAAGTGTCCATTGACAGATGAAGGGATCAAGAAGATATGGTCCATCCGCACAATAAAAAAGAACAAAATAATGCCATTTACAGCAACATGGGTGCAACTGGTGATCATCATACGAAGTGGAGTAAGTCAGAAAGAGAAGGTAAATACTATGACATCACTTAGATGCGGGATCTAAAATAGGGCGCAAATGAGCATATCTACAAAACAGAAACAGATCCGCAGACAGAGCAAACAGACCTGTGGCTGCCAAAGGGAAGGACTGGGAGTGTGGGGTTAGCAGATGCAAACTGCTGTATATAAGATGGACAAACACAAGTGACTACTCTATAGCCCAGGGAACTATATTCAATATCCAGTGATAAACCATAATGGAAAGAAAAAAAAGACTGTCTATATTTGTATAACTGAATAACTTTTCTTCATGGCAAAGAGATTAGTGCTACATTGTAAATCAGCTATGCTTTAATTTTAAAACTTTTAAATGGCCTTCTAAATAGCAGTTATCTTTTTAAACAATTTATTTTCCTTTTTTCAGTGGTCACTAAGCAACTTTGCAATTATTCATTCAACTTCTCAGTTACCTTGACTCTAAAAAGTGGAATCTGTGGGCACAGGTCAAAAGCACTTCAATCACAAGAAAGGAAATTGATGTTGGCGTTCCAAAATTTATCCAAAAAAAACCCAAAAACACAAGTGTATGATTTTGACCAAGGTTGAGTACATAAACAAGAAAATGAGCTTCTCTGGATATATTGAAATATGCTGCTTTTTATCTCAGACCTCCCCTAGAAAATTTTTCCATCACTGGACCCAGAGCCATGCTGCTTCTATGTGGACTCTTTACCTCAACTTTCTGTTATTAATTCAGTTCATTCTAAAGCAGGGATCATCACAGTCTTAGATACCAAACTTAAGTCTCCCCAATACTAGGTCTGATCAAAAAATCTTTAAGCATGAAATATTAAAGAAAGAAAAAAAATTTTTAGAGTTTACACTGTAAGGCCAGTAATAAAGAGAACATTATATCTAAAAAATTTTAATGTATGTAGTGATTAAAAATTTTCAGGAAATAACACAGAATCATTTTTTTGTTTTTTAGAAAGCAAGTAACAACTGAAGCGACTTAGCAGCAGCAGCAGCAACACACACAAACCATGCACATACACAAATAAACCACACACACACCATGTAGGGTCCAGGTTATTTAAACACCAGTCTAATTGGAATATACTGTCACTAAAGGTAAAAAGAAATGGACGTGTACAGGGTCGAGCTGATATGCATAAGCCTATTCCTGCCTCCCACCTTTACACCTGTTACTTTTGCTGCCTGGAATGCACCAGAGATTCCCAAACTTACTCAGTTCACAGAACCCTTTAGCATCTCAGAAATTATTTTTCCTGGCCCCTCTAGACCAAAAGAAGAACCTAACATTAAGGTTTATTAGGTAGTTAAGTGCTAACAATTTAATAAGTATTTATGTCTTAACAACTCCAGTTGCTATTTTTAAAAAGTGATATATAAAATTTGAAAGGAAAAAAAGTGTTTTATTTCATTCTTAAATAGCCCCAATGACTTACAAATGAGACAGTAATGGGCACAGCACAACTTTGCAAACCTTGGAATCATGTTAGACACTACTTAGCTTCTTATCAGAGCAACCACTGAAAAACCAGCTCTGCCACAATAATGCCATTGAAAAAATGTAGCATGATGTACTGTGAAACCATCAACTACCTGGAGCTGGTAGTTTGCATGGTATCTAACAGGGGTTGATCACTGTTTGCCCTGAAATTTTCGAATATCCTGCAGTGTCCCTGTGAATTCATGGCAGAGACCTGAGCACCTCCACGGAGTTGAGAAACCATGTCTCCACCTTAATATTTTTACATGTTTGTTTTTGCACAGATTCCTTAGAAAACAGATTCTTAGGCAAACCTTACAAACCAAGGTTTGATGGAGAATTGTAGTTCCAGGAGTTTAGGAAGGGAAAAGAGAAGTAAGGCAGAAAAAGAGGGGAAAATAAATTCAAGGTGGTGGGTGTGAGATGGCTACATCCTCACAAATAAACATACCTGGTTGCTTGGTCACCAGAACTTCATCCAGACAGAACTTACATCATCACTGGATTTGGGAACATACTGTCTGCAGAAAGAAGGGGAAATTCTCTGCTGGTTTCTTCCTGTCTCCTGACTTCTGTCTCTCACTGGTTCAAGTGTGTCCCTTAGGGAATTGACTCACTCTCACTTCCAGGTTAAGTCACTGGGGAACCTAGCCTCCTGCTGCACAGCCCGACTCCTCAGCCCTTTCTGGTAGCAATGGGAGGAAACTCTGTTTAGATCCTGGCTGAGCCTAAGCATCAAGTTGTTGAGCTTCCTGCCAATCCCAGAGTCCAGCCCTTCTTGGGGAGGTGGAGAGAGCTGGCAGAGGTAGGATATGAGGCACTGTCAACGTCAACCATGAAGCAACAAATAAACAGCGGGTGAGGGGACAGGAAAGCAGGGGCCAAGCCATTCTGGGTCCTATATGCTCTGCTTCTTCTCATCATTCTGGTCTTACTTCTCATGTTACCATTTCAGAGAAGCTTTTCTGACATTTCCTAAAATGTCCTTCTCAGACAAAGCTGACACAAAGCTCTGTGTGTGTGTGTGTGTATGTGTGTGTTTTTCCATAGAACTTGCCATTGTCTAAACAGTATTGTCTATTTACTTCTTTGTCTTTCTCTTCTTATTAGAATATGAGCACTCTCTTAGCTAATGTCTTCAATGAAACTATACTAGATACACAGTAGATACATTATGCTTGTTGGATGAATGAATAAATATTATCTAACATGGCAGCCCACTCCAGTACTCTTGCCTGGAAAATCCCATGGGCGGAGGAGCCTGGTGGGCTGCAGTCCATGGGGTCGCTAAGAGTCAGACACGACTGAGCGACTTCACTTTCACTTTTCATTTTCATGCATTGGAGAAGGAAATAGCAACCCACTCCAGTATTTTTGCCTGGAGAATCCCAGGGACAGGGGAGCCTGGTGGGCTGCTGTCTATGGGGTCGCACAGAGTCGGACACGACTGAAGCGACTTAGCAGCAGCCACATTCATTTGCCTAGAAAGAAAATCAAGGCCAATCAGGAGGGTGCTAGGATTGTAAAGTTACTAGCTAATAAGGAAAGGAGAGGTCTATATGAGGACCGTGTGTTAAGCCCAAGATTCTCATGCTTACACTATTGTCATACAAAATATGAGGCTGAAGTGGGAGCCTGTTGAGTCAGAATGGAGAACAATCTCTTCTTGACCTTTTGGCTGAGATCAAGTGCAGAATGGAGAACAATATTTTAGGTTCTACTGATAGGAATTAAAGGAATTTATTAGCTCAGGCAGTCTCTAACTAGATTTAAATTAAAATTGAGCTATTCTTTCTCCAGGATGAAAGGGATCTTAAAATCATCCATCCAGCCTTCTGTCCACTCCAGCTTCCATCTATGCATTGTACTCCCATAGCATCCGTTGACATGATCCTTTTCAGCCTGGAACAACTGAAGTTATAAGGAGTCATTACTTCTTAATACAACTCAATCATTTTCAACAGGCTATTTCATTACATTTCTTCTCATTTTTCATTGTAATTCCTTACTCTCATTGTTGCTGTTGTTCATTGTTGTTCAGTTCATAAATCGTGTCCAACTCTTTGCCACCCCATGGACTGCAGCACACCAGGCTTTCCTGTCCTTCACTATCTCCTGGAGTTTGCTCAAAGCTTGCCAATGGTTGGTGCACCTCAAAGAAATAATATAATTTACACTATTTCTGTACTTGAGCAGCTGGTTTGGGGCCAAGTGGAAGAAATTCACATTTATTTTCCTTAAATTTTCCCTTACTGTGCTCTGACAATCATTCACCCATCCAGGAATCCTGGGGATCTGAAGGATGTCATTCATTGTATTCGCAATCTCTCTTGATTATCAAGAGCAGATCCAATCTGCAAAATACTGTGAAGTTGCCAATAAACTTCCTAAAAGGGATATGGTCAGAATGCATGGTGTACATCTAGAAACTTCAATTCAGGCTGACAGTGTTTTACAGGCAGCTACTAAATATCTACAAGTGATATGCTCTGTTCTGGGCACTAGCGATACATCAGGGAAAAACTAAAGACTTTTCTCTCTCTGCTGCTGTCTTGGTGCTAAACATTCTAGTGGCCTATTCATTGACAACTTTTATGAATAGTTATTAAAATCCAAATTAAAACACTGAGCTGAACTTTTACTGAATCTACATTTCTCTATTTGTGGACAAATTTCAGTTGCAGGACTATGTCCAATACTCTCTTTCTATCACATTCCCCAAAGTATCAGATAAGAAAATCTATCCAAGAAAATGAGGCTAGTTTCATGTGACTTTTTAATTAACCCATCCTAATTTTCAGAGATCGTATCTTTGCTTTTTCAACATGTTACCAACATTTCTTGACCCTTTCCTATATAAACAGTAAGCTAATGGTAAGGATTCAAAGATGGATATAATTCAGTTAATTCCCTGAAAGAGGTTGGTATTTAATTGTAATAAATGAAAACTATTTCCTTTCATTTTTACTGACAGTGATGAAAGTCATGGGGCAACTCCAAAGTCTTTTTACTCAAAAGTCATTCATGTCCCCTTTCTCCCTCATCTTCCTAGACTACAAAGATATAAAAGATAAAATACTCTTTCCCAAACTGTCCTGCAGTGAAGTGTGTCTATGTGACCTGGTTCTAAACAATGAGATTAAAGCCAAAATAACCAAATGAAACTACTGGGAGAGTGTCTTATTAACTGTAGAAAAATTATATGCCTCTTCAGTCTTTGCCCACCTTTCTTTTTCAATTCAGTGCCTAGACATGTAATAGCCATTTTGCAACCGTGAAGACAAAAATCATTTACAAGAATGAAAAAGTCAGCCGTAATGACCTTGGTCTGTGATGACTTCCTTGAATAGTTCCTAGCTCAGGACAGCTCATCTACCACTAGACTTTTTATTACAAGAGAAAATTAAACTCCAGTCTGTTTAAGCCACTGTTGATTGGTTTTGGCTTTTGTTTTTTGCTTGCAGCTAAATGCATCCCTAACTTTTAACCGGAACAAATGAATTTAGAAAAAAAAAAAATACGCTGGTTGAAATATTCATAACCTAAATCAAATGGGGTAGTTTTGGTTAGAGACTCCCCCAATTGTATTTTGTAAATAATCTGCAAAGTTAACTATAAAATTAACAATATTACTCTTTAATCAAAGCATTCCACATCTAAAATGCATCTTAATTAAAAATCCCGAGTAAGAAGAAGTAAAGAAAGGAAAATATTTGTTGTAGAGTGATTTATAATGATGAGGAAGTGACCTAACAGATAAACAATAAGGAAATGAGTAAGTAAAATTTCCAGTGTCCATTGAAGGGATGTTTATGCAGACCACCAAAACAATATTTAGGGATCCATGCAAATTTGTTATACAAATTGCTGATGATGTGCTAAATGAAAAACATTGAGATATAAAGTTGGATAACATCATTATTGAAACTGCATAAAATATGGATCTATATTCAGAAAAGGAATGCCACAAATTAAAAAATAATTGGTTTTGAGATGACTCAATTTTTTCAAAATTATTTATACTCATGATTTTATACTTATAATGGTAAGACATTTTAGATGACAAATATTATTTTAGTAAATACTATATTCTTTCAAAAATATCTTTTTGTACTCCTACCAGGGACAGAGGTATCATAAACTTTTGGCTTAGACTCACTGGAAATATAAACAGATATTTAACTTAAATAAATGGCATAAAACATTTTAGCTCAGAAGGGAAGTGAAGTTTTATAATATTGGGAAATTTCATTAAGATTAGAATGGTTGCTCTCAAGAATAAACAAGAAGTATGGACTCAAATGACTTAAAGAAATTCGGCTTTGTTTTCATTTCCCTTGCAAGTCATGGAGAACAAAATTATTTTAATGATTAAAATTGTATTTTGCACAAATAAAAATGGCAGCAAAATAATGTCAGAGTTGGGAGGAATTTAGGAGATTATCTGCCCCCACCTTTTATTTCACAAATGAAGAAACTGACACAGAGAAAAGTTAAGTGACTCACCAAAGTTCACACAGGTAGTCAGTTGAGAACAAGGATAGAGTCCAGGTCTTCCCTGATGTTATTCATTCCCAAGAATAAACACTTATTCATTAAATAAGAATTTGTTAAGTAGTTACTCTGTACTGCTATACTGCACACTGTGCTAGGCACTGTATTCAAAGATAAGCTGAGGGTGATACCCTACTCTGCAAGGATCAGAGTCTTGTGGGGTGAAAAACAGGATAATAATTAGAAGCTATCTAGACATAAGTGCTCTATGTTCTACTACATTCCAAACTTTGCTGACAAAGGTCCATATAATCAAAGCTATGGTTTTTCCAGTAGCCATGTACAGATGTGAGAGTTGGACCATAAAGAAGGCTGAGTGCCAAAGAATTGATACTTTTGAATTTGCAGTGCTAGAGAAGACTCTTGAGAATCTCTTGGACTGCAGGGAGATCAAACCAGTCAATCCTAGATGAAATCAACACTGAATATTCATCGGAAGGATTGATGCTTAAGCTGAAGCTCCAATACTTTGGCCACCTGATGACAAGAGCTGACTCATTGGGGAAGACCCTGATGCTGTGAAAACACAGGAGAAAGGCTTTATACCATTGGATTTGGCAAATATTCCCTAGATATAACACCAAAGGTCGAAGCAACAAAGTAAAAATGATTAATTGGACTATGTCAAAATTTAAAACTTCTGTATATCAAAGGACATAATCAGCAAAGTAAAAATGCAACCTACAGAATGCTTCAAACCATAATGAAATACTGTCTCATACTCATTAGAATGGCTACTATAAAAAAATTTTTACACCCAGAAAATAACAATTTGTTGATGAGACTATGACTGGAACCCTTGTCCACTGTTGGTAGGAAAGTAAAATGGTATAAGCACTATGGAAAACACTGTAGCAGTTCCTCAAAAAATTAAAAATTAAATTATCATGTTGCTGTTCAGTCACCCAGACTCTTTGCAGGCCCATGAACTGTAGCACGTCAGGCCTCCCTATCCTTCACTGTCACCTGGAGTTTGCCCAAGTTCATGCTCATAGGATCAGTGATGCCGTCCAGCCATCTCATCCTCTGATGCCCTCTTCTCCTTCTGTCCTCAATCTTTCCCAGCATCAGAGACTTTTCCTATGAGTTGTCTGTTTACATCAGATGACCAAAATACTGGAGCTTCAGCTTCAGCATCAGTCTTTCCAGTGAATATTCATGTTGATCTCCCTTAAGCCTGACTGGTTTGATTTCCTTGCTGTCCAAGGGACTTTCAGGAGTCTTCTTCAGCACCATAGTTCAAAGGTATCAATTCTTTGGTGTTCTGCCTTCTTTATGGTCCAGCTCTCACAACCACACGTGGCCACTGGGAAGACCATAGCCTTGACCATATGGACTTTTGTCAGCAGAATAATGTCTCTGCTTTTCAACACACTGCCTAGGTTTGTTTTTGCTTTCCTGCCAAGAAGCAATCGTCTTCTGATTTCATGGCCGCAGTCACTGCAGTGATTTTGGAGCCCAAGGAGAGGAAATCTGTCACTACTTCCATCTCTTCCCCTTCTTTTTGCCATGCAGTAATGAGGCCAGATAATCTTAAAGTTTTTTTTTTTTTTAATATTTAGTCTTAAGCTGGCTCTTTCCCTGTCCTCCTTCACCATCATCAAGAGTTTCTTTAGTTCCTCTTTGCTTTCTGCCATTAGAGTGGTATCATCCACATATCTGAGGTTATTGATGTTTTTCCTGCCTATCTTGGTTCCAGCTTGTAACTCGTCCAGCCTGGCATTTCTCATGATGTGTTCAGCATATTAGTTAAACAACAGGGTAATAGCAGACAGCCCTGTCATACTCCTTTCTTCATCTTAAACCAATCAGTTTTGCACATTTAATTCTAACTCTGGCTTCTTGACCCACATACACGTTTCTCAGGAGACAGGTAAGATAGCCTGGTATTCCTGTCTAAGAGCTTTCCACAGTTTGTCATGATCCACACAGTCAAAGGCTTTAGAGGGATGGTATGGGGAGGGTGGTGGGAGGGGGGTTCAGGATGCAGAACACGTGTACACCCATGGCAGATTCATGTTGATGTGTGGCAAAACCAATACAATATTGTAATTAGCCTCCAATTAAAATAAATGAATTTATATTTTTTAAAAATGTTTTAGTGTAGTCGATGAAACAGATAGATGTTTTTCTGAAATTCCCTTGCTTTCTCCACAATCTGGCAAATGTTGGCAGTTTGATCTCTAGCTCCTCTTCCTTTTCTAAACCCAGCTTGGACATCTGGAAGTTCTTGGTTCACATACTGCTGAAGCCTAGCATGGAAGATTTTAAGCATGAGCTTACTAGCATGGGAGATGAGTGCAATTGTCTGATGGTTAGCACATTCCTTGGTATTACCTTTCTTGGGGATTAGGACGAGGATTGACCTTTTCCAGTCCTGTGGCCACTGCTGGGCCTTCCAGATTTGCTGGCATAATGAATGCAACATCTTGGTGGCATCTGCCTTTAGGATCTGAATAATTCTTCTGGAATTTCTTTGCATCCACTAACATTATTAACAGCAGTGCTTCTTAAGGCCCACTTGACTTCGCACTCCAGAATGTCTGGCTATGGGTGCCTAACCACACCATTGTAGTAATCCAGTTCATTAAGGTCTTGTTTATACCGTTCCTCCATGTATTCTTTCCATCTCTTCTTGATCTCTTCAGTGTCTACTAGGTCTGTGCCATTTTTATCCTTTGTTGTGCCCCTCTTTGGGTGGAATTCTTCCTTGATGTTTCCAATTTTTCTGAAGAGATCTCTGGTCTCTCCCCTTTTGTTATTTTCTTCTATTGTTAAGCATTGTTCATTGAAGAAGGCCTTCTTGTCTGTTCTAGCTATTTTTTGGAACTCTGAGTTTAGTGTATATCCAAAAGAATTGAAAGTAGAATCTCGATGAGATATTTACACATACATGTTCATAACAGAACTATTCGTAACAGGCAAATGGTGGAAGCAACCCAAGTATCTATCAGTGGATAAATGGAGAAACAAAATATCGTCTACACACACGATGGAATAGTATTCCCTCTTAAAAGGAAGGAAATTCTGGCACATGCTACAGCATGGGTGGCCCTTCAGGCCATTATGCTAAGCAAAATATGCCAGTCACAAAAAAACCAAATTCTGTATGATTGCACTTACACAAGGTACCTGGAATGGTCAAATTCACAGAAACAGAAAGTAGAATCATGGTTGCCAGGGTCCAGTGGGATGTGGGAATGAGGAGTTATTGCCTAATGAATGCAGAGTCTTAGTTTTGCATGATGAGAAATTTCTAGAGAGTGATTGCCCAACATGTGAATATACTAACACTACTGAACCGTATACTTATAAATGATTAAGGTGGTACATTTTATGTTATTGTTTTTTACCATAATAAAATTTTTTAAAAAAACTACTTGTAGAAATTCTCTGAAGCAAGGGGATTAAAAACTATGTTGGGGTGGGATTTTAAATAAATTTATGCTGAGATCACAAATTATTAAATATGTCTTTGACTTTATGCCTCAGACCATGAGCAAGGAAAATAAAATTCTGCTCTGAAGATCAGTTTAAATGCATAGAAGTCAGGTAGGGGCAATTGTGAGGCAAGGGAAGAAATAATTTCTTGATGGAGCATCTGTGCTAAGATGCCAATCCCTGTACCAGATTTTGGGACATTGAGTTTGCCCTTTCCTCTTCATTAATCAAAGATAATGCAGAATTACAGCATGGAATTACTTGCCAAAGAGTTTTCCATTTTCTGCCTCTCTCAGATGATGCTGATTGGAATGAGAAAAGTTCCCTAAGGACAAATGTTTCTGTTCTTAGGACCAGAATTTGCTTGCAGCAAAAACAGAGTGCTCAGAGGTCTGGTTTTGTTATTACTTAGAGTACCTCTGTTGAACTGAATACAGTCAGCAATACTCCCCGGCCCATCCACCGTTATGGACCTGCACATGAGAACATGGGCATGTCCCCTTTGGTTTCTAGCCAGTTGGGTGGTGCTAGTGGTCAAGAATCCGCTTGCCAACACAGGGGACGCCAAAGATACAAGTTCAATCCCTGGGTCAGGAAGATCCTTTGGAGTAGGTGTGGCAATGCACTCCAGTATTCTTTCCTGGGAAATTGAATGGACAGAGGAGCCTGACGGGCTACAGTCCATGGGGTCTCAAAGAATCGGACACAACTGAGCAGGCAAAATACACACACACACACACACACACACACACACACACATCAATGTAACCTTCCTTGTCCAACATTGCTATCCAAGCAGTGAGAAAGCAGCTCCTGTTACATTTCTCTGAGCTCTTATTCAACCCAGAGTTTACATTACTATTTCTCAGTCTTCACTCATATACTGAACTATCTTAAAGGAAAAAAAAAAGATTCTTATAGTCTCACAGAGATTCATTGAGATTCTTTCGATTATCATTTTAATTATGTTTCTGCAAAATAAGCCAAAAGTCAGTCCTTATATTGGTTATAAAGACCCAAAATACTCCCAAATAATTTTGCAATATAATTCAGAAGGACACAATCAAATATTCAAAATCACAATCTTTATTTGTATGATGGGCATGTTGTCCTCAAATGAATCACCACCTTCAACAGGAAGATGGTCTTGTTCACTTCCGAGAAGGCTCTTGAGATGGGTGTTTTGTGAGTACTCAGCTCTCTGGTCAGATTTCTAGCCTCCAGCTATGATGAAGCCTTTGCTCATACAGCCTGTTCTGTTGCCACTCGGCCTTACTTAGCACAAGGGCATCATATATGTGATAATTCCATCCTTATTCTTTACTCATTAGCCCATATTTACAAAATAGTGCTACTTGGTGATCATTGTGAATGGAGGCTCCTGAAATGAGGTCATTTAGTAATAAGAGGTAAGCCAGGTTGTGCAGAATTGATATACACTGATTTTTTAGACAGCCATCTAAATAAAGATGAAAAAATAAACTTTGGAGATAAATGGCAGAAGATTTAGCTTCTTAGCATCTGTTGAGGAACGTTATTCTACAGCACACTTCCCTTAGCATCTACTTAATTAGTAAATAAAGTTTTTATTGTTTCCTATGTGTCACTACCAAGTTAAAGTGATAGCAGCTTGAAGGCAGTAAGTCCTATGGTTCTATGGCTGAAGCCAATAAAGCTGTGCCCATTGCTACAAATTACAACCGACCAGCTTCAGAGGCTGCTGAACTGATTGATTAAGGTTTCCTGAATGTTTACTCTTTCGGAGCCTATACCACCCGATTTATTTTTTCCAGCTTATTGAGATATAAGTGACATATAACATTGTCCACGTTTAAGGTTTAAAATAGGTACCAATTTATTGCATTAAAGGATACACTATTATTGGGGCCAGGAAATACATTCAGTCCATGTGTGGCCCATTTTGAGACATGAAAAGAAGTTCTTTTGGCTCAGACCATACCACCTGATCACTCAAATTTCTGGACTTCTTCCACTTAGAAAATGGGAGCTGGACAAGAATGACAAGTATGGCAAAACCTATACCAAATAGGTTTGCAGAAGGCCCTTGTGGTGGAAGTCAGGATGCTGGGTGAGAAAGCCAGAGCCCTTCTTGCCCTGTATTTATCTCAAGAAGTTATGTCACCTTAGGCAAGTCACCTAACTCCTCTAATATTTGCTTATCTTATTTACAAAGTGAAAGAGTTGAAATAGAAATTCCATAAGGTTCTTTCTCATTCCAAGAATCTAATAAGTGTGAGGTGGAAATGTAAGAGTTGAGGTAGGCTGCCGCCTCATCACATGTTTTGCTCTCTGTGTGTGTCCTCAGTCGTGTCTGACTCTTTTTGACCCCACGGACTGTAGCCCGCCAGGCTCCTCTGTCTATGGAATTCTCCAAACAAGAATACTGGAGTGAGTTGCTATTTCCTACACCAGGGGATCTTCCCAACCCAAGGATCAAATGCAGGTCTCTTGTGTCTCCTGTACTGGCAGGCTGATTCTTTCCCAATGAGCTGCCTAGGAAGCCCATTTTGCTGTCTAGAGCAACCTGAATGACACTTTCAGTGCTCCTTTGTTTCATTTTTTCTCTCCAGTCTCTCTTCTTCTCTCTCTCTCCCCTTTCCTTCTCCTCTTCCTCACTTCCCCCTCCAGATGGTGATCAACCTCAGGGAAGAATGAGGAATGGCATCAAGAATGCAGTCAAAGGGTATAACCACAGACCTTCTTAAACATATGCACATGTTTCCTTCTCTCAGAAATAGATATGAATTCTTTTGATGTTTTTCTGTCTCTGAAAGTAATTTTATGAGTATGTTTGCCAATCTGAATGCTGAATGATTTCCAAAAGATAACTTCATCAAAGCTAATGGGTAACTGTGTCTAGTAGTCAAGAGTCCACTGATGTGTTTCCTGTTCCATTACTCAATAAGCATTAAACAACAATAACAGAAATGCTACTATTAAGGCCACTCTGGAAGAATTATTTGAGATGGGAGGAAGGAGGAAGGGAGAGAAGAGAACACATCATACAGAAAGCTGTAACTCATACAAAAGGAGATGCATTTGTTCCCGTAGCCCAAAAGGGACTTGGTGATTGCTTTGAGTGTTACTCTGGCAGGTGATGAGGTCGAAACTTCTCCCTTCTATAGGGATGTGTAATAAAACTGAACACACTAGTTCCACTGTGTGTAACCTTTGAGAGAAGATATGGAGAGATTTAAGAGAGTTCAGAGGCATGTAACAAAGACTACTTAAAAAGTGGAGAAAATGAAATGAATTGGACATGTTTTGTGAATTTGAAAAGGATAAAGCTAATGGCTGACTCAATTACTGTCTTGTGGGAATGTCTGTAGAGTCATCGGGGACAGAGCAAGAGAAAGCAAACTTTCTGTATTCCTCTAATAAATTATTAAATTCAGAATTTCTTTTGATTTCACAAACTCTAATTTGTTCTTTACTCAAACAACCTTAATAGCTCTCATTATATTTTCATTAACATTGTCTTCAGTTCTTCCACAGAAAGAACTTAATCTGATTATTCAGCCTGAAGTCCCCTTTTCAAACATTTCTATCTCCTTCAGTGGCTAGTGATAAACATCTGACGGTGTTTCTTCTTCACTGACTTGTGCCAGCCAGTCTGTGGTGTCCTTAACACCAGTGGGGTCAGGCTGTCAGGCCTCTTAGGTATAAGTAGTCAAGAAGTGAGAGGTATGGAATGTATCAATTCTTCCTCCAGGAGGCCTGCAGCAAAAAGGCTGGTCAAGAAGGGAGTGGTGCTGAGAGATCCTGCCAGAGTAAACAAGAACAGACAGCCTCTCTCCCAGCCAGCAAACTTCTGCTCCAAAAGGTCCATTGGCTCAGCCAGTTGGTTGTTCAAGGCAGCTAAGCAGACGGCAGGCCTCCCCTGCAACTTCCTGCTGTAGGGGCTATCCTATCTGGTATAGCTATCTGAGCTATCCACCAGCTCCCTAACTTAGGGGATGGTTCTAACAGGTCTGTCCTCCAAGTTCCAATGTTTGGCCACAATTACTTTAGCTACTAAGTTGCCCATGCAAAACCCAGAAAGATTAGGCAGTCTGAACTCTGCAGTCAAGTCATCATATCCCTAAACCACTCAGCACATTCACCTAACCCAGAACTTGAGAAAATGATGTGGAAATTTTCCATGGGTTTTGAGGAATTCTTTGCAACCCTAAGTAATTTACTGGCTTTTTCATTTTCCGTTCCACCTACCGTTTCACATACCTATTTTCATTTTCTCATGCTTGTCTTGTGCCACCTACCTATCCATTCAACTAACCATTTTTCCAAGCCAAAAAGAGAGAGAGAGAGAGAGAGAGAGAGAGAGAGTGAAAATCCCACAAATTCTTTCCTCCTTCCTACCTGCTTATGTTTTTGCACATAGATCACCATTATGCTGGACAGGAATTTTGATAATTTTCAAAATGTGAGTATCTCAGTGGAGCATGTAAAAAATACTGATGGTTGAACTTCACCCCAGACTAAATTACTCAGACTCTCTTGAAATGAAGTCCAGGTTTCAATATTTTGAGAAAAACTTCCTTGATAGTTCTAACACATAGTCAGGTATGAGAACCATTGATCTGGAAGATTGTTGGTTTCTCCTGGGCACAACCATCTTGGCAGTTGCCATGAAGTGATTGTTGGTAACTGATAAAGTAGCATCATCCTCCCAGGCTCTTTTGGCATAAACAAAGGGTGTTGTAGTCATTTCCCGGGGAGGGGTGGGGGGATCCCCTGCTGTGTGGGAAAGTTTTCTTGTAGCAGAGGCACTCATAGAAAGCTTAAAATTATAGTTCTATTCTATAAGGAATTTCTATCTAGAAACCTTGCATATACAATAACAATAATTACAAGTAACATATGGAATACTATGTAACAATTATTAACATATTCTATTAACTCACTCTATACTCACAATAACCTGTAAGGTCGGTAGTATTTTTTTCCCCATTTTGCACATGAAGGAACTGAAGCAGAGAGGCTAAGAGACTTGCCTGGGACAATAAAGGTCATGCATTGCAGAGTCAGGATTTCAAACCCTAATTGTTAAGATAGGAGACCAGATCTGGGGCCAAATTCCATTACAGAACCACTTGATTATCTGTGATTCTTAAAGCTGAGCTAAACATTTTCTGTTTTCCAACTCTACTAATGGGTTCTAATTTTGCCTTTTGAAGACAAATCTGTCTCACATATGGACATACTTCATTTTATTGTGCGTCACAGGTACATTTTTCACAAATGGAAGGCTTGTGGCCACCCTGTGTGGAGCAGGTTTCTCAGTGCCATTCTTCCCACAGCATTTGCTCACTTAGCATCTCTGTGTCACATTTTGGAAATTTTCATGGTATTTCAAACTTTTTCAGTATTCTTATATTTGTTATGGTGATCTGTCATCAACAGTCTTTGATATTATATTACTACTGCTGCTGCTGCTGCTGCGAGTCGCTTCAGTCGTGTTCAACTCTGTGCGACCCCACAGACGGCAGCCTACCAGGCTCCCCCGTCCCTGGGATTCTCCAGGCAAGAACACTGGAGTGGGTTGCCATTTCCTTTTCCAATGCATGAAAGTGAAAAGTGAAAGTGAATTCGCTCAGTGGTGTCTGACTCTTAGCGACCCCATGGACTGCAGCCTACCATGCTCCTCAGTCCATGGGATTTTCCAGGCAAGAGTACTGGGGTGGGGTGCCATCGCTTTCTCCACTGTGACTCACCAAAAGCTCAGATAATGGTTAGCAATTTCTAGCAATAAAGTATTTTTAATTAATACTGATGGTTGAACTTCACCCCAGACCAAATTACTCAGACTCTCTCTCTTTAATTAAGGTAAGGACTTTCTTAAAGATGTAATGTTATTGTACTCTTAATAGACTATAGAGCAATGTAAAGATAACTTTTATATCTAGTGGTCACACCAAAAACTTTGTGTAACTTGCTTTATTGCTGTGGTCTGGAACTGAAGCTGCAATATCTCTGAGGTATGCCTGTAATAAAGGATTTATATATCTAGGATTATAGGATTACATATAATCTAGGATTAGGGCTGGAAAGGCCTCATAAATCAACACAATCAGTGTTGCCTCTGCATTTTATAGATGTCAAAGCTGAGGGCTAGAATGTTTGAGATATATTCAAGACTACACAGCTAATCAACTTAACTCCTGGCAATATGCTGGACTAACTCTCCAAAGACATTCCCTTGATACAGATAGCCTACATTTCTGGATAAAATACAGATAACATTTTTTAATGAATGTCTGATTTATTCATTAAAATCCTTCATTAAACTGTTAAATAGAATGGATCTTTAATGGTCCGTGCAGTTGGGGAACATAAAATTAAGCCCTAACAGGTTGATAAGTTGGATTAAAGACCCACACACAGCCAAAATCCCTTAAACATTGCATCTGCAGTGAGAGACAGAAAAAAATCCACACCACAGAGGAAGTTGGTAGGGTTGACTGCACTGTAAAGATGCTTGGTGAGAGCTAAATGTAATAAAAGAAGAGAAATAGAAAAAGGAAGAGAAATATGGCAGAGGAGGAAAAAGAAGAGTGTCTCCTCAGGAAATGTCTCATCACATTGATGTAGACCGGGGTCAGAATTCATACTAATTAAATGAGCACAGCTATGAATAATTATCTGAACACAAACTAGAGATATCATTTCAGGTAGTTGGAGGTAGGTAGCGTCTTGGTACCTGGTGAAATAAAAGCAGATTTCCTTTGGAGGAACACAGTTCAAATCTAGAGCTCACTGAATTTCCACAGACAGTTTCAAAAAAAAGATGACTTCACAATTAAATATCACAAAACCCATCAAGAGGAAAGGCACCATAAGCCAGAGTCCACCGAAGAGCAAACTGCAGAATCATTCTGCCCAACATTCAGATATGGAAACTTTGATGCAGAATATAAAATAATCATGCTTAATATGTCTAAAATTAAAAGAAGATACTGAAATTGTGATGTAAAAACAAATGACAAAACAAATAGACATTTTCAAAAAACACTAAGTAAGCACTTCAGGAAAAAATAATAACTGAAATTAGAAATGTCATAAACAGATTAAGCAACATGTGGTAGATTCAAAGATGAGCCATCAAGATTCCCCTTTAAGGAAGGACTTAACTCAGCTGCAAGGGGTGTATTCATCAGACAGCCTCCAGCTGTCATCTCCTTCAGAGTTTGCCTCAGGTGCCAAAAGCTGCCTTTACCAATGTCATTGGAGTAGCCTGTATCCAGTGACTGAGGAAGGACACAAAGACCCTGATGGTTCCGCCCCAATGCAAGACAGCTCTGGTGGGAAATATTCACTCCCTAATGGATTGTTTTGTTTTGCTGAGTCATTTGTGACCCCCTGAACTGCAGCACGCCAGGCTTCCCTGTCCTTCACTGTCTCCTGGAGTTTGCTCAAACTCATGCCCATTGAGTCAGTGATGCCATCCAGCCGTCTCATCCTCTGTTGTCCCCTTCTTTTCCTGCCCCCAGTCTTTCCCAACATCAAGGTCTTTTCCAAAGAATGGACCCTTTGCATCAGGTGGCCAAAGTATTGGAGCTTCAGCATCAGTCCTTCCGATGAATATTCAGGGTGGATAACCCTGAGCAGGTATTTTTAAAATTCTTTCATAGCTGCCTTATCTCCGGTACCTGCTTCTCCTGCAACTTAAACATTTTTCTACACCTTATAGCTTTTGAAATGTGTGAGCCAGCCTGTATCAGCTGAGAGGATAACCCTGGATAATGTGACCATAAATTTCTTTGGCTTCCAGCTTCATAACAACGATGTCCACTTTTATTATTATTATTATTCAATCCTCATCTCATGAATCCAGAAACTTAGTTGCTCTTCCACCTACTCCACAGCTTCATCACTCATTATAGGTGTTACTTTAGCGCTTTTCAGAGTAGACTTGTGTCCGGATCAGGCTTTCCTCTTCCTTTTCCTGAATGAACTATGTTGTTGATTTATCAGCACTGACTTCACAACCAACAGCACCATAACTCATGCCTGGATGAAGCTTCTCTTACACATACTTTCTCCATAAGACACATCACAACTTTTTTTTCACTTAGGAACACAGAACTTCAGCCCCTGGGAGTCATTTTAAACAGCAAAATCACCTCCAAAAAGAACAAAAATGGGGAAAGTATGACACTAAATAGATCGCAAAAGGACAAGTTTAGAGTGTGAGAGCTGAGCTAAAAGGCAGAGTGTCAGCTTGTTCACAGGCATCAGGCAACTCCCATTTTTACGCTGTCCTGCACAAGTTCATGAATTCTCACCAAAGTGCTGTGCAGATTGATTCAGGGAGACAAGTAAATTTTAATGAGTAGACAAATTCATAAATAAACAAGGACCGACTGTACAACTGAATTATTGCACAGAAATTTCATGAGAATTGGAGAGCTGCTCAGAATTAAGGCATGCTGGGGTCCTCAGATTGCTCAGGAGAGTAACCACACTGATAAATTTTAAATGTGTAAGTTAAACGTTCATGAAAAGAATAAAAGCAGTATGTGAAGAATAAAACGTGTGTTTTACTTCCAACATTCACAACCACAAGATGTCATTTTATACCCATCAGAGTAGCAAAAATTAACATCAGTTCACATTAAGCATTTGGTGGGAGTATTCGCAAACAGAAATACATATATTGCAAGCGGAACTGTAAATTGATAGAACCATTTTGACAAAGCTTGTCAATAACCTAAGAACGCTTATGATATGTATTTTAAAGTGTGGTACCCAGAACAGAATGGTACCCCAGGATGGACTATTCCACACAGGAATCCACTATGTCAGGGCAGAGTGGACTCTTGCTTCCTATGGCTTGAGGCAGGTTCTGACTTTGCACTCACTTCACAACAGCCACATTCTAAAGCATCAACAGAAACTCTAAGAAACAAGGCTAAGCCAGAGCTTCTTCAGTCTATTATTGGAAAGGCAAGGTTTTAGACCTAAAAATAGACATTCCATTATACCAAGTGTTCTGCCTCTATCTGCTACCACCTACTTTATCCTTTTTTTCTTTTTAATTGGAAGATAATTGCTTTACAATGTTGTGTTGGTTTCTGCCGTACGACAACATGAATCAGTCATAATTATATATATATAATTCCCTCCCTCTTGAGCCTCGCTCTAAATTCTGCCTCCACCACTGCTGCGAACAGGTACCCAGGAAAAGCAAAGGAGCGACCCTTACACATGTGAAATGCCACGCAGTCCTGATGGAAGGGTTCCTCTCTGCCACAGCATCCTCTCCCACTTTTCACCTAGGACATGGTCAGCTTCTACATATATGTTTAATCCCAGCTTGAAAACTGTTTGAATATTTGGGTTCCAAGTTCTGGCTCTTGTTGACAACATCTACCCTTTCAGACATGCAGTGCTACTTGACCTTGGTTTGTGCAAAAACTCAGGTACCTCTAGAGCAATGGAAACAGAATCAGAGACCACTGCAGGCTTGGTGATGTCAGAGGGAGGTGGAATTTGAGCAGAAAAAAAGAAAAACTCACTCCCGGCCGGTCCTTGGTGCCAGCCTTTCATAAATCAGTTAGGCAACGGTGAGTGAGAGCAAGTGCTGGGTCATCAAGAAGGTTCTTGGAGCTTCTTTAATGGAGATAATCCAAACAGAACACAGTTTAAGCCACCAGAGAGAGAGGAAGGCAGAGGGGAGGCATGGGGTGCACGATGAAGTAAACCACGTATCAAATAATCAGATTTCTAGGTCCCATTTCCCACCATGATCCCAGAATACCTGCACAGTCAGGACACAGAAACACTCTCCTGTTAAGAAGCTTGAATGGTCCCAGATATCCATACACTACCCTTTGAGAACCCTAACAAGAAACACTAACTTATCATCCTATCTCATTACATAGAGAGAATTCAGTCAGTTTTTTAAACTGAAGCATAGTTGTCTTACTATATATATATATTTAAATATTTCTTTGTTTGGCTAGTTGACGTGTGCAGGCCTAGTTGCCATACAGCATGTGGGATCTTAATTCCCTGACCAGTAATCAAACTGATATCTCCTGCACTGGAAGGCAGATTCTTAATCACTGGACCATTAGGGAAGTTCCTGAGTTACAATATTATGTTTCAGGTTTAAAACATAGTGATTCAGTATTTTTATAGATTATATCCCATATAAAGTTAAATATGTTTGGTATTCTCCATGTGCTATACATGAATGTTCTTTTTGAGAATTTAAAACATTTTTATGGTGACCCTCAGAAAGACATAACTTTTAAATTGTGACCCAGAATAGCACTTTTATACACACAAATAGAGCTGAAATTAAAGTCATATGTGTCCGACTCTGTGCAACCCCAGAGACGGCAGCCCACCAGGCTCCCATCCCTGGGATTCTCCAGGCAAGAACACAGAGTGGGTTGCCATTTCTGTCTCCAGTGCATGAAAGCGAAAAGTGAAAGGGAAGTCGCTCAGTCATGTCTGACTCTTCGCGATCCCGTGGACCGCAGCCTACCAGGCTCCTCCACCCATGGGATTTTCCAGGCAAGAGTACTAGAGTGGGGTGTCATTGCCTTCTCCGGTTAAACAGTGTTAAGCAGCATTAAACTCTAAATGCAGTCTGCTATTTTCTATTTTATTCTGTGAAATTCCATTCCATCCCAATCCCATGCTACTCCACTCCATTGTTTCTCTTTTGTAAGTTGGTGATTAAAAATACATTAAATTGATTTTTCAGCCCCGTGGCCCCCAGTTTAAAGAACACTAGGCTAAAAGAAAAGAAACATTTGCTTGCCCTAACTTTCAAATTTACAGCTAATCACTGTAGATCATCAGTGTTCTTTTATGTATGCAAACGGGCAACAAAAACCATTCAGGTCTTTAAGAAAGGTTGGTAAATACGGGAGAGAGATCAAATGGGGAGAGAAATGTGTGTGTGTGTGTGTGTGTGTGTGTGTGTGTGTGTGTGTGTGTGTAGCAGTGGTGGTGGTGGTGGAAAACTTCTTATATACGTGAAAGAACGTAAGAGTCAAAAATTGATATATAAAGTATTAAAGCATAAATCAACGGACATGAGTTCGGGTGGACTCCAGGAGTTGGTGATGGACAGGGAAGTCTGGTGTGCTGCGGTTCATGGGGTCACAAAGAATCGGACACGACTGAGTGACTGAACTGAAGTGAAAGCATAAATGCATTATATATAGAGAAACAGATGCAAGAAGAAATTTAATTTGGTTACCTCCAAGAAGTAGGACTGGTGGATGGAAAAGATACAGAAAAAATGAACTGCCGTTTTTCAATAAAAATTTTCAGTACCCTAAGTTTTTTAGCTATGGACAATATCACTGCAACAGTATTTCAAAATTTCATTATATTGCAGGAAGATTCTGTCATGGGTTTCAATAGCACTCTTTCCCCCACTCTTTCTCTTGTTATGTCACACATGCAGATCTTACTCCAACTGGCTTTTTCCAAAGCATCTTTCCTGGTTCAACCTATATCTTCTGTCAAATACTGCCCCTGAGGTAGGACTGCATGGAATTATGTATGCGATACAGCACATACTATTTCAACTGTATTTTATGCATTCATTTACAACTTAATCTCAAACCAGGATTTCAAAAGCCGTATTAACCACTGAAAGCATTTAAATGATGGTTAAAACAAGAAAGGATATATTAGGGGAATTAGAGGCACCTTTTCTGTCCTGGTGGTCTCTAAACATGTAGGTGGTTGTAGATTTACATTTCTTCTTCGCGTGGGAGGCTTTTTTTCTTTGAACCAGCCTCAGCACATGGCATCTCTTATATACCCATCAAAGTGCCATCTGTTTTTTTTCCCAGAAATATTGGGGAGGACATTAGTTATGAACACACCGGCAGTCCCGATTCCCGAATACTTTTCTCTTAAGAGACATTAAACATTTTGAAACAGATTTCTTGGAAAACAGCACAACAGCCTCTCTGGCAGCTTTCATGGTATCCCTCAGTGGTTATTTTTGTTCCTCCATCTAAAAACAACAGCCTAGAAGGAGGAGGAGAACACATGGGCTCCTCCTGGGGCCAGAACTCTTCTTTAAAATTGCCAAAAAAAAAAAAAAAATCTAGCAACAGCTGTGCCCACTGGAAGACAACATCAACTTGTGCGACCTGCCCAGACTTATCAGAAAATGAGGGATCAAGTTGTAACCAGCCTCCTTGCAAATGGTGGCTTGGATTATTTTGCAGGAAAGGACTAAGATGAATCATCTTCCTTCCTTTCCGTTCCCTGTAGAGACAGGAGCCTTTGGGAGTATCCCAAATCCTGGATTCAAACTCAGGGCTGAGAATTCTAGGCGAAAGAGTATGCCAGTGCCATCTTGTAAAGTTCCATAAGAGGGGTCATGGATGACAGCTATTGTCACCTGCCCCAGATCAGGGACAGCTCATGGAACTAGGACTAGGCTGGAAATTAGGACAGCTGGTCTGTGCTTCTGCTGTGCACATACTCACTGTGTAACCTAACGTGGAGCCATCCGCGTCTCTATAGCCCCCACCTCCTCAGCTGAGCAACAGAAACAATAACAGTTGTTCCACCTTCCCCATGGACAATCAGCAAGTCACATTAGATGGCATATGGAAGCACTTTATGGAAAGCACAGGGTCCTATATAAGAGGGATCATTTAAAAGATTTTTCATATAAATTTTGAGATAATGTAGATTTTTCTCCAGGATTAAGAACAGAGCCCAGATTGCATTTTTTTCATATAGTGTGCAAATAAAGGCAATTGCTGTATACACGCCTCCTCTGCTCTTAGTCCAGGTGCCTCCCCCCCTCAGCCCTCTCTCCCTGTCCCTCAGGGTGAAACTAACCACACTCCCACTGCCACCAACAGAGTATTTTTTCCTTAATGCCCTCTTTCATGATTCCCAGAAAGACAGCCACCAGAGGCTGTCAATTCAGATGACAGAAGGACCAGGTAAGTGATATAAATGCATGAACTAGCCTGGGCGTGGGGAAATGCGGCCACACAGAGATGGCCTACACCATCTAAGGGGCCACCATTACTTAGCTCCTAAAATTGCCTGGTCTTCAAGTCTTTCAAGAAAATATGGAGACCTGGAGTTATATGAGAAATCTTTGAATGTTGAAAAGTTAGCCAACAATTTTTAAATGTTTGAATCATCCTAGGGCCAAATGAGAAGCATTTGTGCATGAGCTGAAGGTTTGCAGCATTTGATCTAGGCTAACTCCTGTATTTTTACAAGCCTCAAGTCCTAAAAAACAGCATAGTATAGTTCACAGACTATATATTTGGAACCAGTGAAGACCAGGGCTCAAATCTCTCATTAGCAGTTAATTTACCACATGATCACTTGAGTAGGGGGTCTTAATTTTGGAACCCCAGTTTCCTCAACTGTGAGAGGGGGTAATTATGCATCCTCCATAAACGTTCTAGAGAAAATGAATAAGATCACAGATAATGCATGAAAATCACCCGGTAGATAATAGGCACTCTGTGTGTGTGCATGCTCACGTGTCGAACTCTTTGTGACCTTATGGACTGTCGCCCAGCAGGCTCTTCTGTCCGCAGGGATTCTCCAGGCAAGAATACTGGAGTTGGTTGCCATGCCCTCCTCCAGGGGATCTTCCTGGCCCAGGGATGGAACCCATGTTTCCTGCATTGCAAGCAGATTCTTTAGCCACGGAGCCACCGGGGAAGCCCAGGCGATCAGTGTCTCCTTTCCCTCAAGGCCAACAAGTTAATGGTTATGAAGCAAGAGCCCATAACTTTTATCTCCTGAATCCACTGGTTCTTTTCCCCACTGTATCCCCGCCTTCAGCTCTCGTTTTCAGAGATGTGAGGCACGATCTGCCTAAGAATGAGCACAGCAGCAGCACTTTATAGACACCTGCTTTCCAATTCTTTCCTTTCCTAAGCACAAGCCCCATCAACCTGTGTAGGTCTCATTTATTTTTCTAGAACAAAAGTGACAACCAATGTAAAAATGAGAAAATAAATCTGTGTTCCATTGCTCTAAATCATAGTAGGCCCATCCATGAAACCCCGTCCATGAAAAGGCCTGTGAGCCCGAGGTCAGCCTCTGATTTGACAGCCTAATGCCTAAGGAATATGTTTTAAAACATAGATTTTATCATTATTCAAATACAGTGAGGCCAACAGATAGAGATGATTGCTACTGAAAAGATAGTTTGTAAAGAAATAAATAGAAGCTTAAAAAATGTTCATCTTTATCCAAAAATAATCTACAAGACGATTCAGATTACATATTAATTAGCAGGGAGGTGAATCAAGTTGAAAGAATTTGGAACATTATCAACATACTCACTAATAAATAGTGAGTATTTTCTAATGTTTCTATGTCTTATAGTTTCCTAGCTTCTCCAAGTTTTATGCTATTGTTATTGTTTGTTTTATGCTATTATTATAATTTTTCTATAACATTTAACAGATTTCAAGGACCATGAGTACTTAATAAATATGCAATAATGATTATTAATATTAATTAAAGCTGTTGAAAATTCTTAGAAAAGAAAAGGTAGTTTGTTACTTTCAGTTCCCAAGAAGCACCAGGGGTGGTTGAGAAGCAGAGGAGGAAAATTAGGCCAGAAGCTTTACTGTCGTTTCTGCAGAAAGGAACAAGCAAGGCAAGGAAAGTAGCTTTAGGGGTGGCTAGTTTGAAGAATTTCAGTGGGCTCTGAGGTGTCGAGGTTGTTTCTAGTGGTCTGGTACCTGGTCTTGGTGAGGTCCTGAGCGCTCATAAAGGAGGTGCTTGAGGAACAGGCTCTGGTTTGCACATGAAAGTTGTGCTTACAGGCAAGTCCTTTACTATCTTGGCTACCCCTGTGAGGAGCAGTCCATTTCCGGGTCACCAAGGTCCCAGATGTCCAAGTATTAGGAATACAGAAAATACAAAGGCATGATTAATACAGAGTACCTCCAAACTAGTGAGTATTGTCCCCTCCACACATCCCTGGAAAGATAGCAGAGTGTCAAAGAGGTAGTTTCCATAATAGGCTTGCAGAATAAGAGGGAGGGTGACTAAAATCCTCTACTGGGAAAGGACCCTGGTGTAGGCACAGAAGAAGAGATGGTCAAGGCACCCAGGGAAGAAAGGCAGCAAGACAGTAACACACCCAGGAGCTCAAAGAAAGTCTCCACGCAAGAAAGCCTCCACGCAAAAAGTCTTGGGGATGGGCGGAGCTCCAGGTAAGTGTGGTCCATGGCCTTAGTCTCCTTAACATCTTGGCTACTTTTTCTAAGGTTCGATGAAGCCCCACTTTCTCTGAGTGGAGAAAATTAAATTTGAATACAGAGACTGCAATGGAATGAAGGTAATTCTGCTTGAGTGCATTGACCTTTATCAACCATTTCACCATAATTTCTGGAGCATGAATCCAATGTTAGGCATCCTCTGTGACGGTTCCTATAAAGAAGGATCCTTCTCTTCTGGCTCAGGTCCAAACCATCATTCTCAAGCATCCCGAGACAGGGAAAGAAAAATTAAATCCATGGAGTTCTGAAATCTAGCTAAAGAATAGTTGTAGGAGACAATGAAAAAAGCAGTTAGGCAGCATAAATCTCCAGAGAATATGAGTTTTCTTCCTATGACTGACTGAAAAAACAATTATATTTCTCAATATTCCTCCAACTGAGACTTGGATTCAGCACTTGATAACATACAAATTGCTGGTTCAAGCTCTTTTTCAATTGCACTAGATAGGAAAGAATAGCTAGGCACACATAGGCAGATCCAAGTTATACAGAAAAACTTTTAAAAGCAGAATATCAAGGATTTTCAAGACTGGACAACTTTTACTATTTAAGAAAAAATATATTTTATTTGCAGGAAATGGAAATACAAAAGCATAACAATTTAAATTCTTTTTTCAAACTAAATACAAGTATCCTACAAAGCATTTGCTTTTTTTTTTTTGTATTTACTTAGCTATGATAAAGAATAAAAAGCCATTAAAAAAAAAAAAACAACAGTGTGATAATGACAGATAATAGATTCACAATGTATTTAGACTTAAACATAACTGGTCTATATAACCTGTTACCAAAGAGAAAGCCCAGACTGTCAGCACAAACATTAAAGCTCATGGTTGATTATAGTCCAGAGTCTGTTCAGCATTGTTTAAAAATGGTTGCCCACAATTTGTCAAAGAGTGCTGGTGTTTTTCATAGACTCAGAAGATATTCTGTCTGAAAGGGAGATTTGCTGAACAGTGTAGGCCATGGGTCCATGGTACAAAAGTTCATGTTCTCAGTCAGCTGGTGAGCAAGTGAGAGGAGCAGAGAAACAGCTAAAATTGCTGGCGTTGCTTTCCCAGGATGCAGAGGCTGCTAGCTGGAACTCACAGAGGATGGGACGAACTGAGCAGGAGATGAACATCTGCAGCATGAGGCAAAAACCTCAACTTTGCACAGCGGGGCCAGCCTAGGGAGTAGGAGGCACCGCATTCTCCGCCCAAGAGGAACTTCAAAGCTAACAGGGTGCTCACGTAGAAAGAGATCTGCTCAACCTAATCCACAGATTGCTGCACCTCCCATATCACTTAGCTGTTTATCGTCTCATAATAATTAGTTGCCCTTGTTTTCTCTTTCCCTAACATTAAAAGACTTTAGTACATGTGTGCATGCTAAGTCACTACAGCCATGTCCGACTCTGCTCCTATGGACTGTAGCCCACCATGCTCTTCTGCCCACCAGATTCTCCAGGCAAGAATACTAGAGTGGATTGCCATGCGCACCTCTCCCCACTTCCAAGGGATCTTCCTGACCCAGGAATCAAACCTATGTCTCTGCCAGCTCCTACATTACTGGTGGATGTCTTTACTGCTGAGTCACCAGGGAATCCCTTACTTAGCACCCAGCATTTAGTAAGTGTTCAAGAATTATCATTTTCCTTCCCAGACATAGCATTCCTGAATTTTCTGTTACCCAAAATGACAACATGAAATATGTCCTGTAGTAGGTGGTACTGACCCCTTTGGCCACGGAGACATGGAGCCTGCATCCTCAAAGGCACTGGATTCTTCTGTGCCAAGAAAATGTTCTGCTCTGAGGATTTATAATACCTTGAATCCCGGCTGGCCATTTTTTGATGTGATCGCACCTTGGAAAAATGGGATTTTCCTAATGGACGTTGCTGTTTCTTTTCTCCTGATGTATAGATGTGATCAAAGCTCACTTTTAAGAAACCATTTTTTGAGGCTTTGGAAGTTTCATCGTCCAAACCCACTTCAATTTAGTACTACAAGGGTGTATACAAAATCTCCCAATGACAAGGTGGCCCTCAGTCATCCTGGATTCAAATATAAGGCACATGTAATGCACAAATGAGTGCCCAGGACAAGGGAGGAAGGTATTCTTGGGTGTGCGCCCATGCAAGGGGTGAGGGCAGGGAGGGAAAGAGAGAGCGGCCACTTGGGCCTTTTTGAACAGTTATTGACTAATGAAGCTTCCTCAGGCCCCTTATTCCCCAATACTCAATAGGGCCTCTTGCAACACTCTTTCTTGGGAATGAATGACAACTCAGTGAATGAACGGATGAGTGAATAAAAGAAGAATCTGAGCTCTGTCTCTGGCTGCTTCACAGGCCTCTACTCTCTCCCAGAGCTGTCCTCCCAGAGGGTCTCATCCGATCACAGGTCTCCTAAATGTCTCAGCTAAAAAGCATTCAAAGAAAATGACCTTGACTAGAGCACTACCAGCTAATGGCCTGTCTGCACTGCAAGCAGGAGAGCTAGTGTCTGGAATAAAGACTGGACTCCACAGAGCTGAATTACTGACAAGAGCCCTTGGCAGAGAAGGGGGAGGCTACAGCCTCCATCTCGCATTTCCCCACGTTAGCAAGGCCGCACGGATGCGCCATCTCCCCAATGGGAAGTGGGAGTTCTCTGAGCGTGCACCCTGCGCACAAACGACCTGTGTGTTCAGAGGAGCTGGTCCTGAGGGGCCTCTGATCCTTGTCTTTTGCTCAGTGTGAGAACACAGAGGAAGGAGACACAAAGTGCAAAAAGATTTTTTAAAATAAAACACTTGTGTCAAAAATTCTGGACACTGGCTCACTGCCAGAACAAAGGTGAACCAGTTCAACACTCCTGCTCCAAGGACACATGAGAATCACAGTCCTCTCTTGACATTCAGGCATGAGGAAGGAAAAAAAACCCACCGTATTTATAGTTGGTTTGTAAATAAGTTACACTAAAAGTTGCTTTCACACTCTACAAATTAGGTCTCTAAATAAAAATCATTTATACTAATAAAAAGGTTATCTAATTTTGCCTGTACTGGTGTCAAAACTCATCCCCACTTCCTGCCCAAAAGGAGCAACCTAGTTCAGCTGTCAGATTTTTATATAACGCTCTCTTTATATGAGCTAGGCTCCAGAGTCCTAACACTTCACAGAAATCCTTTCTTAAACTTGGCACTGAGGCCTTTCATTTACAGTAGCCATATCTAAGTGCAAAGTCCAGAGCTGTGAATAGAACCACGCTGGGGAGTCTGGGTTACTCAGGTCTCACCCAGTAAAAAAGTATGTGTTCTCTGAACTTTTTACAAGACATCTCCTCCACTAGGCTAATCAAAGAAAGGGAAGAGGAAAACCTGCTGACATGACGGAAAAAAATATTAATATATTTATCATGAACACTGATTCTTTAAGATTGATGGTTGTGCTAACAGTCTCAAATTTTCTAAAACTGAGGTTCCCAAGCCGAAAGCCTGCCACTCACTATTTAACATCTTCAGGGCTAACCAAGTATTACTGACTCATCTATGGTATGGGATAGTTCCAGGGGGAAAACAAATCCACTGACATTGTGAGCTTAACTCTGGAAGAGAAAAGGTGCACATTAACTATTTAGAACCAATCTGGTGTTACCCAACTCTTCTGTATCCTCTGGACTCCATTACATTCTCCTAAAGGGGTAAATGTTTAGTTCCTCTTCTTTGCCTGAGCAAAGAGTGTGGAGCCGAGGTCTTTCTCAAAATAGCAGCAACTGGTCCTTGGGTCCCCCACAATAGCCATTTGAGCCCTCAGGCTGATGTCCTCGGTCTCTAGACACAGATTCAGTTCTGGAAGAATGGCTGCCCAGAGATCAAACCCTGCTGTTTGGAGGGCTGGAGAGTGAGGTCAAGTGAGGAAATAAAATCCTCAAAGCACTAAGGATGGGCCCTAGGAGTTGGTTGTCCTTTGCCTTCTTCCTCTTTACTCAGAAGAAGAAGTTTTCCACTCAGGCTAATCCAAGAGCCTTAAAAACCCAATCTGGTTCCAGTGTGTCGGGTGGGTAAGCTGACCCATTCTCACTGACACAGGAAAAGCTTCACTTTCTAATCGTCCAAATACTAGAGTTAATACTACCTTTCTAACCTTCTTAGCCACCCTTGACCCCATCTCATGGGCTGTCTGTGCCTGTAATTATGTGACATATTAAAGAGAGGGATGGGTCAGTAGTGGCTCTTGGTTGGCAGACACCAGCCAGACCCAGGAAGGTCTAGAGCAGAAGAGAAGGAGAGAGAGAAAGTAGAGAGAAACAGAAGGGAGCGGGGCATGTACTAGCAAACCTCCTCCCCACACAGCCCAGCCTGTCTGGTCTCAGCCTCTGCTGGCCAATGGATGGGACAGTGAGAGGCGACCACTGTGATCCTCATCCAGCTTTACACCGCGCCAAGAAGGGAACTTGGCCATCTCCCTGTGGGAACTTTCTCCATCAGGGAGAAAGGAATCCCCTGGCGGTGAGCCCTGAAGGTACCAGATCTGCTTATGAGTTTGTTGTTGTTCACTCTCTAAGTCATATCTGATGCTTTGCCACTCCATGGGACTACAGCACGCCAAGCTTCCCTGTCCTTCACTATCTCCCGGAGTTTGCTCAGACTCGTGTCCAGTGAGTCCACTGCTTATGAGGTCTCAAATGCTAATGACACCAAATTCTGTGGCTTATATGGAATAGAGGGCCTCGGAGTGGCTTAGTCTTTCCTAAGTACAGGTTCCAATGACAAAAGAGATGATAAACCAGAGACAAGAGAGTTCAAACTAAAAGTGCTTCAGCTACTTCTAAAAATTAAAAAAAAAAAAATGTGAGCAAATTTCTTACACAAGATCTTTTACAAGCTAGGGAAAAACATTTAAGGGGAGCCTTCTACATTATACAATAAAAAGTCTATTTCTATTTCTTATTTGTATGAAAAGGAAAGCTTTTTTTTTTAAACTACAAAAGTTACTCTTACTCATTTAAAAAAAAAAAAAAAGGTAGGTTGGGGGATTAGGTCGTGTTTCTTTGGGTGAGCTGCAAAGTGGCCAAACCTGACTAGAAAAGGTAAGACACAGATACACAAATGTCACCTGCTCTGACCCCAGGAGCAGGCCTCAGGCCCAGCCTCTGTATGGAGGCAGAAGAGGAAGGGAAGGCAGACTTGTCGGGGCAGGTGGGGAAAACTGGGCTAGCATGGCTGTCTGCAACGCCTGGGGTCAGGGCTTCCCTGGCATGGGCACAGGGCAGAAAAAGCACCTGTCCACAGAGCCTCAGACCTGAGCCCTGCTCCCTCTTCCCCTCTGAGTTCATGCTCCAGGAGGACACATGCTTAGGGAGGTTCCCCAGCTATAATTAGAAGCCTCCAGCAAAAAAAAAAAAACACAAAACAAAACACGGCCTGGAAGAATGGGGAATCCCAGAGTCCAGGCTGCCCTCTTCGCTCCACAGGCCAACAGAGGGCCTTGTGAGCCTGGAGGGAGGCGTCCGGATGTCTTCAGTGGTCGCCCGGGAAGCCTCTGCAAGCTAATAAATACTATTTACAAATGGGGAGGAGAAGCCAGGGAGGCAGAACTAGGGGCGTGTGGGGACACAGACTGTGGAGAAATCCTACAAGCAACATGGTGGGGCAGGTTTGCCTGGAGTAGAGAAGCCTGATTCCTTCAGGCATTGCACTTGCGGCCTGGAGAGTATGAAGGGGGCGCCTTGCTCCGGCGAAGGGGCGCTGGGCCGGGGCCCAGGGCAGAGCGGCAGGGGGCGCCCGCGGGGCACCGCAGAGCCAGGCTGAGGAAGGCAGGACGTCAGTCAGTGCTTCGCCAGATTCCAACGAGCATCCTGGTACATTTTTGTGGGGTCTCGAGTGAACAACAGTCAGCTCTTCTTCAAGGAGGCGGTCACACCCACCCCGGTGAGAATCGGGCCATATCTTTTGGCACTGTCGGTAGAAACAAGCCTGCTTGTCCCACCCCCGACCGAAGATAATTGCCTATGGCAGTAAGCGAGGGATGGGAGTGGGCTCCTCCGCAGGGAGGGACGTGGGACCGGGCGAGGCGCTCTCTCACCGCAGGCGGAAATTCCAGGCCATCCGTCCTCCCATCCAGAGCCAGGACCGCTGGTCCAGGTCTTCGTCCAGATTGGGTGGGCAAAAAGGAAAAGCTTATGACAGAAGGTGGTTTGGAGAGGTAAAGGCAAAGTGAAGAGACAGAGGGAGGTGGCGATAGCCTCTTTAAAAGGTGGCATTCACTCTTCTGTCGAGTTCTACAACTTTTAGTGTCTCATTCCCCTCCAGGTTGGTGCTGACCCTGTAAAGGCATCAGAAGGGGAAAGAAGTCTCACCATCACGCTTGGCAGGATGGCACAATCACCTCGTGACTGGACTCAGCGGGCTGGCCCATGCGTGCCTCTTGTCTTCTTCCTCCCAGCAGCACTGCCCTGTTCCAAGGCCTCCTGATACCTGCCTGTCCACCATGCACATTCCTCCTTTATCCTCATGCCAAAGGAGACATCCCAACGCAGAGGATAAACATGGAGGCTTGATAGTGATTCCTTGTACACTGCTTAAAATTACTGTATTTATTGAGGATAAATACCCTATGCTAAACCCTGGGAAGGAGAAAATAAAAGGATAAAGGCTGATCCTTAGTCTAGAATAAAACACTTTAAAAAATTAAAGATGAAACCTTTATAAAGATTAAAAGATTCTAGATGAAGGTTAAAAAAAAAAACCCCAAACTATCATGAAATAACAATAAATTTATCACAGAAAATAAATGCATTATTACATTCTCTAACAGCCTAGAACATCTCCTAGGCACCCAGAGGAAGGTGATGAGGACTCTGGTATCTGGGAGACATCCCAGAACAAGAGGGATTTCAATGGGGCCTTGAATAGCTGAGACAAGAGGAGAGAAGACTTTTGTCATGAGCCAAGTTACTGAATGGCTAAGTCTTCTCTGGCTCCCAAGAATAGTCTTTGGCTTCTACAATTCTCTTTAGGAAATAATAGTAATATCTAACCTCGTAAAGTATTTCAAAGGATTTATAGGTCACACTTACCTAGTTCTTAAAATAATAAGTGCTATAAATGTTAAATATGCATGTAGAATATAAATATATAAAAGTATATATAATTACAAACTTTCCCCTGCAGTATTAGGCGAAGAAAGCTAAAAAATTTGAAACAAAAACTTTCCTACTTGTATTGGAATAACACTATCTCTAGGAGGCACGAGTTCTGCTAGACCACCAACCACACCACGTGTAACCAGGATTGTATGCAGATACTCCTTCCCGTGTCATTTAGTGTACCCAGGCACAGCCCCTGTAGGATAACAATCCCCAGCAGTTATACAAGTCTTTATGTTTATATAAGGACTCTTCCTCATAACTATCTACAGGAAACAACTCATGGAGAACTGGAGACAAATATATGTTATTTTCAATAATGGAGACACAAGAACAGTGCCTCTCAAAGTGTCCTTCAGTATTAATATATAACTATCTAAGTATTGCTTCTCTGGTGGCTCAGACGGTAAGGCATCTGCCTGCAATGCGGGAGACCCAGGTTCAATTTCTGGGTCGGGAAGATCCTCTGGAGAAGGAAATGGCAATCTACTCCAGCACTCTTGCCTGGAAAATCCCATGGACAGAGGAGCCTGATAGGCTACAGTCCATGGGGCCGCAAAGAGTCGGACACGACGCATGTTTGCAAGTGTGCTAAGTCACTTCAGTCATGTCCAACTCTTCGTGACTCCATAGACTGTAGCCCGCCAGGCTCCTCTGTCCATGGGATTCTCCAGGCAAGAATACTGGAGTGGGTTGCCATGCCCTCCTCCAGGGGACCTTCCTGACCTAGGATCGAACCTTGGGTCTCTTATGTCTCCTGGCCTGTCAGGCAAGTTCTTTACCACTAGTGCCACCTGGGAAGCCCTAATGCATGTTTATTTACATGTAAATCATAAAACTACATATTGACATATAACGTGACATATATGTATCTCTAGTTGGAAGGAAGCTTGGAAATGTGCCTTGAGGCGGCATTTGCATAGCAAGTACATTGCTGTTACTGGACTGTATGTTTACTTGTGAGACTCTGAGGAGAGGAAGAAGACGGGGAGGAAGGGAGTCAAGCCCTTTCCCCCAGTTCTTGGGGGCCTCCACTGCCAGCTCCCCAGTGGCACAGCAGATACGGGGCCAGCTCTCACCATGTCTCTTCCTCGGTCTCTGTGAGGGCCAGCTGTTGACAGACAACAGACTCTCCAGAGCCCAGGTGCTGGAAATAGGTCCTGAAAAAGCTGAGGGCTGGACCAGGCCAATGAGTAAGTCTACTCTGCATGCTGCAGTTTGCTGACTCATAATCCATCATTGGTGCCTTAGAGGAGGTGAACCGTGTCTGTTTGACTTACATGTGCTGCTGCAGCTCCAAAAGCACTGATTTCTCCAGGCTGGTCTCATTTGAGATAATGAAATGGGGAAGATCCACATCTGGCCTGGACTCCAGCCCTTTTGCCCTGAGCAGAGCAGAGCCTCGGTCCCAGCGTCCCAGCTCCCCAGCTGAGGCGGAACTGGGCGGCTCCTCCAAGGGAGAATGTTCCTCATAGATCAGCAGGTTCCTGGATCTCACTGAGAACAAAGCAAAGTAACAGGTGTTACATCACACCTCCCCTAGATGCTCAGGGCGAGGAGAAGATGATAATTCACGGGTTCTTATTGCCCAGGACTTGGTGCCAACTGGAGTTGGCTTTCTATAGAGGCTTTAGGATTTCAGAGTTTAGTGTGCTGGAAAAATGATACCAGTTATAAAGTGCTCGAAGAACAATAGAAGAACAAATACACAGGAAGCAAACTGCCACCCCCACTGCTTTGAAAATAAAACTCCCCTTCAGGCCACCACCCCCCCACAACCATCTGGAGGAGCCAAATTTTTGGAGGTGTCCAGACTCAGCTAAAGTAAGCATCCTCAATGAGTAGGTCTTGCACAGGGAGAAGGTACAAGGGCAGAAAACTGTGTTTTCATTTAGAAACTAGAGAGGAGACACAAGTCCAAAGCCATAAATCAAACAAGGGAGACACACTCTCTTGTTTTATAAAACAGTTTCATAGCTAGATGGCTTGGGAGCAATTTTCTACAACATAGAAACTTTGCTCTCATCAACTTTCATTTAAATTCAGAGATATAGTCCCTTGGAGGAAAAAAAAAAAGAGAGAATTCCCCAGGAGATCACTGAAATTATTTGTTTAAATGCTGGACCTTCTGTCATATACCTGGCAGAGACACACCTACCTCAGATGTTTCAGAACCACAAAATTATGCCTACCCTCAAAATCCAGTACCCCTAATCCCACACTTGTTCTTACTAGTGTATGTATCTATTTAATAATCCCTACATACCATCCCTTTAACACATACTAAAAGAGATCATTGATCTAGATGAGACTATCACATCTAACACCCGTGTCTCCAAATTATCTAAATCTTGGGCATTATATTTTGTAACATGGGCTGACTGTCTCATGTCACTTTACAGATGCTTACTGTGGTGACATCATTTCCAGAGTGGAATTCCTTTAAAATGTGATAGAAAACTTACGGCTCCCCCATCCCTTCCCTGCAAATGCCCATCCCTCCCCACGTCAGAACTCAAAAAGAAGATGTCAGAATCTTCCAGGACCACAGTCTAGAGCAGAAGTCTGAAAGCCATGCTCTGTGGAGCTCTAGAGAATTCCCAGTGGTATCTCAGCCCAGTGTATGAGAGGCAGAAGGGGAGACCCAACAAGTGGCCTGGGCACCAGACTTTCCATGGCCCGCTTCCTTCCTTCAGTGGAGAAGTTACACTTTTTCCACCTTTTAAACATTAGGCTTTCATACGTAAGCAGAAGCCAAGAACACTGTGCAAAATCCTGGAGGTCAGAGTGATGACAGCTAACTGCACACGCAGTAATTTGGGGGCAGACATTTGTGCTGATGCTCTTCAATCAGTGTTTTTATGGGAGAGAGTGAACAGTGACATTGAATTGTCTCCTCCCAAGGAATGGAGAAAGATATATATATATATATATATATATATATATATATATATATATATGCGTCTTTATAGAGAAATGATTTTGAGACCAAGGAAGCTTACCGTAGAGCTATTTCAAACCAAGTGATTTAACACAGTTCTGGCATCAAAAAAAAAATTAGACTTTCATGTAAGACTTCTTTCAGAAAGTTAAGCTTTGAGAAATGAAAGAGAAACAAGACCCCTCCCCAGCTGCTGAGTGCTGTCTTACCCACGGAGGATGTGTAGGGTTCCTGCAGGGAATGCTGGCTGGGCAGGGCCATCTTGGTGGCAGAAGGATAAGGCCCATAGCCCTGAAAGAAGCTGCCGAATGCTACCGCAAAGCATAGCACCACGACCTGCAGGGTGAGGAAAGAACGTGGGAGCCATCAATTCCAAGATGCACAGAGCAAACCTGCAGACCTGCAACTCCTGGGAGGTCTGGAAAGACGACTCTCTTCTGTCAGGCCAGCAGACCGCACTCCAGGTCAATTGCTGTCACATCATAGGAGAGAAACAGCCTTGGAGTGAGCTGTGGTTCCTCCAACCTCCAGCACTTGGATGCGGCAAGCTGGGGAGAGGCTAGAGCCTGGGAGTAGGCCGGGTTGGCGATGGTGCTGTTCATTTGGGAAACTTACCATGAGGCATGTGCCAGTCTGTGTGCCGGCCAGCTTGCAGGTGCGAGAAACCTTGCCCATCACCAAAGTCTGAAGCTTCTGCAGCTGCTGCAGGAGAGTTCTGCAAACACAACAAATCAAAACCATGAAGGGCGTCTCAGAGACGAGAGAGAATGCTTGTCAGTGATCTCTGCCCCAGGCTCCAGGGAGGCTCCTGTGGCTTTGTGTCTGAATCAGAACATAGTACCAAGAAAAAGCTTCCTTTGATGAAGACATAGACACCACTGTCTTCCAGCACCGGATTCACAGAGTTTATGGGGCTCAGAATCCACCCCCATGAGCAGCTTGTCCATGCTATGCTATTCTAAGAGTCACCTCAATGCTCCCAAATCATCCCTGATCATCCTGGGATCTGTTTGACAGCCACTGAGGAAAAAAGTCAAGGCTATGGTTTTCCCTGTGGTCATGTATGGATGTGAGAGTTGGACTGTGAAGAAGGCTGAGTGCCGAAGAATTGATGCTTTTGAACTGTGTTGTTGGAGAAGACTCTTGAGAGTCCCTTGGACTGCAAGGAGTTCCAACCAGTCCATTCTGAAAGAGATCAGCCCTGGGATTTCTTTGGAAGGAATGATGCTAAAGCTGAAACTCCAGTACTTTGGCCACCTCATGCGAAGAGTTGACTCACTGGAAAAGACTCTGATGCTGGGAAGGATTGGGGGCAGGAGGAGAAGGGGACGACCGAGGATGAGATGGCTGGATGGCATTACGGACTCGATGAATGTGAGTCTGAGTGAACTCCGAGAGATGGTGATGGACAGGGAGGCCTGGCGTGCTGCGATTCATGGGGTCGCAAAGAGTCGGACACAACTGAGCGACTGAACTGAACTGAACTTAGAAAAAAAGAAACAAGAATTGGTTGGGGATGGTGACACAGAAGAACTCATTTACCCAAGAGAAGAGAAATACCAAAGAAGATGCAAGAAAGGAGAAAAGCATGGAGAAAGAGATGCCCAGCAGAGAACAACTGAAGGGGGGCCAGCCGCAATCACTGGAGCAGCAGGTGCTCAGATAGCAGATCTACAAAGAAGGGGAGAGACAGAGAGGAAAACAGGAAGGGCAGGGAGGCCAACAGCCATGAGCCCCTCAAGGCTGTGGTCCTTGAAGGCTCGCAGCGCCTCCACAGGCAGAAATGAAGCCCCAATATGAAGGAGCAAAGAAGCCGGCTCAGCTGGACACAGGTTCAGAGCCAGGACTGCAGAAGCCATGCTCTGATACAGGTTCTGATGTTTCTCCAGGGAAAGACAGAGAACAGGAGCCAAAAAAAAAAAAAAAAAGAGTTGTTCTGCCCCAAATGGGACAACTGCACACAGCCTTAAAAGGGGAAGGGTTCGGGATGAGAATAGTATGTTCTGGTATGTGTGACATCAGGTCACAAAAGGAGCAGATGGTGACATTCTTTGCAAATTCTGAACAGTGCAGCCACAGAAGAGGATCTTCCAGCCCAGGCTCCCAAATTGGAGCCTTGGGGATGGATTCTGTGTGAGCAGCGTAAAGAGCTGAGGCTGCTCCCTGTCCCCATCCCTCTTTTCCAAGCCCAGGGCCCTCGGCAAAGTGGAGAGATTTTCCAAGCAGATGATTTGTTGAGTCTCAAAGAGTTTCAGAAAATTCGTGCTGTGAGGGGGACATGAGAAAGCCAGACAAGTTCACTGGAACACATCAGCAAATCACTCATTGGCAGAAGAATTTCGGGCATTTGCAGATAACCTGCTGCCCACTGCAGCGCATCCTGCAGACAAGCAAAATATTCCCAAGCCTGCAGCTTTCCTCAGCCTCCCCACTTGTGACCATACTAACTAAATGAGTCCTCCCAGGTTTAAGCCAGGCAGGGACATGTGGCTGTAAGAATGATATTGCTCTAGCAGTTAAATGGGTAAGAGTAGGGCCAGAACTGGAGCCCACAGCACAGGCAGCACAGGCCTTCTGGAACTGAACAACCCCTGTGTGGCTCCATCGACACCCTATTTTTACCTTGTACACTGGTCTTGTGTGTGTGTGTAGTAGTGTCCAACTCTTTGCAACCTCATGGACTGTAGGTCAACACCCTCCTTTGTCTATGGGATTCTCCAGGCAAGAAAACTGGAGTGGGCTGCCACTCCCTTTTCCAGGGGATCTTCCCCACTCAGGTCTCCTACATTGCAGGCAGATATTTTACTGTGTGAGCCACCAGGAAAGCCCCAACGGTGGTCTTAATGTAAGCAAAACAAAATCATTCATCCCATTATTTAATACCATTAAATTCTATTAATATGGAGGTCTTTCTAGTACTTAGTTGTATGTTTTCTTGCTTTATAGTAATCTAGAAGTAAAATCAAAAGTAGTATAGACTGGTTTACATTTATATATATTCAAGCAACATGCAATATGTTTTTTGAAAGAATTCTGTGTTACTCAAGGCTGAGTAATACTAATGGTGTGATGACTTTAAATTCTCCTTTAGGGAATTGTGTCATTTGTGACAACATGTGTGAACCTGGAGGTCATTATGCTAAGTGAAATAAGCTGGATAAAGAAAGATAAATACCATATGGAATCACTTACACATGGAATCTTAAAAAAAAAAAAAGAGCTGAACTCATAGAAATAGTAGAAAGTGGTTGTCAGGAGCTGGGGGAATGGGAGACAGGAAGTTTGGTAAAAGGGTACAAACTTTCAGCTCTAAAATAAATAAGGTCTGGGGATCTAGTGCAAAATATGGTGACTACAGGTGATAATCCCTGGAGGAGCACATAGCAACCCACATCAGTATTCTTGCCAAGATAATATCATGGACAGAGAAGAATGGCAGGCTACTGTCTATGGAATCGGAAAGACAGACATGACCGAGTGTGCGTGTGTGCGTGCACACACACACACACACACACACAGGATAACACTGTATCATATAATTGAAAATTGCTGGGAGTAGAACTTAAATGTGCTCACCAAAAAATAAAACTAAAACAAGGTAAGTAGGTGAGGTGATAGATGTGGTCATTAACTCAATGTGAGGAATCCTTCCACAATCTATACATATATCAAATCATTATGCTGTACACTTTAAATATCTCACAAATTTACTTGTCAATTATACATCAATAAGATAGAAAAAAAAAATCAGAAGTTTGCAGCTAAAGGATCTTATGATGCAGCAAGTTCTTTTCCTCACGCTTTCTCTCTTCTCCCAAGAACTCCCAAGAGCACCGCCTTCTTGCACTGCTGCCTTGTCAAAGCTGAGAGCTGAGTGACCTCTGACACACGCTCCTCCTGGATGAACGTTCCTTCCGGCAGAGCTGACATCTGGCAGGCAGTGGCACGCATTTTATTGACGACCGTCTGTCGTGCCAGCCCCAAAGCCCTCTCTGGGTTCTCCCTGCTATATTTCTGGAAATCCTGGGGGCAGAGGCAAAGGCGAGCCCTCAGATAAGAGCCTCGTTTGACTGCATGGCACAAACCTTTTCTCTCGTACTCTAGCCTCCCCTCATGTACCAGTTAACAGGCTCTTTGTCAGCAGCTACACTACAGAAAGGGGTCTCGCTGTTTCCTTGGTGGCCTGCTGAGAGCCATGTCTATACCGCTAGCTGCCACTCCTGGTGGGCACCCCAGCTTCCATGGGGCACCCTGCCGCCTGCACTGCAGCACCAAGGTGCTGAGCTCAGCTGTGCTCTGTGCGTGGGGTGGGGTAGGGGTCATCCCTCCATCCAGACTTCCATTAGACAGCAGATTTCCAGATGTCACCAAAGCCATTCACTTTTGCTCTGATGTTTTAAGGTGTGTATTTTTTTTTAAATTTAATGTCCTGTTATTCTATTTTATTTAGCGGGTGGCTGCACCAGGAGGCAGACATGGGGGATCTTAATTCACCCACCAGGGATCAATTCTGTGGCCCCTGCATTAGAAGCATGGAGTTTCAACTACTGAACAGGCAGGAAAGTCCCTCTTAAGGTTTTTTTAAAGTGAAACTGCCATTTCCATTTTTACCAACAGTTCCTACAACCTTCCCGCCTGTTCCCTGCCTCTTGTCCAGCCTTTGAGAGCATGAATCACTGAGGAAACCAGTTTCATGCAATACTTGGAATCACTCCTCCCTTCCAGTTTCTGATTGAGATTACGAGGTCTGGGACCCTTTCCCTAGGATGAAGAGTCTCCCAGGAGGCTCAAGAGTTCATCTTGAAGGCAGACCTCTAACTGGCCGACACACCTAAGCCCTGATGGTATAGTGCCTGAAGCTCAAATTGGGCCCCCAGCCACAGGTGTAATCTGCTGCCAGTTTGGAAAAAGGACCATCTAGGTCTGACTGGGTGAGCAGGGAGGCCTGTATCTTTAGAGGTGTACGATGCTTTACTTGGCATTCATCAGCACATCATCTCCAAGCTCAAAGATAATTATGTGCTGAATCCACTGTAAATGAAAATTGTTGTTTAATGGCCCCTGATTTCTAACAGTTTATAATGCAACTCTTTAAGATAAGCAAACATGTAGTTTAAAATAGATTTTTCAGTTTGAAATTTCTGTGGAAAGCAACAGTAATTTACAATGTGCTGTTTGCTGCTGCTTCTCCTGCTCAGATTAGTGAAGGTAAACTGGTGGGAAGGCTGATGCTCTGAAGGCCCCATCCATCAGTAACAGAGGGATTCTACCCAAGGAAAGCAGGTTAGCTCAACCATCCCCCAAACCAAAACAGATTTCCATGGTGCGATAAAGTTTGGGAAATTCATAGACAGTCACACAATAGAAACACTCATTTTCTGTCATAACCAAAGAAAATGATCAATGATTTGAGTGTCCACCGACTGAGTTCTAGAACTTCATACGAGGTACTACATAAATGTCTCAAAGACATGTAACTGGTAACTAGACCAAAGATGTAAACCCAAATCTATCTGACTCCATAGCTCACGTACTTTCCAATTCAGTACAGCATGGTACCCCAAACTATAGCCTAATAAAATTAATGATCAAAAGACTTCTCAGTTAAGTAGATTTTTCTTAAATCCAGTGACATTAATATCATATTGAGGAAATTCTCTGGTGGTCGCATGGTTAGGACCCAATGCTTTCACTGTTAAGGCCTGAGTTTGATCTCTGGTCAAAGAACTAAGATCCTGCAAGCTGTATGGCATGGCCTCCTGAAAAAAATACTATATTGACACAACAGCACAGTCAAGAGCTATGTCCACTGTTAAACAAGAAAAGATTACTTTCAGCAGTGACTAAACTACAGACAGAAGGGCCACCATGACTGATGGCAATGAGATACGTACTAACAAAGTTTCCGTGATGTTGATACAACTAAAAGCAATAAGGCAAAATGTACGTTTCTTGGCAGATCTCTGGAAATGACAAGATAAAATGCAAGAGGTGGATAAAAGAATAATGGGCGTTCCTTAACCTAAGTCAAGCGTCAGGAAGTCAAACCTGAGCTATGTTTAGGAAAATGGAAGTTATAAGCCCTGTCCCTACACTGGATACCAAGAGAGCTGATGAGATGGCTTCAGAATTACTAAGTCAGTAATATTCACCAGAATAGGGCGATGAACTCTCAGGATAAGAAACCTGAATTTAGATCTCAGTACCACGGCTGTGTGCTTTTACTCATATTACTTAAGCCCTGAGTTTAGGCAGCAATTCAGTGTTCAGTAGTGTCCTCTGAACTGCTGCCGAAACTCAGGACTTGAATAATATGGTCAAAGTTAATTCCTTGACCAGCTAACAGAATAATGAGAGAATCCCTGTCTGGGGTACTCTGGCTTTGCTGGAACAAATACACCTTTGCAGAGTGCTTGCTGTTTCTTTCCACTGGCGACTCTGTATGGGAAAGCCTAGGACCTCAGGGCTGATATGCTGGTCTGAGATGACGTGATACTTTCCCTGGTGGCACTGGGACAGATGCCATGCCCTGCAGCACTGGGAGCTTGGATGACAGCTGTTACTCTGCTTGCATAAAGGGCTGGCTGTAGAAAAGGCAAGCACCAGATGAAATGGAAGAATTATTTTAAAACTAAAGCTACATAAAGTCAATCATAGGACAGACTCTCCAGCCGTGCATTCAGAGCTCGGGATAAACTTCTCCTTTATTACTGTACTTTAAATCATCAGTGATCATGGCTAATTATGGCTTAATGAATTCTCGGGCTTCCGGGAGCAAGGTCTTAATTTAGAGAGACGTTTATCTGGGCCAAGAAATTTTTCACAAGTTGTTAAATCGGAGTGTCCAAAGCTCAATTGAGAATGTGGATTTTTGTCCTGTGGTGAGATGTAAAAATAAACTTTACGGCTGTGCTCGCATAGCTCCAAGGAAAAGAGCAGTTGAAGGCAGCTGCCAGCCTCGCCCAAAATAAAGCATCACCCTGTATCTTAGGAGACAGATCAAAGGAAATTGGGCAAAACATTCGAAAGTAGCCGACAGTGTGAGACACAGTCTCATAAAAACTGGGAAATGCATCAGCAGCCTCATGTGTTTTCTTGTAGTTGGTTTCATTTTTGTTTTCCTCTGTTTCTGTTATTTAAGAGAAACAGCGGGGTTGAGGAGAGGAGGGAGCAAGAGAGAACAAGAGGGATGCAGCGACTGCATCCTGTGCTTTGAACATTCTAGTATCTAATTTCCCACTGGAGTCAGAAACTAGGACCCAGGAAAAGGATAAACTGGTGGCTCCCAATTACTTGCTGTGCTAGGAGCTGCCAAGCAGGTCCTCTCTGTAAACACACTTTCCATCAAATCCTGAGACATGCCTTTCTCAGAAGTGAAGCCAGCTGTGCTAGGATGCACATTTGGGTGTGTGGAGTGAACCACTCTGGGCACATCAGCCTCCCACGGGGATGAAGAAACTTTTTTTTTACACCCTTATGGAATGACTTAGAGCAGTGAGTTCTAAATTCCAAATCATGAACCATTCCTGGGCTGTGGAAACAACTGGGGTGTGACCAATGTATTTTCTAAGGCTGCTGCTGCTGCTAAGTCGCTTCAGTCGTGTCAGACTCTGTGCAGCCCCACAGACGGCAGCCCACCAGGCTCCCCCATCCCTGGGATTCTCCAGGCAAGAACACTGGAGTGGGTTGCCATTTCCTTCTCCAATGCAGGAAAGTGAAAAGTGAAAGTCAAGTTGCTCAGTCGTGTCCGACTCTTCACGACCCTATGGACTGCAGCCTACCAGGCTCCTCTGTCCATGGAATTTTCCTGGCAAGAGTACTGGAGTGGGGTGCCATCGCCTTCCCCATGAAACAGAATCAAATAAAACACACACTATCTGAGGGCATCACACATAGTAAATAAGTAATTATCTGTGAAACATTTGTATTAGTTATGTATTTGATATATGTGTGGTGTATCTGGGTTGTTACACAACATGTAAAATGATATGATAAAAGTCTAAGTGTTATTTAACTACAGTCCTTATGAAAAAAAAAATTGTTATGAGTGACTATTATGTGGCTTCATGATGGAAGAGGTAGGCATCCATGTTATTCTGAAGCAAAATCCCACCTAAAGCCCTCGCCATCCACCCCAGTCTTCCAGAAGTAGCGTCAAAGATCTGAGGGAGAGGGGGAGGTGTTACAAAGCTGAAACATGTACCTCAAAGTCCTTGGGTGGAGAGAGATGAGCTGGTAGGATATATTGTTAATAACAATGCAAAATACTGCATAACAATATTTAAGGAGACTCGTGTGTGTGTTAGTTGCTCAGAAGTGTCCAACTCTTTGTGACTCCACAGACTGTAGCCCGCCAGGTTTCTCTGTCCATGGGATTCTCCAGGCAAGAATACTGTCAGTTCAGTTCAGTCGCTCAGTTGTGTCCAACTCTTTGAGACCCCATGAATCGTAGCACACCAGGCCTCTCTGTCCATCACCAACTCCCGGAGTTCACTCAGAATCACGTCCATCGAGTCAGTGATGCCATCCAGCCATCTCATTCTCAGTCGTCCCCTTCTCCTCCTGCCGCCAATCCCTCCCAGCATCAAAGTCTTTTCCAATGAGTCAACTCTTCGCATGAGGTGGCCAAAGTACTGGAGTTTCAGCTTTAGCATCATTCCCTCCAAAGAAATCCCAGGGCTGATCTCCTTCAGAATGGACTGGTTGGATCCCTTGCAGTCCAAGGGACTCTCAAGAGTCTTCTCCAACACCACAGTTCAAAAGTATCAATTCTTCGGCACTCAGCCTTCTTCACAGTCCAACTCTCACACCCATACATGACCACAGGAAAAACCATAGCCTTGACTAGACAGGCCTTAGTTGGCAAAGTAATGTCTCTGCTTTTGAATATACTATCTAGGTTGGTCATAACTTTTCTTCCAAGGACTAAGCGTCTTTTAATTTCATGGCTGCAGTCACCATCTGCAGTGATTTTGGAGCCTCCCAAAATAAAGTATGACACTGTTTCCACTGTTTCTCCATCTATTTCCCATGAAATGATGGGACTGGATGCCATGATCTTCATTTCTGAATGTTGAACTTTAAGCCAACTTTTTCACTCTCCTCTTTCACTTTCATCAAGCGGCTCTTTAGTTCCTCTTCACTTTCTGCCGTAAGGGTGGTGTCATCTGCATATCTGAGGTTATTGCTATTTCTCCCGGCAATCTTGATTCCAGCTTGTGTTTCTTCCAGCCCAGTGTTTCTCATGATGTACTCTGTGTAGAAGTTAAATAAGCAGGGTGACAATATACAGCCTTGACGGATTCCTTTTCCTATTTGGAACCAGTCTGTTGTTGCATGTCCAGTTCTAACTGTTGCTTCCTGGCCTGCATACAGATTTCTCTAGCGGCAGGTTAGGTGGTCTGGTATTCCCATCTCTTTCAGAATTTTCCACAGTTTATTGTGATCCAAGAATACTGTAGTGGATTGCTATTTCTTTCTCCAAGAAGGCTCGTGAACTACCACAAAGACTTTTAAATACTAAAGTGCAAACTCTTACACAAAAGATAATCACATTCTGCTAAAATCTTAAACTTTGAATAAATATTCATTTATTTATGACTTTTACTTAAGTTTTGAAGGCTCTTTATGGGGTTCTGGTCTAAGTTTTTAAAAATACAAATTGTCTCCTTTTTTCTCACTGTGCAATTGCCACATTCCAAGGAGCTTTATTTTTCAGGGACTAGGGGGCACTGTTGAAATATTCTATCACCTACTTGCCCAAGAACACAAAAAGAGAGTTCTAGAACATTTTCTGGGGCTGAGAAATGTCCAGCTTCACCATGAAATCATACTAAAATGCCTTTCTAAACTCTCTGGGAAACTCAGCCTTGTATCAACAATCCTTTGAAGTTTGTAGTGTTTTCATCTGAAAAAAAAAAGTTTATACTCTTCACACAGCCAGAAGTTAGAGATAATGGAGAAATGAAAAGTGATTTAAACCAAGATATAGGTCTACAGAGGGTCATTCCTGGACTCGGGTCATTCGTCAGCACTCTAACAGCCTCTCTGGGCACAGCAGGAGAGGGGACCAGCTGGTTACGGTCAGTGGAAGAGAAGACATCACACAGGAAAACCATAATAGCTCGGAGGGAGCCAGCAGACAAAACTGGTGCAAAGGGACATGACTGTGTGGCAAAACAAACAAATCAGGAGAGGCAGAGCATGACCAAAGCCCAGTGGGCTTGGCTGGAAAGACCTCGCTTAGAAATCGCATGCAGATTGTAAAGAACAAGAAGAGCAGAGCCAGAGAGGAGGACTCGAGTTATGAGGAAGGTCAAAGAGGAAAACTAAGGAATCCTTGTTTCTGATAACAACACAAAGTCAGGACAAGCACATCCTTTACTTCTGTGAGGTCCAGGGAAAGGGAACCAGTGAGGCCCACGCCCCATGTCGCATATCCTAGCCCTAGCCGGCAGACACTGCCTACGGGTGCCTCCAAAGCCTGCTCCCTCCGAGTTCCCTCTGGGCCAGGTTAAGAGCTCCAGACAGACATACCGCCTTGGTCCTGCTGACTCCTCCCGGGAGGGACATGCTAGGGGAAACCGGAGCAGGCCCCCTAAAATGTGGGTCCCGAGCAGGGCTCTCTCATTTGGATCCAAGGTTGGCCCTGTGATAGGGAAGGCATGGGTCCTTGGAGAGAGCGCACAACAGGGGTAGGGAGTGACTGCAGTAGGGACTACTGGAAAAACGAACTGCCTGACTCCCAGTTCCCATCTTACCTCTAAATGGCTGGATGACCTTAACCTCACCCGCTCTGTGAAATGAAGTGATTAGCAGTTAAAAATGAGATGATCTCTAAAGTATTTTTCAAGTCTGAGACACCTGTCTCTCCACCAATTGCTGCGACTCCTATCTCTCCATTGATTGCCAGGGTTGATTCGGCCGATCTGGCTGGCTAGGCAGGTGTCCACTTCCTCCCTCATCACTCCACATGTGACCCTCTCAAAGATGCGAGATCAGTCGAAGAGGACAACCATCTCCAATGGAGGAGGACCACTCTTTGATCAAGAATATATGAGTGGCTGCACTCCCCTGCTAGAACCTCCAAACAAGCTCTCACGTCTAAGCTCTTATGAGTCTACAGATCAGCCCTATAGATGTTCAAAGGCAAAATTAGATGTGAACGGAACAAACTGAGCCACAGACGCCTACAGTGAATGGGCTAATCGAAGCACTTGTGCAGAAGAAAAGGCTATGAAGTGGGGGAAAGACAGGGTCTCTCAAGAATGAGTCATGCAGCTTGGAGACGAATGAGAAGCAAGGAAGGCCAGGAGACGTCACATGAAGTCTCGCTTGGACTTTGTAAAAGCAAAAGCATTTCCTGACTGAGCACAGGAAGGAGGGCCCCCTGGGAAACCATCTCTCTCTGGCTCACACATTTCCTGGTGGTAGGTGATTAGCAGATCGCCTTACAGACAAGTGTGAAGGTGACTTCCCACTGCTCCAGCTGCCCAAGGTTCCAGGGGTAAAGGCTGCAGAAGTCTCCTCTTCTGTCCCCACCCTCTTCTAGCCTGCTGAGCTCAGGCAAAGGGCCTTTTCACCTCGAAGCCAGTAACATGCTACCTGGCTGCTGCTGGGGCCAGTACTACCCTAAGATTCAGGACTTACTCCAGCTTCAAGTGCTCCTTCTCATCTGGATAGACATGAAAGTCCTTATGGGGTAGAGCACAGAAGTGGTAAAACGTTAAGAGGGGCAGTTTTTCTTTAGTTGGCTAACAATGAAGCACCCACTTGCCTTTCCTGTCAGGTCATGCCAAAAGAAACAGCAGCACCCCAGGTATCCCATCCACTTCTGGGTAGCCAGGATCCTGTCCACATCTGGTAAGCATTTCTGCCTCCGCCCGCCTACCTCCGAAGGATGGCAATACCAGAAGCGCAAACAGGACACAAACACAGGTGTGTGTTCACTGGGCCCTGCTCTGTACTTAGTTCAAGCACTGGGTCACTCACTCGGTGGCATGAAGAAAGGGTCCGAACGTCTCCCCCCCCCACAGGCCCACACCATCATCCCCTCCTGACTAGTTTAGGGCAGAGACTGCCAAGGTTCAAACTGGTCTCTCTGGCCACAGTGTCCTCTGAGCAAGGAGAGGCCCTTGGCAGGAACAGAAGAAGGGAGAGGAAGTCGGGGGAAGGCAGGCCCTCCCTGTTTGCACAAGAGCAGCTTTGGTTTATTCCCTGCTTCTCAAGACAAAACACACGAAAAGCTGCTGGACTGAGAGACTAGGACCTAGGGGCCCCTCATCAGATTACTTGTGGGAGGATGGCAGGTTAATCAAGTATTAACTATTTTCACCATAAAGGGTTGGTTGTCTACCAGGAGTTTGGAAAAGGGAGGAGACTGAACACAGCCTGTTGCGGAACCACAGTGGAAGCTCCTGCCAGTCCAGGGGCAAGCAGAGCGCCCGTAAGCACGAGGTAAATTGTTTTTTCAGTGGAATCTCCTGCTGGCTGAATTGCTGGCAAAACCTCCCACAGTGAAGATGATAGAAGGAAAACTACCATTGGCTCTCAGGGAAGAACTCAAGATATGCTGACCCAAGCTCAAATATACAGGGGCTCTCTAACTCATATTGTATAATAACTGACATCATATTAATATAGTCGTGGCCATTGTTTTAAAGGGTTTCCCTGATGGCTCAGACAGTAAAGAATCCACCTGCAATGCTGGAGACTTGGTTTCAATCCCTGGGTCGGGTAGATCCCCTGGAGAAGGAAATGGCAACACATTCCAGTATTCTTGCCTGGAGAATCCCATGGACAGAGGAGGCTAGCGGGCTACAGTCCAGGAGGTCACAAAGAGTTGTGCACGACTAAGCAATTATTTTAAAAGATAAAAACAATTGGCAAAGCACGGATTGTTCTTGACACACACATAATCAGATGTGCTTTATGTCCATGCTCTGCAGATAACAGCTCTTTATCAAAATCTGACAAATAAAATTATGTAGAAATACATTTACTGATATGAAAATATATGGCCAGTATGGCCAGTGATTTCTGTTAAATGGGGAAGGTTCTTAACAGAAGAGGATGTACAACATAAGTACATACATATAAAATATCCTATTTCAAAATGTAAACGTTTCTTTGGGTGAAAAGATTTGGGGGATTTTCTTTTATTTTTAACTGTATTTTCTAAAATTTTTTTACAATGGGCATATATTACATGTGTGTGGGTTTTCTTTTTAGGTTTAAAATATATGATACAGCAGGGTCAGCCTGGAGAGGGAAAGAGAGACCCTTTCCCAGGAAAGGGGGCAGGCAGCGAGACCTCATCACAAGCATCCAATGCTCTTTGCGCCTCTGCTGCCCCCGTGTGGCTGCAGGAAGACCTGACATCCGGAACCCCTAGACAAGACCCAACCTGGACCAAACTCCATTATCTTGGATGGATTCCTCTTTCCCTTTTCACCATTTCATGGCCTGGATTTGTCCCACTCATGAACATGGGGTTTTTGCAATAGCGATGGCTAAGACAGGAGGTGGGATGGACTAGAATTTTCTCAGGATGCTTACAAAATGGATACAGACTCTGGTAGGGGTTTAGGACCCAGAGAACCACTCTGGCAAGAATAAAGGTGGAGATAAGAAGGCATGAAGCCTCAGGAGACTAATCGCCGAAGACAACAGCAAAACCGGAACCCTGAAGTGCCCCTGGAAACCAGTTCCTCTGCATGGGGGATCAAGGTGGTATCACACGGAGCTGGTGGCATTTACTTACTTCCGTTGTTTGTCTACAGAGTGCTGGAGGTGACTGTCCTTGACCTGCCATATGAGCACACGTTCCCAGAAATGCAGAGAGAAACCCAGTGGGGTCACAATGTCCACTTTTCCTACTGATGTTATTTTTATCTGATGACTCAATTAACCTGCTGTTTGAGCAATAGACCATGAAGATTTAGGAAATGGAAGCCAAATTTTACACTATTATCAGATGACATGTAAATAGATTTACCCTGATCCCTTAATATTTGCAAAATTGTTATTAGGCATTAATGCTAAGCCTTAAAATGATGAATTAATATTTTGCTTACCTCCAAGTCAATTTTTCTCTGCTTGGATTGTTGGATCTATAACAGCTAAGGGCAACAGGATCCCTTGACTAATGAATACTTTAATTTTCAAAGCACGAGCAGACTCTGAACACACACACACATGATGAAATGCCTCAACCACCGTTTTTCAGCTCTATACCTTAACATGACCCAGGATAGAGCTCATCAAGGCTCTAGGGCCAGACTGCCTCCCTTCAGATGCAGCTCTGGCATTTACTGTGTGACCTCCGGCAAGTCACCTAACCTTTCTGAGTTTCCATCGAGTTCAGTTCAGTCGCTCAGCTGTGTCTGACTCTTTGCGACCCCATGGACTGCAGCATACCAGGCCTCCCAGTTGAGTCTCCATTACCTCCTCTATTTAATAGGGATAGTAATAGGACTAGGTCGTAGGGTCATCAGAAGGTTAAATGAGTTAATATCTATAAAGTTGTGAAAACAGTACCTGACACAAGAGGTGCTAGATGAACTCATTAATCCATCTGTCCTACAATTGTTTTTCAAAATGGACTTAAAATGTAATCGATTAATTAACTTTTAAACACAGTAATTAAAAACTTTTTAAAAAACAAACTTGGTTTTCCCTCCCTTTTTTTTTCACTAATAAGCACTAATTTATTTTACTCAGATTGGGTGACAACAAAGTGGTGACTCCCTCCTTAGCCACCTCTATAAAGTCTGATGTCATTTTCAGGAGAATCAGACTCATTGACCATATTCTCTCCCAAGCCTCTTCCTTAACTCCCTCTTCATGAAAGCCCTTGTCAGAATCAGCCTTTTCATCAATCTCACGTATTTTAGGAAAAGTAAAGGACATGCACAGGCGTGTGTGTGTGTGTGTGTGTGTTTGTGTGTGTGTGCGTGCACGCGCGCGTGCGCACATGCACACAGGCGGCAGGAAAAGTGCATGGAGCATCCTGGCACAGCGACTCTTTCAATACTATCTCCTCCCCTTTCTTCCCAGCTCCCTTTCTGATCTGCCCCTCTCTCCCCACCTTCCATCCTCACTTCAGTGACCCTCACCTGTTGGTGTTCTCCAGAACTTCCACCTTCTTCCGAAGCTCCAAGTTCTCCGTTGAACAAGACTCTACCCTACAAAGTAGAGAGAAAACCTGAGTTGTATCAGGGGAGCAAGCACTAAGCCAGGAGCTAGGATGGAGGCAGGTGGGGTTCAGAGAAAAATAAACAGAGAAGCAGCTACTCTGAGGAGATCAGGAAGAGAGCTAGGCCAACCTCAATTGGGGAAAAGGGTGAAGACACAAAAGAAAAAAAAAAGAGAGAGAGATTAGCAACAAATGGCTCAATAATGGGAAATGAATTGGAATGGTACACAATGTAAACTTCTTATGTGCTGTGCTTAGTCACGCAGTCATGTCTGACTCTTTGCGACCTGATGGACTGTAGCCCTCCAGGGTCCTCTGTCCACGGGATTCTCTAGGCAAGAACACTGGAGTGGGTTGCCATGCCCTCCTCCAGCGAATCTTCCCAACCCAGGGATCGAACCCAGATCTCTCGCACTGCAGGTGCATTCTTTACCATCTGAGCCACCAGGGAGGCCCAAACTTCTTAAAGGGTTTTTCAAACTTGATTTCTCTTGACTTTTCCCTATGGCTCTCAGTGCTCATCACACTTCTCCCTCCATATTACAGGGTCTGAATGTTGCTAACTGTGCTCTTGGCCAGAAAGACTGACAAGGCTTGGGGCAGGGGGAGAGGAAAAGACAAGACCCTAAGACCTCAGGGCAAGGAACCCAGGTGCTGGAGGAGGCATGCCCCAAGAGGCCATAAAGAAGTTTTCACCGAAACACCTTGACCCCGGATACCTCAACAATGATTGGTAATAACTCTTCTTACCAAAACCTAAATCAGGAGGAAGAAACACTGACTTTCAGTAGGAACTTCAGAAACCAGCCAGGATCCACCAACTGCTCCCCTCACCACATATACACAAAGATTCCCTTCTAGATCCAGGGACTCATTCCCATTTTAAATTGATATTAGTTTGTCAGATGGGAACTATTTTCTAGGGTAATATAAGATTGTGTTTTAATTTGGTTTTTCTAAGAGCCCTCTTGATATTCCAGGCTATTCAGAATAACACAAGGTATCTTCAAGTGTTTTTGTGCAAAGTCACTCACCTATAACACGAATCACAGCAGACAGAAAATAAAGAACGCCAACTTGTCTTATATCCCCTGCTGCTTTCTCTAGGGTGCGAGGGAGTGTGGCCAAGGGTAACTGATTAATAAACCCTGCTCTTTCTGCCAAAATAGCACCTTAATTCTGAGGAGTCCAGGAATATGCATGAAGGTTTGTATTTGTGAGTATTTGAAAGTAAGTCTTCAAGGACTTGTGGACCCTTGGTTGAAAACAGTTCTGTACAAATGCCTACTAAGATCGAAAAGCGGAAATGTGTTAGTCACTCAGTCGAGTCCAGCTCTTTGTGACTCCGTGGACTCTAGCCCGTCAGGCTTCTCTGTCCATGAGATTCTCCAGGCAAGAATACTGGAATGAGTAGCCATTGCCTTCTCCAGGAGATATTCCTGACCAAGGGATCGAACCCAGGTCTCCTGTATTGCAGGCGGATTCTTTACCATCTGATGTATGTACAAGGAAGTTGTACATTTTAATTCTTGCTACATTTATAAGCTTCTCCTCTAAAAACCACTAGGTGGCAGGCAAAACACAGGCTAATAAACCAACAGCCTTTGCTGGGAGCCAGGTGAGAAACTGAACCCCCTTGTCATGGCAATCAGGGGCCCCCTGGCACTCACATTTCTCTAAGTGAATTGCTCAATACATACAACCAGTTTGGCAGGAGGCTTACTTTTCTCCAAGCTGTCCATGTATTCTTTCTTCTTCCTCCCTACTTTCCTGGGCTGAAATCTGCAATGGAAGGGGAGAAGAGAGGATTACGCTCCAGCTGTATCAGTAACGGACAACAGAGGATGAGATGGTGGGATGGCATCATTGACTCAACAGACATGAGTTTGAGCAAACTCCAGAGGCAGTGACAGACAGGGAAGCTTGGCGTGCTGCAGTCCGTGGGCTTGCAAAGGGTTGGACACGACTCAGCGACAACAACATGGCAGTAAACCCAGATGACTGGAGGCTGTGAGCACAGTAATCACAGAAGCCCTGCCCACTTCTGTGGCCACTTCCCATTTCTTTAACCTGCTGGCTCATCTACTAATCACCTCTTCTGTTCCCCCTGGTTTCAATCAGTCTATGCTCTCATCTACCTTCCAACAAACTAGGCCCCCAGTGAGAAGGACGGTGGTCCAGGAGTCAGACCAGAACATGCACATCACGAACCATCTCTATGGTCTCAGGAAAATGATTTCAATTCTGTGGACCTAGTTGGGTCACTGTAATACATAATGTAAGCCAGCTGGGGTTAGTTACACAAAAATTCCCTGGTGGTTCTGCACGTGGGTGAAGAATTATGACTCTAATTCCTCTCATTCTTCCCCTCTTAGTCTCCTCCCTCCTGCTCTGTTCACACCCTAGCCATGCCCCAGGGCCTCTGTGTCCCTTATTCCCACTATAGGGGACCAGCACTAGGAAACTGCTAGACCCAGGTATAGAAGAACCAGCAGAATTTTTTAACAAAAACCCCTATCAAGAAAAAAATTTAAGCAAGCACCCATAATATATTGATATTTATGTATTTATAATATTATAATTTATAAATATTTATAAATTGCATAGATGTCTACTAGGGGAAATAGTGTATATATCATAAAATAGAAATCTTAAAGGCTGAGATGTTTTTAAATGTAAATGGGAGTTCTAATATTTTCCTCTCATGCCTGAATAGGTTATCTTGAGCATCATGGAGTATGCACACCCAATTTGGGGGCCCACTGACCAGAAGAGGGATGGCAGGGCTGGAGGAGGACAGGGCCAAGCCTTGGTCCCAACACCAAGGGCCAGGCCAGTGTTGGCTACCGGGAAGGTGGGACAGGCACATGGCTTGGTTCTGCTCATACCTCTGCTTGCAGAAGTGCCTGCATCTGATGGACCCACCTTATTCTTGATTTTCCTCCGGATTTTCTTTAGGGCCTTCTCCTCTGATTTCGTCAGGGGCAACTTGGTGGGGATGGGATAGCCCTCGGCGATCAGGGTCCTCTTCTCCTCCTCTGTCAGGACCAGGGGGCCTGATCCCTGCAGCTTCTGTGTAGACCAAGGAGCAGAAAAGGGTCAAAGAGGAGCAGCTGGGAGCACCGGAGGGAAGCCTCCTGAAGGGCGAGGAGGGTCTGATACGATGTTTTGCAAACAACCAAGGAAAAGGATGCCCATTTGTTTGGGTGAGAAATGGGCACTCTGAAGTGGAAGCAAAAAAATGGAGAAGATACCCGTGTGAGTGTTACAACCCAAGGGTTATAATTTAAGGGAACAGGTAAAGAAACCTCCACCTGTTATTTCCCACCAAGTACCCCACTGGCTAAAACATGGACATTAAAGGATAGAATTCATTTCCTACATCCCTGGAGGTTTCCTGTCCTCGAAGTAATGAGGAATTCACTTGGAGTTCTGTGGAAATTTTTGTTGTTCTCCTGAAAAGGCCATTTTGTAAGATGCTCTCTATACACTAGGAGCCGCTTCTCAACCTCCACGTCCAGCTAAAGGGCTAGGACTCTCAGGGGCACACCGGCAGGCTTGCTCCCACGGCAGCCTCTGGTTAGCACTGTCCTGGACTGTCCATCGTCAGTGGAGACAACCACTGTAGCTCGTCCCATGTCATCCACACTAGGACAATGCATTTATAAGGAGCCAATAAATGGAGGACCTACTGCATATTAACTCTGTTAAATGCATGGAGGAATCAAAACGAACTCTGTTTCTTAAGTAGCTAATGATCGAGACCAAGGCTGAATTGAAACACACGAAAGAACGAGAGCAATTAAATGCTAGACTGTGATATTCACTCCAGGTGCGTGAATAATATGAAGGAAGAGAACACTTGTGTGAGTCTCTGTGATAAGGGAAGGCTTAGGGTAGCAGATAAGACTTGAACTGGGCCTCCTGAAAGAAAGGGGGTGATTTACACAGCGAAGGACTTTCCAACAAAAGGCAGCCTTGTAAAGAGTAACAGAAGAAGCCGCTCTGCCTGGAGGGGGTGAGTTCTTGAAGCTGCTGCAGGTTGGGCACATACAGAGGGTGTCAGTACCCAGCAGAGGTATGACAGCTTGATGCTAACAGATAGTAGGGAGACACAGCACGGATGCTGAACCAAGGTCTGACATGGGGAGGATTTAATCCATGACCATGTAGAATGAACTGATGGTGGCAGGACCCACAGACCCATAGAACGAATGCTATTTCAGTAATCAAAAGAGTGAAGGGTTAATGGTGAGAAGATAATGATGGAGTGGAAAGAGGTAACCCACTGGCCCTCAGTAATAGTGATAAATAAGAACATGCCCACAGATCTAAGAACTTGCTGAGTTTCTGAGACAGACTGCATTCAACTTTTCAAAGTTATGCCAATTGATAGACGGCTTTTCTAGAATTTTTACATATCTCACTTCATTCAATACTTTGGCCACCTGATGCCAAGAGCTGACTCATTTTAAAAGACCCTGATGCTGGGAAAGATTGAGGGCAGGAGGAGAAGGGGACGACAGAGGATGAGATGGCTGGATGGCATCATTGACTCAATGGACATGGGTTTGGGTGAACTCTGGGAGTTGGTGATGGACAGGGAGGCCTGGCGTACTGCGGTTCATGGGGTCAAAAAGAGTTGGACAAGACTGAGTGACTGAACTGAACTTCATTCAGACTTGCTCTATGTGATATTATAAATTCAATAAGGTTGACTATGATTTTTAAATCCTCAGAGAAATTAATTGACTATTCAGAACAATGCAAAATTAATTATATATCCCTATTTTTTATTTGGAGAAATTATATATGTGAGGGATGAATAATGACCCATGAGTTCCATCCTGAGTCACTGGGTTAAGAGCTGAACCACAGACAAAAGGGTTAAATTATATGCTTGTGCTTTAGACATCAAAACATTTAATCTAAGGGCAATTTTTCAGTTCTTCGAAGATTGTTTATTTAAAAAATAAGCTATTTCCTATCCTAGGTCACAAAGACTGCCTAAATTAACGATAAATATTTGTGATATAATCTTGAAAAGAATGACAACATTTTTATTCCTCATGGTTGTAGCTATAAAAAATAAGCACAGGAATAAAAACCGGAAGCATGCACAGAAAAGGAAAAGAATGTGTTAGCACGATGAGATCACAGGCAGTTTTTAGAAAATGTTCTCTAAGTCTGTCATCCCCCAGCTTTAGCAATCAGACTGAAAACTTCCCACAGGAAGAAAAGCCAAGTGGCTCGGAATGGCAGCCACGCTGGGTGAAGCTCCAAATGACAGGAGCGGGGGATCGGGTTGCAGGGATGCAGGGACACTCACATGAGGAGCAGTGAGGAGCGGGGAACTGGCCAGTGCCGAGGGGGGCCCGCGCCGGGGGCCTGGCGGGGCTGTGGGTCTGCGGAAGGCCAAAGGGGTGCAGGCGCGGGCTGGGACTCAGGCTGCCCTCGGAGTCGCTGCTGTTGCTGCTGGGAGGAGTGGGCGGTAAGTGCAGGTGGTCCACGGAGGCTGAGGGGAAAAGAACGGATTGCATCCATCAGGGAGCAATGAAGCAGGACGTGGGGGCACTTAACATCCAACATCCAACCAGGGACAGTTGAACAAATGGATGAGGAATCTCTCCTAGTGGACACGCAATGGCCTCCAAGATGTCCTGTGAAGGCAAAATTTAAGTGTTTCTTTCGAAAAACAGTAGATTGAATTACTGGGCTCCAACTCTGCAGTTCTTGATGCAGCCTCAAGCGGGCGCTTTCTTGGCTTGATTTTCTGGCTTTACTATGGGCTTCCCTGGTGGCTCAGTTGGCAAAGAATCTGCCTGCAATGCGGGAGACCTGGGTTCATTCCCTGGGTTGGGAAGATCCCCTGGAGGAGGACCTGGCAACCCACTCCAGTATTTTTGCCTGGAGAATCTCATGGACAGAGGAGCCTGGTGGGCTGCAGTCCATGGGTTCGCAAAGAGTCGGACACGACTAAGGAACTTAGCACAGCACATTGTGGATACATTTTTGGACTGGATTTTTGAGTTTTACTTTGGTCAACAGGAGTTTCAGTATATGTGACATAACTGTATGCTGGTCTCAACCTATAAACGAGAGAAATAAATCAAGGTGCAAGACAGTGTATAGCGTAGACTTTTTGTACGAAAAGGAGAGAAAGAGAATACAGAGCCTATTTGCATGTAACTACATAAAGAAACTCGGGAAAATATGTAAGAAAGTAATAAAATTATGACAAAATGGGAACATGGGAAATTACAGTAGGCAGAGATGGTGCTGGCATAATGTTCCCTCGCTTCATTTCATATAGTTTCCACAGTTTGATTGTAAACCACCACGTTAATGTATCAGGATCTTAAAAACAACAAAAAAGAAATAGCAGAAGCAGGGATCCCAGGAGGGTTTGAGAAAAGCTCATTTGTTTCTGCAGGAATGTGCATGGCAGGGCCCACAGGCCAGATGCCAGACATGCTTGATTCAGATAACACCCAATCCATCTGTGGATAGAAAAGTAGGCACTGGAAGATGAATGAGGGGGAGCGGGGTGTCCCCCGCAATGCCTCCCAGCATCCAGCATCCTCCGCCTCCCCCAGGGAGACACTCATGCTCTGCCAGCCTTGGAGCCTTGGTCAGCGCCGCTCACGCACCTCCAGAGCAGCAGAGACAGGTTCCAAAGGAAGAACCGTCTCTGAGTTCAACCTGACAAATGTGCTCTGGGGTCTCACTCTTTTTCTGGCCTGTGAATCTTCACATCCTGCTGCAACACCTTGATGGCCAGTCACCATTACTGAGCCAAGGGACGTGACCTTAGGTAAACCTTTCACTCCACACCCCTCCTGGGACCCCCGGACAACAGAGCCCCCGAAGGCAGCAGCTCTGAACTGGGCGAGGAGCCGGGGCCGCATACACACCTGGACTTTCTTGGCCAAAGAACAGCCCGGGGCCATGGAAAGGCCTCCTGCCTGAGATACTGTAGACGGAAGGAGCCTTCCTGAGACACAGCTACTCACCTCAGAAAAAGGACCCTCAAAGCTGCCTTTGGAGGTGAGAAGCTGGAAGCATGGGGCTCTTCTGCTCACTGAAACACCCGACTGTCCCAGGGAACCACAAATGATCCATCTCTCTCAGTCACTTCCCCACCTTGCCCCACCCCCACTAACAGCACATACTTTTTCCTCTTTCTTTCTTACACTAACCTCTCTTTTCTCTTTCTAACCTACCCTGCCGTAGAGCTCCCTGGTGTTTTAGAGTCCACAGGCACTCCTAAAGCTAAAGAATATTCTAAAACAATCCCATACATCTCTACTGTCAACTCTTTGGCCACAGCTTCCAGAAAGCTAAGGAGGGTAGATAGGTGTCTTATGTGTTCACCTAGAAAGGAGTCCTAAGAGAGTTAAGTAAGATTTTCCCAACCCCATGATGACCATGGGACTCTGTAGTGCCAGGTCAATTGACAAGCATGGAAGCTGTTACCCTGGAGTGTCTCCAGTGCTCTGGCCACTTACACAGGCAAACCGAAATCCAATCCTGGAAATGCTTCAAGGTTACCAGGCTGGAATCTAAGGACAACTGGTCACAAACAGCCCACTAAGTTTTAAGTTATAGCTCATAAATAATCTCCTAACTTTTCTTCCACCTTCTCTTTATAAAAGTCTCCCCCAGCTCTTGTCAAAGGAAACTTCTAACCAGTTTGGTGCTGCAAAGTCTAATTAACTTTTGTTCAAATAAGCGATTGAAATTTTTAATTTTTAGAGCTTATCTTTTAACAATGTTTCCATTGGACTTCAAGGAGATCAAACCAGTCAATCCTAATGGAAATCAGTCCTGAATATTCATTGCAAGGACTGGTGGTGAAGCTGAAGCTCCAATACTTCGGCCACCTAAGGGGAAGAACTGACTCATTGGAAAAGACCCTGATGCTGGGAAAGATTAAGGCGGGAGGAGAAGGGGATGACAGAGGATGAGATGGTTGGATGGCATCAGACTTGATGGACATGAGTTCGAACAAGCTCCAGGAGCTGGTGATGGACAGGGAGGCCTGGAATGCTGCAGTCCATGGGGTCACAGAGAGTCAGACATGACTGAGCTACTGAACTGAATTTTAACAGTGTTTATCTTTTAGCCATGGTAAACAAATAAGCAAATAAAAACAAAAGCAAAACAAAACCCAGGAGCAGACAAACCTCACAGGGGCTCCCGGTGTCTGCCATGCAGAGCTATTAGTTTGGAGAATTAGTCAAGAGTACTAGAGCTTACTTTTCCCTTTGGCTGGGCACAATCCAAATTATTCTAGTACTTTTCTCCTTTCCAAGAAGAAGGTGCTGCACACACACACACAAAATGGAAATGACCTGGCAGGAAAAGTGAAGCAAACTCGAATCTCCTCTTACCCACTTACTGAGAGCTACTGCCCTGGCCACGGTGCCTCAGTATCAGACTTCTAAATTCACTTGAAATGTGGCTCTTGGGTTACTTCCTGACAGGGCTGGGGACAACAAGCCACTTTGCCTAGAAGCCCCGCTACATTCAAGGATATTGAATTTCCTCCTCCCTGTTTATCTAGGATAAGGAGGAAAGATGGGCACTTCAAGGAAGGACCCTGAAACTTTCCTCCTCTCGAGATCTGAGATTCTGAAGCCACTGCGGGGCTGACTGGTACAGTGATGACATTTTCGGAAGCATATGGCAACACAGATTGAAAGAGCAAAATGCATTTGATAGTTGTTACCAGTATCACAAAAATGAAAGGAATTACTTTCTTTAAAGCTGAAAGGCACTAAAATGTGTAACACTCAATTAAAATAAATATTTTCTCAATGTGGATTTTAGTCAGTATTACTAATTATAAAAACTGAATCTTGGGACCTCCCTGGCAGTCCAGTGGTTAAGACTCCACAATTTCAAAGCGGTGTGGATTCAAAGGGAACTAAGATCCCATATGCTGTGCTGTGTGGCCAAAAAGTATAAAAAATAATTGAATCCTTTCTTTACTGATGACAAAGGTAAATGCCAACCTTGATTAAAGTGTCACGGATAAATCTTGAGTATGTTTCTGGTGGGATGACGTAGACTTTGTTTCTATGAGCATTGCTCCTATATATTGTAACATCTGCACACTATGTCCACATCATAGCACGGATACCCTTCCCATAACCAGCACGTATACTAGTTTCTTATTTGTTGGTCACATCGATGAGCTGTCCTTCTAGCCATGTGCTGAAAGTATAAATAAAAAGGGAGGGGATGGTGTGTCTTAAGGCACTGAATTAAGGAGCTGGGCAAAGTATATCAATTCAAAAGGCTGAGAGAGCTTCCTACTCTCTGAGACTTAGGGGTCTGCATTCAAAATTCCTACCCATGGGCTTCACAGGGGTCAAGGGAAAAACTGACACAAGGAAAGAAAAAGGTGAGAGTGTGACCATTTCAAGTATCGACACCACTTATTTCCAAATAGATGCAAGATGCCTGAAGGGAAGCAGGAATAGAGGAGTGGTGCTGGTTGGTGGAGATTTAGTCACTAAGTCATGTCCAACTCTCACGACTCCACGGACTGTAGCCCACCAGGGTCCTCTGGTCATGGGATTTCCCAGGCAAGAATACTAGAGTGGGTTGTCCTTCCATTTTCCAGAGGATCTTCCTGACTCAGAGATTGAACTTTCATTTCCTATACCGCAGGCAGATTCTCTACCAGCTGTTGCTGCTGCTAAGTCACTTCAGTTGTGTCCGACTCTGAGACCCCATAGCTGAGTCACCCGAAAATCAACATTTAAAAATACTGAATTGCCAGACAGAGAAACTGTGAATCCACTTCACAAAGGGTTTAAAATTAGAGTTTGTTTTAAGCTGGCAAGTTGGCTTTGTAAATGCCCATTAGGTCTGTACTGATCATCACGCCAGGGCAGGGAGCTGGCTTTTACCCATAGGATGGCTTGAGGGCAGGGGTTCCCGTGTTTCCTTGTCAGCACCCAAGTCACAAGAGTCTATAAACATGTTGAAAAGTCACCCTAGCTTGGAGTAAAAGTTGAAGATTTAACTTGACAATTAAGCATACACATATATGGGAAAATAAAATTTAGCTTTAAAGTTTGTATTTAGAGTCAAGAACAGCTATTTCATAGAACAAGCTCTGCTTTCAGTACAATCAACAGTCCCCACCTTCCCTGGGGTGACGCACCCACACCTGTTAGCCCAAAGGCAAGAGGAGACAGACCTTCCTTGGGAGAGAAGTTTAGGAACTGATCCACTTCATGAGGCTCCAGCTTAATCTTAGGAATAATGGTCTGGCATGAGGAATCAACCTAAAGAAAGAAATTCAAACACAGTTTTTAAAAGCCAATAACAAACCCGAAGCAACACCCCGGGAGCTATTTGTTGTCCTGTCTCCCTCCCAGGGCTGTGCTAGGGCTGGTGAGGCCTGGCTGAGCACAGGCTGCTTCTTGGACCGGGAGGTATTTTAGTCCTTAACCCTCTCCCATTGCCAAATCTGGCAGTACAGGTGAGGGAGCCCTCAGAATTCTCAAATGAAGAAGCCAGGGCTCACTTGTCAGTGCTTCATTCTATTGTGTTTATGGTACTATACAGGCATTTTACCCCAAAACTAGTCTGGCACACTCCTAAAGGGTCATGGGCCTCCGGCAGGAGGAACTGTGTGAACCCAACTGCGTGCATTCTCTCCAGGTTCCTGACAACCGACAGCACGTAACCACGAAACACTGGGTAGGGAAAGGAGGACAGGTATCTGGCTCACACGTAGGAGAAAGGCCACGACTCTGATCTTTCTTAGTGACTTGCTTAAAATTCAAACTAAAACATCACAGAGCAAGGGCACTAATACAGACTCCAGAAGCCTCATCCTATAAACAGACTTAGGTAGCTATTGAGAAAGGAATTCTACAGGGCAGCATACAGGTGCTCTGTTCACCTCATCTTCATCAGCCCTCATCTTCCTGATGGATGGAAGGTAAACAGCACAAGGAGTGAGGATGCAGCCAAGCCTTGGTGGTGCCACCACTGCTGTGTTACCTTTTCCTGATTCCTCTACCTTGCTCAGAGGAGAAATGACTCAGAGAATGCCAATGGAGTCATTGTAACATAACCTGTGGCTTTGAGCACAAGGAAAGTTAGGACTAGATTCCAAATATCCAGAAGAAGATGTACAGGTATGCCCCTGGTCCATCACCAGACATCGAAATACCTAAAGAGAAGGTGGAGTAAAACTAAATCCTACTTGCTATAGGCATGGAACTGAGAAACTCCCAGTTTCTTACGTTTCCGCGGGTAATACAAGAGCTGGTAGCTGGGAAATCCCTGAGTTAAGTCAGGGCAACTCGCACAGCACTAGGAAAATAAAGCATGACACAGGAACAAGCATTCCTTGTTGCCACAGCCCAGAAAGCTATGAATAGCACCATCGCTGAAACCACTCCCTTTCAACTGGCTTAAAAATCAATTCCAGGGAGAATTTTTTTCCAACATAGATATCCCTGAACTTTTTCAATTTTGTAATAGCATTTGCAGAAAAACTGAAATGAGACTCACTACCAGTTTTTCTGGACAATGCCTTTAAAGGAAGTGATATAACCAATGTTGACACCAAATCAACATGCTCTGGATATAGACATAAATATACCTTTACATATATATATATATATATATATATATATATATATATATATATATACAGTTACATATCCTTAAACATTTACAACCACTGGCTCCAAAAAGATTAAAAGCCTTTTTGGAGAATGAGGATCTGTTATCTCTTGATCCAATCTGCTTTTATGGAAGAAAAGTGACTTTACCCCAGCGTTCATTTCCAGAGGGGTTTCCTCCTTTTCAAATGGGGTGGAGATTGCAGTGATGGTCAGCGTGACAGAGGGGACGAGTCCCGAGGGTGGCTCATCCGTGATGGGCTCTGTCTTGATGGTTGCTGGTGGAAAGTCTGGAGACAGGTACCATTTCTCACTTTCCACTTCATCTATGGGAAAAAGACAAAAACACTGTGAAATCTGCTCAAGGCATCAGGTATAAGTAAAACAAGTGACTACTGACCTTTCCCTTCAAAAAAAACCTCCAACAAAGAATTATTGAGGAGTTCTCTGGTGCTACAGGAGATAAGAATCCACCTGCAGATGCAGGGGACACGGGTTTGATCCCTGGTCTGGGAAGATCCCACATGCCTCTGGGGAACTAGGCCCCTGAGCCACAGCTACTGAGCCTGTGCTTTAGCGCCCGAGAACTGCTACTGCTGAGCCCATGTCCTGCAATTGCTGAAGCCCGTGTGCCTAGAGCCTGTGCTCCACAAGAGAAGACACCATGATAAGAAGCCCTCACACCGCAGTTAGAGAGTAGCCTCTGTGCTCCCCAACTAGAGAAAGCCCACACACAGCAGCAAAGACCCTGCACAACCCAAACTATGATAAATTAACAATTAATTTTAAAAATTACTGAGAGTAGAATTAAAAGAAATAAAATGAGGACAGGAGAGAGGAGATCAATGGATGAACACGAATGGCAGAACAAGAATCGATGCTTCCATTCACTTGAATGTAAGGACGCCTAAGGCAACTCTGGAAGCATGCATAGGAAAGAAAGAAACTAAGCTCTCTGGGCACAGTGGGAAGAGAGTGGGTGGATGGGGAATAGGACAGGATGGACAATTCCAGTGTGTAGTGTTTTATACTTTTGGTTTTCAAACCAAATGAACCTATTATCTATTCATAAATAAATAAGTACATCTAAAAATATGAAGGAAGGAGGGGATGGATCAGGAGATTGGGATTGGCACACATACACTACTATGTATAAAACAGATAACTGAATCTCCTGTACAGCACAGGGAACCCCACTCAATGCTCTGTGCCGACCTAAATGGAAAGGAAATACAAGGAGGAGGAGGCACATGTATACGTGTGACTGATTCACTTTGCTGTACAGCAGAAACTAACACAACATTGTAAAGCAACCATATTCCAATAAAAAAATATCATAATGTTTGTTGGGTTTTTCCATAACATCTTGCAGAAAAACCCTAACAAACTTTTTGGCCAATTCTACAATTAAAAAATAAAAACAAGCAGGAGACAGTGAATGACTGCAACCAGGGTCTCAGGAGACAGGACCAGAGACAATGGTTAGAAGGCCTCTGCCCTTCTCCCCAGTGGATGCTTATCTGTTTCTTTCTTTTCTTCTCACTCCCCATGCTGGTCCCAGTCTGCTCCTACAACCGCACTGAAGCCTTACACCGGCCCTAGACTTCCAGAACTTTACTTAGCCCTCTCAGAAACTTCAGAGTTTGTAAAACATGTTGCTGAAATGCATGAAATTCAGAGGGAAGGGTGTCCTCTTGACGAGTCTGGTCTTGGCCTCTGGCTTTCGTGATGATCACAGGCCTGGGGATCGCAACGAAGAAACAGCACTGATTGGACAGAAGCACCTCCATCACTCAGCAGCATTCTCCCAGGAGCCCACACGGTACCCTGCACTTCTCACCAAGTTACTTGAGAGCAGGTACCTCGCTGCAGCCCTGGAAGAGAAGGGGGAAGGGCAGGGCAGGAGAGAGCAAGGCGGCTGCAAGCAGGTGCAGAACAAGAGAAAACAAGTCAGAGGCTCCTAGAGTCAGCATTCCTCACCTGATGCCTGTTTACCAAAACGAGACTGAAAAAAAGCCAAGATATGCTCCCTTGCTTTATTAAAATGTACACAGACATTCACACCTTTGTGAACTGTTATTGTAGAGGGCAGCAAAGTCAATTACATTATGAATTATTTCACACTCAAGAATCGGGCTCAAGTTTTCTTATGAAAAGGTACATGAGCATCACATCACTCAACCATCAAGGGGCAGTGGAAGAGTGGGTACGGAAGCCAAAAACTACAGCTTGCAGTGATGAAGGTTGTATTTCATAAGCAACTTCCTTCAGGGGAAGGTTAGATTCACCTGCATCGAGGAAAATGATTTCCCCCAAATCCAATTTATAACTGACTCGATTAAATATTCCATCCCCAATGTATTAATATTTCCTGGGGTAAAATAAAGATGGGCAAGGTTTCAGTTGGTTGAAGATGTTTCATTTTTAGAGCTGGTTCTCCGGAGCTGCTGAGCACTCTGGGGTGGTGGAGGAGTCCCATCATTCCCAGGGGACTGGGGACCACATCCTGGCCGAGTGGGAGGGGCAGGAAACAAAAGGCTTCTTGAAGGCAGTCAGAGGATGGAGACCACACTGTACTGGCTACAGAGTCCTGCTGGCTAGATGGGCACCCCAGCTCAGCTTGGGGGCAGGGGGGCAACTGGATGAGGAGCCAAACCAAGTATTTTTTTTTTTTTTTTTTTTACTTTAGGCTGCACTGGGTCTTCATTGCCACATGTGGGCTTTCTCAGGTTGCAGTGTGCAGGAGCTACACTCCAGTCATGGTGCAAAGGCTTCTCACTGCGGTGGTTTCTCTTGCTGAGGAGCACAGGCTCCAGGGCCCATGGGCTCAGTAGCTGCGGCACATGGACTTAGTTGCTCCACAGCATACAGCATCTTCCCAGGCTAGGGACGGAACCTGTGTCCCCTGCATTGGCAGGCAGATTCCAATCCACTGTACCACCAGTCAGTCAGTCAGTTCAGTCGCTCAGTCTTGTCCGACTCTTTGCGACCCCATGAATCGCAGCACGCCAGGCCTCCCTGTCCATCACCAACTCCCAGAGTTCACTCAGACTCACGTCCATCAAGTCCGTGATGCCATCCAGCCATCTCATCCTCGGTCATCCCCTTCTCCTCCTGCCCCCAATCCCTCCCAGCATCAGAGTCTTTTCCAATGAGTCAACTCTTCTCATGAGGTGGCCAAAGTACTGGAGTTTCAGCTTTAGCATCATTCCTTCCAAAGAAATCCCAGGGCTGATCTCCTTCAGAATGGACTGGTTGGATCTCCTTGCAGTCCAAGGGACTCTCAAGAGTCTTCTCCAACACCACAGTTCAAAAGCATCAATTCTTCGGTGCTCAGCCTTTTCACAGTCCAACTCTCACATCCACACATGACCACAGGAAAAACCATAGCCTTGACTAGACAGACAAGGAAGTCCCAAATAAAGTTTCTAACACCACTCCCAGGGAGGCGTTAGGAATGAGAAGTCTCTGTCGGCTGCAAGGAGGACATGCTCAGGACCGATGTGGGAGTGGCTAGAGAGACAGACAGAGCATAGATCACACTTTTTTTCCACTCAGGAGTGATGTGTTCATACCTCCACCTGTCAGCACTTACAGCCTGTCCACAGTAAGCAATAGTGATCCCCAGCAGAGGCTGGAAGAGAGACAGCAAGATGAAATCCAGCCTCAGTACATATGAAAATGAACAGTAAGGAGGCATCACTGAGAAAAAGGGCACATGCAATTATCAGGAAATGGTGAGATGAGGCCAGACCCCATGGTTGTGCCATTATGATCACTGTGATGACAGGCAGATCACAAGGCACAAAAGAAAAGGCAAACATAAATACAAAAAGCAGATACGAAATTGCAAGCGCACCTTCCCTGGTGGCTCAGTGGTAAAGAATCCATCTGCCAGTGTGGGAAACGTGGGTTCGATCCCTGATCAGGGAAGATCGCACATGCTGCAGAGCCACTAAGCCCGTGCGCCACAACTACTGAGCCTGTGCTCTAGAGCTGGGGAGCCACAGCTACTTAAGCCTCATGCTCCACAACAAGAGAAGCCACTAGGAAGAGAAGCCTCCACACCTCAGCTAGAGAGTTACCCCAGCTAGCTACCCAGAACTAGAGAAAAGCCCGTGCAGAAATGAAGACCCAGTACAGCCAACTATAAACAAATACATAAAACTATTTAAACATAAAATTACAATCAAAATGAGGACAGGTAATGAAGTCAGTCCTTCCAATAAGCTAAGCCATTCTCAAAGCACATATCCATTAAGTAGGTCAAGAGTTTATAATCTTAATACTCAGTGCCCTACACTCTTGTTTTTTTAAAAATTTATGTAAATATAATTTTTGTTATATCAGAGATGGAGGCTGAAGGACAAACGACACGTGAACTATGAAACAAAACTTCCCCTGAACTCTTCCAAGAGAGAAGCCCAAAGAAGCTTCCACTCCTCTCCTGAGCTTTTTGGTGACAAACAACTGGAGTTGCCTGCCTGCTTCCAGTTCAAACCAGCAATTTATTACTCTCCCTTGAAAGATATTTTCCGAATTAGAAAGAAGTTTAAGGCCATCAAGCTCAATATGTGATCTTACAATGAGGAAACTAACAGGCAGGTCTAGAAAACATAGCAAACGAGTGGCAACACTCAGGTTTCTTGATCCATGAAAGAAAACAAGTAAACATAGACAAACATTTCTGCACAGCTATGCTCACTGCAGCATTATTTATAATCACAAGACACTGAAAGTAACCAAAACAGTAAAAAGGAAGGGCAAGGTTAACGAATTACAGTGTACTCATTCAATGGAAATATTATGCAGCCAGAAATGTTACATGTTAAAGCTTTTTTAATAACAAGGCAAAGATTTATGATAGAGTATTAAAAAAAAGATATAAATGTGTGCACTATTAATGAGGAAAGTGACAGAATGATCTCTGGAAAATAACTCAGAACATGAGTAATTGTTTTCCCCCAATTTCATACTATTTCTAAATTTCCTATACAGGGACTATTATCATCCCAGGATGACTGCACGTGGAAATGGCCTGCTTCTGCCTGCTCTACTTTATACCTCAAAACAGTAATTACTAGAAGCCTTAGTGGGTCAAGGGGCCCATTCAGAGTCCCTCAACATAGAGTCAATAAGCACGTTATCATATATTATAAATCACGTAATTGGCTCCACGGTTCTTCATTTGTGCCTTTATCCTCCCACTGGGGACTAATTCCCATCCTGGGACTGACCACCTGACTTGCTCTGGTTAAAAGGATATGCGCTTCCTAACGCAAGTACAGTCTTGAAATGCACAACTGAACTCACATGTTTGTGCCTTTGCCATCACAGTGAGAAGGATGTGCTAGGACAATCTACCGACCTCAGGAGGGCAGACACATAAAACAGAATTGTCCCCAGATAAGCTTGGCCAAGATCAGCCAACTCTCAGCCTTAGACATGTGAGTGAATCTAGCTGAAACCAGTAAAACAAGTCACTGCCCCTAACCCCACCGAAATGAGCCAAACTCCAGACAAGGCACATTACTGTGTGAACTACAATAATAAATGACTGTTGACAAAGCTAATGAGTTTAGATACAGATATAGATGGAGAGAACAAATGTATGGATACCAAAGAGAAAGAGGAGTGCCATGACTCGGGACATTGACATATACACACTATTGATGTGTGTGCTGTATATTTAGCCACTCAGTCCTGTCCAACTCTTTGTGACCCCATGGCCTTGCAACCCGCCAGGCTCCCCTGTCCATGGGGATTCTCCAGGCAAGAATACTGGAGTGGGTTGCCAGGACCTCCTCCAGGGAATCTTCGTGACCCAGGGATTGAACCCAGGTCTCCTGCATTGCAGGTGAATTTTTACCATCTGAGTCACCAATATATAAAATAAATCACTAATGAGAACCAACTGTGTAGCACAGGGGATTGTTTACAGTGCTCTGTGGTGACCTAAATGGGAAGGAAATCCAAAAAAAAAGAGGAGATATATGTATACCTATAGCTGATTCAGTTGTTGTATGGTAGAAACTAACATAACACTGTAAAACAACAATACTCCAATAAAAATTAAAAAAAACTGATGAGTTTAGTAGTGGTTTGTTTTTCAGGAATATAGCTGGCTGATATAACACAGCTGAAAGTATCAATATATACAAGAAATTAAATCCATCACATCAGAACCTATGGCAACACAATAGCTGAACCACATTCCCATAATAATTCCTCTAAACCACCAACTATAAACCATATCAATAGTAGAGGATGTGGGGTGGGAGGTGGGAGGGGGCTTCGGCATTGGGAGATTGTGTTCACCTATGGCTGATTCGTGTCAATGTATGGCAAAACAAATATAGTATTGTAATTAAAAAAATAAATAAATTTAATAAAAAATAAAAATCAAAAAAAAGGAAAAATAAATAAATATTTGTAGATTGATTCAATCTACCAGTTAAATCATAAAATAAATGACTTCAGATGAAGAAGGTCAGCCAGTAAGAAGTTGCTGAGAACAACATTCCAGCAGCAGCTGAAAGTAGAAAAAAGGAGCTTTCATTCTGAACTACTAGGTGTTAGCTTGTACTCTGTCTGCCAATGGAAATAAATCTGAGAAAACAAATAGACAGATACAACCTCTGAGGTGTGACAAAAGATAAAGTGAAAGGGAATCAGTAGAATACGCGTTATACTTTTTCCATATGACCTTACTTTCACAGCCTTATTTTACTGGCAAAAGATCGGCAGAGCACCATAGCTTAGAACTTAGACGGCTGAGTTGTTGATAAAACTACAAAAATAAGAGTCAGTACACACGCTATACATGCTCCAATTTGTAACACTTCTGAAGCTCAGATCTTGATTAAAAAATGTTTTTTTCCCTAAACTTTATCTATATGCTTTTTAAGTTTCCTTTCAGGAGGAAAACATCACCTGGGTCTTCCCGGCCATCCAATGGCTAAGACCCTGAGCTTCCACTGCAGGGGGCATTGGTTCTATCTGTGGTTAGGGAACTAAGATCCCACATGCCATGCAGCACAGCCAGAAAAAAAAGGAAAAAAAGAAGGAAAACATGACCCAATAAAGCCAGTAGTGCCCTGCGGAGAGTAAGAAGCACAACCGACATATCTTCTGATTTTATTTAAACAGCTTGCTATCAAAGGTCAAACTCGACTGGCAGATTTCCTGGGCATCACCACTTAGCTGTCAGCAAGAAAACAAAAACAAGCCGCTGTCTCATGATGACCAGTCCTTCACATCCAAGGACGAAATGAAGCAGCTGTGAGCACTGGGGCTAGATGCTGAGATTACCAAGGCAGCAGCTAAAAAGCCCACCAACTAAAGCCAACACAGACGCAACACCAAAATGCAGGTCCTCAATCACTTCCATAAATAATTGCACTGACTAGAAACTGATTCCTAGGAGGGGGAAAGAAGAGATTAAACTCTGAATTGGGAGTAGAAAGTATCTTTATGTGATATATATGAGTTATATATATATATGTGTCTTTATATATATATATATATAAAATACATATGTATCATATATACACATACACAGATATATGTATCTATATAGTATGTCTGTACTCTTAAAAACAGAAATTACATAGGGCAATACCACTTATATGATATACACATATGCACCCATTAGCTATTTATATGTCTGAAGTAAAAAGGAAATTTTTGTGAATTAAGTAAGTATGCCTCGTCTAAATCCTTCAGTATTTCATACTTCACCATTTGCCCTGTGAATTTCTTCAACAGAATTGGCAAATCTTGACCGATTTTTGGCGTAAACATGTGCTAAGGGAAAACACCAAGGCTGGGTTCTGGAGGCCAGGAGAGGGGAGGAAAGCAGGTGAATGTATCAAAGAGTCATACAAAGCTGCAGCTCACTGTTCAGACAGAAGGTAGACGCCTGCCTGCCCAAGGTCCCACCCTGAGTGCCTGGACAATGAAATCACCACCAGTGTGAGTTGTATGGGGAAGTGTTGAAAACAGTGAAAACAGCGAACACTTAACTATGAGTGTTTACTACGTACTAAACATTGTTTTAAGTGCTTTAGATATATAACAATTAATTTAACCCTGAGAGTGACCCTGGAAGGCAAGCACTATGAACTATGATCATTCTCATTTTATAGACAAGGACACTAAGAGATTAAACACCTCAACCTACGTTACCCAGCTGATATACAGCCTCCAGCTGGCATAAGGCCCCTAGCTGGTATATGGCCAACCAGGGTCGCACACCCAGGCCAAACAGTCCCACAGCCCGTGGGATATTGCTTTGCAAGAGATCAATGATGAAACATCTCTGCCAAAAGTGAGTATTCTTCAATTAATGTTATTTTGAGCCCATAATTAGCTACTAAAAAAGTGCAATATCGGTTCTCTCTATACTTCTCATCTTCATTTATATGGACTCCTAATCCACTGTTGCTAAGGTGAAGTATTCCAATTTAAGACCAGCCAGTAACAGCTCAAATGTTTTGAGAGCTGTGTGCCAGGCCCTGTTCTTCATGTTTACCTTCCTGATTTCGTGTTCTTTCTGTGCCTGTGTTTACAACCTCTTTCACTTATTCTGGTTGTTAATATTGTGGTCATTTGGTAAATTATGTACTGAATTATGTGGTAATTGGCATAAAGCAATAATGACAAGAGCTAATATTTATTTAGTGCTTACTAATTGCCAGGCACTGTTATAAATGTATAATATACACTTACTTAATCCCTACAACAATCCCAAATATGGCCTCGATAAAGGACAGAAATGGTATGGACCTAACAGAAGCAGAAGATATTAAGAAGAGGTGGCAAGAATACATGGAAGAACTGTACAAAAAGATCTTCAAGACCCAGATAATCATGATGATGTGATCACTAATCTAGAGCCAGACATCTTGGAATGAGAAGTCAAATGGGCCTTAGAAAGCATCACTACAAACAAAGCTAGTGGAGGTGATGGAATTCCAGTTGAGCTGTTTCAAATCCTCAAAGATGGTGCTGTGAAAGTGCTGCACTCAATATGCCAGCAAATTTGGAAAACTCAGCAGTGGTCACAGGACTGGAAAAGTCAGTTTTCATTCCAATTCCAAAGAAAGGCAATGCCAAAGAATGCTCAAACTACTGCACAATTGTACTCATCTCACATGCTAGTAAAGTAATGCTCAAAATTCTCCAAGCCAGGCTTCAGCAATTCATGAACCGTGAACTCCCTGATGTTCAAGCTGGTTTTAGAAAAGGCAGAGGAACCAGAGATCAAATTGCCAACATCCACTGGATCATGGCAAAAGCAAGAGAGTTCCAGAAAAACATCTATTTCTGCTTTATTGACTATGCCAAAGCCTTTGACTGTGTGGATCACAATAAACTGTGGAAAATTCTGAAAGAGATGGGAATCCCAGACCACCTAACCTGCCTCTTGAGAAACCTGTATGCAGGCCAGGAAGCAACAGTTAGAACTGGACATGGAACAACAGACTGGATCCAAATAGGAAAAGGAGTACATCAAGGTTGTATGTATATAGTCACCCTGCTTATTTAACTTCTATGCAGAGTACATCATGAGAAACACTGGGCTGGAAGAAACACAAGCTGGAATCAAGACTGCCAGGAGAAACATCAGTAACCTCAGATATGCAGATGACACCACCCTTATGGCAGAAAGTGAAGAGGAACTAAAAAGCCTCTTAATAAAAGTGAAAGAGGAGAGTGAAAAAGTTGGCTTAAAGCTCAACATTCAGAAAACGAAGATCATGGCATCTGGTCCCATCACTTCATGGGAAATAGATGGGAAACAGTGGAAACAGTGTCAGACTTTATTTTGGGGGGCTCCAAAATCACTGCATATGGTGACTGCAGCCATGAAATTAGAAGACACTTATCCTTGGAAGAAAAGTTATGACCAACCTAGATAGTATATTCAAAAGCAGAGACATTACTTTGCCGACTAAGGTCCATCTAGTCAAAGCTATGGTTTTTCCTATGGTCATGTATGGATGTGAGAGTTGGACTGTGAAGAAGGCTGAGCACTGAAGAATTGATGCTTTTGAACTGTGGTGTTGGAGAAGACTCTTGAGAGTCCCTTGGATTGCAAGGAGATCCAACCAGTCCATTCTGGAAGGAGATCAACCCTGGGATTTCTTTGGAAGGAATGATGCTAAAGCTGAAACTCCAGTACTATGGCCACCTCATGAGAAGAGTTGACTCATTGGAAAAGACGCTGATGCTGGGAGGGTTTGGGGGCAGGAGGAGAAGGGGACGACCGAGGATGAGATGGCTGGATGGCATCATTGACTCGATGGACGTGAGTCTGAGTGAACTCCCGGGAGTTGGTGATGGACAGGGAGGCCTGGCGTGCTGCGACTCATGGGGCTGCAAAGAGTCAGACATGACCGAGCGACTGAACTGAACTGAACCAATCCCTACAATAATAGTACAAGGTTGAGTATTATGAATATTATTTCCACTTTAAAGGCCAGGAAAGAAAGACAAAAGTTGAGCCACTTGCTCAAAATCACACCGTTAGGAAGTGGCAGAACCCAGATTCTAATTCAAGCAAATTGATCCCAGAGATGAACTGCTAAGTTCCATCTGTGGTCTGCATTTGGTATCTCAGGTCCTCCCATAGGAAACTGTGTTTAGAGTATGCATTAACAAATATCTGTGGAGCAAATGACTGATTTTAAAAGATTTACTTAGTGTACACATGCAAAAAAAAATGCAAAAAAAAAACCAAAACCCGGTGTACACTTTTTCTTCACCAAAATTATCACTCTTACTTGTAAACAGAATAAGTTTAATGCTTTGTTGTTGTTCTTCAGTTGCTCAGTCATGTCTGACTCTTTGCGACCCCATGGACTACAGTACGCCAGGCTTTCCTGTCCTTCACCATCTCCTGGATTTTGCTCAAACTTATGTCCATTTAGTCAGCGATGCCATCCAACCGTCTCATCTTCTGTGTACCCCTTTTCCTCTTTCCCTCAATCTTTCCCAGCATCAGAGTCTTTCTCGAGTTTAATGCTAGATAGCAAGGCAATGCCAAAGAATGTTCAAACTACCACACAATTGCACTCATTTCACATGCTAGCAAAGTAAAGCTCAAAATTCTCCAAGTGAGGCTTCAACAGTATGTGAACCAAGAACTTCTAGATGTTCAAGCTGGATTTAGAAAAGGTAGAGGAACTGGAGATCAAATTGCCAACATGAAAGGCAAGATAGTTCCAGAAAAAAATCTATTTCTGCTTTACTGACACACCAAAGCCTTTGACTCTGTGTATCACAAAAAACTGTGGAAAATTCTTAAAGAGATAGAAATACCAGACCACCTTACCTATCTCCTGAGAAATCTGTATGCAGGTCAAGAAGCAACAGTTAGAATTAGACATGGAACAACAGGCTGGTTCCAAATTGGGAAAGGAGTACATCCAGGCTATATGTTGTCACTCTGCTTATTTAACTTATATGCAGAGTACATCATGCGAAATGCCAGGCCAGATGAAGCACAAGCTGTAATCAAGATTGCCAGGAAAAATAACAGTAACTTCAGATATGCAGATGACACTACCCTAATGGCAGAAAGCAAAGAGGAACTAAAGAGCCTCTTGATAAAAGTAAAAGAGGAGAGTGAAAACGCTGGCTTAGAACTCAACATTCAGAAAACTAAGATGATGGCATCTGGTCCCATCACTTCATGGCAAACAGATGGGGGAAACAGTGGAAACAGTGACATATTTTATTTTCTTGGGCTCCAAAATCACTGCAGATGGTGACTCCAGCCATGAAATTAAGACACTTGCTGCTTGGAAAAAAGCTATGACCAACTTAGACAGCATATTAAAAGTAGAGACATTACTGTCATCCCAATTACTGACATCCCCTTACTGAAAAAAAGGTCTGTCTAGTCAAGGCTACGGTTTTCCAGTAGTCATGCATGGATGTGAGAGTTGGACCATAAAGAAGGCTGAGTGCTGAAGAACTGATACTTTCGAATTGTGGTGTTGGAGAAGACTCTTGAGAATCCCTTGGACTGCAAGGAGATCCAACCAGTCCATCCTAAAGGAAATCAGTCCTGAATATTCATTGCAAGGACTGATGCTGAAGCTGAAGCTCCAATATTTTGGCCACCTGATGGGAAGAACTGACTCATTGGAACAGACCCTGATGCTGATAAAAACTGAAGGCAGGAGCAGAAGGGGATGACAAAGGATGAGATGGCTGGATGGCATGACCAACTCAATGGATGTTGAGTCTAAGCAAGCTCCAGGAGTTGGTGATAGACAGGGAAGCCTGGCATGCTGCCTTCCATGAAGTTGCAAAGAGTCGGACACAACTGAATGACTGAACTGAGCTATAAATATTGTTTTCTTATACTGTTCTAACATTGCAATGACCAAGCAAACAAAGAAGTCATTATTTATCTTTTAAAAAGTTGAGGAGGTATTTTTCCATACTAGTTAGAAAAAGAAAATGTAATCTCAAATGGATGATGAAGAGCAAAAAACGTACACCACTAGTCCAGGTTTCAGACTCTGAAAAGAAGACTCTTCCTCTACTTGTCCACCCCAAACGCATCAGGTTCTTTCTGTAGCTCATCCTTGCCAGGGGATCCAGCTGTTTCCTGTAGGTAAGACATATATGTCTGAATTTTTTTAACCCTAGAATCTACGCCCTCTAAGACGGCTTAGACCCATGCTCTTGTCAGCAGCTCTAATCAAATGTGATGAAAACAAAGCTCTTTGTCATCTCTCTGGGACTTTCTTTCCCAGGTCCCAAGGCCTTGGAGCATTTCAACATCAAGATGTCTTCACCACTGCAAACAGAAAACCTAAGTCACCCATGACTCATCTCTACCCTTTACTCAGCATACCCGATGTAGTCCGGCTCTGGGTTTCATCAGATCCTTTCAAAATCCATTTTTTTCTTTGTCCTGCATGGCATACACTTTTCCATTTCTCCCTGGACTGCTATATTAAGCATACCTTCCCTGCTCTGGCATCATCAGCCATGATTTTTCTTCTTCAAGTCTCTGAAAACACACCACTCCACTTTACTAAGGCCCTGTTTCTCATCAACTGCTGAGTCTCCACCTTCCATCAGGCATCTATTCATCTTTAGCTCCCAGACTATTGTTTTCACAGACACCTGTGAAACAACACCATAAATTTAGGATATCCATACTAAGCCAGTGCACCTGGTCACTCCTTGCCCTGCTGTCTCTAGGAGCCTAACCAGGCCAGCCAGAAGGAAGATGATTATTTTTCATGTTCTGGTCCCACTGTCTGTAGAACTGGAAGATTCACAGTTACAGTTCTTTATTCCACCCAGAATAAAGTTACCTTGACTTGTGCCTGGGGCCAATAGATCACTTCTGGATTAGTATATTCTACTCTGAGTCTGTTGGCATTTTGTATATTTTCTAACTTGTTTCTTATACCATCTTGGAGGACAGGGGCCATGTCTAGTTCTCTCTGAACAGCCATCATCCAGCACAAGGTTTCTTCTTTAGGAAGAAGACAGAAATTAACGAACAAAAGTTAAAAAAAAGTACCTAGCACCCCAATTACAAAGGAACATAAACAAAATAGAGTAACTCATGAAGATACCCTCCAGCTGGTAAAGAGCAAGACTTGGTCATTTAAATATAAGCTTTTCATTCCTCAATCTACTTGGGTACTTCTGCTTATCTCGTTATACAGTCTTCACAAAAAAAAAAAAAAACAGAAAGCCCTGCTTAGCAGCCTTAATCCTGGGCAGAAACGGACAAACTGAAAGCAGGATGTCTCTCTGGTGGTTTAAAAGGCCGAGCCCACATTCCTAGGACTGGCTCCTGTGGTTGCCAAACGATGTGAAGTTCTTTAGTTCAAGTGTTTCAGAGGAGTCTACAGTCAAATTCAGCCCCGAAGACAGAAGACTCCTATGTAATCTTAGACTAGTGTTTCTCAACCTTTTTTGGTCACAGGCTCTGTTGAGGATTAAAAAAAAAAAAAAAGTTATAAATGTCCCCAGCAGAAAAACTGACAAATGTTGTCAGCCCCAAATTCTGCATACAGTTTTAGGGGTGGGTCCACTGTCCATCTGAAGAACATGATAGACAAACACCAAAATGTGGATAAGAGCACCTACATTTGCCCACTATAGTTGCTCAGGGTTCAAGGAGGGAGGAAGAAGGAAAAGAAGGAGTTAGTAGGGAGAAAACAAAGGAGGGAGAAAGAAAGACGGATGGTGGTAGGAGAGAGAAAGAGAGAAGGGAAAAGGGAGAAAGAAAGAAAAATCCTAATAAACTGAAAGTCTCATTTGAATTGTTTAGCTTATCACTTTGTTTCAGGCTCAGAAGCAATTACAGAAGAATTCCTTTTAATCTTTAAAACTGGACAAGAAGATTGGAATCGTTGACTTTGCGAGGTACAATGAAATACTAACCATCACTAGAAACAAGGATTCCTAGTTCCGGGCTTTAGGCTGTTTAGACAGTGCAAATGATGAAGAATATTAAATTTAATGCAAACAGTAATGTTTAAATTGCTGCCTATTTATGCATCTCCTAAAGAAATATCATCCTCCTGGATCAGGAAAGCAATCTGCTTAACAGAACACAGGCTCCAGAGGGATCTTTGTGAATTAATCCTCTCTAAGGCAGATGCCAACTGGGATTCAAATGAATCAAATCGTTCTGTTCCCAAACATTTGCCTATCCACACAAAACTCAGAAAAACAATTGAAGCCAAGACCTGCACAATGCTTTCCTCAGCAAGTTCCCCAGCTCCTTCATGCACACTGCCTGCCTCCGATTTCACATACTCCAAACGGCTACTATTCACGCTCATTATTCCCTGCAGACAAAAGGGTTTTTGCTAGCATAGGAAGCCTTTACTCAGAGAAAAACTGATACTTAAGATGAACTGTGGATCAGAAACTCTTTGCAAAATATATCTGACCCACTGTACCTATTCTCAGCAAATTACCAGCACAGCCTATTACAGTGTGGTCCAAAAAAAAAAAAAGCACAGGCTAAAAGTTGAGAAATCTGTTTTATTCGGCAGATTTCTGAGGACTTAGGTCCAGAAGACAGCCTCTCAGACAGCTCTGAGGGACTGCTCCAAAGAAGTGAGGGATAAATCAGGATGTACAGGAATTTTTTTGCAATAAAAACCAGGTAGTCAGACATCAAAGATCACTGTGAATTAAATAAACCCAGACACCTGAAGTAAATGAATTCAGCACTTTTCTTTATATGGGAAGATGCAAGAGTTTGGGCTCATTGAAATCATTCCTCTGATATGCACCTTAACTATTTAGGGCCAATATCCTGCTTTTTTCCCTCCTGAACATCCTTAGGGGGCATAGTCCGGTTGACGAGCACATCTTTTGTTGACTGATATGGCAGGGAACATTCCTTGTGTATGGCACTATAGCACCTCTAAATAGGAGGGGGCCAGATGGGGAAGCTGAATGTTGTACGCTTTGGTCTAATAAGAAAGCTTCCTGAAAAGATCATTTCTCCCCATGCTAAGCTATAAGTATAGGTGGTTTCTTTTATGCTACATGTATACTGATTAGCATTAAAAAGCTAAAAAAATATAAAAAATGTGTTATCAGGAAGAGGAAGGGATCCTGAACTTTTGGAAACCTGCTTTATTGGCAATCATTTCACTCAGGGTCTTGTTCTAGAAGAATCAGTATCCCAGCCCTGTGTCCACTATCCACTTCCCTCCAACCATCACCACCATTTCAACTTTACTCAGCACTTAAGGGCTCACATGAAATTCTGCCTCGTTCCTGCAACTTTTCTTGTGATCATCACTGGGCGTGCTCTCTTTCCTCTGAGATACTGCAGTTTCCTCTCAGGACACTGCTCATATTCAGTCTGATCAAGTATTGGGGTACATGGTATCTTCCCTATGAGCTGCTTTGAGGTAAGAATCTAAGTTTTACTGGGTTTCCCACGTAGTGCTAGTGGTAAAGAATTCACCTGCCAATGCAGGAGAAACAAAGAGACGTGAGTTCGATCCCTGGGTGGGGAAGATCCCCTGGAGTAGGAAATGGCAACCCACTTCAGAATTCTTGCCTGCAGAATCCCATGGACAGAAGAGCCTGGTGGGCTCCATAGGGTTGCAAAGAGACGGACAAGACTGAAGTGACTCAGGTGGCTCTGACGGTAAAGCGTCTGCCTGCAGTGCGGGAGACCCAGGTTCGATTCCTGGGTCGGGAAGATCCCCTGGAGAAGGAAATGGCAATCCACTCCAGCACTCTTGCCTGGAAAATCCCATGGACGGAGGAGCCTGGAAGGCTGCAATCCATGGGGTCGCTGAGGGTCGGACACGACTGAGCAACTTCACTTCACACACCATTTTACTATCATTGTCTCACAAGTATCTAGAACACATGGTAAGTGCTCAGCAAACACAGGTTTGAAGGGGAAAGTTGTCCAGACTGTTTAGGCCAGCTCTAGTCTGCATTTTCTAGAACCAAGGTTGCTGCATGGATGACTAGCCCCACAGATGATAATTGAATACAACAGAGGTTTGCTGTGTTGTTATCGCACCCCGACACAGGGCCACTCCCTCTGCCTGGAAGCCTCTTACACATACACCTAGTTCTTTTCCTCATCTGCTGATCTTTGCTCAAATGCTACCTTCAAAGAAAGGCCTTCCCTGTCTATCCTAGTTAAAACGTCAACTTGCCTTCTGCTACGCTTTGAATGTTTGTGTCCTCCCAGAATTCACATGCTGAAATTCTAATGCCCAAAGTAATGGTCATAGGAGGTGGGGCCTTGGGGAGATAATTAGGTCATGAGGGTGAAGCCCTCTGTAATGAAATGCATGCTCTTATAAAAGAATCCCCACAGGGCTCCAGTACTTTCTACCATCTGAGGACACAGGGAGCCATGAAGGAGCTCAGGATGGGAAAGAACAAGTTACTGGCCTTAGATAATTAAGGTTCATAGCAGAGGAATGGTTTCAGTGAGTCCAGACTCTTACATCTTCCCGAAACAGAGAAAAATGCTAAATGCACTAACTTGATTTGTCTGGTTTTTCTTTAATTAACGGTAATCTTTGGATGTTCTGACTACCTGGTTTTGTTGCAAAAACTCCTATATAACCTGGCTTCTCCCTTACCGCTTTGGAACAGAAACTCAGAGCTATCTGAGACGCTGCATCCCAGGCTTCAGTCCTCGGAAAGTCCACCAAATAAAACATAATTCTCAACTTTTAAAGTTGTGTGTTTTTTTTTTTCAGTCAACAGCCAGAACTACCTACATGAGCAAGTGATGAATTCTTGATCCACAGAAATCATGAGAGGTAATAAATGATTAATACTAGTTTAAGCCACAACTTTTGGGAGATGTGTTACACAGCAGTAGATAACTATATGAGAGGTATTAGAAACGACTTCCACAAAGGGAAGCTGGGCTTAAAACAGAGGGATGAGAGGAACCATAGGAAAAACAGAGGCAAACCAGTAAAGAGAATATGGGTAGTGTCCTCCCCAGCAGTCCAGTGTTAAGACTTCACCTTCCAATGTAGGGAATGTGGGTTCGATCCCTGATTGCAGAACTAGGGTCCCACATGCCTCACAGCCAAAAACACCAAAACATAAAACAGAAACATTATTGCAACAATTTCAATAAAGACTTTTAAAATAGTCCATATCAAAAGAATATTAAAAAGAGAGAGAGTATGGGAAAACCATATGCAAAGGCAGTTACAAATGTTAAACAGACACCCCACCCACACAGAACCTCAGCACTGGGAGAAATCTTCAAGGTCATTTAGTCCAATCTCCCTCTAGTAGTGGAGTCCACTTAAAAAAAAAAAAAAACAAACAAAACAGCAATTAAGGCAGGGACTGCAAGAGTTTATCTAAGCTAAATGCAGAAAAGGCTGACTCCCTGTAGTTGTCCTCCATGTTATAATAAAACGAAGGGTATATAGTCATAACAGAGACCATATCCCTGAATTTGAACAGAGGTCATTCCTGGAAATGATTTAATAAGAAACTGAAAGGGGAAAAAGATGGAGAGCAGAGGAGGGGAGAAGAAAGACTGAAAGGCGGAGAAGCAGGAGGAAAAGAAGCGGATCAGGAAAACGAACAATAACAACTCTGCAACAACAGAGGAAGAAAGAGGAAGTGAGGAGAGAAGGAAGAAACACTGATTCACTGAAATGCTATGCGGTGGGCACTGCCCCAGGTTCTTTAAACTCAACATCTCATGTTACCCTCAGAACAACTCCACAGCCTCGAATCATTTCAGTTGGATTTCCTCCCTTGCCTCCCAGGGGACTTCCCCTCACCCTGTTCCCTTGTCGAAGCAGGGAAAGTAGACAAACCACAGAGAAGAAGGATTAGGTCATCATGCACCTAACCTCTTGTCAGGAGAAATCTGAGAATACTCTTAGGGCTCCAAAGGGTCCAGTCAGGAAAGAAGTCACCCACAGATTTGGGACCCTTCCTTCACTGAGGACAGAAGGCCAAAGTTCCTGGGCTGTTTGTGGGTAGACCTCTAATCAAAAGAAGAATGAGCCTGAGAAAGAAAAAACCTGCAGCATTCTCTGTCCCAAGATATGATGTTTTACTGATCCCAGAGTTGGTTCTTTTAGAGGTCAGAGCAACTTCCCTTTCACTTTTCACTTTCATGCGTTGGAGAAGGAAATGGCAACCCACTCCAGTGTTCTTGCCTGGAGAATCCCAGGGACAGAGGAGCCTAGTGGGCTGCCGTCTGTGGGGTCGCACAGAGTCGGACACGACTGAAGCGACTTAGCAGTAGCAGACCTAAGGAGCTCCCCTGGCAGCTCAACAGGTAAAGAATCTGCCTGCAATGCAGGAGACCCTGGTTTGATTCCTGGGTTGGGAAGATCCACTGGAGAAGGGATAAGCTACCCACTCCAGTATCCTCGGGCTTCCCTGGTGGCTCAGTCGGTAAAAGAATCCATCTGCAATATGGGAAACCTGGGTTTCCACACACAGCACAGTAGATCTAAGAGGGATTCCCAGGTGGAACAATGGTAAAGAACCTGCCTGCTAATGCAGTGGATACAGCAGTCGTGGGTTCAATTCCTGGCTCAGGAAGATCCCCTGGAGGAGGAAACGGTGACCTAGTCCAGTAGTCTTTCTGGGGAAATTTAATGGACAGAGGAGGCTGGCTGGTTACAGCCTGGGGGTCGAAAGAGTCAGACACAACTGAGCTTGCACATGCAGGCATGTGATAGATCTAAGAACCCCAACTGGAGACGGGAATCCCCCACAAAGCTAATGGCCTATCTGTGAAGTAGACACAGGCATGTGCCTTTAACCCAAGGAACAGGAGGCATCCTGTCCTGTAGGTAGTCACTTCATGAGATGCTGTCATGTATACAGTCATATTGGAGAAGGCGATGGCACCCCACTCCAGTACTCTTGCCTGGAAAATCCCATGGACGGAGGAGTCTTATAGGCTGCAGTCCATGGGGTCACAAAGAGTCAGACATGACTGAGCGACTTCACTTTCACTTTCCACTTTCATGCATTGGAGAAGGAAATGGCAACCCACTCCAGTGTTCTTGCCTGGAGAATTCCAGGGACGGGGAGCCTGGTGGGCTGCCGTCTATGGGGTTGCACAGAGTTGGACACAACTGAAGCGACTTAGCATACAGTCATATAGGAGGAGAGGGGACATCTAGGTCAAGCCAGAGGACATCAAGTTAGGGACCATCCTCTTGGGAGAAGAGAGCATATGCCAAACTAGCATTAGAGGATAGAGTTTTCAAAACTTACTCAAGATACTAAAACAGGTGGTTATACTTCCAGAAAACATAGAAAATTCAATTTTAAAAGTTTCATAGAGTCTATACTAATTAAAGGCCTGTGGAGTAATGGTCAAAACATGTGAACATCTCTAAGACCAGGAAAACTAAATTCTCAACACATACCAAGCTAACAGCCTTGATAATGGGCATGAAAGGGTAACCAACGAGAAAGTCTAGGAATGCTTGCCGAGATCTCCTATAAACGGGGTTAAGGAAACATGTTGGAAATGGGTCAAGAGGATACCCAAGAAGTGTTTATGGAGAAGAGTGGTCATAAAAATTCTTTCTCAGAAAAAAACAAAACAAAACAAAACATGGCATGACCTCTTGAAATGGTGGATGTACTGGAATTATCAACCAGAAAGGGCAGGCTGATGTGTAAAAGGAAGCTTTGCTGCCCAGTCCACAGGGTCAAAGAGAGCAATTAGTACCATTCAGTTCTAGCAAATTCCCAGAGCACACAGTCTCAGCTACATTCTCTGCCTCTTTGCGTTTCCCCAGGAACAAAGCACAGGCCACACAGCAGGTATGTGGCTGAAGGGGGTGCTGATGATACTGTAACACACGCTCCACACCCTCAAGGAGGTCAGGGTCAAAGATGCCAAGGTCACAGCTGCTTCCCCCCGCTCTGGGTTTACCGTCATTGAAGCTGTCGCTGGCGGCGATGTGGGTGAATGGCGACTGGGCCCGAGGCTCCTCACAGAGGGAGTAGCTGTGCTCGGCCTGGATGAGGGGCGCCGGGGATGTCGGAGACGGCTCCACCTCCATCGACACGCTCTTCTCTGAGAGGAAAGGGTCGTTCAGGAGCTGGCCCAAGACATTCTGGGAAAACTCATCCAGAAGCTCCGAGAAGTGCTGCAAGTGCAAAGGAGGAAGAACTCTTTTAACCATGATCTGATATTTACACACATATTCTAACACAAGGTCTTCCCAGGTGGTGCCCATGGTAAAGAGTCTGCCTGCCAACGTAGAAGACATGAGAGGCGCGGTTCAATCCCTGGGTCAGGAAGATCCCCTGGAGAAAGGCATGGCAACCCACTCCAGTATTCTTGCCGGGAGAATGCCATGGACAGAGCAGCCTGGGGGCTACAGTCCATAGGGTCGCACAGAGTTGGACACAACTGAAGTGACTTAGCACATTCGCATGCATTCTAACACCAAAATATTATCCACAACTTCTAACAACAGCCAAATGAAGTCACTCATACACAATGTCCAATTATCTATTGCTATGTAGCAAACCACCCCCAAAGAGAAGTGGCTTAAAATAGCCACGATTTATTGTTTCTCACTATGCTATGGGTTGGCTGGGTGGATACACGGATTCATCTGTGTTCACTAACAGAGATGGAATGAGCTGGAATTTTGGCAGGGGCTGGGCTGGGCTGGGACACTGGATGCCTGGGCCTTTTCCTCAAAGAGGCTTTATTAGGAGGGGAGTTCTCGCATCACGGTAGAAATGTTTCTGGAGGAAAAAGCCAAAGCTGAATGGCCCCAGAGGTCACATAACATCACTCCCTCCAAATTCTTCAGGTCAAGGAAAGTGACAAGGCCAGCCCAGATTCATGGGGTGAAAAGAGACACCACCTCTTGAACAGAGGAATGGCAAAAATCACACTGCAGGCAGGTGTAAACAGGATGGCATGACTCACTCAGGGCCATGATTGCAACTATCTACTACCTTTTACATTGGGAATATCTGAAAATAAGCAAGCTATCCTGCATTTCGGTAGCATGAAAGTGTTATTCATAGCCAAGTGCCAAGTTCAAAGGCATCCGAATAAGCCTTCCTCTATTCTCCCAAGTGCCTGGACTTTGTTCCTTTCTAGTTTTTCCTTAATCTACTTCATTTCTTCCCATCTTCCAGCTCCAACAGCATCACCTCCCTAGCCCCCACCCTGTCAGGACAATGACACAGGAATGGTCTATGCATAGCCCCCAGGGAGTCCTGCATGCCCTGTTCCACAGCCCCAATCATCCTGCCTCACTGATAAAGGGCTATTCATGACATGAGGGTCTATAGAGCCAAGTTTCTCACCCTCAGCACTACTGCCATTTTAGACGGCAAATTCCTTGTTATGGGGGGTGCAGTTGTTCTGCGCATTGGGGTGTTTGGCAGCATCCCTGGCCTCTACCCTCACCAGGCCAGTAGCACTCCCCTAGTTGTGAAAACCAAAAATGTCTCGAGACACTGTCAAATGGCCCTGGGGGAGTACACGGAAGATTACCCTTGGTTTATTTATTTTTTTGTATGTGGACCATTTTTTTAGTCTTTACTGAATTTACAATATTGTCTCTGTCTTATATTTTGGTTTCTTGACCATGAGACATGTGGGATCCTAGCTCCCCAACCAGGCATTGAACCCTCACCCCCTGCACTGGAAGTCAAAGTCTCAACCACTGAACCACCAGGGAAGTTCCTCACCCTTGGTTTATTATAATTTTTTAATGAATATTTTGGCTGCAGGTTATGTGGGATGTTAGCTCCACACAAACTGAAACCGAGCCCCTCATGGAAGCGCAGAGGCTAAACCACTGGAGCACCAGGGAAGTCCCTGCCCTTGGTTTAGAACTCACGCTGTAGAATATATTAAAAATAATTCTAAAATAATTTAAAAGTTCGGTTGACACCAGCTGTTAGAGCCACTTCTACCTTCTTAACGTTCCCTGAGTCACAGACCAACAAGTGTCATCGTTACTGATCGAACTTCAGGGATGCTTAAGGAAGTTCGGAAAGCAGGTACAGTAATGAGAGAACTGGTTGCAAACAGTGATACTTCGGGGGAGGTGATGAAAATTTCTAAGATTCACAGGGCAACTAAGTCCTACCATGGAACTGAAGGGTCAGTGAAGGTGTTATGCAAATGAATGCAGCTTAGGGAAGGTGGGGGCAGGAGGTGATCCTGAGGTTAGAGCTCTAAGATTAGGATAGTTGTAGGTCAGAACTGCTCCCTTCCAGAAAGAACAGAAGTAGACAACAGAGAAGAGGCCTTGTAGGCTGGATCCTTAAAGCAGCGTTAGATGGGTGGGTTTCACCAACAGCACAAACATGAGAAAAGCTGCATCTCATCAAGACAGAATGCAGAGAAGCCACAGACTCGGGTACGTCCTAATAGGCATGTGTCATGCAAGAGAACAAGAAAGGGTGGTTGAGTAAGAGTTCTCTGTGCACAGACATATTTAAAACTGAAAGGTCCTTAGACATATCTAAGGCAAGAATTCCCTGAGAGGGACTTCCCTGGTGGTCCAGTGGATAAGACTCCGCGCTCCCAAAGCAGAAGGCCCAGTTCATTCCGTGGTGAGGGAACTAGACCCCACATGCTGCAACTGAGAGTAAGCACGAGGGCTTCCCTGCCGTGCTGCAGCCCATGGGGTCACAGAGACTACATGACCGAGTGACTGAACAACAAGATGGGGGCTTCCCAGATGGCTCAGTGGTGAAGAATCCGTCTGCCAATGCAGGAGATGCAGCTTTGATCCCTGGGTCGGGAAGATCCCCCAGAGAAGGAAATGGCAACCCACTCCAGTGTTCCTGCCTGGGAAATCCCATGGACAGAGGAACCTGGAGGGCTACAGTCCATGAGGTCACAAAAGAGGCAGACATGGCTTAGCAACTAAACGACGACGACAATAAAGCAACTAAGAGTTCGCAGGCTGCAACTAAAAAGATTCCGATGCGGAAACAAAGATCTCACCCTCAGCAGCAAAGATCCTGTGTGTAACAACCAAGACCTGATGCAGCCAAGTGAAAAAATATATATATATTTAAAATCCCCTTAGAAAGAATGCCAACTGTCTGCATCACAATTATCAGCAAGATTTTGTTTTAGCTGTTTTATAATGAAATATTTTAAGCATTCAGAAAAATAGGGAATAGTAACATGAATAATGATGATAATGAGTAATAATGATGATAACACCTTTTCAAAAAAATCTTTTTTCCATGTTTGCTACTGCAATGTTTTTTTCTTTACTCTTTGTTTAAAAAAAAATACAACATGAAGCTCCCCTTTAATCCCTTTCTTCCCTCTCAAAGTTAACTAATGCCCTGAACTTAGTGTTTCTTTTTCCCATCTAGAACTTGACACTTCTACTACATAAGTATGTTTCCATTACATACACACGGGTTTTTTTAAACTTTAAATAGTACCATACTTTACACCTCCTCTGCAACTTTCTTCTCTCTAAAAAATTCTTTAGACTTATTAATGTTTACATGTGTAGCTCTATTCATTCATTTAGATTTTTGAATTGTATTACATTCTATTTATTCTTTTCCTCTTAAGGGACATTTAAAGATTGTCTTTACATATGATACTATAATAAACATTACTGAACCCTCATGCTTACTCTCAGTTGTAGCATGTGGGGTCTAGTTCCCTCACCAGGAAATTTTAAGACATAGAAATCCTATGACCCATCTTCAGAGCTTTTGACTTATTAGGTCAAAGATAGCCATATTAAAACCAGTTCATGTTGATGTATGGCAGAAACCATCACAATATTGTAAAGTAATTATCCTCTAATTAAAAATTAAAATTAAAAAAATAAAATAAAACCACCACTGCCATCATCAGTCATTCAAATGTTCATGTCTGTTTTTCAAACACTGAAGGTTGACACCAACTCCATTCACCACCTATCTCTTTACACCACTTTACAATTAAGTCCCTGGAAGTTTACAAAGTCCCTAGCAGTTTGGACATGCTCAAAGTCAGAGAAAGATTCATAGATTTTGCAGCCACTGTGTGCTAAACTTTATACAGGTCCTGTGGATACAAAATAATAAATAAGAAGATGAGGAACTTCCCTGGTAGCCCAGGGGTTACGAATCTTCCTTCTAGTGCAGGGAATGAAGGTTCAGTCCCTGGTTGGTTCAGTTCAGTCACTCAGTCGTGTCTGGCTCTTTGCAACCCCATGGGCTGCAGCATGCCAGGCCTCCCTGTCCATCACCAACTCCCAGAGCTTGCTCAAACTCATGTCCATTGAGTCAGTGATGCCATCCAACCATCTCATCCTCTGTCAGCCCCTTCTCCTCCTGCCCTCAATCTTTCCCAGTATCAGGGTCTTTTCAAATGAGTCAGTTCTTCACATGAGGTGGCCAAAGTATTGGAGTTTCAGCCTCAACATCAGTCCTTTCAATGAATATTCAGGACTGATCTCCTTTAGGATGGACTGGTTGGATCTCCCTGCAGTCCAAGGGACTCTCAAGAGTCTTCAACACCACAGTTCAAAAGCATCAATTCTTCAGCACTCAATTTTCTTTATAGTCCAACTCTCACATCCATACATGACAACTGGAAAAAACATATCTTTAACTAGAAGGACCTTTGTTGGCAAAGTAATGTGTTTGCCTTTTTAATATGCTGTCTAGGTTGGTCATAGCTTTTCTTCCAAGCAGCAAGCATCTTTTAATTTCATAGTCACCATCTGCAGTGATTTTGGAGACCAAGAAAATAAAGTCTGTCATTGTTTCCCCATCTATTTGCCATGAAGTGATGGAATCAGATGCCATAATCTTAGTTTTCTGAACATTAAGTTTTAAGCCAGCATTTTCACTCTCCTCTTTCACTTTCATCAAGAGGCTCTTCAGTTCCTCTTCGCTTTCTGCAATAAGGGTGGTATCATCTGCATATCCAAGGTTATTGATATTTCTCCCAGCAACCTTGATTCTAACTTGTGCTTCATCCAGCCCAGCATTTCTCATGATGTACTCTGCAGATAAGTTAAATAAGCAGGATGACAATACACAGCCTTGGTGTACTTCATTCCCAATTTGGAACCAATCCATTGTTCCATATCTGGCTCTAACCATTGCTTCTTGATCTGCATACATATTTCTCAGGAGGCAGGTCAGGTGGTCTGGTATTCCAATCTCTTTTAAGAATTTTCCAGTTTGTTGTCATCCACACAGTCAAAGGCTTTGGTGTAGTCGATGAAGCAGAAGTAGATGTTTTTCTGAAATTCTCTTGCTTTTTCTACAATCCAGTGGATGTTTGCAATTTGATCTGTGGTTCCTCTGCCTTTTCTAAATCCAGCTTGAACATCTGGAAGTTTTTGGTTCCCTGGTCAGGGAACTATTAACCCACATGCCTCTGGGCTACTAAGCCCATACACACCTGTGCACCACAACTAGAGAACCCACCCACCACAAGGCAATATCTCAAGGGCCGTAACTAAGACCTGAGGCTAAATATTAAAAAAAAAGAAGAAGAAGAAGAAGATAGAAAAAGCCCTGCCTTCTCTAGCCATATCACTTTGACCAAACTTTTATGTGCAGATGAGGTAGCTGGGATGTTAAGACATAGAAGATGATTCACAAATGCAGGTGGACCCAAGATTCTGCATTACTAATCAGCTCCCAAGTAATGCTGCTCACCCATGGACCAGACCTTGCACGGCAAGGAGTGGGACAGCTTTAAGGTTAAGACTAGAACCCAAAGACTTCCCTGGTGGCCCAGTGGTTAAGAATCTGCCTCCAATGCAGGGGACATGGGTTTGCACACCCCAACTACTGAAGCCCTCCTGCTCTAGAGCCCATGTCCCACAGCAAGAGAAGCCACCACACAGCCATAAAAAAGAGAAGAGAAAAGACTAGAACCCAGATTCCCTGATGACCTGAAGCCAGGGTCTGATTCCCTAAGCAGCTCCCCAAAGACAAATGTACTTGTTGCCTAATGGCAAATACTCTGCAAGCATCTGACAGAATTCAAGATGGAAATTAAGGAAACTAAAAAGAAATAAATGATACAATGTAGAATGCAAAAGCCAAGTCCTGAACTCACAGCCCCTGCATTCTCAAGCCACGATTCCATCCTTGTGCTCCAGAGCCAGCCCTGGCCGGCTGTGCGAGCCCAGCTAAGCCTCTGGAATCCCACTTTATCCTGAGGCAGGGCTCTCTTTGGTTGTCCCTGCTTTCCCATGGAAGTTGCCAGGTTGGTCTACTCTGCTGATACTATTTTCTTTCTCCTGAGCAGCACTAATGAATGTTTTCATGAACATCCCCTGGATAAGCAGTAATAAACCTTCTTTCACTCGGCTAACCACCCCTGACCTTCCTTCACGTTGGATTCTGTATTATCATGTCACCAAACAATTTAGCCCTAAATGATAGGGAGTCCTGAAGAACTCATGGCTGTTACCAAGCACATTAGGACAACCTCCACTCTGGAAAACGAAGCTCCTCAAAAGAAGGGAGCAACTGTGCTTAACCACCACCCACGCTGAGGCACTCAGCAAAGTGGTAAGCAGGAGAAGGTCCCAGAGAGACACTTGAGATTGAAAAATACGCCCAACATGTCCCAACCAGACACAGTGACTCAACCCAGCAAATTAGCTCCAGCTGGGTCTCCCTGGCAGCAGTGGGCCCTAGGACTCAGTCGACAGGTCAAGACACCATAGTCCACGCAGAGATCAGGCCAGAATCATACCACCTTTAATGCCAATGAGAGAAGGGCATACAGTCCTGGAGGCTGAACACCAGAGAAAGGAGAAAAGTGAGCCTCAAGGATGGAGGCTTTCTGCTGAGAAACACTTGAGCAAAGGACTAATCGTGTAGTAGATCAAGGATTATGAAATGTCAGTTGAATTCTTTCAAAGCTATGGCATAATGGAGTTTTACCATTCGGTCTAAGAGGTTATGGGTTTATAATATTTTCATAGCTTTTCCCTCAACCAACATTTACAACAATCCTGGGAAGCTGATTTTAAACCTATTGTCCAGGGTCAGAGTCGTGTACTATTTGAGCTTGGACTTGACATAGATCTTCTTAGTGCAAATTGAACAAACTTTCCCCACATTGCTTCTCCTAGGAAAGAGGTATCTAAGCTTCACCATCTAACCCCATGGAAAAGTTCTAACCAGGGTGAAAACATGATGCTGATGCTGATCATTAATGAAGATGCTGATCATTAATGAAGATGCTGACAGGATCAGGTGGTAGGCTCATCTGACGGACTAAGTCTTGACTTTTGGAACATAAGGTAGGTGCTTTCTGATAAGATAGGCATGTCCCCATTTATAGATGAGAAAACTAGGGCTCAGTGTGATTAGGTACATTGCCCAAGCTTAGCACTGCATAGCTGAATTACTATTCCATCCCTAGTCTAGCCAGTCCCAAAGTCTACACCCTTTCTACCACAGAAGGCCCCACTGTTTAGGTCAGCCCCTAAAGCTGACACATAGCAGAGACTGAAGTTTAAAAAAGAAAGACAGACTCACTGATAGCCCATTCCCTCACCCGTTATGAACACAGTCTTCAACATTCAAAGTCTAGAACTGTGTCAGGGGATTGTGAGATTGAGAGTCTCATGGTATCACTTCCATGGGGTGTCAGCAATAAAGATGGACATATTTACTTGCTTCAGAGCATGGTTCTGCCAAAGGGTTCAAAGTCACAGACTCTCCAAGTTGGAAGAAACTTACTGCTTGGGTCAAACCTCTGACTCATGACATGAGTGGTCCTCATCTCCTCAATGAAGATACATGAATTCATTTTATGAATTCATTTCTGTCTCTCCATTACTGAAGACCTGACATTTAATGCTCCAACCTGGCCCTAATCATCCTGTGAAGTCTTGTTTTCCTTTATTCTAATACCTGACACTTTCATTCCAGCCCTAACAGTGTCCATATGATACTGGAGCAACACAGCTTTGAAGCCAGACAACTGGATTTGAATCCTGGCTCCTACTTGTGCAAACCTGATGGAGATCCTTCAGTTCTCTAAACTTCAGTTTGCTCCTTAGTTAGGATAACAATAGTATCAGCTTTCTATGATGATGATTTAATTAAATAATGCATGTAAAGCACCAAATGCTTCACTGGCATAGCATTAAATATTTTGAAAAGCTTTTTTATAAAAACCATCTAAATTAAATAGGGTTTAATGTCTGCACATGGACATCACCAGATGGTCAATACTGAAATCAGATTGATTATATTCTTTGCAGCTGAAGATGGATAAGCTCTATACAGTCAGCAAAAACAAGACTGGGAGCTGACTGTGGCTCAAAAGTTGAACTCCTTACTGCAAAATTCAGACTTATATTGAAGGAAGTAGGGAAAACCATGAGGCCATTCAGGTATGATCTAAATCAAATCCCTTACAATTATACAGTGGAAGTGACAAATAGATTCACTGGATTAGATCTGACAGACAGAGTGACTGAAAAACTACAGACAGTTGGTAACATTGTACAGGAAATGGTGATCAAAATCATCCCCAAGAAAAAGAAATGCAAAAAGGGAAAATGGTTGTCTGAGGAGGGCTTACAAAGAGCTGAGAAAAGAAGAGAAGCTAAAGGCAAAGGAGAAAAGTAAAGCTATACGCATCTGAATGCAGAGTTCCAAAGAATAGCAAGGAGAGATAAGAAATCCTTCTTAAGTGATTAATGCAAAGAAATAGAGGAAAACAATAGAATGGGAAAGACTAGAGATCTCTTCAAGAAAATTAGAGATACCAAGATAACATTTCATGCAAAGATGGGCACAATAAAGGACAGAAATGGTATGGACCTAACAGAAGCAGAAGATATTAAGAAAAGATGGCAAGAATACACAGAACTACGCAAAAGAGATCTTAATAACCCAGATAACCATAATGGTGTGATCATTCATTTAGAGCCAGATATCCTGTAGCACGAAGTTAAGTGGGCCTTAGGAAGCATCACTATGAACAAAGCTAGTGGAGGTGATGGAATCCCAGCTGAGCTATTTCAAACCTTAAAAGATGATGTTGTTAAAGTGTTGCACTCAATGTGGCAGCAAATTTGGAAAACTCAGCAGTGGCCACAGGACTGGAAAAGGTCAGTTTTCATTCCAGTCCCAAAGAAGGGTAATGCCAAAGAACATTCAAACTACTGCACAATTGCACTCATTTCACATGCTAGCAAGGTAATGTTCAAAATCCTACAAGCTAGGCTTCAACAGTATGTGAACCAAGAACGTCCAGATGTTGAAGCTGGATTCAGAAAAGGCAGAGGAAATTGCCAACATCTGCTGGATCACAGAAAAAGCAAAGGAATTCCAGAAAAATATCTACTTCTGCTTCAAAGACCCATCACAGTCAATAAATAAATAAATGTTTTAAAGTTGTTAGCCTTACATAAATTGCTAAATTTATGCAAAGTGACCCTTAGCTGTAAGCATTGACACTTGTGTTTGCAGGTCAGTAGTTGTCAGAAGGAGCTTACAAGGTAAGAGTGAGTGGTTTTAAGTCTGGGCGGTCTCCTGCTGGCAACTGCCCCAGGAACCAGGATGATGGGGTGAAGAAGGCAAGTCGAGCAGGAGGAAGATGAAGGATTCATAATTCTTGAGCTCAAAGAACTGGCTGTATGAAACTAGAACTCTGCCTTCCTTATGCTGCTCTCTGCAGAGGTTCACTCAGTTAACAGAGCAAGCAGCTACTGCTAGTGAGACCCAGGCTGGGCAAGGGATGAACAGAAGATGCTTAAAGGGCATTTACAAAGATAGGACTGTCCCGAGGTGCGACATGAGTTATCTAGCTATATCCTGTGACTGCTGTGCTCACAGAACAGGTTTTAAACAAGTTTGTTCCCCTGAGGTGGGTCCAAAGTCATCTTTTGTGCCAGATCAGAGCAGGGACAGGAGATCTGGTCCCAGCCTACACCTGACTGGTTACCACCCTCACCTCTTCTGGATTCTGTTTCCTCATCTGTAAAACTCTGTGTGTGTGTGTCTGTGTGCGCACGTGCACGCTGCACCTGTGTGTGTGTGTGTGTGTGTGTGTGTGTGTGTGTGTGTGTGTGTGTGTGTGTTTGGAAAGTGAGGGGAAGTGATGGAGTAGACTTTGGACTTCATCAGTAGTTTCTCACCTTTTTTTTTGATGTGTGGACTTTTTGAGAATCTAATGAAAGCTTCCTGGTGGAAAAATGTCCACGGGCGCTATATGCCAAGTGCAGCATTGAGGCGGGCGGTAAGGGGACGACTCACTCAGCCCCTGAGCCTGCCCAAGGGGTTCCATGGATTCCCAGCAGACACTCCCAGCAGAGGGAGTGTAATAACACAAGGAGCGTTATCGGTTGTCGCTAACAATCTATTCAGCTCTGCTACACTAATTTTCTAAAATGTGGCAGGCAATATTAAAATAGAAAAGCTCTGCAACTTAGGAAAAGGACAGAGGAGGGGAAACGCCCCCGTTGCTGCTCCCTGCGTTTGTTCAGCTTTGCCCGGTTCCCTGCCCGTGGGCAGTGAATCGGGCGGGGCGCAGGTTCCGCAAGCAGAAGTTGGCCGCTCCTTGCGAGCGGCCCTGGTCCAAGGCTTGGGCTTCGCCGCCCGCGCCCCACAAAGATGCCATTCTCCAGGCCCGTCGGGAAACCGGCTGCCTGCGCTGCCGGCCTCTGGCTGCAGGCTCCATCTCAGGCAGGGGAAAAGAGTTTTTACTGAAAAATCGTAGCCAGAAGCCTTGCCCAGAGCACAGCAAGCTACAAAAACATCAGTCACGGATATAGTGAGCACGGTGGGGGCAAGCTGACAACCCCCAAAGCCTCAAAGAAATGCAGGGAAGTAATTCTGACGGCACACCTCAAATTCACTTTAGAAAGGAAGGTTTCTCTCCAGCAGAACACTGTTCTCCTGTATGTGGAGGGAAAAGGGAAGGGAGAAGGAGGGAGTGGAAGGGGAGAGGAGGAAGAAGCAGCGGGGAGGAGAGAGAGTGACTACTGACCCAGCCCAAAGTCTACCCCTCTCCCAGGGGTCCACCTTCAAGGAAAGCCCCCTTAGACATGAGGGGATTCCTGCCCTGCACACATCATAGGAAAGGGCCAGATGATCACCTGAAGCAGAAAAGGCCATTTGGTCAAAGGCACATGGAAAAAAATTAAAAAGGCTCACAAGTCAAACCGTATTATAGTAAAATTTCAAGGGGACTCAATTTTTTTCTGATACCAAAATTTAAGTACATTTCATATTTCTCTAAATGTTAAAAAAGAGGGACAGGGAGAGCTGAGCCTTGGAACTCTATTATACAAGAGGTTTGGGAGGTTTTGTTTCTTTGATGAAGTGATGTTGACTTTACTAAAATATTACAAGCAGTAGCAAAAATTGATTTTTAAAGAGCCCACATCCATAACATGCTTATTTTGGTTTGTCATATCCAGATGTGGCTTTCTTTGTAAAAGAAGTATGTGGAAAAGATCAATCAAATTATAAGGGTACTGGGGAGGCTTACTAAAAGGTAACCTGCTATAAATCCATTGGTAGAATATATTCTATTTTTTTTTTTTGCAAAAGAGTTACCCCTAATTTACTAATTATGAAGTATAAAGTTTTATGTACACTGTGTGTGTCAAGGGAGATGCACCAATACTACTAAATAATTCCTCTTGAACTACATCATTCTTCATCACTGCAAAGGTAATGATGCCCTTTCTCCAAATGCAATCAATCCTGAATGGTCTACAGCAGCTGTTAGTTTAACATTTAACGTGAAAAAAATTCATGGTCTCATATTATACAAACAAGTCAGTTAATGAGATTAAGAGAAAAACACCAGTGGGTGGGTCCTGCTGGCAAAGGAAAGCTAGGAGATTCAGTTAGCTGACACAAAGAAAATCTACATATTTCTTGGCTTACTTATATATACTGCTGCAAATGCCCCCTAATGAATGCTTTGTTCTTTCTGAACCCAAACTAGACTTAGCTTGGTAAAGGTCTCCCCTTCTGTGGCTTAACAGTCTAACCAGCCCTCATAGGAACAAAAACAGCAAGAAAATATAATAATAATAATATCATCTCCCACGCTCAACACATAATGGTTTACATATGACAAAACACTTCCACATCATTGTTGTATCTGATCTTGGCAAGATCAAGGATTATCCAGAGTGGACAGCAGGAGATTGTGGAGCAGAGTGCACTAGGGCAAGATTCCTGCTTTCTGGCTCCCATATACTTTCAGCATAGCCTGCTGCCTCCCCCATCACTAACACCGAGAACTCAGGGACCAGATTCCTGATGGTCAAATGCTTCCTGAATGGCAACGTAGGGCTGAGATCAACGCAATCATGCAATCCTCTCCTTATATTAAGGGAGGAAATCCTTAGGGTCCTTTCAGAGCAGACAGAACCATTCTAGAAGTAAATCATGGTCCATATCAAATGGAGTAGTCATCTTGGATTTGTTTTGAGAAACTCAAACAGTCCTCCAGAGTCCTTCTATTGCCTCTTCCTTATGCTAAACAGCTGAATTCCCCTGACAAACACAAGCCCTTCAAAACCATGATCAGGCGAACCGTTCAAGGCTGAGGCAGTACAGAGTCTGCCCTTCTGTTCTCACCAGCTGCAGTGGGAGAGCACAGAGGCCTGGGATGTTGAGAGGCAGCCATCTCGACAAATGAGTCTTTCCTTCTGCCTTCTCCACTTTAACCCCTAATCCAGAGTTCACCTGCACACTCTCAATGATAGTGCTGGTGACCCAGCAGGGCTTTCTGCCTGATCTATCCCACATGCCAAAGCCAACAAAACATTTGATTTTAACTTCCAACACTTAAAACTCTCCAACAGAACCCAAAAGTCCAAACTCTCCACAGTTAAAATAGATTAAAAAAATTTTTTTTTTAATTTCTTACTCTCTCCCAAAGTCCCTGAAGAATTTCTTAATTGATGTCTTACCCTTTCTTTGATACTCCTCCTGTCTTGTACCTTCAATGTGCAGGTTTCAACCCTTTTATGTTCTCATTATATGAGCAAATTCAGAGACTGCTTTAATCAGGCTCTTCTAATTGGGTCTCCTGCCCCCGCTACAAACATAACATTCTCCTCCCAAGTTCCCTCCACTCTCCTAGCAGAAAACAACTCCATTCTCCCTCCTTCATCACACACCTTCCATAATCAACCCTTCACTTACTCCACCAGGAAACACCCAGGGCACTCTCTCATAGTTCTCAGTGAAGGCTAAGATATTCACTGTTTGCACCCTCTTAGGTCCTACCCTAGAGATGAGAATACCAGACCACCTGAACTGCCTCCAGAGAAATCTATATACAGGTCAAGAAGCAACAGTTAGAACTGAACATGGAACAACAGACTGGTTCCAACTCAGGAAAGGAATACGTCACGTCTATATATGTCACCCTGCTTATTTAACTTATATGCATGCAGAGTATATCATGAGAAGTACTGGGCGGGATGAAGCACAAGCTGGAATCAAGATTGCCAAGAGAAATATCAATAACCTCAGATATGCAGATGACACCACCCTTATGGCAGAAAGTGAAGAAGAACTAAAGAGCCTCTTGATGAAAGTCAAAGAGGAGAGTGAAAAAGTTGGCTTAAAACTCAATATTCAGAAAACTAAGATCATGGCATCTGGTCCCATCACTTCATAGCAAACAGACGGGGAAACAATGGAAACAGTGACAGACTTTATTTTGGGGGGCTCCAAAATCACTGCAGATGGTGATTGCAGCCATGAAATTAAAAGACACGTGCTCCTTGGAAGAAAAGTTATGAGCAACCTAGAGACCATATTATAAAGCAGAGACATTACTTTGCCAACAAAGGTCCATCTAGTCAAAGCTATGATTTTTCCAGTAGTCATACATGGATGGGAGAGTTGGACTATAAAGAGAGCTGAGCATCAAAGAACGATGCTTTTGAACTGTGGTGTTGGAGAAGACTCTTGAGTGTCCCTTGGACAGCAAGGAGACCCAACCTGTCCATCCTAAAGGAAATCAGTCCTGAAAATTCACTGGAAGGACTGATGCTGAACCTGAAACTCCAATCCTTTGGCCACCTGATGCAAAGAACTAACTCATTGGAAAAGACCCTGATGCTGGGAAAGATTGAAGGCAGGAGGAGAAGGGGATGACAGAGGATGAGATGGTTGGATGGCATCACCAATTCGATGGACATGAGTTTCAGTAAGCCCCAGGAGTTGGTGATAGACAGGGAGGCCTGGCGTGCTGCAGTCCATGGGGTCGCAAAGAGCTGGACTCGACTGAGCTACTGAACTGAACTGAGGTCCTACCCTAAAATAACTAAAACTTGGCATTTTGCTATTCCACAAACAATTCCTATTATTATAACAAGCTCTATATCATGGGCTGATGAAGCGGGAAGAAACACGAAGTCATCTGAGGCTTCTTGGTCATTCTAATTTGAGAAATTACCTTGAGGTACAGGGTGGTACATGAAATCAAAGAGTGGAAAGTTGAACTCTTAGCACTGTGTGTGTGTGTGTGTGTGTGTGTGTGTGTGTGTGTGTGTGTGTGACGTGCACTCAGTCGATCAGTCATGTCCAACTCTGTAACCCCATGGACTGTAGCCCACCAGGCTCCTCTGTCCATGGAATTTTCCAGGCATGAATACTGAAGTGGGCTGCCATTACCTGCTCCAAGGGATCTTCCTGACCCAGGGATTGGCAGGTAGATTCTTTACCACTGTACCACCTGGGAAGCCCCTTGATACTATAGATTCTGTAATGAGAAAGATGGTGCCTCATCATTCAGTTCAGTTCAGTTCAGTCGCTCAGTCGTGTCCAACCAAATAGATAACTGAATAGGGTCCCATAAATGTCTTCCATAGAATTCTCTGAATAGGATGTATGTTTAGAGAATTCTGTCTCCAAATCAAGATCCAATGCCAAAGATATCAGAAATGAAAAATTAGAAGAGCCCATAAAGTTTTTATGAAAAGAAATGGCATACTCCCTCGAAAGCTATTGTTTGTGAGCCAGATATGTCGTAAGATTACTGAGGTAATCTCATCCTTAGAGTGCACGAAGGAGAAAAGAGAAAGCACTTCAGACGTAGGAGGAATTGTCTGCCTTGTTTCATAAATGGACAGGGGTGATTCACTGCCAGAAAGTACTCCTTCCCCCTGAGATAAGAGCAAGGAAAAAATCCAAGCTGGGAGACCCAGGTAGGTTCTGGCTTAAAGCCACTTAGATTCTCGCTCTGTCAGATCTCACACTCATGCTCCTGCTGGCCTGCTGAAACACACCAGAGAATTTTAACCATCTGAAGGAGTATTTTATGCCCTGAAGTCATGACAGAAGACACATACGCTGGACTGGCTCTGTAGTTATCAGCAATAACTTTGGACATATCACCCATGTTTCCTGTTCCACCCGAAATTAGGGAGAATACATTCTGCCTTCCAAAATTGTTGTGAAGATAAAATGGAGATGTAGTCTGATCCAGACACAACATGGGGCTATAGTAAGTGAAAACTGGCAGAGGACCATCAGTGGGCTGTGAACGTGAAAGTTACTTCGCGGTCATCCAGTCACACCCATCTTGACTAGTCAGTTAGCAGTGGCCGCTAGTGGAAGCATGGTACCCACTGGCCGTCCACTCCTGCATGTTCCTTCCTCTTATAAAACTCAACCAACTAGGTATTCAACTCTTATTTTTCCTCTTCAAATGCTGCTAGAATACAGGAACTCAACAGCCTGGTCAGGACAGGACATCTGGGGAAAGTAAGGAATGTTTTAAATCACCGGATAGCTCTCTGTTACCCACACCGTTTGCTTCAAGCTGGGCCATTAACTCCAGTCCTATCACTAGAAACCAGAGCATTTAGAAAGGCAAGCTCCATTATTTTTTAAAAAGAAGATACAGTTAAGAGGTTCTAAATCACCCATTCCTCTTCCAAAAATGAAACGAAATTTGACATTACTCACTTAGAAAAGTTCCCTTCACTAATAAGAGTTCAATAAATGATAGCTGGTTTATTGTGGTTGTTAATACACACCCTGCTAAAATTGGGACTAATTATTAAGCATGTCTCTGATCAGCCTATTAACACTATAAAAGATTATGAGGCTCATTAAATACCATTTATTCTTAGTGATCTCATCCTAGATTCTGCTTTTCCCATTTGCTTACCAAGAGGTTTAAAGTTCAGTTCATCATTCACAATTCTAATGGTTTCTTTTTTAATATTTACTTAAAAAAATTATTTCTTTTGGCTGAACCAAGGTCTTAGTTGTGGCATGCAGATTCTTTTAGTTGGGGGACATGGGATCTGGTTCCCTGACCAGGGATCAAACCTGGGCCCCCTCCACTGGGAGTGCAGAGTTTTAGCCACTGGATCACCAGGAAAGTCCCCATCATTCATAATTGATATTTCTTCCTTTTCCCTTTTTTGAAGACGAGGCCCATATCTCCAGGCTCAAACACCTCTCACATTCCTTATGAGTCCACCATACACCATCATCAACATTTTGATCACATTTATATATTTCTTCAGTGTTGTTTCTTCATTTTTAACCAGCAATTACATTTTTTTTTAAACCCTTCTCTCAAATGTTTATAAGAAAACTGGTCACAGTCAAAATGAATTATCAAGTTCCCCCTTTGGTTGTACTGTTGACAAAGAAAAATAAAAGGCTCAGAAAATCCCAAGTAGGCCAGTAAGAAGAATGAGATCATCACCCAGTGGGCAGCTCACAGTCCATGATTTTGAAGCATCAACAGAGAGGGAGAAAAATAGAGCATCTTGGTTGTGAGAAAACATCCTGGACATGCTCAGAGACTCCTGACCCTGGTCTAAGCAGCAGCCGGCCAAATCCTTTTCCACAGATGGCTAGGTTCAGGTTCTCATCTTGCTCTGGAATTGGAGTCCAGGTGCTCCGAAAGGAATCCCTCTAAGTACCTTTGCCACCAAGATAGTCCCTGTCATGCAGCTAGAGCCCTGCCCTTCCTCTTCAACTGACCTTGTAAGTGTTGAAGATCATCTACAGAAGGTGAAAAAAAGAGGCCATTATATTCTCTTTCTAAGAAAGACCATAAATAGAATCGGGTGATCTCAGAGTTGTGGGAACCAGAACATTGCCTGCCCTATCAGTAAAGTAAGGATGTTGCAGCCATCAAGACAGCATGTTACAGCTGCTGGCACACTGAGCCCTGAGGAAACTCAAAAAACAAAAGTGAAACTGACAGTGTTAGTCGCTCTGCTGCTGCTAAGTCACTTCAGTCGTGTCCGACTCTGTGCGACCCCATGGACGGCAGCCCACCAGGCTTCCCCGTCCCGGGATTCTCCAGGCAAGAACACTGGAGTGGGTTGCCATTGCCTTCCCCAATGCATGAAAGTGAAAAGTAAAAGTGAAGTCACTCAGTTGTGTCCGACTCTCAGCGAACCCATGGACTGCAGCCTTCCAGGCTCCTCCATCCATGGGATTTTCCAGGCAAGAGTACAGGAGCGGGGTGCCAGTGCCTTCTCCGAGTTTGCAATCCTACGAACTGTGGCCCTCCAGTCTTCTCCGTCCATGGGATTCTCCATGGAGAGGATAGCCATTCCCTTCTCCAGGGCATCTTCCCAACCCAGAGATCAAACCTGGATGGAAATAAATGGGCTGCTCATGGCCAAGCCCATCTAGCAGCCAGCTGCTGCAGGCATCCCCAAAAGAACACGGGAAGAAACCCAGGAGGAGAAAAACACAGGATAGTGGCCCCAGGTAGCTGAGGTGCATATCAAAGGAGTCATTTCAGTAGGCCCAGCCTCTTGCATCTGTCCACACAAAGAAAAGTGCTGAATTCCTTAACTTGAGATTTCTGGTTTTCTTTAATTAACAGTAATCTTTTCATGTTCCGACTACCTGGTCTTTTGCTGCAAAATACTCCTGAATACCCTGACTCCCCTTCTTGCCTCTTCTTGCTGTGTCCTGGGCTTAAGTCCTCACTTTTGTCCACTGAATAAAACATAACCCTCAACTTTTAGGTTGTGCTTTTTTTCCCAGTCGACAGTTGTTACGAGAATAAGCAAAGTGAAGATTTTCTGCAGTCTCTTTGGGAAACTCTGCAAACACCACATATTAAAACAAATAGTTTAATTGAATCCTTTTCTCCCACAGAGAATACAGAACAATGCTTCTACATTTCTTTCTTTTTTTTTTTTTTCATGACTAGACAGTGGTGGATAACTGCTTACTGCATCGTGAACAGGGCGCCTTTGCCTTTTGGTCTTAACAGTTCTTTTCTGTTGCCCGTGAACCCAATGGTCTCAGAAATGACATAAGGTTTGAATGAAACAATGATGCAATGCCTTGGTGGGGGTGGAGGAATATTTTAGAAAGAAAGTCAGCAAAACTTCATGAATAAACAATATAAGAAGTCAAAAGGATAGCTGCTGGTATAGTAGAAAGAACACTCTATTTGGAATCAAAAGGCCTGGGTTTAGATCCAGCTCTGTAACATTACATGGCTCTGTGACCTCAGGCAAGTCATTTAACCTCTCTGGGTCTCTTAGAATACAAAACAAAAGAGGAGGACCAGCTAGTATCCCAAGCCCCTGTAGCTCTGACAGAAATTCTGAGACCAGTTATGATGTAGGTGGCCTCTGCTTTCATATACCGAAGGGAATAAAATAGCCTGAAAACAAATTTTGAGCCTGAGTCAGTGTTCCCTGCAACTCCTCGCTCTCTGGTCTTTTCCGAGACTCTTTTGGCAAAAAATGAGTTCCCCTGAGGATGGCTGATTTAACAGCTGGGCAGTATTGGCTGATTTCTGCCTTTGAACAGCTGGTCTATGAGACAAACAACCAGACAGACTTTTGTCAGAAAATGTGACTCAACTTTTACAGGCCAAGTATAGATGGAGAAAAATAAACTTAAAAAGCTCTGTGCTGCTTTCTCCTGACCCACATTCTCCTTACATGGACCAATATCCTTCTAGCCTTAGCTCTGCGGGCTCTCTATGAGAAATGGGGGAGAGAAAAGGGGACCAGACAATTTCTAGAAAGCTCCAGAAAAAAAAAATGTATGGCCATAAATTCTTGTTTTCTTTTCCATTCCTTTCAAGAACTCAAAGTTCCAAAGGGCTTGAGGCTCTTAACCAGACCATGCTGGAATTTTAGGTAAAAAGATTCTTCCTTGATTGGCCTTGTCCTGAACATCACAGGTCCCCTGGGCACTAAATGCTAGTGGTTTCCTTTCCCCATCATGATGCCAACCAAAAATGCTACCATGTGTTCCTAAAAGCAAAACAAGCTGACTTTCAATAGATAGCAGATGGATTATAAGGAATCTCTATGTTGACTCAAGAGCTTTCCATGGGTCTGTTTACATTACTATAAAAATTCTCTTGATAACCATCTGGGTCATTGAATTGTCCTCCCTCCCCTGCCTAAGGCCCCACCAAGATCTGAGTGCCCCTTTCCCTATTCATCCTAATACTCTCAACATTTGCAAAGCTCAGGTTTCTAATAGGTTAAACCTGTAACTAGCTTTTAAAGTCTGCGTTTGTAATAAACTGATCCTTTCCTCACCTTTGTTTAAACAGATTTTTGCCACCAGCAGCCCATTTGGAAGGGAAGGGGAAAGAAAAACAGCAACTCACAAAGCTGCACACAGCCTGTGTGGAGGATGGAGGTGCAGGTGGACCACCTCGCTCACTCGTGATGTCTGTAACGTGCAGTAAAATTAATAAACTGTGCCAGTGCTAATGCTCCAGTCTCAACAAAGCGGTTTGTTTATTAGGGCTTCTAGCTCACAAAAGAGGCATTTAAAAACTCTGCATGTAGCCTTGGGAACAGACCTGGGGAAAAGTAAACATAAAGCTCAAGTTTTGCTTTTATAAACGGCAAGCGCAGCATCAATGACATTCAGTTCAGTTCAGTTGCTCAGTCGTGTCCGACTCTTTGCGACCCCATGAATCACAGCACGCCAGGCCTCCCTGTCCATCACCAACTCCCGGAGTTCACTCAGACTCACATCCATCGAGTCCGTGATGCCATCCAGCCATCTCATCCTCTGTCGTCCCCTTCTCCTCCTGTCCCCAATCCCTCCCAACATCAAAGTCTTTTCCAGTGAGTCAACTCTTTGCATGAGGTTGCCAAAGTACTGGAGTTTCAGCTTTAGCATCATTCGTTCCAAAGAAATTCCAGAGCTGATCTCCTTCAGAATGGACTGGTTGGATCTCCTTGCAGTCCAAGGGACTCTCAAGAGTCTTCTTCTATACCACAGTTAAAACGCATCAATTCTTCGGCACTCAGCCTTCTTCACAGTCCAACTCTCACATCCATACATGACTACTGGAAAAACCATAGCCTTGACTAGACAGACCTTAGTTGGCAAAGTAATGTCTCTGCTTTTGAATATGCTATCTAGGTTGATCATAACTTTTCTTCCAAGGAGTAAGCGTCTTTTAATTTCATGGCTGCAGTCAAATCAATGACGTTAGTGCACATAAAGAATGAAGGCAAATGAAGTTAGCACTGGATGAAGACAACAGCATTACAACCTCTAAGAAACATCTACTGATCAGAGGTGAATAACCCTGATTTAAGGGCTTTCATCTATCTACCTAAAGCTTTAAATAGCCCATGTAAGATTGCTTCAACAAATTACAGTATTTCTAGTTAGTTGCAGTTGTTAAAGTAGTAGTTAAAAACATTACTGTGGAAGGCTGTTAAGAAATGTTCATAATATATATCAAACTGAAAATATATCACAAAAACTGAATTTCCCATTACTTATTATATAGTAGAATTTGTCTGTAAATGCTAGAATGAAGAAATGTATGGATGGATATCTGGCAAAATGTTGACAGTACTTCTGCAGAGTGTAACGTGTTTTTTGTTCTTAGATATATTTTGTATAATAAAAACCTATGAGTTTCTAATGAGGGTCAAAGCATTTGTTTTTTTGTTTTTGTTTTCAAAGACTCTATTTAATCAAATTAAGTGAGAACTGGTTTAAATAGTTCTCAGAGAACTAAGAATAGTAAGGACAGCTGACTAGACACAACATTTTCTGCACAGAAGATAGACAGTCTATATTTCATTCCTGATTAAAAAATAATAATAATAACCCACTGGGAGGCACAGGCTTAAAAGACAAACCCATATGCAGGACAGTCATACTCCATTTTTCTTGACACTTTACATGTTAAATGGACAGAAACCATCTGGCTAATTTTATCCTCCTTGTTGAGAATAACTAGGACCCACAACAGCTGGGCCTTTGTCCAACGAGCATGGTTACCCACAAGTCATGTGCAGGGTTTGTCTTTAAAAACAGCTCTCATCAGGAACTCTGTATGCAATAAAACCTCCTCACACTTGCAGAGAGCTCCTCTCATCACCAGGCTGGGCCCTGAAACAGCTCCTAACAATCTGCCCAATCAATAACACTTTTTCTTTTATAAACCAAAATTTCCACTGTGCGCTACCACAATTAAGTTTTTATCCTTAGATTGTACTTAGCTGTAGTTTCTGTTCTCTCATGACTTGGGGCCACAAACACCTAAAATAATATCTTTGATCCTGCTCTCTAACCCCTTCCCAAATTACAGTCACTAAATGCAGAGAACAGACAAGCTCTGGTCACTTTCTCTCTTGCCCTCTGTAGGAGGCTGAATTCTAAGATGACTCCAAGATTCCTGCTCCCTGCTGGACACACCTCATAAGGTCCTCTTGATGTGGCCCAGGGATATAATGGATGGGCTCCTGTGAGTGCCAGGTTACACTGTGGGGAAGGCAATTTTGCAGATGTAATTAAGGTCTTTAAATTATTCGAAAGGGAGATTATTCTGGGTGGGTCTGCCCTAATCAGGCAAGCCTTTTCAAAGAAGGTCTAGAAGTCAGAGATTCTCCAGCAGGCCTGGAAGAAACAGGCCACTGAGAGATCTACATATCCAAGAATCCAAATTCTACCCACAACCACAAGCTCAGAGGGACTGTAGCCCAGCTCCCAGCTGACACCTGACTGCAGTGTGGTGAGTGAGTCTCAGAGATAGGAACCAGCTAGGTGGTACCCAGATTCCTGACCCAAGGAAAGTATGAGATAATACATGTTGCTGTTTTAATCCACTAAATTTGTGATAATTTGTTACATGGCGATAGAAAACGAATACCCCTGCCGACTGGCCATGTGCACGTGGCTGTCCAAGCTTTCACCCATGCTCTCTCTTCCTCCTGTCCACCCTCTGTGAGGCTATTTATATGGAGGAAAAAAGAATCCTCTGTGACCCTTGGAGGCAGCCTCAAACCAGGGAGTGAGGCCCACCCGGTGATGACTTGTCGGAGGCACTCCACCATTGTTTCTTGAACCTAACGCTCTGCTTCCCCACCCTCTGTTCACTCCTTTTGGGAAGTCAGGCTTAGATTTCAGTGGCTGTGAATTCATACCTGACCTCCCAGATCACGGTCTGGATAAAACTCTTTTTCCTGACAGGTGGGCCAAGGTCAAATTGATTTTTTTAAAGAAACTTTTAGAAGAAAACAAAGGGAAGGAAGAAGAAGGAATTTTTGCAATGAAGGTAGACACATATAGGACACATTTCTTGCTCTAACTTAACTAAAGGCTGGGCACAGCCTGGCTTGGCTGGTGTCACTCCTGGAACGTTCGTGTCCACATCTGCTTCCCTCCCCAGCCTGGTCTTTGCAGGAGGTTTGCAATTGTGCCAGGTTCCCTCTGGCCTGAACTGCATTTGAGTTGGCACCTTACTAGCCCTGGAGCCTCCTTCCCAGGTCCTCCCTCTCTGGTTTCTGGCTCCAGGGATGAACAAGGAACTTCCCCATATGACCTCAATGATTCCTCCCTAAGGCTTCATGCTGGGGACCTTATATAGCATTTGTGCTTCATTCACCATCTTCCATTCCTCTGTGCTCCTTTGTCTAACTCTTACTTTCTGTCCCCTTGGCTTCAATTCACCTAAGATAGGTTAAGAATTCACTGTGTCAAGCAGCCGTGCTGAATTCCAGAGCTCTGCATATTAGTGATGCTATCATGCAGCCCAGAGTCTATGAAAACTGCCTAAAACACGTTCACTAGTCCATTAAGGTTCTATATGATTTCCATAACTGGTACTAATAGATTCATGTCCAACCTATTTTTCTTGGCTACTGCCCTAAGTGGCATCCAGCTAGTAGCCAAAGGAGCACCATGGTAGGGACCAAAACTTACCTGCAGCTCCTCTGTCTCCTATGTAATCATACCCTATAAAGTTGTAAGAAAATAAATGTACTAGAACTTCAGTGTCTAAGTTCCATCTCCCTACTAGACTTCTCACTATTACTGTTTATTTGCAGAATCCCATTGCATGTAACAGGAGAAAATAGGATACTGATTTGCTTTGGCCAGTGTCAATCCAGAGAGTTTTGTAAACATTAACCTCTAAGAGGGTCTTCTTGGTTATTCAAATGTGTGCTAGCCTCAATACGAGAATTCCCTAGGAACTTAACTGGTGGTCCAGTAGTTAAGAATCCACCTACCAATGCAGTGGACATGGGTTTGATCCCCAGTCCAGGAAGATAGCATATGCCATGCAAAAATGGGGAAAGTCTCAAACAAGTTATATGTGAAAGCATTCCTCTATCTAATCAAGAGCTCACATCAGGGTCCAGAGATCACTGGTCCCAGAGGAATCTCAAAGGCCAAACTAGCAAAAGCACACGTCATTTTCTCTTTGGCAGATACCAGCTATCAAAGTTCAGAAAGAACAGCCACCTGTACGTGGAGTTTAGCATTCAGACTGCTGACCTCATCACCTCTGCCATGGTGGGGTCAACAGGGACCTTAGAAGAGCACTCTAACAGATGGTTTCATTTTCTACTGATGCTGCACAGATGTTTAAAAAGAATGTGCTAGAAACTGTGTTGCAAGTGTAAAATGGATCTCAAAACGTTTTACAAAGGACCCATATATTCATTTCATTGCAAAGCTATCTGGAAAAGAATCTTTGCTATTCCCCTTCCCCCAACTCTAATACTCGGAAGACTGGCTGCTTGGGAAAGCTTAATATACTTTGGGGGTCTTGCTGCACAATTCACTTCCCTATATGTCACTTTCCCATCAATAAAACAGCTACCAGTGTTGCATAAACCTCTTCCCATATCATGCATTTGACCTTAATCTGTTATAAGCAGCAAGCCTCTCCCATCCCTTTGTTCAACATGTACATAAATCTTATCAACATCCCAATCAAGATTAGAAAAAAATCAAAAGGAGACTTCATTAATGTTTATTTTGAAACATTTATATTTCTTCCACAAGGGGAAAATGCTGTGTTATGGAAATGACATTAGTTTAGACATTCAATGATGCAGAATTCAATGCACACTGTTTATTCATTAATGGGTCTATTAGTGGCTGGGTAATCTCCAGGCAGAATTGTTAGGAAACAGAGGTTATTGTCAAGATACTGATTAATTTTATCTAAGGATCTATCAATAAATGTCTCATCAAACAATTCTTACTATCAGAAGTATAGTGAGGAAAGTGGCTAAACATATTATTTCATTAAATCTTCACAACAAACGCGTGAGTTAGGTAATAGTAATGCTATTACCCCCATTTTACCAATGCAAAAATGTAAGCTCAAAGAGGTTTGACAACTTAGCTGATGTTGCACAGGTAAAGAAGGAGCAGAATCAGGGAATCAAACCACTTCCTCTGACTGTGAAAGCTATACTCTTTCCACTACACTATCTGCCTCTCAACCCTCCATGGTGAAAATGTAGGTGGATGTTGTCAAGCACTTGTAGGACATAGGAGAGAGACAGTTTCCCAATGCGATATCTATGCTCTGGGCATCTGCTGAGGGCAAAATGCCTGAGTCATTTCAGAAAGCCAAGTAAGGCCAAGTATGTGTACCATCAATTCACATTTGTGTCTTTTTCTGGGAAAATGAAGATAACAGTTCCATTTCCCTTACTGGGTCCTTGTAAAGGTCCAATTACACAGATCACATCAAAGGACTTCACAAACTGTAAAGCCCTTGTAACTGAAAGGTGATATGATTACCATTATCCCCTCTCAGACAGGGGACTGTTTCTCACCTATCCTGTGCTTCTGAGCTATTCTTTAGCAGGACTTTTCCAGGATTTGGCTTCTTTGGGGGTGGAGAGTAAGGAAAAATTAGGGAGGCTCCATAAATGCCAGAGCAGAAGCACATCTGTATATACATCCACGGTGAGTCATTTATGCTCCAGTTAATCACGGCACGGTCAACAGAACAGCATACAGCTGACCCTCATTACTCACAAACTCCATGTTTGCAAATTTGCCTACCTAACATTTATTTGTAACCCCCGAATCAATACTTGTGGTGCTTTCACGGTCATTTACTAATATGCACAGAGAAACAGAAATCTGAGTTTCTAGAATTGCACATTTTCAGCTGAGGTTGAACAAGGCCACACTCTGCCTTCTTTCGGCTCATACTATAAACAAGTATGGTCTATTCAGTGCCACATTTTCACACTTTTGTTCTTTCGGTGGGTGATGTCGCTGTTTAAAACAGCCCCCATGTAGAGTGCCGAAGTGCTGGCTAGGGTTTCTAAACTGAAGAAAGCTGTGATGTTCCCTGTGGAAAAACTGCCTGTGTTAGATAAGCTTTGTTCAGGTATGAGTTATAGTTCTCTTGGCATGACTTCAGTGTTAATGAATTGAAAATATATGTATTTGGGGGCTTCCCTTGTGGTCCAGTGGCTAAGGCTCTGCACTCCCAATGCAGGGGCATGGGTTTGATTCCTGGTCAGAGAACTAGATCCCACATGCCACAGCTAAAACCCAGCACAGCCAAATAAATGATATTAAAAAAAAAAAAAAAGGTTAAAAACATATATGTATGTATTTTGGGTAAGGTGGTTTTTTTAAACATACACAGGAAACAAGGCAATGTATTGATCAGTTCATGAAAATGTGAAACCAGAGGCTCACAGGAATCTAACCTAATATTTCCCCAGGAGCAGTGATTCAGTATTCACTAATTCACTGTTCACAGGGACTTTATAGAACATAACTACCTCCCAAACAAGAATGGATTATCAGTCAGTCAGTTCAGTTGCTCAGTCATGTCCGACTCTTTGCGACCCCATGAACTGCAGCATGCCAGGCCTCCCTGTCCATCACCAACTCCCGGAGTCCACCCAAACCCATGTCCATTGAGAATAGATTATATTTAGTCACTAAAATCTGTAAATATAAAGTATTAACATAAATTTGAGGAATAGTTGTAAAATGTCTGCTATGTATTTACAGGACTATGTATTTTTTTATTCCAGTTTCATTGAGGTATAATTGACATAGGTATAAGATATATCATGAAGGGATTATCACAGTAAGTTTAGTAACCATCCATCATCTCATACAGATACAAAATTAAAGGAACAGAAAAAAATTTTGTGTGTGTGATGAGAACTCAGGATTTACTCTCTTAACAAGTTTCATATATAACATATCTCATTGTTACTCATATTTATCATGTCATACATTACGAGTAAACAGCTAGCTGTTAACTATCTAAAACCAGATACATGAAAAAGACTGGGAGGGGATATGAACATAAAAGTATTTCTGAGTTTGCATACTTATAAAGAGCTTTCTTATTTCTCCAACTGTGGTAATATATTATTTTCATGGTTTAACAATAAAATTTTAAATACAAAAGCTCCCACCATTAATATCTAGAAAAACACAAAAGTCCACATTGTCAATTCTAAAACTAATCTATGTTAGGCAAGCCCCCAGAGGTAATTCAAACCATCTGGAGGACTGGTGAGGTTTGATTCACTTTTCTGAGAAGCTGGAAAAAGATGTTCCTAGGATGGACTTGATTTATCATCCAACAACGCTGAAGGTTCTTTCGGTGTTTTGATTTCTACAAACCATTCACTACTATGTACTCAACCTCCTTCTCTGCTTCCCCACTGCCAATATGGCATCGCTCCAAGACCATATTCTCAGCCCCTCAACTCAAATATCATCCTGGAAAGGCAGGGCTCATAACCTCCAATTGTAGTCACAGACCTTGTTTTATCTTCTTCATGGAATTTACCATTATCTGCAATTATTGAACTTATTTATCTGTTCCAGCTTTTATTGCTTGACCCCTGCCCCCTCACTGGAACACACAGGACTGTCCATCTTACTCATTGTTGACAGTCACTTTACCCACCCCACCCCCCACCACACCTAGAAGGGCCTAGGGGTAGATAGGAGGAGCTCAATAAATATTTGCTGACTTACTGATTCAGGCTTTCCTGATTCCTTTTTCTCCTTTAACCCCAAGCCAGCCATCATCATTTGCTTGTCTATCTTAATCCAAAGAGAGTTTAGGAATACCTCAATCCTGTAACAAGTCCTTTCAATTCATATTTCTCCATGTTGTTTGATTCCATCCCAGTTTGTTTCCTGGGAGACAACAGGGTCCAGAGTTAAGAGATTTAGTTCTCTCTAATTCACTGAAGTTGATTTAAAGTAGGATTAGCTCCTGGTGATGTTTTGCTGAAAACCTGCTTATCACTGAGTTGCTTCACAGAACACATTCCTTCCCCATGACCAAATTCCTGCAACAGGCTTTTGAAAACTCCTCTACACACACTCCAGTCTGGCTGAGGTCCAAGGGACCGATGGGCCAGTAAGAGTCTGAGCTTTGTGTAGGTTTATGCTCATGTTCTTTAAAAGGGCCCACAATCTCCAATACTGGACCCTCCAGAAAGGGAGGTCTGTGACGGGAAAAGGAGGTGGAGCAGGGGAGATTCAGGTTGGTCGTGACCATCTCGAGATGTGAGTTTGGAGAAATCATTTTACCTCTGTTGAAAAAAGTTTTTTCACTTATCTGTGTTTTAAGACCATGAAGCGGTGTACACTGAGCTATTTCTGACATCACGTCTTAATCAGAAAGCAGCTGTAATATAGAAAAAATGCTTCATTTAATCCTATTTGCATGATGGTTTCTAGGCAACTGCTTAATGCTTGATAAGATCATGGGTTTTCACAGGGCCCAGTAAGATCACACAGCCATATCACTTTGCCAGGAGGAAAAAAAAAGCAGGAGTTTGTGAGCAGCAAACATGGAAAAACAAACAGAACTTTCTTGATGAATCGTACAGAGAAAAAGAAAAATCCAGTCACTCTTAAAAGAGATCAAACCCTTGAAAGGCCCCTTGTGGACTGGGATTTTAAAGTTCCACAAGCATAACTAGATTCTGCCCTTTGATCTCAAGATGCAGGTTGTATTGGTTCTACTTAAGCTTGAGGGATAATGAAAATGGCAACTAAAATTGTGAAATGAGCGGTAGCATTTAACATTCACTGGGGACAGAAGTATAGGACTTTCAGGTTTACAACTGCACTTTTCCTGAGAGGAAAAGACTAGACATCAGTGCTAGGGACAGAATTCAGTTTACAACTCTACCTGCACCTGCCGGTGGGACAGTAGATAGCTCTCCAGGAGAAAAAGGAGGGCAATGGGGACCTGTTTGCTCCTTGCTCTAACCGCAGTTTTCTATTTTCACGAATGTCCAGCAGTCGGAAAAGCAGTGTAAAGAAATAACCCGAGCATCACAGGGTGGTGCCAACCCCTACAAAGACAGACAGACTTCAGCCTGAAATATTAAGGAGCACCCCATCTTTAAAAACTGGTTGTTTTATCAAGCTCCCCAGGCCTGGGAAAGATTGAAGGCAGGAGGAGAAGGGGATGAAATGGTTGGATGGCATCACCGACTCATTGGACATGAGTTTGGACAAACTCTGGGAGACGGTGAAGGACAAGGAAGCCTGGCGTGCTGCAGTCCATGGGGTCACAAAGAGTCGTGGCTGAGTGACTGATCAACAACCACCAGGCCCCCATGTGCAAAGCCCCTGGAAACAGTGAACAGAGTTGTTGGGAGGCTCATTGCATGGTGTGGCAGTGACAGGAGGCCAGAGAGATGGGGCTGGCAGTGGGGCGGGAAGGAAAGGGAGCCAACTGCTCAAACTTGCGCAGGGCTTTCCTGGTTTTAGTGCTAAAAATCCTGCCTCTTAGAAGACTCCTCAATCCCAGGCAGACTGGGACAATGGTTCAGCCTACAAACAAGCAGAAAGAACATCGCAGACATTGCTTAAGTGCAGACGTACTTAGTCATTCCACACTCTTAGTCACAGAGAGCCCAGACTCAGGAAGCCTGCTCCTCGGTGTCCCTGCTGTGATACTACAGGGAGCTGGCATCTGCAATGATGTAGCCACCCTACCCTGCCCCCACACTTGGCATCTGGGTTCTGTCTGGATATCAAATAAAGCAGAGCATTCCTCTGACGGAGCCACTGGTAAAGACATCATTCTTTCACCACTCTACCCTATCATTCTTCAGTCACTAAGTCGTGTCCAACCCCTTCAGACTATAGCCCACCATAGACTATGGCCCACCAGGCTTCTCTGTCCATACTGAAGTGGGTTACCATTCCTTCTCCAGAGGATCTTCCCGACTCAGGGACAGAAGCCGGTTTCCTGCAATGGCAGGCAGATTCTTTACTACTGAGCCACCAGGGAAGCCCATTTTACTCTGTACTTGGAGGTAAACAATCAACGGCCAAGAGAAACCAATTACCTTCCTGACTCCTAATTTTCACTTGGCAAGTCTCTTGTAAATGGTTAAGCATATACACTACCAAGCCAACATTAGAAATTCTCTTAGAAATTTTTGCCCATTTTCCATCTTTGTAGAGTAAGTAGCCATCAAACAGGACAGATAAAGCACACATTCAGACAGTTCCTTTAAGGAGCAAGCAGCAAAGGCCTGATGGATAGAAGCAAAGCTTCACAGTAGTTTCTTAAGAACCACAGGATAAGTTTTGACAATGACAATTACAGAATTGATTCTTCAGCATTGCCACCTCTCTCATCTCCTAAAGGCCCACAAGCTCAACATAAACACTGGATCCAAAATCCTTACCGAGTCTAGAAACATGAATGAAGGCATCTGGCACTTTCACTTATAATTTCTGATGAAAGTTTATTTCAATTAGGAAATAATTTGAAAAAGAGTAATTCAGAAAATAATGTCACGGACAACCCTGAAACCCACCACCAGATTTTTCTTTTGTTTTTTGTAACACCAAAAACATTTTGTACTGGGGTATAGCTGATGAACAATGTTGTACCACCAGATTTTCCAATCTGCTGTGTTGGCTTTAGATCTTCAAAAAGCACAGAAATGTGGCAGGTAACACCAGATCCCCACTCAAAGAGGCAGAGGCCATAGGAAGTGGAAACAGGAGCTCAGAAAGGTTAAGCAACTCCCCGAAGCTAGAGGAAGGGTCTCTGGGAACACTCACATCCCAGCTGCAAGTATGATTTCTCTTTTCTCAGTGTACCTTGCAATTCACCTGGAGTGTGCGTGCTCAGTCATGTCCGACTCTTTGCAATCCAGACTACAGCCCACCAGGCTTCTCTGTCCATAGGATTCTCCAGGCAAGAATACTGGAGTGGGTTGCCATTTTCTTCTCCAGGTGATCTTCCTCACCCAGGGATTGAACCTGGGTCTCCTGCATTGGCAGGCAGATTCCTTACCTGAAAGCATTCCTAATTGGATGCTTCCAACACAAACCAAAGCATGTGATTCCAGGACTCAGACTCCACTGCCACGGAATACCAAAAGATGCCAGGTATTTGGTGGCGAGACGGAACAGTCAATTCACCTCAGGCATGTAAAATTTTGAGTCAGAAAAGCCCCAGAAGGCCTTATGATTACTTACACACAGTTGTTTCCTGCTTATAAGTGGAAATAAAAAAGCAGTCATTGTGTAAAGAGAGTAAGATATCACTAGGTGTGTACAATTTCAACATAATTAAATGTTTTGGTTCAATTATATATCACTTCTCAAATGGTTTAACTATAAAATTGTCTTTCAAATTTCCTCTCTATAACACTGAGCGTTCTCTTATTCACCAAAGCTCTCAGGCCCACTGGGCCCACTGCATGCTGCCACATCCCTCTGCATTTTTCACTTGGGGGCCCTGACAAGCTATCAAACGGAATGTCATTGAATATTTTCTGAGAAGCCCCAAACCCAGAAATGCCACATCGAAACAGCAAAAACTAACAATGTCAAGTATTCCATTTTAATTCACATTTCACAATAGCCGGGTTGTGAATGTTACAATCAGTACATAGAGTACAATGCTTCACCTGAAAAGTCAGGCCATCTAATGGGTGAAATAACATTCCCCAAGGCTAGAATAATCTGTTCCCCTTTTTCTAGGAAAAGGAATTCTCTGCTTACAAGGAAGCAGTCAAATTCAATTAGCCTAGTTGTTGAAGAGCTGCTTTTAAATGTGAGCAGCATTTCAATTTGTAAAATAGAGACCTTTCTATAAACTGTGTATGTGAACTTAATCCAATTCCCCCTCCCTCCCCCAACCCTATACACATTAAAATTCTCAGAATGTTTTGTCTTTCTTTCTGCCCCTCCACCAGCATAGGCCCTGCTCTGGTCTAGCCAGCCAGAGTGATGTGGATTGTCCCAACCACAGTGCTCATCAAATCTGTGTGACTTTTGTATTATGTTTTAAACGTGTTTGTTTAGCTGCACTGGGTCTTACCTATGGTACACAGGATCTTTGATCTTCATTGCAGCAAGTGAGATCTAGTTCCCTGACCAGGGATTGAACCCGGGCCCTCTCCATTGGAGACAGCCACTGGACTAAGACAGGAAGTCCCCCATCTGTCTGACTTTAGACATAAGATTTCTGTATCCCAGAACTCCCTCCTCTCCTGGGAAACTCCAACTTCATGACCCAGTCTCTTCCCACTCACCCCTGTCACCATCCACACTCAAAGTGCACACAGAGCCCCTCATATACTTCTGTTACTACCTTTATCATTTGTGCGTTTTTACTATTCCCCCTGCCCCGCCCCCACCTCAAGGATGTGACCACAGGATCTAACACACTGCCTCGACATGGGCAGAATCAATGCTCGATAAGCCCGATAAAAGTCATGCTCTGTTGTCTTCCCTACCCTCCTGTACCGCCTCCTGACCATTCATGGAACTGCCTAGCTCCACAAGTGGGTGTTACCTTCACCATGAAAATCTCGACTTAGCCCTGACTACCTCCCACCAGAGAAAAGTACAGCAATTGCGACCTAAACCACCAGGCCACCCCCTTCAACTAATGAAGAACACTTAAATTCAAATGGTGACAGATAGTTTTTCTTCATTTTTGAAAAGTGAAGAATACTTTGCAAATTCAAATAATTCTTTTTTTTTAATACTTTAATCTACATTACAATACTGTATTTGTTTTGCCATACATTGACATGAATCAGCCACAGGTGTACACGATCTCCCAATGCCAAAGCCCCCTCCCACCTCCCACCCCATATCATCTCCCTGGATCATCCTGTGCACCAGCCCCAAGCATCCTGTATCCTGTATTGAACATAGACTGGCGCTTTGTTTCTTACATGATTGTATATATGTTTCAAATAATTCTTAATCCATTCAATTTATCTGCCTCATAAGTTTTCTTCAAAGAACACACCTGTAAAAGAACAATTAGGTGTAAAGGGAGAATGGTAAATGCAGTGACCTGTATCTCCTTTCTCTGCAAAGGAGTTAATGATCATTAAGCAAAAACACCTCTGATGAGTGCTTACTAACTTTTGCTGTCATACGAGGAGGAATAAAGATCACAATATAGCATCTCCTCCCAGAATGTTCAAAGCACAATGTTTGGCATGTTCTCTATTTGGCCTGACCCTCTTGACGAGCTGTTAAACTGAATCAGTCACTTCCTGGTTTTCTCCTAATCCAGGTCATCACTGTACCTGACCCACATGGTCACTGAGAGAATCATGCAACCCCTTGATCCTTCCTCTTCCTTCCTTGCTCATGAATTTCTCTGGGGTCGGTAGGAATACCGTGGAGTATAGGTCAGTAGACAATCAGGAAGTTTGAGTTACCCAAGGCATACAAGGCCAAGGCCACAGCTAACATACCTGATGGTCTAACACAAAGTAGAAAAGTGTATTCCTGCTTCAAAAAAAAAAAAAGAGAACTCCATTAAGTTTGGGAATTAGGGACAAACTCCTGAGATGTTTAGTCATTAAGTCGTGTTCAACTCTTTGCGACCCCATAGAGTGCAGCACGCCAGGCTTCCCTGTCCTTGCACATCTCCTGGAGTGTGCTCAAACTCCACTGAATCAGAGACGCCACCCAACCATCTCATCATCTGCCATCCTCTTCTCCTTTTGCTTTCATCTTTCCCAGCCTTAGGGTCTTTTCCAAGGAGTCGGCTCTTCACATCAGGTTGGCTCTTGCTTGGCTCTACGTTCAAGTGTAGTATTTGGGGAAAATGAATGGAGTTTCTACCCCTCAAAATGATCAGAAAGTTACTCTTTAGCTACTCAAAACACACCCAGCAGCTTGAGATCATCTGATGGATTTAAAAGAACTCAAAATAACTTTATTTAAGGAACTAACTTATCTGCTTAGCATTTGCTACAAAGCAATGTCTAGACGTTCCAAGAAAGCCAGTAAAATATGCAGGGAGTCTCTTTTGCCCACACACCTCCTGCATCAGAGGACAATGAAACAGCTGCTCTTGAACCTGGGCCACCTGAGCGGCCTCCAGCAAGGCCATCCAGCTGACTCTGCCTGCCTCTGCCCCGCCTCCGCTTAGATACGGGTGAACAGATCTGCTCAGGGATGAAATCCAAGCAGGGTCAGGGTCAAAATCTCCCGGAGCCAGAATTTTACAAACTCGAGCTCTGGCCACAATCAGAGGTAAATAATCACTTCAGCATCTTTTTTTTCAGTCTTCAGGATGCCAATTCATGCAAAAACAAAATGAACAAAGAGTGGGCAACCTTGGTGTCTCAGTGGTAAAGTATCTGCCTGCCCATACAGGAGACATTGACCAGGATTTGATCCCTGATCTGGGAAGATCCCACAGGCTGCGGAGCAACTGAGCCAATGCACCACAACTATTGAGCCTGTGCTCTAGAGCCCAGAAACTGCAACTACTCAGCCCACGCATCCCAGAGCCTGTGCTCTGCGATGAGAAGCAACAACCGACCACAATGAGCAGCGCTTGCAACACAACTGGAGAGCAGCCCCCGCTCTCCGAAACTAGAGAAGAGCTGGAGCAACGAAGATCCAGCACAGCCAAAAATAAATAAGCAAATAGTTAAAAAAAGAAAGAAAGAAAGAAAGAAAGGACAAAAAGTAAAGCAGAAGATACTGTGGTAGACTTGAGAAAACCTACTGACTCCAAGAACTATAACTGAGCTACTAATGAGGACTGCAGCATCCTCATCTGGGGAGAGGTGCAAAAATGTCAATACTGGGCAAATCCTCCCATGAAGAAATGGCCTCTGTTTCTCCATTCATTGGAGAAGGAAATGGCAACCCACTCCAGTATTCTTGCTTGGGAAATTCCATGGACAGAGCAGCCCGGCAGGCTACAGTCCATGTGGTCGCAGAGTCGGACAAAACTGAAGCGATTAAGCAAGGACTCTCTGTTCACTGATTCTGGAATGGCCTCTCAGGTTGTTCTGCCCAAGAGCATGTGATAGAAGTGATACTGTCCAACTTCTGAAACTGGGCAGAGCTGGACTCAAGAATCTTTGGTCCTATCAATCTCCTTCTTGGAAACTCGATCTACTGTATGAACAAGCCAGGGCCAGTCTGTCGGATGATGGGAGACCTGTGGTCCAGTGTCCTCACCACTTCTCTCCTCTTTCCTCCAGCTCGTCATCCAGAAGGAGAGCTTCCCAGCTGACCAAAAACTGGCCATGGGCTCACTTGCGAGCCGCACTGAGATCAGCAGAACTATCCATCTGAGCTGGTCCACAGAACTGTGGACTAAATAAAATGGCTGTATGTTATTAAATCATTTAATTTATTGATCAGTTATTAGCAGCAAAATCTCACACATCAGTTTCAAAACTTTTTAGGAGACATGGACAAATGTCTGAATGACATTCAACTCCTTGAAAACAAGGAACCAGACCAGTGATTTCTCAGACAGTCTACAAACTTAGGTGAATGAAATCATGATGAAAATCAAAGTCACAAAGACCAACTTAAATGATCCTAGGGAAAGTGCTTCCTTCACTATCCAGTGAGGGAAGAAGGTATAATATTTTAAAATTTTAAGTAATTTTACTACTAATTTACCAGTGCAGCAGAAAATTAAATAGTAAACTACTTACCTCAATGTTTTGCTCTCACTCCAATCCCTTTATTTCTCAGAAGTGTGCTCTTCTGTGTACTCTTTCCCTAGTTTTTCTAATTCCCACTACTTCCTACTCCCCATTGTACTTTCTAACGAGAACAAAAGGAACAGCAGTAACTTCCACTTATAGAGGCACCTCAATAGATGCTTTAAAAACATGATATTGTGCATTCACACAACCGCTCCTTTTGGTGAGTATAATTAGACCCATTTTATAGAGCTGTAAACCAAGGCTCAAAGAAGTTAATTACCTTGCCAAGGTCATTTGGTTTGAAGGTGCTGGAGCCAGAATTTAAACCACTAACTGTGTGATTACACAGCTCATGAATTTTCCATTGCCTCCATGGGACAATGAAACCTGCTACAGGCCTCTCATGAGCAAGGAAGCTTGAAATCCAGGGACTAGAGTGGTGGTCCAGTGATTAAAACTCCAAACTTTCAATGCAGGGAATGTGGGTTTGATCCTTGGTTGAGGAACTAAGACCCCACATGCCCTGTGATGTGGCCAAAAGTAAATAAATAAATAAAATTCAGTGACTATAATCAATTCAAAATAAGTATTTAGATGTATGCATGTATGTACGGGGAGAGAGTGTGTGTGAAAAAGACTAAAAGAGAAAGAAGTGGCTGTGCAAACTGCAATTCTACCAAAAGAACTGGCATTGTACTGATTTTGGGCAAAATCTTTTTATCACTTAGAAAGAAAGAAGCAGGAATATACGATGGTTAGGATTCATGGTGTGTTTGTCCAAAACCATCAGTAAAAGACATCATTGGCCCAATCATCTCTGAACGTGAAGTATACTTGTGTGAAGACATCAGAAGGGGAATCATCTAAAATTCACAAAAATGCAGCCTGCTGACTATGCATATTTATGAAAGGTTTTGCATAATACAACCACTACTAAACTCAAGCATACACTTTATTTAAATTAACAAATAATCTTCTCTATCAACTATTTTAAACTTAAAAGTAAATTATCTTTTACTCCAAAAGAAGAGCAGCTTTAAAAAAGTAAATCTACCACTAAACAATAACATAAGTGAACCTTATGTTCTGTATTAAATTTATTTCCTTCTTCCAAGTTATTTATAAACCAGAGGGGAAAGATGTAAACGTTTTAAAAGTTTGACTGTCCCCAATTTTTCCAATTTTAACTGGTTAGTCCAGTCTTCTGGGGATCAGGCCAGCATATGTGGGGGAAAGTATACAAACCCTCTGAATTAAAACCAGGGAGAGAACACCACCCCAGCGGAGCGAGGTGGGCAGGAGATGTCCCCCACTATGGACAAAGTAAAAATGAGTCTGAGCCTTTCTGGTTGAGTCAACAGTTTCTGCCCACATCAAGGGCCCAAAACCTTGGGGAATCTCATCCTTTGCTGAAAGACACCCCCCCACCCCCATTCCCCTGCCACGCAGCACACTCTCCAGGCCTCTCTCATTTGCTCTTATGATGACAGTGACGCCCTCCTCACGCCTGGATTGCTCAGCTCGCTCCGCCCCTCTATGCCTGACGCTCGAATTTAACTGAGCCACAGAGCCCCTTTCAATCAGAAATTCAATTTGCTCCACAAACCTGTCTCCAGCTCTTCATTTCTCCTTCCCATTACCCCCACTCACTTCCAGGCCCCACTCCACTTTCCCATCTGCCACCACATCAGAAGTCAATGCCAAAGTCAAGGAACTCTTGTCCTCCCAGTGGGAAAGAACCAAAGAGTGCTCAGGTCAAAGGGCATCTTGCAGCTTTTCAGTGTAAACTCAGGCTCAATGCCGAGCCTGAAGACGAAGCCCCCCCACAGAGCTGAGTGGACCATGGCTGAGCAGAGCAGCGTGAATTATTTCGCTGTCAGATGATAAACTAAAAGCCTTCTCTCTCTAACTCTGGTTGTGGTTCTGACTTGAGAACGTCTTTGAAGACTGCCCTACAGAAGGATTCAGTATTTATTCTCTGATCCTGTGGCTCCTCTGGGGAAACAGACATCATGCTGAATGTTTCTTCATCCTCATAGATTCCAACTCAGAGGCCACATTATCAGAGAGGCCTTCCCAGACCACCCTGGGCAATGAGCCACCCCCTCACTCTGCTGTTATGGAGTTCTCCATAACACTAGCACCTCCTGAGAAATTAGGTGCATGCTAAGTTGCTTCACATCCATGGGATTCTCCAGGCAAGAATACTGGAATGAGCTGCCATGCCCTCCTCCAGGGGATCTTCCCTACCCGGGAACTGAACTCGTTGTGTCCGCCTGAGTCTCCTGCACTGCAGGCAGATTCTTTACCCACTGAGCCACTTGGAAAGCCCACGAAATTAAGTACTTATCTAATTCTCTTTTCTCTCTTCCTCACTGGCGTGTCAGCTCCAGGAGGGCTGGACCTCTGTCTCCTGCACCTCCAGCATCCAGAATGCAGCACCCGGCACAAAGTGAGTACTCCATAAATATTTATTCAATAGGTGAATTCCCACCCCTCCCCTGCTCACCATTCCCCGTCACTCACATATGCATCTGCTTTCTCTGCCACGGGCCTGTGTATCCTACCTGCTAGGCCAGCTGGGGACTGTGAACACTGATTCTGGCACGTAAGAAGTCCCTTTCAGCTATGAGTCCCTGAGGTCTTCTGTCCTCTATTCTCCTTCCTTTTTCCCTCCCTCACACCGGCCCCCTCCTTTATGCCTCTTCCTGATCCAGAACCTTCTACCCCAGAGAAAGTCATAAAAAGCATATGGTCTATGTCATTTTCTAATTTACTGATACAAAAGATGCATGGACATAGCCCTCCTAAAGAACCTTCTTATCTTTAGTTTTAAGCCAGAATCTACAGTCTCTTTTTCTTCTACTTAGAAAAAAAATTGTATTAGATGTAAATTTTTATTTTATTTTTTATTGGAGTATAGTTACATTACAATATGCTACTTTCTGATATATTGCAAAGTGAATCAGCCATATGTTATACATCTATCCCCTCTTTTTGGATTTCCTTCCCATTTAGGTCACCACAAAGCACTGAGTGGAGTTTCCTGTGCTACATCATAAGTTCTCATTAGTTATGTTTTATACATAGTATCAATAATCTATATACGTCCATCCCAATCTCCCCATTCATCCCATCCCCCTCGCCCCCTCATTGCCTATACATTTGTTCTTTATATCTATGTCTCTATTTCTGCTTTGCAAATAGGTTCATTGGTACCATTTTTCTAGATTCCACCCTTTTAGACTGTTGGTGGCGATGTGGATTGGTGCAACCACTACAGAAAACAGCGTGAAAGTTCCTTAGAAAACTAGAAGTAGAGCTTCTGTATGATCCAGCAATCCCACTCCTGGGCATATACCCATAATCCCAAAAGAAACATGCACCCCAGTGTTCACAGAAGCACTGTTTACAAGAGCCAGGACATAGAAGCAGCCTAATGTCCACCAACAGAGGAATAGGTAAAGGAGACGTGGCACATATACATTCTCTTGACTGTCTCTTAGCAAATTCATGCAACTACTCAGCCAGCACTACTTTCTTTCATTCCTTAAGAACCTGCTTAATCATAAGCTCTAGATGTTCCCCAGTGATGAATGTTAAGCTTTTCACTTTTCAAACACCTGTACTGGACTTACCTCTCTCTAGCTCTCTGGAAACTCATACTTCACTTTGGTATTCCTCATTACAATTTAACAGTCCTCCCTATATTTGTCCTAAGATAAATGGCAATCCTTCAGTCTTTTGGATACATTCTTTGAAATTCTCTAACTATTCTCTGGTGTCACATGACTCCCTATCTGTCTTTTACTGTTCATGTTTTTATAGATTAAATTTAAATTGTTTTTGAATCCCATTATTCACAAATTTTATTTATATTAGTCTTTGGCCATGGAGCTTACCTAATTTTCCCCCTGGATCATTAGAAATGCTATGCAATTTATGATACAGGCAAAATTATGTTCAAGTATTACTTGATGTGTTTTCATAGTCTTAAAATAGAAATGATCATCCCCCTCTTATTTTTGGTGGGGTGTTTATTTTAGACTATTTTTTCAGTGTTTGGCATATTTGTTGAAGAAATAAATAATAAAAGTGAGCAAATGATGACAATATCAAAATAAAAATTTATCACAATTTCCAGCAGAAACAGATCCTATAAAGTGTAAATAGTCCCCTTATCTTCTTTAAAATTACCATTAAACAAACTGGTACTTAATGGACCAGCAAGTGTATATGCTAGCTCCCAAAACACTTGCCAATGGAGCAATGGAGACACAGACACTAAGAACAGACTTGTGGACCCAGTAGGGGAAGGAAAGGATGGGAGGAACTGAGAGTAGAATTGAAACATACACATTACCACATGCAAAATTAGCCAGAGCAAACTTGCTGTATAATGCAGGGCACTCAAATCAGGTGCTCTGTGACAACCTTGAGGGGTAGGATGTGAGAGGGAGATTCAAGAGAGAGGGGACATATGTGTGAACCATGACTCATTCTTGTTGATATATGGCAGGAACCAACACCATTTTGTAAAGCAATTCAATCATCCTCCAATTAAAAATAAACGAATTTAAATTAAAAACATAAGTGCTTGTTGATTCTTGCCAGCCTCGAATAGAAGAGGAAAAGCTTGGAATAAGCTAATGTTTTGGAGAGAAGTGGCACAATGCCTCACATTGGGCCATAGAAAGTTTAATCTGGAGATTTTACAAAGAACAAGCAATAACACGTTTCGCCACAATTTCATGACTCTGGAATGAATACTAATAAAAATAAGGAAAGTATAAGAAGAAAGATCAGAGGAAAGAACCTGTACTAGATATAACTGGAGCTTCCTTCTAAAGGCTTTTTACTGACAAGCTGCAAGAACTGTGGTTCTGAAAATTTTTTCTGCTTCCATGTAACACAATGAGTAGCACTGTCCACAAGGTAACATCGCTCATTATCTACAGACTCTCAAGTGTCTGGGAAAGGAAGCGTGGAAGACAGGGCATACAGTCTGAATATCTGCATCCCCCAAATTTCATATGGTGAAGCCCTAACACTCACGTGATTTTTTTTGGACATGGGGCCTCGGGAAGGCAATTAGGTTAAAATGAGGTCATAAGGATGGGGCCATCATGATGGGATTCATTTCAGTTCAGTCGCTCAGTCGTGTCCGACTCTGTGACCCCATGAATCGCAGGACGCCAGGCCTCCCTGTTCATTACCATCTCTCGGAGTTCATTCAGACTCACGTCCATCGAGTCCGTGATGCCATCCAGCCATCTCATCCTCGGTCGTCCCCTTCTCCTCCTGCCCCCAATCCCTCCCAGCATCAGTGTTTTTCCAATGAGTCAACTCGCCCATGAGGTGGCCAAAGTACTGGAGTTTCAGCTTTAGCATCAGTCCTTCCAAAGAAATCCCAGGGTCGATCTCCTTCAGTATGGACTGGTTGGATCCCCTTGCAGTTCAAGGGACTCTCAAGAGTCTTCTCCAACACTACAGTTCAAAAGCATCAATTCTTCGGCACTCAGCCTTCTTCACAGTCCAACTCTCACATCCATACATGACCACAGGAAAAACCATAGCCTTGACTAGACGGACCTTAGTCGGCAAAGTAATGTCTCTGCTTTTGAATATACTATCTAGGTTGATCATAACTTTTCTTCCAAGGAGTAAGTGTCTTTTAATTTCATGGCTGCAGTCACCATATGCAGTGATTTTGGAGCCCCCAAAATAAAGTCTGACACTCTTTCCACTGTTTTGCCATCAATTTTCCATGAAGTGATGGGACCAGATGCCATGATCTTCGTTTTCTGAACGATGAGCTTTAAGCCAACTTCTTCCCTCTCCTCTTTCACTTTCATCAAGAGGCTTTTAGTTCCTCTTCACTTTCTGCCATAAGGGTGGTGTCATCTGCATATCTGAGGTGATTGATATTTCTCCTGGCAATCTTGATTCCAGCTTGTGTTTCTTCCAGTCCAGCGTTTCTCATGATGTACTCTGCATATAAGTTAAATAAGCAGGGTGACAATATACAGTCTTGAAATACTCCTTTTCCTATTTGGATCCAATCTGTTGTTCCATGTCCAGTTCTAACTGTTGCTTCCTGGCCTGCATACAGGTTTCTCAAGAGGCAGGTTAGGTGGTCTGGGATTCCCATCTCTTTCAGAATTTTCCACAGTTTATTGTGATCCACACAGTCAAAGGCTTTGGCATAGTCAATAAAGCAGAAATAGATGTGTTTCTGGAACTCTCTTGCTTTTTCCATGATCCAGTGGATGTTGGCAATTTGATCTCTGCTTCCTCTGCCTTTTCTAAAACCAGCTTGAACATCAGGGAGTTCAGGGTTCACGTATTGCTGAAGCCTGGCTTGGAGAATTTTGAGCATTACTTTACTAGCGTGTGAGATGAGTACAATTGTGCAGTAGTTTGAGCATTCTTTGGCATTGCCTTTCTTTGGAATTGGAATGAAAACTGACTTTTCCAGTCCTGTGGCCACCGCTGAGCTTTCCAAATCTGCTGGCATATAGAGTGCAGCACTTTTCCAGCATCATCTTTCAGGATTTGAAATAGCTCAACTGGAATGCCATCACCTCCACTAGCTTTGTTCATAGTGATGCTTTCTAAGGCTCACTTGACTTCACATTCCAAGATGTCTGGATCTAGAATAGTGATCACATCATCATAATTATCCGGGTTCGTGAAGATCTTTTTTGTACAGTTCTTCCGTGTATTCTTGCCACCTCTTCTTAATGTCTTCTGCTTCTGTTAGGTCCATACCATTTCTGTCCTTTATCAAGTCCATCTTTGCATGAAATGTTCCCTTGGTATCTCTAGTTTTCTTGAAGAGATCTCTAGTCTTTCCCATTCTGTTCTTTTCCTCTATTTCCTTGCATTGATCGCTGAAGAAGGCTTTCTTATCTCTTCTTGCTATTCTTTGGAACACTGCATTCAGATGCTTATATCTTTCCTTTTCTCCTTTGCTTTTCACCTCTCTTCTTTTCACAGCTATTTGTGATTAGTGCCCTTATAAGGAGAGACCAGACAGCCTGCTTGCCTGTTCTCTTTCTCCTCCTCCCTGTCTCTCTCTCTTGACTCGGAAAAATTACATCTGTTGTTTAACCAACCCGGACTATGGTATCTTGTTATGGCAACTCTCACTAAGATGGAAGGGGAATAAACCTAGATCAACCCAACAATTTGGTCTCTGGACTCATTATCAAGGTATCATCATCGACCTAGTGACAATTTGGGCCAAGTACTCAGGAAGAAGAGCTTCTTTAATGCAATAGTGTCTTCTCATCAACAGCAGTTCTAAAAGAGAATACACCTCAGGCTTAGTGTGAGCCCCAGCCTCCTCACAGTGGCACCAACCAAACCCCCCAGCTCCTCCCTAATGCTAACCCCAAACAAAAGATGCTCCAGATGGCTCAACAACAAAGCACCCTCACCCTTCATTTGAACCTAATGGGACAGTTTGGTTCTGGCAACTGGATTCTCTTCTGGATCCCAGGCCCCATAGAATCATGCTTCTGATCACTGGAACCTGCCTTATATCATAGGACCTTCTTCTGCCCACTGACAGATCAGCCTCAAATTGGTCATCTGCATGAACTTAACAACATCTGCATGTCACCCAGCGGGATTCCCTTCACGGCAGCACTCCATTTACAGGACCACCTTGTAAACACCTGTGCTGTGTGGTGAGCTGCTCCAGTCATGTTCGGCTCTTCATGAGCCTAAGGATTGTAGCCCACCAGGCTCCTCTGTCCATGGGATTCTTCAGGCAAGAATACTGGAGTGGGTAGCCATTTCCTCTTCTAGGGGACCTTCTCAACCCAGGGATCAAACCCATATCTCTTACGTCTCCTGCATTGCCAGGTGGGTTTTTTTAATGCAGTTTACTGAGTAACAACTCTATGCTAGATCTTAGCTTTAACATGCATTATCTCTAACCTTCATTATAGAGTTATAAGATAGATATTACTGTTTCCATTTGTAGGTAAAGAACACAAGACTTAGAAAGTTAAATAATGTTCCTATGATCACAAAGCTCATTGGTAAAATCTTGCTACTTTAAGCTCTCTGTCTGACTTTAACGTCTACAGTCCTCCCGATACACCACTACGCCATCTCCTCCAAGTTTGGCACACCCCATCTTCTTCCTATCTCCCGCTGCTGACACTTCCCTGGACGGGAGTTGATGCTTCTCACCTACTCGTAGCCTCATGTGGTGCCAAGAGGCTGTCTGAGCCTCTGCAACAGGGTCTACCCAAGCTCAGTCCCCCAGCACACCCTCCTCAACCCCATCATCTGGTCTCTATCCCAACCCTTATATAAGATCCAATCTGGCAGCTCCCACCTGCCACACAATCAGCTTCTAGTTTAAGGCACGAAATAATTATAGTACATAACACCACGTCTTGTGTACATTATGGTGGACGAAGCGTCAGGGAAGAGAAGAAGGGAGAAAGAAAATGAGGAAGGGAAAAAGAGAGAAGAAGAAGAAATAAGACAAAAGCAGAGCTGAGGAGAGAGAAGGAAGAAGGAGACAGGGTACCCAGTAAAACAGCATGTGTCAAATCAGGTCATTTGTGAGACTGCTTAGTCAGGACAGGCAGGAAAATCTGGGAGTGCTGCAGAGTGCCCGGTCTTTTAGTTAAGCCAAAGCAAACTGTTCCTAGTCTGAGAAGAGAATGTGCCTGATACCAAGATTACAAACCATAAAAGCAAAGTCTGATTTTTCACTGGATATTGGATTAAAAACACACACACACACACCCAGCTATAAAGGTCATTTGGGGGACAGCTGGGGCAATTTAAACATGGACAGATTAGAAAACAGCAGTGAATCAATGCTAAATGTTTTGGGGTGATAGGATTTTCACTGAGGTTGTTTAGAAGCATGTCTTTGTTCTTCAAAGATACCTGCTAACGTATTTAGAGTGACAATGTCAATGTCTTGGTTGACTTTTAAAGGTCAGCATAAACAAAACAAAACATACACACACACATACATGCACAAAGACAAATAAGCTAAAAGGGTAAAATAGTAATGCTTGGTAACTTCATCATACTACTTTTACAACTTTTCTCAGGTCTGAAACTTTCAAAACAGAAAGTATAGGGGAAAAAATTATGAATTAGCCCCTACCTAAGGGGCAAAACTTCCATAAGCCTCACCTATTGGCCTTGAAGGCACTATTTTGTGGGGATTCAAGGCTCATCCAACCCTGGATTCATGCTGCCTGGGCTAGGATACCATCTATCACTAATGAGCAGAATAAATTACCTAACCTTCCCAAGCCTCAATTACCTCACCTGTAAAACGGGGCCAAAATTAGGACCTAACCCCAGGGGTTGATTGTGAGACCTAAATTAAATTTAGCTATTCACAAAACTATTACTATTATTTGAAGAAAGGAATGGCAACCCACTCCAGTATTCTTGCCTGAAGAATCCCATCAACAGAGGAGCCTGGTGGGCTACATGGTCCATGGGTTCGCAAAGAGTCGGACACGACTGAGCAACTAACACTACCACTACTATTAATTTTATTGTTACTGCATGTTGCTGTGTGCTAAGTCACTTCAGTTGTGTCTGACTCTAACTCCGTGGACTGTAGCCCGCCAGGCTCCTCTATTCCTGACATTCTCCAGGCAAGAATACTGGAGTGGGTTGCCATGCCCTTCTCCAGGGGATCTTCCTCACCCAGGGTTCAAACCCATGTCTCTTATGTCTCCTGCATTGGCAGGTGGGTTCTTTACCACTGGCCACCTGGGAAGACCATAATTACTCTTACTATCCCTATGCAAACTGCCCAAATAGAATTCTACAGGATAAACTATTTTGTTTTAAATTTTTCTTTCTCTCTCTCTTCCTCATAAGTAAAACACAGAGAAACCAAGCCCAGAAAGATAGCATGTACCAGATACTGGAATTGATCTACTTATCACAGCTCTTAACAGGGGGGTAGGTTGATGCCTCTCTACCAAATTGCATTTCTTCTGAATTCTGTATTTTAACATTATATTCAGATGAAGCCCTTGCAGTGAAGAAAGAACAACTGTGAGAATGAAAACTAAAGCTTCCCGTGCAAGCAGGACAGTTCACGGAACCAGAGAAAGGGCGGGGTGGGAAGTTCGAAGTCAAAACACATTCCTTCTTTTGGCTGGAGAAGCTCAGGCCGCCGAGGACCTGGAGGGCTGGCTTTCCCCTCCCACAGTAACTGCCTTGATGACTGGAGTGCGGCCCAGACAGAGCACATTCCTTCGGGCCGGACAGTGGGCGTGTGGCCAGTGGCCGTTAAACACCACGTTTGTGTCCTCCAGGAAGAAAGAATGTCTGGAAGCAACAGCTCATGCCTTGTTCTCAGAACAGATTTCTCCTCCAGCCATCTCTCCAGCAGACAGAGGAGCTGTTAGGCAGCACACATCTACCTATACTGAACTGAACTTGAACACTGAGGGCCGCAGTGTGAGACTCTTCCGAATATCCCTATCTTTTTAAAAGCCCCCAGAGTGGAATGTTTGCATCAGAACCAACCGAGTCCCTGAATTCAGTTGGCAGAAATACTGAGACACGCAAATTTAAAAGAAAATAATCAAGTCTACACAGAGCCTAAAGGTTACCACACTTATTCCCAGAATTTAAGTAATATATATATTTTTAAAGTTTTGGATGACACTCAGGTTATCATACAGGACATGAAGGAAAGTGGCAGTCATGGCAGACTTTGCTCGCTCGGAGGCAAGGCTCTGAAGTCTGGGTATGTGCAGGACTCCAGCCCTTACTTCCTACAGCCAGAACACACTGGGTCTCCTTTCCGGCTACAAGCCACCTTATCATATATCCTTCTGAGCCTAATCATGGACTTCTCTGGACAGTCACAAAAAGCCATAGGATGTTTATAACACATATTCTGTTTCTTTTAACTTTTCTAAAGTTATTTTAAAAATTAATCCTGTGTATATATGATATATATTTTATATATATCATATATACATATATATATGATATATATATACATATACATATGATATATATATATATTTGGCCACACCATGTGGTATGCGGGGATTCTATTAATAGTTCCCTGAACAGGGATCAAACTCATGCTCCCACAGTGAAAGCATGGAGTCTTACCCACTGGATCACCAGGGAAGTCCCCCAATCTCTTCTAAAGAGAAAAAAATTCCAACACTTGGATATTTGTTAAGAAACTATAAAATACAAATACAATGAAAAAAACAGGCATTAAAAAGTAATAGATAAAAAGTATTAAAAATTTAAAATGTCTATCATTGAATATAAAAGAATATGACACAAAAGTTTTATGAAAAACTTGAATTGTAGTATATAAAATAAATATTCATAGAAAAATATCTCTGAATGCTAATGCAACAGAAGTTAATAGTAGTTGGGGGAGAGTGAGTTTTTAAGAGACGTCGTTTTTTATTTTTCAGTTTCTATAATGGAGTAATATTCTTTCTGTAATGAACAACAGTAACAGTTTTTCTTGAAAAGAAAAAAACAAAACAACGAATCTAGAATAAAGGCATATTTCTTATTTTGAATTCCACAATCACCCAAGGGAACTAAACACCAGGTACCCATAAGAGTCATTAATAAATACATCGTGGATCAATCAACACAGTGAGTATTTTCACACCAGCCAGTTCCCATATGGATACTCTGGCAACAGAGTCCACCTGTTTGATTTGGAGAATGTTTCCCAAAACACTGCAGTGCAAGGGGCAAAAATATTTATACCTGAGAAAACACACACATGAACACACACTAAAAATGGGAAGAAACAGGCTACTGTGGAGGACTGAAATGGTTTGAAATCCCTCAACTAATGACAAACTCCGTCATAAAGAGCCCTACCCCTATATGTTCTTCTTAGGTAGAATACCTGGGTCCTAAGGGGTAGAGGTCCCAGCTGTTCTCTGAATCTATAAGCTCACAGTGGGCATGTGCTAAAAGTTGATGAGCTTCTACTAAGTCAGTGTAGTATAACAGTAAGAAACACAGAGTTTCTTAGACAGTGGTCCACAGGTCCCTCTTCTCTTTAAACACAATGGGGATCACCATGGCCCTTGGGAGTTAGAAGAAAGCATAGCCAGAGTAAATTATTCTCCATGGTCTATGGAGAGACCCAGCAGCAAAAGATAATGGGAGACGTTCCAAAGTCAGGAAAGCAGCAACTGAGGGCCCAATTGGCACCAGATGCATTGCTGTGTTCGGAGAGCTAATAGGAAGATTTGAGACCCTGCATGCAGGCAAAACGTGAGAATGGCAAGAGAGGTCTCAGTCAGCCAGAGCTGCACAATTTAGTCTCAAAACTCTCCTTTTAAGGGACATCTCTGGTGGACCAGCAGCTAAGACTTCATGTTCCCAGTGCAAGGGATCCAGAGTCCATCCCTGGTCAGGGAACTAGACCCCACATGGTGCAACTAAGAGCTGGCCCAGCCAAATAAACAAATATTTGAAAAGAAAGAAAAAGAGAGAGAGAGATGGATGGAGGAAGGAAGGAAGGAAAGAAATGAAAGAAATGTATGAATTTTAAAAAAGCCCTTCTCTTAAAAACCCACTTTTCATAACTTAAACACTTATCCATACTGAGCTTCTAATTAATGATTCTCCCATCCATATTCATAGATAAATTCTCCAATAGTGAATGAAGCAAGTTTTCACAAGATTTTCAGCAATCTAAAAACATGTTATGAGTTGGCATTGCTGTTCTGGGGAGCATTTTCAAACCAATGATTGCTCATCACTAATGACTGGGATGAAGCTGGTATCAGCTGGGAAAAAGAAATGATGGTAGAAGGAACTAGTTAGAAAAGAAATAAAGCCAAATGTCTGCCTTTAAAAAAAAATCTCCTGTGTTAAAAATATGAATAAATAGGCTTGTCCTACCTATCCTATTGGGATCATTCACTGAACAAATATTTCTGTGTGACAGAGGCTGGGGTAGAATAGTGGTGAAAAGCAAACAGACTCATACTCAACTGGAACTTACACTTAGTACTCAGAGAAAAGATGTCAGTCAAAATAATGGATATGAAAGACAGAGTGTTATAACTTCTCTGAAAGAAAGGAACCAGATCTCTAATTGCAAGGAGAGTTTGTTTAAGGCTTGAGGTCAACCAAAAGAGTCGCATATGACTTAGCGACTAAACAATGACAAAGGCTAAGTAGCAGTTAATTGGACAGAGCAGGGAGAGGAGGAAGAGCATTTCAAATAGAGGAAATAGCAAGCGCAAAGCCCCTGTAGCAAGAAGGAACATATTCAAAGAACTTATAAAGAGGAGCGCAAATTTCCAGGGCAGAGCTCTTCAGGAGTCAAACCACAGAAGGAGTTATAGGCCTTGTTAGAGATTGTGTTTATTTCACAGCAGCAATATAAAGCCATTGAGGGTTTTAAGGAGTGACAGTGACCTATTTGGATTTGCAATTTGTAAAGATTTCTTCCAAATTCGGGGATGATGGGAAGGTAAGAGAGCAAAAGAAATGTTAGGAGAGTTGTAAATAGCTTGCTGCAGTAGTCTTGGTAAAAGACGGGGGCTCCATTGTCTTAAAAGGCAGCTGAGGAGATGGAAAGAAGCGGATGGAACCAAGATGTTTAGGAGGAAGGTCCGTAGGACTGAGTGACAGATTGGATCTGAGGGTTTAGGGGGAGGATGACATCAAGGATGGCTCCTGGGTTCCTGGCCTGTCCCAGTGGATGGATGGCTGTACCACATGCTGTGACAGGGAACAGGTTTGGAGTGAAGCCTGGGAGATAGACGTATCAGTTCAGTCTTTGATGCATTTCATGGAGGAAACTCTGAGATAGCTTGGTGGAGAGACAAGCTGGCAGCTGGATAATCAGGTCTCAGAGAGAGAGATCCAGGCTAAAGATATAAATGATAGACCTATCATAATATAGACGGTAACTGACAAGACAGAAGCTGCCCAAGGAACAGTTACAGAGTGAGAAGAGATGATGTTTCAGCATTGAGCCATGAGGTACTCAAACTCATATTTATTTACTTATTTGGTTGCACAGGGTCTTAGTTGCAGGATGAGGGATCTTTGATCTTTGTTGCAACAAGTGGGGTTTTTAGTTGAGGCATCTTGAGTTGTGTAATTTGAACTCTTAGTTGCAGCCTGTGGGATCTAGTTCCCTGACCAGAGATGGAACCCAGGACCCCTGTGCTGGGAGCGTGGAGTCTTTGCTACTGGACAACCAGGGAAGTCCCTCAAACCCTTTAAGAAGGTTGGCTGACTAAAAGGCGAGAACATCTATGAATGGATTTTAAAACTTAAAACACTATAAAAATTAGTCATGTACCGATATGAGAGCTGGACCATAAAAAGGCAGAGAACTAAAAACTGATGCTTTTGAACTGTGGTGCTGGAGAAGACTCTTTAGAGTCCCCTGGGCAGCAAGGAGATCAAACCAGTCAATCTTAAAGGAAATCTGAATACTCATTGGAATGACTGATGCTGAAGCTGAAGTTCCAATACTTTGGCCACCTGATGTGAAGAGCCAACTCATTGGAAAACCCCTGATGCTGAAAAAGACTGAGGGCAGGAGGAGAAGAGGGTGACAGAGGATGAGATGAATGAGATGAGATGGTTGAATGGGATCATTGATGAGTCTGAGTACTGGAAGATAGTGATAGACAGGGAAGCCTGGTGTGTTGCAGTCCATGGGGTCTCAAAGAGTCAGACATGACTTGTCGACTGAACAACAATAACAAAACTCTGGAGGAGGCTGGAGACTCTTCCAGGCTAACATTTCTCCAACTAAATTTCTCTCCATTTTGTAGGTGTAGAAACTGAAAGAAAGGTTACAGATCAAGCTCAGTGAGGCCAGGAGCTGTACAGACAGGAACAGACTGGAGTAAAATCCATAACAAAGCTTCAAAAAGTCCAGGAGAACAAACTGTCTGAGTTCTCTGTGAGCCCAAGAGGCTGGGGAAGGCGGCTCAGCACTACCCATAATCAGCAGGGTATTTCTTTTCCAGAACCCACAAATGAGCCCCGTACTCAGGCCTCTGCAATAAGCTGGCTGAGGCACCCAGGGGCCTGGCTGACACACTGTAACCTCACATCTGCAGGGCTCTTGCTGGCTCTCTCTCTTAAAGGGCCTTTGTCGCTTATTCCCCAGCCCCACAGGCAGAACAGAAGGACCTTTGCTTCTGTAGCCCTTAGAAGCGGAATGCAGTTTGGGGAGCAGGGAAGTTAGAGAGAGACTTCATTCTGCCCATCTCAGGGAGGACCGCGACCCATGACTCAGTGAGAAGTACAACACAAGCATCACACAACACACTTTTCCTTAAGGCACTCTTCATTTTTGTTGCCTTGACGCCCAATTTTAAAATAGCAGGAGAGAGAGAGGCGAGCAAGCTTGTACAAGACAGCTTTTATTTTTCTCCTAGGAAAGCTGTTTTAAACTATATTCATTTGCTGGAATTAAAAGTGATTTCATCCTCAAAACAGTGACCTTAGACTCATTCTATCCAGCTGCATAAATCAAATGCAATTCAGCGCAGGGCCGCTGGGAAAGACATTGAGTGGGAGGCTGACCAGATGACCCTCAATGGTTTCTCCACTCCAAGACTCTGCTCCTGAGCGTAAGAACCAGATGTTCTTATAAAGAGTCAGCATCTTTCAAAAACATCTATTTTCTCTGTGCTCATATGTGAATGAATGCCACTCAGAATTCCAATTAACCAAGTTTGGGGTTCAGATGAGTATTTTTTCAGACAGGAGTCTGCTCTCACTTACTGTCTCTCTGGAGCCTTGCTGGGGTCACTTATCTAAATATACAGTGGCCACCCAGCCACCAGGCCTGGGCTAAGACCTGCTGACCCTACATTCTTTTCCCACCAGACAGACACAGTTTCTTTCTACTCATCTTCACTGTCAAGTCTTGGGGGCATCAGCCCCAAATTCATCATCTGGAGAACCAGGGAACTTTTCCCCCAATATTCAAATTTGAAAAATGTAAATCTGAGCTAAGTTGAAGAAATTTTATAATGAATACTGTATGCTTACCACTTTGATGCTATCATTAACATTTCATTGTTCCTGCTTGACCACAATCCTACCCACCAATCTATTCATCAATCACTATTTTTTTTAATGTGTTATATAGTAAATTACAGACCTCCAGGATAAATATAGACCTGATCTGGGAACTATTTTAAAAAAGCCTTATGCCTGTAACCTCAAACTAGTCCTAAAAATATCATACAAGTCCAAATTGAAGAATGTGCTACAAAATAATTATCAGTTATCTACAAAAGTGTCAGGAAATGTAAAATGAAAGAATGTAACACGGTCACATATCAGAGGAAACTAAAGAGACATCACTACTAAATGCAATGTGGAAATTTAAAATCAGATACTAGACCAGAAAAAAAAATACATCAGTAGAAACACTGGTAAAATCTGAATAAATATCTGCACGAGTTAACAATATTTGATCAATATTATTTCCTAGTTTCTATACTATGGCCATGTGAGTTGACATTAACTTCTGCACTATTTTTTCTACTTCTCTACAAGTCGAAATTCATTTTTTAAAAACAATGAAAAGTTTTTGCTTTCAAAAAAAATTCATATGCTCCATGTCCAGAAACTTTGATTTAGTTAATCTTGGATGGGGATCAGATACCAGTCTTTTTTTCCCACTCTCCCCAGGTAATTCAAACATGTAGGAAAAGGGTTGGTGAGAGCATATATCTGCTTCCCATGAGCCCTGACAGGTGGCGGGAGGGGGCAGAGGCCAGCGGGCAGGGGCAAAAGAATGCAATAAGCTTCACTCCCCTCCGCCGCCTATAGAAGGGTGCGCACACACAACCAACCATAGACAAACACAAAGGGCACAGGATGTGGTGCGGGGGGTATGGAATGACGTGCCGCAACTTCAGAAGTGAGGCTGCAGTAGGGGAAATTCAGGTCTAAAGACGCTCCCTGAGCTGACACTCTGGGCCGTGGCCCTGCCTCCCTTCATCCTTGATAGCGTCCTTCTCCCCTTCACGCTGCCTCCAATGTACAGCAGAAGTCTGCATGGAGATGGGATTGTAGGTATTCTCAAAATCTAACAACAGGGGAGAATGGAGGATTAGCAAAAAAACCCTGCCTAGGTTTTTCAGTACGGATGATCCAGGAGCAGAAGGCTCCAGTGGCAGCAGCCCTTGAAGCAGCAGCATCTCCAGCTTCGCTCTCAGAGAGGCCCAGAGCATACGCAGGAAACGGTTTTGCAACATGACTGTTTCAAAGTAAAACAGGGCACAGATCATGCCTACAGGAATTCAGGAAAAGGAATGAGAGACAGTGACTATGGCAAGAATCTTGGTATAACCCACTGGACATCTAAATATAATCAGTAGCAGTTATCAGAAAAGCCTAGATATTACTTTCATGATATAGAATAGACAACAGATAGATGGATGGATAGATAGATAAGTTGATTATAGGTATTAATAACAATACCGACAAACTTTGTTTTGTTTAAGAAATGCAAAAGCTGTGTTCAGCAGTGCCTTTTAATTAGAATTTGGTACTTTACAATTAGAGAGGACTCAACCTTTTCTCAAATACCCCACATAAAAATCTCATTTAATCCTCAAGCCAACTCTGTGAAATCCACGTTATAAATGGAGCAAATGAGGCCAAGATAAATTAGAGACTATTGAGCTTAATGAATCCAAAATATAAGTGACCTGGTTTCTGGCCACATTTTGTAATCTGAAAGCACTTTACAGAAAAATCAAAAGCAAGGTCAGATAAATAATCTCTCTTAAAACAGACTTTTAATAATGGAAAAGATGAGCTTGAAAGGCCGGCAGGAGAAAGTAAATAAAATGTCCTAATGTCATTTCTGGTTCTGATTTTGGAAGCACCTCCCATGGGTGCAGAAACAGTACTTTTTAAATGCAACACAGATAAACTACAACCTGGACAGTCATGTCTCAATCAGTCTCGACCAAGGCAGCTCAGCTTACACAGGTTAGAGCCTTTGCTCAATTTCTGTGCATCTGAGGAGAGTCCAGGATTTATCTCTGAAGGCCCATAAGGATTCACCTCTACCTTGTGTTTTTTGTTTGTTGCTTGGTTTAATTTGGTGGTGGAGTGTAGCAGGGCAACTTCTAAAAATCAAGAGATTTATAGAAAAATCTGCATTTTTGGCTTCTTTAAAAAACCAGATCATCTGTCAATACTGGGTTCACATTCCCATCTGGTACTTTCTATCAGAGCTGAGGGGCTGCCAATTCCACTGAACAGGTCCTGAACCCACCTGCCACCCTGCGCCCCACCCCCCACCCCCCGCCCCCGCCCGTCTCTCCAGTCCCAGCTAGCCCCTACAATCTCCCTGATCAGCTTCAGTCTTTTATTTGCCAGATTCCTAAGCTCAAATCAACATAAAAGCAGGTGGTCCAGAAAGGTGGTAATAGACAGCTCGGATGCTACATGAAGGTTAGTGAGTCAAATCACACTGTGTTCAAACAGTGAAGACCCTGGTGGTCTAATGCCTGACACTCTTGACTTCCCAATGCAGGGGAGGTCGGATTCGATTCCCGGTCAGAGAACTAGATCCCTCAGGCTTCAACTAAGAGTTCACATGCAGCAACGAAGACCAAAGAGCCTGAGTGCCACTACTAAGACCTGGCACAGTCAGATAAAAAATAAGTATTAAAAAAAGGGCCACAAATAATGAGGACCCTGGTCAGGCAGTGATCCTGGGGGTCAGGAAGCAGAATGACCCAACCCACTGTTATTCCCACTGAGTGATGAGGAAAGAAAAGAACTGGGCAGAGGTGAGGCAATGAGGCAGGAGGCTGGGTCCCCATTAAGTGTGTGTCTCCTTAAATCCCAGGCCATTGCAGCCCTGCGCCAAGGGCTGCCCCAGAAAGTTCTGTGGGAGAGAGACAAGAACAACAATCTCAGAAATTCGGACATTCATTCTACCAATTGCCTGTGAGGGCTGAGAGATAACAAGAGCAGCAAATTGAAGCAAAAGATGCTGATAGCATCTCAGATGATATGTGAGAACTTGAAGGTTGTGCCCAGAAACCCAAGAATCACCTTCAGAGTAATAAATGCTGCTGCTCCAGGAAAAAGAAAATTCACAGTAGTTGTATCTTAAGTGCAAAACTTAAGGAATTGGCACTGCCTACCTGGAGTGCCCTTTAGGCAGGGAAATTAGGGTCAGTCCCATGTGAGCTCAGAAGGTAAAGGAGCTGGCGATGTCTAATGCAGGCAAGGGGGTGGGGGGAGGTGAGAGTCACATCTCCGCTGTGCACCTGTCATTTCTGTTCTAACCATCCCAGCTCTAGCAGGTTTTGTTTTGTTTTTTTTCATTGTCTTTCGTAAGCCTTCTGTTTTTAGTCTGATTTCCCTACTTCCACCCCCCAGGGTGAGGACATGGCAAACTGCTGGGCTGATCAAGCAAAGCACCACAAGGTCAGGCCATCAGGCCAAGGCTTCCCAAAGCACAGACTGCAACCAATTCCACTGGCCTCCAACTTCAGACCAGACCCTTGCATCCCTGTTGTTGAAATATGCTGGGACTTTCAAGGGGACAGGTAAAAAACGATTGGTCAGGAATGGGAGGGAATCTAACCCAGATATAGAACCAACCCCCAAGAAAGGTTCATGGAGGGAAAGCCAGTGTCTTGGGGTCCTTCTAACCAGATCTGGCATCAGTACTTGCTGCAGTGTTCTGGCTGGGGAGCCTACCCCTCCAAGGTAGGACAGGAGGACATTCTAGCCCGATCTTCAGATTATCACTTGGAAAGTCTGGAGTAGATTCTGCATCAGGGACAACCTCCCAGGAGGTGCTGATACTGCCAGTCCACAGACCAAGTTTCAAGTAGCAAGGCCCCCAGCCAATAGTTCCCAACCTTGGTTTCATTTTGGAATCAACAGGGAAGCTGTTAAAAAAATCTTGCTGCCCAGGCCTCATCCCAAAACCAAGGAGATCAGAATCACATAGGCTGGGACCCAGGGGTTGATATTTTCTAAGCTCCCAGGTAATCATGACGTGCAGCAAAGACCAAGAACCATTGCTACAGGTAATGGAGGTGATCACAGCAGGAACCTCATGATTCCAAGGGATTCATCAGGTCTAAAACACCTTGGGGAGTGAGGCCAACCAAGGAGGTGGCCAGAGGCCCCATAAGAAGAATCTAGACTGGTGAGCCACACCTCTAGGTCTGGAGGAACACAACTGGAGAAAGGAAAGAGAAGGGTTGCTGATGCCCAGGGCCAAGCATTTATGGACACCAGTAACTAGCAAGCCTAGATCCAGATTTCCAAAACCAGGGGACCAGGCTTGCTCAATGTAGATGACAGAACTGTTAGACCCAGAGGTCCCCAGTGTCCCAAATGAAAGGGGGGAAAATAACAAGAGGGCAAAATAGGCAAGAAGTTTTCCACTGTCAACCAGTAAAACTCCTCAGTGACCTCTAAGAGCAACTAGCTCCCCTCTTGGCTACTTCTGCTCTTTATTTATATGTTGGTCCAGTTACTCCACAAAGTTCCTTCTGGGTCTTCAGCTCCTGAATATTTTGGAAAGTCAATACTGCAATTTCCAGTCCGCCTTTAACAATGCACACCATTAATGTGACAACCTCCTGAAGGCCACCATCAGCTGGGACCACAGGTTCTAGCAATGAAGCAGAAGAATCAAATAACAGATTCCAAACCCTGAGTTGGGGGTCCTCATACCATCAGGGCTAAACAAAACTCTGGAAATAGTGGCAGAGTTAGGGCACAATCAGAGAAGAAAGGAAAGACCCAGGAGAGCAAAGGACACAGAAGGAGAAAAAGAAGGACAAGAAGGAGATGAGAAGGAAGCTGGGACGGGGAATGGGACCCAGGTCAATGCTATCAGCATCCTTCAGGGACTGTGCCCAGGTCAGGAGTGAGCCAGTCAGATTCTAGGCAGGCCTGTGTTTTTAAAATGTTTTATGTTTATATATTTATGTTTACCATGTTTCCAAAATGATTCAAATGGCTTGAAAGAAATATATAATATGAAGTCAAATAAAACTCAAAATGGATGTAGAGAAGAATTCCTACATGTAGAGAAGAAATCCTTCCTGGGAGGATCAGGAAGTAGAGAAGGAAAAAAATTAAGACCAATGCAGGGTTTAGCACTGGCTATGATGAATGAATGTATGGGCTTTCATTTATGATCAGAAAAGACTGCTTCAACTTTTGTGTACTTTGAGTCAGAATCTTGAGAATACTATGAAATATCTTTTTAATATGCAAGATTTTTTTTTGGCTTGTCATGCAAGCCACTCATTTTACACATGCTCCAAATAAAGAAAAAGGCTTTCTCCCCTCCCCGCCCCTCAAAAAACAGACAAAGGGTTTAGGGTACAAACAATGCAGTTCTAGGAGAAGAGCTCCCCTGTCAGCAGTCAGCATCTAATTAGTGCACAGCAGCAGGAGCAGGCAGGGCTTCTCTGGAATGCTGGGGGAGATGGGGGAAGCATGGGGCAGGGGTGCGGTGGGGGGGGGCGCAGTCCTCTCCCATGCACACGGGATGTTGACAGTGGACACCGGCTGTGCACAGACCTGACTCCTCTCAGCCTTCACTTTAGAAATACAACCTCCAGGATAGTAGGTCTTAACATTTGGGGGTCATGAATTTCTTTTGAAAATGTGATGAAAAATGTACACCTACAATACCCTGGAGAGCATTCCAGGAGGTTCTCAGACCCACTTGAGTCCATGATCTCAGCTGTAAAGAACTGCCACTCTACAGGTTTTCAACTCTTACAAGTTTCTTCCAGCAGGAAACACACTGCCCTAGTCCCCGCCCCCCCACAACTTGTCAGTCAGGAGCCTCATGAAACTCCAGTGGACCCTCAGTGCGGTGGACTGAACTGTGCCATCCCAAAACTCGTACGGTGATGCCCCAAGCTCCAGTGTGATGGGTTTTAGAAATAGAGCCTTTGAGAGGTAATTAGGGTGAGATGAGGTGATGAGGCTGAGACTCCAAACGGGATGCCCTCCAGAGCACTATTGGGCCCACAGATACAGCACCATGGAGACTGGCTGCACCCCTGAAAGAAGGAATAATCAAACAATGAGAAGCAAGGACAGAAATGAAATGTCAGGTCAGCCAGGCAGTCCTTGGGAAATGGGAGGACTGAAACTGAAAATTCACAGGGAAAGTTAGTACAGAGCGAGTGGTCTTTCTGACATGTTCTAGTAAATCTGCCTAACATAACACCCCTTCTGCACACACCATAAACTCTGTTGACTCAAGGCTGCTCTTCTAAAGGAAACACACCAGGCTCCACAGGCCAATGTTATTAAATGGCTCCAACCTGGCAAAGCTGTTTACCCTCAAATCAGTGTTTTTACACACCATCGCTCTCCACCAAATAACAGACCTTTACAAAGCCCTGCTCAAAGCCAGCTCCTCCAGGCTGTCTTCCTGGCCCGGCTCCTTGGTCTGCCGAGGTCACTGCCCACCATCAGCACTCATCACACATGTGCCATTGAACTGGGAGCCCTGCTAGGCTTCACTCCCCTAGGGCAGAGCTGAGTCTCCCATGGCTTTAGTGAGCGTTCCAGGAGGCCGGATCTCAGGTTCCGCACTCAGAGGCAGCCCAGTAATTATTGTTGGCTGGCTGCTTTTCCTGAGAAGGTATAATCAGAATTTTGGATTCCCATGCACACACTACCCTGCCCCTGCCCCTCTCTTCTCCCGTGAAAGGGAATTTGCAGACACTCACATTCTGGGCACAGTTTATACATCTGGGGATGAGAAGCTCAGCCCAGGGGTGCCCAAAATCCAACTGAGGGACTGGCACACATGGAGCCAAAGTATTACAGAAGAAAATGAAGCAGCTTCCTTATCTTGGCAAGAAGGGTTGTCCTCAGCCATCTCAAAAGCCCCACCAGACCTAGGATCCTATAAGTCTGGGAAAATGTTCTTTGTGGCACAGCAGACACTGCTGCTTAACCACTCAGGATCCATCCTGCCCTCCCTCCTCACAGTCAGACATGCTAATCTTGTTTAGGGTAACAAGGTGTCCAGCTAAAGCACCTTCCTGGCTTCTCTTCAATGAGAGGCAGCCGGTGAAACCTGACGGAATTCTGCTAGGGACCTCAGAGCAAGCCTTGGCTTTTCTTTTCTCATTTTTATCTTTCGGTGGAGTCACTCAGCACGTGCGGTCGTAGTTTCCTGACCAGGGATCAAACCCTCACCCACTGCACTGGCAGCTCAAAGCCTTAACCACTAGACCAACAGGGAAGTCCAGCCACCCTTGGCTTTTCTAATACAAGTATTACCCTCTTCTACTTTGCCCTCTCACTTTCTCCCTGCCAGGGAGACTGATTTTACGCTGGAGATAAAGTAATCATTTTGCAGTCATGAGGCAATGTAGAATGAAAAGATGGGACAATCCTAGGCCCCACTAACACTGTTCAACCACTACACCAATCCTAAAAGGCCTCAATCAAGACTTCTTGGGGACTTCCCTAGTGGTCCAGTGCATAAGAATCCCCAATGCAGGGGACATGCATGCCATCCCTGGTCCAGGAAGATTCCACATGTCTCAGAGCAACTCAGCCCATGCACCACCACTACTGAAGCCTGAAAGCTCTAGAGCCCACACTCTGCAACAAGAGAAGTCATCGCAGCGAGAAGCCTGCATGTCACAACTAGAGAAGGCCCACAGCAGCGCCAAACACCCAGTACAGCCATATATAAACAAATAATAAAGATTTCTTGGTTCATAAGATACGTAGGTCCCCCAGACACATTTCAATGACTATATTTTGAAGCCAAGTGACATATATGCTTGCAATCTTGAAACCTTTGTTCCTGATTTTATTTTTTCTAAATTTGGCTTAGGCAATAATTTCTCAAAAGGGCAACAGGAAAAAAAAAATCTACCTACCAGGATATTTTTCTTTTGGTTGGCAAATACCAAAGAACAAACTTCTCCATGAAATCACCTGCATTTCATGAAAAACCAGTGAAGGGCTAACCAGTCTCCCAAACTGCCAGCTGTTTTGCAATAAAGCAGCTCTATAGAGAAGAACCATCAGGTAACTTATTCACACTTGTTAGCCCCTACAGCTAAGGGTTTTTCTCTCTGTGGCGTTCACTTCATTATCAGCCATGGGTTTTGTGTGTGTTTGTTAAATAAAAATTATACCTTCCAGATGGGATGAAGATTTGGACACAGGTTTTCTAACCGCTCCCTCTCAAAATTTTACTGAAACTTCCCCCCGCCCCCAAATAACAAGGCATTATGGATGTGAGTCCACTCACATGCCAGAATCTCTACGGACCTTCTGGCAGACTGAATGCTAGCTGGTCCACATAAAAGGCAGTCAGACAACTAATAAGGACCTGTATAGCCTAGGAACTCTTTACAATACCCTGTAATGACCTATAATGGAGAAGAATCTAAAAAGGAATGATTTCATTTATATGTATAACTGCTTCACTTTACTGTATGCCGGAGACTAACACAACATTGTAAATCAACTATACTCCAATAAAAACTTTTCAAAAGAGTCAGTCAGAGAAAACCAACTTTGAATTCTGCTTAAGAGCAAAGTCAGAGGAAGTTCCTTCGCTAAACTGCTTACACTAAATCCTCTGAAAGGTCGGTTCAGGCCGTGGGTCAGAAGGGAGAGCCCGTGGCTTAAACACCTTTCGCGCAGCTTACCAACACATCTCAGTGGCTCTGCTGGGAGGCGCAGAGGCCCAGCAGCGCCGCAGTGGACAGCCTTGCTGCTATCCCACACCATACTTACCGTTCTTTCCCTCTCTCTTCCTATTAAGTGAATTCCCAACTTTATCACAATCAGCCCCAGAAGTGCTCTTTATATTTTTTTAAAAAAGCAGTGTAAGTAATCTCAGTCACAGATGGCTGTTTCAGGCGAAGGCGGGAATAGCGAATGGACCAGCCCCCAGCATGCCCTCCCTCTGGTGACTTAAAGAATGTTAACACCTGCTGCCAACCCACCTCCTCAAAACCTACACCGAATTTCAGTTCTGCAGAAGCAGGTGCCTGAAAAATCAAGCTGTGAACCCAGTCATGCAAATCAAAACCAGGCCTTGAGCCTAAAAAGATTCACATAGAAACTGAAAAAACTTTTAGGGTTCTTCCCCACCCCCCGCACCTAAAAGTAAACACAATTAGGCCACATTATGGTGAAGGTGGTCAAAAGGTACTAACTTCTAGTTAAAAGGTAAATAAGTCCTGGGGATATAATTTACAGCATGGTGACTCTATTAACAATACTGTCTTGGCTATTTGAAAGTTTCTAAGACAGTAGATCATACAAGTTCTCATCACAAGGAAAAAGAATTTTAACTTTGTGAGATGATTTAACCAACTTTATTTTGGGTAATCATTTTAATATATATATATATGTGTGAGTGTGTGTGTGTATATTATGTTGTATATCTGAAATTCCTAAGTTATATGTCAATTATATCCCAATAAAACTAGAGAAAATAAACAAAATAACTAGGTCACATTAGAGAGGCTTTATTCTATTTACTAATTTTATTCCCTTTTGATTAGAATTTAGCAAGTGTTTCCTTCCTATGGCTCCCTGAAATTACCAGAGGAGAAAAATGGGGTTTCCTGGTGGCCCCACAGTGAAGACGCCATGCTCCCAGTTCACGGGGCACAGGTTCAAACCCTGATCAGGGAACTAAGATCCCACATGCTGCATGGTGAAGCCAAAGAAAAATTTTTAATAATTTTTTTAAATTTAGAAAAGAAAAACGGAGGACAGGAATCTATTACCTCCTAAGCAGAGGCCATGTACCAGGCTTGGAGACAAACGCTTCGTTTACATCATATCACTCATCCTCTATCATGGGCTTGTGAAACAGCCTCAGAAAGATACCCAGGGTAGGCAGTGCCAGATCGTAAGCCCAGAATCATTCATTCATCCACTCAGCAAATAATTCACTGGATCCCTATGACATGTTTGCCAGTGTTCTGGTAGCTTCTCAAGAGTGCGCCTATGGAATGCCGAGTTGAGGCTGGAGCCCACAGAGCCCCTGCGCTGTGATCGGCCTCATCCATTACTTCAGGGAGCCAGGTGATAACATCATTCTCTCTTGGTGCCAAGTTGACAGCACTGGGAAGCACTGAATAAATAATCTGGTCGGTGGTGATGAGGACTGTGAAGTCAGTGCTGACTACAAAATCCTTGTTTTTTCCTACCAACCCTCTGCCCCAGTGGTTGAGCAATCACCAGACAACAGGACATTCAGAATCCACAACAGAAACAGGAAGAGCAAGAGTAAGAAAGCTGAAAATTCATCATATTCATTCTGCTCAACCATCCACCTCTCAGCTGGGCCAAGCTTAACTTCAGTTTCCTCCTATAAGTCGAAAGGAAACACTGGGTTCCTTTTAATTTAAAACCCACCTCATGTTCCTAAGATGTAAGCACAGCTGAAACACCAAATAGTTTTTTTTTTTTTTTTTACTTCTCCTTCTCTGCCTTTCTTTCTCATCAAACACGAAAATCTGACAAAAATGTATGTGTATGTTAAGACTGCCAGGGTCCCTGGCTCCTCCAGTTAGAACATGATGCCCTGGAATCCCAGGGGATCAAGCTGGTCTCCATCTGGGTTTGGGCTTGACCTCCTCGGCCTCCTCAGCTATCAGTCTTAGGCCTACCAACTGCTCCCAAATGAAGGTCATGGGCTGCAGAGGAGCCCTGGAAGAAAACTTGAAAACCCAGAGCAGAACCAGAAAAACAACTCCTGGTACTGCCTGAGAAATGAATACCACCTCACGGTGGTAGGAAGTTAAAAGTCCTAGCTACAAAGATTGCCTTCAGGTTCTATGGTTACAAAAAATACAGTATTTCCCCACTCAATCCCACCCTCCTTTCCAATGTCCAGCTCCTAAGCCACCTGTAAATGGAAGGGGGCAGAGGTTGGGGAGGGAGACACACCATATTTTAAGAGTTTAATTGTAGCCTCACTGACTCAACGGACATGAGTTTGAGGAAACTCCGGGAGTTAGTGAAGGACAGGGAAGCCTGGCATGCTGCAGTTCTGGGGTCATAAACAGTAAGACACAACTGAGTGACTGAACAACAACAAATGAAATCTATACATCTGCTCCTAAATTGTCTAAAATAAATTTTTATTCAAAAGAAACAAAAAACAGCCTATACACACTCTCACAAATATAGGTTTGAGGCTCTTTCGACCAACCTGGCTTCTTTTTGGATTACAAAAGGAAGCTTGTCTGTGACTAATTTTAAAAGACAAAGCTAAAATCAAAGCTATCACAGGTAAACCTGGCTTATGAGTCCACATTCCAAAAGTGTGTAATGGCAGGATGTTGATGCTGGGTTAGGTTGTGCGTGGTGTGCAGAGGTCAGGGAGTATATGGAAACAGTACTCTTTCTGTTGAATTTTGCTGTGAACCTAAAGTGTGTTACTCATTCAGTCATGTCCAACTCTTTGCGACCCCATGGACTGTAGCCCACCAGGCTACTGTGTCCATGGGATTCTCCAGTGAAGAATACTGGAGTGGGTTGCCATCCCCTCCTCCAGGGGATCTTCCCAGCCCAGGGATTGAACCAGGGCTCCTGCATTGTAGGCAGACTCTTTACCATCTGAGCCACTGGGGAAACCCATAAAACTTTTCATTTTTATGATTTACTTATCTATTTATCTGGCTGCAGGGGATCTTAGTTGCAGTACCCAGGCTCTCTAACGGCCATACATGGGCTTAGTGGCCCCATAGCATGTGGGATCTTAGTTCCTCAACCAGGGACCGAACCTGTGTCCCCTGCACTGCAAGCCGATTCTCAACCCCTGGACCACCAGGGAAATCTGTGAACCTAAAGCTGTTCTAAAAAAGTTGTCTATTTTTTTTAACTTTGACCCCGCTGCTTCCTCCCTGTGCATTCAGTATGCAGAATTCTTCTCTTTTTTTTCTCTGCCCTCTTCTTTCTTGGGCCAACTTCAGTCCTGGAGACAGAGTCCTCCTCCCATTCCTGTTCTACACCTCCTGGGGAGGTTTGAGGGCCTTGAAAATGACATCCTGGACACAGGGCAGCAGAGAGTAAAGGCAGCATTGAGCCACAGGATACAGGGGGCATGGGGAGGACTGCAGGATGTTCCCCACCCAGAGTCCTCCTTGTAGGTCCTGAACCAACAGGCACTGCTTGGAGCTGCATGTTTTCTTTGAAGCAGCATCATTTATTTTAATGTCCCTTTCACTGGAAAGCCCTTGGGTTCATATATTTATTACAAAAACCACTTGTCCTCACCTTCCCCCTGTTACTATGTCATTAAAAATGGGGCCAATTTGGTTATTTTGTATTTTTATACCATGTGAATAGTGTTAATGTCTCTGTGATCAAACTCGTCTTTGGCAACTACTGGGTCCACGTGATACCTTCTCATTTGGAAGAGTCAGCAGATATACAGAAAGGAAAATGCTCAAACTTCACAGGCAGTTGATAAATTTCAACTCTCTGAGTCCCTGGTGGCTGCAATGCAGGAGGCCTGGGTTCGATCCCTGGGTGGGGAGGATCTCCTGAAGAAGGGAATGGCAACACACTCCAGCATTCTTGCCTGGGAAATTCCACGGACTGGGGAGACTAGTGGGCTACAGTCCATGGGATTACAAAGAGTTGGATGAAGTGAAATGAAAGTCGCTCAGTCATGTCCAACTCTTTGTGAGCCCATGGACTATTCTCTAGGCCAGAATACTGGAATGCATAGCCTTTCCATTCTCCTGGGATGTTCCAAACCCAGGAATCGAACCCAGGTCTCCTGCAATGCAGGTTGATTCTTTATCAGCTGAGCCACCAGGGTAGCCCAAGAGTTGGACATGACTTAGCAACTAATGTTGCAGTTGTTAACCCTCTTATACAGATATCGTAAGTCCAGAGAACCTCCTTCTACACGCCCCAAAGCCTGAGCCCCATAAATGACAGATGCACAAAGGGACCCCAGCACGAACTCCTCTTCAAGGATGAGAAAGATGTCAGGAATACAGGGATGCAGTCAGAAGAGAAGAATGAAGAGAGGACTTTCATAATACTGCACTGGCACCAGGACAGTCTCCAAGGCTAATTTTGAGGATGAAATTTGCAAAAGCAAAGGGAAAGAAAGAGGCACTGTTGTATAGATTATCCACCACGCATATTTACTCCCAGCGCCCGCCCTTCTGCAGTTTCTGCTCTCGGCTGGCAGCAAGGCCTCCACTCCACTGGCACAAAGCCACAGAGCCGCCCACAGGTACAGACCCCCAGGGCCTCGGCGACTCCGGACACAGTCCCACCCTGAGCGGACACCACACAGTGGTCCAGAGCTTGGCAGGCAGCTGAAGAGCACACAGTCCTTCTTTATCATGACCACTCTGTAGCCACTCTCCCGCTTTTGGATCCTGCGATGAGATTTTCCTGGATTTTCTCCACTTTTTCTGCTGATTCCTTCTGCATTCCATCTGCAGATTTCTCTTCTTCTGATAACCCTCCCCAGGGCTACATTCTCTCCTCACTCTCTCCCTGACCTCCCCGGACTACTGGCTTCACTTATCCCCCATGAGACACATAACACCCAAATCTGCATCACCAGACCTTTTCTAGAACTCCAGATCCATGTTTCCAAACGCCATTTAGATATATCTCCCTAATGTTCATGAACACATCAGATTGCCATGTACAAAAGTCAACATCTTCCCCACCAAACTCATCCTTCCTCCACCGAGAGCAGCACCATCAACTCTGTCTGCTACATCAGAGAACAGGATGTTGGGACTTACCTGGCAGTTCAGTGGTTGAGACTCTGAGCTTCCACTGCTGGGGACATGAGTTCAATCCCTGGTAGGGGAACTAAGCTCCTGAACGCTGTGCAGCACAACAAACAAAAAGCTAACAGGATGTCTCCCATATCCCTTCATGCCCCACTGCCACCAAGTCCCTACATCCAACTCCTAACCTTCTCTTACATCCGTATGCTCCTCCCCATGGTTCAAGGTCCCCTTGTGCCCTGTCCTACTTTCATGGATGACATAACCAGCCAGCAGATCATCTTGCTGCCACAAATTCTCCCTCCAATCCATCCTTTATAACCACTAGGGTTTCCTTGCGAAAACACATTTCTTCCCCCCCTTTTTTTTTTTTTGTTAAAAGTCTTAAGAGCTTCCTACTCTGCAGCCCACAAAAGAATATCCAAATGGATTAACAAAGTAGGCCAACTTTGTATGATCTTATCATTATCTCCCAACACTCCCCACAGAACACCCTATCTGAAATGACAAAAAAAACTACATAATCAACTATGACATTTTATACAGTCCTACTCTGTACCTACTACTCCTATGGCCCAGAGAAGTCTTATTTATACTTCAGGACCCAATGCAAATATCATCTTTTTCATGAGAGGCTCTCTAACTCTTCATCTCCTTCAGATCTGTTACTCTACCCTGTGTGCTCCAGAAAGACTTTAAATACAGCTTTAAAGCATACACCAGATATTTAATGACTTGTGATTTAATTACTTATTTACATATCTTCCTTTCCACTTGTCTGGGAGAACCATGAGGCCAAAAATGCATACCCTCCTGCCTAGAACACACAGGTTTAGAAAAGCAGTTCACTAAGTTCCTTTAGGAAGGACCAGCAATGAGAGATGCTTCCCCAGGATGTACAGACAGGAAGCAAGGGGAAGGAAGGAGTTAATGGCTGAACCTTTCAAATGCTATGACTGGTAACCTTGGATTTAAATTTCTGTTTATCACAATTGGCCAGTGAAGAAGCATTTTCATCACGAATCCTTGTTTCCTCCAAGTTTTCTAAAAACATAGCCCTATCAGTTTGAATCCTGCAGGCTCTTTCTCAGCCAAAAGGAATTTCCCTTTAAACAAAAACTATTCAGATATTTCCAAGATATGAAATGTTATTAAAAAAAAACCAAAAACACAACAAGATTTTCCACTCAGACAACTAGAAAACTGTTTGTAGGGTTTTTTTCCCCAGACTCCTCTTACTTGCCAAGAAGTCTGAAGAGGGTTTTGTGTGTGTGTGTGTGTGTTTCTGATGTTAAAAAAAAAAAAAATGTTCCTACCTCTGTGCCTCTCTGTTTTTCCATTCTTTATTTTGTCTGAATTTTACTGAGGCAAGGTTTTTAAGTCAGAAGACAGAAGTTATGAAATGCAAAACTATATCCACCAAGTTACCTAAATGAAAGAAGCAGTCAACTGAACTTCGTTGTTGCTGTTTTAAATCACCTATTTTTTTAAAGTGTGGTAGCATGATACTCAGCACAGAACAGTGGTGGAGTTAAAAGGAACCTCTGGGACCATAATACAAACGCTGCATTTTAGAGCAGCATAAACCAAGGAGGAGGATGTAGAGTAAGTTGTACTATAGTGAGTTTTACCAAAGAAAAACTCTCTTTCTTCCAAGATGCTTCTAGGAAGCAGGCATAGATGTTTGAGCAGCTCAGAGTAACCTATCTCAACTCTTTAAAAGCTCTTCAATAATGTCAATGAAATTTAGATAAATAAATGACACAAGAACAGAGAAACTCAAAGGCACTTGTAAGCCTCTCATGGGTTTACCCTGTAGTAGAGTTGGGTCAGTAAACATTCCCCAAGATCACAGGGGTGTGGTGATCAGGGGGATCAAAGTGTTCTCAGCTCTTCTCAAAGTACCACATCAGGAAGATTCTAAAGTCATCCAGCCAGAGCTGCTCAACAGCTCACGATGGCCCAGAAGAATCTTGGGTCATATTCCAAAGATCTCCCAGGTTCCATCCACTGACAACTAACAGATGTAAAGATCTGAGACCAGCTGTACTGAAGCTGATAGAGGAGCCCAAGAGAGCACAAAAGATCAAGTACCAAACGCTCACATTTAATAGATGGTTAGGCAGCTGGCAAAGGAGGCAACATGAAGCGTCCCAGGTGTCACCAAAGCCAAAGCAAAAATAAGTTACAAGACAACCATGTGGTTAGCCAATATCGCCAAATGTCTCCATGAGGCTTTGCAGGTAGGGATGGAGAGAAGATTAGTGGATCGAATGGTCAGAGAGAAGTTGGAGACCTCTGAGGCAGCAGTCAGAACCAGAACATACAGGAGGCTGAAGTAAAAAGTGAGGAAGTGGAGGCTGTAGCTATTGTCTGAGAAAACCTGGCAGTAAACAAGAGAGAAAAACTGAGCAGAGCAAGGAGGAGCAGTAGCCCATCTGGCAAACATGTGTTCAAGGCAGAGGCCTGTGTTTACAGCAGAAGGCAGAAACTGAGGAGGAGAGGAAATGAAAATGCGTGAGAGGGAATAATTACAGGTCCCTGAGCTTCCTGAATGATGTCAGACTCCTGAGGTGGGGAACACCTCCTCCCCAGAAGAAAGACATTTGACTCTGAGGAGAGGGTGAAAAAGTGTGCCCACTATGGGCCTGGCAGACACATGGGAAGAACCGAAGCCCCACAGAGGAGAGGGAACTTGCCCAAAGTCACCAGGCACAGTGGCCCTGGATTCCAAATCTGCCTGGCGCGAAGGCCTCTGCCTTCAACTCTAGTGGAAACTGGGGCTGTTACACAATCACGCCCCCTCCCATCTTGTTCTCAAAACTAAACAAGGAAAGTTATTGACATCAAACTACCCAACTCACTTTCATATTAAGTTTTCAGACTTGCAGAGGCTTTCACAAGCATCTAGAGTTTTAAAAAATACATTAACAGAAGAGACCAAGGCCACTGAGCTTCTCCAAGACTGCCTCCCTCTATGTAACAGTGTGTTAAACGAGTATTACACATCTCTGAGCGTGGCGACTTGGTGGTGGTTGTTGTTCAGTCACTAAGTCATGTCCAAACCTTTGTGATGTGACCCTATAGACTGCAGCACGCCAGGCTTCCCCGTCCTTCACTCCTCACTACTGAGGCATTTGCTCAACCATGTTCCTTGTGTCAATGATGCCATCCAACCATCTCATTCTCTGTCACCCGCTTTTCCTCTTGCCCTCAATCTTTCCCAGCATCAGGGTCTTTTCCAATGAGCTCGCTCTTCACATCAGGTGACCAAAAGAGTGGAGCTTCAATTTCAGCATCAGTTTGGGAGCAGAGAAAAAACAGTCATGTCCCCTGCCTTCAAGGAACTTGTGTTACAGCTAAGCACCTCTCATTTTGGTTCAAGGCCTCAGATTCTCCCCAGATAAATAGGCCATTACCTCCTAAGTGCCTCGTGAGTAACCCAGACACTTCCATTCAGGGAAAAATGAGGTCACAGGGCACTTCATTTGGAAGACTCGTGAAGGACATGTGGTGAGCCACATGGGGGAATATACTCAAGGCTGACACCAATGATGGATTTCACCATTTCCTTTCAGTCTTGCCTCTACTGAGGTAGGGAATGTAAACACTTCTCCTTCATTCATAAATTCACTCACTTGGGCAATTCAGACACCCTGCAGCCATAGATCCTCAATCCTATCAAATGCCCACCCAAAGCCATAGGCCATTTGCCCAAAGACAGTCCACAGAGAGCTCAGAGCTATGCCAGGCTGAGGCAGGCAGTTTAAGCTGCAAACAAGCACACTCTGACCTTATCCTTGTTTGAACAGCCATATGCAACTGGAAAAACAACTTCTTTGGAAAAACACATCCAGCTTTCTGCCTGCAGAGATGAGGTTACGTGGACCTCAAACAGAGCAAGTCCTTCTTGTCCTGCACGGTGATCATGATTAAGGCTTGGCTAGTTACCTCCAGCCCTGATATTTGACCATGATGCAGAGAGTTCAGATAATATAGGTAATTCTACATTTCCTCATTCGTGAGTTGGAACACAGCAGTTCTGTCTCCATGACAGCCTTTACATGCATTGCAGTTGTTTGGTTGCTAAGTCGTATCCGACTCTTTCACAACTCCATGGACTATAGCCTACCAGGTTTCTTGTCCATGAGATTTCCCAAGCATACAGGAATAGGTTGTCATTTCCTTCTTCAAGGGATCTTCCTGACCCAGGGATCAAACGTGAGTCTCCTGCATTGGCAGGCATTCTTTACCACTGAGCCACCGGAAAAGCCCATGCATGCAGAGCAATTTCATATTTAAATGTCTCAAAACTTCTTACATTTGCTAGCCCATCTTTATGAGAAAAACAGCCATTGGCTAAAGGAACATATCTTTTCATTAAGGAAAGGTCCAGCAACTCAGACTATTTTAGCAATGATCATTACACATGGTCATGCTGGTTGCATCTAAACCAATCAGGTAAATCCCTTTCTAGCCATTGGGATTTAGAAATGATGATGTCATCCAATCCTTGATAATAAAGCTTAAAGAGAAATCAGCTGGTGAGCTTCTGAAAAGTTTCTCTCATCCTAAAACGGACACAGGCAAGGCACGACCTCTCTTCTTCCTCTGGATATTGTCATATTGAATACTTGAGACCCATATGGGTATGAGTTGCTTTGTGGTCACCAACAACTTGAAGATGAAACCTGGAGATGGAATCTAGGTCCACAGTGACTGAGGAGCACACGAATCAGCCAAACATGTAGCTATACTTTTAAGCATCTTGCAATAGAACATAATAATTCTCTTATTAGGTAGGAAATGGTGGCGGCTCAGCTGGTAAAGAATCTTTCTGCAATATAGGAGGCCTGGGTTCGATTCCTGAGTTGGGAAGATTCCCCAGAGAAGGGAAAGCTTACCCACTCCAGTATTCTGGCCTGGAGAATTCCAGGGACTATACAGTCGCAAAAAGTCGGATTTCACTTTCACTTTCATTATGTAAGCAATCTGAATCAATTTTCAGTTGTTCACGGCTGCGAACACTGTCCTTTAATTCGATTATTAATCTAGATGCAAGGCCTGATTTCTCCTGCCAGAGCAACTTCACATCAGAGTTCGAGAGAAGATTATCACTCAGGGGTCTCTCAAGAAAGAGAACAATTCAAAACTCAGCATTGCCCTCTCATCTTCCAGAACCATGTCCAAACCCACATTCCCCCAACCCATGTCAACCCCATGAGAACAACTTTGTGGGAAATAATATAATTGAGTCAAAGACTTTTCACCACATCAATGAAAATTCTTTAAATCATCACTAAATCAGTAACACAATGCAAGGCTGCCTTGGGGAGGGAGTTCCCCAAATACTTCTCCCCTACTACCTGGCTATTGCCTTGGGTTCTGCATTTAGAGATTCACCCTCTTAATCTGAAGTAATTATTGTTAAATATAAATTCCCACTTAGATGGTCACATGTTAAGTATTATGAATATTAATATTTTTAGGTTAAGCTTAATCAAATCTTTCCTGAGAGCAAAATGAAAGAGAAGGAGTTGAAAAGGGAACACCATTACAGCAAGTGCTTGGGGTCCAAGAAGTGAGAGAAACACAAAAGGAGTAAGACTGAAGAAAGGTGACATAGAGCCTCCAAGACATAATCTACTGACTTCACAATTCTGTCTCCTACTGTCATTCATTACCTTTATTCAGCTGGTGGAGGTCAGGTAACCAGAAGTAATGACTTCTCACTCATGAGGACCCAGAGTCTCACACAGAATCTGGCCAGGGATCAACAGTTAGAGATGAACATCACAGCAAAAGCCCCCATATCCCACTGGAGCCCTATCAAGTCTCTGGGCCACCAAAAGGAAGGGGAAAGCACCAGCCTCGGAGACCAGCATCTGCCTTCCAGCAGTCACTGTGGCTGTGGAAGCCAGACGGCCTCACATTCTCACCCCAGGCAGGAGGACCCTCCTCTTAACTCACTCCCCACCTACCACCCTCTGGCCTCAGTCTTTCTTTTACTGGATTATAATTGTTTATAGCGCTGAATTAGTTTCTATTGTACAACAAAGTGAATTAGCTGTATCACAATAGCCAGGTCATAGAAGCAAGGTAGATGGCCATGAATGAATGAATAAAGATGATGTGGCACAGATATCTGATGGGCTCAGTCATTTAAGAACCAACTGGATATAAAACTTAA